>JARQOC010000005.1:237234836-238571397 GCA_033576535.1 Allobates femoralis | reverse complement strand
CATGAATGCAAAAAAGGGAACATTTGCAATGGCCAAGTCAATCACCAGATAAAAAAACCCAATTGAGCATGCATTTCACTTGCTCAAATCAAGAACTTAAGAGGGAAAGACCCACAAACAAGCAAGACCTGAAGGCTGCGGCTGTAAGGCCTGGCAAAGCATTTAGAAGGAGGAAACCCACGGTTTGGTGATGTCCATGGGTTCCAGACTTAAGGCAGTGATTCCCTCCAAAGGTTTTCACAACAAAATATTGAAAAAAAAAAATATTTTGTTGGGGTTATGTTTATTTGTCCAATTACTTTTGACCTCCTAAAATGTGGAGTGTTTGTAAAGAAATGTGTACAATTCCTACATTTTCTATCAGATATTTTTGTTCAACCCTTCAAATTAAACGTTACAATCTGCATTGAATTCTGTTGTAGAGGTTTCATTTCAAATCCAATGTGGTGGCTTTGCAGAGCCCAACTCGCGGAAAATTGTGTTCACTGTCCAAATATTTCTGGCCCTAACTGTACGTATTGTATAGCGATGATGACTAATCCTTAACTTTAAAATCAAGGGTGGTTTTCCCCTATATACCACAAGTGGCAGGGCATTCCAAGAGGTATATGACTGGTCTAAACTACAGGTTAAAAAATGTTTAATTTTGTATTCCATCCCGTCTTAGGATGGCAAAAACTTTCCCCTTAATCATGAACAAACAGTTAATACAACTGACACAGGGATAACATCCTGTTCTCTTTTCTCCTGTTAATGTTAGTTGTCAAACCTACCCTCATTGTCCAAAATCAATTTAACTAGTAGGTCTCTCATGCTTTTCCCTTTTCTATATGATACAAGGGAGAGTTTTTGTACTCATCAACCTGGGGTAAACATTTTCCCAGCATATTCCAATGTTTTTGGACTATGTTACTATAATCCTTGTTTCCTCTCCATATGTTAATGTTAAAGGGATCCTTTTTCTCTCTTTGTTCTCTTTGGTTTCCCACCTAATAGTTTTTCCTTTGTTGTTTAAGGATCACATTTGGGTACCCTCTTTGTCTGAACCCTCTCAATTAATTTTTCTATCTCAAGATTTTCTTTCTTCATTACTTACGATTCGTTTAAACCCCAATCATCTGTCCATATGGAATTGCTTTTTTAAGACTATTTGGATGCCCACTGGTGAAATGGAGGCGCTTGTTTCTGTCAGTGGCCTTTTATTAAAGAGTGTCGTATCAATTCGGCCCTCCTTTAAAAGTACTCTGACATCAAGAAATTGCATCTCTGTTGGAGAGTGTACCTCTGTAAATTTTATTGTGTCATCTATAGTATTATATATTTTGTAAAAGGACATAAAGTTCTTTTTCACTTCCCTTCCATATGATGAAAATATCGTCCAAACATACCTCCACCACCTCTCCACCTGGGAGAAGTGGGGGATGTTTTAGACGTAATTCTCCTCCAAATAGACCATAACCGCTCCCGCATACGAACATGCCCATAGGGCACCCATAGCAGTGCCCATCAATTGTAAAAAGAAGTCGTCACCAAACATAAAATAGTTCTGTTTAAGAACATTTCTAGCAAGTCTATGATCAATTGCTTGCAAGATCAGTGTAGTTCGTGGTTTTTTTTTAAAAATCTGCAATTACTCTGATTCCCATTCATGTTTTTAATCGATGTATATAACGATGTTACATCAAAAGAAGCTAGTATATACTCATTAATCCCAAAAATTTTGGGTTTTGCTTTTTTAAACTTTGTTAGATTTTCAAGGAAGTGTCCCGTATCTTTTATGTATAAATTTCCCCTCATTTGCGAACGGGCTCATGACTTTCTCCAGAAAAATTCCAATATTTATAAAATATCGAATTGATTCCTGCCACAATGGGTCTTCCTGGTGGATCAATTAATGATTTGTGAATCTTAGGGAAACCCGTATAATACAGGTGTCACAGTATTTTTTCAAACAGAAAGTCATGTAGGTTCTGATTTAATAGTCCCCTCCTACCCAAAGCGGCATTGAGTATTTTTTGTATGTTTTTTTGTATTTCAAATTTGGGATCATTTTGCAGTTTTTTATATACCTGATTATCATTTTAATTGTTATAGACTTCTTTTAGATAGGTTTCTTGTCCATGATGCGGTTGCTTCCCCCTTTTTCTGCTGGTTTTATTATAAAACCGCCATCATGGACAAGTTCCTGTACAGCTGAAATTGTTCTCTTGTTACGTTCGGTTTTACAATTTTTTTGGGCTTCTCTCAAAAAATTTTTTTATCTTGTTTAACTGCTTGCTCAAAGGCTTCTATTATGGGGATACCATCATTGGCGTGAAATCACTCCTACATTGGATACCTAATTTTTTTAAATCCAACTCACTGGTAGATTGTCCCTTAGTTTTAATTTATTGTGAAAATGATACTTAAAAAACAACATTTCTAAAGAATTGGTACATTTCTTTCTCCACTTTAAAAAACCAATTTAAAATTTTGTGGAATACATATGACCCAAACCCCTTTTTTTAAGATCTCAGTTTGACTAGGTGAGAGTTCTTTACCCCGACAAGTTGACGGTTAACTGTGTCCTTCTTTCGGTTTCCTTTGAACTGCTGTCCCTTCGGTTTGTCTCTCTTTTTTCTGCTGGCGATGTTGTTTCCACCCTCCTCTTCGTCCTCTAGGCTTTGTCCTTGGGCTGCATGAATGAAGGTTAAAACAATTTTTTTGGAAAAAACAGTTGTTTTATCTTATTCTGAAGAGAGTGTCTATAATAACCTTCTTTGCATTTGTTTTGGCCATCTCTTTGCCAGTTGTATACCAATCCTACACGGTAATCTTCTGTGTCTCGAGCCCAAATTTTTGTCTTTTGTTTTTCCCCAGTGTCTTTCCTTTGTTTATCTAATTTGATTTTAATGGATTCTTTGAACTTTAAAAAATTCTTCCTCTTTTAATATACTCAAAAGTTCATTTTCTGTCTCTTTCATGTATCTTTTAACTTGGGTTAATTCTAATTGTATATGTTCCATATTAAGTAACATAATCTCCATCGCATTTTTTATTTGACAAGGCCATAAACTTGGTGCAAAATTCTTTTTCTTTTAAAAACAAAGTTGGATTGATATTAGACCTTAGACCCCTAGGGGTTTTTTTTATTCTTATAATATTGCCCAAGCATTATTAAAAAGCTTCTCCAAAGAAAAACATTTTCTTAGAATCACTTTCATAACTTGCGTTTTAGTGATATTGAGGGGGTATACTCAAAAAATCTGTGTTTCCTTCAGCCCCTTAAGGATACGGCTCTCATCGTCTTCTGTGTAGAAACTTTTACCTGGATCCTATTGAAGAATTGCTATATCTCAAAAGGATACATATATCAAAAAAAAGGGGTTATTGAGCAGCGTTCTTTTTTTTAAAAAAAAGTTAGGTGCTATCAGTCCTTGAGGTGGTGGTGTCCAGCACCTATTCCAGACATTTATTTTGCAAAAAAGGCTGCAGCACTCCAGATTCAGATGTAAATTCCGCCTTAATGGCCTTCAGGTATAAGATAGCGACGTTTCGGTCAATTGATGACCTTCTTCCAGCAATCACTTACCTGAAAAATGCTGGGAACTATATAGGCCCTCTAATGCCCCAATCTCATTATAATTACTTTTTTTTACAAACATTTTTACAGTGTATTTACATTTGTGACTTGTATCATACATTTACCTAGTGCTAAATATATACATACAAATATTTCCTGTTTTGTATTGTAATACATGGATTCAATTACTTACAGTTTAATCCATAAGGTGCATAAAGTGGTTAATTGTGCCTCAGGTGCCCGCTTAATTAATTATAAACTCTGTACATTACCACAGCGTGCTGTCTGCCATGTGCGGCCTCCCTCTGGCTGCGCGCCGCCATGCCGGCGTTGTTTACGTTGTTTGCGCATGCGTCAGCTGGATGGCGCGTCCCCAGTTACGCGATATTACAGGAAGCTCTTTCAGCTCCGTGTTAGAGATCTTGCGCAGCGCTGTATAAATTTCAGCGTCCAGGCCGGTTGCGTGCTCCATGGAAATTCCTTTCCTCTCTGTGTATAGTCTCAAAAAATGTGTTCATTACTGAAAAATGATGGCGATCTAAACAGCTTATTTAATCTATATGTTATATTAGAGTACACAGCAAGTGGTTTATATTTGTTTTGATATCTGTATCTTCAGAATTAAGAACTGCATCCTCGATCCTAGGAGGATATTAGAAGGTTACATCCCTTTGTATACAGGTATCAACGCTATATTTTGTTTTATACTTTATTTTCTAGCAATGTCTGCACCATTAGGGTTGAAAAAACTACTCCCATAGACCATATAATTTTTATACTTTCACTCGTGTTTCAGATTTTAAGTATAAACCTATCGCATACGGGGAGAACCGTAGAAAAGCAATACGACAGCTGACAAATAACCCCAATCCATCAGAAAGGTAGGCAACCGTCGCACTCACCTTCTCAAAAGACATCTTCTTTATGCAGGTCTCATATAGCCATTCTTACACCCTAAATTTAATTTCCCTATAGGATTATCAAAAGAATAATAAAAGAAAACAAACGAACAAATCCATAGCACCTACGCAGGACTATAGGAAAAGGCCTACAGAAAATTCTGATGGGACATATTCCCTGAATGGATCCTCTTTGATACTTATTTTTCGCTTTTAAAAGTTTTTTATATAGTACATGGCAGCACGAGAAATCAAATAAAAAATTGTTTTAATTTTTAATGAATATAGATTAATTTTTTTACGCGGTTTTTATATTCAGTGCGCTGAACCCTACAATTCTATTTAAATATATATATATGGCCAGTTAAAGGGGCCCACTAAGGGCTCTTTTGCCCGGGGCCCACAAAAAACCTGGAGTCGGCCCTGGATTGTAACTACCTCCCTGATCTGCTGTAAGCCCTTCTCTCCTGTCATCACCTGGGGTCAAAGTGGTCACATGACCTCTCCTGCAGTGATTGTGCGCCCCTGTGACGTCCCATCCGTCTCCAGGGCAGGAGCTTATCCCCGTCCTGCTGACACAATCACAGCCGACGTCACTGGATTGACAGACAGCTTCCCTCTAGTAACGCGCGCATGCGTTTCTAAGTTAGTAGTGGGGGTGCTGTTTGAGGCTGCTTCACAGGACACCGAGCTCCTGGACAAGTGGATATCAGGGGATCTCTGGCTTTGTGTGCTGTGACTGCTCTCACCCGATTTTCCCCTCCGGCACATTCACCTTCCCCTGCGGTCTGCACCACTTGCTGGACGCTGTGTTCCTGACACTTCACTGCTTCCTCCCTCACGGCGTCTGTAATAACCAGCAGCGATGTCAGGGATATTAACACATCTGCTGCCGGGGTTACAAACCCTGAGAGAGGAATCAGTAGTGTCAGGGAACACTGTAGTGATGTGTGGTTCCTGAATGGAGCCGGCTCCCTGCTGTGACTGATAGGGGGTATCTATCCACTGGGATCTGAGCGAATTCTTTTTTTAACCCCCCAACTGCTGGAGACGGGTACTGGTGGAGAGGGAGGAATTGTAATGCTTGGTGTGGAATGGAGTGGATCTGTGAGGGTCCCCCAAATGAAAGATTACACTCAGTGGTTGGCTTCTTAGTGCACATGACCTGTGATGTCATAAGGGCTTTAAAGGGGAACTCCAGAGAGAGAAAACTTTTGAGTACGTTCCTGGCCTGTTACATGATGAAGCAGAGCTGTACACTGCAGTTTCTAAAGGGTCTATAGATCTCTTATAAATCAATAAAATCATACCTGCTCTCTGCTCTGACGGTTCTCATGGGGCCCAGAATCTTCAGCCTGGCAGATTCATGCTACTGGTGAGAAGGGGAGGTGTGTCTGGGGTGTGGATGCGGGGGCTGCAGGAACGTCTGCATTCACGCCCTCACACTTCTGTATAATGAGGGGCATGACAGGGGGCGTGGCTGCCGTACCATGCTCACACATACAATGTAGCCCCTGATATACCATCAAAATAGCCAATCATGTCACCTAGCAGATACAAATTTCCACACTGTGATGGTCTGCTGGGATGATGAGCATAATTGGGGACATACTGAAAAGAATGAAGAAAAGGAAAAAATAAAAAGAATGGAATAATAACTTATTACAGAAAGATTATGTAGATGTATAAAAGGTTTTTTGGGTATCTTAGACATGGAAGAAAAACAATCCATATAACAGGTGTATATTATGTTACCTGAGCATTATAGGTGTGGAATGAATCTGAAATATCTGTAGATAAAGGAGAATGAAACATGTCCATATAACCAGGTGTATAATATGTTACCTGAGCATTATAGGTGTGGAATGAATGTGAAATATCTGTAGATTAAAGGAGAATGAACACATGTCCATATAACCAGGTGTATATTATGTTACTGAGCATTATAGGTGTGTAATGAACATGAAATATCTGTAGATTAAAGGAGAATGAACACATGTCCCATATAACCAGGTGTATATTATGTTACTGAGCATTATTAGGTGTGGAATGAATGTGAAATATTCTGTAGATTAAAGGAGAATGAACACATATCTCATATATAACCAGGTGTATATTATGTTCCCGGAGCATTATAGGTGGAGAATGAACATGAAATATAATGTACATTACAGGAGAATGAACACATATCCCATATAACCAGGAGTATATTATATTACCAGAGCATTTTTAGTTGGAATGAATATGAGCAATCACAGCATTTAGGTGGATGCGGTCGCTGCCATGTTGACCTGTCATGACAACTTCTGAGAATGCCTGGTACACCATGCCAAATGCATGGTATGTGAGGTGAAGTGTCAGCTGCAAGTGCAGCTCTGACATATAATCCATTGCAATGCTGGTATATTGCAATGGATTATATCAGCAGTAGTGATGAGCGAGTACTAAAATGCTCGGGTGCTCGAAGCTCGGGTCAAGCATCCCAAGATACTCGTGTACTCGGCCCGGCACCGAGCCCAATGTATATCCTATGGGAGACCCGAGTATTTTTCTGACATGACCCCCAGCAGCATGGAAAAAGCCTAAAAATGTCCCAAAAGTATCAGAACAGTGCTGAAATGACATGGCAACAGCATGGGGAAGAGTCCTGGAAGCATTTCAGACCCCAAGGTCACTGATGTCAACAATGTTGTCAGACTATTACGCCACTTTTACGGACTGTCAAGAAAACGTTACAAAAATGAAACCAAAACGGATTTTATTAAAGGCTTCATACCCACTTGTGAGATGGAGTTGGTGTATGTTAGTTTTTTGGATTATATCAAAGATTTTTTTTTTTTAAATTGTTGGCACTCCCATGCCCCTGGGAAGAGACGTAAATGAGGGCCTCTTTAAATAATGTGCCCATTATAAGGAAGCGTGTGTTTTGTTAGCATTGCCCTAGGGCAGGGAAGCCAAAAATTGGGAGGCACTTCAATGCCCCTAGATAGAGGCGTGCATGAGGCCCTTTCTAAAAAATGTGGCCATTGGAAGAAAGTGTTTTTTTTACTATTGCACTAGGCAGGGAAGCCAAAGGTTTGGAGGCAAAAGATGCCCCTGATAGAGGGAGTGCATTGAGGGCTTTTTAAAAAAAATGTGCCATTGTAAGCAAGTTGTTATCTGCTGTAGTATTGCCCTAGCAGGGAAGCCAAAGGTTTGGAGGCACCAAGATACCCCTGCATAGAGGCGTGCATAAGGCCTTTTTTAAAAAAATGTGCCCATTGTAAGCCATGTGTCTTTTTTACTATTGCCCTACGCAGGGAAGCCATAATTGAGACACCAATATGCCCCTGCATAGAGGCGTGCATGAGGCCCTTTTTAAAAAATGTGGCCATTGGAAGCCAAGTGGGTCTTTTTTACTATTGCCCTAGGCAGGGAAGCCAAAGGTTTGGAGGCACCAAGATTGCCCCTGCATAGAGGCGTGGCATGAGACCTTTTTAAAAAATGTGCCCATTGTAAGCCAGTGTTTTTTTTTAGTATTGCCCTAGGAGGGAAACCAAAAATTGTGAGGCCCTTCAATGCCCCTTTGAAATGGAGGAGAGCCTCTAAATATTGTTCCCATTAAAAAGGAGCGGTTCTACTGTACTTGTAATGCCCATTCTGTTTTCATGGACCTAAACATTTACCCCTGGGGGTGTACATGAAGTACTGCCTTAACATTTGAAGGTTAGGGTCATCATCATAAATATGATGTAAAAAAAATTATGTTTCGTGGCATCATGAACTACGGTTGCACTGATCATATGATGGTGGCGGTATGAGGAGAAGGAGGGCAGAACAGCAAGTAAACCAAAGTATGAAGTGTTTACCATGTGTGGGTGTGGGGGGCATGGCAATTTACCGGCACACATTTTACATTTACTTATCATTTGGTGGTGGTGTGGTGAAGTCGGGCCCAATACAACCCTTGTTCATCTTGATCAGAGTCAGCCTTGTCCCCTTCATTTACCCTTTTTTGAGGGCAGGAGGGAGTTGTAGCTCCAATTTGTATACGCTAAAACAATCAGTATACCCATCTCAGCGTTTGTGATGACGGTATACCTGCTGTAATTGTAATTCTAATTGTCATCTCAGTGTCAGCTAAAAAAACATCTTTTGGATACCTTCATTTACCTGTATACAGGGCAGCAACACATTGAAAAATGCGGCAAGGCGGGGTACTGGACGTGATGGTGGTGCATACAGAGGCTGAGGCCATGTGCAAGCTGGGAATTGCGCCACGACAAAAAGCCAACATTATCTCGCTCGACCTTTCTTGTCAATTTGTAGGGACCGCAGCAGTACTCACTATTAAACCAAGACCATGAAAACAGGTTGTTAGTTGGATAGGTATAATGCTTTCAGTCAGTTTTGCACCACCACAAGCAGCCTGTCTTTCCACACGGTCAAGTGTGAGTAGCGTGAGACTGGACTGCACATTCCACACCCTGATCCTCCTTCCTCCCCACCATGCCGAGTGCCTGGACACGGACATAACTGATTACACTTGGACACTCTGAAGAAGCTGTTCACCTATCCATTCTGATTCTGGCCTCTTCGCCAGCTCCAGTTGAAGTGGGTCATGAGGAGATCGTATGTACTGATGCCCAAATATTTGAGCAGCCACGGTCTCACGAAGGAACGGTGGGCACGTGACTCAACAAGAGGTGGCCGATGATGAGACACAATTGCCACAAAGTCAGGAGTAGGACAGGGTGCGGAAGTGGAAGACGACGTGGTGGATGATCCAGTAGCTGACCCAACCTGGCAGGAGGACATGTAGAGCGAGGAAGCAGTGCACAGGGGGAGTTAGGCGTTAGCCTCACAAACAGGCCGGAAAAAGCAGGGTAGTGTCCACAGGCAGAAGGCAGGCAAACCGTTCCCCGGAACAACAACACGAGTGATGTTGCCAGTAGAACTGCTAGGTCTTTCCCGAGTCTGCTGTTTTTTAACGTGTCTGCAGATAATTCGAAAAGGCCATTTGCAACCCTGCCATGCCGCATCAGCAGGGGGTAGCAAAAACTACTAGCCTGACCACCACCCAGCATGATCAGGCACATGATAGCAAAGCTACCCGACTTTGTGGGATTGTACAGCAGAGTACAGGAGCCTTGTCTGCGGGTTACAACGCTGGTCTCTTCCACTGTTGTGCGTGCAAGCCAATCCCCTGGTCCATACTGCGGTGAAGATGCCTCCTGTCCTTCACCTGTACTTGCACAAACCAGAAGCAGCACCATCATCAGCCACGTCCTTGTCCCAGCGCAGCATTCCGTTATCCATGCCCCAATCTTTGGGACGCAGGCGCAAATACGCTGCAAACGCCGCATATGCCACAGTTGTAAATGCACACATTTCGCGACTGCTTGCGCTGGAAATGTTGCCTTTTAGGCTGGTGGAGAAAGAAGCATTACACAACCTGATGGCGGGTGCTGTCACACGTTACTCGGTCCCTAGCCGACACTATTTTTCCTGGTTGGCCGTCCCCGCATTAGCACATGTCACAAAACATCATACGTGCCCTTAACAACGCAGTTTTCAGGCAAAGTCCACCTAACCATGGCACGTGAACAAGTGCTTGCGGCAGGGCGGTACATCTCTCTGACGGCAACACTGGGTTAATATTCTGGAAGCCGGGACCCAGTCTGAGCTTGGGACGGAACACGTCCTTCAACAACGAAGGATTGCAGGCCTAACTCCGTCAGGGTTTCACCCACAGTGTACAGCTCCGGAACTTCATGATCCCACCCTCCTCCTCCTTCACATCACCTCTACACAGTCCAAAGCTGGAAGCACTGTAGCACTGCCTCGGCTAAGCGGCAACAGGGCTGTGCTGAAGCTAATATGCGTAGGTGACAAACCCCACAATCCTGAAGAGGTTGTGGAAAAGCACTGAAACAGCAGGCAGATCACTGGCTCACACCGCAGAACTACAGCTAGCATGTTCGGTGTGACAATGCCTGGAACCTGGTGGCGCGTCTATGGCGAAGGCGAGTGACACATGTTCCATGCGTGGCTCATTTTATTATTATTTTTTATATAGCGGCCATTAGGTCCATGGCGCTTTATATTAGGAATAAGGGAGACAAGAACAAGTACACTAAATATAGGCGATCAGAAGTACAGGTACAGGAGGGGTAGGACCTGTCCACGAGGGCTCACAGTCTACGAGGGGCGGGTTGGATACAGTAGGATGGGGAATGTCAGGTATGGGCGTTTGCCTGGGTCTCATGGCAGGTTGTAGGCTTGATGGAATAGGGATTTCAGGTGACACTTTAAGCTTGTCAGGGTATGAGAGTGTTCTGACGTGTTTCGGGCAGGGATTCCAGAGTAAGGCAGATGCCGGGAGAAGTCCTGGACTCGGTTTGCGAAGAGGTGATGAGGGGGGAGCAGAGGAGGAGTTCTTGGGAGGAGCGGAGGTTGTTGAGGGTATGTATCGGGAGACCAGGTCGGAGATGTATGGTGGGGCCAGGTTGTGCATGGCTTTGTACCCATGGTTAGTGTTTTGAATTGTGTATCTCTTGGAGGTGGGGAGCCAGTGAAGGGCTTGGAGAGGGGGGAGACAGGGGGAAGTAGCGGAGGACAGGTACATTAGTCGGCAGCGGAATTGAGGATAGACTGGAGAGCTGTGAGGGAGTTAGTCGTGAGGCCATTGAGAAGAAGGTTGCAGTAGTCAAGGCTGGAGATGATAAGAGCATGAATGAGGTGTTTTAGCGGTTTCGGGTGGGTGAGGAACCGGATCCGTGAGATGTTTCTTGAGCTGGAGCCAGAGGGATGTGGTGAGGGCCTCGATGTGGGGCTTTGAAGGATAGGGAGGAGTCAAGGATTACCCCGAGGCACTTGGCTTGGGGGACTGGGGAGAGGCGCAGCCGTTGACGCAGATGGATAGGTTGGGAAGTGGGGGGGGAATTTTCTTGGGGGCAAGACTATGAATTCAGTTTTGTCCAAGTTGAGTTTAAGGAAGCGAGCAGAGAAGAAAGGATGAGATGGCGGAAAGGCATTGTGGGAGTTTTTGGAGAGTAGGGAGGTGATTCAGGGCCCGGACAGGTAGATTAGGGTGTCGTCGCCGTAGAGGTGGTACTGGAAGCCGTGGGACTCAATGAGTTGCCCTAGGCCGAGAGTGTATATGGAGAAAAGTAGGGGTCCCAGGACCGAACCTTGGGGGACTCGACAGAAAGGGGGGTAGGGTAAGGAGGAGGTGTGGGAGTGAAGACGTGAAGGCGTTACGCAAGTATGAGGAGATCCAAGAAGGGCAAGGTGGGTGATGCCGAGGATTACAGGATCTGGAGAAGAAGGGAGTGGTCAACCATGTGGACAACCTCGTGGTTCAGCGGTATATTAAATACTAACCCGGAGCTGTCTGATCTGCTCGTAAAAGTACGCTGCCTGTGTGCCCCAATTATAGAAAGTCACCTACTGCTTCAGGCCGCCCTTGAAGCTTTCAGCAGCGTTTGCACATTCAGTATCACAGACTGGTTCTGTGATGTCCCCACGCATTGGAATTCCACACTGCACATGTTGGTATGATTTGAAAGCAGAAAGGGGCAGTTGTTGAGTACCAGCTCAATAGGCGTCGGCATATGGTTCAAACTCCACAACATAAGACCTCAGGTGTGGACATGGATGTCCACATATGTTACGTCCGCCAAAACTTTGAGGACTTCACCAAGATGGTGAGGGGCGATGACCATAATTACTTCACCAACCGACTTCTCTGTCTTATAAAATGCTGTCTGCTCAAAATCAAAAACGATCATTGCAGGCGAAACACGATGAGTTGTAGCAATAAACCGTACGGGGTGATTCACACAGCACAGCCTCATCTCATCCCAACGTGCATTTGGAGGACTATTTACGAGGAGGAGGCGGATAAAGAAATGGAGCTACTTTCATGCGAAATTGCGGTAATACATGCACAACCACTTACGTCGGATGGCCAGAGGACAGGGGAGAGGAGGAGGAGGAGGATGATGAAAACAGCATGGTCAATCATCCTGTTGTTGAGGACCTGAAGTCTTGCCTGTTAACAGTCATTATGCACATGGCTGTACTTTATGTGATGCTGCTGTCTTGTGACCCTCGCGTTATCAACATCTAGGCGGACACTCATTACTGGTTGGTGACACTTTTAGATCAACGCTTACAAGGAGAACTTTATTTCTCTTATACGGTGACTCAAGTGGTTAGCATGCAGCCTTTGCAGCACTTTGGCTTGAGGTCCTTGGTTCAATTCCCACCCAAGGACACAAAGGACAACATCTGCAAGGAGTTTTGTATGTTCTCCCGTGTTTGCGTGGGTTTCCCCTGCGGGTAACTCCGGTTTCCTCCCACATTGTAAAGACATACTGATATGATATTTAGATTGTGAGCTCCAAGAAGGACAGCATTACTCATGTATGCAAAGTGCTATGGAATTAATAGCGCTATATAAATGAATAAATAATAATAATAATAATAATTCCCGAGGCGGAGGGTCTACAAAAATGCTGCAGTACCAGAAGGCCCTAGTTGCAGAATTAGTCAAAAAATTCACTTCTGAAAATGCTTGCGGCAGAGGTCGCGGTTTGGTGGGACAACCAAGGTGTCCGGCCGAGAGAGGCACAAATGAAATCCAGCAGAGGTAGGGAAAAAATTCAAAGATCTGGACAGTTTTCTTAGCCCTCCCATAGCACAGGCCCTCAGGTGCAGGGTACTGTCACAAGGACTGCAAAGTTTGTAAAGATGCTGAAGGAGTACCTTGTCGATCGTACGAAAGTGCTCCTAGATTCCTCTGTGCCTTCTAATTATTGGGTATCAAACTGGACACGTGTCAGTAATTGTCCCTCTACGCTTGGAAGTCCTGCCTTGCAGTTAGCGTTTCGTTAGAGCGTGTTTTATGCGCAGGTGGAATCATTACAGATAAACGCACCCACCTGTCAACTGAAAATGCTGACCAGTTGTTTTTGACCTGGATACTGAGATTGAAGATTAAATTACAGCAGCTATACTGGTCAGACACAAACGCTGACACAAGTATACTGAGTGTTTTTTGCGTATACAAATTGTAGCTACAACCCCCTCCTGCACACAAAAATGGTAAATGAATGCAGACAAGAGTTGCTTTGTAGCTGGACAGTGAGATTACAGATTAGAGCGTTTAATCCCGGCAGTTTGAACGTCAGACACAAACGCTGACGCGATACCGTGTTTTGGTCGTTACACTACTTGGGGCTACAAAAAACTGCTGCCGCACAGACATTTTAAAATGAATGCAGACAAGAGTAGGTATTTAGCAGACCCTAAGTTTTGAAATTAAGGCCCTGCAGGTGGACTAGTCAGACACAAACGCTGATACAATAGTGTGTCTTTTGGCGTATCCTAATTTACACTGCAACAGACAGTAGCAGCACTGAGATGCAATTTAGTGCAGACAAGAGTAGGTTTTTAGCAAGACCTAAGTTTTGAAATTAAGGCCCTGCAGGTGGACTAGTCAACACAAACGCTGACTACAATAGCGTGTCTTTTGGGTATCCTAATTTTCACTGCAACAGACAGTAGCACACTGAGATGCAAATTTAGTGCAGACAAGAGTATGTTTTTAGCAAGAACCCTAAGTTTTGAAATTAAGGCCCTGCAGGTGGACTAGTCAGACACAAACGATGACTTACAATAGGTGTCTTTTGGCGTATCCTAATTTACGCTGCAACAGACAGTAGCAGCACTTAAAGATTCAAATTTAGTGCAGAAGAGTATGTTTTAAGCAAGACCCTAAGTTTTTGAAATTAAGGCCCTGCAGGTGAACTAGTCAGACACAAAACACTGACTACAATAGCGTGTCTTTTGGCGTATACTAATTTACGCTGCAACAGACAGTTGCAGCACTGAGATGCAAATTTAGTGCAGACAAGAGTATGTTTTTAGCACAAGGCTTTTAGTGTACCCTAATTTACGCTGCAACAGACAGTAGCAGCCTGAGATGCAAATTTAGTGCAGACAGAGTAGGCATATGCAAGACCTAAGTATTGAAATTAAGGCCCTGCAGGTGGACTAGTCAGACACAAACGCTGACTACAATAGCGTGTCTTTTGGCGTATCCTAATTTACGCTGCAAACAGACAGTAGCAGCACTAAGATTCAAATTTAGTGCAGACCAAGAGTATGTTTTTGCAAGACCTAAGTTTTGAAATTTATGCCCTGCAGGTGGAATAGTAGACACAAAGCTGACTACAATAGCGTGTCTTTTGGCGTATCCTAATTTACACTGCAACAGACAGTAGCGGCACTGAGATGCAAATTTAGTGCAGACAAGAGTATGTTTTTTAGCACAAAGGCTTTTGGTGTCCCCTAATTTACGGTGCAACCTAGAGGAGCAGCACTGAGATGCAAATCTAGTGCAGACAAGAGTATGTTTTTAGCACGCCCCTAAGTTTTGAAATTAAGGCCATGCAGGTGGACTAGTCAGACACAAATGCGGGACTACAATAGTGTGTCTTTTGGCGTATCCTAATTTACGCTGCAACCTACAGTAGCAGCAATTAGATGCTAATTAGTGCAGAGAAAGGGTTTTTTTTTAGCACAAGGCTTTTGTTGTACCCAAATTTTTGAGCTAAAACCTACTCCTGCCTATAGTGAGCTAAATAAATCTCTAAAAGCACGGTTTTTTGGGATGGATGATCCTGGAAACCAGCCCAGATGCGATGCAGGCTGGTATACTGGCACAACGAAAGTTTGGTAGATACCCTGCCCCCGGTATACTGCTCTAGTAGTCCTCAGAAGGACTGTTGTGGTAAAGAAAACTGGAGCCCTGTGCCTACACTAGCTGATAGGCCCAAATCAGTCCCTCAATCAGCAGCAGCTCTCCCTACAGGGACTTTTCTAATGGCACAGAGTGCGAGCACAGCGCGGCAGGCCTTATAAAGACCTGATCACGCTGTGCGGCCAGCCAATCACTGTAATGCCACAACCAACATGGCTGTGGCATTACAGTGTCTGTCAGCCAATCCCTACATGGGGGCTGGCTCTGAAAAGAGCGCAACATGCAGGGAGGTGGACCCCGAGCACAGCAAGAGTATCGCGAGATTACTCGATGCTCGCGAGTAGCCGAGTACCTGATATTTGTGCGAGTACCGAGTAGTGACAAGCATACTCGTCATCTCTAATCAGCAGTCAAACTAATAAAAGGTGATGTCCCATAAAGGACTAAGTAAAAAAGTAAAAAATGTAAAAAAAAAATTATAAAGAGCAAATAAAATTCTAAAAAAAAATAATCCCAAATTTAAAACACATATTTTAACTAAAAAAATAATTAAACAATAAATGTACACATTTTTTTTCGCCACATTTGGGACGACTCACTGTTTACAACTGTCACACTAGTTTACCCCTTCAGTGAACACAGTAAAATTAAAAAATAAAAACTGGCAAACAATATGCTTTTTTCATTATATGGCCAAAAAAAAGTGGAATCAAATGGGGATCAAATAGTCACATGTAAATAAAAATGTTATCTGTGGAAACATCATCTTTTTCTGCAAAAATGCACATAAAACTGTCACATAATTCCGTCAGTGAAAAAATGTAAAAACACTACAGCCCTAGAACACAACAATGCAAAAACAATTCCTTTTCCATATTAAATTGTTTTTAAAGTTTGTTTAAAGCGACAATAAAAAAAAATAAAGTTGTGTTATGGGCGGCTTCACACTGCGGTGCAGTCCCGGTCCAGGGCTATCAAAGAGTCAATCCCATGTTTGAGACTCTTAATCGAGGCTCCCTGACTTAATTTTTATATTCAAATTCCCAGGGGGCAATGCACCATGGATTTCACTGTGTTTGAGCGCTTTACCAGCTGCCCGCAGTGTTTTTCCTCGATGGTCTCCCTGAGATCAGTGAGTGCTTTGTGATGCCGGACCGGATCGAACACAGCACCAGAGGGTAGAATATGCCCTCCGGTAGCTGGATCCCTCAGCTCGCAGCTCAGGGAGCTGTCCCCTGAGAAGTGGTGCTGAACCGCTTCATAGGGGGATAGCTCCTGGTGCTGACTTGCAGCTCAGCAATGGCTCAGCTGCAGGAGCCGGCGTCCAGGAACCGGACACATTCACTGGCGGCTCCGGGAGCCGAGCTTTCCGACCTTGGAAAACCCCGGATCCTCCCGGACACCGC
The DNA here is from genome assembly GCA_033576535.1 of Allobates femoralis. Lineage (NCBI taxonomy): Eukaryota > Metazoa > Chordata > Amphibia > Anura > Aromobatidae > Allobates > Allobates femoralis. Next base: position 238,554,780 of record JARQOC010000005.1, on the reverse strand, counting down.
AAAACAGGATGGCAGAGAGCACTGAAAAAGTGAAGTAGACAGATCAGGTAAATCATTATATAATATATAATATGTATATATATGTGTGTGTGTGTGTGTGTGTGTGTGTGTGTGTGTGTTTTGTGTGTGTGTGTGTGTGAGTGAGTGTGGGAGTGTGTGTGTGTGGGAGTGTGTGTGGGAGTGTGTGTGTGTGGGAGTGTGTGTGTGTGTGGGGTGTGTGTGTGGAGTGTGTGTGTGGTGTGTGTGTGGGGAGTGTGTGTGTTGTATATATATATTTCTTTTTGTCCTAAATATTTATACACCTTTCTAGCAATGCAAATAAATGTGTGTGTAGTGCAATAAAAAAAGGAAAACACAAAAAATGTCAAAACCCAAAAAATCATGTATTTATAAATTAAGATATTTGGGCGGGGGAGTTTTTGGGGAATGACTAACAGGGTTTGATGGGACCAAGGGTGTGTTATGGGTGGATGAGGGCATAAAACTAGGGTATTCAGGGCCACAAAGTGAAGGGGTGTTGAAGGTAATGGTATGGGAACAGATAGGGGTTTGAACACTTCTGGGGTGGTTGAGGTGGGGTGGAAGAGGGGAGGGAGGAGATGTTAAGGATGGATGAGAGGGCCGGAGAGAATAGATGAATGTGTTTCCCAAATTTCCTCATCTTCCCTGAACATAATGGAAGGGGGAGAATGGAGACCTGCTGCTGGGACTGATGCAAAACTGCTGGTGGGCTGTTGATGCTGGCGGTGGAGGGAGGCTGACCGCCGGTGGTGGATGTGAAACCGAATGCTAGTGGTGGATGGGTGCCAAATTGCTGGTGGTATAAAGGTGCTGCCTGCTGGGTGGATGGATGCCAGCTGCTGGTGGTAAGGTGCTGATTACTGGATGTAAGGGTGCCGACTGCTGAATTTAAGGTGCCCACTGCTGCTGGACTGAGCTAGAGCAACCTTGCAGGCATTGATTACATGAAGTTGCTGGGCAGGCAAAAGGAATTCCATCTGCCAGACAATAGACAGGAAATAATGGTGTGCTGGTTATTAATTACATCAGCTTAAGGCTATTTTAAGGTGGGTTGTAATGTTACTAAACCCATCGGTCATTTGGTGAGCAGGTCCCTTACAGTGGCGTACCTACCGCCTCGCAGGGGTCGGGCTGCGACCGGGCCCGCCCCCAGGGGGGGCCCGCGCCCCCCTGGGGGGCCCCGCACCCCCGGGTGGCCCGTTGACACCGTCCTGACAGCCGGCCGCTGCGCGACCGCGATATTCCCCGGCCGGAGAGGAGGGAGGACGGGAAGTGAGAAAGCTAAACTTCCTGCTGCTGTGCCCGCCCTCCTCTCCTCCTCACTGCGGACCACGGCGGGACAGTGGTGAGTGTGACTAGCAGCACTGCAGCAGACAAAACCGCTAGCCTAGCACCCCCCACCCCGGTCCCCTGACAGCACGAGGGGGAGCATGGAGACACCGGAGGGTGAGGACTGAGGAGATCGATATATGTACACACCACACAGAGCCAGAGCTGCACTCCCTGTACTGCACAGCTCACATATACTCCAGAGCTGCACTCCCCTGTACTGCACAGCAGCACATATACTCCAGAGCTGCACTCCCTGTACTGCACAGCAGCACATATACTCCAGAGCTGCACTCCCTGTACTGCACAGCAGCACATATTCTTCAGAGCTGCACTCCCTGTACTGCACCAGCAGCACATATTCTCTAGAGCTGCACTCCTGTACTGCACAGCAGCACATATAACTCCAGAGCTGCACTCCCTGTACTGCACAGCAGCACATATTCTCCAGAGCTGCACTCCCTGTACTGCACAGCAGCACATATACTCCAGAGCTGCAATCCCTGTACTGCCAATATACTCCAGAGCTGCACTCCCTGTACTGCACATATACTCCAGAGCTGCACTCACATATTGCTGGTGCAGTCACTGTGTGCATACATCACATACTGATCCTGAGTTAACTCCTGTATTATACTCCAGAGCTGCACTCACTATTCTGCTGGTGCAGTCACTGTGTACATACATTACATTACTGATCCTGAGTTACCTCCTGTATTATACTCCAGAGCTGCACTCACTATTCTGCTGGTGCAGTCACTGTGTACATACCAGTGGCGTACCTACCTGTAAATCTGAATATTTATTTCTTTAAATGCTGGATTAGTAAACTATACCTATATTGATTAAATATTACACTATAAAACATTACAACAATACTATAGCGTGCTAAAGAATAGAGAAATTGTGAATTTGAGTTGATAATATTTTGGTATGGGGGGGGGCCCCATTTGAAACTTCGCACCGGGGCCCATAAGTTTGTAGTTACGCCACTGGTCCCTTAGCTGCACCATGAAATACCTAGATAAATTGTAAAAACTCCGGCATAACGCTCCCATACGAGTCCTCTGGCGCTACCGAGATGTCCCAAAACTGGCAGCATCAGAAGATTGGGATAGAGGAAAACTCAGTGACCAGCAGTCTGCTCTCCAGCTTGTAAAGCCTGTCAGGATACTGCTGCAGCAGTGGAGTGCAGGGAAGAAATGTCAACAGTCACTGGTGCCAGTGGTGGCTGTCTCTTGAGGACTTGCTGCAAAAGGGGAGGCTGCAGGTTCAAAGTTGCTGCCAATGGTTTTGGTGTAAAAGAAAAAACCCAAAACATTTAAAAAATAGCTATGATGTTTGTGCACTGCAGGTGGAAAATTGGATAATAAACATGGTCATGGATACACTTTTCTCATCAAATAGATGGTCATTCACCTTCGGCAAGTCAAGGCTCTTAGAATGACAGGGGGTGGCAATACTTTTAGGAAGCAAGCATTGCCCTGTTCCACTTGGAGCCTGCATCTCCTTGTTGAACTCCATCTTGTAACGAGCCCTCAGTAACCGCCACCATCTCATGAGGTTTTTCCCTGCAAAAGAAAGAAAAAATGGTTGTAAGCTACATTTTGCATCCATCAATATGACAAAGACCAAGCAATACTTACAGTATAACTTGTGCACCCTAGAATCAATGTTCTGCATACCATCTATCAGCAACCCACACACTTCATCCCACAGCTGTAGGGTTGTACACAGCGTCAGAATGATGCCGGTGAGCATGGTCCAACAAAGCTGGAGGGTAATCAATAGGTCCCCATGAATATACTCCTCTCCCGGCTGACCCTGGTTTGAACTGTGTGGAACCTAAAAACAAAAAACAACATTACAGACCGAAGATGACAAATCACAACCTTAAAAATAAAAATGAATTAGGACTGTGTTGAAATGGACTACTTACACTTTGCTCACCAACGCCTGTGCTGTTTCAATCCTGTTTTATAGTTTAAAACTCTTATATCTCTGATGCTTGTCTCTGCTGCCACCTGCTGGCAGACCTTTCAATTCTTTCTGCCTTTCTTGTCCAGCCTATGGGGTGTGGCTCCTGCACGTGCTGTTTGTCTCTTCCTGCTTCCCCAGTCTTCGGCAGACATTTTCCACTGCAGAGTTCGTCCCCATGGAGCTGGAGAAGCAAAGTTTTGACCTGCAAGTAGTGACTCCAGAGACAAGCTTCATACAAGATTTCAATGCCATGTTTTGGATCATTCATCTACGAAATAAACCAACATTGTTTTCATCCTAACGTGTGTACGCTTATCTGGGAAGCTGCTCCGGGTCCTGTCTGCCCCTCTTACTGGAAGTACAAAGGTAAGAACTCTCACCCCATTATACAACCAGCATGCCTTTATCGCCTTTAAGTGGGAACAGAACAACGCCACGCCCTTGACCCGACAATCCAGGAAGAAGAGTTGTACACTTTGCTGCTCTTGCTCTCTTCAGAAGAAATTTCAAGTAAAGATGTTAGATAATTTCTGCACTCATTACTTTAATTTGCAATAAATAAACACCATAAACCAGTTTGAAACAGGGTCTAAATTCGATCCTTTGTTGTACACCTGGTTATACAAATTATATGTTTAATCTCCTAATATCTACATATATTTCATATTCATTCCTCGCCTATAAAGCACAGGTAACATAATATCCCACCTGGTTATATGTAATGTGTGTTCATTTCCAAGTAATCAACATATATTTCATGTTCATTCCCCATCTAAAAAGTTCAGGTAACACAATATACAACCTGGTCATATGGATATGTGTTCATTCCCCTGTTATCCACATATATTTCATGTTCATTCCACACCTATAATGCTCAGGTAACATAATATACACCTGGTTACATGGAATATGTGTTCATTCTTCTATTATCTACAGATATTTCATGTTCATTCCACACCTATAATGCTCAGGTAACATAATATACACCTGGTTATATGGGAAATGTGTTTACTCTCCTGTAATCTACAGATATTTCATGCTCATTCCCCATCTATAAAGCTCAGGTAACACAATATACAACCTGGTTATATAGGATATGTGTTCATTCTCCTGTTATCCACATATATTTCAAGTTCATTCCACACCTATAATGCTCAGGTAACATGATATGCACCTGGTTATATGGGATATGTGTTCATTCTCCTATTATCTACAGATATTTCACGCTCATTCCACACTTAAAATGCTCAGGTAACATAGTATACAGTTGTGGCTAAAAGTATTGACACCCCTACAATTCTGTCAGATAATACTCAGTTTCTCCTGAAAATGATTGCAATCACAAATTCTTTGGTATTATTATCTTCATTTAATTTGTCTTCAATGAAAAAACACAAAAGAGAAAGAAGCAAAAAGCAAAACATTGATCATTTCACACAAAACTCCAAAAATGGGCCAGACAAAAGTATTGGCACCCTCAGCCTAATACTTGGTTGCACAATCTTTAGCCAAAATAACTACGATCAACCGCTTCCGGTAACCATCAATGAGTTTCTTACAATGCTCTGCTGGAATTTTAGATCATTCTTCTTTGGCAAACTGCTCCAGGTCCTGATATTTGAAGGGTGCCTTCTCCAAACTGCCATTTTTAGATCTCTCCACGGGTGTTCTTATGGGATTCAGGTCTGGACTCATAGCTGGCCACCTTAGAAGTCTCCAGTGCCTTCTCTCAAAACCATTTTCTAGAGCTTTTTGAAGTGTGTTTTCGGTCATTGTCCTGCTGGAAGACCCATGACCTCTGAGGAGGCCCAGCTTTCTCACACTGGGCCCTACATTATGCTGCAAAATTTGTTGGTAGTCTTCAGACTTCATAATGTCATGCACACGGTCAAGCAGTCCAGTGCCAGAGGCAGCAAAGCAACCCCAAACATCAGGGAACCTCTGCCATGTTTGACTGTAGGGACCGTGTTCTTTTCTTTGAATGCATGTTTTTTTCTCCTGTAAACTCTATGTTGATGCCTTTGCCAAAAGCTCTACTTTTGTCTCATCTGACCAGAGAACATTCTTCCAAAACGTTTTAGGCTTTCTCAGGTAAGTTTTGGCAAACTCCAGCCTGGCTTTTTTTATGTCTCGGGGTAAGAAGTGGGGTCTTCCTGGGTCTCCTACCATACAGTCCCTTTTCATTCAGAAGCCGACGGATAGTACGGGTTGACACTGTTTTACCCTCGGACTGCAGGGCAGCTTGAACTTGTTTGGATGTTAGTCGAGTTTTTTTATCCACCATCCGCACAATCTTGCGTTGAAATCTCTTGTCAATTTTTCTTTTCCGTCCACATCTAGGGAGGTTAGCCACAGTGCCATGGGCTTTAAACTTCTTGATGACACTGCGCACAGTAGACACAGGAACATTCAGGTCTTTGGAGATGGACTTGTAGCCTTGCTCATGCTTCCTCACAATTTGGTTTCTCAAGTCCTTCTTTGTCTTCTTTCTTTTCTCCATGCTCAATGTGGTACACACAAGGACACAGGACAGAGGTTGAGTCAACTTTAATCCATGTCAACTGGCTGCAAGTGTGATTTAGTTTATTGCCGACACCTGTTAGGTGCCACAGGTAAGTTACAGGTGCTGTTAATTACACAAATTAGAGAAGCATCACATGATTTTTCCAACGTGCCAATACTTTTGTCCACCCCCTTTTTTATGTTTGGTGTGGAATTATATCCAATTTGGCTTTAGGACAATTCTTTTTGTGTTTTTTCATTGAAGACAAATTAAATGAAGATAATAATACCAAAGAATTTGTGATTGCAATCATTTTCAGGAAGAAACTGAGTATTATCCGACAGAATTGCAGGGGTGTCAATACTTTTGACCACAACTGTACACCTGGTTATATGGGATATGTGTTCATTCCATGTGTAAGATACCCAAGAAAAATTTTATACATCTGCATAATCTTTCTGTAATAAGTTATTATCTTCATTCTTTTTATTTATTCCTTTTCTTCATTCCTTTTGGTATGTCCCCATAATGTGTACTGTTATTGTGAGGATAGCAGAGGCAAATCATTACATTGGTCGATTCAGCCCTGCAAGGTCTCCCCTCCCCATGGGAACATGGTAGCTTTCTATATCTCCAATTTTTTATTGATCATCATCATCACTCTCTGTGGAATGTAGAATGATCCATGCCCCCAACACACCTCCTGATCTCTGCTCCTGCATGAAGATGTCAAACTGAAGATTCTGAGTCCCATGAGGGGGGTGGTCAGAGCTGGGGAGCAGGTATGATTTTATCAATTCAGAATCTAGATCTATAGATCCTAGAACTGCAGTGTACAGCTCTGCTTCATTCATGTAGCAGGCCAGGAACTGTACTAAAAAGTTTTCTCCCACTGGAGTTCCCCTTAAGTAAGTTTGCTGGCAAAATAAATCAAGTGTAGAAGTCAGAGCCTCAGATAGGCTGACAGATTTATTTCAGAGTCAGACAGGGAGATGATTGTTCATTTAGCTCCTATCTTATAGGAGCTCCGCTCCCTGGTCCCGATCTCCACACGCTCCGCACCCCGGGTCCCCGCATGATCCTCTCCCTGGTCCCGATCTCTGCATGCTCAGCATCCCCTGTCACCGCACGCTCTGCTCCCCGGTCTCTGCACACTCTGCTCTCCCTGTCTTGGCATGCTCCTCTCCCCGGTCTCCGCAAGCTCCGCTCCCTGGTTCCGGTCTCTGCATGCTCTGCTTCCCCTGTCACCGCATGCTCTACTGTTGCTGTCACCGTCGCTCCCCTCCCCCGGTCTCCGCACGCTCCACTCCCCTGGTCTCTGTACGCTCCTTTCCCTCAGTCTTCACACACTCGCTCCCCCGGTCTCCATATGCTCACTCCCCCGGTCTCCATATGCTCAGCTCCCCGGTCCTGGCCTCCACACACTCAGCTCCCCCGGTTCTGGTCTCCATATGCTCAGCTCCCCTGGTCCTGGTCTCCACACATTCAGCTCCCCCTGTGCTGGTCTCCACACATTCGGCTCCCCTGGTCCTGGTCTCCACATGCTCAGCTACCCTGGTCTTGGTCTCCACAAGCTCAGCTCCCCCGTTCCTGGTCTCCACAAGCTCAGCTCCCCGTTCCTGGTCTCCACACGCTCTGCTGCCCCAATCCTGGTTTCCACACACTCAACTCCCTGGTCCTGGTCTCCACAGCTGTGTGCTGGAAAAATAGAGCTTTGCCTCTAACAAGAGCTGTTTTAAGATGGAAGAATAATTTAACCTCATCCTACCTAATACATTATCTATCCTCCCTCTACTCTGACTTTGTTCTGGGGCTTCAGCTCTGAAAAGAGCTATTTTGGTGGTATTATGGAACTAGTCAGTGGCTTCTTTAAACTGTCCCTTCTCGAGTATCTCTCCCTCCCTACTCTACACTGAATTAGAATGCACTGCAGGTAGCCCTCAAAGGGGCATTTGTGTTATCAAGAGGCCTAAACACTCTCCATAGCAGCTGCTCGATCACTCTCTATGCTTCTACAATGCCGCCTCCGGATGCAATGGCAGCGGCAGGGCTTAAATAGACTCTATGACGCTGCGCAGCCAGCCAATCACAATAATGCCACAACCAAGATGTCTGCGGCCTTACTGTTATTGTTAAGAAGCCCAGCATGTTTAGTGGCTGCAAAGGAGGCGCCAAAACTGCAGGGTGGGACATCCGAATATAGCGAGGCGAGTACACAAATGCTCGCAGAATAACGAGTAACCCGAATACCGTACTATCTATTCGAGTAGCGAATGGTAACAGATATACTTGCTCATCACTAATATCCACATGTAAACACATCCTAAAGTTTCCAAGGACTATAAGGTCAATTGTACAAACTTTTATTCTATCTCCGCAAAACAAAACAAAAAAACCCAACTTTTAGATGGTACATAGACTTTTAGACAACTTGATTTCATGTGTTAAATAAAAATCTACAAATCAGATTATTCATAAAAAAGGAAAGCAGCACTCCAAATAGTATCCACACTGCCTTTATTCGGCCTTCAGGTACATAGTGCAACGTTTTAGGCTAATGAGCCTTTCTTCTGGCTAGAAACGTTGCACTATGCACCTGAAGGCCGAATAAAGGCAGTGTGGATACTACTTGGAGTGCTGCTTTCCTTTTTTATGAATATTTGAAGTAAGCGGATGGGATTAGTTTTATCAGATTAGTTTTATGTTGTCTAACCCCTGAAAAATCAGTCCAGAGTGTCAGCCACTAAATTTCTTCCTTCTGTCTAACTCGCTGCCCACAGCCTGTTGTCAAGTGTAATCTGTGTAAAGCGGACCTGGGCAAAGTGCGACCCACGGTCAACATCGTGCCCTCTGGCTGTTCCAGTTCGGATGGACTGAGATAGTGATAGGCTGAAAACAAACAGTGGCCCACAGGCTGCAACGGGCCCTCAGCCGCCCATCTGATGATATCACCACTATCTCCATCCTCAGGCTGCACATAGCGGTAAATAAATTAGTGGAGGAAGGAGCCAACGACTACATGTGCCGCAAGTCAGTGTGTGCGACTGAGACAGTGGACGCAATGACATCACATCATTTTGTTTTCTGTATGGAGAGAGAGTCTCAGCACCAAAGACTGGAGCAGAGCGCTGGGAGTATGTGGTGTTTTATATAACAGTCCCGCTCATCATTATTGGCACCCATGAAGTTTAAGTGAATAATGTGGAATATCTCCTGAAAAAAAAATGAATCAAGTATGACAGCTTTTTTGTGTAGAGACTCGTGTTAAATGCAAAAGAGCAAATGATAAACAACAATTTAATACAGAAAAACAAGGGGAGGGAAAAGTTGAAAAACCTAAAGCTGCTGTGACACTGGTATTGGCACCTTTACATTAAATTAGTATGAAAACACATTTTGACTGTCCTGTGGTAAATCACAAATGAGAATCACCAGTGATGAATTGTCAGTGCCCATGTGACATGAATTAGCCAATGAATGATTTCAGTGTTTTAATAAGCCACATGTTAGGTCCTGTTCCTTTGTCAAAATGTTGAAGACAAAGGAGTTGTCTGAGGACATCAGAACTGCTTTTATTAACAAACACAAGACTTCTATAGGATATAAGACTACCTCTAAAGACATTGATATTCCAGTTTCGACAGTGCGCAATGTTGTTAAGACCTATGCCAAGCATGGAACCATCAAGAACCTCCCTGGACGTGGGGCAAAGAGGAAAATTGACAAGAAATGTCTACAAAGGTTGGTGAAAATTGTGGAAAAAATACCATGTCAAGCATCCAAAGACCGGAAAGCCAACCCAGAACAGTCTATGGTCATGGTTTCAACAAGTACCATACGCCACACACTAAACCTAGCAGAGCTTTATGGGCGAAGTCCAAGCTAGAAACCATTGCTGAAGAAAAGACATAAAAAGGAACAAGAGGGTCATGACTCTAAGGGCCACGTCACACCTGGCGACGGATGCCGGAGATGTTGGCGGCAACGGGCGGGAGCGCGCACGTTTTTGGTGCCCCGCCAGCGTCGCCGTACCCCATTTACATGGGGCGACACCTTGGGCGATGCACTGGAGATCTGACAGGCGGCATCGCCGCCGGGGTGTCTCAAAATTCCAGCGGCGATGCAGTACAATGGGAGCCTATGGCTCCCATCGCCTGTCAGGTCGCAGTCGGCTGTTTACATGGGGCGATGTGTACACATTGCCCCAGATCGGCCATCAAATGCCTCGCCCTCGCCTAGTTACATAGGGCAACGCATTGGCGATGTCGGCAGCAATAGGTCACGCCCCAGCATCGCATAAAATATTGCCGCCGACGTCGCCAGGTGTGATGGTACCCTAAGAGAATTAAGTATGCAAGTCTTCCATTGTTTTAAGGCTGTGTATTGCTGATTCAATGTGAATTACCTGGCCCCTTCATCCGCTCTGTCAGACTCATGACTCATAGCAATCTTATGTATGCGGCTTGAAATATAGCCAATGAGAGCAGTCTTTTTCCACCAATCCTCACCAGGAGTTATATGCTAGATGGCTTCTATCTAGGGTCTTCTGCACCGGCTACGGGGATCAGAACCTGGATTATACTATTACATGAACTTCAGCATCTGATGCTAGGATTCAGCTGAGCTATCAGAGACTACGTAAGGAAGAAGCCCAAGTTGGGACAAATTGGTCACCTGGCTACAGACTTTGCTGTGCTCGGTTGACTTCCTAAGCCTGTCGCTATACCTTTCTCGGTGGGTGACCGCGGAAGGAGGGGTGCTGCTGGATTGGAGTAAGTGGCCCTGGAAGCCCCGAGGCATGAACATTCTAATCCCTGGTGAGCCAGCAGAAGGGTGAGATTCTGTTGCCTGTTACAATTTATGTTTTGCTTGGTTATGTGTTATATGCTTTTAAATGTTGGGGATCCAATAAAGCCTTAAGGCCACTTTACACACACAGACATCTGTGACCAACTTCTGAACAGATCTCTGGTTGCAGTGAAATCATGGACACATTGTTCTATTTTGTGGCTGTGTACAAATGTAACAATATGTCCATGATTTCACTGCAACCAGAGATCTGTTCAGAAGTTGGACACAGAAGTTGGTGTGTGTAAAGCGGCCCTTACTATTGTGGCTCTCTCACCCTGTGTTGTCTGAGTAGTGTTCCGCCCACAGTTAACCCCTTCACCACCCATCCTGTTTTGACCCTAAAGACCTTGCCATTTTTTGCAATTCTGACCAGTGTCCCTTTGGCATTGTTCACACTCAATTTGCGTTTTTTTTAGCACTCTTAAAAGCACTTGCGTTTTTTTAAGAGTGCTAAAAAATGTCCCTTGTGTGTCTGAAAGGATTTGCCACGTTTTTGGACTCATTTTTTCATTAAAAACGCATGCGCAAACGTATGCGCAAACGCATGCGCATGCGTTTGCGCATGCGTTTCCCATAGGGCCCCATGTTAAAAAAACGCATGCATTTTTTTACAGCACCCAAAAACGCTGCATGCAGCGTTTTTTGCACTGGGGGACAAAAACGCAAATTGAGCTGAAAAACGCATGTACACTCTAATGTACCCTGCGTTAACGCACCTGCGTTTTTTTTAACAGCCCAAAAACGCATGGATGGTCAAAAAAACGCATGTGTGTGAACAATGCCTTTATGAGGTAATAACTCTGGAACGCTTCAACGGATCTTAGTGATTCTGAGATTGTTTTTTCATGGCATATTGGGCTTCATGTTAGTAGTAAATTTAGGTTGATAATTTTTTTTTTATTTGTGAAAAAAAATCAAAAATTTGATGAAAATTTTGAAAATTTTGCAATTTAAAAATTTAGAATTTTTATTATGTTAAACCAGAGAGTTATGTGACACAACATAGTTAATAAATAACATTTCCCACATGTCTATTTTACATCAGCACAATTTTGGGAAAAAAATTATTTTTTGGTAAGAAGTTATAAGGGTTCAAAGTTCATCAACAATTTCTCATTTTTCCGGCAAAATTAACAAAACCATTTTTTTAGTGACCACATCATGTTTGAAGTCCTTTTGAGGGGCCAATGTAAGGGCCACTTTACACACCCCAACTTATCTGTCCAACTTCTGAACAACTTAGGGCCGCTTTACACACACCAACTTATCTGTCCAACTTCTGACCAATTTGCTGGTTGCAGTGAAATCATGGACACATTGTTACATTTGTACACAGTCACAAAATGGAGCAATGTGTCCATGATTTCACTGCAACCAGCAAGTTGGTCTGAAGTTGGACAGATAAGTTGGTGTGTGTAAAGTGGCCCTAAGGGTGCATTCACACTCCACGTATTTGCAGCGTATTTTTACGCGAGTGCTCTTGCAGTTTTTGTAGCCAAAACCAGGAGTGGCTGATTAAAACCAGCAGTGGGTGATTAAATACAGAAGTGGAGCACTTGTTTCTATTATGGCGGGTTTACACGTCGCGATATCGTAGTACGATTTCAATCAAAAGTCACGTGGTTCAATCGTCGGAGCCGAAATCGTGCCTGCGTTGTATGGTGTGAACGTCCAATACGATGCAGGCACGATGTCAATGCGATATCGGGGATTGAATGAGCGTGCTATTCAATGCCCCGATATTGCATAGCGATTGAAGCCGGATCGTGCTGTGTAAACGCCCAACTACGATGCGATTTCAAACGTCACCCATTCACTCCCATGTTAAGTATGCGATCCTGGGTTGGGAGGCGGAGACATCGCACGGACGTTGTATTCTGATATCGCAGCGTGTAAACATTCAATGCGATGCGGGAGGAACGTGCACTAATTGCGCGCTCCCGCGCCATTGAACTGCGATATCGGATCGCGATTGAAGCGTGTAAAGCCACCTTTAGACTTTTCCTCTGATTGTTCCACTCCTGGTTTAGGCTACAAAAACTGCAAGAGCACTCACGTAAAAATATGCAGCAAATATGCAGCGTGTGAACGCACCCTTACAGAAAATACCCAAAAGTGACACTATTCCTAAAACTGCACCCCTCAAGCAACTCAAAACTTCATCCAAGAAGATTATTAACCCTTCAGGTACTTCACAGGAACTAAAGCAACGTGGAAGGAAAAAATGGACATTTTAATTTTTCCAACAAAAATGTTCTTTTAGCCTCAATTTTTTCATTTTCACATGGGCAACAGGATAAAATGGATCCTAAAATTTGTTGGGCAATTTCTCTTGAGTACACAGATACCTCATGTGTGGTCATAAACCACTGTTTGGGCGCACGGCAGGGCTCAGAATGGAAGGAGCGCAATTTGACGTTTGGAGCTAATTTTCTATTCAAAAAGTCAAATGGCGCTCCCTCCCTTCTGAGCCCTGCCGTGTGCCCAAACAGTGTTTATTACCACATATGAGGTGTCGCTGTACTCAAGAGAAATTGCTCAACAAATTTTAAGATCCATTTTATCCCGTTGCCCATGTGAAAGTGAAAAAATTAAGGTAAAAGAACATTTTTGTGAAAACAAAGTACTTTTTTATTTTTACGGATTAATTTGTAAAGCACCTGGGGGTTCAAAGGGCTCACTATGCATCTAGATAAGTTACTTGGGGGGTCTAGTTTCCAAAATGGGGTCACTTGTGGGGGAGCTCCAATATTTATGTACACAGGGGCTCTCCATTCCCAACATGGTGTCCGCTAAAAAGCGGAGCCAATTTTCCATTCAAATTGTTAGCGGACACCGTGTCTCATATGGAGAGCCCTTGTGTGCCTAAGCATTGAAGCTCCTCCAAAAGTGACCTCATTTTGGAAACTAGACCCCCAAGGAACTTATCTAGACGCATAGTGAGCACTTTGAACCCCCAGGTCCTTCACAAATTGATCTGTAAAAATGAAAAAGTACTTTTTTTTTCCACAAAAAAATTATTTTTTCATTTTTTACAGATTCATTTGTGAAGCACCTGGGGGTTCAAAGTGCTCACCACCCATCTAGATAAGTTGCTTACGTGGTCTAGTTTCCAAAATGGGGTCACTTCTGGGAGAGCTCCAATGTTTAGGCACACAAGGGCTCTCCATATGAGACACGGTGTCCGCTAACAATTTGAATGGAAAATTAGCTCCAATTGTTGGCGGACACCATGTTGCGTATGAAGAGCCCCTGTGTGCCTAAACATTGGAGCTCCTCCACAAGTGACCTCATTTTGGAAACTAGACCCCCCCAAGGAACTTATCGAGATGCATAGTGAGCACTTTGAACCCCAGATGCTTCACAAACTGATCTGTAAAATTGAAAAAGTTCTATTTTTTTTCCACAAAAAGTTACTTTTTTCATTTTTACAGAATAATTTGTGAAGCACCTGGGGTTTCAAAGTGCTCACCACCCATCTAGATAAGTTCCTTGGGGGGTCTAGTTTCCAAAATGGGGTCACTTGTGAGGGAGCTCCAATGTTTAGGCACACAGGGGCTCTCCATACGTGACATGGTGTCCGCTAATGACTTGAATGGAAAAATTAGCTCCAATTGTTAACGGACACCATGTCGCGTATGGAGAGCCATTGTGCAGGGCCGGCGTTAAGGAAGGGGCAGACTGGACAGTTGCCAGGGTCCCACTCCTTAGGGGCCCCAAAGGAGCTGCACTGAAAATAGCATTAAAACAGTAAAAAAAAATGAAAAAATACACATATTTGGTATCGCTGCATTCGTCATGAATTAGCTAGTCAAGCTATGTGAAGATAAGAAATCCAATTGGTAAATGGCGTAACAGAAAAAAAAAAAAACCAGAATTATGTATTTTGGCCACCACATTGTTACAATACAATGCAATAAAAGGCAATCAAAATATTGTATCTGACTCAACATGGTATCAGCAAAAATGGCAGCTCAGGCCGACAATCCACATAGCCCTGTATCTTGAAAAATGAAAACATTTATGGGTCTTGGAAAATTACGAATAAAGCACATTTTTATTTTATTTTTTTATTTTTGTCAAATTTCAGGTTTTTTTTCATCAATGATATAAAAAAAAATGTTAGGTATCTGTTTATTCTGACTTAGGGCGGCTTCACACTGCGGCACAATCCGGTCTGGGTCTGTGCGGGAGGACCCTGACAGCCGCGGACCGGATCAGCACACAGGACTGGGTGCTATTATGTCATCCCCTCCGTCATCCCCTCCACCATCATCCCCTCCTCTATCATTCCTCTCATCAAATAATTTTGTTTATTTTTTATTTTATTCTCCATCAATCTTTTTCTTAGGCTAGGGTTAGGTGTAGGGTTAGGGTTAGGTTAGGATTAGGCTATTTCCATGATAATTCCCAAGTCCCCTCAAGAACTGACCATAATTATGACAGACTTTGCAAACTTAGGCCCCTAATTTCCCTCCTGAAGGAATCCTTTCTCAATTCATACATACCAGAACAAAATATATTAGTTGCAAGTCCCTAATGAGCTACAAAGGCCGTCTATCCTTCAGGCAATTTATCCCTCCAAGCGAGCCAAGTATAGCATACAGTTATACAAAATGTGTGAAAGTAGCAGTGGGTACACTAGTACATTCCTGATTTATGAGGGTAGGGACCAACAGATAAGCCCACCTAACTGTTCCCAGACAATTGGCATCCCAGGGAAAATTGTCTGGGAGCTAATGACCCCATTTTTGCAATAAGGGTACCACGTGTACACGGACAATTACTACACAAGCATCCCCCTATACCAAGCCCTACAAGCTGCAAACACAGGGGCCTGTGGAACAATACGGAAAAACCGTGTGGGCTTGCCGTCACAGTTGGTGTCCAGACGTCTAGAGAAGGGGGCGTCATTTTCACTGGCAAGTGACAAAATGCTTGCCGTAAAATGGAATGACCGCAAGGATGTCTTCTTGCTTACCACCCTGCCTTCGGACACCACTATGACTGTCAGAGACAGGGGCGCCACCAGGGACAAACAAAAACCCATTTGTCTGACCGATTACAACAAACACATGGGTGGCATGGACTTGTCCGACCAGGTGCTCCAACGATACCTGGTGAAGTGGAAGACGAGGGCCTGGTATAAAAAGGTGGCAATCTATCACATCCAGATTGCCACCTATAATAGCTTTGTTCTTTATAAAAAATCTCAAGGAACTCTCACCTTCCTGCAATATCAGGAGAGGGTTATCGAGTCTCTCATATTTGACTCCAGGGCACCGGAGGCACCCTTTGAGTCAGAGGATGTCAGGAGACTATCAGAGAAACACTTTATTCACTCCCTCCCACTCCCACCAGATTGCATCCTCAAAAAAGGTGTAAAGTCTGTATCAAGCATGGTAGAAGTGATTCTTGCTTTTACTGCCCCACATGCCTATCCCAACCTGGACTTTGCATCTCCCCCTGCTTCAAAATCTACCACACATCTCCCAATTATTAGGTGTTATCGTTAAAATAAAGACAAATTATGTGGTACCCTTTTTTTGTCTTCACATAATTTTTATTTTCTACTTAGGGCGCCCCTTTATAGATTGGACTTATTAGAAAATGTATTATTGTCACCAGTAAAACACATTTTACACAATTTCTCGAAAAATTCCAAAACTTGATCACTCACATACCAAACTATTATTCAGACACATTCTCATCCACATGTCCACATCTGCGTACCCCAGAATGTGGATCCCACAAATGTTCTTGAAATGTCTGATCTCATCTGACAAATAATTCGAAGACTTGATCACTCACATACCAAACTATTATTCAGACACATCTCATCCACAAGACCACGTCTGCGTACCCCAGAATGTGGGCACACAAATGTTCTTGAAATGTCTGATTTCATCTGACAAATAATTTCAGGACTTGATCGCTCACAAAGTTTTATCACCAGTTATCTTAGTTTGACTAGTATTCCAACTATGTCTTGCTACACAAAACTTTTCTTGGCATCTACATTACTTATATATTCATATTGGTGATATGGCATGATCATTTTATTGGAGGATCTCCAACAATGAGGCTGTTCCATATTCATACACGATGGGCTTTACCGCATGGTTCTTGCTAAACGTCTTGTACCGGACAATAAGTTTAGAATCCTTGTGTTTTGTGCATATAGCGGTTCCGACCTTGGCGAGTTGGAGTCTGTTATGGTGCACCACGTCGACTGGCACATTTGTCCCTCATATAGGGATTGATGGTGCTAAACAGACGTTGTGCAACCAGTCTCTGAAAGATGAACTTGTCCTTCTAGAGCCCTTCTGGTGTTCCTTCATCTCTGGAACAAGCACAAGTTTGTCATATACATGGCTGCATTTTCCTCCACGTTTTTCCCTTTACTCCATTACAGTTTTTTGTTCCTGCTACAATATATGCAATTGCAGAACAACTGTTACTAAGATTGATCATCATCAAATGTGTTTTTAGGGGCATGCCGCCCTTCGTGAGTAATATATCCTGGATGGATTTTCATGTTTGGTAGCACAAAGTCTTGAAAAACTTTGAATGGGTCCTGGAATTCCATCAATTTTACCCTGAAGATGGAATGCTACATGAAAACTGTGGGATCAAACTACTCAGTACCTCCCTAGATAAATACAATTACAGGGTAAGGCTGTGGTCACAGTTGACATGCGTTTTTTTAGTGCCTTTTAAAAACTCGCTTTTTAACATGTGTATTGGGATGCAGGATCTCACCGCCATCACCAGAAATCTCAATCTTTTGTAGCTGCGGAGAGGGATCCCACTGTGGTGCAGCATGAAGAGACTCGGGCCAAGATCACCGGGATAGCCCGTGACCAATCTAATAATCTTCACGACCTCTGACCAAAACTTCTCAAGTCGTGCGCACTCCCAGAATATATGAAGCAATGTACCCTCCACCTCGCCACACCTCCAACACTTTGCATCAACAGAAGGGAATATTTTATGCAGTTGCGAGGGGACTCTGTACCATCTAGTCAACAGCTTATAATTAGCCTCCTGTAATCGAGAGCATATGGAGGTAGAATGCGCTAATGTGTATATATCTGATCTCTGCTCTGTTGACAATTTCAGTCCCAAGTCTGCCTCCAAATTCAGCATAAACTGTGGAGTCGGTGCATCCGGAGGGGAGATTAAGAATGCATATGATCTCGATAAGGCGTGCCTACAATCACCCTCGTTCTGACATAGGTTTTCAAACAGTGTCTTAGGTCTGTGGTAGGTCGATTTTGCTGGGAGCGATCGTAAATGATGTGTAAGTTGAAGACATCTCCAGAATCCTAATGCTATTGGACGCGATATCAGGTTAAGCTGCTCAAGAGAAGCCCAAACGTCCCCATCACCCCAACTCCCGACTCTGTCCATTCCATCAGAGATCCATCTTTGAAATATGGGATCATCTATGCTAGGTTTAAAGTCAGGATGACTCAGAACAGGGGACATGGTCGAAGCATGCGGAATTATGGATGCCCTTATTAATTTATGGTTACAGATCTTAAGGGTGGATCCAATCGTTGGGTGTCCAGTGATTGTCTCCTCATTCCGCAGCTTTACCCATGGCAATGTTTGGAGTCTAAGTGGGGTGAAGTCCTGCTCTATTTAGACCCACAGTTTGTTCTCGCCATGTCGACACCAGTCTATTATACGCGCGAGGTGACTGGCTAGATAGTATAATTTAACGTCCGGAAGGTTTACTCCACCATCAGCCCTACGCCTATGTAAGATAGCTTTTGCCACTCTTGGTTTCAGTCTATTCCAGATAAATCTCGTCTGAATTTGGGAGACTGACCTAAAGAACGACCCTGGGATATTAATGGGAAGCGTCTGTAGATAGTATAAAATCCTCGGTAAAATAGTAATTTTAAAAAGGTGACATCTGCCCATCCATGTAAAGGTAGATGACAACCATCTATCGCACTCCGATCTAATGGAAGTTAAGAGGGCGGGGAAGTTCGCTCCATAGAGATCCCGAACCTCTGGAGTAAGCTGTATTCCCAGGTAGCGAAGTGCTTTGGAAGACCAATGAAATGCAAAAGCGCCTTTCAACTCATCAGCCAGATCAGCAGGAAGCGAGACACCCAAGGCCTCCGACTTGGATCTATTAATTTTGAAGTTCGAGAGAACACGATATCTCTCAAACTCTTTCAGTAAATTTGGGATGGAGACTCTAGGGTTCGTCACAAACAACAAAAGGTCGTCAGCATAAGCAGCTATTTTATGCATATATAATTTCAATCTTAAGCCACCATTCCCCCTGATATATCGTAGCAGTGGCTCCAATGTCAGGATAAAAATCAGCGGGGATAACGGACATCCCTGACGTGTGCCATTGGCAATGTCAAAAGATTCAGATAGAATACCATTCACCCGAACCCTTTCCGACGGGACTGAGTAGAGGGGCAACACCCAATAAAGCATCCTCACTCCCAAGCCAATATTTTTTAGTGTCTCCTCAATGAGGGACCAATGAATGCGATCGAACGCTTTCTCGGCGTCCGTAGAAAGCAACATCAGTGGGGTGTTAGAAACTTTTGCGTGGTGGAGTAAGTTAATGGCCTTGGTAGTGTTGTCCCTAGCCTCACGCCCGCCGACGAATCCCGCTTGATCCGGATGCACTATATCAGGAATGAATGGTGAGAGTCTGGCCGCCAAAATCTTAGCAAACAATTTGATATCCACATTAAGTAAGGATATCGGGAGGTAATTGGAACAGACCAGGGGATCTTTTCCCGGTTTCTGAATCACCGCTATAGTAGCACGTAACGCATCCTTAGGAGGCGGGACCTTAGCCGACATAGCATTAAAGCAAGCTGTTAAGTGTGGAAGTAAGGACAACTTAAGTTTCTTGTAATAACCTACAGTGAAACCATCAGGACCGGGTGCCCTGCCAGATCTGGCCGACTAAATAGCCTCCTCTACCTCTATTCCTGAGATCGGAGCCTCCAGAGATGAAATAATTGAATCCGGAAGTCTTGGTAAACCTGATTTTTTTATATATTCTTGTATGCGAACTCTAAAGGTAGCAGTCGCTGATGATGACTTCGCCTCATCTAGATTACCGTATTTTTTGCTTTTTAAGACGCACTTTTGTTCCCCCAAACTTTGGGGGGGAATGGGGGTGCGTCTTAAAAAGCGCATGTAAAAAAAAAAAAAAATATTAAAAATTAAATATTACCAGATAATGGGGTGTCTGTGGGGTGCAGCTGCCCAGTGGGGGTGCCGGAGGCAGGTTCCGGTGGGTGGGGGGCACCGCTGCAGGACCGGAGCAGCGGAGATGTACCGGCGGCAGCAAGCGGTGGGCGCCGCCATGTTTCTTGTGGTAGCCGGCCGGTAGAGGTAGAGGCTTCAAAATGGCTCCATTATGGCCGCGGCCATTTTGTTGAAGCCTCTACCGCTGGCTGCAGTGTTAATGAATGCAGCCATCCACAAAAACATGGCGGCGCCCACCGCTTACTGCCGCCGGTACATCTCTGCTGCTCTGGTCCTGCAGCTGTGTCCCCCACCCATGAGAACCTCCCTCCGGCACCCCCGCTGAGCAGCTGTACCCCTCCTCGGTGAGCCATGGGGGTCTGGGGGGGAAGATGGGGGCCATATAGCATAATCAAAGGGTTCGGGATGGGGGGCATATACACAGGATGGGGGGCATATACACAGGATGGGGGGCATATACACAGGATGGGGGCATATACACAGGATGAGGGGCATATACACAGGATGGGGGGCATATACACAGGATGAGGGGCATATACACAGGATGGGGGCATATACACAGGATGAGGGCCATATATACAGGATGGGGGGCATATACACAGGATGGGGACATATATACAGGTTGGGGGCATATATACAGAATGGGGGTATATACACAGGATGGGGACATATATACAGGTTGGGGGCATATATACAGAATGGGGGGCATATATACAGGATGGGGGGCATATACACAGGATGAGGGGCATATACTCAGGATGAGGGGCATATACACAGGATGGGGGGCATATACACAGGATGAGGGGCATATATACAGGATGGGGGGCATATACACAGGATGGGGGGCATATATACAGGATGGGGGGCATATACACAGGATGGGGACATATATACAGGTTGGGGGCATATATACAGAATGGGGGGCATATATACAGGATGGGGGCCATATATACAGAATGGGGGCATATATACAGGATGGGGGGCATATATACAGAATGGGGGCATATATACAGAATGGGGGGCATATATACCAGGATGAGCAGTATACATACCAGGATGGGGACATGTATACGAGGATGAGAGACATATATGCCAGGATGAGGGATATATATACCAGAATTGGGGGGTTTATGTACCAGGATTAGGGACATATATACTGATTGTAGGACGGACACTGGCATTATAAGACAGACCCCATTTAACATTAAAAACTATTTTTTTCTCATTTCCTTACCAAATTTGGGGGTGCGTCTTATAATCCGGTGCGTCTTATAAAGCGAAAAATACGGTATATAAAGCAGTGTAATACTGCTTAAACGCCTCTGCTATCTCCAGGGGAAATTTTGAACGACGCGAGGTGTTCTGATTAAGTATCTCAGGTACATAAGTGGCAGCTTTCTGTATTCGAGAGGCTCTAGCTAAGGATTTGCCCGGTTTGTTCCCATGTTCATAAAAGTGGCGGCGGCAACGAGAAAGTACGCCCTTCGCTTTTTGTAGTAATATGGATCGTAATGCTTCTCTGGTGTCTAAGAGGTCCTTCTTTACAGTAGGGAGTTCCTGACGCTTATGTCTAGTCTCCAGATCTTTCAGTTTAGCCATGAGTACCTGAATCTCAGTGTCTCTTTTTTTCTTTAGTCTAGCACCATGTTGTATTAACACACCTCTCAGAACACATTTATGTGCATGCCATGTCACCACAGGGGAGACAGACGAAGAGACATTTAGGTCAAAATAATCTTTCACCTTCTGGACCACATCTGCAAATATAAGGACGCATTCAGCCTCCACTGCCATTGCCTCGGAATAGGGGAGGCAAGCATCAGAGAAATCGTAACCAGAGCGTGATCTGAAAAAGCGATCAACTCAATTGTAGCATCTTGTAAGTACGTCAAATCTGTGTGTCTCATAAGAAAATAGTCGAGTCTAGAGTATGTGTCGTGTGTCGGGGAATAATACGTAAAATCTTTATGACCTGGGAACAGCAGACGCCATGCATCCAGGAGCTGATGGTCATGTAGCGCAATCTGTAACCGTCTGCGTGCCATCTTAGAGATGCTAGATTTACCCCTGGAAGTGTCCAGATCAGGATCAAGCGCAATATTAAAGTCACCACCCAGTACCAGAGTCCCCTCTGCAAACACGTCAATCTTCTCTAAAAATCGCAGAAGGGCAGATATCTGTCCTGTGTTAGGTAGGTAAAGCGAGGCGAAGGTATACATCTGAGAGGCTATCTTACCCTTGACCAAAAGGAGTCTCCCATCCTCACCACTGCAGGTATCCAAGAGCTCCCAAGGCACCGATCTCGACAATACAATGCTGGTACCAGATGAATGCGGATCCAATGAGTAACTATGGTATGAAATAGGGAACCAATGGTTAAAGAGTTTGTAAGGCTTATTTGCACTCATGTGGGTTTCCTGTAGAAAGGCAATTTGAACTTTGTTAGCTTTCAGGTAATTAAACAGTATCAAGCGTTTTCCCATATTGTGTAAGGCCTGCACGTTTAGTGTACCTATTCTCAGAGACGTCATATTTCCATATGCCATGTCCGTAACTTAATAGTACGCGCGGGCTTTTAGATAAAATAAATCAAAATAAGATTAGTAAAATAAAGTAAGGTAAAGAAAAAAAAATACACTAAATTAAAAGGGGATGTGTAGGGAAGGAAGGGGAAATAAGGGGAGGAAACAGAAAGAGTAGAAAGAGAGTGAGATAAATGTAAAGAAGTTGGTAGCGAGAGAAGTGATAAAGACTTCGCTCTCCACCAAAGACCCCTATAATCTAGGAGTATCAAAAGGAGACTATATAGTCAAAATCGGTATAACCGATAGATTCGATCCCCACAGAAAGTAGAGAGATACGGGGGATCGTTGAGGATGTGACTGATCTAAAGGTGGCAATCTGCAGACCCGGAACCTATTATTAATAGTTTAAACATCTTACGTCTCATGACAATCAACAATAATAACCCAGTAGGGACAAAGGTCCTGAGATTAGTCCATCTCAGTTCTGGAGCTCCGGCGAACTAGGAGGAAACAAAATTAGAAAAGCAGAAACAAAAACATTGTTTCTATGTGGAGGGCAGCAACACCCCCCTTTTTCCTCTCAGGCATAGCAAGACCTGTCATTGGAACAATAAGAAGATAAAACAACATATAGATAAAGTAGATAAAACCACAGACATAAGAGGGGAGGCTCAGGTCGGAAGGTCCGCTGGTGATCCTCTTCTCCCTCCTCCTTGGCTGCCAGGCGATGTCGGAGACGAGCGTGGGACGACACCGCCTCTTCTCCCTCTCTTACTTGTGTCCTCTTTTCAATAATTACATGGCCGGCCTAATGCTGTAAATCTTTTGAAGCCCTCTAATGAGAGCCAATCCGGGACCGGGAAGGGTGTAGTATCCATAAATAAGAAAAGGTCATCCAAATCATCTTTGTGCCATAAATAGAACAGTCTGTTACCCTTTTTTACGATCAGGTGAAAAGGATGTCCCCAACGATATGTGGCCCCTAGCTCCTTTATCTTCACAAGCAAGGGACGTAACTGCCGCCGCATGTACAGGGTGCGGCTAGACACGTCAGGGAAGAGGCGTACAGTTGCTTCTTCAAAGACAATATCACCAAAATCCCAGGCTGCTTGTATCAAATTGTCTTTATCCGTAAAATTGTGAAGCCTGCATAAGACATCTCTAGGATTATCAGGGTCTATAGGACCTGGACGCGAGACCCTATGTATCCTATCCACTTTATAGGTAGAACCTGAAGATCTTCGTGACACCATATTAAATATGTCCAGAGTCTTATCCAGGAGAATATTATTAGTAACAGATTCAGGGATACCTTTCAATCGTATATTATTTCTCCTCTCCCTGTTCTCTTGATCGTCTGTCTGCAGTATCAAGGCCCCTGTAAAAGCATTAGAGCATGTAGCGTTTTTTTCCAAGGCTGTAATTCTCTCCTCCATGATATTCATAGCTTCTGAAGTCTTGGCTGCCTGAGCTCTAAGGGTCTCCACATCCTCCTTCACAGCACTAAGAGCTTTTGACTGATAGGCCTCCATACGGGCCACAATATTGTCTATGTCCTGCTTAGATGGGAGTGCTGCTATCATTTCTCTGATGGCCCTCAGCTCTGCACTGGAGCCATCAGACTGTATCACAGGGGCAACATAATCGTCTGAGCAATGACTGGAGTTGTACTCCAGGACTCACCATCCCCCACAGCGCCTCCGTCGATTTCTCCAGGGTTTCTTGCAGTGTAGATTCCCTTATTAACTCTGGGCTTTCTCCCAGTGTCTTCAGGGAGATATGTGACTGCTCCACAGTATCTTTACAGTGCGGTGTTCTCTGCTGCAGTACGGGGGAGAACGCCGCTGCTGCAGCCTCTTCTCAGACACACCAGCCGGCGCCATTAGAGGTGAGCGCGCGGTTTTCCCGCCCGCCGCTCCAAACATCTTAGCAATGTTCGTCCCCTTTCAGGCTTTCCCGGTGGCTGTATAAGTCCACGGGCGTCCTCCTGCTTCTTTCTCCTAGACATTTAGCTGTCTATGAGGCGATATAGCTGCACCTGAAAGTCCCGGGTCTGCAGAGCTCTCTCAGATGCGACGTCACGCCACCATGATCAGGCCATGCCTCCCAGTTTTGCAATATTTCAGAGCTGCAATATTACTGGAGTATCAAAAAGCACAAGGTGTGCTATACTCAGGAACATGGCCAAGGTAAGGAAGGCTGAAAAACCTCCACCTTTGAACAAAAAACATGAGATAAAACGTCAAGACTGGATCAAGAAATATCTTAAGACTGATTTTTCGAAGGTTTTATGGACTGATGAAATGAGACTGACTCTTGATGGGCCAGATGGATGGGCCAGAGGCTGGATCAGTAAAGGGGCAGAGAGCTCCACTCCGACTCAGATGCCAGCAAAGTGGAGGTGGGGTACTGGTATGGGCTGATATCATCAAAGATGAACTTGTGGGACCTTTTCGGGTTGAAAATGGAGTGAAGCTCAACTCCCAGACCTACTGCCAGTTTCTGGAAGATAACTTCTTCAAGCAGTGGTACAGGAAGAAGTCGGTATCATTCAAGAAAAAGATGATTTTCATGCAGGACAATGCTCCATCCCATGCACCCAACTACTCTACAGCGTGGCTGGCCAGTAAAGGTCTAAAAGAAGAAAAAATAATGACATGGCCTTCTTGTTCACCTGATCTGAACCCCATAGAGAACCTGTGGTCCATGATAAAATGTGAAATCTACAGGGAGGGAAAACAGAACACCTCTGGGAACAGTGTCTGGGAGGCTGTGGTGGCTGCTGCATGCAATGTTGATCATAAACTGATAAAGCAACTGACAGAATGGATGGAAGGCTGTTGAGTGTCATTGTGGAGCCCCCACGGGACGGGGGCACTCGGTACCGGACCGGTCGGTGCCGGGGAAGTCACGGGTGGCTTGGTCCGGACCGTGTCCCTGGGCCCGCACAATAAGATGGGGAATATTTACAGGGGATTTGTCACGGGTGACGCCACCCACTTGTTGCGGCCAGTGGTGGGGGGCCGCCACTGCCGCAGAACCTCCGGGGGTGATGTGGTGGCAGCGGAGATGGTGTAGTTCCAGTGGGAAGAACTGTATCCCCCGGGGCAGTAAGGGTTAAAGTCTATTGGGGTTATAGATGGTGGAGAAGGGGTTAAAGGACACACACTCACGTTTGGTAGACACTGGTGCAATTCTCTTCTTCTCCTGATGCTGCAGAGCTGACAGGCTTGTAGCAGGGGGAAGCTCTCTGTGCTGAATGTGGAGCAAAGATCGCAATCAATACACAGACTCACAGTTTTGCTGTTTTCCAAAGCTTTACTGCTGATGTTATTGCAGATTATAGTCCACGGAGTCTGTATCCTGGCTGCTGCGTTTAGCTAAGCTGCTGGGATTCCTCACGTCTCTCTCTCTGTATTCTGCTGGTACCACTTGGCTAGGCAACTTGAGTCCTCTATTCTGTGCTGACCCCTCCGTGTTGCTTTGCACTGGTACTAGGGCATCTAGAGATCCCACTGTTCCTGGATTCACTGTGCTGTGGGTGCCATACACAGTACCGGATCCGGTGTCCGTTCTGTGCGTTCTTCTGGGGCGAGTGAAGGTATCACTCCAGCTCCCAGACGTGTTCCTCTGTTTGTAGTTCTCCTGTTCCTCTGACCCTTGCTAGGTCTGCACTGAGCTAACTCTGCTCTAGGTGTCCTCTTCACAGCCCTGCTCCGAGCTGAACTGAGCTCTCCCTCATGAGCAGAAGTATTTAAGGGAGCAGGTGGTGCTCCCCCTCCTGGCCCAGAGGTGCTAGTGTTTGTCAGTGTGTAGTGGGGAGAGAACCCATGTGGTGTTATTGTGGCACATTAACCCATGGGGTGCCACATTCCCCCTTAGTTAAATACAGTACTCTGGGACTGTAGAAAAACAAGTAAACAACAATTAAACACAATTAATATTAACAAAGACTTAAAAGTGAAAAAGTACAAAAATCACTAAAATGTGAAAAAGAGTTCAAAAAGTCAAAAAGCAGTCTTTCCGTAGGTTTAGTCTATTGCCTCCGGGCTGATAAGTATATTCACAAGAGTTCTTACCACAACCAGTCCGTGGTAAATATGGTCCATAAGTAAATAAGAAGAAAAGTTCAAAGTTCATACAGGATAGTCTCTGTAGGTACTGGGCTTTTTTAACGTTGCAACAACTATATACATTTGTCCACGGGCGTTTCTGCTTAGGAGGCCTGGATTCGCTACACCACCCCCCAGGCATTTTCTTTCCCTAACTTAATGTACATGGGGGTCAATCCAGTTCCTCCACCCTCTTGGACACAGTCTACTGGGTTCAATTTACTTTACTTTTAAACAAACATATTTACATTACACATTTAATTCTGCACCTTACTCTTTGTACCTAGCTGGTAACTGCCCTTTGGTACTACGCTCTGATCTGCGTAAAACGGGTATACTGCTTGCACGTGGGCTACTAGTATTAGTGGGTACGTACCTACGTGTTGTGCTTGGTACTATGGCAGATGGAGGTCTGACTGCGGGACTGGCAAGTTCGCTAGGACCAGGAATTTGTTCTTCCTCTTCAGATTCTACTTCCAGTTCTTCCAGTTCTTCAAGTCTTGGGTCTTCTTCAGGTAACACGAGTTCTGGTAACACAGGTTCTGGTTTTGGGTCCACCATTGAAGGGAATGCAATCAGGGGCGTAACTACAATAGGTGCAGGGGTTGCGATCGCACCCGGGCCCTGCAGCCTAGGGGGGCCCCAAAAGTCCCTTTGGCCTATATAAAAAGACTAATACTACTAAAGATTTGCAATAATTGGGGGCCCCGTTGGAGCTTTCGCATAGGGGCCCCGAGGCCTGAAGTTACGCCACTGAATGCAATCATTGGTTACGACAACTGCTCCATGGTAATTTGGCCATGTCTTAGGGAAATCTCCTAGTACCGTGTGGAATACTTCTTCTTTTTCTTGGATAGGTTGGACCTGGACGGGTTCTACGACTTCAGGTGTCTTCAGGGATTCAGGACATAATTTTAGCTGATCACGAGATATGACTTGCGAAGTTCTTCCTTCATCTTTACTTATCACACAGGTTTTAACATTGTCTAGGTTAGATGGTAAGACTGTGTATGGGACGGTTTCCCACTGATTATCCAGTTTGTTTGTGCGTCTCTCTCTCTTGAGAGCTTGATCACCTTCTTGTAATGGCATTGCTTGAGCATGTTTGTTAAAAGTCTTGTCTTGCTCTTGCTTGTTGTAAGTTTCTCTCTACACATTCTTGCACTTGTTGATACTGTCTCTGACGTTTAGTATCCCAATCTGCTTCTTCTACTTCTGTATCTGGTTTTTCAATTCCCATTTCTAGATCAATTGGTAGCTTACCGGGTCTTGCACGCATAAGGTAGGCTGGAGTGCAGTTTGTAGAACTCACAGGGACATGGTTGTATAAGTCTACCAAATCAGGTAATTTTTCTGGCCACTGGTTTCTTTCTGACTCTGGTAAGGTCTTTAACAGTTCAATTACGATATGATTCATCTTCTCGCATAAACCATTTGTTCGAGGATGATACGTTGTTGTGCGAATCTTCTTACAACCGTACATATTGCAGAATTCCTTGAATAGTTCTGATTCAAAAGCTGGACCTTGGTCTGCAAGGACTTGTTCTGGGTAACCATGTGGTCTACAGAAATGCGTCTGGAATGCTTTTGCTGCCGTCTTCGCTGTCAGATCTTTAACTGGTACCACCACTAAGAAGCGTGAGTAATGGTCCACGATGGTTAAGGCATAGACATAGCCTGACCGGCTTGGTGACAACTTGACGTGGTCTAACGCGACTAGCTCGAGTGGCTGTTTGGTTACTATCGGCTGAAGTGGAGCTTTCTGTGGATCTTTCCTTCTGAGGTTGCATGCGGCACATCTTCTGCACCATAGTTCAATGGATTTTCTCATGCCAACCCAATAGAATCTGTCTCTCAGGAGTGCTTCTAACTCCTTCCATCCGAAATGACCTGCGTTGTCATGATAAGCTTCTAAGACCATTTGGGTGTCTCGCTTGGGCACGATTATCTGCCAGACCAGTTCATGTGTCTTAGGATTGGTAAATCTTCTACAGAGCTTCCCTTGAGTCAGAAACAACTTGCCTCTCTCCTTCCAGAGCTGTATGGTCTCAGCTGGGGCATTCTGATCCGGGAATGCACCTTGTCGCACAAGTAGTTCTTTCACTAGTTTCACAGCGGGATCAGTATCTTGGGTTTCGGCCCATTCGTAGTGTCTTAACGGGTTAAGGTTTACTTCCTGTTCTCTTTGGTAGATGCCGGGTTGATAATCTTCTACCCTTGAACGATGAAAGGCCGGTAGTTCAATCTCTTCCAACTCTTCCGGTTCCTCTTCCAAGTCTCTCAGGTGTGGCATCCGGGATAAGGCATCTGCGTTCCCATTCTTGCGGCCTGCCCGATATTTGATGACAAAATTGTAGTTAGACAGCCGGGCTATCCATCGCTGCTCCAGAGCTCCAAGTTTCGCTGTGTCCAGGTGAGTCAACGGGTTGTTATCCGTGTAGATGGTGAATTCTGCACCTGCCAAGTAATGTTTAAAGCGTTCAGTCACAGCCCAAACTACTGCCAGTAGCTCTAACTTGAAGGAGCTGTAGTTCTCGGGATTTCGTTCTGTAGGCCGGAGCTTCCTGCTTGCAAAGGCAATAACTCTTCCTTTGCCTCCTTGCTTCTGCGACAATACTGCTCCCAGTCCCACATTGCTGGCATCCGTGTATAGAATGAAGGGTTGATGGTAATCAGGGTATGCCAGGATCTCCTCTCCCGTCAATGCACTTTTCTGCTTGTTGAAGGAATCTTCTCTTTCCTCATCCCACCGTGTCAGGAAATTACAGTTTGAAGTCTTCTTTGATCGTCCTACCAGAATGTCTTGCAGAGGAGCTGCTAGCTTCGTGAATCCTCGGATAAATCTTCTATAATAGCCTACCAGGCCCAGGAATTGCCTCACTTCTTTCACGTTCGTAGGTCTTGGCCAATCCCTTATCACTGTGACTTTATCAGGATCCGGTGCTACTCCCTCTGAACTCACGACATGTCCCAGGTACTGTACCTTTGGTTTTAGAAGGTGACACTTGGATGGCTTGATTTTCATGCCATATTTCGATAAAGCTTCGAACACTTCTGCCAGGTCTTGTAGATGTTGCTCATACGTCTTCGAGTAGACTATGACGTCATCTAGGTACAGGAGGACAGTTTCAAAGTTCTTATGTCCTAGGCAGCTCTCCATCAGACGTTGGAAGGTCCCGGGTGCGTTGCAGAGCCCGAACGGCATACAATTGAACTCTACAGAGGCCCATCGGCGTAGTAAAGCTGTCTTCTCCTTGTCGGCCTCGGCCACAGGAACCTGCCAGTACCCACTAGTCAGATCAAGGGTGGAAAAGTAGTTAGCAGATTTTAATGCAGCTAATGACTCCTCAATCCTAGGTAATGGGTATGCGTCCTTATGTGTGATGCTATTAATCTGCCGATAATCTACGCACATTCTCATGGTCCCGTCCTTCTTTTTAACTAACACTAGAGGTGCTGCCCAGGGGCTACAACTGTCTCTTATTACCCCTGCAGATTTCATTTCTTTGAGCATGTCTTTGGTGGTTTGATAGTGAGCTGGTGGTAAGGGTCTATACCTCTCTTTTATAGGTTGATGGTTACCTGTGGGTATAGTGTGCTCTACCCCTTTGATCTGCCCAAAGTCTAATGGGTGTTTACTGAATATTTGTTGATATTCCTTCACTACCCGGTATACTCCATGCTTGTGACTGGGAGGTGTAGAACTGGTACCGACATGTAGCTTTTGGCACCAATCCTCCAGCTTCTCCTCTAAGCCATTGTCATCCGCCTGACATGACGGGTTCAAGGGCTTGGCGGCTGTGATGTTGTTGTTATCAACCGTGTATAACTTAGCCATGGTAGCATACTTTGGTAACGTGATCTCATCATCCCCACAGTTTAATAGGCGTAATGGCACTCTTCCCCTGTGTACGTCAACTACTCCTCTAGCAGTGAGTATGGTCGGTCTACTGTCTGAGTACACGGGTTCTACCAGGGCCTGATAATCTTGCCCTTTAATGCCTATTGCGGCTCTACACCATACCAACATTTCAGTTTTGGGAGGAATTACAATGGGTATTGGATCACTTACTCGTACACTGCCGATCTCACCTCCGGAGATTTCTACCTGTTGCTTCAA
The DNA here is from genome assembly GCA_033576535.1 of Allobates femoralis. Classification (NCBI taxonomy): domain Eukaryota; kingdom Metazoa; phylum Chordata; class Amphibia; order Anura; family Aromobatidae; genus Allobates; species Allobates femoralis. Next base: position 238,524,081 of record JARQOC010000005.1, on the reverse strand, counting down.
CATCAGGGCTTTGATCTCTTTGTGCAGAAGCTCTGTTGTCCAGTTCCGGCAGTCTTGGCGATTTGCTGCAAAACACTTAACACTTCGGAAAAACATTTCTCAATTACATTCATTCCTACCAGCATCACGGGTTCACGGTCTCGCCGGTTAACATCTACGATTATAATACCCTGGTTCTGCAATTCTACCTTCCCAACCTGAATATTCATTCTCTAAACCCAACCTTTGGTATTAACTGTCCATTACCAGCCCATATATCAAAATTAAAGTCATCTGGCGCATTAGTAATGTCTGAATCAGCCCAGTACCTTTTATATAGAACATGTGGGATAGATGTTATTTGGGATCCAGTATCCAGCAAGGCATTAAAGGGGATGCCATTCAACATAATAGGGATCACCGGCTTTCCTCCCCTCCACAAATTTGTCATACCAGGCTGAGGGGCCTTGAGCGTTCATTCCTGGGGAGCGGCCCGCCTGCCCAGGGAACCGTCATTTAAAGGACACTCACGAGCAAGATGGCCTGATTTCTGGCAACGGCGGCAAATGGGCTGTCCATCTGGTTGGTAGCGATCGCTGGGTCGTCCTCTTGCTGCTGGGTATCTTCTGGGCCTCATCCACGGAACATCCTCTCTGCTGGTCGCCGACTTGATCTTGGGTGCAGGTCTTGACTCTCGCAGTTCCTTGACGACCTTGGCCATGGAGATCACGGTGTCTGTCAGGGCATCTAGCTTTTGGTTGAGGGCTGCATTTGAGATATATTCCCCGGCCTCAGCAGCAGTCTCTGACATAGCAGATGTCGCTGGCGCTGCCGGCTACTGAGGTGCTGCTACAGTGTCAGGCACAGATGTTAATTCCCGTGGCTCTTCCAGCTGCTGCAAACGGATAGCTCTATCTTTCAGCTCAGTAAATGTCATGTCAGGGTTCTGCAGCAGTATCATGCTTAACTGTCCTCGATGGGAAGGGGAATGGAGGCCCTCAATAAATTGGTCAAATAGCATTTTATCAGCTCCCGGGGCTAAAGCAGGTTCTGCCAGCTTAAGGGCTTTGAGTGCTTCCTGCAGGTTCAAGGCAAAGTCTCTGGCACTCTGTTTAGGTTTCTGGTGGCATGCAAAGAACCTCATCTTAGCCCGGGTATCAACAGCAGATTCAAACGTTGCTTTTAGTCTGGCTACTAGATGCTCTACAGCAGAGGTCCCCAATGTCAGTCCTCGAGGGCCGAACCAGTGCAGGTTTTCAGGATCTCCTTAGTATTGCACAGCAGGCAATGATTCCAATCCCTGTGCAATAGTAAGGAAATCCTGAAAACCTGCACTGGTTCGGCCCTCGAGGACTGACATTGGGGACCTCTGCTCTACAGTGTCCTTATCTGTGTCCAGCCAGGACGTAACCTCACGCCGTGCATTGCCCGTTAATTGTCCTATTATCATTCCTACACGCTGGGCTCAGTGGCGTAGCGTGGGGGGGCGGGGGGGGGGGCGGTCCGCCCCCTGCGGCACATGCGTTGGGGCGGCAATGTGGCAGCTACTGCCATAGGATCCGCGCCCGCCGCCTGCGCTATATACTGAAGCAGTGCAGCACGTCGGCTGCTGGCTGCTTTCAAATCTCCCGCCCCCTGCAGCTCTGCTCTGCACGGAGAGGGAGGTGATGTCATCAGCCAGCGTCCCGCAGGGCAGAGCGCAGGACACAGGCTGGGAGAGACTGGAGGAGGTGAGGGGAGCTGCGAGGAGAGGAGGAGAACAGAGGGAAGAGCTCAGCTTGAAGGTGTCGGTGAGAGGAGAGCAGAGGAGGGAGGGGGTGCTGACTGGCCAGTGATGTGAATGAAGGCAAGTGAGAGCCAGCTGAGGTAGCTACCTGTGCTGCAGGAGGACACCTAGGAGCAGCTCCGGGTCACAAGGTGACTAATCTCCTGCTTTGTAGTGAGTGGGGGAGGGGCGGGGAGTGGGACCCAGCTGCTGTGAGCAGGTGAAGCTGCCCATGTGAACAAGCCCTCCTGCAGCACAGAGGATTGTGAGGAATCTGTAGAATGTGTGTGTGAGTTTTGTGTGTGTGTGTGTGTGTGTGTGATAGCAGTGCTTTGTGTGTGTGTGATAGCAGTGCCTCTGTGTGTGTGTGTGATAGCCGTGCCTCTGTGTGTGTGTGTGATAGCCGTGCCTCTGTGTGTGTGTGATAGCGGTGCCTCTGTTGTGTGTGATAGCCGTGCCTCTGTGTGTGTGATAGCCGTGCCTCTGTGTGTGTGATAGCCGTGCCTCTGTGTGTGTGTGAGTGCGGCCGTGCCTCTGTGAGTGGCGGTGCCTGTGGTCCGCTCTGTGAGTGCGGGCCGTGCCTCTGTGAGTGCGGGCCGTGCCTCTGTGAGTGCGGGCCGTGCCTCTGTGTGTGTGTGTGATAGCCGTGCCTCTGTGTGTGTGTGTGTGTGTGATAGCCGTGCCTCTGTGTGTGTGTGTGTGATAGCCGTGCCTCTGTGTGTGTGTGTGTGATAGCCGTGCCTCTGTGTGTGTGTGTGATAGCCGTGCCTCTGTGTGTGTGTGTGTGATAGCCGTGCCTCTGTGTGTGTGTGCCTCTGTGAGTGCGGGCCGTGCCTCTGTGAGTGCGGGCCGTGCCTCTGTGAGTGCGGGCCGTGCCTCTGTGAGTGCGGGCCGTGCCTCTGTGAGTGCGGGCCGTGCCTCTGTGAGTGCGGGCCGTGCCTCTGAGTGCGGGCCGTGCCTCTGAGTGCGGGCCGTGCCTCTGAGTGCCTGTGATAGCGGTGCCTCTGTGTGCGTGTGATAGCCGTGCCTCTGTGTGTGTGTGATAGCCGTGCCTCTGTGTGTGTGTGCGGGCCGTGCCTCTGTGTGTGTGTGTGCGGCCGTGCCTCTGTGTGTGTGTGCGGGCCGTGCCTCTGTGTGTGTGTGCGGGCCGCGCCTCTGTGTGTGTGTGTGTGTGAGCCGTGTACTAGGTGTACACCTGTATATTGCCATCCTCTGATCTCTGTACTAGGTGATGACCTGTATACCGTGTTTCCCCCAAAGTAAGCCCCCCCGATTGTAAGGCCGCCTAGGGGTAAAGGAGGGGCCTGCTAATGTAAGGCCTCCCCCGAATATAAGGCCTTACAACCGGGGGGGCTAATGTAAGGCCCCCCTGCTGCTGCTGCTCACATCTTACCCTCCAGGGTCTTCTTGCAGCAGCCAGCGCGTCGGTCCTCCGTTCCCGTCTTCAGCTGACTCCCGGATCATGTGACCGACCGGTCGCACTAACGATGACGTCATGCGCTGCGACGGGTCACATGATTCGGGAGACAGCTGAAGACGGGAACGGAGGACCGACGCGCTGGCTGCTGCAAGAAGACCCTGGAGGGTAAGATGTGAGCAGCAGCAGCGGCAGCAGCAAAGGGGGGGCTCAGAACACAGTTCGGGGGCAGTGTGCCAGCAGGAGGGGGCCTGTATGCCACACTGCTGGGCTGTATCCACACTGCTGGGGACTGTATACCCTGTATACCACACTGCTGGGGCCTGTATACCCTGTATACCACACTGCTGGGGCCTGTATACCCTGTATACCACACTGCTGGGGCCTGTATACCCTGTATACCACACTGCTGGACCTGTATACCCTGTGTACCACACTGCTGGGCTGTATCCACACTGCTGGGGCCTGTATACCCTGTGTACCACACTGCTGGGGCCTGTATACCCTGTGTTCCACACTGCTGGGCTGTATCCACACTGCTGGGGCCTGTATACCCTGTGTACCACACTGCTGGGCTGTATACCCTGTGTACCACACTGCTGGGCTGTATCCACACTGCTGGGGCCTGTATACCCTGTGTACCACACTGCTGGGGCCTGTATACCCTGTGTACCACACTGCTGGGGCCTGTATACCCTGTGTGCCACACTGCTGGGGCTGTATACCCTGTGTGCCACACTGCTGGGGCTGTATACCCTGTGTACCACACTGCTGGGCTGTATCCACACTGCTGGGGCCTGTATACCCTGTGTACCACACTGCTGGGGCCTGTATACCCTGTGTACCACACTGCTGGGCTGTATCCACACTGCTGGGGCCTGTATACCCTGTGTACCACACTGCTGGGGCTGTATACCCTGTGTACCACACTGCTGGGCTGTATCCACACTGCTGGGGCCTGTATACCCTGTGTACCACACTGCTGGGGCCTGTATACCCTGTGTACCACACTGCTGGGGCCTGTATACCCTGTGTGCCACACTGCTGGGGCTGTATACCCTGTGTGCCACACTGCTGGGGCTGTATACCCTGTGTACCACACTGCTGGGCTGTATCCACACTGCTGGGGCCTGTATACCCTGTGTACCACACTGCTGGGGCCTGTATACCCTGTGTACCACACTGCTGGGGCCTGTATACCCTGTGTACCACACTGCTGGGGCCTGTATACCCTGTGTGCCACACTGCTGGGGCTGTATACCCTGTGTGCCACACTGCTGGGGTTGTATACCCTGTGTACCACACTGCTGGGCTGTATACCACACTGCTGGGGGCCGTATACCTGTGCTGGGGGCTGTATACCGGGGTGGCGGTCTGCTGTATTTCCCACCCTCGGCTTATACATGAGTATATACGGTGTGTGTGTGTGTGTGTGTATGTGAGTAGGCTGGGGCTGCCAATATAAGACCCTCCCCCGAAAGTAAGACAGGGGGCCACTTTTGGCCCCCAAAAAAATGTAAGACAGGGTCTTACTTTCGGGGAAACACGGTATTACTATCTTCCTCCGTGTGCAATGTTTCCTATGTGTATATTACTGTTTATCTCATTAATTTACAGTTAGATTATTTTGTATTCAGTGTTTGATTTATTCCATTCTTCTATCTTTGGTTGCTATATACTGTATATCCCAGCGTGTTCTATTTAGGAATTGTTAACATTGTTGTTCCAGATAACAATATGATGACTATAATAGGGACACTGGTGATTGGTGATAGGACCTGTGGTGATGTCGCTGCCCGCACTTTACGGTATTACGGCATGACATCATAACTAAGTGGCAGCGGCCGTTCCGGATCCCGGAGGCTGTAAGCGCGCATCCTACAGCAGCTTATCACCATTGAATTTGACCCTGATTAACAGGTACACATTAAGTGGCTCCTAACCCACTAGCGGTACCCCCCTGATCCCCGGAATTATCAACGACCAAGGGGGCGGCAAATTTTTCGACCGCCCCGGGCGCCACAAACAGTTGCTACGCCACTGCTTGGCTGGTATGAATATTGGAGGGAACCCAATGCCAATTTTTTTTAATGATTTATTTTTACACTGCACTTCGGGAGTCAGTTAGCTACTGTTTATCACAGATGGCAACAAAGGGTGGGTGGAACAAAGTCTGACTTTAACCAATCACGAGGGGGGAAGCAGTGAATATGTATGAGGTTGATGAGCGGGCCCGAAAGCAGGGTGACAGCGGCACTGAAGCTTGGTGACTATAACAGTCTAGGAAGCTAGTGGTTGTGCCAAAACAGTGGGGATCCACTATAAAATGGTTTGAGCTATGTTTGGGCCTTCCTGAAAGTGTTTTCTATGCCTTTCATTTTGCTTCCCGTTGAATTCAATGAGGTTTGGGAGGTTCGTTGAACTGTTCACCAAACTGTTCGGCGAACTTCTGAACCAAACTTTAAAATGTTCGATCATCTCTAGTCACCAGGAGACATGGTGAGATTGACACCTTGAGCATTGCTCTTCCCTGGCTAAAACTACAGTTGTACTAAAAAGTTTACATACCCCCGGCAGATTTTTTGCTTTCTTGGCTTTTTATTCAGAGAATATGGGTGATAACACAAAAACATTTTTTCACTCATGGTTAGTCGTTGGGTGAAGCTATTTATTGTCACACTATTATGTTTCTCCTTATTAAATCATAATGACAACCAAAAACATAAAACATAAAAATGACCCTGATCAAAAGTTCATATACCCCAATTCTTAATTAAGTATTGCCTCCTCTCACATCAATGACAGCTTGAAGTCTTTTCTGGTAGTTGTAGATGAGGCTCTTTATTTTCTCAAATAGTAAAGCTGCCCATTCTTCTTGGCAAAAAGCCTCCAGTTCCTGTAAACTCCTGGGTTTTCTTGCATGAACTGTGAGCTTGAGTTCTCCCCAGAGTGGCTCAATGATATTAAGGAGAATGAAATGGCCACTTCAGAACCTTCACTTTGTTCTGCTGTAGTCAATGAAGTTTGACTTGGCCTTGTGTTTTGGATCGTTGTCATGTTGGAATGTCCAAGTACGTCGCATGCGCAGCATCGGAGCTTTCCTTCAACGTTGACCAAGCTTCCTGTGCCTTTGCAGCTTACATTACCCACATTCTCAGCGATCCACCTCCATGCTTTACAGTAGGAATGATGTTCCTTTCATCATCTACCTTGTTGACACCTTTCTAAATGTAACGTTTATGGTTGTGGCCAAAAAGTTCAATTTTGGTGTTGTCACTCCAAATTTCCTTGTTCCAGAAGTTTGGAGACTTGTCTCTGTGCTGTTTGGCGTATTGTTGGTGAGATACTTTGTAGCATTTGCACAGTAATGGCTTTCTTCTAGCAACTCAACCGTGCAGCCCATTTTTCTTTAAGTGCCTCCTTATTGTGCATCTTGAAACAACCACACTGCTAGTTTTCAGTGAGTCCTGTGTTTCATCTGATGTTATTTGTGGATTTTTCTTTGCATCCCGAACAATTTCCTGGCAGTTGTGGTCAAAATTTTTGTTGGTCTACCTGATTGTGGTTTGTTTTTACAGAGCCTCGATTTTTCATTTGTTAATCACATTTTGAACACTGCTGACTGGCATTATCAATTCCTTGGATATCTTTTTGTATCCCTTTCCTGTTTTATATATTTCAACTATCTTTTCCCATAGATTCGTTGACAATTTTTTTGCTTTGCCCATGACTGAAAATCCAGAAACATCAGCAGCTGGTGTGACGCGAGTCACTACAGAAATAGCTAAGTCTCAGAGGTGAAGTAAGAGAGAACAATAATAGTAAGTAAATATAATAATAATATTACTTTCTGGAATTAAAGGGAAGTCAAGACAATCCAAGGTCAGGTCCAGGAAATAGCGCAGTAACAGCAAGGGGCAATTATAGATGAAGTTCAAGTCACAAGCAGAATTCAGGAAAACCAGGAGGACAAAACATAACACAGGGGGCAGGCAATAAGAGTAGTCGGGTCACAAGCAAATTGTCAAAGTCCAGGTAAGGGAATAAAGTCACACAGAGTCAGGCACAGAGCACAGGAAGATCAGACCTACACAGACACAAGGCCTGATCAGGAAGAAGTAAACACAGGTGATTGCTCAGACTGAGAGCTTCCACGACAATAGTAACAAACAAGGGCAGAGTGGAGATCAAGATACACAATAATAGAAACAAACAAGAGCAAAGTGAAGATGGTGACAGCTGGATGAAAGATGCAAGAGTCTGTCTGGATCCCAGAAACTCACTCTGCTTTTATGCACACACACTGATAACAAGCAAACAGGTCACAAGTGAGGATGTTACCTTTATTAGCCATTCAAACCCATTTGTGTCAACTTCTGTGCATGTTATCAGGCCAAAACCACCGGGTATGTGAACTTTTGATCAGGGTCATTTGGATGTTTTGGTTGTCATTGTGATTTAAAAAGAGAAAACACAGTAGTTTGACAATTAAATGGCTTCATCCAACCACTAACATTGAATGGAAAAAACCTTTTAGTGTTATCATTCATATTCTCTGAAAAAAAGGCCAAGAAAGCAAAAAATCTGGAGGGGTATGTAAACTTTTGAGCACAACTGTATGTTCACGTGTTCAGTAAATAGTCTTTTAGAATGGATCAAGTAGTAATCCGTTGTCAAAAAAAGTTGTGCAGATGCAACTTTTATGTCCATGTTTAACTGATTTCAGCTGGGTTTGTTTTTTTAATATTGAAGTTTGTGGAAAATTAAATTGATTAATTACCGTAGCCATCCATTTTTCTTTCATTTGTAAAAGATTCATTTTTTGCTTACTGGATCAGTTTCAAATGGAAGATTAATAGCAATCCATTGACTGTTCTATTTTCCATAGACACCAATGTTTTAAAAAACGGATCCAACTCAAATAAGGCCGGCTTCACACTGCGTGTGTGATCCGATCCGTGACTGTCCACTTGAGGCAGACAGCTGTGGACCGGATCTGCACACAGGACTGGGGGGCTATTATGCCCTCCGATCCTGTGTGCAGCCGCACGCAGCTGCAGCCGCTGACAGGTCAGGACCGCGGCGCCCGCGGTCCTCACCTATCAGCAGCAGGAACTGCGTGCGCTGCACACAGGACCGGAGGGCATAATAGCCCCCCAGTCCTGTGTGCAGATCCGGTCCGCGGCTGTCTGCCTCAAGCGGACAGTCACGGATCGGATCACACACACAGTGTGAAGCCAGCCTAAGTTATTTAAAAATTGACAAAAATGTGTCTGCACAACTTTTTTGCCAACAGATCACTGATGAATCTGTGCTGATGGATAATGACTGGACATGTGAACATAGACTAAGAAGAGGCAGCATGTTGGCCACTCAAGAAATTACATGCAGCGATCAGTATTTGGATGCTTAATTGTTACTTTTCATACCACTGACTTGGGACTATATATAGGAGTGGTGTATCTGGGGGGTTGGTGGGGCATGTGCTCTAGGCAAAGCAGGCAAGGGGCGCTCTCAGCCTCCTGCTACAGCACCCGAGGTCTCTCCCCAATGGCCACGTATTCTGCAATGGGAGCTGGCTATTCTCTGTTCTCGCTCTCAGCTGACAGCAGAGAATCTGCCGGCCACCGGCTCCTGCAATCCGATGTACAGAGCGTCTATCAGATCGCTCTGTACAATGGAAGCACTGCAGCGCCCTGATTCTCAAAATGTCCGGGTCAGGGGGCCATCAGCAGCATGATCACATAAACTGCTGCTGACGTCACTCAGCGACACTGCAGTGCAGAGGTGGCAAAATGGTGAGCAAATGGGGTGTAGAGGAAAGATGCTGAATGAGGAGTAAATGGGGGGGAAGTAGAGGATGAGGGCTGTATGAGGAGCAAATGGGGGGATGTAGAGGATGGGGGTTGTATGAGGAGCAAATGGGGGGATGTAGAAGATGGGGAATGTATGAGGAGCAAATGGGGGTAGAGGATGGGGGTTGTATGAGGACCAAATGAGGGGTTAGAGGATGGGGCTGTATGAGGAACAAATGGGGAGATGTAGAGGATGGGGGCTGTATTAGGATATGAGGAGCAAATGGGGGTTAGAGGATGGGGCTGCATAAGGAGCAAATGGGGGGTAGAGGATTGGGGCAGCATGAGGAGCAAATGAGGGGTTGGAGGATGGGGCTGTATGAGGAGCAAATAAGGGGATGTAGAGGATGGGGACTGTATGAGGAGCAAATCAGGGTAAGAGGATGGGGGCTGTATGAGGAGTAAATGGGGGTTAGAGGATGGGGGCTGTATGAGGAGCAAATGGGGATGAGAGGATGGGGCTCCATGAGGAGCAAATTTGGGAGCAGAGGATGGGGGCTGTATGAGGAGCAAATGGGGGAGAGTGAATGACGGGGGCTGTATGAGGAGCAAATGGGAGGTTAGAGGATGGGGGCTGCATGAGAAGCAAATGGGGGGGTAGAGGATGGGGGCTGTATGAGGAGCAAATGGGGGGTGTATATGATGGGGCTGTATGAGGAGCAAGTGGGGGGTAGAGGCTAGGGACTGTATGAGGAGCAAATGGGGGGTTAGAGGATGGGGACTATATGAGGAGCAAACGGGGGAGGTAGATGATGGGGGCTGTACAAGGATCAAATGGGGGGAGAGAATGGGGATGTACAAGAAGAAAATGATGGTGGTGAATGGTGGTGGTGAAGGGGATTGGTTACGTGACGCCACCTGTGGTACCTGGTAACGTGTATACCAGCGCTGCGGCCGTGCAGCGTGCAGGCGTGCTGCTCAGTGTAGTACAGCTCCCCACAGGTGGAGCTTTACCTCAGGGCAGCAGGGATGGATGAGGGGAGTCATAGTAGCTTCTCGGCGGTCAACGCTGTGGGTAGCGGAGGTTAAGCAGGCACACACACACCATAGTCTTTGTTTTGGTACCTTTTACTGATGACCGGTAACAGGTACAGTCCAGAGAAGTAACCAGGTCCCTGCTGCAATTTGGGACTTTCACCTTGGAGAGTAGTGATGCCTCCTCTGTCACTGTGTACAGTGGTTTGGGGTAAGTTCTGCCTATAACTGAACTCGCCACTCCTTCTTTCCCTCCCAGGGCTTTACTCTATAACCGACAATGAGGTCCTTCTGTGGGGTCCCTATTCTCCTCTTGGCCCCTGCTCCTGTTCTTGGTCAGGTTAGAGTGTCTCTTACTTGTTTTCCTCTGGGGGTTAATTCCTCCTGGTCCTTCCGTGCTTTTCCTGCTGCAGTGGATGCTTAGCTGTGTCGGACTCCGGTGTCCCGGTGAGCTAAAGGGAAGCTTGATTTTGTTCCCTTCTTCAATTCCATGCTTCCTCCACTGGCCTCCGACACTCTCCCTAGGGTGCAGCACAGCTGAGTCAGTGTTCCCTGGTCCTGGGCCTGACTCTATCCCAGCGACCAGCTCCTTCACACCTGCTCTCTCCTCTCTCTGGAACTGACTGACTGGGACTAACTGGTACTAACTGAGACAACTGAGACTAACTGACTCCTCCCCTCAGGCCTGCATCTTTTATAGGGGATCTGGCTTAAGGCAGCCAGTAGAGCTCCCCCTTCAGGTCTGGGGTGGAAGGTGTTGTGTGCTGTGTGTACCAAGGTGTAAATCCCTCCTTTCACCGGTGGATCCTGTGGCAATACCCTGCAGGGGTGCCACATTCCCCCCTAGTTAAATACAGTCCTCCGGGACTGAAACATTTTTCATGAACACAACATAAGTTAACTATTTACATTTGAAAATTGAACAGAGTCTCAAAATTAAAAATTTACAAAAACCAGAGAGAAATGGGTAAAAAAAGGGTAACCAGTCCATACAGCGCTAGTCCATCCACTGCAGACTGTTTAAAGGGTGTTTGCCACTACCAGTCCTGTGGCTATGGTCCATTTTTGAAAGTAAGAAAGGAAAAAATCAAAAGGTCCAACAGGCAAAGTCTCTGTATTCTTAAAGTTCAACATTACACAACAAAACATTTACGGGTGTCTCAGCGTAAGAGTCCTAGGTACTGCAGGGGCCTCTAGCGGGTCACTTGATAAAGACGCTCTGAGCGTTGAAACGCGTTGTGGAAACTGGAATCCCATACCGAAATAACAAAGCTTAAAGGTAATTTATGATAGAGTGGTGTCCTGGCTGTTACCTCGAGCGCTGACTTAATATCACTTCTCTTTTGAACGGCTATAAGCGCTTTAGGCTAGTGATGGGCGAATCCTAAATTACTCGGAATCGCTTGACTCTAGCGAGTCCGAGCCCAGGACTCGCTACTCGTTGCGAATCTAGCGAGTCCAATGTTAATGAATGGGGAAGCGAGTAATAGCGAGTAGTGTGAGATTTACAACTCGCAGATGTGTCTCGGAAGCTTCAGCCTGAAGCAATCCTAGTTTTGTCATTTATTTGCATTGCTCGTTTACTTTGTAAGTAATCGCTGACTCGCACAGATAAGAGTCCTGTCTCCTCTGTGCTGGCTGCCAGCTCCAGGGTCCTAGAGCCCGCCTGCTGCCTGATGTAGCAGTGCTGAGATTGTTCTCAGTCTGCTCATTCCCTGTGTACAGACATGAATGTCTGTGCACAGAGATGATGTAGCAGAGCTGAGATTGTTCTCAGTCTGCTCATTCCCTGTGCATAGAGATCTATATCTATACACAGGGGATGTAGCAGAGAGGACATCGCGTTTTGGACTGCGTCGGACGGAAGAGGATTTTTTTAATTAAAGATGGAGTCCCTAATGGCTTTTTTTTTTATTTCTAATAAAAAATTTTCTTTGTATTGTGTTTTTTTTAAAACAATTTAATAGAAATTCATGGCGGTCATGTCTAATATTGGCGTGACCACCATAAATTTCGGGCTTAGGGCCAGCTTTGTATACAAAGCTGGCCCTAACCTCTTTATTACCCAGCGTGCCACTGCTACCAGGGCCGCTGGAAGAGCGGGGTTCAGCGTCAGAGGATGGCGCTTCAATGAACGCGCCATCTTCTGGGGCGGCTGCGGGCTGCAATTTGCAGCGGGGGGTGCCCAGAAAGCTTGGGCATCCCTGCGCTGCGGATTCCAGCCCCCAGCTGCTTAGCTGTACCTGGCTAGACATAGAAATTGCGCGGAGCCCCACGCATTTTTTTTAAATTATTTCATGAAATTCTGAGATTCTGACTCTGAGACTCTGACTCTGAGACTCTGACTCTGAAATTCATTAAATAATTTTAAAAAAATGCGTGGGGCTCCGCGCAATTTCTATGTCTAGCCAGGTACAGCTAAGCAGCTGAGGGCTGGAATCCGCAGTGCAGGGATGCCCAAGCTTTCTGGGCACCCCCCGCTGCAAATTGCAGCCCGCAGCCGCCCCAGAAGATGGCGCGTTCATTGAAGCGCCATCCTCTGGCGCTGAACCCCGCTCTTCCAGCGGCCCTGGTGGTGGTAGCACGCTGGGTAATAAAGGGGTTAATACCAGCTTTGTTATACAAGCTGGTATTAAGCCCGAGATTCTTAATGTCAGGCCACGTTTGACCCAGCCACTAAGAATCTCCAATAAAGGGTTAAAAAAACACAGAGAAAATTTTTTATTTGAAATAAAAAAAAAAGCCATTAGGGACTCCATCTTTAATTAAAAAAATCCTCTTCCGTCCGACGTAGTCCAAAACGCGATGTCCTCTCTGCTACATGCACAGGGAATGAGCAGACTGAGAATAATCTCAGCACTGCTACATCATGTCTGTGAGCAGGCGGGCTCTAGGACCCTGGAGCTGCACAGAGAAGACAGCTGGACTCTGCTCGCAAAGAAACAGCAGTTACTTTGCGAGTTTCCCTGCTATCACTGGCACAGTAGCCAGTGATGACTCGCACGAGTCCAATGCAAACAATGGCAATCCTAGTTTTGTCAGCGTTTCTGACAAAACTAGGATTGATATTGATTTGCATTGGACTCGTGCGAGTAATCACTGGGAAACTCGCCGAGTACCGAGTCCTGCGAGTCCCTTACTACTCGCCGAGTAACGAGTCCTAGCGAGTAGATTCGCCCATCCCTACTTTAGGCCTCGTGGCCCTGAGGTCACTTATTGACCAAGATTTTACTCTCCCTAGACAGCTTCTTACGCCAACTCCACTTACCCTCTTACTGATGTTGTGTACCTGGTCTGGGTTATTTTTGCCTACTCATCACCCTTTTCTGTACATTAGCATTAATAACATATATACATTTTAAACATATTTACATTTTCCATATGTTAGGGCTTATTCTCTGTACCTGAGTGGTGGGTGTCCTAGATTGACACGTGTTGACCTACGTAATTCTGGTGTAGGATTGGTGAGAGTGGGTGTATGTGTCAGTGGTAAACTGGGTAACAGTCTGCGACTACCTGATCTCACAGTAGGAATGGCAGGTACACCGAGTGCAGGATTCTCTAGTTCCAACACAACTGGTGGTTCTTCTGCTCTTGACGTTTCTACTGCAGGTGGGAACATCAAAGTTGGAATTAGGTATGTACCTCCTATCTGAGGCCAATGCGCTGGAAATCCTCCAATGAGTGTCTGGATTGTCTTTGGCTTCCCTTTCTCAGGTTCTGAGCAAGGTACATCATCTTCTGGTTGTAACTGTTGAGGGCACTTCTTCAAATGATCCCTGGACACTGTTGCTGTTGTTTCGCCATGGTCTTTACTGATGAGACAGGTTTTCTGGTTATCAAATTTAGATGGTAATATAGTGTATGGTTCTTTTTCCCATTGATCATCTAGTTTGTGCATTCTTCTTTTTCTTTTCAAAACCTATTCACCGGGTGTTAAGGGCGTTCCTTGCACACTTTTGTTAAAGTTGGTTTCTTGTTTTTCTCTAGATTTTTCCAGACTTCTCTCAACGCATTCTTGTATTTTCTGGTATTGTTCTTTTCTTTAAGTATCCCAATCTGCATCTGTAGTATCTTCTTCAGGAACTACTATGCCTATTTCAAAGTCTACTGGCAATTTTCCTGGTCTTGCTCTCATGAGGTATGCAGGAGTACAATTTGTTGAGCTTACTGGGATGTTGTTGTAGATGTCAACAAGATCTGGTAACTTCTCTGGTCATTGTTTTCGTTCTTCTAAGGGCAGAGTTTTCAGCAATTCAATTACCACGTGATTCATCTTTTCGCACATTCCATTAGTTTGAGGACAGTAAGGCGTGGTGCGAATTTTCTTGCAACCGTATAGGCGACAGAACTCTTGAAATATTTCAGCTTCAAAGGCAGGACCTTGGTCTGTCAATACCTGTTCTGGATAACCATGTGGTCTACAGAAATAGGCTTGGAAGGTTCTTGCTGGTGTCTGAGCTGTTAAGTCCTTTACCGGAGCTACCATAAGGAATCTGGAATAGTGGTCTACCATGGTAAGAGCATAGGTATTGCCCGATTTGCTGGGTGTTAGTTTGACATGATCTAAGGCTACCAGTTCTAATGGTTGTTTGGTGATGATATGCTGGAGTGGTGCTTTCTGGCATGTTATGGTCTCTTCTTCTTAATGAGCTGGTCCACAATTTTTACACCATCTCTCTATGGAGACTCTCATGCTGATCCAATAGAATCTCTCACGTAACAATATTTCCAGTTTCCATCTAAAGTGTCCTGCTCAGTCATGGTATGCTTCCAATACCATTTGGACATCTCTCTTTGGAACCACAACTTGCCATACCATTTCATGTGTTCTTGGATTGATATACCGTCTGCACAGCTGACCTTGATAGATGAATAACCTGCTTTTTTCTTTCCACAGGTACTGGGCCTCTCGTGGAGCATTCTTTTAAAGTTGGGAATCTGGTTAGGTTCTTAACTTCTTTACAAGGCTCACTGCCGGATCACTGTCTTGAGTCTTCTTCCATCCATAGTGAGGCAACAGGTTTAGTGCAACAGTCTGATGGTTCTGGTAGATGTGATCTTCAGCCATTTTCCACTTTCTACTTTTATAGAAAACTGGGAGTTCTATTTCCTCTAAGTCATCCTCTTCTTCAAGCCCTTGTAGATGTACTTGAGAGTTTCTGGAGAGGGTATCAGCACTTGCGTTGTTGCGGCCTGCCTGGTATTTGATGGTAAAGTCATAGTTCGATAGTCGGGCCATCCAGCGTTGCTCCAATGCACCAAGCTTCGCGGTATCCAGGTGTGTTAACAGGCTATTATCCGTGAAGACGGTAAATTTCAAAGCTGCCAGGTAATGCTTCAACCTTTCTGTTATAGCCCAGACCAAGGCCAGGAACTCCAACTTAAAGGAACTGGACCTTAGGTTTCAGCAGGTGACATTTACATGGTTTGCTAAAGCTGCAAATACCTCCGCCAGGTGTTCCAGCTGTTCTTCATACGTTTTGGAATACACGATGACATCGTCCAGGTATAAGAGTACCGTCTCGAAGTTCCGATGTCCCATGCAACATTCCATGAGTCTTTGAAACTTTCCTGGTGCATTGCATAACCCGAATGGCATGCTGTTGAATTCGCATAGTCCCATTGGTGTTGTGAATGCAGTCTTCTCTCAGTCTTCTTCTGCAACGGAGATCTGGCAATACCCACTAGTGACATCTAACATGGAGAAATAATTAGCAGTCTTTAATGTAGCAAGAGACTCCTCTATTAGGGGTAACGGTAAGCATCTTTGTGAGTGATCTTATTGACCTCCCTGTAATCTACACACATCCTCATCGTGCCATCCTTCTTTCTGACTAGGACTAAGGGGGCTGCCCAGGGACTACAGCTATCTCTTATAACCCTGGCTTCCTTCACGTCCTGCAGCATCTCTTTGGCATGCTGGTAGTGATTTGGTGGAATGGGTCTGTGTCTCAATTTAATTGGGGGATGATCTCCTGTGGGTATGCGATGGTGTACCCCTTTATTCCTATCAAATGGATGCTAACTGAATATTTGTTCAAACTCTTGTGCTACCCGGTAGACTCCGCGCTTCTGGTGAGAAGGGGTGGCAACAGTTCCTACGTGCAACTGCTGACACCACTCCTCTAGCTGTCCTTTGGAGTTGTTATCCTCCGCCTGACTAGATGGAGAAACGGGCTCTACTGCCTGTAAGTTGTTCAGGGGCGGACTGGCCCAGGTGGCAGGGGGGCAAGTGCCCCCCAGGCTGGCTATAATGGGCTCATCCAGGGCCACCCCAATTCTAAAATGGGGCAGTCCGGGCTCTGCCTTGTGGCCGCAGCCGCTCTCCTCACAGCAGATGGCCAGGCGGTTGGAAAGAAATTGGTGAGCGTAAAGCCCCCCCCCCCCCCCCCGCGCTCCTCACTCACCAAACTCTGATAGCAAACCCACTCCTCACCTAGGGCTGACAAGGAGGGAATGCCTCCCTGAGCCAGGTGCACCAGCCCACCCCTGATGTTGTTGTTACAGACAGTATACAGCTTTGCTACAGTAGCATACCGGGGTACTTTTGCTTCCTCTTCCCCACAATTTAATACACGGATTGGTACTCTTCCCTTGCGTACATCCACCACCCCTCTGGCTGTCAGTAGTGTAGGTCTATGCTCTGATTATACCGGCTCTACAACTGCCTGGTATTCTTTTCCTTTGAGACCTATTGCTGCTCAACACCACATCATCATTTCACTTCGGTGGTAGCACAATGGGAACTGATCTGTTACCCGCACGCTGCCAATCTCTCTCCCAGACAGATTTACCTGTTGCTTGTGGATAAGGGCTCGGATTTCTCTTTGGAGGACTCTCTTCCGCCCATAACCAGCAGTCACAGCAATCTGTCTGAGTAAAATCAATACTTTTCATAGGCAGTTTTCAAGCACATTAGTACCAATTACCATGTAGGGTATTTCTCATCAGAATTATTCTCTACCACACATAACCCTTGGCCTTTTAACTCTACTCTCCCCAGCTTTATTGTCACTACTCGAACCCCACCTGATTCTGTGGTTGCCCATTAAATGCAAGAATGACAAAGTTAGGGTCTGAGGGTCTAAGATCAGTGTCAGACCAAAATTGTTTATAAAGGATATGTGGGATGGGGTTAACCTGCGACCCGGTGTCCAGTAGGGTCGACATGGGGATTCCTTCTAGCGTAATATTGAGGTACGGACGGCCTCCCACGTACCGATTACGCCAGTCATATGGGCCCAGTTGTCCTATTCCTGGGGGCTGGCCCTCGGGCCCAGGAATTTCGGGTTTAAAGGACATCCTCTTGCAAAGTGGCCTGGTTTGTTGCATCATAGGCAAATGGGTTGTCCTGAAGAATCCATGTAGTCCCTGGCTCTGCGTTGGGATGGTGCATCGGTCCCCTGAACGGGTGACTTGTTGGTCCCCTCCACGGGCTACATGGGTCTACGTTGGAATAGTACATTGGTCCCTGCACGGGCAACTTGTTCTTCCTCCTCATTCATGGGATATCCTCAGGGCAATCAGCTAGTTGGATTTTGCTTCAAGGTGGTGCCCCAGGCATGGCTTGCAAGAGTTTTAGTACATAGTCCATATTTTTGGTTAGCTGCAGCACCTGGTTGCGTAAGTCATCATCAGAGTTATTTGCTACAGCTTGTCTTTCACCTTTTACAGGGTCTTTGGAAGCGGGTTTAAAGTCTATGGGAAAGGTGTTAACTTGCCAGGATTGGATTGCAGGCTCTGTAGGCACTGGATCCCTTAACACTGTTATAGCACAATCTTTTAAGTCATTAAAGTTCACAGTTGGATGATCCAAGACCCACATGTGTACCTGCTGGCGGTGGTAGTCTGACCTCAATCCTTCCGTAAACTGCTCTGCAAGCATTTGATCCTCTTCTAGCACACTTGCCGGGTCTACCTGCTTTAAGGACCGGAGTGCCCCTTGTAAACGGAGGGCAAAGTCTCTGATAGTATCCTGCGGTCTCTGTTTGCACTGGTAGAACAGCATCCTATATTCAGACTGTGTGCGTTTTTTGAAAGCAGCTTTGAGCTTGTCAAACACTTTAGCTGCAGAGTCTCTGTCAGCATCACTCCAGGACTCAACCTCCAACTCCGCTGTGCCTGTTAATTGTCCCAGCACAACGGTAGCTCGCTGCTTTTCTGTCATCGTATACATGTCCAGCACTGCACACATCTTTTGTTTGAAGACTGCTAGGCTACCGGGTTTACCTTCATATGTTGGCAACCTTTTTGCGCCCGGTATGTACGGCAAGGTTATCGGCATTATCGGGGCCGCTGCTCCGGTTGCTGCATTCTGGGTATCCCCTTTGTCAGGGACTTTGCGTCGTCAGAGTCACTCATGATGGGGCCCCCCTAGTTAATCGCTGCCAGCCGGTGAGGTATAAACAAACTTTTCCGGTCGTCGGCGGCTCTGCAGGGGGAGTTGAGCACCTCGGGTATTTCCTGAGCTGGGAACTGCGCTTCGCTGATCTCTGGCAGAGTGAAGGGGTGAGGCTTATCTTCCTGCTCTGTGACGCAGTACAATTTCTGTGGCGGAGTAATGGTGGCCCGACTTTACAGTTCACAAACAGTTAATAAAGTTCAATTCTAGGCACACAGTACCCGATTTTACCGGGCACGGGATCTTGTTCGTGATGCCAGGTTGCGGCAGTCAACAGGGTAGGGGTACTCGGATACCGGGCTGATAGCGACTTGGATGAGGGAATCATGGCTGGTCAGTCCCCGGTCCCGTGCCCTGGACCCTCAATGGCGAGGATGGTGGGGGATGATGGTGGTCAAGGGGATTGGTTACGTGATGCCACCTGTGGTACCTGGCAACGTATATACCAGCGCTGCGGCTGGCCGCTGAGGTGATGGAGGTGCAGCTCAGTGTAGTACAGCTCCCCACAGGTGCAGCTTTACCTCAAGACAGAGGGGATGGATGAGGGGAGTTGTAGTAGCGCCTCTGTGGTCAATGCTGTGGGTAGCGGCGGTTAAGCAGGCACAACACACCCGTAGTCTTTGTTTCAGTACCTTTTACTGATGACCGGTAACAGGTACAGTCCAGAGAAGTAACCAGGTCCCCGGTGCAATTTGGGACTTTCACCTTGGAGAGTTGAGAGGCCTCCTCTGTCACTGTTTACAGTGGTTTGGGGTAAGTTCTGCCTATAACTGAACTCGTTGCTCCTTCTTCCCTCCCAGGGCTTTACACTATAACCGACAATGAGGTCCTTCTGTGGGGACCGAATTCTCCTCTTGGCCCCTGGTCATGTGCTTGGTCAGGTTAGAGTGTCTCTTACTTGTTTTCCTCTGGGGGTTAATTCCTCCTGGTCCTTCCGTGCTTTTCCTGCTGCAATGGATGCTTAGCAGTATCTGACTCTAGTGTCCGGGTGAGCTAAAAAGTTTAATTTGTTCCCATCTTTAATTCCATGCTTCCTCCACTGGCCTCCAACCCTCTCCCTAGGGTGCAGCACAGCTGGGTCAGTGTTCCCTGGTCCTGGGCCTGGCTCTATCCCAGCGACCAGCTCTTTCACACCTGCTCTCTCCTCTCTCTGGAACTAATTGACTAGGACTAATTGGGACTAACTGAGACTAACTGAGACTAACTGACTCCTCCCCTCAGGCCTGGATCTTTTATAGGGGATCTGGCTTAAGGCAGCCAGTAGAGCTCCCCCTTCAGGTCTGGGGTGGAAGGTGTTGTGTGCTGTGTGTACCAAGGTGTAAATCCCTCCTTGCACCGGTGGATCCTGTGGCAATGTCCTGCCACACAAACAGGAGTAGATGTTGGGGAAGTGTATGTGGACACAGCATGGAGCACAAATGGGGGGGATTTGAGGACACAGAATATGGAGCGAAGGGTTGATGGGTATGGACCCAGTATGGGGAGAACAGTATGGGAAGCAAGAGGGTAAAATTGAATAGCCAGTATAAATAGTGAGGGGGAGATGGCTGAGGAACAGTATTTGGAGTGAGAGGGGATGGGTGTGGATACAGTATAAAAGTGAGGGAGGAATGGGGGCTACGGCACAGTATGTGGGGATGTGGAGTTAGGGGGGATCAGTGTGGACACAGTATGAGGAGTAAGGGGCATAAGTGTGGAACAGTTTATGCAGTGAGGGTGATCAGTGTGGACACAATATAAGGCGTGAGAGGAGGATGGCTGCAGCACAGTACAGGGAAGTGAGGGGGGATCGGTGTGGACACAGCATGGGGAGTGAGAGGGGATGGCTGCCAAAAGAGCATGGAGAGTGAGGTGGAATGAGTGTAGATACAGTATGTGGAGTGAGAGGGGGATGATTGTGAACACAGTATAAGGAGTGGTGAAGGGAGATGCTACTGACACAGTAAGTGGAGGACGGAGGGAATGAAGTAATGAAGAAACAGTAGGGGATAAGAAAAATGTAAAGGAGCACAGAATAGAGACTGAGCAGGTGTGGGGCTGTATGGAGAGGGGGCAGTATGCGGGGGCAATATGTCGAGGATGGGGAGTTTGATGAGGGAGAACAGTATAAACAGTGGGCAGTATAGGGGGACACAGTGTAAGATGCCAGTATAACCAGGGAGCCCAGTATGGAAAGGAGAGGGCAGTGTAGAGGGCATGTGCCAGAAGAGGGACAGTGTGTAAATCATATTTTATGCAGGGAATAGTGAGGAGGAGCAATTATTTGTTCTGGGGCACAGTGTAGAGCAGATATTTTTACTCAGGAAAATGTTGATCATTCTGCTATTTTTAAGGGTATCGTGTCGGGATGTACTGCAGGGGAACAGAAGATGGACGTCTCCAGAGATGACCTGTGAATGTGAAAAGTCATTGTGGATATATATGAGTATTTGTGAAAATGACTAATTCTCATCAGTGCTGTGGTTCCTGTATGCTTTTATTGACGGCTGGTGGCAACACCACCCAGCATCTCCTTACCACTGTTAAGGATATAGTAGGAGCTGTAGGTTCATGCAGTACAAATGTGTATGGGTCTGACCTGACATTACAATTGTTTTACCATGTACGGATGGTGTTCTGATGATGAATTTTGTTACTGATGAGGGGTGTCATTTCTGTAATGATGGGGTTCTATTTATGTATTCCTGTACCTCTGGTGGGTCTGCTGATGTATTTCTGTACTGATGAAGGTTTTGGCATAGTGTTTCTGTACCTACAGTATATTGGTTCTGGTGATGTATTTCTGTACTTCTGGTGGGTCTGGTGATATAATTCTGTACTGATGAGGGTTTTGACTTTATATTTCTGTACTGATGGAGGTTATATGGATGTATTTTGTACCTCTGGTGGGTCTGGTGATGTATTTCTCTACTGATGGGGGTTATATGGATGTATGTCTGTACCTCTTATGGGTCTGGTGATGTATTTCTGTTCTAATGGGGGTTATATGGATGTGTTTCTGTATCTCTAGTGGGTCTGGTGATGTAGTTTTGTGTTGTTAATTGTTTTGATCCTGTACACATCTAACAATTCATAACTTGTAAGCTTCCTTGATACATGGCTATGCTAATAAAGTGTTATGCCATCTGACAAGTTAAGAGTTCTATGTTTTTATTTGTTTAAAGCATTAAAGGGGTTGTCCCAAACTTGTGATGAGTATGCAGTCATTCTACGTGTCCCTCTATGTAACTGCAGACTTCTGAATTCTCACACGGTTCACACTGCTCGCTGTCAGGATTCTCTGAGAGAGAGTGGGAGGTCACATAACCATAAGTATGCGATTTACATACATGCAGTCACATACTGACTAATCATGCAAGGCCTCGAACAATGAAAACTAATTGGGTGAGGCTAGACACATTTAGTCAGAATGTGACCAGAAGTGTATAAATGTACTAGTGCTCACATGACTGTCCAATCTTGCCACTGGCATGAGAGAATCCTGAAAGTGTGCAGTGCATGCGCTGTGAGAATTCAGAGGGACTACAGACTCATCTCAAAGGCTAGGGCCAAACTTGCCTCTGACCTGAGCCTGAGGAAAAACTTAGAAATTCTCAGGCTGAGTGCATAGCGTTACCGACATGTAGCACTATGCGCCGCCTGTCTATGTATCCCTATGGCAGTGTTTCACAACTCCAGTCCTCAGGACCCACCAAGATGTCGTGTTTTCAGGATTTCCTTAGTATTGCACAGGGGTTTCAATTATCCCCAGTGCAGGTGATTAAACTATCACCTGTGCAATACTAAGGAAATCCTGAAAACAAGATCTGTCGGTGGGTCCTGACGACTGGAGTTGAGAAAACACGCCCTATGGCAACCTGAAGCTTCGCGCCTCCGGCAGCTCCACAGTCCATCCCTGGATATGCACTTTTTCAGAGCGCACAAGAAACACGTTTTGCAGCGTTTTCTTCTGCGCTCTGCAATAGTGCATATCTGGGGCTGCGGTAAGCATCCGGTTGCCACAGAGATCCATAGAGCAGGCGGCACATAGCGTTACATGCCAGTAACGCTATGCGCTGCTCCTGACAGATTCTGTCTTTCACAGATCTGGCAGGCTGAGGGCTGACGCTAGTCAGACCCTAGCCACACCTGGATAAGCCCTTTAATTATAACACTAAGCATCCAAGCCCAGTCCTAACAGTGTGTAATATACTCGCTGTCAGGATTCAGCTCTTGCTGGTTCCAGAAGTCTATGTGACTGTAAGTGTAAAAATTGCATATGGATGATTGATCACTTGGTCACATGATGACTACTCAGACCGCTGGGGGTGGGGGTGCCAAACTGAACTCTTGCCCCGGGTGCCAGAATCCCTAGATACACCTCTGTATATAGGATAGGGGGCATTTAAATTCTGCCCCAGGCAACAAATACAATCTTTGTATAAGAGATGTTGTATAGTGTGTGAATGTATGCAGGAACATCTGAAAGGAATCTCCAGAAGTACGAAGCTTAAATCTGTTAAATCATTTTCACATTGTTTATACTTAAAATCATGACAACCAATTTTCACCTTTAACATAAGAGCTATATTATTACATCTGAGCATTAGAGGTGAATATTGCTTTAAGTATTAAACCAATATTGAGTGAATTTTCGTAGTCTCTGAGATTAGAAAAAAAACTTAAATTGTGTTGAGAACAAAGTTTATTCATTTTAAGTACCATGCAGCGCTGCAGTGGAATCCTATTGAATTCATGTATTTTGATAATGCGGAAATTCTACAACGACTATCAAACATCACCATCTAGTGGACACAAGTAAGCATTTCCTGATCTTCCAGCAGAAATTTCACCTAATGCAAACCAAGCCCATGTTTGTATGGATGGTGAAAGTTTAAATATTTTTAAGATAAATGAGGTATATTTCAATATAATGTATGAGTGCAAATAATTTTGGATCTAACTCATAACGTTTCTCCAAAAGGAGAGACGACATGTCAGTATATGAGGAGACTTAAACGCCTTGCATGCTCCTCTGCAAAATTTAAAATGCAAATCAGGATTGCTACTACCAATAGGTGGCACTAGAGTTCCAAGTTCTCTTTAAAGAGGCAATTTGCATATTGAATTTCCCAGAAGACCATGTGTGTGGCCCACTGGGGCAGGGTACTCGATACCGGACCGGGGTAGCACTAGGGGATGATCACGGCGGTCTTGATCCGGACCGTGTCCCGAGCCTTACAAGTAAAAGGGGTATTTACAGAGGAGTTTGTCGTGACGCTACCCAGGGTTGTGGTCAGTGAGGGGACCACCACTGCAGTGTACTTCTGCTAGGAGGATGGATGAATGATTCTGCAGCTAGATGGATGAGCCCTCTGTGGGTCAGGGCTGCTCCTGACAGGATGTAAAGGTGAAATCAAGTTCTGTTTGCAGGGAATCACACACAAGAGACCGAAGCAGGGTTCACCGAGTTTACTTGCAAATTCTTAGTGCAGTTTAAACAGTTCACGGTACAGTTCACACAATTAACTCCGGACAGTCTCTGAACCCTCTGCAGCCAGGCTTTCTCTCTGAGACCTTTCACTTTCTCAGCAACCTTTCCAGCTTTTCTCTCATCTGTTCTTCCCTGTGGGTTGTATGGCGGCAGCTCGGTCCCCTTATCTGGCTCCCCCTGCGTGTGTGGGTGGCTAGCCTGGGTCCTATGGCTGCTGTGCCTCCAACCCGTGTGGTAGGAACTCTGACCTGGAATCAGAGTCCCTTGTCGGTTTGTCTGGCATCCGGCGTATAGTCGCCCCTGCGCACTGGTCCCAGCCTAGCCTTGGGTGTCCCTATCTTGCAAGGGATCACTGGGCTCTCTACGACCCGTGTGACTACTCGGGTACATCAAGGGAAACCTGTTCCACCTGTAATCAGTCAATGCTGCCATACTCCTCAGACCCGGTGGCACCGATCCGGTCTCTGTCCTTCCCTTCCCTTGTGCTACAGGCTTTGAGGGAACGGTGTCTCGCAGGATTCTGCGCCTCCAGGGAGCCCTATCCCTCCGAAAGGTGTCACTCTGCTGTTCTTGTGAATATAAAAAATAATAATCATTGCGCCAAACTGTTCTAAAAGAGCCTATCGTGATAGCTATTATTTTTATTATGCTCACTCACCTTTTCTTGTTGTGCCCAATCTGCACAACAAGACTGTAGGCTCAATGGTGAGGGAGCAGTTGTAGATCCTCTCCCGTCGGCTCCTTCCCAGGCTGTCAACGTGATGGAAAAAGCTTTTCTTCAATCCAGGCCCCGTGACCGAGTCAGGTGCTTTCCACGTCAGCAAGGTCCTATCAACTAAAGCAGGTCGCAACCACCACACTCCCCATAGGGAGGCAAATACCAAGTAAAATATCAAACAGTGGTGCTCAAGTTGTGGTGCTATGGAAGGACACTATGCAGAACAAAGTTTTTGAAAAAAGTGGCAGGAGGAATCTTAATTATTTTTGTTTAATATATCAGGAGGACATTTTTCAAAAACTTTGTTCTGCATAGTGTCCTTCCATAGCGCCGCAACTTGAGCACCACTGTTTGATATTTTACTCTGTTGTTCTTGGCTTCTCAGCACCCACTGGCGTACTTACTCACTCCGCCTACTGTTCTCCTTTTGTTCCTCATCTGTCACCTGACCTACATTCCCACCCACTTCCCTCTAAACTCTACCACCCCTTGCCTGCCTAGATTCCCGGGCTTCGGGTTGGGTGTTGTGCGCTGGGTGTTGTGCTGAAGGTGTTTGGTGTACAAACTGTCTCCTATCTGCCTGGCTGGCTGCAGTTCCTACCTGTGGCCACCCTGGTCGCAGGGGCGCCACACATGTAAGGTGTTGAAGTCTGTTTACACGGATTTTCATCAGCATAACCGATTTACAGAGTAAGAATTCTAATTTAACGTGCTTTATTATGCTCTTGGGTCTCTCCGGACCCCGGGGCGTCCGACAGTGAGCAGGCCCCTGAGTTAATTAGGAATGCACAGTAACCTATAGAGTCTGTCGCCAGAAGTCGGGGGCATGGTGTTTAGTTTAGGGTAGGACTTTTGGCTTCGAGTAGGTCCAGGAGTATGCACAGCAAACTTGGGACCTGCATATGGGCTAAATCCTCAGCCTTGAGTGGCTGTGAATATGGCTGTAGATATAAAGATGACAGAAGCATCGAAAATCAGAAAACAAGCGGGGAGCAGCAGGGGTGGGCAAAGAGGTGAGGTGACCATTGAGGTACAGTACAGGTACATGTCGCGTTCAGGGTGCGGACGAGAATGTGTGATTTGTACGCAAGCATCTGCTTGCGTACAAATCACACTTGGAAGTGAATGGGTGCGCACGCCCATTCGCAGCCGAGCGCATCACCGTGCGTCCCCATGTTAAACATAGGGACGCAGTGTCTGCTCGCGGCTTGCACTTCCCCCTGCAATACGCAGCGATGGGGAGCGCAAGTGTGAAACTGGCCTTATACTACTCCTTGGCACACAAATGGCGCTTGCTTAGCAAGGCTCCTGTCAATCCACTCAGACCAGCCACCATGCTGCTGCACTGACACAAAGGACGGAGTCATATGCTGAGTACCTCAAACAGGCAGGTACTGGCCTGAGCAGTTGCTCATGTGGGAACTGAACCACAAACCCCCTTTCTATATATACAGAAGACTCACTTGAGAAAGGCTCACTGGAGCTGAAACGTTGTGTGATACAACCTGTTTTTCACCTTCAAAAATAAAAAACACAAAAAGGATAATCATCTCTCTTCTTTTATTGTGTGCCGGGGATATATTTAAAGACTTTGTGGCCTATTTTTCCCTTGTGCACCTAAACGGTGGTCGAGCTATACTATATGCTCTCTGCTTAGCAAAGCAAACAGTATGTGGAGCACTAAGGGCTAAGGTACTCAGTGACTGGGCCTGGGGTTAAGTTCACGATTGCAATGCCCAGTGCTATGGCCCTGGCTAACATTTAAAAGGGGAATTAAACATGGATAAATAAAAGTAATAAATAAAGAAAGCCTTTGTGATGCCAGTTTGGATATTCAGCCATAGTTGTCTGGCACTGCAGAGGATCCCTAGAAGAAAGGTGGAGTGGCAGCGCAGGTGTTTAACCCTTCCCAACCAGGGCTGGCTCTTAGGGGATGATGAGGGTAGATATGATGAGGTGGAGAAAATGGCCATGTTTCTCCCGAAAATAAGGCGCCCCTAGAAAATTAGACATAGTAGGGGGGTTGGCTGCCCTGCTGAATATAAGGCACCCCCCGAAAATAAGGCATACCAGTATATTAAAGGACTGCATGCCCGCCAATTAGAAGACTGGGGCATGCAGCTGTGAGTCCTCCTTCAGCCCCTCACTATTGTCCCAGTGCCCTGCGATGCTTGTATTCCGGTGCTGCTCTCTTCCTAGTGGCTCAGAAGTCATATGTGTACAGTGCCATTGAGCAGCCAATTACAGGCTGCCGCTGGGCAGCCGGTTGTAGTTCAGCAAACGAGGGCCAATCACAGGCTAGCAGCTAACTTTGGTGCATGATGTCAGTTGCTGGCCTGTGACTGGCTGCACGGCGGCAGTCAGAGATTGGCCGCTGGGCGGCTGCTAGCGTTTGATTGGTCGCCCATCAGCACTGTACACATAAGACTTCTGAGGCACAAGGATGAGAGTGGTGCCAGAATACATGCATTGGCGGGCACCGGGACAGGATGCTGAAAGCGGTGCCGGAATGCAGCAGCGGACTGGTGAGAAGTGTCCCTGTGTGTTTTTCCTTTTGGTGTGCGTGCATCCCTGTGTGTGTGTCCCTGTGTGTGTGTGTCCCTGTGTGTCTTTGTATCCCTGTGTGTGTTTGTGTCCCTGTGTGTGTGTCCCTGTGTATGTGTGTCTTTTGATGCTGATACCCAAATTGGGGGATGATGGGGTTGATGAGGATACTCATATTGGGGGAAGATGGGGATACTGTATTGGGGGCTTCAAGGGGATTTAGGAGATGATGGAGATACAGTATTGGGGGCTACAAGGGGATGAGAAATGTTCATTCTTTTTGTTCAACAATAAATGTGAATTTTTCATCACATCAAAAAATAAGACACCCCCTGAAAAATAAGACATGGAGCATTTTTGGGAACAAAAATGAATATAAGACATGGTCTTATTTTTGGGGAAACAGAGTAGACATAGAGAGTCAGTCTTTTGCTTTTTTTTTTTTTTTTTACTGTAGGATGTTGAAGCAGGTCCAGGGATTACAAGCACCACTAAGCACATGGTCCAGCCAGTCTGAGGAGAACTGCAGTCCTCTCTGCTTGGTAAATATTATGGCCTTCTCCCGCTAGCTTTTCTTGTAGTAGGTTTCTTGTTGTCCAAATACCTATCCATTACTCCCTCTTCGTTACTGTGGTTTACCTCCAGTAAGGCTGGTAGTACGGACCCTGTGAGTATTCGTGCCCTGCTCGGAGCAGTTCCCTGTTCCACTATAGTACAGATGCCCTGGAAGGTTCCACTTGAGTGGTTAGCTAGCATAACATTCATCAGCCTCTAGTTTCTGCCATCAGTTCCTGTAAGCTTGAGCGACCTAGGGAGTGGTGCCCTGCCTTGCAGCTGGTCCCTTCAGAGAAGCTTCTCAGCTGTCTCTTCACTGGATCTTTTCCAGTATCTACTCAGCGTTACTACTCTAACCCCTCCCTCCAACCAAAGATTAAGACACAACCCAACTCATGTCTTAACCCTAGAACCATACCTGGGGCCTCGCAGGCCTGCCAGGTTACTTGTTTTCTATTTTCTGTAAAAGTACTTTAGTTTGAATTTTGAAAATCTAGGTAACCCTCAGGTATATAGTTGTTAGTAATTTCCAGTTATTCATATATTTTTATGCTCCAGACATTTCGGTATAACAACCTTTTTTTGGGACTACTCCACATTCACGCACCTGGGGCCTTTTAGGCCTGTACTAGGTTTACATGTGATATTCAGTCTTTTTGTCTGTATTGTTGCTGGGGAAGAACTTTTATGACTCTGCTATTGCTGGGAAGAGTGTGGATTCTGCATGACAACATGGTCATGTGATCTTGGAAGGGAGGCTCCCTCACAAAGTCATGTGATGGAGAGTATTCGTGCAAAAGGCAGACTAAACGTTGGCCAGTTGCCCTTCTTTCCAATATCCTTGATGTGTCAGCCCTCAATAGCTACATTGTTTATTGTCAAACTAATCCAGAATTCCATGCCAACAGGAAAGACAAGAGACGTCTATTTTTGACAGAACTTTGTTATGAACTTTTGATGCCTACTATGATGGAGAGAAGCAGCATGATATGCTTATCAAGGCAAACTACAGAGGCAATGATCCGATGTGGAATACGCTTTCTGGAACATCCAGAGCAAAGAGAAAAAAAAGAAAGCACTGCTATATTTGTCCAGCAAAGAAGGAAAGAAAATCGGAGCGTTGCTGTTCTACTTGCGGACAAAATGTATGCAAGGAACATTCAGCCGAAAAAATAATATGCGAGAATTGTCGGGGGAATATGTAAAGTTACAAATAAATATTCCTGCACCAAGTTTGCTACAACCAAAAAATGTTTTCATAAAAAAATTGTATATAGAATGCCTATATTTGGCGTGCCCGTTTACTTACTTTTTTATTGTTTTATGCACATAATTCTGTTTTGAAATATACACATCTTAGGCTGTGTTCCCAGTAGCGCTGGGGTTCGCCAGAAGGAAATACATAATGGATCTGACCTCCTGGTAACTCCAGCTAAGGCTGCCGGAATGGCAGGATTCCGCCAGCCTTAGCTGGGGTCACCAGGAGGTCAGATCCATTATAGAATCCCGTCCTTGCAGACCCCAGCGCTAGTGGGAATGCATCCTTACTTTGCAATAAACTTTGAAAAGTATTTTTTTTGAGTTATTCCATGATAATTGTAAACAGGCCTAAAAGGCCCCAGGTGCGTGAATGTGTAGATTTCTATGGGTATGCGTTCTAGGGTTAAGTGCCCTGCCTCCTGGTTAGAGATCAGGTTGAGTTTAGATTCTTCAGACTTCCAGAAGTGGGAGCTCCAATTCTCCTCAGACATGGCATTACAAATTATGTACATGAAATACTGTGGCAGGCAGATCACAGGGGTGCCTCTTACAATCAGCCAGAGCACATTAACCATACCATCACTGTATATATACATCAGCCCAAGATGCAGCAGTCAGGCAACATTACTTAAAACAAACCAGCTTTACATGCATGGACAGAGCTGTGCTCTGGACTCCATTACACCACTGTATCTATATGCATGATGCAGGTGCCAACCCCAATGATGTAACTACCCCTAAAATTTTAGGAAGCAAGTTCATTGGATTGAAGATGTTAAAGAGGACCTGTCACCAAACCAGGCATGGTGATCTAATTACAGCACTGGATGCAGCATGTCTGCTGCATCCAGGCAAGCAGTCCCCCAGCACTTGAGCAGCCCTGTACCCCGAGTAAATACACTTAGAAAACTTACATCGTGCAGCCATACAGGAGGTGGCTAGAGGCTGGAGCCTAAAGGCAGATTCACACCCTCTGCATGTGTAATCTGCCCACCGCTGCCAATCATTGTCTCCCTCTTCTGCATTATAACACAGAGTCCCCCCCCCCCCATAAATGGCCGTTTAGCCCCGCCTCCTGCAGTGACATCACCACTTATACCCGCCCTGCTCTATGTTAACCATAGAGCAGGGCAGGTATAAGTGGTGACGTCACCTCAGGGGGCGGGACTAAACGGCCTTTTCTGGGGGAACATAAAAAAAACCTCTGTGTTCTCATGCAGAAGAGGGAGACAATGATTGACAGCGGTGGGCAGATTACACATGCAGGGGGTGTGAATCTGCCCTTTGGCTGCAGCCTCTAGCCACCTCCTTTATGGCTGCACGATGTAAGTTTTCTAAGTGTATTTACTCGAGGTACAGGGCTGCTCAAGTGCTGGGGGACTGCATGCCTGGATGCAGCAGACATGCTGCATCCAGTGCTGTAATTAGATCACCATGCCTGGTTTGGTGACAGGTCCTCATTAATAATAAAGGTCATATCATTGGTTACAGCAATAAAGGTGCTGGGGGAATTGTAACCAGCAAGGACAGTGTGGGGAACCTGTGGTAGGATGTAGGCAGTGAAAGAGCAGGTGGCAGCCCCTGCAAATAAGTGCTAGTTAGTGTATCACCTGCTTTTGAAGGGTGAAGAGAATCTGCAGTATATGGGTATGTGCACATTAGACGTTTTCTGGGCTGCTTTGTCCCGGTTTTCCGTCGGCGTTTTCCGCGCCGTTTTATGTTAATTTATGTTAATCCTAACCAGCGGTTGGATTAACATGCTAGTCAATGGATTTTAGAAAACTCTGTCTTCACTAGAACGGTTTTCTGCTGGTCGTTTTCAGTCAAAACTGAGTTTTCTCAGTCAAAACTGAGTTTTTCCACCGGTTTTCCAAAAATAGAGCAAGTGACTTCTTTCCACCGTTTTTCAAGCGGTTTCAGCTGATCAAGTGCACAAAAAACTCAGTTTTCAAAACCGCCGAGAAAACCGCCGAGAAAAACGCTGTAAAACCGGGCGGAAAACGAGCAAAAAACGAGGGACACTGCTGAGCACAGAAAACTCAGTTTCTGCTAAAAAAACCCAGGTTTTTGGACGGTCTGCAGAGATGCACAAACGTCAGATGTGCACATACCCTATAAGTACCAGGCAGTCAGGAATGCATGTGCATATAAATTATCTGCATTCTTCTGTTATGGGAGCAAGTTGAGTCCTCTTACAAAGCAGAAAGGTCGGGAAATTGAAATTTACCTGTGGGGAAATTGATATTGGACTTGACAGTGAGTAACCTGACATCTGGGGTGGGCCAAAGTAAAAGTAATTTTCCTCCTAAAACCCTATTTAGTTCCATAATCTGAACTATATTATAATATACTTGCATTAAAAATTCACTACCATTCTCTAATTATGCTGATTTTCTATTTTTTGCCCTACTTTCTTTTTGATGACGCTTCATTTGAGAGTCCCAGAGATCTCGACTAGGCCCAGGGGGTGAATGGGGTCCGCCGACCCCAAAACATACTTCAGCTGGCTCTGCAACTGAGGACACACATATTTATATAAAATGCATTGTGGCACAATAATCCGATGGGTCCATGTACTGAAATACACTTTGCCAGCCAAACTGAGGTTGGCAGCTGACAATGGGATGGCTGTTACTTGTGGTGAATTGCAGTGACATTATGCGTCACCATAGCAGGCATGCAATAGTAGCTCTCAGCCGCCGCATCAGCTACAGAGGAGGATGTTGCGTAACTTGGGAGCTGAGGAAGGTGAATACAGTGTTTTGGATTGCTTTATTTGCTAGAATAGGGACTATGTATTCCAGGAAGGGTCCCAAAATGGGAAGATATATTTACCATGAAGGAGCCCAAGATGAGGACATATATTTCAGAAAGTATAAGAACATATATTCTATGATGGGGAAACATATATACCCGGATGAGAGACATATATATCAGTCTGGGGGACATACATGGCATGATGGGCCCTGGATTAGAGATGAGCAAACTTTCCCTGAAAATGTTCGACAATATCAACATTGCAGATCTGGCTCACTAGTTGGGAACAATACCTAACGTCACCGTTAGGAATGTCCCGAGCCATCGGATCAAACAACTTGCATCAAGCTGTAGAATTTGTTTGAGCATTAAATGAATTTTTTTGAGTTTACTAGAGTTTGCAGGTGCTTTGACAACTGCAAGGTGTGAATTTTGGAAACAGTGCCAGATGTAGCAGCAGCAACAATGTCCTTAAAACATCCATTTAGGAGAGCTTAATATTTTTTAGGAATTTTGTTTCAAATATTATTTTTTTATTTTAGTATTATTATTATTTTTTATTTTATTTTTTGGGAGAGCAAACCTTTATTATTGCAGATGTTCAGCAGCCTGCGAGGCCATCTCTTCTACACTTATGTGATAGCCATTCATATAGAAATAGGATATGGCGGTGACCCATTCCCCATGCCATCCGGGAGCACGACATGTTGTAACAGAGGACCTTGCAGCATGCCTGACTGTATTCAACCTGCAGCCGGTAGGCCGAGGAGAAGGCTGAGGTAGAAGAGGCAGAAAACCCAGTTTCCCAGCCATGTGTGTCACACCCATCAGAGGCCTTTGACTGGGACAATGTCATGTGTGGACCCCTACCCCCTCCAAGCAACTATCCAGTACAGCATGAACCATCCTGTTCTGTCTGCCTTATTGAGTAGATTCGGTTTGTACATGCCATCACCCTGCTCTGGTTTCTTGGGCCTAAGACCAATCACTTCTACAACCAGTATACCCAAGGTAAGGTGATGGTATTCCTGAAGGATAAGGGATTTGGCTTACTAGTGGAACAAGGTACTAGGAATCAGTGCTATGTCAATCAGCCACTACACACACTCAAGTAGAATAGGGCTGGCCAAGTGCAATTTTCAATGGCCATAAATAGTTCATGTTTTCAAGAGTTCCTTAGCATTGCCCAAGGTGCTGAAATCGTCATCTCTGCGGATGATGAAATTAGCACCTGTGTAATGCTAAGGAAATCCTGAAAATGTGCACTGTTTTAAGACCTTGAGGACTGTAGTGGGCCACCCCTGCCCTGAAGTCACTTTGGAAGTAGCCAGGGGGCAAGAGGAATCTTCGAGCCCTTGTCTCCACAACTGCAGCTCTCCCCGGACCCTTCTAGGCCTTCTGCCCATGATGCTTTGTTTGATGCTTTTTTTTATGCAGATTTTGAGAATCTGCCTCAAAATGTATGTCTATCCTAAGGCCAGCAAAGTCTATGACAGGTCAGAGGTGCTGTGCCCATATTGCTTTTTGTTTATCTTAGAATGTGGTTTAGGTTTCTTTTTACTACCCCAAAATTTCCAACAAATCTGCAAGGAAAAAAAGGAAAAAGCATAGCACTTCTGAATGCTCAGACTTTGCTGGATTCAGGATACACATGCAGATTTTGATGCAATTCTCAAAATCTGCTTCAAAAGAAGCATCAAACAATGTACAATGGGCACAACAATATGGTGAGCTCACGTTCACAGAAAGCATTCAACATATACTGTGAGAGTTGACATGGTGTGCATCACAAACATTACTGCACTTCAGACTCGAGGGGTCACACAGGGCCAATCGTGCAAGTTTGAACTACCCTGCACTCCCTGACATCATTGCTTCTAAAATGCTCTGTCTCACGATACCAGCAAGATGTATCCCATGTGGGGTGGGCGACGATGCTCGCCAGTACTCGGTGCTCGCCCGTGCATTTCAGTGCTCGAGAAAAGTACTGGTGAGATACTTGGGTTCAGCTCCCTATCCATGCATGTTGGCTCTATTTACAGAGCCAGCCCACATGCAAGGATTGGCTGCCACCCACTATAATGCCACAGCCATGTTGGCTGGCTACACAGCGTCATCAGGTCTATATCCGACTCGTCACTCTGATCCACAGTCAGTTAGTGTAGATACACTCCGAAAGTTAAATAAAAGTTAACAAAAAGTGTTAAAAATAAAAAAAAGAATACTCACCCCTCTGCTGGCTGTCCCGGGACCCGAAGGGAAGACATCCGTTCGCTGCCAGGACCTTAATGATCTGATTGGCCGGTATCGATCAGGTGATGTGTGAATTCAAAGCATCAGATGAGCGTTTAAACCGCCCGCCGCCGACACATCAGCTGAGCGTTCCTGGTGGGCGATTTAAACACAGCTGACCTGACAGCTGTTTAAATCGCTTGCCCAAACCGCTTAGCTGATGTGTCCTGTGGTAGGCAGGTTTTGGAGGGCGATTTAAACAGCTGTCAGATCAGCTGTGTTTAAATCGCCTGCCAACACCACTCAGCTGACGTCGGCAGTTTGAACCTCCCGACAAAACCGCTCCGCTGATGTGTTGGTGGGTGGTGTTGGCAGGCAATTTAAACAGCTGTCATGAATTCCTAGTAATCAGATAAAAAAACACAACATAGAAAAAAATATTTTTATTAGAAGTAATATACAACACAAATTAGTGACTCCATCTTTATTAAAGAAAAGAACCCCCCCCACGGACATTGTCCAGGCACCCGCGACATCCAATCCGGATCCAATATCAAACCGATCAGATGATCAATATCAGGTTCAAGGACCTGAATCAGTTGTCATATCAGCTGTTTAAATCACCTGCCAAAACTGAACAGCTGATGTTGGCGTGGGCTGTTTAAACTACAGCTGATCTGACAGCTGTTTAAATCACCCACCAACACCGCCCGCTGACAGATCAGCTGAGCGGTTATGGCAGTGTCATGGGAGACATTCACACCTTTCGGGGGGACTGCCCTCTTAAGTGTCTGCCGCTAAATTGATGCTTTGTCTAAGTGTGTGCACGCCACCGGTAAGAACCACGCTGACAACAAGTCAAAGTAGAGCTTAATGACAAAGACCTTCATTAAGGGAGGGGTAGCCAGTTTTTATACGGCTCCTTAAAGGGATGTTAGTTAGCAATTCAGTTTAGCCTTGGTTAGTACATTCGGTAGGGGAACATCTTGACAAGAGCTTCAGCACTGCTACATCTAAATCAAAACACTATATAGAATCTGAGACAGAGAAATTCCAGAGGAGGGGAGGAAGAAGAAGAAGAAGGAGAAGAGATAACTAGAGGAAAGTGCAAAGATTTATATAAACATGCTGTTGGAAGATTTCTGAATGACTTCAATAAACTTATATAAATTATTAACTATTTATTGCCATGACAGCAGGGGGTTCAAACATCTGTCAGATCAGCTGTAGTTTAAACCGCCTGCACCGACATAAGCTGAGCGGTGTAGGTGGGAGATTTAAACACTGCTGGTCTGACAGCTGTTTAAGTTGCCCCCCAAATCCTGCCCACAGTTGATACATCAGCTGAGCGGTTTGGGCAGGCGATTTAAACATCTGTCAGATCAGTTGTGTTTAAATCGCCCACCAACACCACTCAGCTGATGTGTAGGCGGCAGGCGGTTTAAACGCTCAGCTGATGCTGTGACGTCACGATCAGCTGATGCTGTCACGTCACACATCACCTGATCGCTACTGGCCAATCAGATCATTAAAATCCTGGCAGCGAATGGACGTCTTACCTTCGGGTCTCGGGACAGCTGGCGGAGGAGTGAGCATTCTTTTTTATTTTGAACACCTTTTGTTAACTTTTATTTCACTTTCAGAGTGTATGTACATATACCCCGAAAGTGAAACTCCATGTCACACATGTGACACGGGGGAGAAACAAGGATTATTATTTCCCCCCGCAGCTCTCCCGATACAGCTAATGTTACAAGTGCTGACGCCACTGAGTTTATCTCAGGTCAGACAGCAAGATTCTCGGTGCTGACGCCACTGAGTTTATCTCAGGTCAGACAGCAAGATTCTCTACTGTGTGAAACCCACTGTGTGACCTGAGACAGGCTCAGGGAAGTCATTAGGATGCCTGAGGTTCATGAGTAGGCCCAGAAGTAATAGTGTAGGAAGCTAATGTCTGTGCTAAAACAGCAAGGCTCCACTATAAAATGGTTTGAGCTGTGTTTGACAGCTTTTGGGCTTTTAAGATGTTTTCTAGAAGCTTGATTTTGCCTCCCATTGATTTGAGTGAGGTTCAAATGTTCAGCGAACATTGCCTATGTGGCAAACCGAACCATATTTGAACTTCCAAAAGTTATCTCACTTCCACCCAGGATAAGAACATATTTACCAGGATAGGGACATATACACCAGGAAAAGGGGCATATAAACCAGGATGGGCCTAAGATTAGGACATATATACCAGGATGGGGATATATTTACCAGGAAGGGGCTCAGGATGGAGGACATACTGTGTATACCAGGATGTGGGACTTATATAGCAGGATGAGGATATATATACCAAGATAGGAGACATATATACCAGAATGGGCCCAAGATGAAGACATATATACCAAGATGGGTCCAGGAGGAGGACATATATAGAGGATGGAGCACATAATTACTAGGAATTTGTGCAGGATGGGGGCCATTGCTACAAGTTGGAGGACATTACTGCATAATGAAGCAGAACAGGGGGCAGCATGTGTGTTTTTACAGGTGCTATATATCTGACCAACATGCAGGGGGGGAAGCTGATTCTAGTTAAGCAACTGATTCTGGGATACACAAATGGAGCATCATCAGGAGCTAAGACTGCTGTGACTGCCGCAGCCCCTGTCCCCTCTTTGAAACCAAGCATCACCAGAGCAGTGTCAGAATACCCAGCTCGCAGAGACCAATTTAAAAATAGTTTAAAATATGCAACTAAATAAAAATGGATTTACAATTAAAATTATTTTGGCCTTTGGTTGAAGGGAAGCAAGAAGGTGAAATTATATGTTGATAGTAGGAGTTTGCAGCATGAAGGACTGTTAGCAACATTGAAATTGAAGTGTACTACTTAATAAGACACTTGTGGGCTATGAAGACAGTAGTCTACTCTAAACAATGTTTCTGAAGTGCTGCCATTAAAGGTAACCTGTCACTTGATTTAAGCTACCCAAGCAATGGGCAGCATGCATCAGACGATGGCTGTATAATTACAGCCAACTATGGTGAGTGATAGATCTCTTCAATGTGTGCACAGAGGTAGACAACTGTCAGTTAAGTGAATTGGGGTGGGGAAAAAGTGGCGGCCTTGGGCGGTGCTGGACTAGTCTCATGTGTGGCTATGGTCCCCAGCTATAGTCCATAGTCTATGTTTTCTTATGGCATTTCAGAGAAAAGCATACCTGCAATCTGTACAATACCTGTACAACCATGCAGCAATGGTTTACACAGAATAAATTGAAAGACAAGTTACATTTAAGGACTATGGCTACAGGTAAACACTATTTGAAAAGAGAACAGTCTCTGGTCTGTTTATACCTTTTTAATTGAAAACAATATAGACTCTATAGCACATTAAATTACACTTCAGTAAAGCTGTATTTTTAGTTCTGATTCCGCCTGACTATACGTCGCACCATGCCATTACAGTCTACACTTTACATGTTATATTTTCTCTAAACTCGCAAGTATTAAAACTTAATTTAACAGAGTAATAGACATAATTGATAATTATGGGATTACTCTGATCAGGCATTGCATCTTGTGCTCACATCAAACATTATTTGATTAAAAATATATAATAACCGAAACATCACTATGCTTAGTATAAGTTCATTTTGGAATCTATATATTCAGGATTCATATAATGCATGATAGCTCTGACTCTAACTTGGGCAAACCACTCTCCCCTACCCAGCGTATTGACTTCACTGCAGATACCAGTAAACGTACTGGTGAAGAAGGGAGCATTCAGCTCTCTCCTCCACCACTCACCCGGTGTGACTGAGATTCAGTGCAGCAGGTGACTTGCCAAGGGTTAAACAGGGACTAGGGCGTCTGGGCCCTGCTGTGGTTGGGATGTCACTGGTGGCCTGCCCAGATCCTTGTCCCTGGTGGTCAACAAAAAGGGGTAGTTTGAAATAGGAATAAAGTATAAAGTTCACGTGATGCCACCTGTAGCTTCTAGTGATTGCACCAGCGCTGCGTCTGGCCTCTAGGGATGATGAACGGGCAGTTAGATGGCGAAGCTCCTCACAGGCGGAGCTGGATCCCTGGGGAGTTTGGTAATGATGATGGGGGATGGAGCAGGGATTTGGCCGGGCTGTTTGATAACAGGACAGTCTCTGTGAATGGCAGGGGCGCAGGTAAGGAACCGACACACACCACTGGTTGTTTGTTTACATTTTACTGATGGAATTGCAAGTAAGCGTCCAGGACACTGCCTAGTGTTCAGGTCTCCACCATGGGTATAAGGCCTTCTTGACTCTTTTCCCGTGTGTGTGAAGCCCCTGCCCCGTGTGAAACTTGGCTGACCTCCTCTGCTCTCTTACCACCTGTGCTGTCATTGAGAAACCCTTGATGGACTACCGCTATTCCTCTCTCCGCGGTGCCTGGCTCTCTGATTGGTGACTGCACAGATGCCCGGAAGACTGAAGTCTCCATGGTAGACCGATATTCTCTACTGGGCCAGGTGCTCTGCAGTAGACTCAAACTCCGTTGTCCGGGATGCTGTCTGGGGTTAACCTAACAATGGCTCCTCGGTCCCCACATTGCTCTCTCTTCTCTCCTCGCCTTCGACCCCACTCTTGGGCCCTGCAGGACTACTTCGAAGGCTGTTCAGGGTCACTGGCTCGGGCCTAACACAGCATCGACCACCAGAACATCTTCACAGCTTTTGTAGTATCTGCACACTCTAACCAACTCTGCCACCAGCACCAGTATTTATAGAGGATCTTACCTAAGGGCAGCAAGTTGGGCTCCCCCTATTGTGCTGGGGTGGAAGGTGTTGTTTGTGTCTGTGTACCCACTGTGGAGACCCATCCAAGCTGTAGGTGAGTCTGTGGTTACCTGAGTGAGCAGGGCGCCACTTTCCCCCCTAAGTAAGGTCAGTACTCCTGGACTGAGAAACATTTTTGGGTTAACATATATATATAATAATAATGGGAACATATTAACAGTCTCAAAAACAAAAAATTTACAAAAACCACTGAAAACTGGCAAAACAGGTACAGTCCATACGGTGCTCTTTGGCTCTCCTGGTCTTTTCTGTGTAGAATACATGGTCCACAGTCTTTACACCATCTTTCTATGGATCCTCTCATGCCAACCCAGTAAAATCTGTCTTTGAGCAACATTTCCAGCTTTTTCCACCCAAAGTGTCAAGTTTGGTTCTGGTAGGCATTTAGTACCATTTGGATTTCTGTTCGGGGTGCTATGATTTGCCAGACCATTTCATGAGTTCTGGGGTTGATATATCTTCTACAGAGCTTTTCCTGGTAAATGAACAATTTGCTTCTTTCCACAGGTGTTTAGCTTTTGTGGAGGATTTGGAGGCAGTTTTGCGGACTCCTGAGTTATCAGTCCATTTACTAAACTGAAAGCCGGGTCATTATCTTGAGATTTCTTCCAACCAAAGTGTGGTAATGGGTTCACTACTTTCTCAGGAAGTTCGGTGTGGATCTGCTGACACTGAGATGTCCTCAACTGATGGAAGGCAGGTAGCTGTAGCTCTTCCAGCTCATCCTCGTCTGCTCCCATATCTGCTAAGTGAGGCATCCTGGATAAGGCATCTGCATTGCCATTGTTATGACCAGCCCGGTACTTGATGGTGAGCTGTTAATAGGATAATCTGGTCATCCATCTCTGTTCCATGGCACCCAATTTTGCAGTTTCCAGGTGTGTCAAGGGATTATTATCCCTGAAAGCAGTAAATTTGTTAGATGCCAGGTAATGTTTAAATCTTTCTGTGACGGCCCAGACCAAGGCCAGGAACGCCAAGTTGAACGAGCTGTACTTGTCAGGGTTCCTTTCGGTAGGGCGAAGCTTCCTACTAGCATAGGCAATCACTCTTTCTTTGCCTTCTTGCTTCTGGGAGAGTACAGCTCCTAACTCCACGTTACTGGCATCGGTGTACAACAGGAATAGTAGGTTGAAGTCGGGGTAAGCCAGGATCGCTTCACCTGTCAGGGCTTCTTTCATCTTCTGGAACGATTCTTCCTGTTCCTTGCCCCACTCCAAGAGAGGATCTCTGGACTTGCCTTTATTGGGTTGGCCTACTAGGAGGTTTTGCAGTGGAGCAGCCTTCTTCGTGTACTCCTTGAGGAGTCTCTGGTAGTATCCCACCAATCCCAGGAACTGAGGTAATTCCTTGAGGGTTTTTGGTTTTGGCTATTCCATGATGACAGTGACCTTGTTCTGGGGCCACTCCTTCAGAACTGACTATGTGTCCCAGGTACTGAACCTTTGGCTTTAACAAGTGGCATTTGGATGGTTTTAGCTTCATCACGTATTTGGACAATGCTTCAAATACCTCTGCTAGATGGGTTAGGTGTTTTTCGTAGGATTTTAAATACACAATAACGTCATCTAGGTAAAGCAGTGCCATTTCAAAGTTCTTATGCCCCAGACAACACTCATCAACACTCTGGAACGTTCCGGGTGCATTACATAGTCCGAAGGGCATGCTGTTGAATTCACATAGGCCCATGGGCGTGGTAAATGCTGTCTTCTCATGGTCTTCTTCTGCAATGGAGACCTCCCAATACCCACTAGTAAGATCTAGGGTTGAAAAGTAATTAGCAGACTTCAATGTAGCTAGTGATTCTTCAATGCGAGGCAACAGGTAAGCATCTTTGTGTGTTATGCAATTTATTTGCCTGTAATCTGCATACATTCTCATGCTGCCATCCTTTTTTCTGACTAGGACTAGTGGAGCTGCCCAATGACTACAACTATCTCTTACGACCCCTGCGTCCTTCATGTCCTGTAACATCTCTTTGGCTTTCTGATAGTGTGCAGGTGGAATAGACCTGAATCGCTCTTTGATTGGTGAATGTGTACCTGTGGGGATATGATGGTGTACCCCTTTGATCCTACTAAAGTCAAGTGGATGCTTACTAAATACTTGTTCAAATTCTTGGACTATCCAGCAGACAACTTACTTTTTATGCATGGGTGTGAAATCAGTTCCTACATGTAGCTGCTGACACCAGTCCTCTAGCTGCCCCTTAGCGTTGTTATCCTCTGCCTCTTTGGGTAGAGTTAAGGGTCCCACTGCTTGGATCTCGTTGTTATGCACAGTGTACAGCTAGCCACAGTGGAGTACCTGGGTAGTTTGACCTCTTCACTGCCAAAATTTATGATGCCAACCGGTTACTCTTCCCTCGTGTACATCGACTACTGGCTGTCAAGAGTGTAGGCCTGGGCTCTGAGCTGATGGGCTCCACTACCGCCTGATAGTCCTGCCCTCTTAGACCTACAGCTGCTCGACACCAAATCATCATTTCACTCATTGGAGGTATCACAATAGGAAGCGGGTCTGTTACCAGTACAGTACCGATTTCACCACCTGTAAGTTTTAACTGTTGCTCTTGCAGGAGGGCTCTTATCTCTCTCTGAAGAACCTTCTTCTGCCCAGGTTTGGCAGTGTCTGCATTCTGTTGAAGCAAGAACAACACTTCATCCATGCAATTGCTAACAACATTTGTACCGAGAATAATGTAAGAATCTTGGTTATTGGGATTT
The DNA here is from genome assembly GCA_033576535.1 of Allobates femoralis. Lineage (NCBI taxonomy): Eukaryota > Metazoa > Chordata > Amphibia > Anura > Aromobatidae > Allobates > Allobates femoralis. Next base: position 238,482,596 of record JARQOC010000005.1, on the reverse strand, counting down.
TCTACTACCAAAATAATCCCCTGGTATTCCACCCTCCCCACTTTTATGGGTACTTCTCTACCCCCCCACTATAGTAAGTGGTTCACCAATAGAAGCATAAATATTGAGGTTCACATCGAGTGGCTTACATGACCAGAATTTCTTATAAAGGATATCAGGGATAGTGGTATTACCCGGTGTCCAATAAGGCAGGTGTCGAGATGCCATCTCTAGTATGATAGACAGGAATGGTCACTGTCCAATTTAGGTATCATACCAGTCGGCTGGGCCCTGTTGAGCTACTCCTGAGGTTTGGCCCAGCCCCAGGGTCTGTTTGTTTAAAGGACAGTATCATGGGATGTGGCCGGTCTTGTTGCAGCGACGACAGATGGGTTCTCCTGTGGAGCTGTAATGATCGGTGGTCCTCCCTCTGGCTGATGTGGTTTTCCTTCCTCTCATCCACGGAATGTCCTGTCAGCCAGCTGGATTAGAGGTTGGGATATAGGCTGTGGCTTTGGCCTCTGCTGCAGCTGTAGGGCTTCAATGACTGTGGCTAGGCTCTTGCCCAGCTGGCGCACCTCCAAATGTTGAGCCCCAGGCCCTGGGGTACTCGGGTATCAGGCTCGGAGGGGTTCACGGGGATGTCACGGGTGGCGGTGCCTGAGCCCGTGGCCTGGGTGACACTTGAATAGAGGGGTTATGTACAAGAAAAAGAGTTATTGTCAGGTGAACTGGTAGTTGGACAGTCTGGCCATCCATCTCTGCTCCATGGCTCCCAACCTTGCAGTCTCCAGGTGGGTCAGGGGATTGTTACCTGTGTAAGCTGTGAACTTGTTGGATGCCAGATAGTGCTTAAACCTCTCTGTGACGGCCCAAACCAAAGCCAGGAATTCCAGCTTGAAGGATCTGTAGTTCTCTGGGTTCCTCTCTGTGGGGCGCAGCTTCCTACTGGCATAGGTGATCACTCTTTCTTTGCCCTCTTGCCTCTGAGCAAGGACGGCTCCTAGTCCCACATTGCTGGCATCTGTGTACAGCAGGAATGGCAGGTTGTAGTCCAAGTAAGCAAGGATTTCTTCTCCTGTCAGGGTCTCCTTCATCATCTGGAACAATTCCTCTTGATCCTTGTCCCACTCCCACGGAGAGTCCTTAGACTTGCCCTTCTTGGGCTCGCCAACTAAGAGGTTTTTCAGGGGAGCAGCCTTCTTGGTGTACTCCTTTATGAACCTCCTATAGTAGCCCACCAGTCCCAGGAATTGACGTACTTCCTTCAGGGTCTTGGGTTCTGGCCACAACTTGATAGCTGCCACCTTGTCTGGATCAGGGGCCACGCCTTCGGCACTAACTATGTATCCCAGGTACTGTACTCTTGGCTTTAAGAGGTGGCATTTGAATGGTTTTAGCTTCATCCTGTTTTTGGCCAGAGCTTCAGACACTTCTACTAGTAGGTTACATGTTCCTCATGGGTCTTAGAGTACACGATCACGTCATCCAGGTAGAGCAGTACAGTCTCAAAGTTCTTATGCCCCAGGCAACTCTCCATCAACCGCTGGAAGGTTCTGGGTCATTACATAGTCCAAATGGCATGCTGTTAAATTCACACAGGCCCACCTTGTCTGGATCAGGGGCCACACCTTCAGCACTAACTATGTGTCCCAGATACTGTACTTTTGGCTTTAACAGGTGGCATTTGGATAGTTTCAGCTTTATCCAGTATTTGGCTTCAAACACCTCTGCTGGATGGGTTACGTGTGCCTCGTAGGTCTGAGAGTCACGTCATCCAGGTAGAGCAGTACCGTCTCGAAGTTATTATGTCCCAGGCAACTCCCCATCAACCTCTGGAAGGTTACGGTGTATTACATAGTCCAAATGGCATGCTGTTAAATTCACACAGGCCCATAGGTGTCGTGAAGGTTGTCTTCTCACGGTCTTCCTCTGCTACAGACATCTGCCAATACCCAATAGTGAGATCTAAGGTGGAAAAGTAATTGGCAGACTTCAATGCAGCTAAGGATTCCTCTATACGAGGTAACTGGTAAGCATCCTTGTGTGTTATGCGGTGTATTTGCCTATAGTCTACACACATTATCATACTGCCATCCTTCTTCCTGACTAGGACTAATGGGGCTGCCCAGGGACTACAGCTATCTCGTATAACCCCTGCGTCTTTCATGTCCTGTAACATTTCCTTGGCTTTCTGATAATGTGCAGGTGGAATAGGCCTGAACCGCTCTTTAATTGGTGGATGTGTACATACCTGTGGGGATATGATATTGCACCCCTTTTATCCTACCAAAGTCGAGTGAATGCTTACTTAAAGACTTGTTCAAACTCTTTGACTACCTGGTAAACACCTTGCTTTTCATACACAGGAGTGGTGTCAATTCCGACATGGAGCTGTTGGCACCAGTCCTCCAGTGGCCCCGTTGTACTATCAGGTTTTGCCCCTTTGGTATGGGGTAAGGGTCCCACTGCTTGGATCTCGTTATTGGTTACTGTGTACAATTTAGCAACGGTTACATACCTGGGTAACTTAACCTCTTCACTGCCACAGTTTAAGATGCGAACTGGTACTCTCCCAATGTGTACATCAACCACCCCCCTTGGCTGTCAAGAGTGTAGGTCTGTGCTCTGTGCTGATGGGCTCCACTAATGCCTGGCAGTCCTGCCCTCTCAGACCTATAGCTGCTCGACACCAAATCATCCTTTCACTCATTGGGGGAAACACAATAGGAAACGGGTCTGTCACCCGTGCAGTACCAATTTTGCCACCTGTAATTGTTACCTATTGATGGTGCAGGAGGGCTCTTATTTCATGCTGAAGGACCTTCCTCTGTCCAGGTTTGGCAGTATCTGCAATCTGTTGTAGCAAAGACAAAACTTCTCCCATGCAATTGCTAACAACATTTGTACCAAGTATTATATATGGGTCATTTGCATTACTTGCTTCTGCTACTACTAGAACCCCTTAGTTTTTCAATACCACCCTCCACACGTTTATTGGTACTTCTCTAACCCCCATTACTGTAATCAGTTCACCATTAAGGTACCTTTACACGCCGCAACTACGGTGTAGCAACTGAGAGGCAATTGGGATTTCCATCACAGTTGCCTTGAAATTGCTACGAATTTGCGGCGTGTAATTGGGGAAAGTGATGGTGATTTTCGAAGTTGCTCCCGATTGCGGTTTCAGAGCATGGTTCAAAAGCCAGAGGCAACCCAGAAGGTAAATTGCCCTGGTTTTGGTGTGTGAACGGGCGATAGGGATGGAATCTGCGTCGCCTAATGATTTCCCAGAGGTGTGCCACAGCATGCTGGATACCGCGCCCCATCAGCGATGATTGGTGGGGGCTACTGTGTTTCCATTGGCTGTCCCTTCACAGTGCGCCATATTTAAAGAACTGTCCATGCACACTACACAATTGCAATGGCGTCATGTATTAGCCAGCCTTCCTGCGCAGGCTGGCCAATCGTGACGCTATTCCGTTGTCTAATCAGCGTGTTTGGGGCGAGGAATACACCAGTGTGTCACGCCTATGTTCTGAACATGTACGCCCACATTCCCTTAGTGATTGCCGCGTGTGAAGCGGCGTCGGGATTCAACCGGACGTTTCCCGCAGGTTCTGTTTCAACTTCCGGGGAGCCACGTTCCCTTAGGTTGACGACGTAAAGGCAGACGCCTTTGTGGCGTCTAAATGCGGCATCGGCGATCGGTATCAACCGTCAAAAACGTGCACGCGCACGTTCGGTTGCCACCGATTGCCAGTGATATTTGCGGCGTGTAAAAGTACCTTGAGATGTGTTGAGGGTGAAGTCTATTGCAGGCTGTTTCAGTTCTACCCTTCAGCCCAGTACTTTTTGTAAAGGATAAAGGGGTGGTGGTCACCTGTGACGGGGTATCCAGCAGAGCAGGTGACAGGATGGCATCTAGTACAATTGACAGGCACGGCCTCTGTCCGATGGAGGTCTTGTACCAGGTGGTTGGGCCCTGTTGAGTTACTCCTGAGGTTTGACCCTGGCCCCCAGGGTCTGCCTTTTAAAGGACAGCTCCTGGCGATGTGCCCGGTTCAGTTACTGCGGCAGCAGATGGGCTCCCCAATGGAGCTGTAGCGGTCGGTGGTTCTCCCTCGGTACGCTGTAGCTTGCTTTGCTCTACACCAGGGTACATCCTCAGGACTGTCAGCAAGTTGAATCAGTGGTTGAGGTCAGTGCTGGGGTCTTGGCGCTGGCTGGTGGCTCTGCTGCAGCTGTAGAGCTTCGATCACCTTGGTTATGTTTTGCTCATTTGGCGCATTTCAGAACGCATCTCAGCACGCAGAGAGTCATACTTGTCAGGCTGAGCAGATTGTACATTGTGAGTACCTGCAGATGTGGTGCCCTGCCCACGCAGGTTACAACATATCTTTCTAATGCACAGCTGGATTTCCACAGCAGGTACTTACTACGAACAACACCTTCCACCCCGTCACAATAGGGGAAGCTCAACTTGCTGCCCTTAGGCAAGATCCCCTATATATACTGCAGCTGGGGAGGAGCTAGTCAGAGTGTGTGCAGATGCTAGAAGAGCTGCAGGGAAGTCCTGGTGTTCGGTGCCGCGTGTAGACCCGAGCCAGTGACCTGGAGTGGCCCTTCAGCATCCCACAAGCCTAAGTGAAGGCAGGGAGCTCGTGCAGAAGTAGAAGCAAGGGACAAGTAGCTCAAGTTGGGAGTTTGTTCCTGAGAAACCGGATATTGGGGATCCGCATTGGTGGGAAAACTACAGGCCTACAGAAAACCCCATTGCACCGTGGAAGTTTTAACTACCCGATCTCCTGAGAGAGTCAAAGAGAGGGAGCCAGCAACAGCAGGCCACTGCAGTGCCCAGAGAAGGTCGTCCCGGAGACCGCACAGGAGGAGAAGGAGATAGAGATAAAGGAAGAGAGTGGAGGCAAGTCAGGATATAATATACTGTGCTTCAGCAAAATTCACAAAGTAAGGAGGCCTTATACCCACTTGCTGTGGGAGCCCACTGTGAAGCTCGATCACCCGTCAGTGCCCTGGATGATTTACCTGAATAACATCACTAAAAAGGTAAAGAGACTTCTTCTGTGTGCGAGCATCCTTTCCTCTCCCTCACCGATGCCCCTCTACAGACTATTCCTACTCTCCCTCCACCCTCTCAGCTCTGCTACAACCTGTTCACCTCACTATGCTGCCCCGGATGTCCAGTCCTGCCTGCGGAGGACTACACCATCACTGCCTCAATCCCACCGACCTCTGGAGGACTGAAGTGGCGCTGGTGATCCCTCACCAGATACTGCAGGTGGTGTCACAACTAACTTGTACATTTCCCTGTAAATACCCTTTTCAAGAGCACCGCTCCCCAGGATACGGGATGAGGCGTGGCCGCCATTCCCCATTACAAAGTTAACCCCCTCACTGCCAACTGATACCCGAGTACCCCTTGCCCTGGGGCGCAACGCGCCTCTTTCTGGCATCACGAAAACCGGGTACTGTGTGACGTTTATTGACTGTAACGTGTGACTGTTTAAGTTCCGCCGCCATTACTGCGCCGAAGAGCGGGAAGAAAGGGAGCGTGCCAGTCTGCAGAGTGCGAAACTGAAACCCCGCCCCTCGCTCAGCTGAGCATTCCTGAGCACTGCGGTCCGGAAGCTCTTGAACTGTTTAACCCTTCAACAGCTAGCTGTAATTGGCCTCCAACATGTCGGCCTCCTCCAGCGACAACCAGGCTGCGTACGCTGACCCCAGTATTACCCCGGACACTCAATAGCTGCCCCGGTAGCACTGTCAGCACCTCCGGCGCTCCTTGTACACTCGCCCCGATAATGCCCATGTCATTCCCATACATCCCGGGGGCCAAGTGGTTGCCCCAGTGTGATGGCCGCCCTGATACGCTGGATGAGTTTAAGTGAAAGATCGAAGGCGTCCTGGACAAGTATGCTATGACCGGCCAACAGCGCGCTACTGTGGTACTCGGACAGTTAACTGTTAACTGTGTCCTGGTCTGTTGCTGAATGCAGATCAGCCCCTGCTATATTTGATAAACTGAGAGCTACCTTTGAGGAGTGTAATGAGGCTGATATACACATGCGCTATCATCACTACTACCAGAGGCCGGGAGATGACATCGAGCTTATGCCTGGTGCCTGGAAGGAGTGTGGCACCCTGTGCCAGGTCACCGCAGACTTCCTTGGGACATGGAGGGATTTCTTACAGCGAGTAACCCACTAACCCACAACACCCTTTCACCCCAGGCCTGTAGGGGGAGCTCCACTGGTTGCCTTAAGCCAGTTTCCCATATAAATACAGGTCCTGGAGGGAAAACACCAGAGTGTGCAGTCACTACAGAACTGTGAAGAGCTGAGTGAGCTGAACTGGTACTTTAGCCATGCTAGGCCCATGCCAGCAACCACCTGAGACAGTTGTAGACCCGTAGAGTAGGGGTCAAAGGCAGAGGAGAGAAACTTTCTACAAGAAGGGGGCAGAGGAGTCATACCGACTCACCCCATTAGAGTTCCGGTCACTGGGTCCGAGCTACAGGGACATAGAGAATAGGCCCTGCAGAGAATACAGCACCACAAGGAGGTTTAGCTTCCAGGACACCCGAAGAACCAACCAGTGAGAGCCAGGAGTCAAGGCCAAGACAGGAATCCCATAGAGCGCCCTCAGTACAGCAAACCCGGGTGTGGAGAGTCACACAGAGAGAGAGAAGTAACGGTCTGGTCGGATTCCAAGCCTGCCAGACTCTGACAGTATAACTGAAACAAGGAGGCCTACAACCCTACTCTTTGTGGAAATCCTAAAGTGTTTCCCTCACCTCCGGACGAGTGTACCCGTACAGAACATCAGTAAAGGTATCAAAAAGACTTCTATGTGCGCGTGTCCCTCCTTCCTTCTGCACGACACTGACCGCGCTACCCTATTAACCTCACTACAACTTACAGCCCCGGGGACCCACGCTCGTACTGTAGGGAGCGGTTCCACCTTGCTACCCGCCCATCACCCCGGATGCCCCCAAGCAGCGCCGGTGCCATCACCGGAACCCTACAGGTGGCATCACAACAGACATTTTATTATTTTCTTGCCACTCCATCCCTTTTCTTATCTGCATCCCCCGGGCCCACAGCCTCAGGCAACGCTACCTGTGACTTTCCCCAGAGACCGCGCCTGACTGATCCGAGTACCCCCAGGGCCTGGGCTGGACAAGAGCACTGCGCGCCCTTATACATGTCAGCCCTGCCAGTGCACAAGATGAGAATAAGCTCCTCATTGAACAGTTCACATGGGGCCTGCTATCCCCTGAGGACAGTAAAAATGTACACTGGTGGTCATTAATCAATCCAGATGCTGATTTTAACACCTTGAAAGAAATGGCCATCAAAGGGTTAAAGCTGGTAGAGACCCATGAAGTTGCAATTAAATGGTGGAGCGATGGTGAGGTGCGGGCTACTCCAAAACCAGTACCCATGACTGCAGCCACGCACAATGTACAATCTGCACAGACTGACAAATATGACTCTCTGCGGGCTGAAATACATGCTGAGATGAATAAAAACATCTCCAAATTGATGGACACTATGCAGTTACAGAAGAGTCAGCAGCCAGCACCAAGACCCCAAGCCAAGCCTCAGCCGCTGATTCAACTTGCTGACAGCCCGGACGACATCCCCTGGATGCGAGGGAAGCAAACTACAGCCTACAGAGTAAGAGCCATCGACCGGTACAGCTCCACTGGGGAGGCCATCTGCCGCAACTGTAACCGCACCGGTCACGTCGCCAGGCGCTGTCCTTTAAACGGGCAGTCCCTGGGGCCGGCGTCAAACCTCAGGACTAGATCAACAGGGCCCAGCCACCTGGTGCAAGATCTTCATCGGACAGAGGCCGTTTCAGTCCATTGTACTGGATGACATCTCAACACCTGCTCTACTGGACACCGGGTCGCAGGTGACCACCATCCCCTATATCATTTATAGAAAGTATTGGGCTGATGCAGAACTGAAACAACCTGAAACGACCTTATCCTTAATGCATCTAATGGGGAATCACTCATTGTGATGGGGGTTAGAGAAGTGCCCATAAAGGTGGGGAGGGTGGAATTACAGAACCAAGGGGCCCTTGTAGTAGCGGAAGCCAGTAATGCAAATGATCCATATGTTATACTGGGTACAAATGTTGTTAGCAATTGCATGGAGGAAGTTTTGTCTTTGCTTCAACAGATTGCTGAAACTGCCAGGCCTGATCAGAGGAAGGTTATCCAACGTGAGATCAGAGCCATCCTACACCAACAAAAGGTAACAATTATGGTACCTTTACACGCCGCAACAGGATGGTGGCAACAACCGGGTGCTTCACGTGCACGAGAACGCACAAACGGTTACAAACGGTACCCGCACCGCCTTTACACGCCGCAACAAGGTGCGCTACAGTAGGTTACATCTATCTCTGGATACACCGCCAGGTGCCACAAGTTACCTTCTGTAGCTCACCTTACCTCATTTACACGCCGCAATAACAAGGTAATATGGGCAGAACAAAGGCAGCAGGGACAACACATAGGCGTGCCACAATTGTGGATTACGAGAATTCCGTACGCTGATAGGACAAAGCAATATCATCATGATTGGCCAGCCAGCACAGGAGGCAGACTAATATATGACGCTCGAGCAATTGTGTAGTGTGAGTGGTCAGCTCCTTAAATATGCCGCCCTATGCAGCAACTACCAATCGTAACGCAGGAGCTTCCTCCAATGATCGCTGAAGGGGGGTGGTTTCCCGGAGGCTGTGTCACGCCCCGGGAGTTATCTAGTTGACGAATAAACCTTACCCTACCATATTTACACGCCGATACAGCCCGCAACCATCGCCTTAAATCCACCTGTTTTAGGGCACTGCTCTGAAACAGGTGCCTCAAGTGACGGGTGGCAACAACCGTGTTCACACGCCGCTACAGCGGGTTGATTTAGCGGTGCAAGATATATTTCTCTCATGTACCCGATTGTTGCCACCATCCTGTTGCGGCGTGTAAAGATACCATTACAGGTGGTGAAATTGGTACTGCACCGGTGACAGACCCGATACCTATTGTGATATCCCCAATGAGTGAAATGATAATTTGGTGTTGAGCAGCTATAGGTCTGAGAGGGCAGGACTATCAAGCGTTAGTGGAGCCCGTTAGCACAGAGCACAGACCTACACTGTTGACAGCCAGGAGGGTGGTTGATGTACACAATGGGAGAATACCTGTTCGCATCTTAAATTGTGGCAGTGAAGAGGTTAAATTACCCAGGTATACTACCGTTGCCAAATTATACACAGTCAGTAACAACGAGATCCAAACAGTGAAACACATACCCTATACTAAAGGGGAAAAACCTGATCAACCAACTGGGCCACTGGAGGACTGGTGCCAGCAGCTCCATGTCGGAACTGACACCACTCCTGTGTATGAAAAGCAAAGTGCGTACCGGGTAGTCCAAGAATTTGAACAAGTCTTTAGTAAGCATCCACTTGATTTTGGTAGGATAAAAGGGGTACAACATCACATCCCCACAGGTAAACATCCACCAATCAAGGAGCGGTATAGGCCTATTCCACCTGCACATTATCAAAAAGCCAAAGAAATGTTACAGGACATGAAGGACGCAGGGGTTATACGAGATAGCTGTAGTCCCTGGGCAGCCCCATTAGTTCTAGCCAGGAAAAAGGATGGCAGTATGAGGATGTGTATAGACTATAGGCATATAAACCGCATAACACACAAAGATGCTTACCCGTTGCCACGTATAGAAGAATCTTTAGCTGCGTTGAAGTCTGCCAACTAATACTTGATCTCACTCTTAAAGAGGTGGAACGTCTTCAGTTTCACCTTCAGATTGTGACCCCGCAGCCATCTGAGTAGCTGTCAAAGCTGGGCAAGGTGTTTCTAGTATGAGACAAAGTACACAATGATGTCATCCAGTTAAATCAGGGTAGCTTAAAAATGTAGGTCTCCCAGGCACTTCTCCATCATCCATTGAAACTTGCCCAGAGCATTGGTGAGGCCAAAATGGCATCCAATTATATTTGAACAATCCTATAGGGAGGATGAATGCGGTCTTTGCTTTGTCACTTGCTGCCACTGATACCATCCAGTGTCCATTTTCTAGGTCTAATTTGGAAAAGCAGCACTGTCAAAGATTCCTCAATTCAGGGAAAGGGGTACGAATCTGGAACAGTTCAGGCGTTAATTTTCTATTGTCCACACAGAACCTGACGGTCCCATCCTTCTTCTTGACGAGCACCAATAGAGCTGCCCAAGGAATCTTACTACTCTGAGCTACTCACGATTCCAATATCTGTCTCAGTAATATTTTCACTTCTTGGTACAACTTGGGAGGAATTTGTCGGTACCGTAATCGAGCCTCCCCTGTCAGTATCTCATGGGTGATAGCTTCAGTACACCCGAAGTCTTCGGCATGGTGGGCGAATGCAGCCTGATTTTCCTGCAGCATAGCTTCTATCGCCTGCACGTGCTCAGGGCCAAGAGACTTTGCATCCACATCTATTTGCTCGAGGATGATCTATCCACTCCACTCTTCGGCCCCCGTAGTGACTGCTAATTAGGGATGAGTAAGTATACTCGTAATTATTCGGTACGATATTCAGGCTACTCGCTACTCCGCGAGTTTCCTTGCAATTACTCAATGAGAGTAGTGAGTAATACATTCACTTTTCACAGTTTATCTATATACACTGCGAAAGAGAAAAGTTAATAAAAGGTGATAAAAATAAAAAAATAACATACTCACCTATCCAACGGCTGTCCCGGGACCCGAAAAGAACACATCCGCTGGCCTGCTAGGACCTTACGTCTGATGGCCAATCAGATGGCCGGTAGCGATCAGGTGGTGTGTGACGTCACACACCACCTGATCCATACCGACCATCTGATTGGTCATCAGATGTTTTAACACATCGATGGCCTGCCAGGACCTTACGTCTGATGGCCAATGAGATGGCCGGTAGCAATCAGGTGGTCTCTGATGTCACACACCACCTGATCGCTACTGGCCATTTGATTTGCCATCAGACGTAAGGTCCTGGCAGGCCAGCGGATGTGTTCTTTTCGTGTTCAGGGACAGCCATGTGATAGGTATGTTATTTTTTTAACAACTTTTATTAACTTTTATTTCACTTTCGCAGTGTATATAGATACACTGCGAAATTACTTGTGGCACCCTGGCACCTGTTGGGCACCACAGAAATCCTTAGGTACAAATGGAGTAAGTAACAGCACAGCAAAGACCACAACACAAACAACACTTAGAACACCTGGTTTCACCCCGAGCCTCTAGGGGGAGCTACACTGGTGACTTCTAACCAGTTCCCCCTATAAATAGAGTCTTGGAGGGAGAAACTTCAGAGTGTGGTGGACGCTACAAAAGCTGCCAGCCTGTGTGAAACCTCGACCCTATGAGGAACACACTAGGCCCGACCAGCCCTTAGCCTGTGGAGATCCCTGCAATTGGGATAATAGGAAGAAGGAGATCACCTCTCAGGAATACAGAGTTAATCCAACTCTTTCCAAATCATCCGGTTACTGGAACCGAAGCTGTGGAAGCTACAAAGCCCTCACAGAGAACCAGCACATCCAACAGGAGGTTTAGCCACCTGTTCCACCTGGTGCACCTACCCACGAGAGTCCAGGGAAGAGTACTGATCCTGCTCAGACCCTTTTACAGTGCCCTCAGTGCTGCTAACCAGGTGAAGCAAGTTCCATTGAACACCCTGCCCGGTCCGGCTGGATTCCACATCCACCCGACCTTAGCACCAGAAGTAGAGAAAGGAAGCCTAACACTGCTTGCTGTGAAACTCCATAAGTGCCAACTTCACTATCCCGGTCCGAGTGTACCTGACTACCATCCAGTAAAGGTACCTAAAAGAGACTGTGCGTGGTTGTGCATTATTCCTGGATTCAGCGCAGCGTCCCGCAGCTGCCTCACAACATCTTGCGCAGCTCCCGGCTCCGGGGATTCCCGCTCATCCTGTGGGGAGCGTTCCATCTCGCTGTGTACCATCCCCCGGAGACCCGAACAGCGCTGGTACCGTTACCAGAACACCCGCAGGTGGCGTCACGAAGACAAATCACCCCCACTGTTCCGCCATTCCCCTATTGATCTGGACCACCGGGCCTACACCACCGCAGGCGCGGTTCCGTGACTGGAGGAGAAACAACGCCCGCTACGTGTACCCCCCGGCTACGGTGAGTCAGAATTTGGCGTCACGAACAGGATACGAGCAGGCCCGTTATCACGGGTATTGTGTGCTATTTATTGACTGTAAATATCGAACTGTACATTTGGTCCGCCATTGCTGCGCGGAAAGGCGGGAAAAGAAGGGGCGTGACTGTGCAAAGGGCGCGAAGATTGGCCCCGCCCCCACGCTCCGACGACTTCCCCTGTACGCAGCAGGAACCGAAACTCCCGTGGTGCCTCACTCCTCACCGCGAGGCCGACACTTCCGTTTACAACCGAGGGAAAGGCTACGCTTAACTAAGGGGGAGCGACCATGAGTAACCCGGCTCCCAATCACGCGGTGCCCCCGCAAGACCAAGCGGTACCTCAAAACATACCTTTTGATGGACAGCAACAAGTCGGCGGTATGCTACCACAACCCGCTCCGATTATGCCGATGTCTCTACCCTACGTTCCTAGTGCGACCTGGTTACCCAAGTACAGCGGTGTACCCAGCACCTTGGAGAACTTCCAGAGGAAGATATGCCAAGCCCTGGACATGTACCCGATGACCGGTAAGCAAAGAGCTTCAGTTATTATGGGACAATTAACCGGTGCAGCCGAACTGCAGAGCCGCAGCTGGCCTGTAGAAGTTCAGGAATCTGTGGAACAGATATTCGCTAGATTAACCCGGGTCTTTGAGTGCCATACCGAAGCTGGATTAAGACTGTCATTCTATCGTTGTAATCAAGGGGCACAAGAAACTGTCCTTGATTATTCACTGCGCTTGCAAGAAGCATATAGACTGTTAAAACAAGTCGATCCTGACAGTGCTCGAGATGAGAACAAAGCGTTAATTGGACAATTTATTGTGGGCCTTAAACTGTCTGAGGATAGAAAGCAAGCAAGCTGGTGGTCCATACAGAATCCAGGCGCAGAGTACAGTCTGGGGACAACGACTCGCTGAAGTACCTGATCCTGCTTCACCGCAGCAGCAGTACGCTGACACCCCTTCCGTGCCGGCAGCAGCATCTCCAACCCCTGCGATTCAGTCCAGCGCACAGACTGTGACACCTGACCGGTTTGATCAACTGTGTGCTAATGTCGAGCAGCTGATGAAAGACGTGGCCAAGCTACAAGCTGGGAGAAGACCCAAGACAGATGCAAGGCCATCGGACAAGATTCAACTCGCCGACAGCCCGGATGACGTCCCCTGGATGAGGAGAAAGACACAGCCGTCGCGAGGAAAACCTGCAGACCGCCGCAGTCCTGACAGACGCCGCAACCGTCAGCAGATCGACTTAGGAGGACGCAACGTGCAATCCCGTCCTTTAAACGAGCGACCCCTGGGCGAGAAGGGCCAACCCCAGGAGTAGACTGTCCAGGCCCTACGTCAGCTGGGAACACAAGTATGTGGGAGACTGTCCATACTTACCAATCGTCATTGATGGCATCGCGATCTCCGCCTTGATAGACACTGGATCCCAGGTGACATCCATCCCCAGTACCCTTTACAAGCAATTCTGACCAGATGTTAAGCTAGAACCCCCTAACCCTGAGATGAACCTTGAAGCCACTAATGGTATTCCGGTTACCATAGAGGGACAGTGGGAAGCTACAGTAAAGGTGGGGAGGGTGCAGTTGAAAAACCAGGGTATCTTAGTGGTCCAGGATAAGCCTAACCACAAGGATCCATATGTCATATTGGGTACCAATGTCATGATCAAATGCCTCGATGAAGTGTTGTTTTTACTCCAACAGAGTGCTGAAGCCGGTAAACCCAGAGAAAAGAGGGCTATCCAAAAGCAGATCAGAGCTCTGGTGTATCAACAACAGGTAACCTTGTCAAATGGTGAAATTGGCAGAGTAAGGGTCACAGATCCCATTCCAATTGTGGTACCACCCAGAAGTGAAATGATGATCTGGTGTCGAGCAGCCATAGGCCTCAGAGGGCAGGACTACCAAGCTGTAGTAGAACCTGTAATGTCCGACAGTAGTCCTACGCTCTTGACAGCCAGAGGGTTAGTCGATGTAAGAAAGGGGAGAGTCCCCGTACGCATATTGAATTATGGTGATGACGAAGTCAGACTACCAAGATATGCAACTGTTGCAAAATTGTACCAAGTAAAAGATGATGCTGTGATTGATGTAAAATCCTCAAACCAAATAGTCACTGATGAACCCCCTCACTCCAAAGATCAGTTAGAGAAATGGTGTCAAGAACTCAGTGTAGGAACTGACAATACACCCTCTCACCAGAAAAATGGAGTATACCGGGTGGTTCGGGAGTATGAGCAAGTGTTCAGCAAACACCCACTTGACTTTGGGAGGATTAAAGGGGTACAACATCATATCCCCACAAACAACCATGCACCTATCAAAGAAAGGTACAGGCCTATACCACCCACTCACTACCAGAAAGCAAAAGAGATGCTTCAGGACATGAAGAATGCAGGAGTCATTAGGGATAGCTGTAGTCCCTGGGCCGCACCACTAATCCTGGTTAAAAAGAAAGATGGTAGTATGAGGATGTGTGTAGATTATAGGCAAATCAACAAAGTTACACACAAGGATGCATACACGTTACCACGCATAGAGGAGTCACTAGCTGCACTCAAATCTGCCAACTACTTCTCCACATTAGATCTTACTAGTGGGTACTGGCAGGTTGCCGTTGCAGAGGAGGATCGTGAGAAGACAGCCTTCACGACTCCCATGGGATTGTGCGAGTTCAACAGTATGCCCTTCGGTTTGTGCAATGCCCCAGGAACATTCCAAAGACTGATGGAGTGTTGTTTGGGCCACAAGAACTTTGAGACTGTCTTGTTATACCTTGATGATGTCATTGTCTACTCTCAGACCTATGAAGATCACCTCCAACACCTGAGTGAAGTGTTTGAGTCACTGTCCAAGTACGGGATGAAACTGAAACCGTCCAAGTGCCACCTGCTGAAACCCAAGGTCCAATACCTAGGACATGTGGTCAGTGCCGAAGGCGTAGCACCGGATCCGGATAAGGTCACCGTCATCAAGGACTGGCCAGCACCCATCAACCACAAGGAGGTACGTCAATTCCTAGGACTGGTTGGGTACTACCGACGATTCATCAAAGGCTATACCAAGATAGCCGCACCTATGCAAGATCTCTTAGTAGGTCAATCCAAAAACGGCAAGATCAGGGGACCCCCGTTCCACTGGGGGCCAGAGCAGGACAAGTCCTTCCAAACGTTAAAAGATGCTTTAACTGGAGAAGAAATCCTGGCCTACCCTGACTACAATCTACCGTTTCTGTTGTACACTGACGCAAGTAATGAAGGTTTAGGAGCAGTCCTATCTCAACGTCAGCAGGGCAAGGAGAAGGTGATAGCCTACGCAAGCAGAAAGCTCCGTCCCACCGAAAGGAACCCGGAAAACTACAGCTCCTTCAAGCTGGAGTTCCTGGCCCTGGTCTGGGCGATCACAGAGCGTTTCAAGCATTACCTGGCATCCGCCCCGTTCACAGCTTTCACAGACAACAATCCTCTAACACACTTAGAGACTGCAAAGCTGGGAGCCCTAGAACAACGTTGGGTAGCAAGACTCGCTAACTACGACTTCACTGTAAAGTACCGGGCAGGTCACAAGAACGGCAATGCTGATGCCTTGTCCCGAATGCCCCACCTTCCTGAAGAGGGAGAAGACATAGATGACCTAGAAGAAATTGAACTACCTGCTTTCCACCGTTCAGGTACGGCAACATGTCATCAGAGAAACCAGACCCGTGTAGAGAGGACCGTGAACCCGTTACCTCACCATGACTGGAAGGAGGCTCAAGCCAACGACCCAGATGTCAGCCTGGTAAGGGATCTAATCACTCAAGAACACGCCAACATGGACTCTGATGCCTCACCAAATGCTAAACCCTGTGGAAGGAGAAAGGGAGGTTGTTCGTTTACCAAGGTAAACTATGCAGAAGATACCTCAACCCGAGAACCCATGAACTCATCTGGCAGATTGTCGTTCCCAAGACTGAAGTCCAAATGATCCTTGAAGCATACCATGACGATGCCGGACACTTTGGATGGAAGAAGCTGGAGAGACTCCTGAAGGATCGGTTCTACTGGGTCGGTATGAGAGGTTCCATTGACAAATGGTGTAAAAACTGTGGACCATGTCACCTTCGAAGAAAAGACCATCTAACTCAGAAAGCTCCGTTGCAACCAATTGTTACCACCAAACCTCTTGAAATAGTTGCTCTCGACCACGTGAAGCTTACCCCAAGTCGAACCGGGTACACCTACGCTCTCACCATCGTCGATCACTACTCAAGATTCCTGGTAGTCGTTCCAGTTAAGGATTTAACTGCTGAGGTAGCAGCCAAAGCGTTCCAGAGTTACTTCTGTCGCCCCCATGGGTATCCAGACCAGGTCTTAACTGACCAAGGGCCAGCCTTCGAATCAGCTCTGTTCCAAGAATTCTTAGGGCTGTATGGGTGTAAGAAAATCCGCACAACACCTTATCATCCTCAGACGAACGGTTTATGTGAGAAGATGAACCACATAGTCATTGACATGCTCAAGACCTTACCAGTTGAAGAGAGAAATCAATGGCCAGAGAAACTTCAAGATTCGTGGACATCTACAACCACATACCCGTCAGTTGACAAATTACACACCTGCTTACTTGATGAGAGCAAGACCAGGTAAACTGCCTATTGATTTGCAGATGGGAACCATTGAACCCACAGAAGATTCTTCTGATGAAGACTGGGTCAGCCAACGCCAAGAAAGGTACAAGAAAGTACAAGAGAGTGTTGAGAGGAACCTGGAAATCAGTAGAACCAAGCAAGAGAAAGACTTTAACAAGCACGCCTCAGCTGAACCACTAGCCATAGGTGATGTAGTGCTGAAAAGAAAGCGAAAAACTAACAAATTAGATAACAGTTGGGAATCCATACCCTACACCGTTATGCCGTCACACTTTGATAACTCAAAAACTTGTGTTATTAGCAAAGACAATGGGAATACTATTGCGACTGTCTCAAGGGATCATTTGAAGAAATGTCCGCCACAGTTAATCCCACAAGCAACCAGTTACCCTACTGTAACTACAGATGAAGAAACAAAAGAAAATCTCGTCCTTACAGAAATTGGATACTTACCAGCTGATTGGCCACAAATAGGTGATGCATTCCTCATACCAGTTATGCACTTCTACCAGCCTACAGAAGGTCAGCCAAAACCAAATCCAATTCCACAAGTCCAACAAGAAGAAGTTCAAGTGCAAGAATTGCAGCCTGTTATCATGGAACCTGAGATTCCTGTAATCGGTCAGCCTGCTAGTCCCACAGTAAGAGAAGCCTTTCCTAATCAACTACCTACAGAGGTCAGTCCAGTTGATAGACTCCGCACTTACTATGGTCTTACACAAAGCAGACATAGAGAATTACCAACCTCTTCGTACACTACACAAACAGCTTTGGAAACACCCACACTACGCAGATCCACACGTAGTACATTAGGCCAACCCCCACACAAACTTGGAGAATGGGTTTAAAATGTAGTGGAAAATGTAACCTGTAAGTGTTGTAAATATTAACCAGTTTTCAAAAACCTGTAAAAAGTAGTGTACAGAAGGGTGGAGGAACTGGGCTATGTCCCAAGTATACTAAGTTGGGGACAGAAAGCGCCTGGTAAGGTATAGAAGGTTAGTACCGGCCTCCCAAGCAGAGACACCCGTAGGGAATGTATAAAGTTTACCGTGTATCCCTGGACTTTACCTTTTTCCCTTTTCACAAACTTTGAACAATTGTCACAGGACTTGTGTGACCACTAACTTTACCTTTTTCCAGCCTGCGGTAGATGGACTAGTGCCGTACGGACTGCTTTTCACATTTTTCACTTCCTTTTCAGTGATTTTTGTGTTTTCTTTAAGACTTTGTAAATTGAATGTTATAATATGCTTAGTGTTAAGTTGTAAAAAGAACTTTTTGCTCAGCCGGGAGAACTGAGGTTAACTAAGGGGGAATGTGGCACCCTGGCACCTGTTGGGCACCACAGAAATCCTTAGGTACAAATGGAGTAAGTAACAGCACAGCAAAGACCACAACACAAACAACACTTAGAACACCTGGTTTCACCCCGAGCCTCTAGGGGGAGCTACACTGGTGACTTCTAACCAGTTCCCCCTATAAATAGAGTCTTGGAGGGAGAAACTTCAGAGTGTGGTGGACGCTACAAGAGCTGCCAGCCTGTGTGAAACCTCGACCCTATGAGGAACACACTAGGCCCGACCAGCCCGTTAGCCTGTGGAGATCCCTGCAATTGGGATAATAGGAAGAAGGAGATCACCTCTCAGGAATACAGAGTTAATCCAACTCTTTCCAAATCATCCAGTTACTGGAACCGAAGCTGTGGAAGCTACAAAGCCCTCACAGAGAACCAGCACATCCAACAGGAGGTTTAGCCACCTGTTCCACCTGATGCACCTACCCACGAGAGTCCAGGGAAGAGTACTGATCCTGCTCAGACCCTTTTACAGTGCCCTCAGTGCTGCTAACCAGGTGAAGCAAGTTCCATTGAACACCCTGCCCGGTCCGGCTGGATTCCACATCCACCCGACCTTAGCACCAGAAGTAGAGAAAGGAAGCCTAACACTGCTTGCTGTGAAACTCCATAAGTGCCAACTTCACTATCCCGGTCCGAGTGTACCTGACTACCATCCAGTAAAGGTACCTAAAAGAGACTGTGCGTGGTTGTGCATTATTCCTGGATTCAGCGCAGCGTCCCGCAGCTGCCTCACAACATCTTGCGCAGCTCCCGGCTCCGGGGATTCCCGCTCATCCTGTGGGGAGCGTTCCATCTCGCTGTGTACCATCCCCCGGAGACCCGAACAGCGCTGGTACCATTACCAGAACACCCGCAGGTGGCGTCACGAAGACAAATCACCCCCACTGTTCCGCCATTCCCCTATTGATCTGGACCACCGGGCCTACACCACCGCAGGCGCGGTTCCGTGACTGGAGGAGAAACAACGCCCGCTACGTGTACCCCCCGGCTACGGTGAGTCATACTCGCATTACCCATTAACTTACATTGGACTCGTAATGAGTACCCGAGTATAAGGACCTACTCGTTACGAGTATAGTGAGTCTGAATATTTCACTACTCGCTCATCCCTACTGCTAATGTCTACCCTTCATCTTCTACCGGAAACAAAGTTATCTCCTTCTGGATCACTAATTTGCCCCTATGCAGGTATATAATGGCCAGATCTGTCCCATGTGGCAAAATGACTTCCCTATGACCTCTATTCAGAGCTCTAAAAAGAACATGCACCACAGCTACCATATGTGCTATCATAAATTCCTGGCCCACGCTTTCTGAGAGAGCAGGCTCAACAAGCACTTCTATCTCTTCAAGGTTGCAGTAGATTCCAAATGAGAGAGGTAATATGCCCAGGGACGCTAATTACCCCTACTGACTAATGAACCAGGATAGTCTTCTGCATTCCACAGACGCAGAACAGCTGTTAAAGGGTTCCTTGGGTAGGCTTATGAGAAGTGGCCCTTTTCCAGAAGCCGGGCCCCCACATGGTAAACATAATCTGGTCTAGTTCATGCAGATCATTCATCCCCATTATTACAGGTATGTCTTCCTTGATGAGCTCATGGACAAAGAGAATCTCTTTTATTTTCACTTCTTAGCCGCAGATTCAAACATTCATCCACATGACCCCTGTGGATCAGTTGTTAATTAGCTGTAGTCACTCAGATTAGAGTTTCTTTCTCTGGTTTAGCCAACGTCAATTTAAAGCAAGCCTCGGGCATCATTGTCACTTGTGACCCAGTATCCACAGAACGCCCTCAAATTCAGTGCATAGAAAGGGAAACCCAGCAACTAGATGTTCATTATTATGATGAACGGCCTCCCTTCTTACATCCCCCACTACTGCAGGAGTTGGTAGTTTATTGCAAACTCTTGCTGGCATTGAAGATCATTCTGATACCCTCTAACAAGGTGCCCTCGATTCCCACATTTTCCGTAGTGTGTTTCTCCTGTCTGGTGGGTGGGTCTTTTTGCCTCTGAGGCTTTATGGGAGGGGGCCTGTACACACTGGCCACATACCCGTCGGGCAGGGGAGGGGATGCATATGCCTTGTGGGCCAGGTTTATATTGCTGGTCAATGGACAGCACTGACTGGACTGGCAAAGCTGTGTAGGGAGTCTCTGGAGTAGGATAGATTTCCCATTTTCCATTCCATTAAAGCCAACGTTTCTTGCATGTTGTTTGAAAAGAGACTGAGAGGTGGAAAAATCTCCCTTTTCTCTGCTAGGTCTGTATACTTTTTTGGTCAAACAACTTACTAGTACCAGTATCAATGGCTTATACTTTGTCCATACAACAATATACAATGTCTATATTTGATCACTTGTGATCCTCCATAATAACATGCTATGCGTTGACTGTAAGTATCATTTATCTTACTGTGTACATTTTCTAGATAGTATGTTATGTATTGAAGTCTGCATCTATGATTATCTATTTTGCATATGACACACCCCAGGGCCGGGGTACTTGAATCCCGGGCATTTATCAAGGTTGCTGTCACTGGCGTACGGTGCCCGGGACCGTGGCCCTGATGATCGCTCGCAAAGGGGTTTAGCAAAATAAAAGTTAATTCGTGATGCTACCTGCGGTGTCTGGTGATGGCACCAGCGCTGCCAGCAGACCACTGGGGACAATGGGTAGGCAGCCGGATGCTGTCGCTCCCCGCAGGTGGAGCGGAGTCCCCAGGGCAGTGTAGTAACTGTTGTCGCAGCAGAAATAAAACACAGGAAACCTTCTGGCTCTGCACGGTATTTACTGGTGACTTTCAAGCTGTTCACAAAGTACACAGTCACGGGTAGCTGGCCAGGTAGTCACCAAAGGATGCAAAGTCTCTGAGGCCCCCAATGATGTTCCTTCTGGTTTCTTCCTCTGTACTTCTCTCTCACTGCGCTCTCCTTACTACCATGCGCTGCCCTACACGGAGCCCTCTTACTACCAGGACCACGTGTCTGTTAGAGTTTACCCTTCTCTCTAAGGGGTGCAAACCCTGGAGATCCTAGTGGGGACGTGCGTTGGACTCGGTCATGGCTATATAAAGGCCTGCGACTCTCCGATTTGGCTGCTCAGAGTAGAACTTTCCTGCACTGCACTCGGAGTCGTTTCTCTGCTTTGGACTGGGTTCCCTCCTGGTCTGGCTATTGGTACAGTCTGGCACGGGGCTTGTGTGGCGGGTCCGAGTAACACGGCAGCACCGACCAACTACAGGCGGGATAGATTCCCTTGAAGTAACTGGAAGTCACACGGGTTAGAAGGAGCCTGGTAAGCCATTGGAAAACAGGGTTACTGCAGGCTAGGCAAATACCAGAGTGTCGGCTCTGAGGGGGACTGAAGTCATACACCGGCTCCCCAGACAAACCGGAGGGGAACACAGATTCCAGGTCCGTGTCCCTACCACCAGGGTTGGAGGCTCAGCAGCAACCACGAGGACTCGGCTTACCGCCTACACACATAGGGGGAAGCTACATACAAGGGGCCGAGCTGCCGCCATACAATCCGCAGAAAGAGCAGAGAAAGTGAGAATAAGCCTGAAAGGACATATAGAAGGAGTGCGGGGTCTCAGAGCGACAGCCTGGCTGCAGAGAGTTAAGTGTTACCGGAGTTAACTGTGTAAAGCTGTTAAGATCTGAACTGTACCTTGAACTGTGTGACTTGGAAGAACTTGAGAGTAAACCCGGTGAACCCTGCTTTAGTTTCTGTGTTTGATTCCAGGTATTCTGAACTGTGCATTACACCTTTTACACTGCCAGGAGCAGCCCGACCCGCGGCGGGCTCATCCATCCAGCTGCAGCCTATCCATCCCTCCATCATCCTGGCAGAGCTGCACTGCAGCGGTGGTCCCATCACTGACCTCAACCCGTGGGTGGTGTCACAACAAACTAATCCTTGTAAATACCCCTTTACTTGTGAGAACCTGGGACACGGTCTGGACCAGGACCACCGTGATATCCCCAGCAGTACCCCGGTCCGGCACCGAGTACCCTGTCCCAGTGGGCTCCACACTTGCACAAGCCAGGGATCCCCCTTCTGTCTGGGTTGCCTACTTTTACTGGCAACCGCCACTGCGAGCCTTGTAGGGTCCTCTCTCCTCGACTTCCCTCACGGTTCTTCTTTTCATTCCTTCGACTGACTAACTGTCTGTCCTTCCCGCTGTTTACACTACTTCTTAGCTCCTCCCACCGGGACCAGTTACCCTGGTAACGGGTTTAGCCAATTGGTCCCCTAGCTCTAAGTGTATGAATGCGGGGATGAGGGCCTCAGGTTTTACATTACCATCCTCTGGTGACAGGGATACCACACATGTTAGTTTGGGTGTAGTACCCCTTTAGGGGCGCACAGACCAGTGGGGTGCCACATTCCCCCTTGGGGAAATACACATGTCCTCAAGTCTCTGTTTCTACCCTTACCTGGTACTGAGCTGTTTTTATATGGTTAAACACAACAATATAACATTTTTATTTACACAAGAATATGCATGACTTTCTTCCCTTCATGAGAGGCTCCTTACTTAAAACATGGCAAACATTCCTTATCACACTAAAGCATTATCAAAAGAGTCTCTGGCTTAACAGGTTTCAGTCCATGCTCTCACAAAACATTGGCAAAGTTCTCATGAAAGTCTATGAGTTTCGCACAAAAGAAAAATAGGTTTTCACACAACTACACACTATTTGCACTACCGGGTTATCGCAGTTCACTTTTCAAGTTTGTATACATGCAGGGCGTACCATTCTCGGGGTCCTGCATGTCTCCCATAGCTTACACAGTCATTATGGTACAAGTATTGGTCTGAGCGCTTCAGGGCTGGAGCTAGAGCATGATCCTGTTCACCTGTCATGGCGGTTACACCGACCCTTCCGATCGGTCTGTGCGGTTGATGCTCCCTCTGCACCGTGCGGGGCCCGGATACCCTGACTTCCTCGATGACATTATCTCGGTCATCCTCCTCCTTGGAGCTTGGCTGGTTGGATGGCTTCTCTACGATGGCCTCCAGCACCACATCAGGCTTTCCAGTGGACACCTCCGGGACATCTGGCTCGGTGTCTTTCTCGGGCTCCACTCCAGTCTCACTGCCACTGTCATCAGGTAGGACCTCAGGGACATCTGGCTCTTCTCGGGATCCGGATGCCCCGTCTTCTACGCTGGTGACGATGAGCTGCGTCTCGGCTGGTGGGTCCTCACTGGCAACCGGGTGCTCAACCGTGGACCGGTCTCTTGCTCCCCGTTGCAGCTCCTGGTTGCTGGACCCCCTCCACATGGCTCCGTTCTTGATACCATTTTAAGTTTCCGGCAGGGGTAGTTTAGTCTCTGGCCTGTCCCCTTGGTTTTCCGATAGCAATCGGGGCGAGCAAGCATTTTCGCGCCTCTGGCATGGCCCTCCCACGATGAGAGGCCGAGGCACGCCCCTGGGCCAGCACATTGCTGTTCACATTTTTGGGCCCACCATTTTGGGGTTTTTTTAAAAACAATAGAAAAGAGTTCTTTAGGCCGAGTTCAAAAGTCTTTAAGGTGCACAATACCCTTACGGGTTGGTTCGATGCTGTTCATGATGCCAAAAGCTGACCCAACGCAGGGCAAAGGTACTCAGATACTGGGCGTTTATCAAGGTTGCTGGCACTGGTGGCCGGTGCCCGGGGCCGTGGCCGTGGCCCTGGTGATCGCTCGAAACGGGATTTGGCAAACTAAAAGTTCATTTGGGATGCCACCTAAGGTGTCTGGTGATGGCACCAGCTCTGTCAGCAGACCACTGGGGAAAATGGATAGGCAGCCTGATGATGTCACTTCTTGCAGGTGGAGTGGAGTCCCCAGGGCAGTGTAGTAACAGTTGTCGTAGTAGAAATAAAACACAGGAGACCTTCTTGCTCTGCATGGGTATTTATTGGTGACTTTCAAGCTGTTCACAAAGTACACAGTCATGGGTAGCTGGCCGGGTAGTCACCAAAGGATGCAAAGTCTCTCTGAGGCCCCCAATGATGTTCCTTCTGGTTTCTTCCTCTGTCCTTTTCTCTAACTGCGCTCTCCTTACTACCGTGCGCCGCTTTACACGGAGCCCTCTTACTACCAGACTGACAGGTGTCTGTTAGAGTTTACCCTTCTCTGTAAGGAGCTCAAACCCTGGACGGAAATCCTGGTGGGGACATGCATTGGTTTGGGTCATGGCTATATGAAGGCTTGGGACCCTCTGGTTCTGCGGCTCAGAGCTGAACTTTCCTGCACCGCACTCGGAGCCGGTTCTCCACTTTGGACTGGGTTCCCTCCCAGACTGGCTATCGGTACAGTCCGGCACAGGGCTTGCACAAGCCAGGGATCCCTCTTCTGTCTGTATTGCCTACGTTTACTGACACCCTCCACTGTGAGCCTCGCAGGGTCCTCTTCCCTCGACTTCCCTCAAGGTTCTTCTCTTCACTCCTCCGACTGACCGTCTCTCCTTCCCGCTCTTTTCACTACTTCTTAGCTACTCCCACCGGGGACGGTTACCCTGGTAACGGGTTTTGCTAATTTGTCCCCTAGCTCTAAGTGTATGAATGCGGTGATGAGGGCCTCAGGTTTTACATTACAATCCTCTGGTGACAGGGATACCACACACGGTAGTTTGGGTGTAGTACCCCTTTAGTGGTGCACTGACCAGTGGGTCACCACATTCCCCCTTGGTGAAATACACTTGTCCTCAAGTGTTTGTTTCTACCCTTACCCGGTACAGAGCTGTTTTTATATGCTTAAACACAACAATATAACATTTTTATTTACACAGGAATATGCATGATTTTCTTCCCTTTATGGGAGGCTCCTTACTTAAAATGTTGCAAACATTCTTCATCACACTAAAGCATTATCAAAAGTGTCTCTGGCTTAACAGGTTTCAGTCCATGCTCTTTCAAAACATAGGCAAAGTTCTCATGAAAGTCTATGAGTTTCGCACAAAAGAAAAATAGGTTTTCACACAACTACACACTATTTACACTACCGGGTTATTGCAGTTCACTTTTCAAGTTTGCGTACACGCAGGGCATACCATCCTCGGGGTCATAGGGTCCTCTCTCCTCGACTTCCCTCAAGGTTCTTCTCTTCACTCCTCCGACTGACTGTCTGTCCTTCCCGCTCTTTGACTACTTCTTAGCTCTTCCCACTGGGACCGGTTACCCTGGAAATGGGTTTAGCCAATTTGTCCCCTAGCTCTAAGGGGCCCGTTACACGGTGCCACCTTGCCGGCGATTGTGGCGGCAATGCAGGGGCGTGGCCTAATTGCGGCACCATCGCCGGCGAGTCGCCCAGTGTAACAAGGCGATTCTATGGTGAAAAATCGCCTCAGAATGATCGCCAGGTTTCACAGCAGTGTTGTGAAACCTGGCGATCTGAACAGGGCGATCATGCCTGATCGCCCTGTGTAACGCGGCGACCCCAATGTCTAACATTGCGAGTTACAGGTCGCTGGATTGCTGTGCAACCCAGCAAGTGATCGCCGCCGTAACTTGCCAGCAAGTTCACCGGCGAGTTGCCACATGTGACAGCTCACCAGCGATGTCGGCGGGGATGCGCGCTCTCGTGATTCCCCGCCGACATCGCCGACGAGGTGTCACCGTGTAACAGTACCCTTAGTATATGAATGCAGGGATGAGGGCCTCAGGTTTAACATTACCATCCTCTGGTGACAGAGATACCACACATGTTAGTTTGGGTGTAGTACCCCTTTAGTGGCGCACTGACCTGTGGGACGCCACATATACTATATCCAGGACTTTGTATTCATGACCATTTATTGCTGTAGAACCTATCTGTGATGTATCTGTTACTTTTTTATCTTTTCGGGGACATGGGGGCTGTACCCACAATATTCCTTAAGGTGGAATTTCTCATGTTTTTCATATGGGTATGTTGGTTTAATAAACTTTTGTATCTTTGCTCATATGTAGGCATTTTATGATTTTTCCTTATTCTGAGTTCCTGTGCTTTTCCATGCACCTTCTCTTGTGTTTAGGTCACAAATAACACATATTTGGGATTTATATATAGGTGCATCTCAATGATTCAAAATATGATCAAAGAGTTAATTTTTTTTCAGTAATTCAATAAAAAAGTAAAATGCATATATGATATATTATTATTTTTCATTATTATAGTGCCATTTATCTCATTACGCTTTACATGTGAAAAGGGACATACATAGAAAGTACAATAAACATGAGCAATACAAGGCACACACAGGTATAGAAGGAGAGGGATCCTGTCCACAAAGGCTCACAGTCTACAAGGGAATGTGAAAATACATTAGGAGAGGGTAGAGTTGGTCATGCGGCGGTTTAGTGGACTGAACATAACAGCAGGTTGTAGGCTTGTCGGAAGAGGTGGGTCTTCAGGTTTCTTTTGAAGGTTTCCACGGTGGGTGAGAGTCTGATTGATGTGATGTGGCAGAGAGTTCCAGAGTATGGGGGATGCACGGGAGAAATCTTGTATGCAATTGTGGGATATATATATATACAGAGAGAGAGTCATTACAAACAGAGTGCTCTATTTCAAGTGTTTATTTCTGTAAATGTTGATGATTATAGCTTATTGCCAATAAAAGCCTAAAAGGTCATAATCTCAGAAAATGAAAGTAGGGAGGATGAGGGTTTAAAACTGCGCTGCTGTATTCCACGAGACATCTAACAGGTGCCAAACTGCATTACCCCTGGGACTGTAAACCTAGATCTGCACTCTTCATTGTTAACTTCCTTACATGTAAATAAAGCATACAGTATACGGTACATGTGAAAACTCTAATTTAAGAAGTGAAACAAGACTTATGGGGAACTAACATTGCAGTTGCTTGTATCATTTATGAAATAGCCTCACTGCAAACAGATCTAGTTCTTAAGGCTAGGACCTGAACGTATAGAAATAGGTTTCTTAAAAGTGTCACAAACAGCAGGCTAAAATTGACCCTCTACTTGAGAAGAAAGACAACTCATTGCAAAATGAAGAAATTCGCTATCTTTCTCACTATGTCTTGGTTCCTGTGGCCAGGAGAAATGAAAGAATGGCCTACACATACAATCTGCAAGACAAAGGACTTTGAAGCATATTACAAAAGCTGTGGTGAGTACACGGAAAACTGAAATCTTGTTTGTTAAAGATCAACTGCATAGTCCTGACTGTTTTAATAACTTCCATGTCATGCTGAGGATAAGTTATAACACAAGCAATGCCTGCTTTTACCAAGGACATACAAAGACAGAGCACTACCTGCCAGCTCAGCATGAACTAGATATTTTTCATTAAAAGTACAACCTGTGTATAAGGTGAGACCGTCACAGCGCAGAGCCATGGTAATTCAATGTGACACAAACCGGCCTTTTATATTCTGTTTTTATAAGCAGAATACTAATTGTAATTGCACATGTTTAGATAAAGAATATATAAGTAGCATAAAGTCAACATCAAAGGCATACATCACTTAAGAACATGGATTCGATATTAAAGGTAATTTGTCGTCAGGTTTTTGCCTTCTAAGCAGAAGGCAGTATACTGTAGACACAAAGACCCTGACTCCAGCAATGTGTCACTTACTGGATACAAACCAATCAAAGTCTGTCTTAACTAGGTAGATAAAAACGAGAATAACGCTCAAAAAAGACAAAACACTGGCAACTAAATATATTAAAGTATATATTTATTAATGTAAATGATCCCAAAAGTGCAGGTGAGTACAGCAAAAAAGGAGTAACTACTAGTGATGAGCGAGCACTAAAATGCTCG
Organism: Allobates femoralis; assembly: GCA_033576535.1. NCBI lineage: Eukaryota > Metazoa > Chordata > Amphibia > Anura > Aromobatidae > Allobates > Allobates femoralis. The sequence continues at coordinate 238,454,587 of JARQOC010000005.1, read as the reverse complement.
GGTGCTCGATGTTCGGGTCGAGCATCTCGAGATGCTCGGGTACTCGACCGAGCACCGAGCCCAATGTAAGTCATTAGTGACAGGCTCCACCCACAGACTTCCGGTCTATAAAACGAGTGTTTCTGGGAAAGGGGGGAGGGTGGCTTTTTCAAATCGTCGCAGCATACAACACCTTGCTGTGCCCCCCAGAGGGATCCTAACAATCAATCTGCTCTATGTGAGGTGCCAGCTCACTGTGTGCACTGAAGGGAGCTGTGTATTTGTGTCAGAGCAGATAATTATTAGTGAAGAGTCCGAGCATCTCGGCGGTACTCGGTGCTCGCCGAGCATCCTAAGTACCGGGATACTTGCGAGTAACAGTAGCGCCGAGCATGCTCGCTCATCACTAGTAACTACGTTACATCATAGGTATAAGATACCACACACAGACGCCCATGTTTGCGACAAGACCAGAAAAAAAAAGATAAACTGCCGGATGTGGTAGACATACTACTAAGAAGTGAGAAAATAATCCCGACTAGGAAAAGCAAATAGCAACTAGTCACTTGAAATGCGAATAGGCAGTAAGTCACACAGCAAAAAAGAATGTCACAACAATAATGGTAAAATACTTTGCTGGTAACAAACGGGTGCTGACACCTTCGGAGGGGCGATTGATGGCATTAATGTGTGTTTCGCTGCATGCCCACAGCTTTTTCAGGTGGCATGGCTTGGTGTATGACACACTTGTTCTTATTTTCACGTCAGACGGCATGTAAAATCTTGGGCAAAATAGCAGATGCTCCAACATGTTGGCTTGTCCCCAATAACATCACGTCTTGTTCGCACTGAGAATGATGGGAGGGAGAAACAACATCATCCGCACCTTCACCTCGGCAATGAAGATGCAAAATGCAGCGTTGTCACAAGATTAATGATAACACTGCATCCTCCCACAACTATAATGGCCAATATATATAAAAAGTTAATATAGGCCAAAAGCAGTTGTCAAATCTAGTGGTGGGCTAACCCTGACTGTAAAATTCAGAGTCTGTACTGGACACCTAGTATCTGTGCACATATCCCAAACATGGGTTTACCTGGGAAATACGTGTTACAGTGCAGATCCAGAGGCAGTACAATAAAGCATATGGTTAATAAACATTATCATTATACTTATCGGGTCCCGATGTGTGTCTTCTCCAATCCCACTGTCACAGCCACAACTACTTCCTGGGCGCTCATTATCTTCTGGGATATTCACTGCACTGGCTTCCACAGCCAATCACAGAAGCTCTGGGCTCTGGGCATCTGTGATTAACTGTTGGAGTAATCTGTAATCAGCCCATACATTCTAGTATAGTAGAATGTATGGGCTGCATCGAGTTTCACAGACAGCACTCAGCTGTGCTGTCATTCCCTGCTTTCTTTGCTGCCAGACGGTGTTTGTCTGCTGGAAAAGATGTGGCAGAGGTGAAGCAAGAAGACCTGGACTACGTCAGACAAAGGTTGTTTTTTTTGTTTTCCAATAAAGATGGCACCCCTAAATGTGTTTTGTGTTTTTTTTCTAATAAAAAACTTTTTCTCTGTGTTGTGTCTTTTTTAACCATTTATTTGAGTTCCTAGTGGCTGGGTCTAATTTGGCCTGACATTAAGAATCTCAGGGCTTAATACCAGCCGGCAATACAAAGCTGGTGTCAACCCCTTATTACCTAGCATGCCACCCCCTACCAAGGCTGCTGGAAGAGCCGGGAAAACCGACTGGATATGGCCCTACGATAAATGCAGCATTTCCAGGGTTGGCTGCAGGCTACGGTTTTCAGTGGTGGCTCAGAAAGCTGGGACTTACCATGCTGAGAATTCCAACCCCCAGCTGCCTGGTGTTACTTGGCTGGCAATCAAAATAATGTGCTTACCTGTATTTTCATTGGCAGCCAAGGTAAAGCCAGACAGCTGGGGGTAGCAGCCTGTAGCTGTCTACTTTATCTCGCTGAGAATAAAAAATGCAATGGAGCGCTACATCATTTTTTTTAAAATTATTATTTTTACACCACTATATGTGTGACGGACTCAACAGCCAATCACATACACTGTCACAGAGAATGGACATCTGTGATTGGCTGGTGGTGGTATATACGCTGGTGTCAGCTTACTCCAGCAGCCAATCACAGATGCCCATTCTCTGTGATAGTGTGTGTAATTGGCTGTTGGTCCGTCACACATATAATAGTGTAAAAATATATGAATCATTTTAAAAAATGACGTAGCGCTTCGCTGTATTTTTGATTCTCAGCCCAGATGAAATGGACAGCTACGGGCTGCCACCCCCAGCTGCCTGACTTTACCTTGGCTAGCAATCAAAATACAGGGAAGCACAATATTTTTTTTAAAATTTTTGAAATAAATAATTAAAAATAAAATGTGTGGGCTTCTTCATATTTTGATTACCAGCCAGGTAAAACCAGACATCTGGGGGCTGGATGCTCAGCATGGGAAAACCCAAACATCTAGGCCCCCACGCTGAAAACCACAATCTGCAGCCACCTCTGAAAATGGTGCATTCATTGAAGCGCCATTTCCAAGCATTTTCCAGGCTCTTCCAGCGCCCCTGTTGGGTGGGGGTGGCACACTGGGTAATAATGTGGTTAATACCAGGTTTGTATTCTCAGCTGGTACTTAGCCTGAAATTCATGGAGTCATGCCAAGTTAGACATGGCCACCATGAATTTCTAGTAAACAGTAAAAAAAAAACACAACACAGAAAAAAATTTTTTTTATTGCAAATAAAACAAAAAACACATTTAGAGACTCCTTCTTTATTAGAAAAAATACCCTCAGTCTGAAGTAGTCCATAGGCAGAGCAATGTCAGTCTGCTTCATCGCTCTGAACCGACAAGAGTCTATTCAGAGTGACAAGCAGGCTGAGATTGATAGTGACAGTCAAAGTTCAATCCAGTTCATAGCTGAGCCATGAATTCGGGTAAACCCTGACGTCACACAAACACAACCGAGATCTCAGCAGTGCAGTGAATAACCCTGAAACTTAATGAGCAGCCCTGGAAGTGGAAACAGCCAGGACAGCAGGACTGCAGAACGCACGGCACAGACCGGGTAAGTATAATAATGATGTTTATTAACTATATGCTTTATTTTACAGCCCCATCCCATAACTGTAAAGTCCAAGCCCGGGGTTCGGAAGCATGTTCAAGTTACATGCAGCCCCGAACCCGGACTTTACAAAAAGATCTGGGCGAATCTCCCCATCTCGAGCATTGGGGGGTTTGCCCATCACTAGTCAGATCTAAATATTAAAAGCAATATTGGAGTATAGGGACAAAGAAAAGGAAAGGCAGGGATTCACACATGTCAAAACCATGACTATCTACCATATCAAAACATAGTAGTTCCAAAAAATGTACCGATGGTAACAACTGCTCTGGTGCTTACGCCATTTGCGTAGTCTACAGGCTGCTGTCCAGGGTCCTGATCGCTAATACAGTAGTTCTATTGGCATCGCAGAGCCATAGAAATACTGTACATTTATATCAGGACCCTGGACAGCAGCCTGTAGACTATGGACATGGCGCAAGCACCAGAGACAGCTCCTTATAAAGGATGCTGTCCTGTCTCTGGTGCTTACGCAAACTACGCAGTATACTCCTGCAAACACAGGAGCCGGCGGATGTCATTATAAAGTATAGAAAAAGCCGACAATAGCGGCGATACAGTTAAATATACAATTAACCCTCACATGCTGACCTGTGTTGTGTAGACAGCATGTACCTAGGGAGGGTGGGCACCCCCTAGAGACATGTTGCCCACATCTATTAATAACATTTAACCCTTTGCTCATCCCTACGGTAGCTGGATTGCTCCGGATTACACATCCAGAGCAATACGGTTATCGCATGCGGTGATGAAGACACATTTTTTCACAAAAATATGTCTGAAGGCACTTGTGATTACCGCATCCAGATCTGGATGAGGTAACCGCACTAAGGCTGGCTTCACATTTGCGTATGTGTCTGCATGCTGATCGCATGCAGACACATACGCAGTGCAAAGCAGGGTCCAAAAGATGTGTCCGCAGCGGAGAATGTCCGCCTGCGGACACATCACTGTGCAGGCTGCCAGCCAATCGGCGTTGTCAGGGGGCGGAGATCAGCGCCGGAGATCTCCGCCTCCCGGTCGCCGGTAACCTCCGGGACGTGTCGGCGGGGAGAACAGCTGATCTGACAGCTGTTTGAATCTTCCCGCGCCGACACCTAGAGGAGATGTCGGCGCGGGAAGATTCAAACAGCTGTCAGATCAGCTGTTCTCCCCGCCGACATCGCTAGCACATTACAAGCGGCCGGGAGGCGGAGGACAGCAGAGGCTCCAGCTGATCTCCCGGTGGCCGTCGGTGAGCTCCTGTGACATCACCGCCGGCCACCGGGAGATTTTTCAATGGGTCCGCAGCGTTCTCCTGCGCTGTCAAGCGCAGAACACTGCGGACCCATTGAAGCCAATGCATTTTTTGTGCGCTTGGGGACGCTTGCTGATTTTCCAAGGTCCCCAAACGCACAAAAAAAAACAACATGCTGCGTCCCGGGTGCGGATGCTGGACACCGGAAGCAGCAGATATCGTCCGCATCCGCACCCGAACGCAGCAAACCCAGGCACCATGCGTTCCTATGTTAAACATAGGAACGCAATGCGCATGCGTTTGACTGCGTATGGGAATGCAGCAATACGCTGCCTTCCCATACGCAAATGTGAAGCCAGCCTTAGCCTTACAAGTGTGACCCTAGCCTTAGTATCACCTATGCCTGGCAGCCATAGATGGACTGCTGGGTGTTTAAGTAGGGAAAAGCCATCACATGGCTGACAACATGAAGCTGATTCCTCTAAAAATCAGCACTAAGCTCCAAACTACAATTGAAAAGAATGAAGGGACGACAAAACCAGCTATCTGAAAGTTAAACTGCAACATACTATGGTCATTCTGTAGCAGCCGCAGCTTTAGCTTGAAAGCCACAGGTAGTTGCAGTGTAGTGTACTCACACAGGTTAATACAAATTGTTTCTTCAGAAAAGGAGACTTGAACAATAGTGCCACCTATTGGAAGTAGCAATCCTGAAAGTGAAAAATGAACCTTTAATGAGCCTTGTCATTGCATTTAGGATTTAAGCCAGATCAGAACCTCAATTTGCAAACACTGTGTTTTTAGATATTTTCCCTCATCAGTGTAAAGTAAGATACCTAATCTGACTGTGTGAGAGGCTAACTGAGGTGAAAGGGGTAAGTATTTCTCTTTGTGGAGAGTGAAACACCAAATCTGCGTACCAGCTATGGTATAATTTCTAACCTGCTAGATCGGGTGTGTCACTCTCCACAAGGAAAAAAGCTTACCCCTTACATCTCACTTAAGGCCCAGTTACACGGTACAAGATCGTGAATGATATCGCTCAAACATCACGGGTTTGGAGTGGTTCAAACAACATCGTTGGGATGTCGTTGCGTGTTACACCGAGATACGATTATGATAAATTGTTGGATTGTTGATCACAGATTTGAGAACATGTTCTCAAATCAGATGATCCTCGATCAGCCAACCTGCTGCATCGTTGTGTGTGACACCGCGATAACGATGTCGTTCACGACTTCACCTGTTCAAAACAGTGAACAAGTATCGTTTGCTGGGTTGTGCGAACAATAGCTGCTTGCTACATCGTTGGTGCCTCGTCCACGATATCTAGACGTATGACATCTCACCAACAATCTCAAAAAGATGTCCTAACGACTGCACGCCCATGAGATCATTGGTGATATCTTAACGACCTTGAAGCGTGTAACGGTACCTTTTGCCTCTCACACTGCCAGATCAGATCTTATACTTAGCATTGACGAAGGGAAATTCGCCAAATCACCTTGTCTGTAAGTTTAGGTCCTGATCTGGCTTAAATCCTAAATCAAATGACAAGGTTTGTTAAAGGGTCGTTTTTGTCTTTTATGATTGATACTTCCAATAGTTGGCACTAGAGTTCAGGTCTCCTATCTCTCTGAAGAGACAATGTGCATATTATATTTAACAGATGAGCGTTTTGGCACACACGGATGTCACAGCATGTCTTTTGAGGCTTTATCAAGCTAAACCACCTGTGACACAAACGTATCTGATTTTATTTCAATTAGAAACATTTTTTTATAATTTCATTTACAGGCAGAATGTTGAGAAAAGGTTTGTTGCTTAAGAAACGGGGGAAATACCTGTAAAGTAATTAAAGGTTTTTATATTCTCTATTATTTCTATTTATTTTTTTCAAGTCACTGTTGTGAGACTGACGCAGTCTATTCTTTGGACACATTCCATTCTTAGCCAGACTTCAATATCAGAGGTGACATAAATAAGAATGTTTAAAGACCTTCATTCTATTCCCGGGGGAACATTTCAGGAGTCGAAGTTTAAAGTAATTGAATGCTTAAAAGTTTATTTGCAATGACATTTCAGGGTGAAGTTTTACTGGCGTCTGATGCAGTTCTATACTGTGACCTGTATATTTATTTACAGATGCAGATATAGGTAGGTACAAAAGCCCAAGTGAAACGATATCTGTGTTGAGTCTGTATCATTAATTAAAAAAATAGATTTTTTTTCTTGCATCATTAGGGTCAGAAAGGTGTGGTAATTTCTGTCACTATTTCCAGTGGTGTTTATATAAAAGAGAAGGCCCCTTGTTTAGGATTAAAATTGCTATAATGGGTTTTCCTCACTGATGGCTTAGTGTTTTCCTATGTTCTGGCTTCCTAACGATGCAGTATTTCAAAAAAGAGAATCCTGAACAGTCGATGTTACAAGACCATTGAGCTTTGTGATTGGCCACAGCGGCACATGTTATAAATATGCCACCGTTGCAGTTATAATATCGCCATAGTTTTGTATGCTAGCCACCTATAGCAGGCAAGTACGGGCTGTGCCCATCCCCCAGCTGCCTATTTGTACCTGGCTTGGAGCCAAAAATATAAGGAAGCCCTTTTTTTTTTAATTATTTCATGAATTTCATGAAATATTTAAAAAAAACGACGTGGGCTTTGCCCTATTTTTGTGTCCAACCAGGTACAGCAAGGCAGCTGGGGGCTGGTATCCGCAGCTCAGGGTAGCCCCCCCGCTGAAAATTACGGTCCGCAGCCACCCCAGAAAATGGCACGTTCACAGAAGCGCCATCTTCTGGTGCTGTATCCGACTCTTCCAGGGCCCTGGTGCCGGGTGGCTCACTGGGTAATAATGGGGTTAGGGCCAGCTTTGTATTATCAGCTGGCCCTAAGCCTGACATTCATGGTGTTACACCAATATTAGACACGGCCACCATAAATTTCTAGTAATCAGATTAAAAAAAAACACAACACAGAAAAAAATATTTTTATTAGAAATAAAACACAACACAATTAGTGACTCCATCTTTATTGAACAAAAGAACCCCCCTCCGACGTAGTCCTGGGTTGAGGGTCCCACGACGTCCAATCCAGATCCAATATCATCTGATCAGTTTGCCTGCCGGATACAATCCGATCAAATGATCAATATTAGGTTCAAGGACCTGAATGAGATGACAGGTTAAAACAATCATCTGATGCATCAGTAGAAAAAAAAAAAAACATACTCACCTCTCTGTAGACACGTCTTCTCAGCTCCAGGACCTACCGGTAATCAACTGATGCTGTCACCTGACAGCATCAGCTTTTCGTCTAAGTCCCCGTAAAAAGCCGGCTCTTTACCGCTCAGCCAGTTTAAATGATCACCTGACAGCATCAGCTGATTATTTAAACTGGCCAGGCGGGAAAAAGCTGGCTTTCTACCGTGGGACTTCCCGATCAGCTGATGCTGTGAGGTGACAGCATCAGTTGATTACCGGCAGGTCCTTGCAGTGATCGGACTTGTCCTGGGAGTCTGCGGACAAGTGAGTATGCTGATTTTTTTTTCACTTGGATTGCACTTTAGCAGCGAATGTACAGGAGCAAGAAGCTGCCGCACATACGCTGCTAAAGTGAAACTACATGTCACACGAGAGCAGTGATGAGCACAGTGCTGATAGAGACCTAATGACGCTGTGCAGCCAGCCAATCACTGTAATCACAACAAACATGACTGTGGCATTACAGTTTGTGGCAGGCACTGGCAGCAAATCCCTGCATGCGGACTGGCTCTGCAAAGAGCGCCAACATGCAGGGAGGGGGAGCCGAGCATCTGCCCGAGCATCTCGCCAGTATTGAGTGAGCTCCGAGCATCCCAAGTACTGAGATGGTCGGGCGAGCACCGAGTACCAGCGAGCATGTTCACCCATTACTAATAAATACACAAAAGCACCACATCCTTAGATATATACACACACATACCACACCATATATACACACACATAAATGCACACGCACCACACGCTCATATACATATAAGTGCCACTACATATACAGACACCCATGTATATATATATATATATATATATATATATATATATATATTTATATATATAATATATATATATATATACGCACCACACACATATAAATACACATATATACACACATATACATATACGCACACATATTTACAAATGCACAACACTCATACATATATACACACCCAGCACACACATATACATACATGCACCACATCACACACACCAATATACGCACGTACCATCCATACACATAAACATGCACATACAGTCATATGAAAAAGTTTGGGCACCACTCTTAATCTTACTCATTTTTTTTTGTTTAAAATTGTTGTTTTGCAACAGCTATTTCAGTGTGATATATGTAATAACTGATGGACACAGTCATATTTCAGGATTGAAATGAGGTTTATTGCACTAACCAAAAATGTGAAATATGCATTATTTAAAAAATTGACAGGTGCAAAAGTATGGGCACCCTTCTGATTTTCATGATTTGAATACTCCTAACTACTTTTTACTGACTTACTGAAGCACTAAATTGGTTTGGTTACCTCATTGAGCTTTGTACTTCATAGCCCAGTGTATCCAATCATGAGAAAAGCTATTTCAGGTGTCCACTTGCAAGTTGTTCTCCTTGTTGCATCTTCTCTTAGGAGTGGCATCATGGGCTCCTCAAAACAGCTCTCAAATGATCTTAAAAAAAAGATTGTTCAACATAGTTATTCAGGAGAAGGATACAAAAAGTTGTCTCAGAGATTTAACCTGTCAGATTCCACTGTGAGGAACATAGTAAGGAAATGGAAGACCACAGGGACAGCTCTTGTAAAGGCCAGAAGTGGCAGGCCAACAAAAATATCAGAAAGGCAGAGAAGATGAATGGTGAGAACAGTAAAGAACAATCCACAGACCACCTCCAAACACCTGCAGCATCATCTTGCTGCAGATGGCGTCACTGTGCATCGGTCAACAATATAGCGCACACTGCACAAGGAGAAGCTGTATGGGAGAGTGATGCGAAAGAAGCCGTTTCTGCATGCACGCCACAAACAGAGTCGCCTGAGGTATGCAAAAGCACATATGGACAAGCCAGTTTCATTTTGGAAGAAGGTCCTGTGGACTGATGAAACAAAGATTGAGTTGTTTGGTCATACAACAAGGCGTTATGCATGGCGCCACAAAAACACAGCATTCCAAGAAAAACACTTGCTACCCACTGTCAAATTTGGGGCAGGGCCCATCATGCTTTGGGGCTGTGTGGCCAATGACGGCACCGGGAATCTTGTAAAAGTTGAGGGTCGCATGGATTCCACTCAGTATCAGCAGATTCTTGAGAATAATGTTCAAGAATCAGTGTCAAAGTTGAAATTACACCGGGGATGGATCTTTCAGCAAGACAATGACCCAAAACACTGCTCCAAATCTACTCAGGCATTCATGCAAAGGAACAATTACAATGTTCTGGAATGGCCATCCCAGTCCCCAGACCTGAATATCATTGAGCATCTGTGGGATGTTTTGAAGCGGGCTGTCCATGCTCAGCGACCATCAAACTTAACTGAACTGGAATTGTTTTGTAAAGAGGAATGGTCAAAAATACCTTCATCCAGGATCCAGGATCTCATTAACAGCTACAGGAAGCGACTAGAGGCTGTTATTTTTGCAAACGGTGGATCTACTAAATATTTATGTCACTTTTCTGTTGAGGTGCCCATACTTTTGCAACTGTCAATTTTTGAAATAATGCAATTAATTTCACATTTTCGGTTAGTACAATAAACCTCATTTCAATCCTGAAATATTACTGTGTCCATCAGTTATTACATATATCACACTGAAATAGCTGTTGCAAAAACCCAATTTTAAACAAAAAAAAAATGAGTAAGATTAAGAGGGGTGCCCAAACGTTTTCATATGACTGTATATATACACACACATCACTATACATACACATATACATATACACGTACCACATCCCACATATACACACACACTCACACAACACACACACATACATATAAACACCACACAAATACATACACACATATACATGCACCACACATACATACATATATATACTAGACGGTGGCCCGATTCTAACGCATCGGGTATTCTAGAATATGTGGGTGTGCGGTGGTGCAGATGTATGGTGGTGCTGGTGTGCGGCGGTGCGGGTGTGCGGCGGTGGCCCACCTCAGTTCTCACCCACTGCAGGCTTCTGTCCAGCCGCCTCTTACCCTAGCATGTCTTCTTCTTCCTCCAGCATAGATGTCAGCAATTCCAAGGCCTCGGGGGGCGGAGTTAACAGGGGGCATCATAGTAGGCGTATTCACATGCATAGCCCTGATGTGGTGGGCGTGCCCTTGTTCATGACCATTACAACGCCCCATTTGGTAGCTTCACCCCCACCCTCCGCGGCCTTTGAATTTCTGGAGTCTATGCCATGAAAAGAAGAATAAGAATGGCGAGGTGAGCGGCGGGCAGATGGAGCATGGAGCGGCGGCCAGGAAGGAGTGTGGAGCGGGTGAACAGTGGGCAGGAGACTGAGCTGAGGGGGGCCGGGAGACCAGGCGGACGGTGCCTGTTTCACTGTAATGGAAATCCTGCATTGCTGATTGTTGGTGGCTGGCTGGGCGCAACCAATCAGCGACGCGGGTTTTGCGTTAGAGAGACAGTGTGACGTGAGTGCAAGGTGAGTGTGGGGCTAAGTGTGACGTAAGTGCAAGGTGAGTGTGACATGAGTGCAGGACAGAGTTTGATGTGAGTGCAGGGTAAGTGTGAGTGATGGGTGAGTGTAGGGTGTGTGGGTGTAAGTGGTCTTCAGTACCTGGCTCCTGGTGCTGTGTGCGTTTAGCTGAAGGACCTCTGGTGATGTCACAGTCATGTGACCTTGCTCCAGCAATGATTGTTACATCAGAGGTCCTGTAAGTATAGAGACCCTGTCACACATGACTCACCAGCGATACCGATAACGATACGACCTGGCCGGGATCTCTGGTGCGTTGTTTTCACATCGCTGTTCATTTTAAATAGCGGGATGGGAAAGCCGACAGTGAAGTCGGCTTTCCCGCCCGCTATGTGAGTGTAGCACTGTCTCTGTCACGGCATTCCCACGTAGCTGATGCGCTGCCAGTGCGTTTTTTGTAAAAAAATGTTTGCCGTTACGCATTTCTGATTACACTGTGTCCCAAATTACCGTATATACTCGCGTATAAGCCGAGTTTTTCAGCCCAAAAATTGGGCTGAAAAGTAGGCCCCTCGGCTTATACGCGAGTCAATACGGCCCCAGTGTATATAGCAGCCCCAGCGGTAGTATACAGCAGCCTTAGTAATCCAAGGCCCCCCAGCCTTGCTCCGGTAACCTGTAAAGGAAAATATACTTATCACTGTCCCGCTGCCGTCCCCGCTCGCCGCTGCCGTCCGCGATCCTCCATCTTCATGCGTCTTCTTCCGGCTTCCTGTGTTCGTCGCCGGCAATGACGTCATTGCCGGCGACGAACACAGGAAACCGGTAGAAGACGCATGAAGATGGAGGATCGCGGACGGCAGCGGCGAGCGGGGACGGCAGCGGGACAGTGATAAGTATATTTTCCTTTACAGGTTACCGGAGCAAGGCTGGGGGGGCCCTGGATTACTGGGGCTGCTGTATACTACCGCTGGGGCTGCCGGGGCTGCTGTATACTACCACTGGGGCTGCTGGGGCTGCTGTATACTACCACTGGGGCTGCTGGGGCTCCTATATACTACCACTGGGGCTGCTGGGGCTGCTGTATACTACCGCTGGGGCTGCGGGGGCTGCTGTATACTACCACTGGGGCTGCTGGGGCTTCTATATACTAACACTGGGGCTTCTATATACTACCACTGGGGCTGCTGGGGCTTCTATATACTACCACTGGGGCTGCTGGGGCTTCTATATACTACCACTGGGGCTGCTGGGGCTTCTATATACTACCACTGGGGCTTCTATATACTACCACTGGGGCTGCTGGGGCTTCTATATACTACCACTGGAGCTGCTGGGGCTTCTATATACTACCACTGGGGCTTCTATATACTACCACTGGGGCTGCTGGGGCTTCTATATACTACCACTGGGGCTGCTGGGGCTTCTATATACTACCACTGGGGCTTCTATATACTACCACTGGGGCTGCTGGGGCTTCTATATACTACCACTGGGGCTGCTGGGGCTTCTATATACTACCACTGGGGCTGCTGGGGCTTCTATATACTACCACTGGGGCTGCTGGGGCTTCTATATACTACCACTGGGGCTGCTGGGGCTTCTATATACTACCACTGGGGCTTCTATATACTACCACTGGGGCTGCTGGGGCTTCTATATACTACCACTGGGGCTGCTATATACTACCACTGGGGCTGCTGGGGCTTCTATATACTACCACAGGGGCTGCTATATACTACCACTGGGGCTGCTGGGGCTTCTATATACTACCACTGGGGCTGCTGGGGCTGCTATATACTACCACTGGGGCTGCTGTATACTACCACTGGGGAGGCCTGTACACCACTGGGGGGGGCCTGTATACCACACTGCTGGGGGCTGTATACCTGTGCTGGGGTCCACCCTCGGCTTATACACGAGTCAATGTTTTTCCAGATTTTTGGGGCAAAAGTAGGGGGGTTGGCTTATACACGGGTCGGCTTATACACGAATATATACGGTATTATGCAAACAATATTTCCTCATATTTTCACTAAATTACCTATATGAATTGCAGTCATTGTTATTTTCCAGTCATCTACTATTCTAGTATGATTGGAATTTTTTTGAACAAACTGCCTGAAAACAGTATATTTTTAAAAATAATAAACACTCAAAATGCATGTTCCAAATTATTATGCACAGCACAGTTTTCAACCTTTTTATTTTTATTTTGAACAAAAAAATGGTCAATTGTGAAATTATAAGCATTATCAGCTTATTACAAAATGAAATCAAACAGTTTTCAAGTCAAAACTTTATTCTAGGTGATGTTACATTTGCACATAGGACCCCTTGTTCAAAAGAAGCTTCTGAACTCTCTCGTCCATTGAATTTGTCAGTTTTTGGATGGTTTGTGCTTCAATTGTTTTGCATGTGGACAGAATACCCTCACAGAGCTGTTGCTTAGATGTGAACTGCCTCCCGCCATCATAGACACTCCTTTTGATGATGCTCCAGAGGTTCTCAATGGGGTTGAGGTCAGGGGAAGATGGTGGCCACACCATAAGTTTGTCCTCTTTTATGCCCATAGCAGGCAGATATGCAGATGTGTTATTTGCAGCATGAGACAGTGCATTATCATTTTTGAAAATGATCTTGCTGCAGAAAGCACGGTTCTTCCTCTTGAACCATGGCAGGAAGTGCTGTTTTAGAAACTCCACATAGATTATGGAGTTCATCTTTACCCATTCAGGGATCATAAAGGGGCCAACAATCTCTCTCCCCATGATTCCTGCACAAAACATTACTCCACCACCTCCTTGTTGGCGCCTCAGCCGTGTTTTCATGGGGTGTCCATCAACCAGCCATCCTCCACTCCATCCATCTGGACCATCGAGCATTGCACAGCACTCATCGGTGAACAAAACAGTTTGGAAGTCAGTCTTCATGTATCGTTTGGCCCACTGGAGCCATTTCTGCTTGTGTGCAATGGATATAGGTGGTCGACAGGATGGCTTACGCATAGCTGCAAACCTCTGAAGGACCCTGCATCTTGTTGTTCGGGGGATGTTGGAGGCACCAGCAGCTTCAAAAACTTGTCTGCTGCTATGACAAGGCATTTTTACAGCTGCTCTTTTAACCTGACGCAATTGCCTGTTGGAAAGAGTCCTCAATTTTTCCTTATCAGCACGCACACGTGTGTGCTGGGAATCAGCTGCATACTCCTTGATTGTGCGATGATCACAATGAAGTGTCTTGGCAATGTTGATTGTAGTCATGCCTTGACCTAAATACTCCACAATTTGTTGCTTCTCAGCAGCCGACACATCCTTTTTCTTTCCCCTTTTGCCAAAAAATGTAGGCTGCTTAATAATGTGGAACAGCCTTCTTAAGTAGTCTTGCCTTTATTTGGACACACCTGCCAAACTAATTTGCACAGGTATCTGCAATTGCTTTCAGTGATATAAAGACCCCTGACACACATCACCATCAATTAGTTTAAATGACAAACAAAAAAATTCCAACCTTATCACTAGGGATGAGTGAGTATGCTTGGCGCTACTCATTACTCGCACGAGTATCCCGGTACTCGGGATGCTCGGCAAGCACCGAGTACCGCCGAGATGCTCGGACTCCTCGCTAATAATTATTGATCTGACACAAATACACTGCTCCCTTCAGTGCACACAGTGAGCTGGCACCTCACAGAGAGCACATTGATTGTTGGGATCCCTCTGGGGGGCACAGCAAGGTGTTGTATGCTGCGACAATTTGAAAAAGCCCCCCCTCCGGCCCTTTCCCAGAAACACTCGTTTTATAGCCGGAAGTCTGTGGGCGGAGCCTGTCACTAATTGACTTACATTGGGCTCGGTGCTCTGGCCGAGTACACGAGTATCTTGGGATGCTCGGCCAGAGCATCGAGCACCCGAGCATTTTAGTACTCGCTCTTCTCTACTTATCACTCCTAAACTCTTTTTGCATAATAATTTGGAACACAGTGTAATTTCCCCTAAGCACAGGGGTGCAGCAAGGCTCTCTGCCACCTGAGCCTAGGTGAGGACCGGGGTAGGGGGTACTGTCAGCGGCCGCGGGAAGGGGGGTTGCCGTCAGCAGCCGCTGGCGGTGGGAAGGGTGCTGTCGGTAGCCGTTGCTGGTGATTTTACCTTATGCAGTCGGCGCACGTCACACAGGAAGTGCATGGTGCAGGCACCGCCCCTTTCTGCTCTGCCGCTCCCCCTAAAGGCTCATATTGACCATTGGACAGTGCAACTCTATGCATGGCACACCTCCCCTATGCATGGCACACATCCCCTATGCAGGGCACATGTCCCCTGTGCGTGGCACACAACCCCTATGCATGGCACATGTTCCCTGTGCGTAGCACACGTCCCCTATGCATGGCACACCTCCCCTATGCATGGCACACATCCCCTATGCAGGGCACATGTCCCCTGTGCATGGCTCACGTCCCCTGTGCGTGGCACACATCCCCTATGCATGGCACATGTTCCCTGTGCGTAGCACACGTCCCCTATGCATGGCACACGTCCACATGTCTGGCTTGATTTATTCCAAAATTAATCTGTGTGTTCTTCTTGCCATCTATGGTATTAATAACATCCTTTTACAGCACCACATTTCAAAGGTGTTGATTTTTCTTCTGTCTTGTTTCTTTATCATACGTGTTTCACTTCCATATGTTACTACAGAAAATACCAGACTATGTACAAGCAGTGTCTTCGTCCCCAGTGATATGTTTCTTGATTTGAAGAGTTTGTCCAGTGACTTCATGGTTGATTTGCCCATAGCTTTACTATTGACTTCTGGTGTTATCACAATTTCTTGAGTGATCATTGATTCGAGTAGGTTGAGGTTATTTACAACTTCCAGTTCATCGCCATCCATCTAAAATGTGTCCCTGTCATACCTGGCAGTAGTTAAAATCTTTATGTTCTTTGTGTTGAGAGGCAGTCCCATGTTTGAGCTTTCCATCTTGACACTCTGTAACAAAATCTTTCATTCCACCTACGCTTGTTGCTATCAGGGTTGTATCATCTGCATATTTTAGATTGTTTAGATTTTGTCTACCAATTTTGATTCCTTATTTTTTGGCAAATCCAACCTTCCTGAACATAGCTTCTGCATATAAATTAAAGAGAAATGGTGACAGGATGCAGTCTTCTCTGACGCCTTGTTACTTGCTACTTTGAACCATGCCATGTCATCGTGTTCCACTGTTCCACTGTTGCTTCTTGATCTATGTAAAGGTTCCTAATGATCAGATGGTTCTTCACACCCATATCCTTCATGGTATTCCAAAGTTTCTGGTAATCAACACAGTCAGAGCTTTTCTTTTAGTCAATTAAGCAAAAATAGAGTTCCTTGTTGTATTCTTTTGCATTTTCTATTAACCATCTCATGTCAGAAATTACATCTCTCATTCCTCTGCCTTTTCTGAAGCCTGCTTATTCCTCTGGCAACTCTGTCAAAGTAAGGACCTTTCAGGGTATTCAGTAGTATTTTGCGGACATGAGATATGGGTGCAATAGTCAGGGCCGTATTTGCCATAAGGCACTCGTAAGCACGTGCCTAGGGCGGCGCCATTCACAGGGGGCGGCGTCTCAGTGTCTTTTCTTTTTTTTTTTTTTTTTCTTTTTTTTCTCCTGCCTGTGTTGACTGGGTCGTAAGCCCCGTCCCCTCATACACCCCCCCGCCCCCCCCCTCCTTCGTCATCATTAGGCCTGCTCATTGGCCCGTGCTCTTGCCCTCCTGCCGACGCAGAGGATTAGAGGAGCGACGTGCTGGAGGATAAGGAGGAGAAGCAGCTCCAACCTCCGGGTAAAAAGGTGACAGACCTCCTGCTGTGCCTGTGCTGTGCACAGTCCAGGCAGAGGGAAGGAGGGAGTGGGGAAGGGCTGCCTGGGGACAGCTGCTGGGAGCAGGGGAAGCTGGATATGTACCCCCTTCCTGCAGCAGAAAGAAGTGTATGTGTGAGGTATCTGTAAAATGTGTGTGTGAGATGTGTGTCTGTATGTGTGTTTGAGTGAGTTGTGTGTCTTCTGTGTGAGTTGTGTCTGTGTCTTCTGTGTGTGAGTTGTATGTGTTTTCTGTGTGAGTTGTGTCTCTATGTGTGTGATGTGTCTATGTGTGAGTTGTGTCTCTTTGAGTTGTGGCTCTGTGTGCGAGTTGTATCTGTGTGTAATGTCTCTGTGTGTGAGTTGTGGGGTGCAGAAGGACAGAGGAGCAGAAGGAGGGACAGCGGAGAGGAGAACAGGGGTGCAGGAGGACAGAGGAGCAGCAGGAGGGACAAAGGAGAGGAGGACAGGGGTGCAGGAGGACAGAGGAGCAGCAGGAGGAGCAAAGGAGAGGAGGACGGGGGTGCAAGAGGAGCAGCAGGAGGGACAGAGGAGAGCTGGACGGGGGTGCAGGAGGACAGAGGAGAGGAGGACGGGGGTGCAGGAGGACAGAGGAGAGGAGGACGGGGGTGCAGGAGGACAGAGGAGCAACAGGACGGGGGTGCAGGAGGACAGAGGAGCAGCAGGAGGGACAGCAGAGAGGAGGATAGGGGTGCAGGAGGATAGAGGAGCAGCAGGAGGGACAAAGGAGAGGAGGACGGGGGTGCAAGAGGAGCAGCAGGAGGGACAGAGGAGAGCAGGACGGGGGTGCAGGAGGACAGAGGAGAGGAGGACGGGGGTGCGGGAAGACAGAGGAGAGGAGGACGGGTGTGCAGGAGGACAGAGGAGCAACAGGACGGGATGCAGGAGGACAGAGGAGCAGCAGGAGGGACAGCGGAGAGGAGAACAGGGGTGCAGGAGGACAGAGGAGCAGCAGGAGGGATAAAGGAGAGGAGGACAGGGGTGCAGGAGGACAGAGGAGCAGCAGGAGGGGCAAAGGAGAGGAGGACGGGGGTGCAAGAGGAGCAGCAGGAGGGACAGAGGAGAGCAGGACGGGGGTGCAGGAGGACAGAGGAGAGGAGGACGGGGGTGCAGGAGGACAGAGGAGCAACAGGACGGGGGTGCAGGAGGACAGAGAAGCAGCAGGAGGGACAGCGGAGAGGAGGATAGGGGTGCAGGAGGATAGAGGAGCAGCAGGAGGGACAGGAGAGGAGGACGGGGTGCAGGAGGACAGCCGAGCAGCAGGAGAGACAGGGAAGAGGAGGACGGGGGTGCAAGAGGAGCAGCAGGAGGGACAGAGGAGAGGAGGATGGGGTGCAGGAGGACAGCCGAGCAGCAGGAAGGACAGGGAAGAGGAGGACGGGGGTGCAAGAGGAACAGCAGGAGGGACAGTGGAGAGCAGGACGGGGGTGCAGAAGGTCAGAGGAGAGCAGGACAGGGGTGCAGGAGGACAGAGGAGCAACAGGACGGGGGTGCAGGAGGACAGAGGAGCAGCAGGAGGGACAGCGGAGAGGAGGTAAGGGGTGCAGGAGGACAGAGGAGCAGCAGGAGGGACAAAGGCGAGGAGGACGAGGGTGCAAGAGGAGCAGCAGGAGGGACAGGAGAGGAGGACGGGGTAAAGGAGGACAGCCGAGCAGCAGGAGGGACAGGGAAGAGGAGGACGGGGGTGCAGGAGGAGCAGCAGGAGGGACAGAGGAGAGCAGGACGGGGGAGCAGGAGGACAGAGGAGAGGAGGACGGGGGTGCAGGAGGACAGAGGAGCAACAGGACGGGGCTGCAGGAGGACAGATGAGCAACAGGACGGGGGTGCAGGAAGACAGAGGAGAGCAGGATGGGGGTGCAGGAGGACAGAGGAGAGGAGGGTGGGGGTGCAGGGGGACAGAGGAGAGGAGGACGGGGCTGCAGGGGGACAGAGGAGAGGAGGACGGGGGTGCAGGAGGACAGAGGAGCAATAAGACGGGGGGTGCAGGAGGACAGAGGAGCAGCAGGGGGACAGCGGAGAGGAGGACAGGGGTGCAGGAGGACAGAGGAGCAGCAAGAGGGACAAAGGAGAGGAGGACGGGGGTGCAAGAGGAGCAGCAGGAGGGACAGGAGAGGAGGTCGGGGTGCAGGAGGACAGCCGAGCAGTAGGAGGGACAGGGAAGAGGAGGATGGGGGTGCAGGAGGACAGAGGAGAGCAGGACGGGGGTGCAGGAGGACAGAGGAGAGCAGGACGGTGGTGCAAGAGGACAGAGGAGAGCAGGACGGGAGTGCAGGAGGACAGAAGAGAGAAGGACAGGGGTGCTGGAGGACAGAGGAGAGGAGGATGGGGGTGCAGGAGGATAGAGGAGCAGCAGGAGGGACAGAGGAGAGGAGGATGGGGTGCAGGAGGACAGAGGAGAGGAGGACAAGGGTGCTGGAGGACAGAGGAGAGGAGGATGGGGGTGCAGGAGGATAGAGAAGCAGCAGGAGGGGCAGAGGAGAGGAGGACGGAGGTGCAGGAGGACAGGAGCAGCAGGAGGAACAGAGGAGAGAAGGACGGGGATGCAGGAGGACTGTAGCTGGCGCTGTGTGTGGTGATAATGGCGGCTGTACCGTGTGTCTGCCTCCATGCAGCTGCCACCACCTTCCTGTGTTGGCAGGGTGTGGCATGCTGGGCGTTGTAGTTCTCCTGCCTGTCCTATATGATTTCTGGGCAGTGTGTTGGGTGCTGGGAGTTGTTGTTCTTCCAGGTGGGCTCAGTGTTGTCCCGCTGCCCATCTGTGGCCTGTCTGTCTCTTCTGGGATGTCCTCAGCTCTGTGCTTTGCACAGACAGTGTACCACCAGCTCCATGCTGTGCACAGTGTACCACCATGTCCTCAGCTTCATGCTGTGCACAGACAGTGTGCCGTACACTGTCTGTGCACAGCACAGAGCTGGGGAGATGGTGGTACACTGTCTGTGCACAGCATGGAGCTGAGGATATGGTGGTACACTGTGCACAGCACGGAGCTGAGGACATGGTGGTACACTGTGCATAGCACCAGCATAGAGCTGAGGACATGGTGGTACACTGTCTGGCATACATCCCCTGTGTAGGGCACACGTCCCCTATACATGGCACACATCCCCTATGCAGGGCACACGTCCCCTATGCAGGGCACACGTCCCCTATGTGTGGCACATATCCCCTATGCAGGGCACACGTCCCCTGTGCGTGGCACACGTCCCCTATGCGTGGCACACGTCCCCTATGCGTGGCACACGTCCCCTATGCAGGGCACATGTTTCCTATGCAGGGCACATGTCCCCTATGCAGGGCACACGTCCCCTGTACTCAGTGTATTTGAAATATGCCGCCATGGCGCGCACCGCTATCCTGATTGGTCAGCACTGAACACTGCGACCAATCAGAGGAGTGGCATTCAAACCGCGCGCTAGGGATGGGCAAATTACTCGCTACTATTCGGGACTCGCCCGAATAGTAGCGGACTCGAGGGACTCGCTACTCGCCGAGTTTCCTTAGGAATTACTCGGGGGTAGCGAGTCCCTGTACTTTTGCAGTGTATCTGTACAGATACACTACAAAAGTACCCTAAAAGTTAATCTAAGGGGTTAAAAACAATAAACATTAATACTCACCTCCTGTACTCCTGTACCTTATGTACCAGGACCGGTACCGAAGACCTCCGGCTGTTACAGGACCTCCGAGACCACCGGGAGAAGATGGGGAAAAGGACCTTGCAGTTCAGCCAATCAGCATGCGGCTAGCGGTCACATGGGTTGTGACACGGCTGCACTGCGGCCACATGACAAACCCATGTGACCGCTAGCCGCATGCTGATTGGCTGAACTGCAAGGTCCTTTTCCCCATCTTCTCCCGGTGGTCTCGGAGGTCCTGTAACAGCCGGAGGTCTTCGGTACCGGTCCCGGTACATAAGGTACAGGAGTGCAGGAGGTGAGTATTAATGTTTATTGTTTTTAACCCCTTAGATTAACTTTTAGGGTACTTTTGTAGTGTATCTGTATAGATACACTGTAAAAGTACAGGTTACTATTCGGACTCGCTGGACTCGCAACGAGTACCGAGTCTCGGACCCGGACTCGTTAGAGTCCAGCGATTCCGAATATTTCAGGATTCGCCGATCCCTACCGCACGCCAAGCCGTGCTACTTCTCTGATTGGTCGCGGCGACCAATCAGAAGGGTACTGCGGCTTGGTGCAAGGGCACCACCGCTGCGAGCCGGAGCTCAGCCACTGCTACTGCTGCAGAGAGGTCAGCGGCTCGCCAGTCAGGAGATGACCGGCGTCTCCCAGCTGGCTCGCGCGCGCTGCGGCCACCTTCGCTGCCGCTGTCGCCGGGCTGCAAATTGGCACGAAATTTGAACTCCGGTGGCCACCAATCAGCAGCCTCTGTCTGGCTCATGATTTTTCCCTGACAGACAACATTAGACGATTATATAGTAGAGATATATATATATATATATATATATATATATATATATATATATATATACACACACCATATACACATACACATATACACACACACCACACACATAGACATATATACACACAAATACATACACCACCCACACACAATACAGTATGTACACATATATATACACCATACACAATACGTACACATATATATGTGTAGCCCCAGGGTGTGGGGTACTCGGGTATCAGGCGGCAGAAGGGGTTAACTGTGTCATGGGGAATGGCGGCCACGCCTGATCCCTTGTCCCGGGGGACGGCTTTTTTGAAAAGGGGGGATTATGTACAAGGTATTATTTACAAAGTTAGTTGTCTTGACGCCACCTGCAGTTTCTGGTGATTAGCACCAGCGCCGCCACAATTCGCTGGAGGTCGGTGGTATCGCAGCTGAGATGTTGTAGTCCTCCACAGGCAGGACTGGGAGCTCCGGGGCAGCGATTCTGTAAATAGAACAAGTGCATGGGAAAGAAGATGCAGCAGAGTCGAAGTCACTTCACTCTGGGTACTTTACTGGAAACTTTAGCAGCAATGGTTACAGTTCAGTGCAGTAAGATGTTAAAAGACAAGTAGCTAACGGGTGGCTGCAAGCGGATCACAGGTGGTTGGATGGAACCCTCAGTGTGTGCCTTTTCTCTTCCAATTCTTCACTGCTTCCCAGTAGTCGGTGTGAAGTCTGACACCATACAGTGGATCTGGCCTCCTGCTGTCTCTCACTCTCCTCGCTCTCGTCGGGTAACCTTCTCCTGAACCGCCGAACCTTCAGGCGATCCTGGTACCCTCTTCTGGTCGCTTGAGAGTCTGAGCGGTATATATATATATATACCCTCAGATGGCCAGATTTTCTGTGGTCCTTGGAGGATCCCACAGGTGTGGGCTCTGGTGCCCGGTAAGCTGCCGGGGTTCGACTCTCTGAAGTCCCTCTCTTCCCCCAGGCTGGCTGTTTGCACCTGGGAAGCTTTCTTTCCTTCTGGTGAGCCTGTCTCAGAAGCACCTTATCTGATCCAGACCCACTGTCTGACTAACTTCCTTGTTCCCTCTAGAGGTGACTATATCCCGTCCCGGGTTCCTCCCACCATGTGATCTAATGTGGGGGTGCTTGTGTGTAGGTTCCACCCATCAGCCTGAAATCTGCTTGCAACCGGAGTATCTGCACCGCTTTTATGGGTGCAGTACCCCTCTGTGACACCTGCATTGCGGGGCGCCACATATACACTACACACATATATACACCACGCACATATATATATACACCATATACATATATACACACATATATAAACCATACACATATATACACCACACCACATATATATATACACCATACACATATATATACACATATATACACCATACACATATATATATATACACATATATACACCATGCACATATATACACACATATATACACCACACACATACATACACATATATACACACACCAGACACAAGCACATTATATACACACCATATACACATGCCACACACACATTTATATATACACAGCACACTGTCTGTGACCTATGTTGTCTCTGTAAGCAGATCACACTCCATCATGTCCTGCTGTTCTTCTCTGTCCTGTGTCAGTGCCGCCTCTCCCCCTCCTGAGCACACACTTGTCTGCTGCAAAGAGGACAGAGGAGAGGATTCCCTGTATGGAAGTTTTGTTTCCCTGCTGTGGGTCAAATCTTCTCCCCACAGTGAGGGGAATCACAGCCTGCAGACATGGCCAGGCAGCGACCAGAGAGCACAGGAATTACCTGGCTCTCCAGCGCCCCCTCTGCAGTGTGACGGCCGGTGACTTGTGCCATTACACAGCTAGCTTGCTGGATTCCAACCAGAAGGGGAGGTAGGACGTGAGGGAGCTGGATGAGTGCAGTGTCCTCTCACTGCTGACTGCGCTTACTCACAGCTACAGGACTCGGCAGTGAGTGAGAGAGGACAAGGAATGAAACCCCCTGCTACACTAATCACCGAAGATGCCGCGCTGCGGATGTGATCATGCAGTTGATAGTGGGAGTCAACAGGAGGCTAGCGCTGCACAGAATAAAAGTTATTTTCTAAGGTGTGTGGGTCACGTCGGGGCACATAAAGGGGTTACAAGAACCCCATTTACATAATATGTAACCTGGTTGGCACAGTTTAAAATGCCCAAAGGGGTGATCGGTTCCCTTTAACTACCTCACTATAGTTCGCACTACAGGGTGAACCATTTATAATGAATGCACCTAAATATAATGGGAATGGTTGGTGATATCAACTTCCTGTTTGTAGCACATTAGTATGGGGAGAGAAAACTTTTCCAGATGGGTGGTGACCATGGCGGCCATTTTGAAGTCGGACATTTTGGATCCAGCTTTATTTTTTTTAATGGAAGAGGTTCATGTGACACATTAAACTTATTTGGAATTTCATAAGAAAAACAATGGTGTGCTTGGTTTTAATGTAACTTTATTCTTTCATGAGTTATTTGCAAGTTTCTGACCACTTATAAAATGTGTTCAAAGTGCTGCCCATTGTGTTGGATTGTCAATGCAACCCTCTTCTCCCACTCTTGACACACTGATAGCAACACCGCAGAAGAAATGCTAGCACAGGCTTCCAGTATCCATTGTTTCAGATGCTGCACATCTTGTATCTTCACAGCATAGACAATTGCCTTCAGATGAGTGATGAGGCAAAGTTTTTTGTGAATGGTGATGTTAACAAACAAAACCAGCCCTATTGGTCTGACACTAACCCACAGTGGATAGATCCCTCCAAGACTGTTGGAATGAAAAAATGATTGTTTGGTGTGGTGTATAGGGTACAAAGATAGTGGAGCTATTCTTCATCAGTGGAAACCACAATGCCACTGGATATCTGAATCATGTAGTGAAAAAGGAAACAGAGAGCTTAATTCTAGCAGCCCAAGAGCAAACGATCCACACAAATGTGATTAAAACCAGAATTGAAAAATCAATTATTATTATTTATTATTATAGTGCCATTTATTCCATGGCACTTTACATCTGAAAAGGAGCATCCATAGACAAGTACATTATTCATGAGCAATAAAAGGCACACACAGTTACAAGAGGAGAGAGGACCATGCCCGCAACAGCTCACAGTCTGCAAGGGATGGGTGAGCAGAAAGTAGAACTGGTCGTTCGGCAGTTTAGTGGACTGAGGCTCACTGCAGGTTGTAGACTTGTCAGAAGTGATGGGTCTTCATGTTCATTTTGAAGATTTCCATGGTAGGCGAGAGTCTGATATGATGGGGCAGAGAGTTCCAGAATATGGGGGATGCACGGGAGAAATTTTGAATGCAGTTGTGGGAAAAAAAGAAATTTCAAAAGTTGAAAATGGCAAAATTTTAGCAAAATTTCTTTTTTTTCACAAATTCATAAATAAGTTTATCATCCTAAATTACCACTAACATAAAGTCTAATATGTAATAAAATAACACAATCTCAGGTTCACTGGGATCTGTTGAAGTGTTCCAGAGTTATAACCTCATAAGGTAACACTGGTCAGAATTGTAATATTTGGTCTGGTCATTAAAGGGAAAATTGGCTCTGACAGTTAGGGTCCCGTCACACTTGGCGACGTTCCAGCGATCCCGACAATGATACGACCTGGTAAGGATCGCTGGAACGTCGCTACATGGTTGCTGGTGACATGACAAACAGTCAGATCTACTGAACGACGCAGCAATGATACGGCGACCCGTATAACAACCTTGGCGGATGTTGGGACCCTGTCACACAGCAGCTAGTCTGACGACTCAGACCTA
This sequence comes from Allobates femoralis, assembly GCA_033576535.1. NCBI lineage: Eukaryota > Metazoa > Chordata > Amphibia > Anura > Aromobatidae > Allobates > Allobates femoralis. Next base: position 238,429,382 of record JARQOC010000005.1, on the reverse strand, counting down.
CGTGGCTGAGTTCTGAGTCGCCAACGACATCGTTGTTAGAGCGTCAAACACACCGTTGCATGCTGCCCAGCGGGAAACAGACGATCAAAAAATGTTCCAGGTCATTCTGACACGGTCAGCGATCTCACAGCGGGGGGCCCGGTCGCTGCTACGTGTCAAACATAGCGAGATCGCTGGCGAGGTCGCTGTTGCATCACAAAATCTGTGACGTAACAGCGATCTTGCTAGCAATCTTGCCGTGTGTTACGGGCGCTTAAGGAGTTAAGCCACAGCCTCCATCATTACACAAATACACATCACCTGATATGGTTAATTCAAGTTTATATAGCTTGGAGTTGGAAAATATAAATGATGATATTGTCAAAATACTCATTTACCTAATAATTGTGTACACAGAGTGTATTTAAATACAAGAAGCTTATGGAATTAAAAAAATTAAGATGGACAACCCCTTTAATATTGAGTTTTTATAGTTTAAAGTTTGTAAAGACAAATTCTTTACATCAATACATCTGTAAGACCAAATAGAGGGCAGGTCACTCACGCATGAAGAGAATGAGAGTTCCGTGAAAACTGTTAGTTAATTCACATTACCCACTTTCCACATAGAAGTCAATAGAGCTAAGCTGGAGCTAAAGCCCTTTCTACAGCTATAACCTCCATATACTCTAGAGACATAAGAGAGTATTGACCACTTTTCGTTCAATGATGGCTATAGTCCATCATAGGCTGGTGTTAGTTCCCACACCATGATAGCGTGTAAAACACAGTACCAGTTCTGTGCTGACAGTTGTCCAGTGACAGCTAAGCAGCATGGGCAAGAGGTGCAGGGACCTGTCGGCATTCCCACACTTAGATGCTAATGTGAATCACACGTCAGAAGATATCTGTACTGACCAATCATTGTCATGACACTGAACAGATGGAAGTGGCGGGATATTGGCCCTTAGAGCAATGTGATCAGTCAAAGATCTGACTGACCAATCACACATGATCATGAATGAAAATGCTGAATATCAGCACCTACCCACACTATTCTGCAGGCTCGGTTGTCAACTGTGCTGTGCTCCTGCATTATCAGCCTGGGCCGATGTGCTCGCAGCCCTGGGATGATTAACCCTCCACATGGTGTGATCGCAAATGATCGTGACATTAGGAAGGTTCTGAAGAGATACAAGCGACTTTCATAGCTGTGAATGAGTGTGATTGGATAGTAAATGTAACTCACAGCAATGTATCAATTAAATGAAACATTAACACAGATCCATTTTGTTTCACTCTTGTAAGTGAATCTAAGATTGGCAGCTATGCTTTTGTTAGAAGAGTGAAAACACAATGACATCACCCCAGTTTTTCTGTTCTCTTCCCATCAGTGCATATATAGAGTCCATTAGTTTTCTTCATTTTTTTACATCTACATGTCCATCCATCTATTTTTAGATAGCTATTGTTAGGTGTAGGGCATTAGTTAGGAGGGCAATTAGTTTAAAAATAGCTTCGGTCAGCATTAGGGTATGAGAATTAGCGTTGAGTACAAGTTTAGGGACTTTTCTACAAATAATTATATAATAAAAAAAGTCTTATATTAGGGTATGGGAATTTGCACTAGGTACAGGTTTAGGGACTTTTTTACAAAAAAAATAAAATAAAAAAATATAGATAGATAGATAGATAGATAGATAGATAGATAGATAGATAGTAAAAAAAAAAAAAGTCTTATATTAGGGTATGGGAATTAGCATTAGGGACTTTGTTTTATAAAAAAAATGTTTATTTTAACCTCATAGAGGTACGTCCTTGGTCGTGTCCCTCTCTTTGATGCAAGATCACTCACACACTCCTGTAGAACAGGGATAGCCAAGTGCAGTTCTCAAGGGTTGCAAACAGTTTATGTTTTCAGGATTACCTTAGTATTGCACAATGTGCTTGAATCATCACCTCTGCAGGTGATGAAATTAGCACTGGCATTCAGCCACACGCACTTGCACTGCCTACGCTCCTAATTTCACAATACTTGTCTTGCTGCACAATGTGAACTTGCAGCTTCTGGTGAATAAAAGCCTGTGTTTGCACAAATATAGGAGTGCCATCGATTCTCTATATCAAGTCCTTGTCTGAATTGGTTCCTGCATTGAGGTCTGCAATTGAGCATCTGTGGTTCCACTCGTGGCGTAGAGATGATACACGTTCATAAGGAGGCAGCAGGACTAGTGCGTGATCTACTGCTAATAACAAAGCCTAGGGAGTTGCAGATAACACAACCTTTTTTTCTGTATTCTGTGTTTTATAATATTCCTTTCTCTATCACAATTTTTGAAAAACTCGCAAAAGCCCATGAAATATTGCAGTTGCTATCTAATCACAGTAAGTTAGGCATACTGCAAAATACTCATTTAAACTAATATAACTCCTATTATGTCTATGAGTAAATATTTTAAATAATTATTTTATTTTTTTTTAGATTGCGCCATTAATAGAGGAGAGCTACATTCCTATAGAAAAATAATAAGACAAAACTTGACCCCAATCTTTTACAGAAGGATCGGTATTTCTTCATTGCTCACAAAACAGGACTAGGACGGTGGTGATGAGACCATTGGATACATTTTACATCTCTTTTGTGGAAATGCTATGGTACCCAGAAGACGGGATGCTTGAAAAGGATGATACCAATCATTGGAAACAAAAGTCAAGGCAACCCGCAAACCTGATCTGCTGCTCTGCTCTCAACCTCATAGCAGCGGCTTCTCCACACTGTGGTGTGATCAGTAGTTGTCCTGCTCTGTAGTTTACATGCAAAAAAAAAAAACAACAGGAAAGCTGTACTGCTTATAAAAGTAGATAACAATAATATTCGGTGCCCCTTCTGTATACATGTATATTCAAATATATTGTAAAGTTCAACTTTTAATCCAATTTTAACATTTTTCATTCCAGATCCTTTGCAAGATATAGGAGTTAGTTTTGATCCTTGTTCAAGAATTCTGTTCAAACATATAATAGCTAAGATTGGACTGATTCTAAGTAAGTAATTATACTTATTGGAAAAACTTTTCAGAGTTACGTAAACGGATAAAATCAATTTACTCTTGGGGTCCGACTCCTAAGCTTTGAAGATGCAATCTCTTATCTGTCGATAAACCTTGAGTAACATGCTGGATGTGACTGCACCCATTACAGCCCTACTAGTGATAAAAGGCATTGTAAGGATGTTTTTTTTCTCATATGTGAAAAATAGTCTGCATTTCTTTCAGTGTACTGGATGTATTTTTTCTACATGTGTCATTTTTTGCAATCCTTGTTGATCTCACATGAATTTTTTCTTTCCTTATCCTGCCCACTTAACACTAAAGTACAGAGAGCACAAATATGACATCAATATGTTGTCTATTTCTTTTATTCACATTGCCATTGATTTGCATTGGCATTTGATCAACACAAATTAAAGTAGCACATCTCAGTTTTTTTCTTTGCTTTTTTGTTTGCTGTCATTTTCTGGACATGTGGACATAACGGGCCAAGATCTCACTTAAAACTTACGGAATAGCATACATACCATAAAACTGATTTGTGAACGTATCCTAAGTGATCTTCTAAGGCTGGCTTCATACCACGCTTTTCCACTATAAGGTTCTGTCCGGTGTTTTGTAGGAAGCACTGGACAGAACTGATAGCCCCGGACAGAACAGAACCGGAGAGCAAATATGCCCTCCAGTCCTGTTTTCTGCTGGAATCGGCAGATCACAACTTCAGGAGCTGCCACCTGATGAAATTTGTGTCCGGGAAAAAAACCCGAATTCTGCCAGATCCTCCCAGACAGATGGAAACCGGATGGCAAAACAATGCCATCCGGCCCCATAGGAATACTATGGGGCCAAAATCGGATCTGAGGCTGTCCGGTTAACACCGGACAGCCCTGGATCACAAAAATTGTGGTGTGAGGCCAGCCTAATGTGTAAATCCCATTTTTGTTCTGTATAAAATGGGCCAATAACATATATTCTATGTCCATGCATTGTTAAGGTATGTTGCTTTTCTGTGCTTTAAGAATAAATATTACCTATTTAATTTCAGGACAAGATATTAATTTACTCTACAGTAATACAAGGATATTCTACAATGGAGTTTACCTATTTCATGATGTAAAATATTTGTGTGAGAAAACAGCCCCAAAGTTTTCCTTTTGTGGAAAAAGAAAAGGAGGTAACATATATGACATATCCACTTTATATATATGCATTATTATCTCAAACTAGCTGTGAGCCCGATGCAAATGCATCGGGATTCTAGAACGTGCATTAATTTGATTATAGTAGTTATAGCTGTTAGCCTGATACAAATGCATCGGGTGTCTAGAATATGTTTATTGTTTTTTTAAAGATTTTTAAATAATAATCGCATCATCAATAGCAATAATATTAGCAATAGCATTATTATTAGCAGTAATAGCAGTATTAATAGCATTATTAGCAGTATTATGAGCATTAATAACAGTATTAATAGCATTAATAGCAGTATTAATAGCAGTAACCTCCCTGGCGTTATCATTAGGTCAGGATTTTTGAGCTAAAAGCGGGCTTACCCGCAGTTGCGGCAGATGCGGTGAAAAAACCGCATCTGCCGCACTTGCCGCATAGCCGCCGCACTTGCGGCGCGGTTGCGGCGCGGTTGCGGTAATCGCCATAGTAAGTATAGGGGGACTTGCGGCAGATGCGGCAAGTGCGGTTTTGCACTTGCGGCAGGGGCGGCAAGTGCGGTTTTTTCGCGGCCGCACCTGCCGCAAGTGCAAAACCGCACTTGCCGCATCTGCCGCAAGTCCCCCTATACTTACTATGGCGATTACCGCAACCGCGCCGCAAGTGCGGCGGCTATGCGGCAAGTGCGGCAGATGCGGTTTTTTCACCGCATCTGCCGCGACCGCGGGTAAGCCCGAGCCTGACTCGGGGTTACCGCTTCTAGCAGTAACTTTTAACCCCGAGGCAGGCTCGGGAATAACGCTAGGCAGGTTAAGAGCAGTATTAATAGGAGTAATAGCATTATGAATAGCAGTAATAGCATTAGTATGTGCATTAATAGCATTAATAATAGCATTAATAGCATAAATGATAGCATTAATAGCATAAATAATAGCATTAATAGCATTAGTATTAGCATTAATAGCATTAATAATAGCATTAATAGCAATATTATTTGCATTAATAGCATTATTATTACCATTAATAGCATAATTATTAGCATTAACAGCATTATTATTAGCATTAATAGCATTATTAATAGCAATAATAGTACTAATAATAGTATTATTATTAGTATTAATAGCATTATTACCATAAATAGCATTAATAATAGCGTTAATAGCATTATTATGAGGAGTAATAGCATTATTAGCATTAATAACATTATTAATAGCATTAATAGAATTAAAAATAGCATTAATAGCATTATTAATAGCATTAATAGCATGATTATTAGCCTTAATAGCATTAATAGCATTAATATTAGCATTAATAGCATTAATAACAATATTAATAACATTAATAGCATTATTAATAGCATTAATAGCATAAATAATAGAATTAATAGCATAAATAATCGCATTAATAGCATTAGTATTAGCATAAAGAGCATTAATAGCAATATTATTAGCATTAATAGCATTTTGAATAGCATAAATAGCATGATTATTAGCCTTAATTAGCATTATTAATAGCATTAATAGGATTATTATTAGCATTATTAGCATTAATATTAGCATTAATAGCATAATTATTAGCATTAATAGCATTATTATTAGCAGTAATAGCATTATTAGTAGCATTAATAGCATTATTAATAGCATTAATAGCATTAATAATATAATTATTAGCATTAATATTAGCATTAATAACATTAATAGCATTATTAATAGCATGAATAGCATGATTATTAGCCTTAATAGCATTAATAATAGCATTATTAGCATTATTATTAGCATTATTAGCATGAATATTACCATTAATAGCATAATTATTAGCATTAATAGCATTATTATTAGCACTAATAGCATTATTAATAGCAGTATTAGCATTAATAATAGCATTAATAGCATTATTAATAGCATTAATAGCATGATTATTAGCCTTAATAGTATTAATAATATCATTAATAGCATTATTATTAGCATTATTAGCATTAATATTAGCATTAATAGCATAATTAGTAGCATTTATAGAATTATTATTAGCAGTAATAGCATTAATAGCATTAATATTACCATTAATAGCATTAATATTAGCATTAATAGCATAATTAATAGCATTAATAGCATTATTAATAGCAATAATAGCATCGGGTGTCTAGAATATTTTAAAAAATTTTTTAAGATTTTCGCGGCCGCACTTGCCGCAAGTGCAAAACCGCACTTGCCGCACCTACCGCAAGTCCCCCTATACTTTCTATGGAGATTACCGCAACCGCGCCGCAAGTGTAACCGCATCTGCCGCGTTTGCCGCATAACCGTTACACTTGCGGCGCGGTTGCGGTAATCCCATAGAAAGTATAGGGGGTGCGGCAGGTGCAGCAAATGCGGTTTTGCACTTGCGGCAGGTGCGGCCGCGAAAAAAAACGCGGCTGACTGCGGTTTTTTTCGCGGCCGCACTTGCCGCAAGTGCAAAACCGCACTTGCCGCACCTGCCGCAAGTCCCCCTATACTTTCTATGGGGATTACTGCAACCGCGCCGCAAGTGAATCCCCCATAGAAAGTATAGGGGGACTTGCGGCAGGTGCGGCGGCTGAGGCAGCGACTCGCAATGGCCTCGCGGCCATTGCTCGCACTACATGAGCAGTAAATCGCTAACTTTGTGGCCGAGCCTCTGGTTCGATTTTCGGCCAGCGACTCGCAATGGCCGCTTCGCGGCCATTGCTCGCATGTGGTGACGTCACAGAGTGACAAAGCCACAGTCTTTTTCGGGGACGGCACGGAAGTGCCTACGGCAATTATATAGTAGATGGTATCTGTTAGAGAATTAATTGAAGAAAATCAAATTTACATTGAATGTTTAGGAATTTGCTTTATGCAAATCTTAAAACACCCAGGGCCGCACCGTCCATTGGACAGTGTGAGCCCTGTCATTCAGGCGGCAGCCGGCAGGGGGAGCGGCTGTGCAGAAGGGGGCGGCGCCTCATGCAAACAGCCTCCCCTGTCATGGCGCCGGCCGCTCGCCCCGCGCACCGCAGGTAAGCGGCGACCGCCGGGGGAGAGGCACAGAAGGGGCGGCAGCCTGGGGCTTCAGTAGCACCCCCCCTTCCCGGTACTCACGGCCGCGGCTCAGGCGGCAGTGGCGACCCGGTCACAGCAGAAGGGGCGGCAGCCCCAAACTTCACTAGCACCCCCCCCCCGTAATCAGTGCCGCGGCTCAGGCGGCAGTGGGGCTCGGTGCACCCTGAAAACACCATATTGTACATTGCAGAGGATTGTATCAGGCAGAGAAGGATCACAAGATGGTGACTGCAGCCTGGCAGATGTCTACATAATACTGGACATTCCAGTTGTCACATAGCATTGTATTGCACAGCCAATCAGGAAAGATTATAATATATTGTATAAAAGAAGAAGCAAGAAATACAGAAGTAATTTTATGATGAATCTGGATAGTGAGAGGACAAAACATCCCAGAGCTCAGCTATAGAGATAGGAAGAGAAAGCCATAAAACACTGAAGAATCTGTGCAAGTAGTGTGTGACAATAAAAAATGAAAGATTAGTGTGTGACTATGGTCAGACAGCCATATAACATGGATAATGATAGCATCAAAATGCCTGAACTAACTGATGGCTCTCCTGAACCAAGTATGACAGCTGCACAGAAATACATGAAGCTTTCAAAATTTGAATCAGGATTGCTGCCAGCCAATTCAGGCATTCTGTTTTGATCATCATCTGTGTTATACAATCGTATGACTCCAGCTTTAAAGCGGACCCATCACCCTCCGGGTGCTTGGCAAACTGAATGTAGCACTGAATGTAGCATGTCTTCTGCATTCAGGGAAGGGGTCGCCCATGTCTCTAGTCCCCCTGTAACCTTTAAAAAAGACTTTAGGAACTGTGAGGTCGGGTCTGATTAAGAGGTCCTCGCTACTGGCACAGTCCTCTCGCCTCCTTGTTTGTTCCGTTCCTCTAGGCGTCTGCCACCACCTCCTCTTCTTCTGGGTCTGCCCTCCTCTTCTCCTGCTCTGTGTCAATCACACTGGCGCACAGAGCTTGGTGTGAACGGCTGTAAGGTGCATTGAGTGACGTCAGTGGCAGAGCCACCCTGTTTATTCTTTATTCATACAGCAGGGCAGGAATCTGGCGCTGACGTCATGCAATGTGTCTTACAGCCGCTCACACCAATTGCTGTGCGCCAGCATGATTGACACAGAGCAGGAGAAGAGGAGGGCAGACCCAGAAGAAGAGGAGGTGGTGGTAGACACACAGAGGGGGCGGAACAAACAAGGAGGAGGTGAGAGGACTGTGTCAGCGGGCATTTCTGAATGCAGCGATACCAAATATATATAATTTAATTTTGAGTTTTTTGCATTCCTGTTTTTTTAGTCTAAATTGATATAAATACAGAGCAAAATAAAACAGAAATAATGGTTACTGCGCTAATTCCACCTAATCCAAAAGGAGACGAGAAAAAAAATTCCCCCTAAAAGAAATATTGCTCTGGTGCACAAAGAACTATACATACTCTAAAGCTGGAAACACACTGGCGAGTGGAAAAAATGGTCCAATTGACGGATCCGAGAGTTGGACAAGTGTCCTCCGAGTTTTGGCCCGTTTTGCATCCAACTGCTATGCGAGTGTCTTGGATCACATCCGAGTGCTGTCCGTGTGTTGTCAGTGTGTAATGCGATTTTAACATGGCATTTCTCAAGCTGTATAAAGTGAGAAAAGAGTTGATAGAATAGAGGGTTTGAATACAATAGACAGATAGATGCTAGAATACCTAGATAGGGTTCACCTGTATCCCACTGCTACTTCCGAGGCCGCCTATTAGGCTAATTACATATTCACTACACTGTCAGACAAACAGCCAATCAGAGAAGTTCACACTGTTTGAGAGCCTCTGTGATTGGTTGTTGTAGTCAGAATGTTTTTCCTCAATGTGGAAAGTGATTCTGCTTGGTTGCCGTACACATTAGTGTAGGGCAACCAACCTGGAGTTATAGGGTGTGAAATTAATAGATATTTAAAAAAAATAAATGCGTGGAGCTTCGCAGCAATTTTAAGTCTAGCCCGATGAAAGCAGACAGCTATGAGCTGCCACCCTCAGCTGCCTAATTTTCCCTTAGTTGGCAAAAAAAAATGCATGGGCTTTGCCCTATTTTTCATTGCCGGCCAAGGTAAAACTAGGCAGCTGAGGGTTGGTATTCTCAGCAGGGTGAGGGCCCATTGATGTAGGGCCCCCTCACACTAAAGAACAACAGCCCACAGCTGCCCCTGAAAATGGCGCATTAATAAGCACCATTTCCAGGTGCCTTACCAGGCTCTTCCAGTGGACCTAGTGGTGGTTGCATGCTGGGTAATAAAGGGGTTAATACCAGCTTTGTTATACAAGGTGGTTTTAAGCCCGGGATTCTTAATGTCAGGCCAAGTTTGACCTGGCCATCAAGAATCTCCAATGAAAGGATTAAAAAAACACCACACAGAGAAAAAAGTATTTATTAGAAATAAAGACGAAGACACCCTTAGGGACTCCATCTTTATAACTCCCCTTTACAGCCCTCCAGGATCCCGGTCTTCTTTCTTTTCTCTTCTCTCTTCTTTCTTCTGTCTTCGTCTTTCTTTCTCCTGTCTTCTCTCTTCTCCGAATGTTTACTCTGCTACATCACAAAGCAGGAGGAGGAACAACACTTCATCCCCCTGCTCTGTGATCACTGAATGAGCAGACTTAGGTGGGTAAGTGATGATGTCATCGCTGACACCGTTGCCATAGTAACCTAATAAGCGGTTACTATGTCAACGATGGCTGGCAACAGAACAGCGGCTCCTGAATGAGCGCCTTACCAATAACAGCAGCACCGGCAAGCAGGGAGTTAACTCTGCTGTCACCGCTGCTCCTCTATGTGCCGCTCATACTGGAGCAGTGGTGAGAGCAGAGTTAACTCCCTGCTTGGTCAGGATTACATTTGCCCATCACTGCCATCCTGCTAAAATTCCCCTCATCTGCTATTGCTACCTGTGACGCCGAGCAGTGCTGGAAGGCTCCAAAGGTGAGTATCCAGGTTCACGAGTAGAGTGATACTCACTTTTAGAGCCCTCCAGCACTGCTCGGCTTCTCTTCTGATGAGTTAGTACTTTCTTTTTACCTGCAGGTCAGTGTCTGCTTTCCACTTCACCATACAGTTTTACTTGTGCACCTTGAGAGGGACTTTTTCTGTTGTATCCTTTTGGATTAGGTGGAATTAGCACAGTAAACATTTATTTCTGTTTTATTTTTTTTCTGTGTTTTTTGCACTAAGTCATAGGGCTGTTGTGTGTTCACTTGTTGCTTTGTTCACCAGCTCTTACTTATAGGGCGCAGATACAGCTGAAACCAGACGTTTACATACACTATATAAAAAAACAGGTGCATGAAACATATGACATGAAATCAGAATAAACCTTTCCCATTTTAGGTCAATTAGGATTACTATTATATATATATATATATATATATATATATATATATATATCTATTATATAATCACGAATGGGTTTTTTGCCCCTTTTGAGACCGCTCTCGCTGCGAGTCAGCGTGGTCATGTGGATACGAACGAAGCATTGGCCGCGCAGCGGCCATTGCGAGCAGCTCTAAGGCGACTCGCTATGCCCGCGCAGCGGGCATGGCGAGTCGCCTTAGCAGCGCGAAGCATTGGCCGCGAAGCGGCCATTGCGAGTCAGAGACTCGCTCTGCTAGAATCCCGATGCATTGTGCATCGGGCACCCATCTAGTATATATATATATATATATATATATATATATATAAGCCAAATGCCACAATAATAAAAGAGAGGGAGAATGCTTTAAAGGGAACCAACCACCTCAGATCACCCTAATACACAGTTAGTACATGTCCCTGCACCCTAAGGATACCTTTCCAGCACTGTTTTTGTGTAAAATCTTGCATTAGTATAACTCATATAAAGAGTTTATAAACTTACTAGCCTGGAGACATCTGGGCGTATCCCTCCTTCTGTTATACTTCAGGGCTGTGCATTCATTGCATGGCTGTGCTCCCCCTCCCTCTGTGCAGAGGAGATAACGATCACACCCATCAGGGCAGGGCAGCAGGCACGGAGGGAGGGGGAGCACAGACATGCAATGCACAGCCCTGAAGTATAAACAGAAGGAGGGATACGCCCAGAAGTCACCAGGCTAGTAAGTTTATAAACTCTTTATATCAGTTATACTAATGCAAGATTTTACACAAAAACAGTGCTGGAAAGGTATCCTTAGGGTGCAGGGACATGTACTAACTGTGTATTAGGGTGATCTGAGGTGGTTGGTTCCCTTTAAGGCATTTTTATTACTTGCTGCAAAGTCTCAAGTTTATTTGTTTTGTAGAATATTTTAAAACAAATATGGTCACTTGAAGAAGGTGGTACTCATGGGCATGAGAGAGTATTGAGATTTCAACCGTTCTTCCGTGGCAAAGAACAGCCTTTAAAATTTTTAGCAAAGAGTGGTGGGAGTATTGCCCTGCATGCACCATTGCACATGATGGAATTCAGGACTCCACATTTTCGAGTGTCTTTTCAAGCAGTGTAAGGGGATAACTGATTATATTATGCAGCATAGAAACTGGAGCTTCGGATACCTTGAGATTTGCCATGCAACACTTAGGCTAAGTTCACATGTAAGGGGCGTTGCATTTGCATTTGTATGTGTTTTTGCACCACATTAATGCATAGAAACGCAATGAAATACATGCATTAATGCACCCATTGATTTCAATGGGAAGCAGATTGTAAACGCAAGTAAAAACGCATGTCATTTTCTGCAAACGCAGAACGCATGTGTTTTTGCAAACGCGGACCAAAACTTGCCGTTTGCAATGCGTTTCCCATTGAAATCAATTGGTGCGTTAACGCATGCGCTCCAATGCATTTTGCACAGTGAATCGCAGTGCAGCCAAACGCAATGCCCAGCGTTGATGTGAGAAGGGCCGTAGTTTGTTCCCCAGGCCCTTGCGCAGGATTGGGCCCAAATGCTTTAAATTGAAAAATAAATCCATGGCTTCCTTGATTACTATTTCTGTGTCATCCTCATTCTCGATTCAAATTTCAATTTTCTGATCATCAAATTGAGAGTTGTAAATTTCCCTAATAGACCACAACAGAAGATTGAGACTATGCAGGATAGAGAAAATAAGGCTCGTGTATAGCATTTCACGGTTCACGTACATGATCTACATCAAGTGTTCAAAACTGCAATGATGCACCACCATAAAAAGGCAAGGTGCTAATTACACTTCCAAGTTTTGAGAGATCTGGATCCAACACGATGTACTTAACCACGAGAACAATTGGATTGCAGTGCAAATTAAAATTATTTTTTATTTTTATATGAAACAAGTGCACTGAGGGATCACCTCAGGTCAGTTAGAGTGGTAATCTGCACCTGCAAGATGTTATGTCATTTACTCAGCAAAACATATTAAAAAGAAAAATGCTGTATACTTTCAGTTTAAAATACATAATACAGTGATCATTGCACTTCCCCGTAATAACAGCGAATTTCTATACAATGCATAAAGTGAAAACCTCGCAGAGGTCAAAATACCCACAATAGTACATACCGTATATACTCGTGTATAAGCCGAGTTTTTCAGCCGAAAATTTGGGCTGAAAAGTCTCCCCCTCGGCTTATACACGAGTCAATACGGGTGGGGGCTGTGGAGGCTGGAAGAGGCGGGGGGAGGCTGCTGTATGAGCGGCCGCGTCACGTGGGGCCGCTCATTATATATGCACTGCTTCCCCCTGTCAATCAGCGGCAGGGGGAAGCAGTTCATATATGCCCCCAAATGCTGGCACTCTCCCCCCTTGTAAGGGCCCCCCCGCTGGTTATATTACCATCCCGGTCTTCTGATCAGCGCCGCTCCTCGGTGCTCCGTCCGTCCAGCTACATCCGGGATCCCCGGCCGTCGCAGGCATATGATGTCATCGTGGGACGGCCGGAGATCCCGGATGCAGCGAGGACGGAGCATGAAGAACGGAGCACCGAGGAGCGGCGCTGATCAGAAGACCGGGATGGTAAGATAAGCAGATGGGGGGTGAGTGCCAGCATTTCGGGGCAGCTGGGTACCCCCAGGGGGCTGCTGGGTACCCCTGGGGGCTGCTGGGTACCCCCTGGGGGCTGCTGTATTACCCCTGGGGGCTGCTGTATACCCCCAGGGCTGCTGTATATACTGCTGGGGCCTGTATACCACTGGGGCTGCTGTATACTACTGCTGGGGCTGCTATATACTACCACTGGGACTGCTGGGGCTGCTATATACTACCACTGGGACTGCTGGGGCTGCTATATACTACCGCTGGGGCTGCTATATACTACCACTGGGGCTGCTATATACTACCACTGGGACTGCTGGGGCTGCTATATACTACCACTGGGGCTGCTGGGGCTGCTATATACTACCACTGGGGCTGCTGGCTCTGCTATATACTACCACTGGGACTGCTGGGGCTGCTATATACTACCGCTGGGGCTGCTATATACTACCACTGGGGCTGCTATATACTACCACTGGACTGCTGGGGCTGCTATGTACTACCACTGGGGCTGCTGGGGCTGCTATGTACTACCACTGGGGCTGCTGGGGATGCTATATACCACCACTGGGGCTGCTGGGGCTGCTGTATACTACCACTGGGGCTGCTGTATACTACCACTGGGGAGGCCTGTATACTACTGGGGTGGGCCTGTATACCACACTGCTGGGGGCTGTATACCTGTGCTGGGGTCCATCCTCGGCTTATACACGAGTCAATAGGTTTTTCCAGATTTTTTGGGGCAAAAGTAGGGGGGTCGGCTTATACACGGGTCAGCTTATACACGAGTATATACGGTAGTATGTGCCCATTGTATGGTATGTACAAATTGGTCAGGGGGAACCCCCATAGAGACCCAAACACCTCCAAACTTCAACACTTAATTAACCACGAGAACAATTGGATTGCAGTGAAAATTAAAATTATTTTTTATTTTTATATGAAACAAGTGCACTGAGGGATCACCTCAGGTCAGGCAGAGTGGTTATTTGTCATTTACTCAGCAAAACATATTAAACAGAAAAATGCTGTATACTTTCAGTTTAAAATACATAATACTGTGATCATTGCACTTCCCCATAATAACAGCGAATTTTTATACAATGCATAAAGTGAAAACCTCGCAGAGGTCAAAATACCCACAATTGTACATAGTATGTGCCCATTGGCACTATTCATATCTAAGACAGGGTAATGACATACAGGTAAACACAAGCAAGTAACATCTATAAGTATTACCAGAGTAAAGTGCAGGTGCAGATCTGGCTAGGAAGGGGTAAGGGCCACCCTAGAAGACTGGCTACCCCTACGCACGTTTCACGTGGCGGTAATAAAGCTTAATCATGGGGGTCAAGACACTTTATTGGCTACTGCCGACGTGGAGTCCCTCTACACCTGCATTTCCCATGATGCAGGTGTGGAGGCGGCCCGTTTTTACCTGGAAAGCCCCAATATGGATGGGCATCTGTGTGAATTAATTGTTGAGCTGCTCCACTTTGCCTTGTCTCATAATTTTTTCCTTTTTAAGAACTCATTCTATCTGCAGAGGCGCAGCACTGCCATGGGCGCGGCCTGTGCACCCACGTACGCAAACTTGTTCCTGGGGTATTGGGAGAGGGACTTGTTTGCGGGCGGGGGCGCATCGGTCGGGCACCATGTGCAGTGCTGGATGCGTTATGTAGATGATGTACTCTTTCTGTGGCAGGGCAGTGTGGGGCAGCTTGAACAATTTATGGAGGAATTAAATACTAATACTAGAAACATAAAGTTAACATATAAATATAAAGATTCGGTAAAATTCATCCTCACACACAACTACTTCACATTTGATGACAACATATATTTACAGGAGACTGGCACAGCTATGGGGAGCAAAATGGCACCACAATATGCAAATCTGTTCATGGCCAAGCTTGAAGGTGACTTTTTATCCTCTTGCCCTATCAGGCCTCTGGCTTACTACCGTTATATTGATGACATCTTGATCATCTGGACAGAGTCTGAGCAACAGCTGAAGACGTTCCACGAACACTTCAATCAATTTCACCCCACCATTAACTTAACACTCAACTACTCCTGCACTGAAGTCAGCTTTCTGGACACCATCATTAAGCTACAGAACAATGAAATAGAGACATCCTTGTACCGGAAACCAATTGACCGTCCAACATATCTCCGATGGGACAGCTTTCATCCAAAGCACATAAAAAACTCTATTGTGTACAGCCAGGCCATCAGATACAATCGGATATGTTCCAACCCTACAGATAAAGACAATCACCTTGAGGAACTCAGAAAGACCTTTCTGAACAAGGGCTACCATCCAAGAACAATCGAGAACCAGATGACAAGAGCCACCAGAATATCAAGGAATCATCTCCTACATTACAAAACTAGAGAAGAGAACAACAGAGTTCCTCTTGTAGTCACCTACAATCCAAGTCTGGAGGTGCTAAGAGGAGCTGCACGAAAACTACAACCACTACTACAAAAAGATGCCCGACTAAAATCAATATTTCCGGATCCCCCACTCTTGTGTTTTAGACAACCTCCGAATCTAAAAAACATCATTGTAAGAAGCTCCCTGTCCTCTCCAGCAGCAACAGGAACCTTTCCCTGCAACCAGACAAAGTGCAAAACCTGTTCATCTATAATGACAAGAGAACAAAATAAGAATTCCTGGGACAGATCAGGACTACAAGATCCCAGGTAACTTCAGCTGCACTACAAGCAATGTGGTGTATTTAATCATATGTACCAAATGCCCAACAGGTGGCATGTACGTAGGTGAGACCGGATTACAATTCAGAACAAGAATGAATTCTCATCGCCACTCAATAAAAGAAAAGCGTATGGCTCTACCTGTAGCAAAACATTTTTGCAGCTCTGAGCACAACACTGAATCCGATATGAGGCTGCTCATTTTAAAGAGTAACTTCAAATCTCAGAGAGAGAGAAGAATTTGGGAATACAAATTGATAACAACCTTTGACACATTCAAAAGAGGATTAAATATTTCACATGGATTTATGGGATTTTATGTAAAATGAACGGACATTTGGGGATAGCAGATTCATGCATTTTATATAAAATGAAAGTGCATTTGGAGACAGCTTGATACACACTGGAATCATAGGACAATGAACTCCTGACACTTCTGTGAACCCTGTCACTTAGTTAAGTTGTGGAGAGCAGACTAAGTATTTTCAGGTCTCCATGGGTTACTAACCATCTACCTAATACATTGGTTCCGCTTATCTTAGAAATCTGGTGTCTCTGTCCCTGCTCCTCCACCCCTCCCTACCCGACTCTGCTTTGCGTCACCTGTCATATCCACCAGAGCATATAACACTGTTTTGCATTTTTTTTTTTTTTTCTGTTCTCTTCTTTCCCTTTTTTCTATTGCTTATGTATAAATGTATGTGTCTTCAGAATTTGTGTCATTATCAGCCTGAAGAAGAGACCTGAGTCGTCTCGAAAGCTTGCTATGTTTACCATCTTTTCAGTTAGCCATTAAAAGGTATCAACCACTGAGGACTCTCAGATTGCAATATAATTTTCATATAAATATAGTAACACTGAAATTGATTTCTTGGATATAAGGCTGTGTGTCTATGAACGGGGATGCATGCAGGCAGATATTTATTGGAAGGAGACAGCAGTAAATGTTCTCCTCCTTCGGCACACGCCCGATCCACGATTAAAGCCATCTCAGTGGGGCAATACTTGCGGGTGAAGCGGGTGTGCTCCACCGAGGCAAATTTCAAAAACCAATCAGATGATTTAAGGGAGAGATTTACAGTAAGGGGATATAGTCAAAGAAGTATTAAAATAGGATACCATCGAGCCAGGGACACCCCACGTTCTGATCTCCTTCTCCCGTCAAGATGGGACAAGGAAGGCACTTCTGATGTTAGATTTATCTCGACATTTAATTGTGAGTTTTCTAACATGAGGAACATTCTATGTAAACATTGGCCAATTCTAATGAGTGAGTCCACTTTGAGGGATTGTTTGCCTAAACAACCTCTAATGACAAGTAGATGTGCAAAAAATCTAAAAGACTTATTAGTGCACAGTCACTACTCCCCTCAGGAAGAAGGGATATTTGGGAATAGGAGTAGAGTAAAAGGATGTTACCCTTGTGGACATTGTTCTGCTTGTGTAAATGTCCAACGTAGTTTCAATTTCACCTCAAGTAACGGGGAAAAGTCCTATCAAATAAGACATTACATAAATTGTGGTATATTATGCCACGTGCGGCTGCCCCAAAATTTATGTGGGACTTACTTCACGTGAATTGCGCATACGAGTGCGAGAACACGTGCGGGGAATTGAGAGTGCTAAAAAAGTGGATGATTTGGAAAGTCTGGAGACTTTGCCACGATACTTCAAGTTATTCCATAATTCAAATCCCAAATCCCTGAAATTCAGAAGGATAGATATCATCAAGGGTGGTATGTGAGGGGGAAACCTGAAGAAGATCTTGGCCCAGAAAGAAACACAATGGATTTCCATATTGGAGACCATTGCCCCTTTGGGATTAAATGAGAGCCTCAGTTTTTCCCCTTTTCTTTAGGTTTGTTTTATGCTGTAACCGACACCTTCCCTTCCCCCCTTTCCTGTTTTCCTCCCCCCTTTTTTTTATCAATTTTTACCCCTCCCCTTTCATTCCTTCCCTCTTCTTTCCTCCCCCCTTATTGTGATTGACCTTTTAAGTGTTTGTACAGTTTTTTTGATAGCTTATTGTTTTTAATTCACATTTAGTTGTACAATGCTTCACTAAAAAAACTGCACCTTTTTGTTCTGGCAGATTTGGCAATAACTACGTTTTGATGCACATGGATTTTTTAAGAAAAAAAAAAAAAGAAGGCGCTCCCCATGATTAAGCTTTATTACCGCCATGCGAAACGCGCGTAGGGGTAGCCAGTCTTCTATGGGGGCCCTTACCCCTTCCTAGCCAGATCTGCACCTGCACTTTACTCTGGTAATACTTATAGATGTTACTTGCTTGTGTTTACCTGTATGTCATTACCTTGTCTTAGATATGAATAGTGCCAATGGGCACATACTATGTACTATTGTGGGTATTTTGACCTTTGCGAGGTTTTCACTTTATGCATTGTATAAAAATTCGCTGTTATTACGGGGAAGTGCAATGATCACTGTATTATGTACCGTATATACTCGTGTATAAGCCGAGTTTTTCAGCACATAAAATGTGCTGAAAAGTCCCCCCTCGGCTTATACACGGGTATATACGGTACTTGAGCTTCCAGTAGGTTACAAATAACAGCCCCCCCGTGGTATCCCCCCCCCGTATATACAGCCCCCCCGTGGTATCCAGGGCCCCCCTTGCTGCACCTGTAAAGGAAGATGTCAGTATACTTATCGCTGCCGCCGCCGCTCCGATGCTCGGTCACCGCGCTGCTCGGGTCTTCATGCTTCCTGTTCCCTTTCCGGCGCTCAGGAAATGACGTCATTGTTCGAGCGCCGGAGAAGGAACAGGAAGCATGAAGACCCGGAGCAGCGCGGTGACCGAGCAGCGGAGCGGCGGCGGCAGCGATAAGTATACTGACATCTACCTTTACAGGTGCAGCAAGGGGGGCCCTGGATACCACGGGGGGGCTGTATACAGCTGGGGCTGCTGTATACAGCTGGGGCCCCTGTATACTAATGGGGGGGGTCTGTATACCTCTGGGGCTGCTGCTGTATATACACCCTGGGGCTGCTGCTGTATATACCCCCTGGGGCTGCTGCTGTATATACCTCCTGGGGCTGCTGCTGTATATACCCCCTGGGGCTGCTGCTGTATATACCCCCTGGGGCTGCTGCTGTATATACCCCCTGGGGCTGCTGCTGTATATACCCCCTGGGGCTGTTGCTGTATACTACCACTGGGGCTGCTGCTGTATACTACCACTGGGGCTTCTGTATACTACTACTGGGGCTGCTGCTGTATATACCACTGAGGCTGCTGTATACTACTACTGGGGCTGCTGTATACTACCTCTGGGGCTCCTGTATACTACCACTGGGGCTGCTGTATATACCTCTGGGGCTGCTGTATACTACCACTGGGGCTGCTGTATATATCTCTGGGGCTGCTGTATACTACCACTGGGGCTGCTGCTGTATATACCACTGGGGAGGCTGCTGTATATACCTCTGGGGCTGCTGTATACTACCACTGGGGCTGCTGTATTATATCTATGGGGCTGCTGTATACTACCACTGGGGCTGCTGCTGTATATACCACTGGGGAGGCTGCTGTAACACTGCTGGGGCCTGTATGTACCACTGGGGAGGCTGCTGTATACCACTTCTGGGGGCTGTATACTACCACTGGGGAGGCCTGTATACCACTGCGGGGGCCTGTATACCACACTGCTGGGGGCTGTATACCTGTGCTGGGGTCCACCCTCGGCTTATACACGAGTCAATAGGTTTTCCCAGATTTTGGGGGCAAAAGTAGGGGGGTCGGCTTATACACGGGTCGGCTTATACACGAGTATATACGGTATTTTAAACTGAAAGTATACAGCATTTTTCTGTTTAATATGTTTTGCTGAGTAAATGACAAATAACATCTTGCAGGTGCAGATTACCACGCTGCCTGACCTGAGGTGATCCCTCAGTGCACTTGTTTCATATAAAAATAAAAAATAATTTTAATTTTCACTGCAATCCAATTGTTCTCGTGGTTAATTAAGTGTTGAAGTTTGGAGGTGTTTGGGTCTCTATGGGGAGTTCCCCCTGACCAATTTGTATACAGTACTACATGGAGGTTTTTGTATTAATCCAACACCATGTGCAGGATTGATTAGATGCCTTAGGCTGGAAACGAAAACACTGTTGTAATGTTATTTTTTGTTTGGAGATGGTGATTGTGCTTAGTTGCAAGTCCTAATTCAACACTAGCTGTGGTCTGTGCACAATGGTAGGCAGCAAAAAACAGCAAAGGTTTAGTAATAGACTAACCCCCAATATTCTTTCAAATCTTAAAGCAGAAATCAGCCCCCAAAAAATCAGATCTCAGCCTGTGCTCTAAGCCTATGTGCATATTGAGTATTTGGTTGCAGAAATTTCTGCACCAAATCTCCATATCCTGGCAGAAAATAAAAGTTTTTGACTTTTTCCATCCAATATTTATGTTTGGGGTGGAAAAACGCTGCAAGAATTAAAATGGTGCCGATTTTTTTTCTGCACCAAATCTGGAAGGTACAAATAGGCATCGTGCACAAAACATCAGGATTCTCACTGACTTTGCTGGCAGAAGGAATTGTTTACAGTTTCTGACAAAACTGTACTCAAAAATGCATTAAAACATGATAAGGTAAAAGATGTTTGTACTATGTTAGCCAGTAGATAGAAAAATATTGGAATTTGAGAGTCCTCAGTGGTTGATACCTTTTAATGGCTAACTGGAAAGATGGTAAGCATAGCCAGCAAAGCCAGCTTTCGGGACATTATGGCCCCTTCGTCAGGCTGATAATGACACAAATTCTGAAGACACATATATATACATAAGCAGGGTTAGATGCTGTAGTAAATACGACAGGTGATGTAAAGCAGAGTCAGGCTAGGGAGTGGGAGAGGTGCTGGGAAAGTAAAGTCAAAATTCTAAGATAAGAGGAACCGATTGTATTATTGTTCTATTATTAGTGGCCTGTGGAGACCTGAAGATTCCTCAGTGAGTTGTAGAAAGCCATAAATTGAAGCAAGACATTTCACATAAGAAGTGTCAAAAGTTCATTGTCCTCTAACTTGAGTCTGTTGGAAGATGTGATATCCCCAAATGTCCTTTCATTTTACATAGAAACGCATGAATCTGTGATGTCCCCAAATGCCCTTTCGTTTTATATAAAAATGCATGATTCCATGTGAGACATTCAATCCTGATGTGAATGTGTCAAAAATCGTTATGAATTTGTATTTCCAAATTCTTCTCTCTCTCTGAGATGTGAAATTACTTTTTAAAACATGATAAAACATGATAAAAATGCACTGTGTACACAGGGCCTAACAATGTTTTGGACCCTAGACCATACCTCAATATATTTACTAGAGCAGACCCAGTATAATTACCTCAGCCAGATCATCAAGTTCCTGACAATAGGTCAGCACCGGGTCCCTGTATGTATCAAGCATTACATAAAATGCTGACCTTCTATATGCCACTTCTCACAACATCTTGAAGCGAGTTATTGTCATGTACTGGCAGGCTCGCTTAAGAAAATGAGCTCAGAAGCAGCCAGTTACACCAACAGGCCCACTTGTAGAGACTTTGTAGGCTAAGATGTGGGTTTTTGCATCAATATAAACATCAATATAAAAGTATGACATTGAACTAAAGGTAGAAACAAGACATGGTTGTCACAAGCCCCATTGAAATGCAAGTAAATATATTTAAAAATATGTTTGTAAATCGTGGTAGAGGCATATTCTAAGTGTTGCTTATCAGTGTAAATAATCAAAATCATAACTGATAAACACATCTTGTTTGAACTTTCTTTATAGAGTTTGTATTCTACAATCATGCCGTAAACTTTGGATTTACATCACTACCTAAAGTAAGATTATTTTTATCTATTTATCTATGTATTGATTAACACTTTCTGCAGATCCTGAGAAAATTATTTTTAATTTGCATGCAAATGAGGAATCATCAGTACACCCTTGGCCTGGCCAAGAGTTCGGTTACACCTACTCACTTTGCATTTCCAGATTATCACCTTTAGGCCTCAGTTCCACTAGTAATTACAACCAACGAGTGCAATCTGATAAAACATCGAATTTCACCATTGTTAAACATTGTGGCAGCGTCTATCTGTAAGTTTTTTCTCATGCCTAATCAGCATGAAAAACAAAAATCGAGGCATGTTGCCTTCGGCAGCGAGTCTTGGAGCACAAATACCCACATAAGTCTATAGGTGAATGTGAAATACCGGACTGCACTTGGATGATATCCAAATGTAGCGCGATATATGCTGAGACTGGCAGTGGAGAAGAGGGAGAAACTATTCTTCCCTTCACCTCCGCAGCTGTGATCTGATTGTAAGATTTTATCACAGTTGCCTGACACTCAGCTCACACTTGCAGCAGAGCCTGAACTGAGTGTCATTGTCATATCGCATCTGACGCCAGTAGAACCCTGGCCTAAAAGCGAAGCTAAATATGTAAGTAGTTGTTTACTCTTGGAGTAATGGCTTTTTCCTGGCAGAGTGTTCTTTTAGCATATGTTGATACAGTACTTGTTTCATTGTGCATAATGACACAATCATACCAGCTTCTGCCATCATCTTCACAAGGTCTTCTTTTGTTGGGTTGATATGCCCATGTTGGACCAATGCCTGTTCATCTCTAGTACACAGAACCCTTCTCCTTCCAAAGTGGTAGGATAGATTCCCATCTTGCTTGTACTTGCGTATAATTGTTTGTACAGATTAATGAGACACTGTCAGGTATCTGGAAATTGCACATAAGGATGAACCAGACTTGTGCAAGTCCGCAATTCTCTTCCTGATATCTTGGTAGAGTTCAATAGACTTTCCCATAATGCTATACAAAGAAGCAGTGTGTGTTTCAGGTGTGCATTAAAATACATCCACAGATGTGTCTCTAATTAACTCAGATGTTGTTAATACACCTATCACAATTCCAAACACATAACATCATCATATGGGCTGTCACAAATTGTATTAAGGCATGATAATATTAGTGTATGTAAACTTTTGACTTTGCAGAAAATAATAAAAATGCCTTAAAACATTCTCTTTCATTATTTTGACATTTGGTAAATATAAATCACAATGGTAATCCTAATTAACCTAAAATGGGAAAGGTTTATTTTGATTTCATGTCAGATTTAGAGAAAAGCATGCATATATGTCTTTATAGTGTATGTAAACTTCTGGTTTCAACTG
The DNA here is from genome assembly GCA_033576535.1 of Allobates femoralis. Lineage (NCBI taxonomy): Eukaryota > Metazoa > Chordata > Amphibia > Anura > Aromobatidae > Allobates > Allobates femoralis. Next base: position 238,406,181 of record JARQOC010000005.1, on the reverse strand, counting down.
TATATATAATATACAGTGGATACGGAAAGCATTCAGACCCCTTTAAATTTTTCACTCTTTTTTTCATTGCAGCCATTTGGTAAATTCAAAAAGTTAATTTTTTTCTTATTAATGTACACTCTGCACCCCATCTTAACTGAAAAAAACCAGAAATGTATATACAGCAGTTTGTGAAAGTATTTGGCCTGCTTGAACTTTTCAACCTTTTGCCACATTTCAGGCTTCAAACATAAAGATATAAATTCTATTTTTTTTTGTGAAGAATCAACAACAAGTGGGACACAATCGTGAATGGAATGAAATTTATTGGATATTTTAAATTTTTTTAACAAATAACAAACTGAAAAGTGGGGCGTGCAATATTATTTGGCCCCTTTACTCTCAGTGCAGCAAACTCACTCCAGAAGTTCAGTGAGGATCTCTGAATGATCCAATGTGTCCTAAATGACTGGTAATGATAAATAGAATCCACCTGTAATCAAGTCTCTGTATAAATGCACCTGCTCTGTGATAGTCTCAGGGTTCTGTTTCAAGTGCAGAGAGCATCATGAAGACCAAGGAACACACAAGGCAGGTCTGAGATACTGTTGTGGTGAAGTTTAAAGCCGGATTTGGATACAAAAAGATTTCCCGAATTTTAAACATCTCAAAGAGCACTGCGCAAGCGATCATATTGAAATGGAAGGAGGATCAGACCACTGCAAATCTACCAAGACCCGGCCGTCCTTCTAAACTTTCATCTCAAACAAGGAGAAGACTGATCAAAAGGCCAAAAGACCCATGATCACTCTGGATGAACTGCAGAGATCTGCAGCTGAGGTGGGAGAGTCTGTCCATAGGAGAACAATTAGTCGTATACTGCACAAATCTGGCCTTTATGGAAGAGTGGCAAGAAGAAAGCCATTTCTCAAAGATATCCATACAAAGTCTGGTTTGAAGTTTGCCACAAGTCACCTGGGAGACACCAAACATGTGGAATAAGGTGCTCTGGTCAGATGAAACCAAAATCGAACTTTTTGGCCACAATGCAATACGATATGTTTGGCGTAAAAGCAACACAGCTCATCACCCTCAAAACACCATCCCCACAGTCAAACATGGTGGTGGCAGCATCATGGTTTGGGCCTGCTTTTCTTCAGCAGGGACAGGGAAGTTGGTTAAAATTGATGGGAAGATGGATGGAGCCAAATACAGGATCACTCAGGAAGAAAACCTGTTGGAGTCTGCAAAAGACCTGAGACTGGGACGGAGATTTAGCTTCCAACAAGACAATGATCCCAAACATAAAGCAAAATCTACAATGGAATGGTTCAAAAATAAACATATCCAGGTGTTAGAATGGCTAAGTCAAAGTCCAAACCTGTATCCAATCGAGAATCTGTGGAAAGAGCTGAAAACTGCTGTTCATAAAAGCTCTCCATCCAACCTCACTTTTGGAAATCGAAGCTGGAGCTGTTTTGCAAGGAAGAATGGGCAAACATTTCAGTCTCTCGATGTGCAAAAGTGATAGAGACATACCCCAAGCAACTTGCAGCTATAATCGTAGCAAAAGGTGGCGCTACAAAGTATTAACTCAAAGGGGCTGAATAATATTGCACGCCCCACTTTTCAGTTTTTTATTTGTTAAAAAACTTTAAAATATCCAATAAATTTTTTTCCACTTCACGATTGTGTCTCACTTGTTGTTGATTCTTCAAAAAAAAATGAGAATTGATATCTTTATGTTCGATGCCTGAAATGTGGCAAAAGGTTGAAAAGTTCAAGGGGGCCAAATACTTTCACAAGGCACTGTATTTGTGCAAATGTATTAAAAAAAGAAAAACTAAAATATCACATGGCTATAACTATTCAGACCCTTTGTTCACTATTGAGTAGAAGCACCTTTTGAGCTAGTACAGCCATGAGTCTTCTTGGGAATGATGCAACAAGTTTTTCACACCTGGATTTTGGGACCCTCTACCATTCTTCCTTGCAGATCCTCTCCAGTTCCATCAGGTTGGATCGTGAATGTTAGTGAACAGCCATTTCCAGGTCTCTCCAGAAATGCTCATTTGGGTTTAAGTCAGGGCTATAGCTGGGTCGGACAAGAATGGTCACAGAGTTGTTCTGAAGCCACTCCTTTGTTACATTAGCTGTGTGCTTAGGGTCATTGTCTTGTGAATCTTCGGACAAGTCTGAGGTCCAGAGCACTCTGGAAAGGTTTTCATGCAGGATATCTCTGTATTTGGCCGCCTTCATGTTTCCTTCAATTGCAACTAGCCATCCTGTCCCTACAACTGAAAAACACCCCCATAGCATGATACTGCCACCACCATGTTTCACTGTTGGGATTGGATTGGGCAGGTGATGAGCAGTGCCTGGTTTTCTTCACACATATCACTTAGAATTATCACCAAAATGTTCTATCTTGTTCTCATCAGACCAGAGAATCTTATTACTCATAGTCTGGGAGTCCTTCATGTCTTTTTTTAGCAAACTCTATGAGGGCTTTCACATGTCTAGCACTGTGGAGAAGCTTCCGTTGGTCCACTCTGCCATAAAGGCTTGACTTGTGGAGAGCTGCAGTGATAGTTGACTTTGTGGAACTTTCACCCATCTCCGTACTACATCTCTGGAGCTCAGCCACAGTGATCTTGGGGTTCTTCTTTACCTCTCTAACCAAGGTTCTTCTCCCAGGATTGCTCAGTTTAGCTGGATGGCCAGCTCTCGGAAGACTTCTAGTGGTTCCAAACTTCGTCCATTTAAGGATTATGGAGGCCACTGTGCTCTTAGGAACCCTGAGTACTGCAGAAATTCTTTGGTAACCTTGTCCAGATCTGTGCCTTGCCACAATTCTGTCTCTGAGCTCCTTGGGCAGTTCCTTTGACCTCATAATTCTGATTTGGTCTGACATGGACTGTGAGCTCTTATATAGACAGGTGTGTGCCTTTCCAAATCAAGTACTATCAGTTTAATTAAACAAAACTGGATTTCGATGAAGGAGTAGAACCATCTCAAGGTGGATCACAAGGGAATGGACAGCATGTGACTTAACTATGAGTATCTGAGCAAATATTAACAATAATAATCTGTATTTATATAGTGCCAACATCTTCCACAGCGCTTAACAATTCAGAGATTTATATACAAACAAATAGTCTTAAGAAACAGTTGTGAAAAAAACAATAGTTGGGGGAAAAAAATGACAACCCTGCTCGCAACAGCTTACCATCTACAATAAGGTGGGAGTGACACAACGTACAGGGGCTTATTTACAATCATGGTCCAACCTTCTTGAGAACGAGTGGAATAGATAAGAGTAGAGTAAGTGGCCACCAGCCAATCTGTGTAGAGCTTTTAGGTCTGATGGATAGTTATGTTCAGGCAAGTAGTGGATAACCTATTACTAAATTACTTCGATTAGGGAGAATGATAGGCCGCTCTGAAAAGAAGTATTTTTAGGGAGCGCCTAAAACTATTTAAGTTGTGGATAGTCCTAATTTCTTGGGGTAGAGCATTCTAGAGAATTGACGCAGCTTGGGAGAAGTCTTGGAGCCGGAAATGGGAGGTTCGTATTAGTGCAGATGTTGGTCTCAAGTCATTCCCAGAGCGAAGAGAATGGGTAGGGTGATAGATAAGTGATAGATACCTATGACCATGTGATATTTCAGTTTTTCTTTTTTAATAAACTTGCACAAATATCTACATTTCTGGGATTTTTCAGTCAAGATGGTCTGATATATATATAGCCAAACACAAGTGCAATAAGTAAAAAGAAAACCCCTGACTGTGTCCTGGCTGCAACACCATTTTGGACCAATATATTGACTCATTCAGACATTTGGTACAATCCACAATATTAGATAAAACAACAACAGAATTATCTAATATCAGTGTGCTAGAAAGAAAGGCAGTTTACCGCCTGAACAACAACAGGGAGATTACTATTAAGCCTGCAGATAAAGGTGGGGCCATTGTTCTCCTGGATACAAAGGACTACATCAAGAAGCACACAGACAGCTGATGGATATACAGTACTACACCAAATTGGATAATGACCCAACTCCAAAATATATGAGGGAGTTGAGAAGACTCATTAAATGTTTGGGTACGGATTCCACAAACCTTCTGAACTTAAAACCTGAGGATCCAAGGATGGGAGTTTTCTATATGCTTCCCAAGATTCATAAACCAGGTAACCAGGGAGACCATCATCTCAGGAGTGGGAACACTCACTGAAAGAATCTCTGGGTGGGTGGAAAATGTCCTTAAGCCACTTGTAAGGAAGACAGACAGCTATATACAGAACACAAAGGACCTTTTAAATAAGCTCTCTACAATAGGTCCCCTCCCCGAGAGTACCATCTTAGCCACCATGGATGTGGAATCCTTATATTCTAACATCACACACGAAGATGGACTTACTGCTGCCGATTGTTTCTTGAAGCCAATGGGATCCCTTCTGAATCAGTACTAAGACTCACTAGATTTATCCTCACACACAACATTTTCTCTTTTGGTAAAGAACTGTATTTACAATGCACCGGAACCTCTGTGGGAAGCAAATGGTCCCCCCAGTATTCCAATCTCTTCATGGCTAAACTGGAAAATGACTTTTTAGCCTCTTGCCCCTTCAAACTATTGGCGTACTTCCGTTTCATTGATGACATCTCAATAATCTGGACTGAGACTGAACATGACCTTTTAAATTCCATGACAATTTCAACAAATTTCATCCCACCATAAACCTGACACTGGACCACTAAAAAACAGAAATCAACTTTCTGGATACCACCATAAAAATTCTTAATGGTTCATTTCAGACATCGGTATATCGGAAACGGATTGACCGTCCCACATACCTCAGATGGGACAGTTTCCATCCGAAACATATCAAGAAGTCTATTGTCTACAGCTAGGCCCGCAGATATAACCGTATTTGTTCCAACCCAGCGGACAGGGATGAACACTTAAACCATTTAAAAAAGAAATTTTTTAACCAAGGCTACCACCCCACCTCCATTGAGGATCAGATCATTAAAGCCACAAGGATCCCTAGAAATCAAGCACTCCAATATAGAGAAAAAGAAGAGAACCATCATGTTCCTCTGGTGGTGACCTACAACCCACGGCTTGTGGTACTAAGGAAAACTGCCAGGAAACTTCACCATATCCTACACAAGGATGACCGACTAAAAATAATATTCAAAGACTCTCCCTAGCTGTGCTACAGGCAGCCTCCCAATTTAAGAAACATCATGGTTCGAAGTTCAATGCCCTTGGATACACCAAGAGAAACTTATCCATGCAATGTGAAGAGCTGCAAGACCTGTGCTCACATAGAGGCCAGAGACAGGATTCAGATCCCCAACACACAGCAGGATTATAAGATTCCTGTGACATTCATCATGCTCCTTTTCCAATGTGGTGTATTTAATTATATGCACTATATGCCCAATAGGGGGCTTTTTATGTTGTGAGACTGACAACGTCTAAGGGTAAGGATGAGGTCTCATCATCACACAATTACACACAAAAAAATCAATTTTCCAGTAGCAAAGCATTTTTCTAGCCAGGGACATAACATTGAAAATATGAAGGTTTTAATTTTGAGAGGTAATTTCAAATCACAAAAACATTGAAGAGTTTGTGAATCTAAATTAATTACAACTTTTAATTGTATACAGGAAGGGCTAAACCAAAGTGATGGATTTATGGCTCATTATAACAACTGAAGAATGTTGTTCAAAGACACTGAAATCTTAAAGACACCAAGTTTTCTTATAAATTAGCGTCATAAAAACTTTCAGACCACTAGGCCTGCCTGATTGAGGATCCTCCCCAAGCTGCTTTGTTTATTTAGCTGAATGTCCAGGCCCTGTAATATTTATTCAGTTAAATGTCCAATCATTTTAGTTTTGTGAGTAGGGCCGGCAGGGAAGGGGTTACTCAGATACTGGTACGGTGGCTTCAGTGGGGAATCACGGCTGGTCGGGTCTCGGTTCCGTGCCCTGGGCACTCAATTGGTTGATGGGGATGAGGGGGAACTTGGGGATAGGGAAATGTGACGCCACCTGTGGTTCCTGGTAATGTGGTTACCAGCCCTGCAGCCGGCCACTGAAGTGATGGTGAAGCAGCTTTGGTAGTACAGCTTCCCACAGGCGGAGCTTTACCTCAGGATAGCGGGAGGATGAGAGGAGTCGTAGTCCTTGACTCTTTGGTGCTGTAGAGGCCTGTCGGGTGACGAATAATTAATGCCAGAGACCATATTAGCTCAAACAGTTCTTTACTGGTACCAGGTGGATAAGGTACACGGTACAGTCTGATTCACTGGGAGTTATAGCTGCGGACTTAGGAGGCTTTTGCAGAGTCTGTCAGAGGTGTATCTATAATAACTTTCTTAGTCTGTGTTCTACTTTAGCTCTCTTGTCAACCACACTAAAGAGCCCGTTCGCCAGTCGCCAGGTCTATTACTAAAAGATACTTCTGACCCTTCTCCGGTCCGGACGGGAGCGGTGAGCAGGCAATCCCTCCCGTCACCGGTTTTTAGTCCTTTCCCTCGTTAGTGTCTTGGACCCACTTTGGGACAGAGGTGGGATTTAGTCTTGTGGTGCCATGGCTCCTACTTTAGGCGCACAGCCTGCCGGTCTGCGGTTTGGGATGAACCGTTAACAAACCTCCTCAGTTCCGGTTTACCGGTGTCAACCTGCGCACTCCAGACGGCTCCAACCAGACCTGTAGTGTCCCCTTTCTTTGTCTGGGTCACCTCTCTCCTTAGAAGTGCCCTCCTGTCACGGCTGCAGGGTCCCCTGCGTCCGTCCTTTCTCCTCTTCTGTCACCGTCTGACTAACTGTCTGTAACTGTCACTTTTGTCTCCCGCTCTTCTAAGCTCCACCCCCCTGGGACCTACTAAATTACAGTCCCCTGTACTAAGGTGTCTTATGAGCGTGCGTGTGTGCAGACTCTGGGTTCCTCCTCATCCACGACTATGGAGACACCACACCTTCTGTTTGGGATGCAGTACCCCCCTGTGGCATCCCGCCAGAGGGGCGCCACATTTGCATGTATATATTTTGAGTTTCTTTCAATACTTTGTCATATACCATGCCTGATGAAGAGACCTAAGACGTCTCGAACGCTTGCCTTATAACATCACTTATTTTATTTTTGTTAGCCATTAAAAGGTATCACAACTACAAGACTGTTATCTTGTTTCTCCCACTGAGAGTAATCAACATTGTTGCCCAGTGTAAGAAATGTAAGAAAGCTGTTGATCTCCCAGCAGGACAATGACTCTAACCACACTTCAAGAAGCATCCAGAAATGTATGAAAACAAAGTGATGGACAGTTGGAACGTGGCCAGCAATAAGTCAGGATCTTAATCCCGTTGTACATCTATGGGGAGATTTTTAAATTGTTGTTATATATGTTTACATACACATACAGACATGGCCAAAAGCGTTGCTACCCTTAAAATTGTTCCAAAAAATTAAGTATTTCTCACTAAACGCATGTTTACTTCCTTTGTGTGTATTGAAACAACATAATACCAACACAAAAATAACAGAGAAAGAACGGCATAAGAAAGTCATAATTCCACACAAAACCACCAAATAGGCCCGACAAAATTGTTGGCAAACTCAAATTAATATTTGGTTCCACACCCTTTGGAAAAAATAACTTGAAATCAATCGGTTCCTGTAACCATCAACTGGAATTTTAGACCAGTCTTCATTTGCAAACTGCTGCAGGTCTCTAATATTTGAAAAGTGCTTTCTCTTAACAACAATTTTAAGATCTCTATAGGTTTGCAATGGAATTTAGATCTGGCTTATTGCTGGCCACGTTAGAACTCTCCAGCTCTTTGTTTCTATCTATTTCTGGATGCTTCTTGAAGTATACTTAGGTCATTGTCCTGCTGGGAGACCTATGACCTAGGACAGAAACCCAGCTTTCTTACACTGGGCTCTACCAAATTTGTCTGTACGCACTGTGTTCTCCTCTTTGTAGACCTCAAACCATTTTCAGTAAACAGTACAATGATGTGCTTTACCGAAAAGCTCTATTTGGCCTCATCTGTCCTCAAGATGCTTCACCAGAAGGATTTTGGCTTGCTGATGTACATAGATTCTCTATGGGGTTTAGGTCAGGCAAGTTTGATGGCCAATCAAGCACAGTGATACTCTGGTTAGTAAACCAGGTATTGGTTCTTTTGGCAGTGTGGACAGGGGCCAAGTCCTGCTGGAAAATAAAATTTCCATCTTGTCGGCAGAGGGAAGCATGAAGTGCTCTAAAATTTCCTGGTAGATGTCAGCGCTGACCATTTGGCACTTCCTCGGCCCCTCTGCATGACTATGGTTTCGATATGTTACTTTTTTCAAAGACTGCACCAAAGCTATATTTGTCGCGCTGCCCATCATTGAGACAAGGTCTGAATCTAGGCATGCATCGCCACCAGCACCATTTTATTGAGAGCCACTGGAGAAGAATCTGTGCATGTGCTGGCATCAATGCCATTTTACTGAAGATCACCAGAAGATAAATCTGTGCAAGTATCACCTGTGGCGAAGACGTGCAAACTTTATAAAGCAAGGCACATACAGCCATTAGAGAAGTGGAGGAGCTGGAGAAGAGCTCAAGATCCTAGCCGCTGTCCTGCCCCAATGCACTGAAAGCTTATTACTCCCACACTTCAAATGTGGATTAAAGAACAGTCAGGATGTGAATTTCTTCACTAAAGGTATCTATTGAATCATAACAGTGCATTATGGCCATGCCTTTACTTTAACATGATAAATCATGATTACAAGTTTATCTTACAGAGGAGCTGTCACCAGGATAAAATTAGTCAGTTTTTGCTGTTGTGTTACTCCTTCTGTTCACTTGAGTACACCATGTATTTTTTTTTAATCCGCTTTACTGTTCCAGATGTGTGGACCTTTTTCTTCAGTGCTAATTCTTTTGGCTAGGGATGATGATCAAATAGTGAAATACTCGGAATTGACAGAATTGTACCGAGTAGCTTGTAATACTTGCGTATTCATACAGAAAAGACTTCAATGCAAGTCAATGGGAAACGCAAGTAATTTTCTGCTGGACCTGATGAAGAAGTCTGGGGACCTGAGGAAAAGGCTGAAATGGATGGAAATGTGATGAAACTGAATAGGAACAGCCTGAAGAATATGCCTGCATGCATTTCTGACTCACATATGGTTTCTGGGAATAATAGAGAACAAGAACACCTACAAATCCTAACCTAAATTGCATTTCACAGGCAAAAATGTTAAGAAACAAATTTTCCTGCATAATCACTTGATGTATGGGGGCCACAATGGCATTGCCTCCCTCGGGGGGTAATGTCTTGCTTGGAAACAAGAAGGGGTATCCAAACCAGGTAAGCCCACAGCATGCAACACTTTTCTGACTCCAGACCAGAAGGGGTGCTCTAAAACCCGAGTTCAGGGGAGCTCACCTATAAATTCTGGCCCGAGGGTAAAGTTAGTTAGTTCAGTTCCGATGAGGACTGTGAAGAGGTCCTGTGGACTGGAGCAGAGTACAGCTCATTCCGGGACAAAGACTAGCAAGTATGAGGGACACATAGGAGAGGGCCTGAGGAAGGAGAAAAGCAGGCCTGGGGAGTGGACCCAGTTATCGGGCTCACCCCAGTGCAGAGCACCAAAAGTGGACACCGGAGTCCGAGGCTGTGAGGGTAGTCCAGACCCAGCAGCTAAAACTGGAGGGCGGGAGATTCAAGGTCTTCCGGCCACCACAAAGCCCAGGAGGCAATGCAGCATCAGAGAGCTCAGGGACAGCAACCAGAGGAGTGGTACCCGGGAAGGGCTTGATCTGCCTGCTATACGGGTGAGAGACTGACAAACAGGAGGAGAGGGTCGCAGCCTAGCTACAGGCAGCCAGGACTAGCAAAGAGTAGAGCAACAGGGAGGCATCAGAACTGACTGGGTGAGGAGATCCCCAACTTGCTTCCAGGCCACCCAGATTCACATCACCTGTGGACAGTATCCTGGCTTTTACCTGCAACCAGGAAAGGTAATGGAGACTACGAGCTGTGTGTCTGTCAGTTATTCCGCGCCCTCATTCCTGCACCCCCAATGGCCTACCACCGCCATAGACTTCACCGGCTGCCCTGGGATACCGCTCCACCCATGGGGAGCAAAACCACCACAGCTGCATTCCAATCATCCCCAGAGGTCCCACACCACAGCAATAAAAACCACCAATAGCCGAATACCACGGGTTGCCTCACGAAAACCATCCCCTAAATCCCTATACTCCCCGAGTTTAATTGAAACTGCCAGGGCTACGGAGCCAGGTCTCGACCCCCGTGACGTCCCCCATAGAAGAACTGTTAGCCCAGTCTCCGAGTACCCCACGGCCGTGGAGAGGGCGTGTCATATATAAGGCAAAATATATCTCTTTACTGTATGTTCACATGCAGCTTTTTTGCTTTTTTTTGCCTTTTTTTGTCTTTTTGGGAGGGTCCTGACTTTAACATTTTCTCAGCCCCTCCCTCATACATAATTTTTAGTTAGATATTCCCCAGCGCTTTACAATGTCAGGTAAAATGTGCCCATTGGTATGATGGTCTTTGCCCTTGGGAGCCTCAGGTGGTCCTGTAACATACAGTACAGACCAAACGTTTGGACACACCTTCTCATTCAAACAGTTTTCTGTATTTTTATGACTATGAAAATTGTAGATTCATACTGAAGGCATCAAAACTATTAATTAAAACATGTGGAATTATATACTTAACAAAAAAGTGTGAAACAACTGAAAATATGTCTTATATTCTAGGTTCTTCAAAGTAGACACCTTTTGCTTTGATTACTGCTTTGCACACTCTTGGCATTCTCTTGATGAGCTTCAAGAGGTAGTCACTGGAAATGGTTTTCACTTCACAGGTGTGCCCTGTCATGTTTAATAAGTGGGATTCTTGCCTTATACATGGGTTTGGGACCATCAGTTGTGTTGTGCAGAAGTCTGGTGGATACACAGCTGATAGTCCTACTGAATAGACTTTTAGAATTTGTATTCTGGCAAGAAAAAAACAGCTAAGTAAAGAAAAACGAGTGGCCATCATTACTTTAAGAAATGAAGGTCAGTCAGTCCGAAAAAATTGGGAAAACTTTGAAAGTGTCCCCAAATGCAGTTGGAAAAACAATCACGCACTACAAAGAAACTGGCTCACATGAGGACCGCCCCAGGAAAGGAAGACCAAGAGTCACCTCAGCTGCCGAGGATAAATTAATCCGAGTCACCAGCCTCAGAAATCACAGGTTAACAGCAGCTCAGATTAGAGACCAGGTCAATGCCACACAGAGTTCAAGCAGCAGACACATCTCTACAACAACTGTTAAGAAGAGACTTTGTGCTGAAGACCTTCATGGTAAAATAGCTGCTAGGAAACCACTGCTAAGGACGGGCAACAAGCAGAAGAGACTTGTTTGGGCTAAAGAACACAAGGAATGGTCATTAGACCAGTGGAAATCTGTGCTTTGATCTGATGAGTCCAAATTTGACATCTTTGGTTCCAACCACCGTGTCTTTGTGCGACGCAGAAAAGGTGAGCGGATGGGCTCTACATGCCTGGTTCCCACCGTGAAGCATGGAGGAGGAGGTATGATGGTGATGGGTGCTACTCCAGATGACCTGGCCTCCACATTCACCAGACATAAACCCAATCGTGATGGTTTGGGGTGAGCTGGGCCGCAGAGTGAAGGCAAAATGGCCAACAAGTGCTAAGCATCTCTGGGAATTCCTTCAAGCTTGTTGAAAGACCATTTCTGGTGACTACCTCTTGAACTCATCAAGAGAATGTTAAGAGTGTGCAAAGAAGTAATCAAAGCAAAAGGTGGCTACTTTGAAGAAATGTAGAATATAAGACATATTTTCAGTTGTTTCACACTTTTTAGTTAAGTATATAATTCCACATGTGTGAATTCAGAGTTTTGATACCTTCAGTGTGAATCTACAATTTTCATAGTCATAAAAATACATAAAACTCTTTGAATGAGAAGGTGTGTCCAAACGTTTGGTCTATACTGTACGTTTAAGATGAACTGCTCTTACTCAAACATTTGGGCTGTCCCTCCCTCATTGTTACTTTACATAGAGGAATACATAGTCTATGGCAATTTACAATGACAGCTACAACGTGTCCATTAGTGCATTGGGCTTTACTCTCCTCCTCCTGCAACCACACCTCCATGTCATTCTGTGGCCCTCAATTGATGTTGTAAGAGGGCAAGAAGGTGTCAGGAAACCTGAGTTTGATGAGGGACCCTGTAACATACATTTAGGATGAACTGCTCTTACTCATACATTTGGGCTGTCCCTCCCTCATTGTTACTTTACATAGTGGAATACATAGTCTATGGCAATTTACAATGACAGCTACAACGTGTCCATTAGTGCATTGGGCTTTACTCTCCTCCTCCTGCAACACCACCTCCATGTCATTCCGTGGCCCTCAATTGATGTTGTAAGAGGGCCAGAAGGTGTCAGGAAACCTGAGTTTGGTGAGGGACCTCAGGTGATCCTGTAACATACGTTTGGGAGGGACTTCTGTTACTCATACATTTGGGCAGTCCCTCCCTTATTGTTACTAACATAGCGGAATACATAATCCATAGCTGTTTAAAATGCCAGCTACAACATGCCCATTAGTGCATTGGGCTTTACCCTCCTCTTCTTCCCTTGCAACACCACCTCCATGTCATTCCGTGGCCCTCAATTGATGTTGTAAGAGGGCCAGAAGGTGTCAGGAAACCTGAGTTTGGTGAGGGACCTCAGGTGATCCTGTAACATACGTTTGGGAGGGACTTCTGTTACTCATACATTTGGGCAGTCCCTCCCTTATTGTTACTAACATAGCGGAATACATAATCCATAGCTGTTTAAAATGCCAGCTACAACATGCCCATTACTGCATTGGGCTTTACCCTCCTCTTCTTCCCTTGCAACATCACCTCCATGTCATTCTGCTGCCCTCAATTCAAGTTTTCAGATGGCCAGCAGATGTAATGAAACCTGACTTTTGTGGCCCTGTAACATACATACACAGCCACTGTGCATTTCAGAGTGCCCTCACTTATTCATGTTGTAGGGCCCTCACTCCCTCATTTTACTCCCTTAAGGGCAGAAATTACAGAGAAGGGCAAACAAGATGAAGTATAAGAAGGGAGCAGTTATTGCGGCCTTCGAAACTCAGCTTTGGCTTAACTAGACTGTGAACTGAAAAAAATAAAGCTGCGCTACTCAACTGGATGACAATCACAGACATATCACTTGAATGGACAAAGGACAAATGGTGACCCCCCTCCAGTATAGGTTGGGGAAGCTCCTCCACATGGCTCTGTGATTATATATTAAGACTTATTGATACTCTAATAGTTGGTCCAGTGCAGAATATGCATTGTCTTTGTAAAAAGTTGCCCTGGGGGCTGTGTCATAGTCTGTAGCTTCAGACACAAGAAGGGCAGAGACTGCAGAGAGGACTGCAGAGACTACAGAGAAGAAGGGCAAGCGACATTGAGTCCAAGTAGGGAGTAGTGACTGCGGCCTGCGAGCCTCTGCTTTGGCTTAACTCTGTGAACAGAAAATATAAATCTGTACTACGCAACTGGATGACGAGCTCAAATATATCACTTGTGCAAGAGAATAGAGAAAAGACATATGGTACCCCCCTCCAAGATGGGTTGGAGAAGATCCTCCACATGCCTCAGAGATTTTCATTTGCAGTATAGCCAAATTATATATGAAGACTTAGTGATACTCTAGTAGTTGGTCCAGTGGAAAATGTGCATTGTCTTTCCAAAAATTAGCCCAGGGGGCTGTGTCATAGACGCAGGAAGACACCATGGCATGGACCTTCAATGAGAATCATTATTTATGTAGGACTATTGTAGTAGTTGTGGCCCTCAATTCAAGTTTTCAGAGGGCCATCAGATGGCCATCAACAGTCAGTGTAAATTGCTATCGAATATGTATCCCCTATATCAATCACAATGTGGGACAACCCAGGGATGTTTTTCTGCCAACAATGGTGACTAACTGTAGATTGCTAGTAGATTCCCTTACATTACTTTCCACCCTAACGTCATGATAATGTGTACATGAGTTGGCATTTTTGTTTTCTATATAAGACCATTGCCTGTTTAAGACTGTAACGGGGTTGCTCTCCTGATGAAGGAGCGTGGACGCGCTCAGAAACACGTTGAGATTAAAGGCACCATTATCCTTTACTTCTTGGAGTTTAAAGGGATCCTGTCTACTCCAAAACGCCTCCTAAGCTATCAAAACATGTCCCTGCAGCATCCTATCACTAATCTCACACTCCTTTTGGCTCAGAAAAGCATCCTGTGAAAGTGGAGAAAAACGTTTTATAACTTACTCATTAGCGATGTTGATTAGCAGGGGCTATATTCTTTATTCCCTAGGGCGAGCTCTCTTCGTCATAATGTCATGCCCTAATAGGCGTGATCTTCTATTCATATTGTATTCAGCGCCTCCCTGCTCTCATCAACGCTGCCTGGGCTGTAATGGGGCTGTAATGACGCAAATCGCATCATTTCCGGCATCGGGTGACGTCAGTACACCCGCGCCGCTCTGTAGGCTTCAAGCACTGCATTGCGCATGCGGCGTGGGTGTACTGATGTCACCCGATGGCGGAAATGACGCGATTCGCGTCATTACAGCCCCATTACAGCCCATGCAGCGCCGAGGAGAGCAGGGAGGTGCTGAATACAATATGAATAGAAGGTCATGCCTATTAGGGCGTGATTTTATGTCAAAAAGGGCCGGCCTAGGAGCTAAAGAATATAGCCCCTGCTAATTAACATCGCTAATGAGTAAGTTATAAAACGTTTTTCTCCACTTTCACAGGATGCTTTTCTGAGCCAAAAGGAGTGTGAGATTAGTGATAGGATGCTGCAGGGACATGTTTTGATAGCTTAGGAGGCATTTTGGAGGTGATAGGATCCCTTTCAGTTCGATTAATTGCAGTGTACGTGGACCATGGAGAATTGTCCATTTAGGATTATTTCTACAGCCACAGCGATTGCGTGAAGCGTGGGTCCAGCAGCAGCTGCAATATGTGTATACACTGGTTGTGGGTCTCACAACCTCACAAGGTGAGCAGTGACATCCGCAGATTTCTTATCATTATTCCAAAGGGATAAGACACTTTTGCCCTTGTTTCCCCTTTCTCTTGTTTTAGTTCTTTAACTTCTCCCTCCTTGGCATTGTTAATCCAAAGATAGCCCAGGCTGATATGCTGGTTTATTGAAACTGGCCCAGTTTGAGGGTGAGTTTTTCATCAACTGATCTACAATGGCCCTTTTGAAAGATTCCATTGTGCAACCCTTTGATGACTCCTAAATGAGAGAAGGAAATTTCTCCTTTTAACAGCGAGATGATGTCAACAGATTGGGAAAATGCATCATACGAGGGTCTTGTGAAAGACAGTTACATATGAACTGTGCCTGTGGGGCAAACTAAAAACACCCTAAAGGTTCTGTTTCCCCACCATGATGAACAATAACCGTCCTCTCCTCGTCGTGCTGTCTCGCCTCCTCCTCCACCACCTCCATTTCAGGCCATCCATGCTGGATAGAGACGATTCTGGGGTTGGAAGTCCCATCTGTGGCACAGAAAAAAAAATCCAATTCCTCATCCACCTCCTCATCCTCCTCTTCCTCATCATTACCCAGTGTTGGCTGAGAATATTAGGCTGGACTGGGTAGTGTCATCCATTTGAAAATCTTGCTCCATAGCCACTTGCTGGGCACTGTAAGTTCCTTTTTCAAACTATCCAGTGAGCATTTCAATAACAGAACAGTGGGATGCTTACACTCATAATAGTCTCATCACTGGTCACGATCTTGGTGCAGCACTCAAAGTTTTCAAGAACCTCACAAATGTCAGTGATCCACACCCACTCGACGTTATGTGTGGTGGCTGACTGTCAGTCTGACAGGCATTTTGAAGCTGGTATTCAGCTACTGCCCTCTACTGCTCACTAATCCTTGCCAACATATGATATGCAGAGATCCAGCACGTGGGCAAGTCACAAATGAGTCGGTGACCAGGCAAATTGAAACACTTTTGCAGCGCTGCAAGTAAGCCAAAAACGATAAAGGAATGTCAGAAATTGGCGCTATTACAGGGTATGTTTTTAGAAACCGCTTGTACAACTAGGTTCAGCACGTGACCCATGCATAAAACATGTACTAGCTTGCCGAGATTTAAAGCTGCTACTAGGTTACACCCATTATCACACACGACCAGACCGGGTTGGAGTGACACTGATTAGTCTGTTCTTTTATCCCTTGTAACAGCTCTGCTACGGTGTGTGGTGTATGACCTAAACAGATGAGTTTCAGCAGAGTGTGTTGCCGCTTTGCTGATGCACTGCTGCAGAGCTCCCAGAGTAGCAGGGATGGTGAGGTTTATTGAGTAGAAGATGAGGAGCAGGAGGAGGAGGAAGGGGAGACAGGAATTAGCATATGAGGATAAGGAAGCCTTGATGGAAGTTGGACCTACTATTCTTGGCATAGGTAAGATGTGTAATATTCCAGTTTGCAGCTTTGTCCCACCCTCCACACAGGTTGACCAGTATGCCATGAAAAAATGTATTGTCCCTGTTCACAACAACTTGTCCATGTGTCTGTTGTTAGATGGACCTTCCTGGTTAAGATATTGGTGAGAGCACAGTTGATACTGTTTAACATATCCTTGTGTAACATGGGGATGGCACATTTGGCAAAATAGTAGTATCTAGGAACAGAGTATTGTGGGGCAGCCACAGCCAAGAGATTACAGAAACACTCCGTTCCAACAAGCCTGAATGGCAACATCTCCATGGATAGTAATTTGGCAATGTGAGCATTTAGTATTGGTGCCTGTGGGTGCATGGTTGGGTATTTACTTTTCCTCTCCAAGATATCGAGCAGAGACAACTGCACGCTTCGCTGGGACAACAAAGTGGACGTGGTTGTTGTTGATTGCTGTCTGTGCAACTGCAGCTTGTGTGCAGGAGGCATGAGCGCCTTCTTCCTGGACAGCAGATTGTTAAGGATGTAGCACAACAAAACGTCAGTAGTTTCACCCGCAGACACAGATATGGTATCCTAGTGTTCCGTCCACTTACTGGGGTTCATGGCTGCCATGTGCTTTCGCATACTGGTGGTGCTCAGGTTGGTTTTGCTCTGGCCTCTACTCAGCTTGATATTGCAGATGCTACAGATGACAATGTTTTTGTTTAAAGAATTATCAGAAAAAAATTCCATGCAGCGGCAGAACGCTTGACCTGAGTTGTGGCAGAATGGGTGTGCTCTTGGGAACAGCTGACCCAGTTTTCACTCTGGTCAAACCACTACCCCTTTGTGCCTGTGTTGGTACTACATATCCATCCCCCTCTATGCTGCTGTGCTTGCTATGCGTGCCAACAGTCCAGGTTGGATTAGTGGACTCATCATCATCCACCTCATCTTCCAATGCCTCAATCTGATCCCCTTTCTGAGCTAAGATTTTAGGATGACCATGATGGCAACTGTGTCTCATCATCATCAGCCTTCACCTCTTGAGACAGTAAATCATACTGCTCAAATTGGCTTTCTTCTGGTCGTGGGTGCTCAAATGTTTGTGCATCAACGGACACCATCTCCTCACACATTCCTCTTTAATGCTGCATGGTGAGAGGCCACAGCTAACAAAGGGATACGTGCAAAACAGATACTCAGAGTGGCCAAATTTGGGGTCATATTTTTCCTGTGACTCATGATGGGGGGAGGAAGGAGGACCAGGTTGAGGATTGGATGGCCCAGCTTTTTGGCAACCGAGACTAAACTGTGTGGGAAGATTTGATGCTGGTTGAGAAGTGACTGGAGGCCTTGTCTGTGATGCAAGCCAGAACCTGCTTGTGCTCTTCGAGTTTCAAGACAGGTTTTGGCACGGACCGGTAATTTTTATAGGAACATAGCACATGCATCATCAACTTTCTTCTGACCTATCACAGATTCAGTGCATTGTCGGGCAGCTCAGTCAACACTACATACACATCCACATTCATGTCTATGTCCATATCCCTGTCCCTTAACGACAGTCTTTTTAAGCAATATATTTTAGACTTTTATGGCACAGGCCGATATGAACTGTAACCCAAAAAAATACAGGGCCACAAGGATCTGTGATTTTTACGGACACCACAGAATGCAAATACTGGATTGGACTCGATCTTAACAGAACACTAGACCGTTTAATTTTGTAGATTTTTACTGCACCAGCCAAGCGAACTGTAACCACAAAAATGACAAGGGCACAAGGACCTGTGGTTTTGAACAGACACGCAAAAGGCTACTAGTGGATTGTATTTTAACAGGACACTAGGACCATATTAATTTTGTAGATTTTCATGGCATTAGTCAAGTGAACTATAACATCAAAAATTACAGGGGCACAAGGAATCTGTGGTTTTGAAGAGACACCCAAAAGGCTACTACTGGTATGGATTGTATTTTAACAGGACACTAGGACCATATTAATTTTGTAGATTTTCATGGCATTAGTCAAGTGAACTATAACATCAAAAATTACAGGGGGCACAAGGATCTGTGGTTTTGAAGAGACACCACAAAAGGCTACTACTGGATATGGATTGTATTTTAACAGGACACTAGGACCTTATTAATTTTGAAATTTTTTATGGCACTAGCCAAGAGAACTCTAACCCCAAAAATTGCAGAGGGCACAAGGAACCTGTGATTGTGAACAGACACCACAAAAGGCTACTACTGGATTGGATTACATTTTAACAGGCTACTAGGATACTATTTACAGCACCAGCCAAGCGAATTGTAACCCCAAAAATTACAGGTGGTACAAGTACCTGTGGTTTTGAACAGACATCACAAAAGACTACTATGGACACCAGGACCGTATTCATTTTGTAGATTTTTACAGCACCAGCCAAGGGAACATGAACCCCAAAATTGACAGGGGGCACAAAGACCAGTGGTTTTGGATGAACACCACAAAAAGCAAATACTGAATTGGACTGGGATTTTAACAGGATACTAGGACGATATAATTTTTTTTAATTTTGATGACACAGGCCAACTGTAATCTCTAAAATGACAGGGGGTACCAGGACTTGTGGTTTTGAAGAGACACCACAAAATGATACTGTTTGATTGGACTGTATTTTAACAGGACTCTAGGGCCATATTAATTTGTTAGATTTTTATGGCACTGACCAAGTGAACTGTAATCCCAAAAATGAAAAGGAAATATGGAAATACTTACACAATACATTTTAGTCTCTCCCTGCTTCTTAAAATCTCCCTCCCTACACTATTCTGACATAGTTAACAGTCGATTTAGCTCTGAAAAGAGCTGTGGTATTCTTGTTATATGGAGATACTGGAATACTTTTTTTAGTCTCTCCCTGCTCCACAAACTATCCCTCTCTACATTATTTTGACCTACCATACACTTGATGCAGCTCTGAAAAGAGCTATTGTTTTATTTAGATGCCAGAAACACTCTCCCTAGTGATGCTCCCTCTCTCTCTCTACGCTCACATTGTGCTCTTTCCAGATGCAATGTACAAAAGATGGCAGAGGCAGAGCTTATATAGACCCTATGATGATGGGCGGCCAGCCAATCACAGTAATGCCACAACCAACATGGCTACAGCATTACTGTGATTGACAAGCAAGCCCGGTATGCTTGATGGCTGAAAATAAGGTTCCAAACAGGCTGGACTGGATACTTTAATCTCGCAGGGTGAGCACACAATACTCAGGACCGAGTAGTCCGAATACTGTGATATCCATGTGAGTACTGTATAGTTATGCGTAGACTCGCTCACCCTTACTTATGGTTTTTACCAAGGAGGCATGGCTAACAGAATTTCTTGGGTGTCTGTTTTTATTACTGGTACACACCATAAACATTTGCACTAAATAAAAAGGACTTAATAATTGGAACCATATGGCAGACTAAAAAAAAAAATAGAGTAGTTAGGTGAGCTGCAGGGATTAAAAAGGGAGGAAAGACTTCCCACTTTTCACCTGGTGACATGTCCTCTTTAAGCTTTGTTTCTGTAAAACCAAAAACAGTCTGAAATAGATAAAGGATTCGATTGTTAATTTCACGAAGGAGCCATAATTACGATTTTTTTATACATCAAAAACAGAATACGGCTAACCAACCCAACTGTATCTTGGTGTACTGAAACGTTTAAAAAGCTCCAGCTCCATTTAAAGCCCTGATCTTGATATATATAATGGTTAAGCAGTTGTTCATAGTTTTACATCATCTACAATTTCATTCACAGCATCAAAAAAAAAAGAAAGTTGGTAACTGATTATTTTAGCTTTCATTATTTTTCTATTATCTTTTGCAGGGAGAATATTACATATTGTTGGAGCTCCTGAATGAACATAATTATAAAATTGCTTGTGCAAACTTCACTATTTACAGTCATCCTCTAGATTAATTATAGTTTTATAAATTAGGTATGGCAGTAAAATCTGTATAAAAATGTCTAAATGTAATCTTATTATGAATTAATTACCAAACAAGTACCAGTTCATACTAAGTTGATCATCTATTCTGTTCCATAGTTTTCTTTCTGCAAAAATACTGTAATAGGATACATCATGATTCACTGAGATCTGTTTAAAAAAGAAGAAAAGGAAGACACAATGCTAATGTGAACAGCACCTTTCCAGTAACAAGTCAATACTCATTTTCATTTATGGTGAAGCACCTTAGAACATGAAAGAGCAATTCCTGCATTGCCAACAATGCCTATTCCCCTAAGTTCTCCTTATACCTTCCTCCCGGGACACTGCTAAATGCAAGCAACAAACCAGTTTAAGTGCAGTTAGAGGATCTATGCTTTTATTTTCTTTGTTTTACTGTAATTATTTTGTTGAAATGTTGCCATTAAACATAAAGCTATTGCTTCATAATCTGCTCATAATGGGTGTTAACATGTTCATACACATTAGATGGCCAAAAGATGCAGCCATCTTAATCGGCTTTCACGTAAATAAGAACACTTGACCAGCAGAGAAATCCTGTGTTCTCTTTGAGAAAGCATATTGCTAGGTGAACAATGGGATCAGCAGTCCATAATTGGACGTATTCGATCAATTTCTCTCAGACAATCAGTTGGCCATTGCCCCTATACACATTAAAATGTTGGCAGAACCCTTTGATATCAACATTTTCAGCCAACTTAAGTTTAATATGCATGTGGGCCTTTTCTCCTTTCCAAAAATACATAACTTGCATACAATCACATATGCCTTTACAGCTTTTTACAGAAGTACGTGAGCCCCAGTTGTGGCCAGCATTAAGTCACCATGGCTGCATGGAAACTCAGCCAGAGAATGAATAGTGCAATGTTAAAGCATATGCATTACTGCTCCATTCTAAGGGAGATAAAAGCGCATTCTGTCCGTTTGTTTGAGTTACAACAGATTGAGCCAAACCAATCTGAAAAATTATCTCCTACCCTATGGATTGATGATTTTTGTATTGATAATAACTTGCATCAAATTGAGACAAATATAGCTTATGCATTGTGAGGGTGACTTTATACTTAACAGTCACAGCAAGGGAGAAAAAAAAACAAATTATTGTTAATTTCACATTTTGGCTTCAGGAGCATACCACTCTTCTGCCTCGCAGCTTCCTGTTTCCTGGGGGACAAGACATCCTGTAGACTGATGGTTTTGACTACCAGCAAAGTTGCACCACCAGACCGAACTTTGCATTAAGGCCAGGTTACACGCTACGATACCATTAATGATATTGTTGAAATGTCACTTGTTTTGTGTGTTGCGTGTGACACATAGATACGACCAACGATAAGTCGGCTGATCATTGTGTGCAGGTTTATGAACCTGACCATAAATCTGTCGTCCGTCGTTCGTTCAACCTGCAACATCGTTCTGCGTGACACCTTTCCAACGATCTCATTTACAACTTTGCCTATTCAAAAATGAAGCACGTAGACGACCAAATAACTGCAAGTATAGTTCGCTTGCTGCTGAATTGTTGCTGCCTCGTTCATGATATCTGTATGTGTGACACCTCAGCAGAGATCATTAAACGATGTCCTAGCGATCTCGGCCAGGTCGGATAGTTGGTGAGATCACTGGCACATTGAAGCGTGTAACACGGACTTTAGTCGATAGAGATGAACAGATACGTAGACATTTTGGTTCTGCAGGTTTAGCTGGACTAGTTCTGTTATAGTTCTAAACTTGACTTAGACCTCGTTGGAAGTTCATAAATGGGCAGGTTGGTCCTCTGCTCTTATACTAAGAAGAATAACCAAATGTATGGGACTTAAATCAAAACAAAATAAAATATACTTATTTATAAAAAAATCTTTGGTAAGAAACCCTTAAAAAATGCCAATAAGATATATACTGTGTACAAAAACTATAATTAAAACCAGACCACTAAAGCAAATCCAATTAGTGAATACAGTGAAAAATACACATTGTAAGGCAAACACCAAAAAAGTGTGCTTTGAGACAGATAATCTCACATTATAAATGCATCCACTTTTCCCCAAATATGTATATCATTATTAGGGAGCAAGTCGTATCAGTGCAGATTAAGCATACTCTCTAAGTGTATACAACAAGAGGATATTGCACATGAAAGACCAAGATGAGGAGCCTAATACCTGTACTTGATATAGCTCTTATATGGGACTTACCTAACCATAACAGTACATAGTTTAAATACAAATATGCATTTAACAGATGAATAGAACACTCAATGCATTTCCCCTACATAGCGTGGGTTTCTCAGGAGTTACCACTATATCAATTTTTGTATACAATACAGAGAAAATCACATATATATGCACATAATTCAATGCAAAAATAATCCCATTGTATTTTAGTGATATCTTACAATTCATACATTAAATTTTTCATCTGTATATACAATGTACACTATGTTTATATATGCAGCATAATATCACAATCTCAAGAGGCAATGCAAGTGCCAGAATTTGGTTATTCCAGAGTTGGCTTATAATGACCCTACCATAAGGTCACGTGCACACGTTGAGTATTTGGTGAGTTTATTACCTCAGTATTTGCAGCCAAAACCAGGAGTGGAACAATCAGAGGAAAACTATAATAGAAACACATCACCACTTCTGTATTTATCACCCAATCCTGGTTTTGGCTACAAATACTGAGGCAAAAAACTCACGAAATACTCAACGTGTGCATGTGGCCTATGGGCTTCTCACCAATTCAGGGTAGTGACACAAAAAATATTTTCCATTTTTTACCATATCTAAGACCACCAGCATCAGTAGGAGGAAAATAGGTAGGATAGGAAGATACACTGAATAAGTTTCCCAGAATCCATCACAGTACCACACCAATTTTACATGATAACATTGAAGCGTAATCGCTGTTTAAATTTTTATTTAATAGTAATGTAGAGCAAGTGAATATGATCAACATTCAAATACACTTTATTAATGAACTCAGGAAGGAAACACCTTTAAAGAAACTTCCACATGATGTCCTCAGTAGGCTGATTGTGAACCACACATATGCTCATTGTTAGGCAGCTCCATCTTCAGGGGGAGTGGCCTACACTGCATTCACAATACAGTTGATAAGACTATCAAGTTACCTCAAGCTTATACCTCAATTCACAAGGCTCTGCTCCGTGTTATCTCACAGCACAGAGCAAAGGCAATGGGAATGGAGGAGTTGGATAAGATCTCACAGCAGCTGTTTAAGATTAGCAGGATGCTGGCATGAGGTAACTTAATAGTCTTATCAGCTGTATTATGAACAGTGTAGGCCACATCCCCTGAATATGGAGCTGCCTAACAACTAGCATGTGTGTGGTTCAGAAATAGCCTACTGAGGACATCTTGTGGAAGTTTCTTTAAAGTTATTTCCTTCCTGATTTCATTAATAAAGTATATTTGAAAGTTTATTATAATCACTTGCTCTACATTACTATTAAATGAAAATTTAAATGACGGTTATGCTCTAAGTGGTTCCATACAGTTCTCCACATGGTGCCATTCAAACAATCACCAGACTGTATCTCAAGATAATAAGGCATACTGGTCTTCCTGACGCAGCCCACATACAGCCAACCATAAACTAAGCATTTCTGAGACAGGGATGGCAGGGATTTGTCATTTTTTGTACACACTACTTCCGATAATGCTGATTTTTTTACCCCCGGTGTAAACACTGCAAGTGGCCAAGCACCAAGCATACTCAAACATAGCAATGCTTGTTCGAGTCAATTGCATACGTAAAGCATCTGAACTTAAATTCGAACATTGATTTTTTTTTTATAAAGTCTTTGTTCAGCTTGAACACTGAACTTTAAAGTTCAGATGCCCTCATCACCATTTGTTGATACTGTAGCAACATCTAAGTACTGCAGGGTTACAAAAGCTGAGTGAATCAATCACATCTAGCCAGATTTAAAAGGATTGTCTGGTATAAAACTAATAATTCTGCAGTCACTGGAAACTGTGAGGATTCACTGGTTTCTAAGCCCGGAACCGACTGCAATTATGCAGTATGCATGCTCTCAGCAACTGCACAACTAGTGGGCGCAACCTCCCTCAATACAAGTATATGGAGCGAGCGAGGCCTACTAGAGGGTTCAGCCTTGCTTCATACACTGATATTGAGCAAGGCCATGCCCATTAGTCGGGGCTCTAGCCAGGAACGTGCATTTTGTATAACCGAGGTCCGTTCCAGTTTTAGAAACTTCGAATTCTTGGAATATTGATAAGTCTCCAGTCACATTGAGTGACTGTGTGGCGCCCCACTAGTCAGTGTGCCACAAAGAGATACTGGACCCAGACCCGCTGTGTGGTATCATAGTGGCCAGTGGATGAGGAGGTTCGCAAGTGGATTTTAGCTACGCATTCACACACTTAGAGCCATGGGGCCAATTGGTTAAACCCATTACCAGGGTAACCGGTCCCAGTGGGAGGTTATATAAGTGGGCAGTGAAGAGCGGGAAAAAGAGTAGTAGCAAGGAGTGAAGTCGAGGAGGACCCTTCAAGGGATGCTGAGGGAGGGCACCCAGAAAGAGCAGTGACCCAGATAGAAGGGGGAGCCTGAGGGCGTTGGTAACATCCGGCGTCAGACCATCCTAATACCCGGTCTGAGGGGATCCCAGTCTGAATAGCGGAGAACCAGCTCCAAGAACTGTATAGGAGAGTTCAGCCCTGAGCCAACACCGGAGGGTCATGGGTCTTCAGGCAGACGCGACCCTGTCCAACGCACATCCAAACCAGGATCTCCTTCCAGGGTTTGAGCCACTTCCAAGGGTAACTATCCCCTTAGAGAGAAAGGCAACCTCTAGCAGACCCATGGGTCTGGTGCAGAACAAGTAGATCACTGCAGGGCCGCGCTAAGAAGTGGGAGCAGCGCAGAGAAAGTGAGGCTAGAGGGCGAAGCCAAAAGAAACACCGTTGAAAGACACAGAAAGACACCTCATCCACTGGTAACTACCCAGGCCAGCTACCCGAGACTGTAAAACCTGTTTAATGCCTGACGGTATCATGAAACCAGTACAGAGACTCAGCAAAGTGTGGTGTGGTAATACTTCACTGCCCTGGGGACTCCGCTCCACCTACAGGGAGCAACGCCATCTAGTTGCAACAACATCATCTCTGGAGGACTGAGAGCAGCACTGGTGCGTTCACCAGGTACCGTAGGTGGCGTCACGAACATTAACCTTTATTATCTTACTTTCCACATTTTTCAGCGACCACCAGGGTCACGGACCCCGGCACCGGCCATCAGTGACAGCAACCGTAATCAATGCCCAGGATCCGAGTTCCTAAGGCCTTGGAGTGGGTCAGCTTTCTGGCGTCTACAAACAGGATACGAACCATAAAGACTGCGCGCCTTACAAATAATCTCAGCCTAAAAACTGAACTCTTTGAACTGTTTCTAAAAGGTCCCAGAATAGGGGTCAGCTGCGCTGGTGCATTCACCAGGTACCGTAGGTGGCGTGAGGAACTTACACCTTTATTATCTTACTTTCTACATTTTTCAGTGACCACCAGGGTCATGGACCGAGTTCCTAAGGCCTTAGGGTGGGTCAACTGCAGAATTATCATTTTGGACTGGACAATTCCTTTAAATCAGTGCATACAGTCTTCAATTGAAAATGACTTGTAAGCACTAAGCTCATTCATGCTGCTGGACTGCACCAGTAGCCAGTAACCTACAAAACAAGCAATAAAAAATAAAATTAAAAATCCCTTCATTCTTTTGAACGTAGACAATTTTTAATAATATTGTAAATTGGTTATATTTACATATTGAGTAAAAACTTCAGTTACCGGCAGTTTGATAGATAAAAAACCATGCAAGAATTAACTATTTTAATATAAAAAGCACTATAAGTTAAAGCATAACCACCATTTAAATATTTATTAAATAATAATGTACAGCAAGTGATTATATTAAACTTTTAAATATACTTTAAGAATTCTGGTTGAAAACCATTCATAAACCTCCCACAAGGTGTCCTCAATAGACTGCATGTGAAGCAGACATATGCTCATTCTAAGTGAGATCCATATTCACACTGAATTAGGGCATGTAACCATATAAGGGAGGGGGCGTGATCTACACTGCTGACTGCAGCTCATGAGGTGACAATGTATCAGAATACCGCAGCCTACAGTACAGTTGCTATACATTGTCAGAATGTCAGGATCACTGAAAACTCCACTTTCCTTAGCACAATCTTCTGATGTGTCATCTGGCTCCACACAGCACAGTCAGCATCACTATTAACCCCTTCTCTGCTGTTACATTGCTCTGCTTCCTATCGGATGCTGGCCACACCTACACAGCCATAAAATGCAGTTTTTAAAACAGCACAGAAAAATGTGAGAAAATAAGTCATATGGCACAAAAAAGCATAATATTAGCTGTTATGTGACCCATGTTTAACAACCAGTGCAGTATTGTGTTTTTTTTTACTTGAAATGACATTTATACTTTAATAATTGCTGCTCACAATCACAATACAGATACCAATGTTGCTCACAGTAATAATATAATATGATGATGATGAAGGCAGCCGTAAAAATATAAAGAATGTTTTATTTTATTTTTTGTTTTTTATGAAAATGTTAAGCTGTACATTTTAGACTATCATTTCAAATGGTACAGAACACAGCTTACTGAGGGGAAGCCTATATTATCTGTTCTTTATGAAATATGTCACTGATTTATACAGTAGCGCCTTCACATTTTATTTTACATTTCAAAAAGAAAAGGTATTTCAAGAAAGGTAGTAAAACTAGACGTCATAAAAGCTTTCCTTTAGTCACAATTAAAGTGAGACCCCCTTCTGGAGAACTACACTATTATATTTTTGTAACATACTTATTATAGTTAACATGAAGAAAAGCAATTTTCATCAAATTAGGTCTTCATGTTTCATATTGCAACAAGTCATGCTTTATGTCTACCTACAGCACATATTTGGGGCAAATTTTAGACTATATTAATCACTTAAGATACTAAAGATGCCTTTGGAAAATGTTTCTTTACAAGCTATATGTTCCTGCGCATAGCATAAATGAGTAGAAAAACAATTAGTAACCAACATTAGACATAAAAATCCTTGTCACTATTCAGTAACATGCTCTGCTGGAAACCAACAAACTATAAACACCAGTAAATGACTACCAATGACTCAGGGGCGGACCTACCGCGGTGCAGCTGGTTCAGCTGCACCAGGGCCTCGACCGGCTAGGGGGCCCCTCAGGCACCTGTATGGGGGGCCCTCCTCCTCCCAGCTGCCACCCGCAGACCGAGATAGTGTGTCAGAGGTCAGAGGAGAGGTGAAGTGAGGGAAGCTTCTTGCTTCCCGCGGCTGATCCTGCCCCACCTCTTCTGTAATATGCTGGAGACACAGGTAGCAGCCCATACTCACAAGCACCCCTTTACCCCCCGCTCCTCACCTGGGACAGCAGCTCGTCACACCACCCCCGCTCCTCGCTAGCACCCCCCCGCGTCTCACCTGGAACAGAACCTGCAGCAACGGGGCCCGCACGGCTCTAGTTCCGCCACTGCAATGACTACAACATCCAATTTCTAGTCTTTTATCTATGAATATGTAATCATGTTTCCACCTTTGTATAGTTATTTTTCTAAGCCATCATGTGATTTGCCAACTGACCACACTGTCTCCTTTAAAGGCCACTTAACACGGCACGATATCGTTGCCCAACTATGATAAAAAGTCACGTGGTTCGTGCGTTGCCGCCGATATTGTTAGTGCGTTGTGTGGTGTAAATGAGCAATGCGATGCAAGAACGAAGCAAAAACGATATCGTTTGGGAATTGTGCAGGCTCTCCAACTGCCCGATATTGACTCTCCGATATGACCAGATCATGCTGTGTGACGGAGCAACAACAATTTGGAGCACAACTTCCCCTATTCACTCTTATGTTAAATGGTCGTTCCCTGGGTCGCTCGTACGAGGGGGCGTATACATCGCAGTTGTGTTGCCTGCCAATATCTCCCTGTGTAACATCTCCTATGCGATTTTGGACAAGTGCCAAAAAAGTGCACGCTCTCGTGCTGTTGTATAAAATATCGTAACGATATTGCAGTGTGTAAAGCGGCCTTAAGTGTTTTTTAATGGAGTGGTTTTATGTTGTCTTCAGTATTGTGTTTATAAAGTTAACAATTTACTGATGCATTTCATTGAATTAGAATATCGTCAAAAAGTTAATTTATTTCAGTACTTCAGTACATAACCTGAAACACATATATTATATATAGTCATTACAGACAGAGTGATCTATTTCAAGTGTTTATTTCTGTTAATGTTGATGATTATGGCTTACAGCCAAAGAAAACCCAAAGGTCATTATCTCAGAAAATTAAAGTAGGGAGGATGAAGGGTTAAAAACTGCGCTACCGTAATCCATGAGACATCAAAGGGCGAATATATTTATTTAATAGTCATTGTGTTTCAAGCCTCCCTGAAATACCATGAAACATGGCAATATTACATTGAATTTTTGATAATATTCCAATTCATTGAGATGCACTAGTGTGGCACCCCAAGGGTTAATATGCCACAGAAACAACACAGGTTGAATCCTCACACAACACTACACTAGAAAGTGGGAGGAGCTTAGCTGGCACCTGCATTAGTGGGAGGAGCTAAGTTGTTTACCACAGAGCAAGAGTGACAGTTAGTTCAGTTCAGAGGAGAGTTGAGTCTGGAGCAGGAGCAGGAGCAGAGCCAAGTGTCAGTGGAGGTCCTGAGAGGTCTGAGGAAAGGAGACAGATTAACAGAGGAACATACCCGGGATAAAGAGTTACCCCAAAAGCTTGATCCCGGGGAGGCGCTTAAGACGGACACCGGATCCGAGGCTGTGCCTGAGACAGACAGGACAGTAAACACCGGCATAGTGAAGGTCCACCATCTTCACCACACCATAGCAAAGCAACACGGAGGAGTCAGTGACACAGAGGACTCAAGTTGCCCAGCATATTGGTACCCATGAGCAGAGACAGGGCCAGCAGCATAGCTACAAGCAGCAGCAGGGCCACACACAGCATTTAAGTAGGAAGCCAAGGACCCGGTCAGGGTGAGAGCAACCTGGTACAGACTCCGTGGACAATACTGTGTAATACCATCTGCCAGTAAAGACTTGAAGAACAACAGAAACCGTGAGTGTGTGTGTCATCCTTATGCTGAAGCCCCACTTGCCCTCATAGACTGCCATTGCCTCTACTCTTACCATCTCTATTGCTACTCCTACTCTCCTGCAGCATCAATAACATCCTCACAGACTTTAACTACCTCTACCACTGCCCCGGGGAACCAAGTTCTGCCCACAGGAACATATTCCATCCAAGCTGCTAACCCATCATCCCCGGAGGTTCTGCAGCAGCGGCGGCCCCATTACTGGCCGCATATAGTGGGTGGCGTCACGAGTGACAAATCCCCTGTAAATAACCCTCCATTTTTATTGTGCGGGCCCGGGACACGGTCCGGACCAGGACCGCCGTGACATCCCCCAGCAGCGCCCCGGTCTGGCACCGAGTGCCCTGTCCCAGTGGGCTCCACAACCTGGCGTCACGAACAGGATCTACCGTGCCCGGTACCGGGCATTGTGTGCCGTGATTATTGACTGTTTTGGATCTGTCGCCATTGCTGGGCGTGCGCAAGCTGAATTGTAACTGCGCCACAGAGATTGAAAATTTCAGAATCCGACATTGCAGAGCGCGCGACGCGCGGGAAGAAAAACCGCTCACCGCTCTGACGTCATCCGGAAGGGAAGAGAATCCCTGGTGCGCAGCGGAACCTTTGTTAGACATCCGGACGGAAGCGGAAGACGGAGGGCGGACCTTAACTAAGGGGGCTCAAGATGTCGCAGCCCAATGCACAAGGCGGAGACGGAGCAGCCGGTGGAGCTGCAGCGCCGGACCCAGCGATAGTACCCGGCGGTGCAGCGGCGCAAGGAACAGCACCAATAATGCCGTTCCTGATGCCGTATACTCCAGGGGCAATGTGGCTGCCCCAATACTCCGGTGAGCCTAATACTTTAACTGACTTTATGCAAAAGATAAAAGAGTATTATGTGATGTACCCCCTCACTGAAGCCCAGCGTGTAGGAATGATAATAGGACAGTTAACGGGCAATGCACGGCGTGAGGCTGCGTCCTGGCTGGACACAGATAAGGACACTGTAGAGCATCTAGCAGCTAGACTAAAAGCAACGTTTGAATCTGCTGCTGATACCCGGGTTAAGATGAGGTTCTTTGCATGCCACCAGAAACCTAAACAGAGTGCTAGAGACTTTGCCTTGAACCTGCAGGAAGCACTCAGAGCCCTTAAGCTGGCAGAACCTGCTTTAGCCCCGGGAGCTGATAAAATGCTATTTGACCAATTCATAGAGGGCCTCCATTCCCCTTCCCATCGAGGACAGTTAAGCATGATACTGCTGCAGAACCCTGACATGACATTTACTGAGCTGAAAGATAGAGCTATCCGTTTGCAGCAGCTGGAAGAGCCACGGGAGCTACCCACTGTCCTGGACATTGCAGTAGCACCTCAGCAGCCGGCAGCGCCAGCGACATCTGCTATGTCAGCGACTGCTGGGGTCGAGGCCGGGGAATATATCTCAAATGCAGCCATCAACCAAAAGCTAGATGCCCTGACAGACACCGTGATCTCCATGGTCAAGGTCATCAAGGAACTGCGAGAGTCAAGACCTGCACCCAAGATTGAGTTGGCGACCAGCAAAGAGGATGTTCCGTGTATGAGGCCCAGAAGATACCCAGCAGCAAGAGGACGACCCAGCGATCGCTATCAACCAGATGGACAGCCCATTTGCCGTCATTGCCAGGAACCAGGCCATCTTGCTCGTGAGTGTCCTTTAAACGACAATTCCCTGGGCAGGCGGGCCGCTCCCCAGGAATGAACACTCGAGGCCCCTCAGCCTGGTATGACAGATTCGTGGGAGGAAAACCGGTGATCCCTATTGTGCTGAATGGCATCCCCTTTAGTGCCTTGCTGGATACTGGATCCCAAATAACATCTATCCCGCATGTTCTATATAAAAGGTACTGGGCTGATTCAGACATTACTAATGCGCCAGATGGCTTTAACTTTGAAGTATGGGCTGGTAATGGACTGGTAATACCAAAGGTTGGATTTAGAGAGATGAATATTCAGGTTGGGAAGGTAGAATTGCAGAACCAGGGTATTATAATCGTAGATGTTAACCGGCGAGACCGTGAACCCGTGATGCTGATAGGAATGAATGTCATTGAGAAATGTTTTTCCGAAGTGTTAAGTGTTTTGCAGCAAATCGCCGAGACTGCCGGAACAGGACAACAGAGGCTTTTGCACAAAGAGATCAAAGCCCTGATGTTGAAGCAACAGGTAGAAATCTCCGGAGGTGAGATCGGCAGTGTACGTGTAAGTGATCCAATACCCATTGTAATTCCTCCCAAAACTGAAATGTTGTTATGGTGCAGAGCCGCAATAGGCATTAAAGGGCAAGACTATCAGGCCCTGGTAGAACCCGTGTACTCAGATAGCAGACCCACCATACTCACTGCTAGAGGAGTAGTTGACGTACACAGGGGAAGAGTGCCATTACGCCTGTTGAACTGCGGAGAAGATGAGGTCACATTACCTAAGTATGCTACCATGGCTAAGTTGTACACGGTTGATAACAATAACATCACAGCCGCCGAGCCCTTGAACCCGTCATGTCAGGCGGATGACAATGGCTCAGAGGAGAAGCTGGAGGATTGGTGCCAAAAGTTGCATGTAGGTACCAGTTCTACACCTCCCCGTCACAAGCATGGAGTATACCGGGTAGTGAAGGAATATGAACAAATATTCAGTAAACACCCGTTAGACTTTGGGCAAATCAAAGGAGTAGAGCACACTATACCCACAGGTACCCATCAGCTTATAAAAGAAAGGTATAGACCTTTACCACCAGCTCACTACCAAACTACCAAAGACATGCTCAGAGAGATGAAATCTGCAGGGGTAATAAGAGACAGTTGTAGCCCCTGGGCAGCACCTCTAGTGTTAGTTAAAAAGAAGGACGGGACCATGAGAATGTGCGTAGATTACCGGCAGATTAATCGCATCACACATAAGGACGCATACCCATTACCTAGGATTGAGGAGTCATTAGCTGCACTAAAATCTGCTAACTACTTTTCCACCCTTGATCTGACTAGTGGGTACTGGCAGGTTCCTGTGGCCGAGGCCGACAAGGAGAAGACAGCGTTTACTACGCCAATGGGCCTCTGTGAGTTTAATTGTATGCCTTTTGGACTCTGCAACGCACCCGGGACCTTCCAACATCTGATGGAGAGCTGCTGAACTTTGAAACTGTCCTCCTGTACCTAGATGACATCATAGTCTACTCGAAGACGTATGAGCAACATCTACAAGACCTAGCGGAAGTGTTCGAAGCTTTGTCCAAGTATGGCATGAAGATCAAGCAGCCATCCAAGTGTCACCTTCTCAAACCAAAGGTACAATACCTGGGACATGTCGTGAGTTCAGAGGGAGTAGCACCGGATCCTGATAAAGTCATATTGATAAGGGATTGGCCAAGACCTACGAACGTGAAAGAAGTGAGGCAATTCCTGGGCCTGGTAGGCTATTACAGAAGATTCATCCGAGGATTCACGAAGCTAGCAGCTCCTCTGCAAGACATTCTGGTAGGACGATCAAAGAAGAACTGGAACTGTAATTTCTTGACACAGTGGGATGAGGAGAGAGAAGATTCTTTCAATAAGCTAAAAAGTGCACTGACGGGAGAAGAGATCCTGGCATACCCTGATTACCATCAACCCTTCATTCTATACACGGATGCCAGCAACGTTGGACTGGGAGCAGTATTATCACAGATGCAAGGAGGCAAAGAGAAAGTTATTGCCTTTGCAAGCAGGAAGCTCCGGCCTACAGAACGAAATCCCGAGAACTACAGCTCCTTCAAGTTAGAACTACTGGCAGTAGTTTGGGCTGTAACAGAACGCTTTAAACATTACTTGGCAGGTGCAGAATTCACCATCTACACGGATAACAACCCGTTGACTCACCTGGACACAGCAAAATTAGGAGCTGTGGAGCAGCGATGGATAGCCCGGCTATCTAATTACAACTTTGTCATCAAATACAGAGCAGGCCGCAAGAACGGGAATGCAGATGCCTTATCCCGGAAGCCACACCTGAGAGACGTGGAAGAGGAACCGGAAGAGTTGGAAGAGATTGAACTACCGGCCTTTCATCGTTCAAAGGTAGAAGATTATCAACCCGGCATCTACCAAAGAGAACAGGAAGTAAATCTTAACCCGTTAAGACACTATGAATGGGCCGAAACCCAAGATACTGATCTAGCTTCACAGAACTGCTTACGCGACAAGGTACATACCCGGATCAGAATGCCCCAGCTGAGACCATACAGCTCTGGAAAAGAGAGAGGCAAGTTGTTTCTGAACCAAGGGAAGCTCTGTAGACGATTTACCAATCCCAAGATGCATGAACTGGTCTGGCAGATAATCGTGCCCAAGCAAGACATCCAAATGGTCTTAAGAGCGTACCATGACAGTGCAGGTCATTTCGGATGGAAGAAGTTAGAAGCAATCCTAAGAGACAGATTCTATTGGGTTGGCATGAGAAAATCCATTGAACTATGGTGCAGAAGATGTGCCACATGCAACCTCAGAAGGAAAGATCTACAGAAAGCTCCGCTTCAACCAATAGTAACCAAGCAGCCACTTAAACTAGTCGCATTAGATCACGTCAAGTTGTCACCAAGCCGGTCAGGCTATGTCTATGCCTTAACCATCGTGGACCATTACTCACGCTTCTTAGTGGTAGTACCAGTTAAAGATCTGACAGCGAAGACGGCAGCAAAAGCATTTCAGATGCATTTCTGTAGACCACATGGTTACCCAGAACAAGTCCTTGCAGACCAAGGTCCAGCTTTTCAATCAGAACTATTCAAGGAATTCTGCGATATGTACGGTTGTAAGAAGATTCGCACAACAACGTATCATCCCCAAACAAATGGTCTATGCGAGAATATGAATCATATCGTAATCGAACTGTTAAAGACCTTACCAGAATCAGAAAGAAACCAGTGGCCAGATAAATTACCTGATTTCGTAGACTTATACAACCATGTACCCGTGAGTTCTACAAACTGCACTTCAGCTTACCTTATGCGTGCAAGACCCGGTAAGCTACCAATTGACCTAGAAATGGGAATTGAAAAACCAGATACAGAGATAGAAGAAGAAACAGATTGGGATACTAAACGTCAGAAACAGTATCAACAAGTGCAAGAATGTGTAGAGAGAAACCTACAACAAGCAAGAGCAAGACAAGAGAAAACTTTTAACAAACGTGCTCAAGCAATGCCATTACAAGAAGGTGATCAAGTTCTCAAGAGAAAGAGACGCACTGACAAACTGGATAATCAGTGGGAAACCGTCCCATACACAGTCTTACCATCTAGCCTAGACAATGTTAAAACCTGTTTGATAAGCAAAGATGAAGGAAAAACGTCACAAGTCGTATCTCGTGATCAGCTAAAATTGTGTCCTGAAACACTGAAGACACCTGAAGTAAGAGAACCCGTACAGGTCCAACCTATTAAAGAAAAGAAAGAAGAAGTTTTCCACACGGTACTAGGAGATTTTCCTAAAACATGGCCAAAATACCATGGAGCAGTTGTCGTACCAATGATTGCATTCCCTTCAATGGTGGAACCAACACCAGAACCTGTGTTACCAGTACCTGTGTTACCTGAAGAAGTCCCAAGACCTGAAGAACTGGAAGTAGAACCCGTAGAGGAAGAACACATTTCTGGTCCCAGTGAGCTTGCCAGTCCTACAGTCAGATCTTCATCTAACATAGTACCAAACACTACAAATAGGTACATGCCTACCAGCACCAATAGGCTACATGCAAGTAGTACACCCGTTTTACGCAGATCCGAGCGTAGTACCAGAGGGCAGTTACCAGCTAGGTACAGGGATTAAAAGGTCAAATTAACTGTAAGATGTAAATATGTTTGTGTTAATATTAAATTGAACCCGGTAAACAAATGTACATAGTTAATGCAACGTTAAAAAGCCCAGTACCTAAAGAGACTATCCTGTATGAACTTCTTGCATATTCTTCAAACTTTACCCTTATATTTTATTTTTATGGACCATACTACCATGGACTGGTTGTGGTATAAACTTTCTAGTATACATTCATCAGCCCGGAGGCAAAAGACTAAACCCCCGGAAGGACTGCTTTTTGAATTTTTGGACTGTTTTTAAACTTTAGTGATTTTTGTGATTTTACTTTTAAGTCTTTGTAAATATTAACTGTATTAATTGTTTATTCTTTATTGTTCCACAGTCCCGGAGTACTGTCTTTAACTAAGGGGGAATGTGGAACCCCAAGGGTTAATATGCCACAGAAACAACACAGGTTTAATCCTCACACAACACTACACTAGAAAGTGGGAGGAGCTTAGCTGGCACCTGCATTAGTGGGAGGAGCTAAGTTGTTTACCACAGAGCAAGAGTGACAGTTAGTTCAGTTCAGAGGAGAGTTGAGTCTGGAGCAGGAGCAGAGCCAAGTGTCAGTGGAGGTCCTGAGAGGTCTGAGGAAAGGAGACAGATTAACAGAGGAACATACCCGGGATAAAGAGTTACCCCAAAAGCTTGATCCCGGGGAGGCGCTTAAGACGGACACCGGATCCGAGGCTGTGCCTGAGACAGACAGGACAGTAAACACCGGCATAGTGAAGGTCCACCATCTTCACCACACCATAGCAAAGCAACACGGAGGAGTCAGTGACACAGAGGACTCAAGTTGCCCAGCATATTGGTACCCGTGAGCAGAGACAGGGCCAGCAGCATAGCTACAAGCAGCAGCAGGGCCACACACAGCATTTAAGTAGGAAGCCAAGGACCTGGCCAGGGTGAGAGCAACCTGGTACAGACTCCGTGGACAATACTGTGTAATACCATCTGCCAGTAAAGACTTGAAGAACAACAGAAACCGTGAGTGTGTGTGTCATCCTTATGCTGAAGCCCCACTTGCCCTCATAGACTGCCATTGCCTCTACTCTTATCATCTCTATTGCTACTCCTACTCTCCTGCAACATCAATAACATCCTCACAGACTTTAACTACCTCTACCACTGCCCCGGGGAACCCAGTTCTGCCCACAGGAACTATTCCATCCAAGCTGCTAACCCATCATCCCCGGAGGTTCTGCAGCAGCGGCGGCCCCATTACTGGCTGCATATAGTGGGTGGCATCACGAGTGACAAATCCCCTGTAAATAAAGCTCCATTTTTATTGTGCGGGCCCGGGACACGGTCCGGACCAGGACCGCCGTGATATCCCCCAGCAGCACCCCGGTCTGGCACCGAGTGACCCGTCCCAGTGGGCTCCACACTGGTATATTTAATATATACTTTGGTTGTTAGTCATTTCTAAGTGTATATGAATACTAAAACGTTTTTTCATCTTTTTTTCTCTTCTCCATTGTGAAGATACAGGGCACTGAACTTAGTAGCATACAATATGTTCATTTTCATATTATTCAAAAAGACGCTTCAGTTTGTTCAACTCTGAGAATTTACTTCTATCCCACGATGACTCTGTCCAATCATTTAAAAGAACAGCATCATAGAGATGAACATGTAGACACCCATAATCCTGTCTAAAAATAGACCAATAGAGAAGGTCAGAACTGTGCCATCTTGATACGCACCCATCTTCCATCCTCAGCTGCTCTCACAACTTCCCTCTCTCTTGCTGCTGCTCTGATACTCTAATGCTGCTGTCCGCCTCCTTCTCTGCACTTTTTAGTAAAGAGAGGAGGCGGACTGTAGTGTAAAATCAGCATTGTGGGAGCAGCTGAGGACCGAGGATGGATAAGTTCACACTGGCACGGTTCTGACCTCCTTTATAAGCGTTTTATTTTGGTCAGAATTATGGGCGTTCACTTTATTGTCCTTAGGACCTTGCCTTCTTAGGCTGCTTCACAACACAGTTTTTACCATCCTGTTCTGTTCTGGATCATTTTAGTCTCCTATGTATCCCTATGGTGCCGGTTTGGTCATAAATGACCATCCAGTTTTGTGAATTCAATCCCGGATTCGTTTCTGTCCTGTTTTTTTCCTGGCCCCAAAATCAGA
Source organism: Allobates femoralis (assembly GCA_033576535.1). Classification (NCBI taxonomy): domain Eukaryota; kingdom Metazoa; phylum Chordata; class Amphibia; order Anura; family Aromobatidae; genus Allobates; species Allobates femoralis. The sequence continues at coordinate 238,368,407 of JARQOC010000005.1, read as the reverse complement.
GACTGCTCTGATTTTGGGCTCCGGTGAAAAAATCGGACCAAACCGGACATAAACAAATCTGTGGCACACATAGCATGGGAGTCTATGGGCGCCGGATCTGGGAAAAAATTGCATCGTTTCCCGGATCTGGTTTTAGTGTGCCGAACATGCTCAGTACACTAAAACTGCTCTGTTCCTGTAATTTCACTTTAGCAGTGTATTTACATACACTGCTAAAGTGAAGTTAAGTAAAGCAATGGTTAAAAATAAAAAATAAATTCTCATAAGGGATCGGCGAATCTACTCGCTAGGACTCGTTACTCGGCGAGTAGTAAGGGACTCGCAGGACTCGGTACTCTGCGAGTTTCCCAGCGTTTACTCGCACGAGTCCAATGCAAATCAATGGCAAACGCTGACAAAACTAGGATTGCCATTGTTTGCATTAGACTCGGCTACTGTGCCAGTGATAGCAGGGAAACTCGCAAAGTAACTGCTGTTACTTTGCGAGCCGAGTCCAGCTGTCTTCTCTGTGCAGCTCCAGGGTCTTAGAGCCCGCCTGCTCACAGAGATGATGTAGCAGAGCTGAGATTGTTCTCAGTCTGCTCATCCCTGTGCATAGACATCTATATCTATGCACAGGGGATGTAGCAGAGAGGACATCGTGTTTTGGACTACGTCGGACAGAAGAGGACTTTTTAATTAAAGATGGAGTCCCTAATGGCTTTTTTTTTATTTCAAATAAAAAATTTTCTCTGTGTTGTGTTTTTTTAACCCTTTATTGGAGATTCTTAGTGGCTGGGTCAAACGTGGCCTGACATTAAGAATCTCGGGCTTAATACCAGCTTGTATAACAAAGCTGGTATGAACCCCTTTATTACCCAGCGTGCTACCGCCACCAGGGCCGCTGGAAGAGCGGGGTTCAGCGCCAGAGGATAGCGCTTCAATGAACGCGCCATCTTCTGGGGTGGCTGCGGGCTGCAATTTGCAGCGGGGGGTGCCCAGAAAGCTTGGGCATCCCTGCGCTGCGGATTCCAGCCCCCAGCTGCTTAGCTGTACCTGGCTAGACATAGAAATTGCGCGGAGCCCCACGCATTTTTTTTTTATTATTTCATGAATTTCAGAGTCAGAGTCTCAGAGTCAGAGTCTCAGAGTCAGAGTCAGAGTCTCAGAGTCAGAGTCAGAGTCTCAGAGTCAGAGTCTCAGAGTCAGAGTCAGAGTCTCAGAGTCAGAGTCAGAGTCTCAGAGTCAGAGTCTCAGAGTCAGACTCAGAGTCTCAGAGTCTCAGAGTCAGAGTCTCAGAGTCAGACTCAGAGTCGCAGAGTCTCAGAGTCAGAGTCTCAGAGTCTCAGAGTCAGAGTCTCAGAGTCAGAGTCTCAGAGTCAGAGTCAGAGTCTCAGAGTCTCAGATTCAGAGTCAGAGTCTCAGAGTCAGAGTCTCAGAGTCAGAGTCAGAGTCTCAGAGTCTCAGAGTCAGAGTCTCAGAGTCAGAGTCTCAGAGTCTCAGAGTCAGAGTCAGAGTCTCAGAGTCAGAGTCTCAGAGTCAGAGTCTCAGAGTCAGAGTCTCAGAGTCAGAGTCAGAGTCTCAGAGTCAGAGTCTCAGAGTCTCAGAGTCAGAGTCTCAGAGTCAGAGTCTCAGAGTCAGTCTCAGAGTCAGAGTCTCAGAGTCAGAGTCAGAGTCTTAGAGTCAGAGTCAGAGTCAGAGTCTCAGAGTCAGAGTCTCAGAGTCAGAGTCTCAGAGTCAGAGTCAGAGTCTCAGAGTCAGAGTCTCAGATTCAGAGTCTCACCCTCAGAGCCAGAGTCAGAGTCTCAGAGTCAGAGTCTCAGAGTCAGAGTCAGAGTCTCAGAGTCAGTCTCAGAGTCAGAGTCTCAGTCTCAGTCTCAGAGTCAGAGTCTCAGAGTCAGAGTCTCAGAGTCAGAGTCTCAGAGTCAGAGTCAGAGTCAGAATCTCAGAATTTCATGAAATAATTTAAAAAAAAATGCGTGGGGCTCCGCACAATTTCTATGTCTAGCCAGGTACAGCTAAGCAGCTGGGGGCTGGAATCCGCAGCGCAGGGATGCCCAAGCTTTCTGGGCACCCCCCGCTGCAAATTGCAGCCCGCAGCCGCCCCAGAAGATGACGCGTTCATTGAAGCGCCATCCTCTGGCGCTGAACCCCGCTCTTCCAGCGGCCCTGGTGGCGGTGGCACGCTGGGTAATAAAGAGGTTAGGGCCAGCTTTGTATTATCAGCTGGCCCTAAGCCCGAAATTTATGGCGGTCACGCCAATATAAGACATGACCGCCATGAATTTCTATTAAATTGTTTTAAAAAAAACACAACACAGAGAAAAATTTTTATTAGAAATAAAAAAAAAAGCCATTAGGGACTCCATCTTTAATTAAAAAAATCCTCTTCCGTCCGACGCAGTCCAAAACGCGATGTCCTCTCTGCTCATCCCTGTGCATAGATATAGATGTCTATGCACAGGGAATGAGCAAACTGAGAACAATCTCAGCTCTGCTACATCAGGCAGCAGGCGGGCTCTAGGACCCTGGAGCTGCGGCAGCCAGCACACAGAGCAGACAGGACTCTTATCTGTGCGAGTTTCCCAGCGATTACTTGCAAAGTAAATGAGTCCAATGCAAATAAATGGCAAAACTAGGATTGCTTCAGGCTGAAGCTTCCGAGACACATCTGTGATTTGTAAATCGCACACTACTCGCTATTACTCGCTTCCCCATTCATTAACATTGGACTCGCTAGACTCGCAACGAGTAGCGAGTCCTGTGCTCGGACTCGCTAGAGTCAAGCGATTCCGAGTAATTTAGGATTCGCCCATCACTAATTCTCACCTCTCCGCCGTGTGTCCCGCTATGCACTCATCTCCGATGACTAAAGGACTTTAATCTGCTGACCGGGAAGTGACTGGGCAACCTGATCAGCTGATGGGTCACAGGGCAGCATCAGCATGGTTTAAAGATTTAAACCACGCTGATGCAGCTAATCGGGTTTCCCCGCCCCTCCCAGTCAGCTGATTAAGGTCCTTTAGTCATCGGAGATGAATGTATTGCGGGACACACGGCGGACAGGTGAGAATTTATTTTTTTATTTTTAACCATTCCTTTTCTTAATTTCTCTTTAGCAGTGTATATAAAAAACATTGCTTAAGTGAAAATGAACAGCCCTGACACCACTTGCCTGCGCTTTGCAGGCTTGGGCTCCCCCAGCTCTTTCTGTGTCCGGAGCCATCAAAATCCCACGTCTGGACACATAAATGGCATCCGGAGTTTACAATCCAGGCCTGTCCATTCCTGTCTGTGGGGTTCTGCAAAAAACAGGATGCCACGTACATGAACAAAACCTTAGTGTGAAGCCAGCCTTCGAGTCATAGTGATCGAGAGAGTGAAAAAAATTAATTTAAATAAGAAAATTAACATATTGACTGCCAGTATGTTTTGGTGTCCAGTATCATCACAATGGAGTGGAAAGCATATGAGGAAAACAAAGAATGTACAGTTTATAAAGGGAACATTTATGAAAAGTCCTCTTTAAGACCAAAAATGGCTATTATAAATTAAAATATTCCTACCTTGATTATAGATTTTAGTAAAAGAAGAACTTTACTTCATGGATAAAACTCAAGACATAAATCATTGATGATTGCACTCAAGGGCACCTAAGGCATGTTATATCAGCATTTTTACGTGAGAAAGCTTTGTTTAGTGCATTTATAACATTCAGGTTTGTGGGTATGAAAAGGCTATTTTTTATTACATGTGCATAAATTTAGGAAAAAGAGAACAGGTGCCAGCAGTTTACGTACGGTAATTGAACTAGCCTTAGTACAAAAAGTCCATGAAATTTCTCCAATAGGCAATTGTTTACTGTAGTAAACAAATATGTTAGCATCTTGATTTAGTCACGGACTTGTAATATAGGCTTGTTTTATAGTTAACTGTTATTCAGAGTATATCTAAGTAGGCAAATTGGAATATACACTGCAAAACATCAGGTTTCTCAGCGTTAGAAATTACTATTTCTCTCAAGAACAGACATTTCTTTCAGAGAAATATGGACACTTACCAGGAAAGAGTGACTCAAACAAAATGGACTGGCATTGACATCCACTCTAGTTTTGGTCCTTCTAATTTAGGTAAAATGTTGTGTTGGCATTGCTGTTACACCACCATTCTTTATTTAACGCACATGTGTTCTGTTACTACATGTTTTGCAATTTAGTTAGAAATATCACCTATACAAAATATTGATGACTAATGTCAGGATGATTAAACTTTTGAAATTAGAGATCATCAAATCAATTCACAGAGAATCGTCTTTGAGTCAAATTTCCTGAAATTTGTAGGTCCCTTCGAATTCAAACAGTTTGCAATTTGGGTCATGTGTATCAGCCAGGTTAGGGTTTTATAACTGTTCCAATAGTTGAATTTAATAACCAAAAGCATCAGAACAATACTGTTGGTTGCTAAAAAATACTTTCCATGCATGTACCTATTAACTTTGACTCCAGTTAATCATAATTAATAATTTGCAGAATAGTTGGCAGAAAATGGGCCAGACAACACGAACGCTCATCTAATTCATGATGAGCTGTGAAAACTAAGAAACCTTAGGCCATGTGCTCACAATGAGAATTTGATGATTTTTAAATCTCGGTATTCGTAAGTCAAAACCAGGAGTGTCACATTCAGAGGAAGAGTAAAATAGAAACATATGCACCACTCTTGCATTTTGTACCCACTTCTGGTTTTGACTTACAAATACTGAGGTAAGAAACTTAACGCAGAAGAGGTGTAACTAGGGGTTCAGCTCAGGGAGTGAGTACAGTCATATGTAGTGGACTACAGCTGATGTTCTTTCTCGTGGAGTCATTCACTTTTCCATTTAGGCCAGACCAACAGCATGACCTCTCCAGTCCCAACTTGTCTACAAAGATAACAAGAAAGACAAATTTGACTCCTCACTAGTGATGATCGAATATATTCGTTACTATTCGCTACTTGCATGGATAGTACGGTAATCGCGATACTTGTTACTCGGTGAAAAAACAGAAAACGCCAGCACTGCCAGAAAATATAAAAATTGTGCAAAAACACATATTGTTTCCAAACTGCAAATAATTTAGTTGAGACATTTAGCAAAAGATTAAATAATCTGTTTGAGCCACCCCGCCAAACGTCAAGGCATTCTCAGATAGGGTGGTCGTACTCTACAATTTTTAATTTACACTGTGTCAAAAGACCTCAATAATATATATAAAGTGGACCATACAACAACATCACTCACCTTCACATACAGACCTGCTTCCAAGGTGCCAGATCAGTGCAAGTGATATAAGGCAACCTAGGCCCCCACACCTGCAGCTTCCACCACAAATGTCAAGGCTTTTCAAAGTTAACCCCCACCGCACCGACCCAGCCATTATGGATAACAGCGGGTTACTACAGGTTGTTGCTCAGTGAGTATCGCAGGTAGTCGTGAGTGATGTGTTGATCATTATTGATCTGACAGAAATTGACAGTTCCCTTTAGTAAACAATGGGAGCTGGCATCTCAGTGAGAGTAGATTGAATGTTAGAGTCTCTCTGGGGGGCAGAGCAAGGTGTTTTATGCAGTAGAGATGCAAAAAAGCCCACCTGCCCAAATGTTTGTGGGTGGAGCCTATCACTAATTAACTAACATTATACTCGCTATTTGAACAAATATGCGAGCATTAAAAACTACTCGTTACGAGCATAGCGAGTGCGAATATTTTGCTACTCACTCATCACTACTCCTCACATTTCCAGCCCGTCTATTTCCAACCTGCTCAAACGATTCATCCTGCTGATACCGCAATGCTGAGCTGCTGCTGTGTTCCTATTACTGCACCATCTGTGCAGTACAAAACAGGGCTCCTCTTAGTGCCCCACAAAATAATTTCACCACTGTGCCCCCATAATAATGTCACCACTGTGGTCCCCCACATAATAATACCACCACTGTTCCTCCCTTGTATAGTAATAATGCCTCCTTTGTGCCGTTCACATGGTAAAATGTCCCCCTAAAAAATATTAATGCTCTGTGCAACTGGCTTAGAAAACATTTTGCTCCTAGAAAATAATAATGCCCCATGTTCACCTTTGACAGTCACAATATCCTTAGTGCGCCTATAACAATAATGCTTTTTAAGTGCCTAATTAACATTTAATAATGTCTCCTGAGTCCCCCCCACGTACACCGCCCTTAAACATAATATGATACTGTGGAGCCCACTGGGACGGAGTACTCGGTACCGGACCGGGGTATCACGGGGAATCACCGCGGTCTTGGTCCGGACCGTGTCCCAGGCCCACAAGTGTTGGGTTTGGCGGTATTTACAGGGGATATAGTCGTGATGCCATCCGTGGTATGTGGTCAGGGTGACCACCGCTGCTTCAGAACCTCCGGGGATGATGTTTGGCAGCCGGTTATGTAACTGCTCTCCACGGGCAGAGCCTGGTTCCCCGGGACAGTGATGATGATAGTCAATGGATGATGCAGGGTAGGGGTAGTGGTAGAGATGATAACAGTTTGTGAGGGAGAGTAGGGCTCGAGCACAAGGATTACACAGACTCATGGTTTTGTAGTTTTCCAAGTCTTTACTGCAGATGGAATTCAGTAGATATTGTCCACGGAGTCTGTAACGGGGCCGGGTTGCTCCCACCCTGGCCGGGTCCTTGGCTTCCTACTCCTGAGCTTTGTGTGTGGCCCTGCTGCCGCTTTAGCTAGGCTGCCGGCCCTGTCTCTCCTCACTGGTACCAAACTTGCTAGGCAAATTGAGTCTTATCTTTGTGTTTCTGACCCCGCCGTGTTGCTTCGCTGTGGTACAGTGAAGATATATAATCTTCACTTATCCGGTATTTTCTGTGCTGCTTGTGTCAGGCACAATTGCGGACCCAGTATCCGGTCTTTGTGCTTCTCCGGGATGAGTTTAGAGTAACTCCGTGTCCTGGGTGTATTCCTCCACTTCTCCTATTGCCCAGACCCTGGCTGGCCTGGAACTGGACAGTGGACCGTGGGGGTGAGCCTAACGGAGCCCTTTTACACCCAGGTCCTTTACCTCAGCCCTCTCAGGAACTGAACTAACTGCCACTTCCTCTCCACCCAGAATATATAGGGAAGCAACTATAGCTCCCCCTTCTGGCCTGGAGGCGCTAGTGTAGTGTTGTGGGTTGTGTGGGGAATTAACCCTTGGTGTTGCTACTGTGGCACATTAACCCCTTAGTAAAGAACAGTACTCCGGGACTGTAGAAAACAAACAAACAATATATCAATAAATTATTATATATAGAGTCTTAAAAAAAAAAGAAAAAATTACAAAAACCAATAAAAGCCCAAAAAGAGTCCAAAAGTTCAAAAAGAAGTCAAACTATATACACTTAGTCTTTACCACAACCAGTTCCGTGGTAAGTATGGTCCGTAGTTAAAAAATGAAGAAAAGTTCAAGAATATGTAAATAGTTCATACAGGATAGTAGTGTTGAGCGAACATGCTCGGCACTACTCGTTACTCGCACGAGTATCACTGTACTCGGGCGACTCGCCGAGCACCGAGTAATCTCGCGATACTCGTGCTGTGCTCGTGGTCGTCATCTCTCCATGTTGGCGCTCTTTTGAGAGCCAGCCCACGTGCAGGGATTGGCTGACAGACCACTGCAATGCCACAGCCCTGTTGGTTGTGGTATAGCAGTGATTGGCCGGCCTGCACAGCGTCACCGAGCCTTTATAAGTCCCGGCGCGCTGTGCTCGGCACACGGCCTTCCAGACAGTGAGTGTAGGGAGAGTGTCTGCTGCTGATTAGGGACAGATTTGCGGCCCTCATAGGTAGATCCGGATCAGGGCTGCAAACTGCTGCTGACCACAACAGTCCTTCTCAGGACTAATCTAGGAGGACATAGGCAGGGTGATCCAGATCGGAGTCCAAGATTTCCAGTGACCAGAACAGTCCTTCTCAGGACTAATCTAGGAGGATATAGGCAGGGTGATACAGATTGAAATCCAAGCTTTTCTGTGACCATTAGAGTCACCACACTCTTGTACTTAGTACCTTAATACAGGTTAGGGACTAAAATCCTCTCTTCAAACCATTACAGTCACCAGACAGGTGTACGTACTACCTTAATACAGGTTAGGGAACTAAAATCCTAACTCTTGTCATCAAAACAGTCACCAGACAGGTGTACGTACTACCTTAATACAGGTTAGGGACTAAAATCCTCTCTTGAACCATTACAGTCACCAGACAGGTGTACGTACTACCTTAATACAGGTTAGGGAACTAAAATCCTAACTCTTGTCATCAACACAGTCACCAGACAGGTGTACGTACTACCTTAATACAGGTTAGGGACTAAAATCCTCTCTTGAACCATTACAGTCACCAGACAGGTGTACGTACTACCTTAATACAGGTTAGGGAACTAAAATCCTAACTCTTGTCATCAAAACAGTCACCAGACAGGTGTACGTACTACCTTAATACAGGTTAGGGACTAAAATCCTCTCTTCAAACCATTACAGTCACCAGACAGGTGTACGTAGTACCTTAATACAGGTTAGGGAACTAAAATCCTAACTCTTGTCATCAAAACAGTCACCAGACAGGTGTACGTACTACCTTAATACAGGTTAGGGACTAAAATCCTCTCTTTAAACCATTACAGTCACCAGACAGGTGTACGTAGTACCTTAATACAGGTTAGGGAACTAAAATCCTAACTCTTGTCATCAAAACAGTCACCAGACAGGTGTACGTACTACCTTAATACAGGTTAGGGACTAAAATCCTCTGTTTAAACCATTACAGTCACCAGACAGGTGTACGTAGTACCTTAATACAGGTTAGGGAACTAAAATCCTAACTCTTGTCATCAAAACAGTCACCAGACAGGTGTACGTACTGCCTTAATACAGGTTAGGGACTAAAATCCTCTCTTCAAACCATTACAGTCACCAGACAGGTGTACGTAGTACCTTAATACAGGTTAGGGAACTAAAATCCTAACTCTTGTCATCTCAACAGTCACCACACTGTTGTACGTCATACGTTTCTACAGGTTAGGGAACTAAAATCCTAACTATTGTCATCTCAACAGTCACCACACTGTTGTACGTCATACGTTTCTACAGGTTAGGGAACTAAAATCCTAACTCTTGTCATCTCAACAGTCACCACACTGTTGTACGTCATACGTTTCTACAGGTTAGGGAACTAAAATCCTAACTCTTGTCATCTCAACAGTCACCACACTGTTGTACGTCATACGTTTCTACAAGTTAGGGAACTAAAATCCTAACTCTTGTCATCTCAACAGTCACCACACTGTTGTACGTCATACGTTTCTACAAGTTAGGGAACTAAAATCCTAACTCTTGTCATCTCAACAGTCACCACACTGTTGTACGTCATACGTTTCTACAGGTTAGGGAACTAAAATCCTAACTCTTGTCATCTCAACAGTCACCACACTGTTGTACGTCATACGTTTCTACAGGTTAGGGAACTAAAATCCTAACTATTGTCATCTCAACAGTCACCACACTGTTGTACGTCATACGTTTCTACAGGTTAGGGAACTAAAATCCTAACTATTGTCATCTCAACAGTCACCACACTGTTGTACGTCATAAGTTTCTACAAGTTAGGGAACTAAAATCCTAACTATTGTCATCTCAACAGTCACCACACTGTTGTACGTCATACGTTTCTACAGGTTAGGGAACTAAAATCCTAACTCTTGTCATCTCAACAGTCACACACACTGTTGTACGTCATACGTTTCTACAGGTTAGGGAACTAAAATCCTAACTCTTGTCATCTCAACAGTCACCACACTGTTGTACGTCATACGTTTCTACAAGTTAGGGAACTAAAATCCTAACTCTTGTCATCTCAACAGTCACCACACTGTTGTACGTCATACGTTTCTACAAGTTAGGGAACTAAAATCCTAACTCTTGTCATCTCAACAGTCACCACACTGTTGTACGTCATACGTTTCTACAGGTTAGGGAACTAAAATCCTAACTATTGTCATCTCAACAGTCACCACACTGTTGTACGTCATACGTTTCTACAGGTTAGGGAACTAAAATCCTAACTCTTGTCATCTCAACAGTCACCACACTGTTGTACGTCATACGTTTCTACAGGTTAGGGAACTAAAATCCTAACTCTTGTCATCTCAACAGTCACCACACTGTTGTACGTCATACGTTTCTACAAGTTAGGGAACTAAAATCCTAACTCTTGTCATCTCAACAGTCACCACACTGTTGTACGTCATACGTTTCTACAAGTTAGGGAACTAAAATCCTAACTCTTGTCATCTCAACAGTCACCACACTGTTGTACGTCATACGTTTCTACAGGTTAGGGAACTAAAATCCTAACTCTTGTCATCTCAACAGTCACCACACTGTTGTACGTCATACGTTTCTACAGGTTAGGGAACTAAAATCCTAACTATTGTCATCTCAACAGTCACCACACTGTTGTACGTCATACGTTTCTACAGGTTAGGGAACTAAAATCCTAACTATTGTCATCTCAACAGTCACCACACTGTTGTACGTCATAAGTTTCTACAAGTTAGGGAACTAAAATCCTAACTATTGTCATCTCAACAGTCACCACACTGTTGTACGTCATACCTTTATACAGGTTAGGGAACTAAAATCCTAATCTCCTGTGACCTCCACAGTGACCAGGCAGTTGTCGCTCTATACAGGCAAAATGCGCAAAGGCGTTGGCAAGGGCGTTGGCAAGGAACAAGGAAGTGGACGTGATGGTGGTGCAGGCAGAGGCCGAGGTCGTGTGCAAGCACTCATTTCGCAACAACAAAGGGCCACATCTCCTCGCTCGCATGTCCTGTCCCAAATTCTTGGGGCCCGCAGCAGTACACCACTGTTGAACCAAGACCAGTGTCAACAGGTTGTTACTTGGATAGCGGATAATGCTTCAAGTCAGATGGGCACCTCCACAAACACCCTGTTTTCCGCGACGGTCAACTGTCAGTAGCCGTGATACTGCACCGCACATTTCCCAACCTGATCCTCCTTCCTACCACCTGGCCGATTACACGTCCACGGACATTACAGATCCCACACTAGGACACTCGGAAGAGCTGTTCACGTATCCATTCGCAGAATCTGGCCTGTCGCCACCTCCTCTTGAAGTGGGTCATGAGGAGATGGTATGTACAGATGCCCAAATATTTGAGCAGCCGCGTTATGACGAACGGAACGTTGTCAAAGTGTCTCAACAAGGGGTGGACGATGATGAGACACAATTGCCAGGAAGTCAGGAGGAGGATCAGGGTGCGGAAGAGGAAGACGACGTGGTGGATGATCCAGTAGCTGACCCTACATGGCAGGAGGATATGCAGAGCGAGGACAGCAGTGCACAGGGGGAGGGAGGCGTAGCATCACAACAGCCAGTACGAAGCAGGGGTGCGTCCGCAGGCAGAAGGCAGGCAACCGTTCCCCGGAACAACAACACGACTCAAGGTGCCTGTGCAAATGTTCGGTCTTCCCGAGTCTGGGAGTTTTTTAAGTTGGCTCCAGAAGACTCTAAAAAGGCCATTTGCCACACCTGCCATGCCACTATCAGCAGGGGTACGAAAACTAGCAGCCTGACCACCACCAGCATGATCAGGCACATGTCAGCCAAGCACCCGACTTTGTGGGAAGTACCACAGAGTCGAGGAGCGGTGCGTGCTGATGTCACTGCTAGGTCTTCGGCTGTTGTGCATGCAAGCCAATCCCCTGTCCATGCTGGCCGCGAACAAGCCTCCTGTCCTGCACCTGAAGTTGCTGAAGCACAAATTACGCCACCATCAAGCACGTCCTTGTCCCAGCGCAGCGTTCAATTATCCATTCAGCAAACATTTGAACGCAGGCGCAAATACGCTGCCAATGCCCCACATGCCACAGTCCTCAATGCTCACATTTCGCGACTCATAGCGCTAGAAATGTTGCCTTTCCGTCTGGTGGAGACGGACGCATTCCGCGACCTGATGGCGGCTGCTGTCCCATGTTACTCGGTCCCCAGCCGACACTATTTCTCCAGATGTGCCGTCCCCGCATTGCATAACCACGTGTCCAACACCATCACACGTGCCCTGAACAATGCTGTTTCAGCCAAAGTCCACCTAACCACAGACACGTGGACAAGTGCTTGTGGGCAAGGCCGCTACATCTCCCTGACGGCACACTGGATTAATATTGTGGAGGCTGGGACCCAGTCTGAGCGAGGGACGGAACACGTCCTTCCCACACCAAGGATAGCAGGCCCTACCTCTGTCATGGTTTCACCGACACTCTACAGCTCCGGAATGTCATGCTCTTCAGCCTCCTCCTCCTCCACCTGCGCATCCTCATCCACTGTACCCTCCACACCAGTCCCAAGCTGGAAGCACTGCAGCACTGCCTCTGCAAAGCGGCAACAGGCTGTGCTGAAGCTAGTCTGCATAGGTGACAAACCCCACAATGCAGAAGAGGTGTGGACAGCTCTGAAACAGCAGGCAGATCACTGGCTCACACCTCTGAACCTAAAGCCAGGAAAGGTCGTGTGTGACAATGGCCGGAACCTGGTGGCAGCTTTGAGGCGAGGGCAGCTGACGCATGTTCCATGCGTGGCCCATGTGCTCAACCTGGTGGTTCAGAGGTTTGTGAAGTCATACCCGGAGGTGTCTGACCTGCTGGTAAAAGTTCGGCGTCTGTCTGCACATTTTCGCAAGTCACCTGCTGCTTCAGCCGGCCTTGCAAGCTTTCAGCGCCGTTTGCGTCTTCCGGCCCACAGACTGGTGTGTGATGTCCCCACGCGTTGGAATTCAACGCTGCACATGTTGGTCAGGATATGTGAGCAGAAGAGGGCAGTTGTGGACTACCTGCATCACCTAAGCCGTCGGGAAATGGGTCAAACTCCACACATAACACCTGAGGAGTGGAGATGGATGTCGGACCTATGCACCGTCCTCCAAAACTTTGAGGACTCCACCAAGATGGTGAGCGGTGATGACGCCATTATTAGCGTCACCATACCACTACTCTGCCTTCTAAAACGGTCTCTGCTGAAAATAAAAGAGGATGCATTGCAGGCAGAGCGCGATGACTTAGAGCAAGAAACTGTAGTGGGTGTGGGTGAAAACACACAGCCCAGCCTCATGTCATCACAACGTGTAGTGGAGGACTATGACGAGGAGGAGGAGGAGGAGGAGGATGAAGACATGGAGCAACTCTCAGGCCAAATTGGGGATATGACATGCACACCAGTCATACCCTCGATTCAGCGTGGCTGGCCAGAGGACAGGGGAGATGAGGAGGAGGAGGAGGAGGACAGCATGTTCAGTCATCGTGTTGGTCTGGATACTGATGTGATGGCTGTTAAGAGTCTGGCGCACATGGCTGACTTTATGGTAAGCTGCCTGTCTCGTGACCCTCGCGTTCAGAACATCTTGGCCGACAATCAGTACTGGTTGGCAACACTCTTAGACCCACGCTACAAGGAGAACTTTATGTCTCTCATTCCTGAGGCGGAGAGGTCAGCCAAAATGCTGCAGTTCCAGAGGGCCATAGTCACGGAAGTTGTGAAATCCTTCCCCTCACAAAACGCTAGCGGCATAGGTCAGGATTCGATGGACAACCAAGGCGTACGGCCGAGAGGGGCACAAGTCCAATCCGCCAGAGGCAGGGGAACTGTCTTTACGATGTGGGACAGTTTTCTCAGCCCCTCACGTACCACAGCCCCTGAGGTGCGGGGTAGTGCCACCAGAAATGCTAAGTTCGGGCAGATGCTGAAGGAGTACCTTGCAGATCGAACAACTGTACTGCGAGATTCATCGGTGCCTTTCAATTATTGGGTCTCCAAGCTCGACACGTGGCATGAATTGGCTCTCTACGCCTTGGAAGTCCTGGCCTGCCCTGCCGCTAGCGTTTTATCAGAGCGTGTTTTCAGTGCAGCAGGTGGAATCATCACTGATAAACGCACCCGCCTGTCAACTGAAAATGCGGACAGGCTCACTCTGATCAAGATGAACAAGGGTTGGATTGGGCCAGACTTCACCACACCACCAGCAAATGACAACTGAATTTTATTTTGTTATTTGAATTTGACATGTACCTCCACTCACCAATGGGTACACACTTCCGTACTTTGGCTAATCGCTGGACTCCTACTCCTTCTCCTCATGTGACACCATGATGAGCGTTAGAATAGTTAGGCTCTTGCTTGAGGTATACGCACAGTGGTAAATTTTGTAGCCCATTCTGTTACAATGGGCATTACAACGACAGGAGACCCGCTCCTTTTCAATGGGAAAAATATTTTTAGGTACTCCTACACGTCTCTATCCAGGGACAAAGAGGAGCCTCCAAATTTTTGGCTGCCCTGACAAAAGGGCTACACTACAATACACCCTGTTCTTCTTAACAGGCCCTCCTGCACGTCTCCATCCAGGGACAAAGAGGAGCCTCCCAATTTTTGGCTGCCCTGACCAAAGGGCTCTACTACAATACACCCAGTTCTTCTTAACAGGCCCTCCTGCACGTCTCCATCCAGGGACAAAGAGGAGCCTCCCAATTTTTGGCTGCCCTGACCAAAGGGCTCTACTACAATACACCCACTTGAGGGTTACAGGCCCTACTACATGTCTGTATGCATGGGTCATTGTTGAACCTTCCAATTTTTGGCTGCCCTGACCAAAGGGCTCTACTACAATACACCCACTTGAGGGTTACAGGCCCTACTACATGTCTGTATGCATGGGTCATTGTTGAACCTCCCAATTTTTGGCTGCCCTGACCAAAGGGCTCTACTACAATACACCCACTTGAGGGTTACAGGCCCTACTACAAGTCTGTATGCATGGGTCATTGTTGAACCTTCCAATTTTTGGCTGCCCTGACCTAAGGGCTCTACTACAATACACCCACTTGAGGGTTACAGGCCCTACTACATGTCTGTATGCATGGGTCATTGTTGAACCTTCCAATTTTTGGCTGCCCTGACCTAAGGGCTCTACTACAATACACCCACTTGAGGGTTACAGGCCCTACTACATGTCTGTATGCATGGGTCATTGTTGAACCTCCCAATTTTTGGCTGCCCTGACCAAAGGGCTCTACTACAATACACCCACTTGAGGGTTACAGGCCCTACTACATGTCTGTATGCATGGGTCATTGTTGAACCTCCCAATTTTTGGCTGCCCTGACCAAAGGGCTCTACTACAATACACCCAGTTCTTCTTAACAGGCCCTCCTGCAGTATCCATCCAGGACAAAGAGGAGCCTCCCAATTTTTGGCTGCCCTGACCAAAGGGCTCTACTACAATACACCCACTTGAGGGTTACAGGCCCTACTACATGTCTGTATGCATGGGTCATTGTGAACCTTCCAATTTTTGGCTGCCCTGACCAAGGGCTCTACTACAATACACCCACTTGAGGGTTACAGGCCCTACTACATGTCTGTATGCATGGGTCATTGTTGAACCTCCCAATTTTTGGCTGCCCTGACCAAAGGGCTCTACTACAATACACCCACTTGAGGGTTACAGGCCCTACTACATGTCTGTATGCATGGGTCATTGTTGAACCTCCCAATTTTTGGCTGCCCTGACCAAAGGGCTCTACTACAATAACACCCAGTTCTCTTAACAGGCCCTCCTGCACGTCTCCATCCAGGGACAAAGAGGAGCCTCCCAATTTTTGGCTGCCCTGACCTAAGGGCTCTACTACAATACACCCACTTGAGGGTTACAGGCCCTACTACATGTCTGTATGCATGGGTCATTGTTGAACCTTCCAATTTTTGGCTGCCCTGACCTAAAGGGCTCTACTACAATACACCCACTTGGGGTTACAGGCCCTACTACTACATGTCTGTATGCATGGGTCATTGTTGAACCTTCCAATTTTTGGCTGCCCTGACCAAAGGGCTCTACTACAATACACCCACTTGAGGGTTACAGGCCCTACTACATGTCTGTATGCATGGGTCATTGTTGAACCTCCCAATTTTTGGCTGCCCTGACCATAAGGGCTCTACTACAATACACCCACTTGAGGGTTACAGGCCCTACTACATGTCTGTATGCATGGGTCATTGTTGAACCTCCCAATTTTTGGCTGCCCTGACCAAAGGGCTCTACTACAATACACCCACTTGAGGGTTACAGGCCCTACTACAATGTCTGTATGCATGGGTCATTGTTGAACCTCCCTAAATTTTTGCTGCCTCCCTGACCAACAAGGGCTCTACTACAATACACCCACTTGAGGGTTACAGGCCCTACTACATGTCTGTATGCATGGGTCATTGTTGAACCTCCCAATTTTTGGCTGCCCTGACCATAAGGGCTCTACTACAATACACCCACTTGAGGGTTACAGGCCCTACTACATGTCTGTATGCATGGGTCATTGTTGAACCTCCCAATTTTTGGCTGCCCTGACCAAAGGGCTCTACTACAATACACCCACTTGAGGGTTACAGGCCCTACTACATGTCTGTATGCATGGGTCATTGTTGAACCTCCCAATTTTTGGCTGCCCTGACCAAAGGGCTCTACTACAATACACCCAGTTCTTCTTACAGGCCCTCCTGCACGTCTCCATCCAGGGACAAAGAGGAGCCTCCCAATTTTTGGCTGCCCTGACCTAAGGGCTCTACTACAATACACCCACTTGAGGTTACAGGCCCTACTACATGTCTGTATGCATGGGTCATTGTTGAACCTTCCAATTTTTGGCTGCCCTGACCTAAGGGCTCTACTACAATACACCCACTTGAGGGTTACAGGCCTACTACATGTCTGTATGCATGGGTCATTGTTGAACCTCCAATTTTGGCTGCCCTGACCTAAGGGCTCTACTACAATACACCACTTGAGGGTTACAGGCCCTACTACATGTCTGTATGCATGGGTCATTGTTGAACCTTCCAATTTTTGGCTGCCCTGACCTAAGGGCTCTACAATACACCACTGAGGTTACAGGCCCTATACATTCGTATGCATGGGTCATTGTTGAACTCCAATTTTTGGCTGCCTGACCAAAGGTCACTACAATACACCTTTACAGCCTCAATCGATGCAGGGTCATTGTTGAACTTCCAATTTTTGGCTGCCCTGACCTAAGGGCTCTACTACAATACACCCACTTGAGGGTTACAGGCCCTACTACATGTCTGTATGCATGGGTCATTGTTGAACCTTCCAATTTTTGGCTGCCCTGACCTAAGGGCTCTACTACAATACACCCACTTGAGGGTTACAGGCCTACTACATGTCTGTATGCATGGGTCATTGTTGAACCTTCCAATTTTTGGCTGCCCTGACCTAAGGGCTCTACTACAATACACCCACTTGAGGGTTACAGGCCCTACTACATGTCTGTATGCATGGGTCATTGTTGAACCTCCCAATTTTTGGCTGCCCTGACCAAGGGCTCTACTACAATACACCCACTTGAGGGTTACAGGCCTACTACATGTCTGTATGCATGGGTCATTGTTGAACCTCCAATTTTTGGCTGCCCTGACCAAAGGGCTCTACTACAATACACCCAGTTCTTTTAACAGGCCCTCTGCACGTTCCATCCAGGGCAAAGAGAGCCTCCAATTTTTGGCTGCCCTGACCTAAGGGCTCTACTACAATACACCCACTTGAGGGTTACAGGCCCTACTACATGTCTGTATGCATGGGTCATTGTTGAACCTTCCAATTTTGGCTGCCCTGACCAAAGGGCTCTACTACAATACACCCACTTGAGGGTTACAGGCCCTACTACATGTCTGTATGCATGGGTCATTGTTGAACCTCCCAATTTTTGGCTGCCCTGACCAAAGGGCTCTACTACAATACACCACTTGAGGGTTACAGGCCCTACTACATGTCTGTATGCATGGGTCATTGTTGAACCTCCCAATTTTTGGCTGCCCTGACCAAAGGGCTCTACTACAATACACCCAGTTCTTCTTAACAGCCCTCCTGCACGTCTCCATCCAGGGACAAAGAGGAGCCTCCCAATTTTTGGCTGCCCTGACCTAAGGGCTCTACTACAATACACCCACTTGAGGGTTACAGGCCCTACTACATGTCTGTATGCATGGGTCATTGTTGAACCTTCCAATTTTTGGCTGCCCTGACCAAAGGGCTCTACTACAATACACCCACTTGAGGGTTACAGGCCCTACTACATGTCTGTATGCATGGGTCATTGTTGAACCTCCCAATTTTTGGCTGCCCTGACCAAAGGGCTCTACTACAATACACCCACTTGAGGGTTACAGGCCCTACTACATGTCTGTATGCATGGGTCATTGTTGAACCTCCCAATTTTTGGCTGCCCTGACCAAAGGGCTCTACTACAATACACCCACTTGAGGGTTACAGGCCCTACTACATGTCTGTATGCATGGGTCATTGTTGAACCTCCCAATTTTTGGCTGCCCTGACCAAAGGGCTCTACTACAATACACCCACTTGAGGGTTACAGGCCCTACTACATGTCTGTATGCATGGGTCATTGTTGAACCTCCCAATTTTTGGCTGCCCTGACCAAAGGGCTCTACTACAATACACCCACTTGAGGGTTACAGGCCCTACTACATGTCTGTATGCATGGGTCATTGTTGAACCTCCCAATTTTTGGCTGCCCTGACCAAAGGGCTCTACTACAATACACCCACTTGAGGGTTACAGGCCCTACTACATGTCTGTATGCATGGGTCATTGTTGAACCTCCCAATTTTTGGCTGCCCTGACCAAAGGGCTCTACTACAATACACCCACTTGAGGGTTACAGGCCCTACTACATGTCTGTATGCATGGGTCATTGTTGAACCTCCCAATTTTTGGCTGCCCTGACCAAAGGGCTCTACTACAATACACCCAGTTCTTCTTAACAGGCCCTCCTGCACGTCTCCATCCAGGGACAAAGAGGAGCCTCCCAATTTTTGGCTGCCCTGACCTAAGGGCTCTACTACAATACACCCACTTGAGGGTTACAGGCCCTACTACATGTCTGTATGCATGGGTCATTGTTGAACCTTCCAATTTTTGGCTGCCCTGACCAAAGGGCTCTACTACAATACACCCACTTGAGGGTTACAGGCCCTACTACATGTCTGTATGCATGGGTCATTGTTGAACCTCCCAATTTTTGGCTGCCCTGACCAAAGGGCTCTACTACAATACACCCACTTGAGGGTTACAGGCCCTACTACATGTCTGTATGCATGGGTCATTGTTGAACCTCCCAATTTTTGGCTGCCCTGACCAAAGGGCTCTACTACAATACACCCACTTGAGGGTTACAGGCCCTACTACATGTCTGTATGCATGGGTCATTGTTGAACCTCCCAATTTTTGGCTGCCCTGACCAAAGGGCTCTACTACAATACACCCACTTGAGGGTTACAGGCCCTACTACATGTCTGTATGCATGGGTCATTGTTGAACCTCCCAATTTTTGGCTGCCCTGACCAAAGGGCTCTACTACAATACACCCACTTGAGGGTTACAGGCCCTACTACATGTCTGTATGCATGGGTCATTGTTGAACCTCCCAATTTTTGGCTGCCCTGACCAAAGGGCTCTACTACAATACACCCACTTGAGGGTTACAGGCCCTACTACATGTCTGTATGCATGGGTCATTGTTGAACCTCCCAATTTTTGGCTGCCCTGACCAAAGGGCTCTACTACAATACACCCACTTGAGGGTTACAGGCCTTACTACATGTCTGTATGCATGGGTCATTGTTGAACCTCCCAATTTTTGGCTGCCCTGACCAAAGGGCTCTACTACAATACACCCAGTTCTTCTTAACAGGCCCTCCTGCACGTCTCCATCCAGGGACAAAGAGGAGCCTCCCAATTTTTGGCTGCCCTGACCTAAGGGCTCTACTACAATACACCCACTTGAGGGTTACAGGCCCTACTACATGTCTGTATGCATGGGTCATTGTTGAACCTTCCAATTTTTGGCTGCCCTGACCAAAGGGCTCTACTACAATACACCCACTTGAGGGTTACAGGCCCTACTACATGTCTGTATGCATGGGTCATTGTTGAACCTCCCAATTTTTGGCTGCCCTGACCAAAGGGCTCTACTACAATACACCCACTTGAGGGTTACAGGCCCTACTACATGTCTGTATGCATGGGTCATTGTTGAACCTCCCAATTTTTGGCTGCCCTGACCAAAGGGCTCTACTACAATACACCCACTTGAGGGTTACAGGCCCTACTACATGTCTGTATGCATGGGTCATTGTTGAACCTCCCAATTTTTGGCTGCCCTGACCAAAGGGCTCTACTACAATACACCCACTTGAGGGTTACAGGCCCTACTACATGTCTGTATGCATGGGTCATTGTTGAACCTCCCAATTTTTGGCTGCCCTGACCAAAGGGCTCTACTACAATACACCCAGTTCTTGTTTACAGGCCATCCTGCATGTCTGTATCCAGGGGCATTGGTGAACCTCCCAATTTTGGACTGCCCTGGCAAAGGAAGATACTACAATAGACCCAGTTCTTCAAAATGGGCACATTATTTCTAGACAGGGCTTCATGTACGTCTCTTGTCAGGGTCATCGGAGTGCCGCACAATGTTTTCACGTAAAATCTTTCATGTAATCACAAAAAGTAACATACACCAGCTGTATCTCACTATTGGGTATGTGCCCTTAACATTTCCACCCTAAATATTCATTTTGGTGTCATTTTGGAAGGTTTTCTGGACACTCCGTAAAATTGGCGTGAAACTCGGACAACATTGTTCACAGCTGTGACTTTTGAGTGAGAAATGCTTCCAGGGGTCTTCCCCATGGTGTTGCCATGTCATTTCAGCACTCTTCTGAGACTTTTGTGACATTTTTAGGGTTTTTCCAGGCAGCCGGCAGTCATTTCATAAAAATACTCGTGTCTCCCATAGGATAACATTGGGCTCGTTACTCGGGCCGAGTACACGAGTATCTCGGGATGCTCGGCCCGAGCTTCGAGCACCCGAGCATTTTAGTACTCGCTCATCACTACAGGATAGTTTTTGTAGGTACTGGGCTTTTTAACGTTACAACAATATTAACAAGTCTCTACGGGTGTCTCTAGTTTAAGCGCAGTAGGCTTCTAAGCCCTCGGGTCACCACATAAGAGGCCAAGTTCTTACTCTCCGTGGCTCCACCTAACACCATGCTACACTCACCCTTTCTGTACACCTTCACTTTAACGGGTTCTATTTAACTATATACTACCGTATATACTCGTGTATAAGCCGACCCCACAACTTTTGCCCCAAAAATCTGGAAAAACCTATTGACTCATGTATAAGTGGAGGGTGGACCCCAGCACAGGTATACAGCCCCCAGCAGTGTTGTATACAGGCCCCCCCCAGTGGTATACACTCCTCCCCAGTGGTAGTATACAGCAGCCCCAGTGGTAGTATACAGCAGCCCCAGTGGTAGTATACAGCAGCCCCAGTGGTAGTATACAGCAGCCCCAGTGGTAGTATACAGCAGCCCCAGTGGTAGTATATAGCAGCCCCAGTGGTAGTATATAGCAGCCCCAGCAGCCCCAGTGGTAGTATACAGCAGCCCCAGGGGTAGTATACAACAGCCCCAGAGGTATATACAGCAGCCCCAGAGGTATATACAGCAGCCCCAGTGGTAGTATACAGCAGGCCCCCTGGGGGTACACAGCAGCCCCCTGGGGGTCCCCAGCAGCCCCCTGGGGGGTCCCAACAGCCCCCTGGGGGTCCCCAGCAGCCCCCAAATGCTGGCACTCGCCCCCTCCCTTGCAAGGGCCCCCCCCGCTTCTCTTACCATCCCGGTCTTCTGATCATCGCCGCTCCTCGGTGCTCCGTCCGTCCTGCTGCTGCATCCGGGATCTCCGGCCGTCGCAATGCATATGACGTCATCGCGCGACGGCCGGAGATCCCGGATGCAGCAGCAGGACGGACGGAGCACCGAGGAGCGGCGATGATCAGAAGACCGGGATGGTAATGTATAAGCAGCGGGGGGGGGGGGCCTTACAAGGGGGGGCGAGTGCCAGCATTTGGGGGCTATATGCACTGCTTCCCCCTACCGCTGATTGACAGGGGAAGCAGTGCATATTTAATGAGCGGCCCCACGTGACGTGGCCGCTCATACAGCAGCCCCCCCCGCCTCCTCCAGCCTCCACAGCCCCCACCACAGCCACCACACCATGAGCCCCCGTATAGACCCGTGTATAAGCCGAGGGGGAGACTTTTCAGCCCAAATTTTGGGCTGAAAAACTCGGCTTATACACGAGTATATACGGTACTATAACATATATACATTTCACATTTGATTCCACATTTTTATCTCTGTACCTAGCCAGTAACTGACCCTTGGTACTACGCTGTGATCTGCATAAGACTGGTATACTGGATGTACTTAGCATATTGGTGCGGGTGGACGTGTACCTGTTTGGAGTATCTGCTACTACTGAAGATGGAGATCTGACAGTAGGACTGGCAAGCTCACTAGGACCAGGAATTGGTTCTTCCTCATCAGGCTCAACTTCCAGCTCTTCATGTCTTGGGACTTCTTCTGGTACAGGTTCTGGCGTTGGTTCTACCATTGGAGGGAAAATAATCATGGGGACTACAACTGCTCCGTAGTAATTTGGCCATGTTTTGGGGAAATCTCCTAGGACGGTATGGAATACTTCCTCTTCTTTCTTGACAGGTTGGACCTGTACAGGTACGGTTACTTCTGGTGTCTTCAGGGTTTCAGGACACGGTTTAAGATGGTCTCTTGACACAGCTGCTGACATCCTTCCTTCATCTTTGCTGATTAGACACACTTTGGCATTGTCTAAATGTGATGGTAAGACTGTATATGGGGTGGTTTCACACTGATTATCCAATTTATTGGTGCGTCTCTATCTCTTGAGAACTTGCTCACCAGGTTGTAATGGGGTTGCTAGAGCATGTTGGTTAAAGGTTCTCTCTTGTCTTTCTCTAGCTTGCTGGAGACTTTTCTCTATACAATCTTGTACTTGGCGATACTGCTGTTAACGTAAGGTATCCCAATTGGATACTTCAACTTCCTGCATCTGGCTTCAGAATTCTCATATCTAAATCAATTGGCAGCTTACCGGACCTTGCTCACATAAGGTAGGCTGGGGTGCAGTTTGAAGAACTCACCGGGACATGGTTGTACAAGTCTACCAAGTCGGGTAATTTCTCTGGCCATTGATTTCTCTCTGACTCTGGTAAGGTTTTCAACAGGTCAATCACAATATGGTTAATTTTTTCGCATAAGCCATTGGTTTGGGGATGATAGTCTGTCGTGCGGATCTTCTTACAGCCGTACATGTTGCAGAATTCCTGGAAAATCTCTGACTCAAAAGCTGGACCTTGATTTGCAAGGACTTGTTCCGGGTAGCAATGAGGTCTACAGAAATGTGTCTGAAATGCTCTTGCAGCTGTCTTCGCTGTCAGGTCCTTGACGGGTACCACCACTAAGAAGCGGGAGTAATGGTCCACAATGGTTAAGGCATAGAGATAGCCTGACCGGCTTGGTGACAACTTGACGTGGTCTAACGCAACTAACTCAAGTGGTTGTTTGGTTACTATGGCCTGGAGTGGGGCTCTCTGACTCTGTTGATCATTTCTTCTGAGGTTGCATGGGCCACATTTTTTACACCAATCTTCAATTGATTTTCTCATGCTAACCCAGTAGAATCTCTCTCTTAAGAGCATTTCCAACTTCTTCCATCCAAAATGACCTGCACCATCGTGGTAGGCTTCTAAGACCATTTTGATGTCTCTCTTGGGTACTATAATCTATCAGACCAACTCGTGTGTTTTAGGGTTGGTGTGCCTTCTGCAGAGCTTCCCTTGATATAGGAACAACTTGCTTCTTTCTTTCCAGAATTGTTGGGTCTCAGCTGGAGTGTTCTGATTAGGGTACGCACCTTGTTGTGTAAGCAGTTCTTTCACTAGCTTCACAGCTGGATCACTATTCTGGGTGTCAGCCCATCCATGGTGCTCTAACAGGTTGAGATTTGCATGCTGTTGTTTTTGGTAGATGCCTGGTTGATACGGTTCTACCTGAAAACGGTGAAAGGCCGGTAGTTTAATTTCTTCCAGCTCCTCCGGTTCCTCTTCCACGTCTTTCAAGTGTGGCATCCAAGATAAGGCATCTGCATTCCCGTTCTTGTGGCCTGCCCTATATTTGATGACAAAATTGTAGTTAGACAGCCGGGCTATCCATCGCTGAGTCCAGGTGGGTCAATGGGTTGTTATCAGTGTAGATGGTAAATTCTGCAGCTGCCAGGTAGTGTTTGAAACGCTCGGTTACAGCCAGTAGTTCTAACTTGAAAAAACTGTAATTCTCGGGGTTTCTTTCCGTAGGTCGGAGTTTCCTGCTTGCAAAGGCAATAACTCTCTTTTTGCCTCCTTGCTTCTGTGACAGTACTGCTCCCAGTCCCACGTTGCTGGCATCCGTGTACAGCATGAAGGGTTGATGGTAATCCGGATACGCCAGGATCTCTTCTCCTGTCAGTGCCCACTTTAGCTTTTTGAAGGACTCTTCCCTCTAATCACTCAACTGGAAAGGGGGATTGAAGACCTTTATGACTGACCTACTAGGATGTCTTGTAGGGAAGCCGCTAACTTTGTGAACCCTCTGATAAATCTTTTATAATAGCCCACCAGTCACAGGAATTGCCTCACCTCTTTCACATTGGTAGGTCTTGGCCAATCCCTTATCACTGTGACTTTATCAGGATCCAGTGCTACTCCCTCTGAACTCACGACATGTCCTAGGTATTGCACCTTTGGCTTGAGAAAGTGGCACTTGGATTGCTTGATCTTCATGCCGTATCCGGACAAGGCTTCAAACACTTCTGCCAGGTCTTGTAGATGTTGTTCATATGTCTTGGAGTAGACTATGACGTCATCCAGGTACAGGAGAACAGTTTCAAAGTTCTTATCGCCTAGGCAGCTCTCCATCAGGCGTTGGAAGATACCGGGTGCATTGCAGAGTCCAAACGGCATACAATTGAACTCACAGAGGCCCATCGGTGTAGTAAACACTGTCTTCTCCTTGTCAGCCTCTGCCACAGGAACTTGCCAATACCAACTAGTCAGATCAAGGGTAGAAAAGTAGTTAGCAGATTTTAATGCGGCTAATGACTCCTCAATCCTAGGTAACGGGTATGCATCCTTGTGTGTAATGCGGTTGATCTGCCGGTAGACTACCACCATTCTCATGGTCCCGTCCTTCTTTCTAACCAACTCTAAAGGTGCTGCCCAGGGGCTACAACTGTCTCCTATTACAACTACAGTTTTCATCTCTTTGAATATGTCTTTGGTGGTTTGATAGTGAGTGGGTGGTAATGGTCTATACATCTCTTTTGTAGGCTGATGGTTACCTGTGGGTATAGTGTGCTCTACCCCTATAATTTTCCCAAAGTCTAATGGGTGTTTGCTGAATATCTGCTCATATTCTTTTACTACCCGGTATACTCCATGTTTTTTGATGGGAAGGTGTAGAACTGGGACCCACGTGTAGTTTTTGGCACCAATCCTCCAACTTTTCCGCTGAACCATTGTCATCCGCCTGACTTGACGGGTTCAAGGGCTCGACGGCTGTGATGGCATTGTTATGAACCGTAAATAATTTAGCCATGGTAGCACACTTCGGTACGGTGACCTCATGTTCCCCACAGTTTAGAAGGCGTAATGGCACTCTTCCCCGGTGTACCTCAACTACCCCTCTGGCCGTGAGTATAGTGGGCCTACTGTCTGAGTACACGGGCTCTAACAGGGCTTGATAGTCTCGCCCTTTAATGCCTATTGCGGCTCTACACCAGACCAACATTTCAGTTTTGGGAGGTAATACAATGGGTACTGGGTCACTTACCCTTACACTGCCAATTTCACCTCCTGATATTTCTACCTGTTGTTTCAGCATCAGGGCTTTTATTTCTTTTTGCAGAAGTCTCTGTTGCCTGACTCTGGCAGTCTCGGCGATCTGCTGTAAGACAGTAATTACCTCGGAAAAATAATTTTCAAGTACATTCATTCCTAGTAACATTACTGGTTCACGTTCTCACTGGTCAACATCTACAATTATGATACCCTGGTTATTTAATTCTACCTTCCCAATCTGAATGGTCATTTCTCTGAACTCAACTTGTGGTATTAGTTCACCATTGCTAGCCCATAAGTTCAATGCAATGTTAGATGGACCACTATTAATGTCTGAATCAGCCCAGTACCTTTTGTAGAGAACATTGATGACCCTGTATCCAACAAGGCGCTGAAGGGAATGCCATTCAACACGATAGGGATGACTGGACATCCTCCCACAAACTTGTCATACCAGGCTGAAGGACCTTGGGAGTTCATACCTGAGGAGCGGCCCGCCTTCCCAGGGAATCCTCGTGTAAAGCACATTCCCGGGCAAAGTAACCTGGCTCCTTGCAACGGCGGCAAATGGTCTGTCCATCCGGCTAATAGCGGTCGCTGGGTCGTCCTCTCGTCGCTTGGTACTTCCTGGGCCTCATCCACGGGACATCCTCTTTACTGGTCACCAACTCGATCTTGGGTGCAGGCTTGGATCCACGCAGCTCCTTGATAACTTTAGCCATGGAAACAACATCTAGCTTTTGGTTGAGGGCCTCATTAGAGATAGGCTCTCTGTGTTCAGCAACAGTCTCTGACATGGCAGATGTTGCTGGTGCTCCTGGCCGCTGAGGTGCTGCTGTAGGGCCTGGAGTAAAGTTTATATCCTGGGGCTCCTCTATCTGCTGAAGATGGATGGCTCTATCTTTTAACTCAAAGTTAAAAGATAGAGCCATTCCAGGATTCTGGAAGATCATCATACTCAACTGTCCTTTGCGAGAAGGGGATAGGAGGCCCTCTATGAACTGATCAATTAGCATTTTGTCAGCTCCCGGGGCTAAGGCACGTTCTGCTAGTTTAAGTGCTTTGAGCGCTTCCTGCAAGTTTAAGGCATAGTCTCTTGCACTCTCCTTAGGCTTTTGTTGACATCCAAAGAACCTCATTTTAGCCCGGGTGTCAGCACTGTACTCAAATGCTGCTTTCAGTCCAGCCACAAGATGCTCTACAGTATCTTTATCTGTGTCTGGCCAGGATGCAAGTGTCCGCTGTGCATTGTCGGTTAACTGTCCAATAATCATACCGACACACTGGGCTTCTGTTAGGGGGTACAAAACGTAGTACGCTTTGATTTTCATAACAAAGTAATTAAGGGTATTGGGCTCACCTGAATATTATGGTAGCCACATTGCTCCCAGAAGTGTATGGCATCAGGAGCGGCATGATGGGTGCTGCTCCTTGCGCCGCAGCACCACCAGGTGCTCCTCTGTTATCTGGTGCTGCAGCACCACCGGGTACTCCGCCGCTGCTCGGTGCCGCAGCATCTCCTTGTTGCGACATCCTGTGCCCCCTTAGTTAATGTCGACCTTCCTAGTCTTCAGCTTCCGTCTGGATGTCTATTAAAGGTTCAGCTGTGCGACAGGGATTCTCTTCCCCTCCGGATGACGTCAGAGCGCTTTGCAGAGTACCACCCACAATGACACGCCCCCTTTTCTTCCCACGCGTCGTGCGCATTGTAATTGCGGCAATTCAAAAATAGAGTCCCTGTGGCGCTGTTCAAATTCTGTTTGCCGCACGCTCTGTAATGGCGGCAGTTTCAAAACAGTTTCGCTCACAAATCATGGCACACAATGCCCGGTTTACCAGGCACGGTAGATCTTGTTCGTAGACGCCAAGTTGTGGAACCCACTGAGACGGGGTACTCGGTAGTGGAGTGAGGTATCACGGGGAATCACGGCGGTCTTGGTAAGGACCGTGTCCCGGGCCCACAAGTATTGGGTTTGGGGGTATTTACAGGGGATATAGTTGTGACACCACCCGTGGTACGTGGTCAGGGTGACCACCGCTGCTGCAGAACCTCCGAGGATGATGTTTGGCAGCCGGTGATGTAACGGCTCTCCACTGTCAGAGCCTGGTTCCCTGGGGCAGTGATGATGATAGTCTATCTATGGATGATGCAGGGTAGGGGTAGTGGTAGAGATGATAACAGTTTGTGAGGGAGAGTAGGGCTCGAGCGCAAGGATTACAAGGATTACACAGACTCACGGTTTTGTAGTTTTCCAAGTCTTTACTGCAGATGGTATTCAGTAGATATTGTTCACGGAGTCTGTACCGGGGCCGGGTTGCTCCCAACCTGGCCGGGTCCTTGGCTTTCTACTCCGGCGCTGTGTGTGTGGCCCTGCTGCCGCTTTAGCTAGGCTGGCGGCCCTGTCTCTCCTCACTGGTACCAAACTTGCTAGGCAAATTGAGTCTTATCTTTGTGTTTCTGACCCCGCCGTGTTGCTTCGCTGTGGTACAGTGAAGATATATAATCTTCACTTATCCGGTGTTTTCTATGCTGCTTATGTCAGGCACAATTGCGGATCCGGTATCCGGTCTTTGCGCTTCTACGGAGTGAGTTTAGAGTTACTCCGTGTCCCGGCTGTGTTACTCCGCTTCTCCTATTCCTCAGACCCTGGCTGACCTGCAACTGGACAGTGGACCATGGGGTGAGCCTAACGCAGCCCTTTTACACCCAGGCCCTTTCCCTCAGTCCTCTCAGGAACTGAACTAACTGCCACTTCCTCTCCACCCAGAATATATAGGGAAGCAACTTTAGCTCACCCTTTGGCCTGGAGGCGCTAGTGGGGAATTAACCTTTGGTGTTGTTATTGTGGCACATTAAACCCTGGGGTGCCACAATACCATTACACCTCCCTATGCATATTATGTTGGACCCACAGCTTCCCCAAAACAATGGTTAATACACTGTAAAATGTCCAACACTCTATATAAGAATCCACACACCAGTCATATAAATACTGATGGACATGATGTAAGAATTAGATCTACCCCCCTTTATTCTCATCACCTGCATTTTTTTCAGATGACTGAGCCCTTGTAGCTTTCTAAATCTTATAAGGACATTTGTGCTAATCCCAATACATTATGTATTAATGTCCCAGATCCTGTCCCCATCATCATAAATATGTGGCCCATCCTGGTACATATGCCCTCCATCCTGTAATATATGTACCCCATTCTAGACCCTTTCTCATATACATGTCCCCCATTCTGGCATATATGTCTTCATCCTTGTATATATGTAACCTATCTTAGTATATATGTTGCCCATCCTGGTATACTGTTATATATGTCTCCATTCAGGACTAATCCAGGTCCCTTCCTGGTATATATTTTATTGATTAGCAGGTTCCTACTTGTCGATACAAATATTATTTTTTTAAAACCTAGAGAGAGGATTTGACTTAGTGTAGGTACACATAAAATTCCATTAAACAATCCATCAATATACAGTATCTTTGAGTAATCTGGTGTGAACTCAGCTGCGCACACACACACACACACTGCAATCACACACTGCTTCTCCTCCTCCAAACCACCATCCAAAACCAGTTCTATTGACACTCCTGGGGAAAGGGTGGTACAAACATTTACAGACAAAAGTCTTGTAGAATGACCAAACAAGGACATATCCACAGTAATTCAATTATCAACTCGGGAGTGTAATTTGTGCACAGGAAGTGGGGAAGAGCGGAATACACAATATAGCAAGAACAAAGCACCTGTAAAATGCAGTTAAAACATAACACACCATATCCACTATCACAACCTCTCCTCCCTTTCAATAAGTGAGCATGCCATGAGGTCTACACAGACCTTTGGGCATCTCACTTTAGTCCACATTGTTTACTTGTCAATAAGTCTGTGCATAATGGCAGGGTAGGTTGGCCTGAAGGAGTCTATTGTTCTTCTTGTTGGGTGACGGCTCCCACGAAATGGCACTGTAACACCCCCAAGGTCGTTTCCAAGGAGAATATCTGAAGACGTCCTTCCATAACTGCAATGCAACAAAGATTTCCCCATAACCATAATTCAAATGCACCCAAGCTTGCTTTATTTATTTGTGAGTATTCCCCGCCAAGACAATTAGCAACCCAGGGCCTGGGTGAATTGCCTCTGGTCAAACCACATGGTGGTCAGCAATAGTTAAGAAAGCCCCTGTGTGTCTAAATCCCGACATTTTGCATCCATAAATTGAGACATCCTGCAGGTGACATTGCTCGTGGGAGCTTGGGGAGAAAGGCTGGAGGCTATACACTCCATAGGGGGTATCTGTGGTACAGGGGTCGGCAGGCCACTCTGGTTGAGGTGGTGGCAGCTCCTTAGGTGAGATGCCGTGCTCATGCTGCACCGAACAAGGTGGTGGTCTGCTTGGCTCCTTCCGAGTCCTTGAGGTACAATCAGATTGCAGGTGGTCAGGTTGCCGACAGTCATAACATTTCCTCTCCGTGATTCCCCAAGGTTGTGGTTGGAAATCTTGAGGCTCAGGATTGTAAGGTGTGGTCATCGACCTGCGGATGGGTGATGGAGCAGATATAACTGCAGGGGGCCATGGCACGAGGACAGGTTGTGGTTTATAGTTCACAAGATTCACCGGACGAATTGGGGATACATGGGGCTCCCTACAAGTCCTTGAAAGACAACTAGCTTGCAGGTGCCCAGGTTTCTTGCACCCATAACATCTCCTCTCTGTAAATCCCCCTGGTTGGAGTCGGAACTGTTTGGGCCCACAATTATGAGGTGGGGTTGTCATTAGGCTGCGGCTGGCTGGAAAGGCAGATATAATTGGAGGGGGTTAGGGAGCGTGGCAGGCTGTGATTTATCATCAATAGCCTCCTCCACTGCGGTCGGATACTAAGTGCCTCATCGGCCAGGGCTGCAGCTATATCCAATGTGGGCGGCATGCATTCCCGGACCCATTCTCGTATTTCTGAGTGACACTTGGTAAGAAATTGTTCAATAAGAAATACCAGTACAACATCTTCTACAGTGAAGGCGTTTTCGGCTTCCAGTCATCTCCGGCATGTCTGGGACATCTTATGGGCATACATCCTAAATGATCCCCCATGATGCATGGGAGTTCTCGGAACTGGGCCCTTTATGAGTCTGGGGTGATAGCATGGTAATCCAAGATAGTCCGTTTTACAAAGTTATAATACTGGTTCCACTGTAAATCTATAGTTCGATAAGCCTCTGCCACACTTCCGTTCAGGAGTCCCACTAACAAACACATCCATCCAGAGTGGGGCACCTGCATCACGGCACTCTGCTGCTCAAAGTCCTTAAAAAATCCTTCCACATCTCCGGAAGTCTCATCAAATGGCCTGAAGTATGTCCTATGATCCATGCAGGGTCCTGGATCATTGGGTTTACACTCCAAATTGCATTACTCCTTTGTTTGAGCTCCATTGCATCTTGTCTCAGCTGTGCTCGGCAAACAGCCTCCTCTTTATACTGCTGAGAGACATCTGGGCCCAGAACCACCATCTCTTCTTCGTACCACACCAACCACTGGCTTTTTGGGGTAGGGGTCCCCGTCTCCAGCACTTGTCTGTTAGACATCTGGGAGTAGGTGGATGGGCTAGCACTAGGGATGAGCGAGTCTACTCGCTAGGACTCGTTACTCGGCGATTCTTAAGGGACTCGCTGGACTCGGTAATCGGCGAGTCTTTTAGCGAATACTCGCTCAGTAACGAGTCCAATGCAAGTAAATGGCAATCCTAGTTTTGTCAGAGTTTACTTTCTCTCACTCGCTAGACTCGCTAGACTCGCTATATCACATCGCTATATAGCTTGAATCTCCCCAAACAGCAGCGAGTCTGAGCGAGTCTACGAGTCCGATTCCTAGCGAGTCTGCGATTCCGAGTCCTGTATTCTCTATTCGGGACTCGCAAATCCAGAATCTTTTATGTTACTAGTCAGCATTGCGTGTTAGGTC
The DNA here is from genome assembly GCA_033576535.1 of Allobates femoralis. NCBI lineage: Eukaryota > Metazoa > Chordata > Amphibia > Anura > Aromobatidae > Allobates > Allobates femoralis. The sequence goes on along the minus strand of JARQOC010000005.1, from coordinate 238,336,529 downwards.
AGAAAACTTGTGAAGAAGGACAAGCATGTTAGCCAATCATAGTCAGTAATGCCATAGCATTTTTGGTTGTGTCCGGACTATGATTGGCTGCTGTCCATCGTGATGCCTATGTCATCTATGACAGGCAAGGCAGTATATAAGGCTTGCCCCCGCCATTTTGGGCACATTCCTGAGAAGAGCTGACCTAGTGCAGGGAGACTTGGAGCAGATCTAGGGACAGTTAGGCAGTGTAGGAGTCACATATAACCCAAAAGTTCTTTTCAGAACTAACAGGACGGAGTGTAGGAGTCAAGATTCCTCACACATAACCCAAAAGTTCTTTTCAGAACTACCAGGACGGAGGATTGCTGTACAGGACTGTAAGGAAGGGAGATAGGAGTAGCCTTACAGTGAATACAGCACCATCCTCAGAGCTTAGTTCACCCAGCTTTCCGCAGAGCTGTAATCCTAAGCTTTTTCTTATTTTTGGCACTAGTCTACCAAATAATTTTGGTGCCATTTTTCCACAAAAAATTTCCTGTGCCAGTGCTTTGCTGTAAGGTGTCCTGCCTGCAGCTCGCACGGTACTTGTAACATTGCACGCAGCCAGCACCGCAGCCTAATAGTGCCTGGTTCTGCGTACTAAACAATTTTTTTCCTGTACCAGTGCGTTGCTGTAAGGAGTCCTGCCTGCAGCTCGCACGGTACTTGTAACATTCCACGCAGCCAGCACCGCAGCCTAATAGTGCCTGGTTCTGCGTACTAAACAATTTTTTCCTGTGCCAGTGCGTAGCTGTAAGGTGTCCTGCCTGCAGCTCGCACGGTACTTGTAACATTCCACGCAGCCAGCACCGCAGCCTAATAGTGCCTGGTTCTGCGTACTAAACAATTTTTTCCTGTGCCAGTGCGTAGCTGTACGGTGTCCTGCCTGCAGCTCGCACGGTACTTGTAACATTGCACGCAGCCAGCATTGCAGTCTAACAGTGCCTGGTTCTGCGTACTAAACAATTTTTTTCCTGTACCAGTGCGTTGCTGTAAGGAGTCCTGCCTGCAGCTCGCACGGTACTTGTAACATTCCACGCAGCCAGCACCGCAGCCTAATAGTGCCTGGTTCTGCGTACTAAACAATTTTTTTCCTGTACCAGTGCGTTGCTGTAAGGAGTCCTGCCTGCAGCTCGCACGGTACTTGTAACATTCCACGCAGCCAGCACCGCAGCCTAATAGTGCCTGGTTCTGCGTACTAAACAATTTTTTCCTGTGCCAGTGCGTAGCTGTAAGGTGTCCTGCCTGCAGCTCGCACGGTACTTGTAACATTCCACGCAGCCAGCACCGCAGCCTAATAGTGCCTGGTTCTGCGTACTAAACAATTTTTTCCTGTGCCAGTGCGTAGCTGTACGGTGTCCTGCCTGCAGCTCGCACGGTACTTGTAACATTGCACGCAGCCAGCATTGCAGTCTAACAGTGCCTGGTTCTGCGTACTAAACAATTTTTTTCCTGTACCAGTGCGTTGCTGTAAGGAGTCCTGCCTGCAGCTCGCACGGTACTTGTAACATTCCACGCAGCCAGCACCGCAGCCTAATAGTGCCTGGTTCTGCGTACTAAACAATTTTTTTCCTGTGCCAGTGCGTTGCTGTACAGTGTCCTGCCTGCAGCTCGCACGGTACTTGTAACATTGCACGCAGCCAGCATTGCAGTCTAACAGTGCCTGGTTCTGCATACTAAACAATTTTTTCCTGTGCCAGTGCGTTGCTGTACGGTGTCCTGCCTGCAGCTCGCACGGTACTTGTAACATTGCACGCAGCCAGCATTGCAGTCTAACAGTGCCTGGTTCTGCGTACTAAACAATTTTTTCCTGTGCCAGTGCGTTGCTGTACGGTGTCCTGCCTGCAGCTCGCACGGTACTTGTAACATTGCACGCAGCCAGCATTGCAGTCTAACAGTGCCTGGTTCTGCGTACTAAACAATTTTTTTCCTGTGCCAGTGCGTTGCTGTACGGTGTCCTGCCTGCAGCTCGCACGGTACTTGTAACATTGCACGCAGCCAGCATTGCAGTCTAACAGTGCCTGGTTCTGCGTACTAAACAATTTTTTCCTGTGCCAGTGCGTTGCTGTACGGTGTCCTGCCTGCAGCTCGCACGGTACCTTCCATCTGTCTTAAAATATCTTAGCCTCTAGTGTGTACCTTTCACGAAATAGTACCTGCTACTTGTTTTACAAGCCCCCAGAAAGCCACCAGAAATTATAAAATGTCACCCAAAAAACCAAATCCCAAAAAAAGTGTTGCTAAGGGACAGGGAAGAGGTACAGGCATTGGTAGTCGTGGCCAACTATCCACCAGTTCGGGCAGACAGATGAGGATTGATCGATCGTTCCTCCTGTCTAACTTTCCCCGTCAGGAAAGTAAACGAGTATTGAGGCCGGAAGACGAACACCATCTAACGTCTTGGCTGGCAGACAAGACCTCAACAACAGGTTCTTGCAGCACTCAAGGTTCCTTGAGCACTGTGTCTACTGTTGGTGCATACCATGCTGGGTCATCTAATCCACAACCTCTTCACAGTTCCTCAGACCAACAGCAGCCCCATGAAAATGTTGACACAGACATGGGTCACTCAGATGACTTATTTGGTACATATAATCCTTTGCATGAATCTGGTTTGCCAGACTCAGTACTAGATGACATACTTGATGAAGAATTGTCCAATCATGGACAAGTTTTAGAGACACCCCGGCCACATGAACGTGTCTTTCAGCAAAGTCTTAGACCGTCTCAGGAGTTGGAGGATGATGATGATGAGACAGTGACACACTTGTCATCTGGGGAGCAAAATCTATCTTGTTATCGGGAAATTTAGAAGAGGAAGGGGTTGATGATGAGACCACTGATCCCACGTGGAATGTTGCCATGCAGAGCCAGCAGAGCAGCACGGAGGAAGAAAGTGTGTATGTCCCACCAACAAAGGCACCAAGGCCTACTCCTCCCACCAGAACTGAAAGAGTCACCACTGTTGCCCAAAATGTGTCCACTGTGGCTCAAAATTTGTCGACTGTTGGACAAAATGTCTCAAATGTGGGCTTGAGTAATCCCTCTGGGAGTACAGTCAAGCATAGAGGTCGGTCAGCCACTGTGTGGAAATTTTTTAAAGATGGGCCTTCTCAAGAAAATGTGGTCATCTGTACCATCTGCCATGCAAGGCTAAGCAGAGGCCACGGGAAAGGAAACCAGAGCACCAGCAGTATGCGGAAGCACATGGCTGGTCAGCACCCTATTCAGTGGTCAAAAGTGCAGCCTTCCACAACAGTGTCATCTGACCCAAAGACTGCCACGGTAACTCAGATCCGTCCGTCACAATCAAGTGTTGCTGAAGCTGGTCCAGCTCATATGTACTCATCACAAGCAGCGGTTGCAGAGAGACTGAACACGAGTGCAGACAGTTCTCGGTCAGCAACATCCTTACAGTTGTCAGTGACACAGCTGTACGAAAGGAAGCAGAAATACCACTCTTCCCACCCATTAGCCAAAAAAATAAATGCCCAGATAGCTAAGTTGTTAGCAGTCGAGATGTTGCCGTTTAGGCTTGTGGGTACAGACTCCTTTCGTGAGCTTTTGGCTGTGGCAGTACCACGCTACTCGGTTCCAAGCCGCCACTACTTTTCACGTTGTGCCGTCCCTGCGTTACATGAGCATGTCATTAACAACCTCAAGCGTGCCCTCACCAACGCTATAACCGGGAAAGTACACCTTACTACGGACACGTGGACAAGCAGTTCAGGACAGGGCCGGTACATCTCGCTCACCGCGCATTGGATCAACGTTGTGGAGAGTGTGCCAAACGATGTTAGTGTTACATCAAACATCCTACCCACGCCACGGATAGCTGGCACAACCTCATTCAGGGTCTCTGCATCATCCTATATGTCCACTACACCATCTTCCGCTTCCTCGACCAATCCTCAATTGCCCTCAACATCACGGCCAAGTTGGGAGGTTTGCTGCAGTGCTTCAGCAAGACGCCAACAGGCTCTGCTGAAGCTGATCTGTTTAGGTCACACACCTCACACTGCAGTAGAGCTGTTGAAAGGTCTGAAGCAACAGACAGATGAGTGGCTATCCCCACTCCAACTCCAGACCGGTCTCGTGGTGAGCGACAATGGTCGTAACCTAGTGGCTGCACTAAAGCTCGGAAACCTTGTGCACGTGCCTTGCATGGCTCACGTGCTGAATCTAGTAGTGCAGAAATTCCTGCGTACATACCCAGAGTTATCTGACCTACTGGAGAAGGTGCGTCGAGTTTGCGCACATTTTCGTCATTCGTCAACAGCGGTTGGAAAACTTTCATTGCTTCAAAAGCAATTGAATTTGCCCAACCACAGACTCATTTGTGACATGCCGACACGATGGAACTCTACATTCCATATGTTATCGAGGATCAATGAGCAGCAGAGGGCAATATCCGAGTATCAGTTGCAACATGCCCGTCAGACCGGCAGTCAGCCACGACATATTAGTACAATGGAGTGGGTGTGGATCGCTGACACATCTGAGGTTCTTGATAATTTTGACTACTGCACAAAACTGGTGAGCAGTGATCAGTCCATCATCAGTGTCACTATCCCCATGCTGTGTCTGCTGAAAGAATCCCTCATTAATCAGAAAAATGAAGCATTGAGAGCCCAGCAGATGGCTATGGAGCCAGATTTAAACAGCGCAGTACCTAGCCAGCAAAGCCAGTATGACCAGGCAACATTGGCTCCTGAAGAGGAACAGGAGCAAGACGATGAAGAGGATTTATTTTTTGTTGGTGCCGATGTCAACCCAGATGGTACTCACAACCCCAGCTTTGTGTCTGTCCACCATGGGTGGCCTGGAGAGGAGGAGGCGGAGACAGACTTTGCGGATACAATGGGTATTGAACATCGTTCTGAGGACACTGAAGACATGACTCTATGCAGCCTAGGACACATGGCTGACTTCATGTTGACTTGTCTGCTAGAAGACCCACGAGTGATTAACATATTGCACAACGACCTCTACTGGTTGGCCACCTTTCTGGACCCACGTTATAAAGATAAATTCACCTCGCTGCTGTTTCAGTCACCACGTGGCTTGACAATTGACTATTTCAAGAGGGTTCTTGTGGATAATATGCTTCTAATATCACCGTCAGACAACACTCTGCCCATAGGTAGCAACTCTGTGCAACAGCAGCCATTGGTCGGGGCACAATCATCCACGCTGTCCAGAAGAGATGCTGGAAAGATGTCCGCAAAGTGGGCTATGTTCAATAAGCCATCGAACCTGCAGCGCCATGTTGCTCCAGTAACCATCTCTCGGAGACAGAAACTTACCAACATGGTACAAGAATTCTTAAGTGACAGTACCTGCTTCCTGACTGATGCCGCAGTCCCGTTTAATTACTGGGTCTCCAAGCTCCACACTTGGACAGAGCTCTCGTTGTATGCCTTGGAGGTGCTGGCATGCCCTGCGGCTAGTGTGACATCAGAGCGGGTTTTCAGTGCCGCTGGGGGTATCATAACTGATACCAGGACACGTCTTACTCCAGAGAATGCAGACAGGCTTACTCTAATTAAGTTTAATAGGAACTGGATTTCACAAGACTTCTTGAGCCCTGAAGACGACAGTACTCAGAGCTGAAGTGCCACGTTCAACATCAATATGATATAATTAATCATTGTATTATATTGTGTCTTTTTGGTACAAGCAGTATGTACAAGACCAGTAACGATTTGCGTAACCATGTTCCTGCAACCTGGTAATGAGGCTGCTTCATCTTAAACCAACACTATACCTTAACTTCGGTTTCATTAACCATCACAACACCTTTTGACAATGAATCAACCTTTATTTTCTGTTAGCAAACATTTAAAAGCCCCTTGGGCTAATTTTTGGAGCCACCCAGGCTAACAAGCTTATCATGGCCCTTAGGCCTGCATTTATACCCAAAATGCAAAACAGCCCCTTGGGCTAATTTTTGGAGACACCCAGCCTAAGAGGCTTATCATGGCCCTTAGGCCTGCATTTACACTCAAAATGCCAAACAGCCCCTTGGGCTAATTTATGGAGCCACCCAGGCTAAGAAGGTTATCATGGCCGGTAGGCCTGCATTTATACCCAAATTGCCAAAGAGCCCCTTGGGTAAATTTTTTGAGGCAACAAGCCTATACCTGCATCGAATATGTTGCTTCTCCTATGCTCTCAAGACAAGCAAGACTATAGTATGGGCCACGCTCCCTCCTCTATATCTAAAAAGAGTTGATCAAGCCCCTTGGGCTAATTTTTTGATCCAACAAGCCTATACCTGCATCGAATATGTTGCTTCTCCTATGCTCTCAAGACAAGCAAGACTATAGTATGGGCCACGCTCCCTCCTCTATATCTAAAAAGAGTTGATCAAGCCCCTTGGGATAATTTTTTGAGGCAACAAGCCTATGCCTGCATGGAATACGTTGCTTGTACTATGCTCTCAGGACAAGTAAGAATATAGTATGGGCCACGCTCCCTCTTCTATATCTAAAAAGAGTTGATCAAGCCCATTGGGCTAATTTTTTGAGGCACCCAGCCTAAGAAGCTTATCATGGCCATTAGGCCTGCATTTATACTCAAAATGCCAAACAGCCCCTTGGGCAAAATTTTGGAGCCACCCAGGCTAAGAAGCATATCATGGGCGGTAGGCCTGCATTTATACCCAAATTGCCAAACAGCCCCTTGGGCTAATTGTTTGAGGCAACAAGCCTATGCCTGCATCGAAGACGTTGCTTGTACTATGATCCTGCTGTAGCCTGGCGAAGGGTCCCACTGTACGCTACGGAGATAACGCATAGACGTTGTGTGTTGCAAGTAGACGTCCCAGCCTCTCGCATCTGTGTTCCTAATGTTGTTAACATACCGAGTCATTAAGTAACCCCCCCCCCAAACACAGGCACTATTTCTTTGTTAGCAACATTGGTATGTGCAGTAATGATTTTACACGTACTAACCAAGGTGCCCTCATGCGCCATGCAGGCCGTAAAGTACTTGCTAATGATGATGACTTTAAGGCCACCCACAAAACAACCTACACATCCATTCCCTGAAAAAAGACAGACACAAAGCATTTTTTTTTTAAATCTGTATTATTATGCCTTAATGGCAAAGATGTCAGATTTTTTTTTTTTTTTTTAGCTTTCGAAAAGCAACGTAAAAAACAGAAATAAAGATGTCAAAAGTGCAAACATGCACTATTTACATTAACAAACAAAAAAAAAAAAAGTTGAACCTACAGCTGGTGGTAGGTGGGACGATTGTGTGGGGTAGCCTCTACCCCGCCACCATCACCCTGGTCATGGAGGAGGTCCAGGGCCCCATGGATAGCCTCCCCCACTGCTTGTAACCCTGTAGGTTGGGTCACCTGGGCCGGTCTCTCAAAATGCCCTTGGGTTGGGAGGTCCATGTGGGTTGGCCAGAAAGGTTGGTACGGCCTCTGGGTCGCCACATAGCTGTCCCGCCGTGGTGTGTGCCTGTCCAGAATGTTTGCACCAGATTGCTGCCACCCCTCCAAATATGAAAAGACCTGGGCAGGGTGGTTTGGAGGCCGACATGCATCGATGACAATATGTATTGCTGACCATGCCCGCAGTCGTCTCTCGAATGGAATGTCATCCAAGAACGGTAGGAGACTGCGGGCAAAGTAAGCATTACTTTGTGCACAATTTTCTGGCCCTGCAACAACCTCCTCTGGCGGCCGGACATGCCCCAAAGCTGGGGTTGGTGCTGGTGGCGGCGGTGGTGGTGGTGTTGGAGCTGGTGGCGGCGGTGGTGGTGGTGTTTGTGCTGGTGGCGGCGGCGGTGGTGGTGTTGGAGCTGGTGGCGGCGGCGGTGGTGGTATTCCACCAGCTTGGCCTTGGTCCTCCACTTCCGGTGCTTCTGGGGCCTCCCTCGCCTGTTCAGGCAGCTGTGGTGGTGGAGGATTAGCACGGCGCCTGCGGTAGTGAGCCTCTCTGTGGGTAAAGGCCAAAAAAGTTTGGTGAATGCATTGCATTTATAAACAAAAACATAGGTCAAACATTAAGTTGCACGCTTTTTTGACTGTGTATCAGTGTGTTCTGTATCAGATATTTTTTATTATTATTAAAGAATAACCAACTGTACATAACATAAAGGAATACGTCACTTTGTTTGCTAATTCCATAATAATACATAATTTTTCCCCACATTATTACCCCCCCCCCATCCCATCTAATCTAGACGATCAATAACACCAATGTTTCACATGAAAAAAAACGTCCACCTGACTTCACTTTTAACTTGACATACTTAATTTACCAAACTTTTGGGTTACATCAGCTATATAAACCAGTGAAGGGGTTCAAACGTATACAATATATATATATATATAATATAATATTTAATATAATACAATATATATAATAATGACTATTCAGCCACTATCTCCATCCACTTCTTTCTCAACCCTCGTTCATGGCTCCCACATCTGTGTATTCTGTGTTTTCATTGTTGACCTTAAGATTTAATTGCAGCCAATAAATTAGGACATTTTGGCTCATGGCTCAACCAATATTCTATGTGTGGGTAGTGTTGGTCCTCGATTTTTTGACATTACATTTGAAATTTAAGCATTTGTCTGCCCAATTACACTGTGCCCTGCCTTAGGCAGGACAGCTATTTAGGCACTTGAAGACATATTAGTGGCCACAAGTATAGCATTTACTTTTTGTTGTAACTTTATGTGGACAAAGCCATAGCCTGACACTTAGAGGCAAACACATTCTTCAGGGTTGTTTACCATCAGATGGACAGTAAAAGACGCAGTGTGGGCGACCTTGGTTTCAAAGCACATAACCCACATCTATAGGGCAGGTGAGCAAGACAGTAAATGAAGTCCTGCAGCATAGGTGACACATGAGCATTCGGCGTTAGTGCCCTACACTCCTTGTTGCTGCCATGTATGCTAATCAGGAATGTCTTGGTAAATAAACCCCACAAAACATATGGCTTGGATTTTGAAACGACTGTAATGGACATAGAGTATGGGGGTGTTTTTGATCAGCAGGTCACACATCGTTGGTGCCAAACAAGGTGGTATTCCCAGATGGACAGTTTTACAATTATTCCAACGGGGCCGAACACAAAGCCGGGAACAGCAAGGGCAAACTTCTTGTTTCCTACAGGACCTTGTACATAAAAGGCTGTTGCACTGAAAATATGGCCCCCTTAAGTTTAATTTTATACAGCATTAATACACTATGTTTTTCGAAGGATTCTTAATGTAGCCATCAGTTAACAACAAAACAATTACATTCACATGTGGATCCTAATATCTACACCATCACCTTGCAGCCACAAATATACCAATGGCCAAACTCACCCACACATATTTGTAGTGATACAGGGTATGTCCTGAAATGTGTATGACTGTGTAAACAATCTGGGATGGTGTACAAACAGTTTAGTGCAAAAGGGGTATATCCTTACAACGTTATTTAGCCTAAAAAACACCCACAATTAAACGTGTAGGGATGTATGTGGCCCTTATGCAAGTGGAGGGAGGCCATTAGGAACACATACAAATGATGCTTACGACAGGCAAACCAGACAAGGCCACACACCTTAGAGGCCATTGCAGGGAAGAACATGGCTTTGTTCCACAAACATGCCAACAATAAGAGCTAATTGTGAGGTCACGGAACATTGTGTCTGCCCACCCTGCTTATTTGTCCCAACGTCACAATGTGAATATAAATGTGTATGTCCTGGATCACTGCCAAAGGTAATAGAAATCTGTTGCACCATGGCAGAAACAAACCCCAGTGTGGGTATGTAAACCAGCACACTCATTATAGAGCTTCATACGTACACTGTGTGCCCTCGTGGACAGGGTCCTCTCCTCTTGTACCTGTACGACCTGATTGTCTTCCTTTACTGTTTTTTGTAGTTAACCATTATCCTCATGTAAAGTGCCATGAGACCTAATGGCGCTATATAAATAAATTATAATAATAGTAGACAACAGTGCTGCAGACACATACCTTGGCATACGGGCCACCGGTCCAAGGAAGGACAGCCGGTCATAGTGTTTGTAGATCAGCTCTGGAGCTGCTCCCGGGCCCCCCTCAGCGATCTGGCGATGCTGTTTCTTATGTTGATCGCGGCAGTTTGGACTCGCACACTTTCAGAGACACATCAACGATTTGTAAATAGCATTATTCGCTATTACTCGGTTCCCTATTCATTAACATTGGACTCACTAGACTCGCAATGAGTAGCGAGTCCTGGGCTCGGACTCGTGCGGGTCTAGCGATTCCGAGTAATTTAGGACTCGCTCATCCCTAGCTAGCACCCACCAGTAGATCAATTAAAGCCTCATTAGTCAGGCCCAGGTCCCTGGATCTCTCCTGTAGACTGGATACAGTCCAGTGCCTGTACTCACTCTGCGAATGGTTTTCCATTGGGCTGTGCTCTGTTGATCCCACTGTTGCCATGCTGCCACCAGTTGTCACAAGGTCCTTGGCTGATATCCCACTATCAACAGAGCGAAAGATGCATGATCAGCCCAAGAACCTTTATTGCTTGAAAAAACATAAAATTCCATAAAACCATCCATTAATATACTGTATCTTCAGGTAATCCAGGTTTGTCTAAGTCCCTTGTGGAGCTGGTCTGAACTCAGCTGCACACACACACACAGACTGACTGCAATCACACACTGCTTCTCATCCCCAAACCACCATCCAAAACCAGTTCTATTGACACTCCAGGGGAAGTGATACAAATATTTACAGACAAAGGTCTTGTAGAATGACCAAATAAGGACATGTCCACAATAATTCAATTATCAACTCAGGAGTGTAATTTGTACACAGGAAGTGGGGAAGGGCGGAATACACAATATAGCAAAAACAAAGCACCTGTAAAATGCAGTTACAACATAACCCACCATATCCACCATCATAGAAGGCTATTCCATGCGAGAAATTGCCAAGAAACTGAAGATTTCCTACAAAGGTGTATACTATTCCCTTCAGAGGAGAGCACAAACAGGCTCTAACCAGAGTAGAAAGAGAAATGGGAGGCCCCGCTGCACAACTGAGCAACAAGAAAAGTACATTAGAGTCTCTACTTTGAGAAATAAAAATCATTATTTATAACCTTGTCAATGTCTGGACTATATTTTCTATTCATTTTGCAACTCATTTGATAAATAAAAGTATGAGTTTTCATGGAAAACACAAAATTGTCTGGGTGCCCTAAAATGTTTGAACAGTAGTGTATGTCCCCCTTTTTCGTCTCTATTCTAGTATATACGGTATGTCCCTATCTTTACCATTCCTGGTATATATTCCCATTACGGTATATATGTAACTATCCCAGTATATATGCCTTTGCTGGTATATATGTACCTCTCCTGGATCTCTTCAATCCTTTCCAACTGCACATTTAGTGTATCCTACTCTATCACTACCTCCTCACCCCATCGCCTCTCTGTTGGGGCCCCTCAAGGCTCTGTCCTGGGACCCCTTCTTTTTTCCATCTATACCCTTGGCCTAGGTCAATTCAATTCATAAAGTCCCATGGATTCCAGTACCACCTGTACGCTGATGACACTCAGATCTACCTCTCTGGCCCTGACGTCACTTCTCTGCTGTCCAGAATCCCAGAGTGTCTATCAGTCATAGCCTCCTTCTTATCCTCTCGCTTCCTTAAACTAAATGTAGACAAAAATGAACTCATCATCTTTCACCCATCTCATGCACCTCCCTTATCTCATCTATCACAACAAATTATATCACACTTTGCCCTGTTCCTGAAGTCCGCTGCCTCGGAGTGATCCTTGACTCTGCCTTACCCTTCAGACAACACATTCAAGCTCTCGCCATCTCCTGCCACCTCCAACTCAAAAATATTTCCAGAATCCGTCCCTTCCTCAATCCTCAATCTACTAAGCTACTAGTGCATGCCCTCATCAACTCCTGCCTCGACTACTTCAAATTCCTCTGTGGCCTCCCTGCTAACTTTCTTGAACCTTTCCAATCTGTCCTTAACTTTGCTGCTCGACTAATCCACCTCTCTCCTCCCTGCTCCTCCACTTCTAGCCTCTGCAAATCCCTCCACTGGCTCCCAATTCACCAGCGTATCCAATTCAAACTACTAACACTGATTTAGAAAGCCAACCACAATTTGTCCCCCTCATATATCTCTAAACTAATCTCCTGATATCATCCAACTCGTAATCTTCGATCCACCCAAGACCTCCTCCTTTCCTCCACACTTGTATGTTCCTCATCTAACCGCCTGCATGACTTCACCCAAGCATCCTTTGGAATTCTGCACCTCAAAACGTCCGACTGTGCCCTATACTCGGAACCTTCAAGAGAAACCTGAAAACCCATCTCTTCAGAACAGCCCACAGCCTACAATGACCATGGTGCCACCTTACCACCACTGGACCTGGTGCTCCACCACCACTGAACCAGGCGCTCCACCACCATTGGACCCGGCGCTCTACCACCACCCAAGCAGACCCAACCTACTGTACCCCTTCCTATTGCCCTGTAGAATGTAAGCCCACAAGGGCAGGGTCCTCTCTCCCCTCTGTACCAGTCTGTCACTGTTAGTTTGTTCATTGTATTTTATGTAACCCCTTCTCATGTACAGCACCATGGATTCAATGGTGCGCTATAAATAAATAATAATATATGTCCCCATCTTGAGCCCTACCTGAATATATATATCCCCATCTAGGATCTTTTCTCTTATGTATGTTCCCCATCCAGGGCCCTTCCTGATATATATGTCCCTCATCCTGCTTAATATATTCCCCATCCTGGAATATATTATCTCTTGGGTGCATTGGTCGAGAAAGTCATTAGCCTTATGCCCATGCAACCAGTCCCAGGTGATGGCATCTGCATGCTGAATCTCATGCTGAAACAGCAGGATGGGGTGGTTGAAGAGGGTAGGTCCACACATGGCATTGTCTCAGTTTAGTGCCTCTGGAGGTGGTGATGATGATCAACACAGCTAGAAAACAGTGCCTTCTTGGTCCTCCATATAATGGTCGAGGTGGGATTGGGGAATGGGATCCAGTAGCTGCGACATTGGCTGGAGGTGGAATCTAGCCAGACATGCTGCAAGATTATGTGCAGCCTGATATGTGGTGCTCTTGGTCTTGGTCCTGGATTCCATAGGGAAAGTGTCACCTGACTGCTGTGACTCACTAGTCAGGTCTGGCAGTGGAGCCAGGGATTGGATCCGCACCTCATTGCAGATGAGGCCCAAAGTGAGTAGTGCAGTGGAGCTCCAGCTCATGTAAGTCTCCATCGTCTCTGCATGATGCCATACCAGGTCTGGTTCTGATGAGTCCAACTCACCTTCAGCCCCTGGGCTGCTTAGGAGGATGACATCCTCCGAGTCCAGGTCAGTCAAACCTTGTAGGTGATCATCTCCAAAGTATTGCATAATGCCGTCATAGTACCAAGTTGAGCTGTAGTAGTAGATAGTGTTCCTGGGTGGCGCTGGAAATGCACAGGTAAGATGGCGCTGGACACTGAGTGAGTTCTGCAGGTTTGTGTGCTTGCTTTGCCCCTTAGGCAAAGCAAGCACACAAACTTGCAGAACTCACTCAGTGTCCAGCGCCATCTCACCTGTACATTTCCAGCGCCACACAGTTACACTGTCTACTACTACAGATCAACTTGGCACCATGACGGCATTATGCAATACTTTGGAGATGATCACCTACAAGGTTTGGCTGACCTCTTCAATTAAGTGACAGGATTCAGACCTGAACAGTCAATACCAGAGTTGAATGTTTGCACACCTTCTTGTTGCTTCATGCTTAGCTCCTAATTAACTTCTCTATGTGATGTTCTTCACAACTAATGTCACTTTCACAATTCCACTTCCCCAGACCCTAAGGTATAACAACTGGGTTGCGGTATGCGGATAGGAGCTGTCATTATTGAAGCGTGACATCTTTGTGGGAGACATAATGAAGATGAAAACAAATAAGTTTATTCAGGTCACCATTCACCATCAATTCATCTGGAATGCTGAATAAGGCTAGAGGGCACTGAGCACAGCAGGAATGCAAGGACAACTGTAATATAAATAATAAATGTAACACAATTAAGCACTTGCCAAAAGTCTGTATGGTAAAAGTATGGCATTAAATGTGAGCCTCAGTGGGGACAGTCTTCAAATGTATGTAAAGTGCTGTGAAATTAATAGCACTGTATAAATGAATAAATATTATTAGTATTACTATTATGATGTGAAATAGTGATCACACATTTTCAAGAAGCAATATTCAGAATATGGTGTTTTGTCAGTGCGAACAGACCTATAAAATCATGTATGTGAAGCATATTATGGCCATTTGGTATTTATATATGAATTCCTAGCACAAGTGTAGAATAGATGGACTTGCATGCTGCTGTCTCTCTGCAATGAGAAAGGTTTGCTCTCCAAAAAAACTAAACCAACCGGGAGGAAGTCTTAAATACATCGTGTCTCCCAGCGATAGGCTGGGGACACCTTTTCAACAAGCGTGTACTGCCCTTTAAGAGGTGGGGAGCACACATGGGAACTCCCTAGGCTGGAGGCTAGGACACCTTGTGCAGCATGCATACTTAAGCCCCGGGTTCTAGGAATAAATACCTGGTGCCTCCCACCTGTAGGATGGGAACAATTTTTCAAGGTGCGCACCACCCCTTTAAGAGATAAGAAGTGTGCACATTCACCCTAGGCTGTATACCAAGAAACCCTATGAAGTATACGGAAGGCCTGTCATACATGGACAGTCGTGGAGGAGAACTGGGGTCCGCTTTACACATGGGCAGCAACACAGGAGAGCAGAGGGCCATGGAGTAAATGGGAGGCCATGTAGGAGAGCAGATGACCATGCAGAATGAGGATGGCTGGGCAGGAGTGCAAGAGACCAATCTTCACATGCATGCACACAAGGACAAGCATGCAACATGAGAGGTAATGGCATCAGGGTCCCTGGGAGGGGAAGAGGAAAGAACAGGGACGCGGCACTAAGAAGAACTGGTTCACTAGTGTATAGAGGGGCAGGAAACCTGGCATTACAATAATGAGCCAACAGTCTATATCATGGCCAACACACTTCATAATCTTTATAATGATCAGAGCATAGCGCTCAAACAGTATAATGGCCCTGCATTAGCCCCCACACTGTATAATGACCTCACACTTTGAGGATTTCCCACAGATGTTCCAATAATGAATGAGGGACCCACCCACTGTATGAGGGTCCCCCACAGAAGTGCCCACACTGTCTGAAGGCCCTACAAAGTAGTCCTCACAATAAATAATATTCCCATGGTAGGCACTTAACTGTATAAGGACACCCAAATTAGCTATGAGATTGTGTAATGACCCCACTTTATGTCCCAAACTTTATAATGGATCCACATTAGCCTCTGAAGTGTATAAAGGCTCCCACATTTTCCCTCAAACAGTATAATGGCCATCACTTTAGCTCCCAAAATCTATAATTGCCCCTACATTAGCCCAAAGACTGTATAATGGCCCCCATATTAGCCCACAAACTCTATAATGGCCCCACATTAGTCTCCAAACTCTATAATGGCTTCACTTTAGCCCCCAAATAGTATAATGGCCTCCAAACTTTATGAGGGCCCGAACAGTAATCCCTACAATATATGAGGGCCCCACATGCATGAGAGTCTCCCATTATTTTTGATGCCCTCACAGTCCACCACAAATTTTAATTAAATTTAAAAAAATCATATACTCATCTAATAAAGGATTCTGATGAGTCAATCGGAAAGGCAATGTGCTGCCACAGCACCGACGTACCCAAAAGACGTTAGAGTATTGGCATGATGACATCACTGGATGAGGACACTGACATTTTGCACGTGTGCCGATGCCTTGTCTACTGCACCACCCTAGTGTTCTATAGACAAGCTTAAGGTGACCTATAGAACTGAGAGGGGAAGTGGAGGAAGACCATGTCTCTATGCTCTACCACACAGCTTGAAGAGGACCTGTCACCCCCCTGGTGCTTTCAAAAGTGACAGCAACACTGAATGCAGCGTGTCTGCTGCATTCAGGGAAGGTGTGTACTAAGGCTCTACCCCCCCCTGTACCCCAAAAAAAACACTTTGCAAACTTTACAGTTAAGAAGTCCCCTGGGTGAGATCTGATTGAGAGGTCCTCGCTGCAGTCACAATCCTCCCAGCCTCCTCCTTGTGTATTCCGCCCTTTCTATATGTCTGCCACTGCCTCCTCTTGTTCTGGGTTTACACTCCTCTTCTGCTCCTGCTCCTTGTGACGTCAGGAGCAGAAGAGGAGGGCAGACCCAGAAGAATAGGAGGTGGGGGCAGACACATAAAGGGGGCGAAACACACAAGGAGAAGGCAGGGAAGATTGTGCCAACAGTGAGAACCTCTTAATCAAACCCGACCCAATGGACCTCTTAACTGTAAAGTTTGCAAAGTGTTTTTTGCGGGGTACAGTGGGGGTAGAGCCTTAGTACACAGCTTCACTGAATGTAGTATATACACTGCATTCAGTGGTGCTGTCTCTTTTGGAAGCACCAAGGGGGTGACAGGTCCACTTTAACTATATAGGCATGTTGCGCGCGCCAATGTATCTAGGCGTAGCAGAAGCTCCAGGGGAGCCCCTCCAACTACTCACTCTGTCCTCGTGTGCTACACTACTGAGTGGATTATCTTTATAGCTTTGAAAATGTGAGCCATTTTTACATCAGTTGCTGGTACTTTTGCCTGTCACAAGCCTTATAGAAAGAAAGCTTTTATTCTGCCTTTTAGTTTTTAAAGCATTTTAAAATGAAGTGAAGTGTAAATCTTCAGTCAAAAGCCTTGAGAATACTTGATATGTTTATTCTGCACATTAAATCTTGCTAGGTAATGGTACACACACACCTAAATCACAAAGGGTTTGTTCAACTGCCAGACCCTCTTCTGACATTTGTATTATTCAGAATAGACATCACCAGTGTGACATTTTGCCAGCAGCTCATAATAATTTCTCACTACATTGACTGACATTGCTTACTATTACCACTCTAAACCTCCAGATATTTCAGCTCTGTAACATAAGCACTTGCTTAACAAACTGTCAACAGTTTCATATCTCTTTTAGAATATGTTAAAAACACTGAAAATGTGCCAAAAAATTGATTCCCAAAGACACTAATCAACGCATCTTACAAAATATCTAAGAAATACTTAGCCAAGAGGAAGTAAAAAATAATTAATGAGCATATTTAGTGGCGGTCATTGTTGGCAGCTATCTTCTATTTTCCAATTGCTAGAAGGAACAATTTAAGCTGTGAATTTGCATAGCCTTATCATATCCAAATTTAGGTAGAGAAAAGTCTAGTAGAACATTGTGATATTGAGCATCTGTTAAAAATTGTTAAGGGAATAAAAAAGTGTGAAAATGCCAGCATCAACAGTTGCCTGCGTTAGCCAGTGATTGGTATGTGGATGTGCGACAAGAAGAATAAGAGACCAACAGCATCAGGTAAGCTTTGGCACAGAAACTGTGAACAGGACCAGTCTTGAGGCCTGGAGTTCCCTACCCCTGTTTTAAGTCATTTTTACTGCTTTCGCAAAGTCACAAGTTTACATACACTAAGATTACTATGCCTTTAAACAATTTGGGGCAGCCCATGAGGATGTCATGTGTTTGGAAGCTTCTGATGTGTTTATTGGCAACATCTGAGTTAATTAGAGACACACTTGTGGATGTATTTTAATGCACACCTGAAACACACTGCTTCTTTGAGTAGCATCATGGGGAAGTCTAAAGAAATTAACCAAAATATCAGGAAGATAATTTTGGACTTGCACAAGTCTGGTTTATCCTTGGAGGCCCTTTTCAAATAACTGAAGGTGCCCTGTTTATCTGTACAAACAATTATACCAAGTGCAAACAAGATAGGAATGTCCAGCCATCATACCACTGAGGAAGGAGATGGGTTCTGTGTCCCAGAGATGAACATGCTTTCGGCCGACATGTGCATATAAACCCAAGAACAAAAGCAAAAGACCTTGTGAAGATGATGGTAGAAACTGGAAAGATTCTGTCATTATGCACAGTGAAACGAGTACTGTGCCAACACGGTCTGAAAGGCCACTTTGCCATGAAGAGGCCATTACTTCTAAAGAAACAAAAAAGCCAGATTAATTTTTGAAAATGCATACATGAACAAAGATCTACATTTTTGGAGACATGTCCTGTCGTCTGACAAAATTAAAATTGAACTGTATAGTAATAATGACCATTGTTACATTTGGAAGAAAAAGGGAGAAGCTTGGAAGCGTATGAACACCACCCCAACTGTGAAACACGGAATCACAGGGGTGGCAGCATCATGTTATGGGATCGTTTTGCTGCAGGAGGGACTGGTGCACTTCACAAAATAGATGTCATCATGAAAAAACGAAGATTATGTGTCAATACTGAAGCAACATCTCAAGACATCAGCCAGGAAGTTAAAGCTTGGGTGGAAATGGGTCATCCTAATGGACAATGACCCGAAACATATTGCCAAACAAAGTGGTTTAAGGATAACAAAGTCAAAGCCCTGATCTCAAATCTAACGAAAATTTATGGGAAAAGTTGAAAAGGCAGGTGAGTGGAAGGCGACCTACCAACATGGCTCAGTTACACCAGTTCTGTCAGAAGGAATTGTCCCAAATTTTAACCAACTATTGTGAGAAGCTTGTGGAAGGATATCTAAAATGTTTACCAATAGCATGAAAAATATTAGAATCTGTACTACTCTGGCTAACACGGTACAAACATTTTTTACCTGACCAAAGCCATACAGTTTAAGGGCAATGGTACCAAATGCTAATGAAATGTATGTAAACTTTTGACCTTGCAGAAAGTAAAAAAAAAAGCCACAAAACATTATCTCTCATTATTCTGGCATTTGGCTGTATGCAAATCCCTGGATTCAAATATATATATATAATTATATATATATATATATATATATATATATATATATATATATATATCGGATCTAGTAGGGGTACACTCACTTGCCAGCGGAATCGACTCACACAGCAATCGTTTCTGTTTAAATCAGGTCACCTGATATCCCACCTGACCTAGTCACAGGTGGGAAGCTGGGCTTAATTAGAAACACACAGAGCTATATGCAATTAACTCTTCTGTGTCCTGTTGAAAGACACAGTATCACATTCATATTACATCACTCCCCTGCCTGTGCAATGTATACCAGCCATGCATACCATGACTGGCCACCATATCACACATTCCCCCCTCTGCCTAAAGCAGTCTGGCTTGGCCCCATACGTTCCCATACCAGGGGGTCGTCTGCGTTTCCACCAAGGGTCAGACCTTGTCACCCTGTCAGACTTTGTCACCTCATGTGTATGAGTCCTGTCTCAATGAAGCCTTCCCCACCCCCAGCAGTCAGTACGATAGTGTGCTTCCTGTGTGCCTGTATCCACTGTCCGGCCTCGGGCTTCTCTCCTCGAGACGCGGTCCATCACCAGACCCTTGTCAGTCAGGACATCTGTGGGGTATGTCACTGTGTCAGATTTCTCACTCCATGACTGCCTCCAACAGTTAGAGACGTATGGAGACTAGTTTACAGTTAGATCTGTCTGGTCTGACTCTGAGATATCATACACCACAGGGTCTACTGTATGAGTCCCTCAGCCTCGAGCTACCAGAAGACTTGTCATCTCTATATCCTCGGCACCCTTCTCTTGCAGATCTATGATGGTGCCTTCTTGGGCTGTATATTCGTCTGTCTTTCTGCCGGCAACCTTCTCTATCACTTCCAACATTTAAGAATCCGTTCCTCAATTCACCCTTGCTTTTAGGTTTCATTTCAAAGAGCCTAAATGACTCAGTCTCTGATCTATGGCACAACATATGATTGTGTCCTCTTTGACCTCGACCCTTTTTACTATGGGGTCTGTTGTGCTGAACAGGTAAGGCCACATTTTCCTCCAGTGACCATCGCTTCTCCTTAGGACATCTGCGATTGTCTCTTTGTTGGTGATTTCTTCTCACCTCTTTCCCCGCCAGAGCCCAGTCACTTCTACCATATGCAGAACCTTGGCTCTCTCTGGTACCTTGGGTTGAAGGCGACTTCGGTCCTGCACATATGGAACATAGCTGCTCCTCTCTTCTCCTTTCATGTTTAAGGCACATCTCATGGTCATCCAGCAGAGTCCGCATCTTTCTAAGGGTACCGTCATACACCGCAATCTCGCCTGGCGATATGAGGCGATCTAATGTGCACATGCATGTTTTTCATGGTTGCGTCAGATCGCCGATGGCGGCATCACACTCCGCAATCTCGCCCTGAAAGTAAGGCGATGTGTCGCTCCGGAAATCGCCTCACCTACAACGGAACCAATCTTGCCTCATACCATGGCCGCTTCACACGCCGCAATTCCAAAGGCAATGTGGGCGTACATGTTCAGTGTGGCAAGGAGATAGGCGTGCCACAGTGGTTTACACCGCGCCCCATACGTGCTCATTGGACAACGAAACAGCGTTGCGATTGGTCAGCCTGCTCTGGAAGGCTGGGTAATACATGACGCCATTGTCTGTCAGAATTTGTCACAAATACATGCATGTAAATTGTGGCTCCTGAAACACACTTTCGAGGCACAAAAGTGTCGCACAGGAGCGGTCTTGTGCAGTACAGTGGATTACAGTAACAACGGCTACGTGTGCATCTGTAGGTGATTGCGGTAAGCTACAAACAACACTATGGACATATGTATCTGCATTGGTCCACGCCATGGCAGAGCTGCCATGGCTGAACTGAACTATGTGTGTGCACACATATTTGCATGTGTGTACTGAAGTGTACCTACATCCCCCACAAACACCATTGCATTCTCCATGTGTTGGACACGGTCCCATGTGCATGTGGCCAAACACATCATAATGGACATGTATACACAGTCACGGCATACAGTGTGGTCCAAAGGGCTGGACCTGCGTACTGGACATTAGCACACAATGCTGCACGGACCCATCAATACCATTTTACAGATCACATACCTCTGTGCACAGCATAAAGCTATGTGCAACTGCCCTGTATAGAAAAGTAACAACACACACAGGTTTTTTGTTTTTTTTTTGTTTTGAAATTAAAGTCTTTGTGCATAAAAATTATAAGTCAAACAACACACACAAAACATTTAGAACACAAGTGCCAACATGACACAAATAAATACAAAAAGTAGAAACAGAATGCCCATACCCAAACATTGCAGAGTAGTGAACCAAAAACCTCAAAACTAACTACCGTACATACTCGTGTATAAGCCGAGTTTTTCAGCTCAAAAATTGGGCTGAAAAGTCCCCCCTCGGCTTATACACGAGTCATACGGTATGCTGTGGGGGGGGGGCTGTGACCGGGGGCTGGAGGAGGCAGGAGGGGGCCGCAGTGACCGCAGGCGGTCACGTGGGGCCGCCTCATTAGTGCAATGAATATGCACGGCATCCCCCCGTCCATCAGCGGCGGGGGGATGCCGTGCATATTGCACTACACAGCCCCCCCTCCTTATTATGGGTCCCCCGGAGTAATAAACAGCCCCCCCCCTCCTTATCATGTCCCCCCAGGCTGCGACAGCTGTCAAAATAACAAACACCTTATACATCACCTTCCGGCGCAGCTCCTCCGCTCCTCCGCTCGCCGGCTTCTTCTTCCTTGTTGTGCCGGTGTCATGTGACCAGGCGCAGGAGATGACGTCATTTCCTGCGCGCGGTCACAGAAGCCGGCACAACAAGGAAGAAGAAGCCGGCGAGCGGAGGACCGGAGGAGCGGAGGAGCTGCGCTGGAAGGTGATGTATAAAGTGTTTGTTATTTTGACAGCTGCCGCAGCCTGGGGGGGACATGATAAGGAGGGGGGGGCTGTATACTACCACTGGGGCTCTATATACCTCTGGGGCTGCTGGATACTACCACTGGGGCTGTATATACCTGTGGGGCTGCTGTATACTACCACTGGGGCTGTATATACCTGTGGGGCTGCTGTATACTACCACTGGGGCTGTATATACCTGTGGGGCTGCTAGATACTACCACTGGGGCTGTATATACCTGTGGGGCTGCTAGATACTACCACTGGGGCTGTATATACCTGTGGGGCTGCTAGATACTACCACTGGGGCTGTATATACCTGTGGGGCTGCTAGATACTACCACTGGGGCTGTATATACCTGTGGGGCTGCTAGATACTACCACTGTGGCTGTATATACCTGTGGGGCTGCTAGATACTACCACTGGGGCTGTATATACCTGTGGGGCTGCTGTATACTACCACTGGGGCTGTATATAGCTCTGGGGCTGCTGTATACTACACTGGGGCTGTATATACCTGTGGGGCTGCTGTATACTACCACTGGGGCTGTATATACCTGTGGGGCTGCTGTATGCTACCACTGGGGCTGTATATACCTGTGGGGCTGCTGTATACTACCACTGGGGCTGTATATACCTGTGGGGCTGCTGTATACTACCACTGGGGCTGTATATACCTCTGGGGCTGCTGTATACTACACTGGGGCTGTATATACCTGTGGGGCTGCTGTATACTACCACTGGGGCTGTATATACCTGTGGGGCTGCTGTATACTACCACTGGGGCTGTATATACCTCTGGGGCTGCTGTATACTACCACTGGGGCTGTATATACTTCTAGGGCTGCTGTATACTCCCACTGGGGCTGTATATACCTCTGGGGCTGCTGGATACTACCACTGGGGCTGTATATACCTCTGGGGATGCTGGATACTACCACTGGGGCTGTATATACCTCTGGGCTGCTGGATACTACCACTGGGGCTGTATATACCTCTGGGGCTGCTGTATACTACCACTGGGGCTGTATATACCTCTGGGGCTGCTGGATACTACCACTGGGCTGTATATACCTCTGGGGCTGCTGGATGCTACCACTGGGGCTGTATATACCTCTGGGGCTGCTGTATACTACCAATGGGGCTGTATATACCTCTGAGGCTGCTGTATACTACCTCTGGGGCTGCTTAGGTCTTGGGCCAAGGAGCAGTGTGCAAACACACCCCCATCTGAGACACGGCCGTTCATGCCAACATCTGACTCACCGTGGCCGGGACTCCGGTTTAGACAGGCTGAAGCTCCTTCCTCCTTGTCACGGGTGGGCCGCGCCTGCCGGTAGTGGGGCCCGGTGGAGTGCAGATCAAAAGTTGAAGACGTCTTGTAGGAACAGATTAAAGGGGTTTAATTTATTCGTGACGCCACCTATGAGTAGTTTCGGTAATCGTTACCGATGCTGCGGAACCTCCGGGGGATGGACAGCAGCAAGATGGAACGCTCCCCACAGGCTGAGCGGTGATCCCCGAAGGCTGGAGCTGCTTAAGATGTTGTGCGGCAGCTGCGGTTACCTTGTAGTGCGGACAGACAGTTCATAAGGAAGCACGGACACAGAAAGTCTCTGTAACGGGTCTTTACTGTAACCAGCAGGCAGTACATGGTATACAGTTACGGGTAGTAGACCGGGTGGACTCAGCAGTGATAGTGTCCCTCAGAGATCCCCAAGTGTTCCTCCATTCTAGCTAAGTGTTTCGCCATTGTGGCCCAGGAATACCAGATCGGGTACGGGGAGGCTGCTTCAATGCCCTATCCAAGTTGTACGTTGTGGATGTTTTGGGGAGCCTTGGATCCCTCGGTGGGTACACCGCTGGTTAGACGACTGGAAGTTGGCTGGTGGTGGGGTGCTCCTGTAAAGCTGCTCCTCCACGCTTCTGGTTCGCGTAGCAGAGGTCAACTGCTGCCAGCTTCGGTACCAGTGAACCGGCTGTGAGTTGTGGGCACGGGAGTCTTTTGGAACCCGTGGTAATGATGCCCGATCCCGGTTGTTGAGGCCTCAGGTGCTGACACCCGACCGGTGACGGCCCGGGGGCTGCACGGGGTGCGGAGCCCCCGCTCCTACTCCAAGTTCAAGACTGCTCAGGTCAAGTTCTAGACTTCTTCTCTATGACTAAGAGTCAGTTCTCCTACACACTTCCCTAGCACTCAGCCCACCAGGACCCTGGATTGGTCCTCTGTTCTAGGTGATGCATGCAGGGTTGGATCTCAAAGTTAACTAGGTCACTGCTGTGTCAGAGAATATTGTGGCTGCATTTATGGCTGCAATACCCTCTTGTGACGCACTCGTTGCGGGGCGCCACACATTCACGTAGAGGAACTCATAGTGAGCATCCACCAGGGTCATGAGGACCACGCTAAAATATCCTTTCTAATTATAATACAAGGACACTGTGTTGGGGGGCTTTGTGATCCTCACGTGCTTACCATCCAATGCACCGCCGCAGTTTGGAAATTTCCATCGTTCCTCAAAACCTCTGGCAACATCCTCCATCCTGCGGGGGTTGTTGGAAACTGAATGTAGGATGGCAGCAGATAACTCACGATGGCCACACATGTCTCGGGGATCAGGCGGCTCAGCAGTGGCCATGAGACAGCTGCAGTGTACTGCAGGTCTGTCCTCGAATGACCTGTTGCCAGGAACCTCAAAGTTACAGCCAAACGCTCATCAGGTGGCACTGCTCGACGCATCAAAGTGTCCTGTCGGGCTATCAATGGCATAATGCGTTCCAAGAGGAATGTGAAAGAGTCCTCAGACATACGGAGATAGTTCCTGAAATCATGCGGACTCCTATCCTCCAGCTGATGCAGCAGGTGCTCAGATGCGGGCCGCCCCACAGAAACCCGGGCTAAACAGTACGGTGCAGCAGTATTTACTGCCCGCACTTCCTGTGCACCCCGGATAGGGGCTGGATGGGAAACAAATATGGGGATACATTGGTTCCACCACAAAGACCCTCACAATCAGCAGAGTCCAGGGTGAAATCCTACCTGCAAATATCGGTACAAAGGACACATATATACATATATGGATGATATTACCTCTAGATTGAGTGATTGTCATGTCCCTTTCTTCTATTTTACATTTACAGGTGTCCTGCTGCCCCATACATTCCCCATCAATCATTTTAAATCACATTTGTACAGTTTTTCTGTCTTGGCGGTGATGAACCATTACACACAGTTAAATCACCGCGCGTCATTCATCTCCATCATAGTTCAATCATGTGAATAAAACGATATAGTGCCATATACATATATAATATGGTCACCTTTCAATGCTCAGCTATACTTTCATTGATACCTTCCTCACGTGTGTCTGCACTAAACATCACAAGGGAAAGAGTTTCATTACAGTTTTACCAGACGTAGTTTAGATGATTGTGTCACCTTAATAGGAGACCAAGATAACGTAACCTTTTGGTCCATTTAGGACTAATAGTTCAGGTGGAATCCTGTACAGATGCCCGGGGTCAAAAGAAATAATACCAGAATATAGACTTGCGCCCCCTAGAAACGCAAGGATGTGACAGGTGGTTAGGGGATTACAAGAACGGAACATAGGATATCTGTTCATTTAGACCTCCCCTTCCGGTGGAATCCAATCTGTATATCCATTTGCATTCCCTCCTGAGGATTTCACCATCCCAATTACCTCCTCGTTTGGGCTTCTCCACCACTTCCAAAATCTGGAAACCAATGCCTTTTACGTCTCCCCCATGAACCTCATGTACATGTCTGGATATTGGGGTATCGCGCTCATTCCTTATATCGCCCATGTGGTCCCCAATTCTCCTCCTAAACTCCCTTTTCGTTTTTCCCACATAGTCCCTTGGGCAACCACATTGGAACAAGTATACAACTCCTTCGGTTTTACAGTTGCCAAACTGTTTTCATATATGGCACCTGTGGTACTACTTTGAGCTGTCTTTGTCACCCTTACGTGGTTGCAGAATGAACACTTCCCGCACCTAAATGTGCCAGATTGTCTCTTTTCCAACCATGTACCTTTTCTTTTGGGGGGGCAATATTGGCTGTGGACAAGTTGGTCTCTTAGTGACCTCCCTCTCCTATAGGTAATGGCTGGTCTCTCAGGGATCAAGGGTGCCACATCTTTATCTGCCTTCAGGATATCCCAATATTTCTGGATGATATTCCTCACCTCACCAGCCCTATCATCATAGGTACCTATGATACGAATCGTATCATCTCCTGATCTATGTTTGTTGGGTCTCAGTAAAGATTCCCTATTGCTGTCTCTCGCATGTTTATAAGCTTGGTTTAATACATGAGGTGGGTAACCTTTCTCGGTGAACCGTACCTGCATCCGTCTCGCCTCAGTTTGAAATTTAGTAACATCGGAACAATTCCTTCTGGCCCTTAAGTACTGACCCCTTGGTATCCCCTCCCTCAGTCCCCTTGGATGGTGACTGTCCCACCTCAGGAGATCATTTGTTGCAGTTGGTTTTCGGAATATACTGGTCTGGAGGCCTCCCTTTCCATCCTTATAGATATTGACATCTAGGAAATTTAGAGAATGTTCGTTTATTTCTGACGTAAACCGTAACCCTAGGTTATTGACGTTTAGCTGCCTGATGAAGTTATTAAATGATACATCATCCCCCCTCCACAATACCAGCACATCATCGATGTATCTGCCCCAATAAACTATTTGGGGCTCCCACCATGATGTGTCCTCATTCGTGAAGACGACCGTGTCCTCCCACCAGCCCAGGAGCAAGTTAGCATAGCTTGGGGCACAAGAACTCCCCATAGCTGTGCCCCTGAGCTGGTGGTAAAACTTCCCATTGAATTCAAAGCAGTTATGCGTCAATACGTAATTCAGCAGATCCAGGACAAATTTGTTGTGTCTCATGTACTGGTTCCCATTTCCAGATAGATAGAACTCAGTGGCACGCAGCCCCATCTCATGCGGGATGCTGCTGTACAGGGCCTCCACATCTATGGAGGCCAACTGTACATCAGCCCCCACAGATACACCATCAAGCTTACTGATTAAATCCAAGGTATCACGGATATATGATGGTAGACTCGTGACGTAATTGCGAAGTATCTTATCAAGATATATCCCGCATCTTTGAGTTACTGAATTGATGCCTGATACTATTGGTCTCCCCTTAAGGGGGACCAACCCTTTGTGTATCTTGGGGAGTGAGTAAAAAACTGCTGTCACCGGGTGGGAATTGTACATGAAGTCCATCTCTTTTCTGCTGATTACGCCCTCCTCAAATGCCTCTGTCAGTAAGGTGTATAATTCACATTGATATTCCTCTATTGGGTCGTTGTCTAGTTTCCTGTAAGTGGTTTGATCATCCAATATCCTGGCGCACATTGATTTATAGATGGTATGATCCATTAATACCAAATTGCCGCCTTTATCCGATGGTTTCAATATTAGATCATCTTTTGCAGCGAGAGCATCAAGGGCCACCCTTTCCTCTTTTGAGAGGTTTGGTTGGTAATTGCCCCTTCGCTCTCGTAGTTCTCTCAATTCCCTAGTAGCCAGACTTAGAAAAATATCAATGCTTGTCACCTCACCAACAGGAGGCATCTTCTTACTGGGTGGTCTACAATCAGTAAATGGTCCCTTCCCTTCCACTCTAAGGGTGTCTCTGTGTAAATCCATCATGACCCCAAAGGTAGCTAAATCCTCCTCCTCTATGTCAATATCCTGGTACCTAGTCTCATCGTTAAGTTTAAAAAACCTTTTCCACTTCAGCTTTCTCGCAAAAAGGTTCAGGTCTTTAACCCAATCGAAATCGCTGAAGTGGTTGGTGGGAACGAATGATAAACCTTTAGATAGAACGTGTTTATCGATATCAGAGAGAACATGGTTAGTCAGGTTTATTATCCGATTCTCATCTATTATGCTAGTCCTGTGGATGTTGTTGGTGTTTTGTCTCTCAGTAGGTAAGGGTCTCTTCCTAAAAAAGGACCAGTAACTACCGTCCCAGGAGGGTTGGTCTCGATGAGTAAGATCCAAACCGTGGCCCACCACCATATCGATCCCCTCCACCAGGACTTAGATCCCGATCCCCTGATCCATGATCCTATGAACCACCCCTGCCTTGGCCACCCCTGCCCCTTCCTCCCTTCTTTCTCCATTTCTTTTTCCCTTTAGGTTTCGGATTGAAACCTCCTGGGTTAGGTCGCTTATCACCCCCTTGTCCTTCTTTATCAGAAGGGTCTGGTTCGGAGGCCGAGGTATCTGTGTTGGTAATATTTCGGTCCCCTCTCTGAATAAAGAGGTAGGCTCTCTTTTCTTTAAATTCCGCCAGATCTCTCACAAATTGCTTGTGTTTCCTTTCCTTAATGAACGATTGTAAGCGTCCTACACTGTGTTCTAATGCGGCTTCACGTTTACCGAAATCAGGATCCTCTTTATGTTTCTTCGCCTCCTCAGTTAGATTTACTAGTTGTTTTGAGGTGGTTTCAAATGACTTTTTTTCTCCCTCCAAAGGTTGTGAATGGCTTTGTATGTCATGGTTAATATTTTAAACCGGGATCTCTGGGAAGCAGGGAGCCAATGAAGGGCTTGGCAGAGGGGGAAGACAGGGGAGTAGCGGGGAGACAGATGGATTAGGCGGGCAGCGGAGTTCAAGATAGATTGGAGAGGTGCAAGGGAGGTATTAGGGAGACCGGTGAGCAGGAGGTTGCAGTAATCGAGGCGGGAGATGATGAGAGCGTGAATAAGGGTTTTAGCAGTGTCGTGGTCAAGGAAAGTGCGAATCCTATAGATGTTTTTGAGCTAAAGACGGCAGGAGGTGGCGAGGGCCTGGATGTGGGGCTTGAAGGAGAGGGAAGAGTCAAGGATAACCCCGAGGCACTTGGCATGGGGGACTGGAGAGAGAGAGCAGTCGTTGATGACGATGGATAGGTCAGGTAGTGAGGGGGAGCGTCTTGGGGGGAAGACTATGAACTCGGTTTTGTCCATGTTCAGCTTAAAGAAGCGAGCAGAGAAGAAGGATGAGATGGCGGACAGGCAGTGTGGAATTTTGGATAGAAGGGAGGCGATGTCAGGACCAGACAGGTAGATTTGGGTGTCGTCGCCGTAGAGGTGATATTGGAGGCCATGGATCTCAATGAGTTGCCCTAGACCGAGAGTGTAGATTGAGAACAGTAATGGTCCAAGAACCGAGCCCTGGGGGACCCCGACAGATAGGGGGTAGGGCGAGGAGGATGTGTGGGAGTGGGTGACGCTGAAGGTGCGGTCAGTTAAGTATGAGGAGATCCAAGAGAGGGCAAGGTCCGTGATGCCAAGAGATTCCAGGATCCGTAGTAGAAGGGAGTGGTCAACAGTGTCGAAGGCGGCTGACAGGTTGAAGAGGAGGAGAACAGAGTAGTGGCGCTTGCTTTTGGCAGTCAGTAGGTCATTTGTGACTTTGGTCAGGGCTGTTTCAGTGGAGTGGAGGGGTCGGAAGCCAGATTGCAGGCGGTCAAAGAGGGAGCAGGAGGAGAGGTGAGAGAACAGCTCAGAGTGGACATGCTGTTCAAGTAGTTTAGAGGCGAAAGGGAGGAGAGATATAGGGCGGTAGTTGGAGACAGTTGTGGGATCGAGGGAGGGTTTTTTGAGGATGGGTGTGATCAAGGCATATTTGAAGGCTGAGGGGAAGGTGCCAGTGGTAAGTGATAGGTTGAAAAGATGAGTTAGGGCTGGGATGATAACGGAGGTGAGGTTGGGAATGAGGTGAGATGGGAGTGGGTCGTGGGCGCTGGTGGTGAGGTGTGATTTTGACAGGAGGGAGGAGAGCTGGTCTTCAGTTATAGGGGGAAGCAGTTGATGGAAGTAGAGGGCAGTATAGGTGAAAGGGAAGGCTGTGGGGACAGTGGATCAAAGTTGTCTCTGATTCTGTCAATCTTTTCTTTGAAGAAGGAGGCAAAGTCTTCTGCAGAGATAAGGGGAGAGGGAGGGGGAGCAGGCGCGCGGAGTAAGAAATTGAAGGTTTTGAAAAGTTGATTGGGATTGTGGGACAGGGAGGTTATTAGGGATAAGAAGAAGGTTTGTTTGGTGGTGGCAAGTGCAGTCTTGAAGACGATGAGGGACTGTTTGAACAGTGCAAAATGCTCAGTGGAAGGTGATTTTTTCCATCGCCTCTCGGCGACCCTGGATGCCCATCTCAGGTCTTTAGTGAGGGTGGTGTGCCAGGGTTGCCTATTCGTGCGTGGAACGTGGTGTGTGAGGGGGGCTGCTAGGTCGAGTGCCTTGGTTAATGTGGTGTTGTAGAGGGTGGTGGCAGTGTCTGTGTCACGTATAGATGTTATGTTGGCGAGAGGGAGAAGGGATTCTGAGAGTGAGTGTAGATCAATGTGTTTTAGGTTTCTGCGGGGATGATCAAGTTTGCGGAGAGGAGGTGATGTAGTAGGGGAGGAGAGGGCGGAGAAGGTCAGCAGATTGTGGTCAGACAGGGTGAGGGTTGAGTTTGTGAGATTAGCAAGGGAGCAAAGATGGGTAAAGATGAGATCCAGCGTGTGGCCATTTTTGTGGGTGGCAGAGGAGGACCATTGAGAGAGCCCAAAGGAGGAGGTCAGGGAAAGAAGTTGAGAAGCGGTTTGGTGGGCAGTGTCAATGGGGATATTGAAGTCGCCCATAATGATGGAGGGGATGTCAGTAGAGAGGAAATGAAGTAGCCAGGTGGTAAAGTGGTCGAGGAAGGTGGGGATGGATCCAGGGGGGCGGTAGATGACGGCTAGCTGGAGGATACAGGGGGAGAAGATGCGGACAGTGGGTAATACCCGGTGTACAAGGAGAAGGGGGGTAGGTTACCACTAACCTTTCCTGGTTGTACCGCCCGTACAACCAGGATCTCCAGCTTTTGGTGTATTACTGCTCACCAAGCAGAGCCCATGTCTCACAGCCAGTATCTTGACTCCTCCCACGTGCATCTGGGTTGAGAGCATTGTCCACCTTCGTGCCACCTCCAGGCCACAGCCTGACGCTTGTATCCTCACTCATCATGTAGTTGCCCCTAGCAACCAGGCTGCACCGCTGCCTCAATCCACAACCGAACATGTAGGCCTTGTCTGTTGCCT
Source organism: Allobates femoralis (assembly GCA_033576535.1). Taxonomy (NCBI): domain Eukaryota; kingdom Metazoa; phylum Chordata; class Amphibia; order Anura; family Aromobatidae; genus Allobates; species Allobates femoralis. Next base: position 238,305,547 of record JARQOC010000005.1, on the reverse strand, counting down.
CCAGCAATAAGGCTGCTACATTGCCTGTATTCTCCACCAAGTGTGAGGCTACGCTTGCTGGATCTAGTAGGGGTACACTCACTTGCCAACGAAATCGACGCACACAGCATTCATTTCTGTTTAAATCAAGTCCGTCTGGTTTATTACTCCTCATAACCAGACTCCGGAACCACACAACAGAATGAGCCTTGCTTTGTCTGTTCAGTAAGATACACCTGATACACAGTCTTTCGCTGCTAGAATTTTCCATACAGATCCCAAGTCCATTACCTCTGTGGAGATTTTGTGCAGCCTTCAGCACTCAGCAGCACCCAATGTCCTCACAGAGGCAGGGTGTCGAGTACAGCCAAACATGTCCTGCTCCCCTTTGCAGGATATAGGAAGACTCCTCTCTTCCCATAACCAGTCACCTGATATCCCACCTGACCTAGTCACAGGTGGGTAGCTGGGCTTAATTAGAAACACACAGAGCTATGTATACCAGCCACACATAACATGGTTGGCCGCCATATCACAATATACAGTCATATGAAAAAGTTTGGGCACCCCTCTTAATCTTACTCTTTTTTTTTTGTTTAAAATTGTTTTTTTGCAACAGCTATTTCAGTGTGATATATGTAATAACTGATGGACACAGTAATTTTCAGGATTGAAATGAGGTTTATTGTACTAACCAAAAATGTGAAATATGCATTATTTCAAAATTTGACAGGTGCAAAAGTATGGGCACCCTTCTGATTTTCATGATTTGAATACTCCTAACTACTTTTTGCTGACTTACTGAAGCACTAAATTGGTTTGGTAACCTCACTGAGCTTTGTACTTCATAGCCCGGTGTATCCAATCATGAGAAAAACTATTTCAGGTGTCCACATTGCAAGTTGTTCTCCTAGTTGCATCTTCTCTGAGGAGTAGCATCATGGGCTCCTCAAAACAGCTCTCAAATGATCTGAAAAAAAAAGATTGTTCAACATAGTTGTTCAGGTGAACTATACAAAAAGTTGTCTCAGAGATTTAACCTGTCAGTTTCCACTGTGAGGAACACAGTAAGGAAATGGAAGACCACAGGGACAGTTCTTGTAAAGGCCAGAAGTGGCAGGCCAAAAAAAATATCAGAAAGGCATAGAAGAAGAATGGTGAGAACAGTCAAGAACAATCCACAGACCACCTCCAAAGACCTGCAGCATCATCTTGCTGCAGATGGTGTCATTGTGCATCGGTCAACAATACAGCGCACACTGCACAAGGAGAAGCTGTATGGGAGAGTGATGCGAAAGAAGCCGTTTCTGCATGCACACCACAAACAGAGTCGCCTGAGGTATGCAAAAGCACATTTGGACAAGCCAGTTTCATTTTGGAAGAAGGTCATGTGGACTGATGAAACAAAGATTGAGTTGTTTGGTCATACAACAAGGCGTTATGCATAGCGCCACAAAAACACAGCTACCCAGTGTCAAATTTTGGGGAGGGTCCATCATGCTTAGGGGCTGTGTGGCCAATGACAGCACCGCGGGAATCTTGTTAAAGTTGAGGGTCGCATGGATTCCACTCAGTATCAGCAGATTCTTGAGAATAATGTTCAAGAATCAGTGTCAAAGTTGAAGTTACGCCGGGGATGGATCTTTCAGCAAGACAATGATCCAAAACACCGCTCCATATCTACACAGGCATTCATGCAGAGGAACAATTATAATGTTCTGGAATGGCCATCCCAGTCCCCAGACCTGAATATCATTGAACATCTGTGGGATGTTTTGAAGCGGGCTGTCCATGCTCGGCGACCATCAAACTTAACTGAACTGGAATTGTTTTGTAAAGAGGAATGGTCAAAAATACCTTCATCCAGGACCCAGGAACTCATTAACAGCTACAGGAAGCGACTAGAGGCTGTTATTTTTGCAAAAGGTGGATCTACTAAATATTAATGTCACTTTTCTGTTGAGGTTCCCATACTTTTGCACCTGTCAATTTTTTAAATAATGCATATTTCACATTTTCGGTTAGTACAATAAACCTCATTTCAATCCTGAAATATTACTGTGTCCATCAGCTATTACATATATCACACTGAAATGGTTGTTGCAAAAAAACAATTTTAAACAAAAAAAAGAGTAAGATTAAGAGGGGTGCCCAAACTTTTTCATATAACTGTATATATACAGTCGACACCAGTTGTGCCAGAGCTGTATATACATGTATATTGATTATATATATATATATATATATATATATATATATATATATATACTGTATATACTCGCGTATAAGCCGAGTTTTTCAGCCCAAAAAATTGGGCTGAAAAGTACCCCCCTCGGCTTATATGCGAGTCAATACGGCAGCCCCGGCAGCCCCAGCAGCCCCAGCAGCCCCAGCAGCCTCAGTAATCCAGGGCCCCCCCAGCCAGTAACCTGTAAAGTAAAATATACTTATCACTGTCCCGCTGCTGTCCGCGCCCGCATCTGCCGACATCCCGATCCTCCATCTTCATGCGTCTTCTTCTGGTTTCCTCTGTTCGTCACAGGCAGTGACGTCATTGCCGGCGCCGAACACAGGAAGTCGGAAGAAGACGCATGAAGATGGAGGATTGGGATGTCGGCAGATGCGGGCGCGGACTGCAGTGGGACAGTGATAAGTATATTTTACTTTACAGGTTACCGGAGCAAGGCTGGGGGGGCCCTGGATTACTGGGGCTGCTGTATACTACCGCTGGGGCTGCTGGGGCTGCTATATACTACCACTGGGGCTGCTGGGGCTGCTATATACTACCACTGGGGCTGCTGGGGATGCTATATACTACCACTGGGGCTGCTGGGGATGCTATATACTACCACTGGGGCTGCTGTATACTACCGCTGAGGCTGCTATATACTACCACTGGGGCTGCTGGGGCTGCTATATACTACCACTGGGGCTGCTGGGGCTGCTATATACTACCACTGGGGCTGATGGGGATGCTATATACTACCACTGGGGCTGCTGGGGATGCTATATACTACCACTGGGGCTGCTGTATACTACCACTGGGGTTGCTGGGGCTGCTATATACTACCACTGGGGCTGCTGTATACTACCACTGGGGCTGCTATATACTACCACTGGGGCTGCTGGGGATGCTATATACTACCAATGAGGCTGCTGGGGCTGCTGTATACTACCACTGGGGAGGCCTGTATACCACTGGGGGGGCCTGTATACCACACTGCTGGGGGCTGTATACCTGTGCTGGGGTCCACCCTCAGCTTATACACGAGTCAATAGGTTTTTCCAGATTTTTGGGGCAAATGTAGGGGGGTCGGCTTATATACGGGTCGGCTTATACACGAGTATATATAGGGATTGCAGATTAAGGAGCAGCATAAACGTAATAAGGATAGTGCAGGTAAATCAAACCTTTCTTCACAGGTTCTAGATATAATCCATCCAAAGAAGAAATGCAGCACTGAAGTTCTTAAGTGAAAAAATAACTTTTTATTGTGGTTGACACAGGCAGGCGACGTTTCAGGTTGCAGGAACCTTTTTTCAAGGCTTGAAAAAAGGTTCCTGCAACCTGAAACGTCGCCTGCCTGTGCCAACCACAATAAATACATTACTGGTATTTTGCACCACCTCTGCAGTCTTCCAGTCTCTGAGGCATGGACTTAATGAGTGACAAATAGTACTTATCATCAATCTGGCTCCAACTTTCTCTGATTGCTGTTTCCAAGATCAGCTTTGCAGGTTGGAGCCTTATCACGGACCATTGTCTTCAACTTCAACCAAAGATTTTCAATTGGATTGAGATCCGGACTATTTGTAGGCCATATATAAATAAGGTTAAGACTGGCATCTACCACAGGTGTAGGTGCTGGCAGAAAAAAATATATACTTACAGATTAGTGAACCGCCGCGACACTACTATATTAATGATTAAAGTGGATGAATGAGTGGCACCAACAAGACGAAGATCTTATGGGTATAATGCAATTGTGAAATGCAGAAACTGCCCTGTGCTATACATGAAAACCGGAGAACTCAGTCTCATTAGTAGCCACTAAGGATTAAGCTTGGCATTCACTTCAAGGAGTCTCCACTGCCAAGTCCTAACACTATGCCCTAAAGAAATGGTGTGATGTGGATGGATTTACATGTCCTAGGTGTAATTAAAAATGACGAATAGGTGTGTACTAGGATCTAGCAATGGTGTCCAAGTGTGGTTACCAAACTAAAGAAAAAGTGGAACATGGGAACTAAATTATAGAGTGGGAGCTCAGTCCAAATAAGCAATATATAAATAAGGTTAAGACTGGCATCTACCACAGGTGTAGGTGCTGGCAGAAAAAAATATTATACTTACAGATTAGTGAACCGCCGCGACACTACTATATTAATGATTAATTAATTGTAGGCCATGACATTGACCTTATGTATCTTCTTTCAAGAAATGTTTTCACAGTTTTTGCTCTATGGCAGGATGTATTATCATCTTGACAAATGATTTTATCATCCCCAAACATCCTTTCAATTGATGGGATAAGAAAAGTGTCCAGAATATCGATGTAAACTTGGGCATTTATTGAAGGTATGATAGCCATCTCCCCAGTGCCTTTACCTGACATGCAGTCTAGGGATGAGCGAGTACCTTATTATTCGTGCTCGCTATACTCGCAACGAGTAGGTAGCGGTACTTGCTACTTGTTACGAGTATAGCGAGTATGAATACTTTCGCTGTGTATCTCTAGATACACTGCGAAAGTAGCCTAAAAGTTAATAAAAGTTGTTAAAAAATAATAAACTTACATACTCACCTTCCGACGCCTGCACCGGGAGCGGCAGAGAAGCCATCCGATTGCTGGAAAAGGACCTGTCACTACCAGCCAATCAGATGGCCAATAGCGATCTGGCCAATCAGATGGCGCCACGTCATAACTACGTCATCGCTAGGGGCCACCTGATTGGCCAGTTTGCAAGGTTCTGATAGTACATCTAGGACCTTGCAAATTTGACAATCAGGTGGCCGCTAGTGATCATGTGGTTGTGACGTGGCGCCATCTGATTGGCCAGATCGCTACCGGCCATCTGATTGGCTGGTAGTGACAGGTCCTTTTCCAGCAATCGGATGGCTTCTCTGCCGCTCCCGGTGCAGGCGTCAGGAGGTGAGTATGTAAGTTTATTATTTTTTAACAACTTTTATTAACTTTTAGGCTACTTTCGCAGTTTATCTATAGATACACTGTGAAAGTATTAGGACTACTCGCTACTCCCAAGTACTCATAAGTACTCGGAGAGTAGCGAGTAGCCCGAATACCGTTACTATTCAGCGAATACCGTATAGTAGAGAGTATACTTGCTCATCCCTAATGCAGTCCCATATCATCAATGACTGTGGAAATTTGCATGTTCTCTTCAGGCAGTCATCTTTATAAATCTCATTGGAATGACACCAAACAAAAATCCCATCATCATCACCTTACCCAATGCAGATTCGCGATTCATCACTGAATATGACTTTCATCCAATCATCCACAGTCCACGATTGCTTTTTCTTAGCCCATTGTAATCTTGTTTTTTCTGTTTAGGTGTTAATGATGGCTTTTGTTTAGCTTGTCTGTATGTAAATCCCATTTCCTTTAGGCGGTTACTTACAGTTCGGTCACAGACATTGACTCCAGTTTCCTCCCATTCGTTCCTCATTTGTTTTGTTGTGCATTTCCTGTTTTGGAGACATACTGCTTTAAGTTTCCGGTCTTGACGTTTTGATGTCTTCCTTGGTCTACCAGTATGTTTCCCTTTAACAACCTTCCCATGTTGTTTGTATTTGGACTAGATTTTGGACACAGCTGACTGTGAACAACCAACATCTTTTGCAACATTGCGTGTGGATTTACCTTCTTTTAAGAGTTTGATAATCCTCTCCTATGTTTTAATTAACATCTCTCGTGTTAGAGTCGTGATTCATGCCAGTCCACTTGGTGCAACAGATCTCCAAGGTGTGATCACTCCTTTTTAGATGCAGACTAACGAGCAGATCTTATTTGATGCAGGTGTTAGTTTTAGGAATGAAAATTTCCAGGGTGATTCCATAATTTTTCCTCAGAATTGAGTGATTCCATAATTTTCCCCCTGCTTGGTCTACAAAAGTAACCGTTTCTAGCTAGCACATTTTTTTTTCAAGATTTCATTTAGTGTTTCTTCAAGGCTTTGAGTTGCCATTTGAAGTGACTTTAGCTTTGTGCATGTCTGTGATCTGCTTTTTTTCTACAAAATTAAACAACTGAATGGACGTCCTCCAAGTCATATATATAGACACACATCACATACGCAAATACAGTAACACGTGAAAGGGTAACAGTGTTTTGAACTTTCAGGCTCCATATCTCACAATCCACAAATCCACAAAGTTTTTGAGCGTGAGACTACCTACATTTTATTGACAATCATCTTGGCTTTATTGCACGTAAATTTCATTTACACCTAGTTTGCATATTACTAGTTTTTCAGATTATTGTCATGTCACTGCATTGTAAGTTTTACATTTTATTATTTTGTTAGTGTTTTGTAAATCTCTTTTGGCTTTCAATGCTGTCTGAATCATTCTGGGCATGCTCTTGATCAAATTCAAGCATGTATCAACCGAAATCTGATCCTAGGTATCTTCTACATTGGATCCAAAGGTGGTACATACTGGTCAACTTACTTTGGTATGTATATAGATTTTTATCAACTCTATCTCCAATTGTTTAATTGAGTTGAGGTCTAGGGACTGTGGGGGCCCATCCAGAACCTTTACTTCATTGTCATTAAACTATTTCTTTGCTCTCGACGTATGCTTCAGGTCGTTGTCCTACTAAAAGACCATGTTGTCGTTTTTATACCCATAGTACTCAAGTGTATTAGGTAACTTGTTTAGTAGGATACTCACATATAGCTCATCAATGATCACCATTAATCCTGATCAAGCATCCAACGCTTTTGGCTGTGAAACAATCCCAGATCATCATGCTTCCTCCACTGAACTTGACAGCTCCTTCAATTTCTTGATCTGTTAGTCCCTTTTTAGTTTGTTTCCTCCAGACTCATTTGCACCGATCAGAGCCGAGTCTATTGACTTTCATCTCATCATTACAAATCACCTCTTTCCAATTTTCTACTGTCCACTTTTAGTACTTCCTGGCAAACTCGAGTCAACGTTTCTAGTGATGATATTTTAGTCAAGCCTTCTTTAACTTTTTTCGGGCCACCATTCCAGATTTGTGTAACATGACTTTGCATGGTGCTTGCATGGACATCTGTGAACCCACTATTACAAAGCATGCTGTGTTTTTTGTGCCAGAACTGATAGACTCTGTGATCAGCCAATTTGTTGTCTCTGATATTTCGCCTGGACATCCACCTCTTGGTTTCTGAATTGATAGATGGACTTCATTTCAATTCATCTAACTGCCATGGCACTCAAATGATGTAATTTGGTCGAGTGACGGCTATTAATAATCTGGATTATGCTGTTTTTTCTTTCTTGGGAAATCTTCTTCATGGCTGCTCCTCGATTTGACCCAATGACATTTCCCTTGGGAATCAAAGTAGTATAACTCTGAGCTATTAGGGAATATGAGAAGAGGTTGTAATTTGCAGTATACAGGAAGAAAATAAATTTTCAAACACCAGGAGCAAAACAGTCACAATGCAGTAACATCACAATAACCTGCATAAAGAATCATATGCTAAATACATTTATGTATGAGAAAGCCAAGATAATTAAGATAATTTTCTATACAATGAACATAGTCCCATGCTCAAAGATGTAGTGGATGGTGAGATATGGGGCATGAAAGTCAAACGTTCAAAACAATGCTACCCTTTTGTTTCACACTGTAGTGTATATATACACACACATATATATATATATATATATATATATATATATATATACACAGCATATCTACATACATAATTCTGCTATCCTGTCTATCATCAGCTTCTGTCCCAATGTCCCCTTATCACACAACAGCAGCAGCCATATTTGCACACCCAAGTGATGAATGTGCAAATATGGTGCCCAATAGCTGTAATGCCCACTTGCACAGTACAGCCAGTGGTGCCACCGACACCTGAACCCAACACCACCAGAAACCAGTGCCAAAAACCTGCCACCGCACAAGCTGCCACTTACGCAACCCGCAGACTTCACCGGACATCACCACCGCATACCACCGAATGAGTAACTGCACTTGCACATAAGCGGCGGGCACAGGCGCAGTTAGTGAGACCATCTTTGGATAATAACTGCGCATGTGCATGCTGGGTATGTGCATACATATTTACTAATGCTGCTGCCATCTTTGGACACCCAGGTATCCAAAGATGGTGGTAGCATGACACACAAGGAGGGGATACAGAGAGCTCACAGAGGGCACAAGTGGCACAGACAGTGCTCAGGGGCATACAGCATCTGCTGCCTTGTCATGACCATGTGTTCCCTGCCTGTCCTGCTTAATTAAGTACCCATCTGACATTCAGGCCTTGCTTGAGTAGTTTGTGTTTTTTCTGGCTCTTTAGTGCATTACCTGAATTCAGCTTCTTCTTCAGCCATTCTGGGACAGCTCTTCTCACCATCACTTCAGTCACTTGCTCTGCTAAGCCTCACCTGATCTCTGGCCTGCATTTCAGCAACAAGCTGAGATCTGCTATATATTGCTCCAGCTAGTCTGTTTCATGCGGTCTGCTCTGCTGCATGTCAGCTCTTGTTGCTACTATTTAGTTTTGCTTATTAATTGTTTGCAGTGAGTTTCTTCAAGGGTGCATGCACATGGTCCAGAGGAGCTGTGTGTTGGACGTAGCTCCTCCGGACCTGAGAGAAGCCGCGGGTGGCCGCAGGGAGACCGCAGCCGCCCTGTACTCACCGTGTGTGGCAGGTGCAGGGCGGCTTCTCCCTGCAGTCACCCGATGGGAGCCGCTTCCGACTCTGCAGCATGAAATGAACATGCTGCGGAGGAGCGGACTCTCGGCAACCCGCACCGGGTTACGCATAGTGAGGATGGGATTTCTTGAAATCCCATCCACTATGCTAGTACTGTATGACGCAGCGTTTTGGACGCAGCGCAAAGATGCTGCATCCAAAACGCTGCATATCCTGATCGTGAGGATGCAACCCAACAGTTCAGGACTTGTGTTAATCACACTGCACAACACTAAGTTCGGCACTTTGTGAACTGTACCCTAAAGGAGATTTCTGTTATCGATTATGCAGTTTGTGAACTGTACCCTAAAGATTATTTCCGCCATCGGTTCTGTAGTGTGTGAACTGTACCTTATAGACTATTTCTGTTATTGGCTCCGCAGTGTTTGAACTGTACTCTAAAGACTACTACTTTTGGCAGCCTAGCTGTATTTATGAACTTGTTTATTGCTGTGTGATATTATAGAATTGAAGTTAAAGCCTTTGTCTTGTCATTACTCATCATCATTAGATTCCTGAGATATCCACATAAGTGTTATACTCTGCAGAATTTTAATCACCTGTCTCCTAGGATTGTTGCTTCTCTGGCTTATCCCTTTAGTAGTTTATATAGTTGGCAGCTCCTCCCATGCCTGAGCTTTGATTCAAGTCAGTCAGTGTCTTGTGCTCTGTCTGACTGCGCTGTTGTTTTGCATCTCCTGTTATTGACCCTTCTATACATTTATCCTGAACACTTCTCTCCTGACCCCCGCTTCATACTCTGATCCTGTGCTACTTGCCCTGACCTTGGACTGTCTGACTCTGCCTGTGCCCTCTGTAGTTTGTATTCCTGCCTTGACCCGTTGGCCAGCTGCTGCAGATCTGGGGACTGCCCTGTAGTGGCACTTGGTGACTTCCTGCAGCCCAAGCCTATCTTCACCACCAGAGGAAACCAGTGAAGACCAGGTAGCTGCTTACTCATGCTTAAGTAAGTCTACCAGTGGAAAAGTCACAATGCAAACCAGAAAGGGGGATATTATTAAAGCAAGGGGCCCAGGATAGTGAACATGTCTTACATAATGTGGCTCAGGATGTGGACATGATTAAAAAAAGATGCTAATGATGGGAGATATTTCTTATAGAATGTGGTCATGGGTAGGTGATAATATTACAGGATGAGCTCAGGGCGGAAGATATATTACAGGAAGCCCATGATTGGTGAGATATTTACAGGAAGGGACCCGGGATGGGGGATGTTATTAATGTTGCAAAGCTTACAAGTAGGGGTCAAGGTCCAAGTTCGTATTGGAGCCCATTAGACTCTAGGTAAGCCACTGTGCACAATCATCAGCATGTTCATTTTCATTCACTTTCTCTATGTTACTGTACTGAACAAAAATATAAATACAACACTTTTGTTTTTGCTCACATTTTTAATGAGCTGAACTTAAAGATCTAATGGTGGGTTTACACGCGGAAGCGCGCTTTTTGTGCCCGGTTTTCCAAGAGTCAGATCACCGGTGTACACGTTCCGATATCGTGGTACAACGTCCCTACGATGTCTACGCCCCCGACCCAGGGCCGACCATTTAACATGGTAGTGAATGGGGAACGTTGTACTGCGCATCGGAGTTGGATGTTTACACAGCGCGATCCGGTTCCAACCGGCATCCGATATCGGGCCGTTGAATAGCACACTCATTCGACCCCCGATATCGGATTGACATCGTTCGTGCACCGTATTGGACGTTCAGACCATACAACGCACGAACGATATCGGGTCCAACGCACGAACCACGTGACTTTTGGTCGGAGTTGGACGCCAATATCGCAACGTGTAAACCCACCATAAGACTTTTTCAAGGTACACAAAAGTCCTTTTTACTGAAATATTGTTCACAAATTTGTCTAAATCTGTGTTAGTGAGCACTTTTCCTTTGTCGAGAATATCTATCCACGTCACAGGTGTGGCATATCAAGATGCTGATTAGACAGCATGATCATTGCACAGGTGTGCCTTTGGCTGACCACAATATAAGGCCATTTTAAAATGTGCAATTTTATTACAAAGCACAATGCCACAGATGTCACAGCACTCAACACCAAAAGCTTCAGGTGGACGGAACAAGGAGCTGGACAGTGAGCTGTGGTGAGGTGTTATTCATTAATTTTTTCACCCTACCACATTTATCACCCTCTGGAGTTTGGACAGACATCAATCATAATAGGACCCACTTAATTTGTATTGAATAAATGGGATGCAAATCAAAGTTCCTTGCTAAATTTGAGAAAACTGCCAAATTTGAATTTCAATAGATCCGCTCATCACTAGAAACCAATGTTTAAATTGCTTATGCTAGTTTAGGGCTCTGATACAGATTTGGCCCTGGAGTCCAAGAACTAAGTTCTGTCAATCACAAATGTTACTGAAAAGAACATTTACATTGCTTGAAAGTTATATTATAGTTAACACAATTACATACCAACATAGCACATCTACATATTTAAAGTATTGAAGGTGGATTTAGAAAAGTTTGGCAAGACTTCATCAGTTACCATTCATCTTTCATCCGGTTGTCTAAGTTATTATATTTATGCAAAATATTTCCTTTCTTTTCTTATATTTATTTTGAGTGAATACTAATATAAACTAGGAAATATGCTTTGTAATTTATGATGCCAATTGTAAAGTGGCTGAGGGTATCCGCATAAAGTTCTTGTGTGGGAGCTAATGACCAGTTAGCATAAAAATAAGTCAGCTTACAGCCACACAAAAACACGTATCGAGCAATGATCATTACTTACAATTTACAGCTTGACAGGTAAACTGGAAGCATCTCTGCTGACTTTACTTTAGATATAAAATATTTAACAGCACCTATCTTATATTTATGGCCAATGTCTTCTATTTATGGCTTAAATATATGTCCGATATTAAAAGGCAATTAACTAAAGATCAAAGAAATCTCATTTTCACTCTACTTCAAGGACATAGTAAAGCATGAATGCACACTTGTTCTCGTGAAAATGGGAAATTCATACTTGTTTGTAGTGAAAAATGTAACTACTACTATGGAAGCTAATAAAAAAATTTAAAAAATGACTTATAAGTAGAATAGACCATCAATATACTTAGACAAGGCAACATGAAGGAATCAGTGTTGTTTAATTGTTCATGAAATAATCAAGGTTTAAAGGGAACCTATCATGTGAAAAGGCACTATTATCCTGTAGAAATGGGGTTAGTCTGCAGGTTAATTGTATTCTAAATCTGCCCTGCATCCACTGCCGGGAAGAAAATAACTTTATTCCTCCCACCAGGGTTTGGCTTTCAATCATAGACATGGCCCAGTGCGATTTCAGTCCCAGCTCAGTGAATCAGCTGTAACTGAGCCTCCATCACTGACTGACAGCTGACTGTAATGCTGAGCTCTAATGCGGAGCCAAATGTCAGTCAATACCGGGGCCATGGTCACCGTCGCCGCTCACTATACACTGAGCCATGACTGAAACCGCATCAGTGCCACACCTTTGACTGAAAGTCAAACACTGCCAAAAGGAATAAAGTACAATTTCTCCCAGCAGCATGGCTCTCGGTGCAGGCGCTTGACAGGATCAGACCACTGTTAATTTGCGGATTAACTCCATATCTTCATGATAATAGTGTTTTTTCACATGACAGTTTCCCTTTAAGACAAAGGAAGGATTAGATAAAAAACAGAACTATTGTGATACATTTTTGAAGGGTTGTACAAATAGCAAATACTTTGGATCTATAGGTGTGTTTACATAAATTGTTCAATATTTGTTGATCAGCGCATATTTAATAAGGTGTTTGTACAGTCAGACCACAGAGACTGGCTGTCACATCACCATTGGACTCGGTGGCTGGTGTTCCTGCCTCGGCCGCTGGGAGGCGCCGAATTCCTTCGGCTAATGGTACCAGTGATAGGAGGGCCTTGTCCTCATATGGACCTGCTCCTTCGACGTCTGCCTCTGTCGCTGAACACCGCCATCTTTCTCCTTTGGGTGATGTTGGTTGCAGAGGAGCGGGCCCTGCAGAGGTGTTTGATAGGCGCAGCCTTCGTTCTTCTGTCAGAAGTGGGGTGGTTGGTGCCAGTCGTGCATCTCCATCTGGCCTGGTTCTAGGGGCGGTCCGGATGAGATCATCAGGCTGTGAGCTCCAGCCTATGGGAGGTAACCGCGCCCTTCAAATACATTGGAGCCTGTCTTGCAGGCCACCAGATATAGTCTTGGTTCCCCAATGATATAGTGTGTGTTTAGTTTTGACTCTGACCTTTGCCTGGATTTTCGACTCTGCTACAGCCTGACGATTTTGTACCTTAGCTGCCCTCTCAGTTTTGACTCAGACTCCTGACTATGTTTTTCGGATCCTGATTTTTTTCCCTTCCTGGCGACCTTCCTGCTCTGCTGCTCATAATAGGCAGCTACCCCTGGGCTCCGCTGTAATTCCAGATCCGTGTATAGGGGTTAAGGGTCTTGGGGTTTCTCGGGGTGCTACCTTACCAGCAGCTCAGCCTCACAGCGGATAGTCGTCACACTGGCGTCCTGGTGCTCACCCACATGGATAATTATTTGATCTTATTTGAACAAGGTTGTAAGAAACTAGGAGGGGAAGGAGAACTTTGTAATATCGAGCCCTAACCACACTGTTACTACGATGATTGTCTTAACCCGTATTGTTCTGCCCATTCATGAGCAGCTAAGAAAATATTCATAGAGTTATACTAGTTACAACCTGTAGAGGTCATTAGTTGCCTGTTTACGTTGTTTAGATGTTAAACATGATCTAGCAGAGCTGTTAGTCGCTCCCCTTTAAAATAGTGTATGCCAAGGGACCGCCCCCTCCTTCCTCCAGCAGAAAGAGATCCTTGTAGTCAGTTTCCCAGCTCTTCAGTGAGAAGATAAGACGTGTGTTTCCTTACAACTTTCCTCTTGACAGATGATTCCAGTAAGAGCAATGCAGTTAAATGTTTTGTGTAGAATCTGTGTGAACAGGTTATAATCCAGCTGTTAGTACAGAGAGAACTGTGTGATAGGAGATGTGTTATACCCTGTAATTTTTCATGCTAGCATGTTTGCATTGTATGTAGATAAAGGTATTTCTGTGTAGAATACTGTAAAGCGAAGTGTATTGAGCTCTGAGATACACTATTTGAGTTAACGCCTTTTGCACTGTATGCAGATAGATGCATTCTGTATAGACTAGAGCCTGTTGCAGTGACCTTTACCCTAGTTACTTATGTTGACGGTAACCTGTGTTATCACTGTGTTAGTGCTAGTTTCTTTAATGCACCCGTATTGACTGTGATTATTCTGTACTTGTATTCTAGTTTTTACCACACACATTATCGTTCATGCAATCAAGTTCATCACCTCAATAAATATAGACTCCAGAAATCCTACAGTCTGTTCCTTGGGAAAGTGAACGAGGGTTAAGCTGTATGTAGATATCCACAGCCCCACATGTGGAAGAAGGCAGAACACGTATGCCTGACTTTAATGCATCCTAGTATGAAGAAAACCTCTTGTAATATACAAAGTAATGTTAGTTTGCCTGGTTATGCATTATTAATTAATGTATCCTTGCTAAAACGTGTACTGTGTAAAATTTGGGTATCTATGTATGGAGTCTCCATTGTGTTCCCATCCCCCTACTGTACAAGAATCTGCTGCAAGTGCTCTTTTGTATTGTAACTGAGTGAGTACCTGAAAAGCCTGATCTCATACCAGGATCCGTGTAATTTACCCGCTGAAAAACCTGTTGTAACTAGCACTGTGATTTTATTTGTTCACATATAAGATTCCAGCACTCAAGTCTTATGCTTCTGAATGTTTATTTATAAATTCAATGCCATCACATCATAGGACAACCAATGTGTTCACCGACGCATGTCTTAGTCGTGGCATGTCATGTCATTTTATTTGTAGTGTGAAATAAAATTGTGATCAATATTGCATTTAAAAAATACTCAGGGTATAGACTCTATGTTTCCTCTCTGTCTCAAGGCGCACTGGATAATCTGTAATAGATCATTCATGTGCACAGACTTACATTGCATTCTGAGTATGATGCCTTTAAACAAGTCATTTCACCTTTCGAATGAGCATTTTGCTCATTCTTCGGGTTATTGTCAGCGTGTTCACATCGCAAGATTATCATGAGCAAGTATTTTGTAAATTTGATGGCTATATTCAGAGGTGGCTCTAGGTTTTCCAACATACAGGAGAAAAAAACTGTTTGATGCCTCCCTACCAATCCTCAATGCAACTTGAGTAGTTGACCACTCATTTATAAGTGATTTGCCTACTTATAGTCACAAGCCAACGGAGCTGCTCTTCCTAATTCTGTCAATGCTTAGTGGAAAACTGCAGCCATGCATCATTGAAATAAGCAGGAAGAATAAGATATCATGTGACCATAAGTATGAAAATCGCACAGTGGAGTGGCCATGTGATGACTGATGGAACAGGCAACTAGAGTTGACAGTGAGTATAGTAAATGTTCTTAGGATTGGGCATGCTACATTAATTTTATACTTAAAGGGCTTGTCCAGGTTTGTGATGAAGGTCTGCAGTCACTCTAGGCGACTGCAGAATTTTGAATTTTCAAAGCGCATACACAGCACATTTTTCGAATTATTGCATGTTGGCAGCAAGAGTGGATGGTCATGTGAGCACAAGTATGCAATTTGCATACTTACGACTACTTTCCAATAAGACATGTCCAACCTTACTGAATTAACTTGTATTGAGTAAGGCCACGTATGTACATGGCACGAAACCACATGTATGTAAATCACATAGGTGTAGTTTCATGATCTCCCACTTCCAGTTCCAGCACAAAATAATCCTGATAGCATGCAGTGTGCATACTGTGAGAATACAGAAGTCTACAGTCACACTGAGTGACTGTAGACTTTCATCACAAACTATACTTTATTAACATACTTATGTATATCATAGTCTTACAAGTTACAGATTGTTACATACAGTTGTGGCCAAAAGTATTGACACCCCTGCAATTCTGTCAGATAATACTCAGTTTCTTCCTGAAAATGATTGCAATCACAAATTCTTTGGTATTATTATCTTCATTTAATTTGTCTTCAATGAAAAAACACGAAAAGAATTATCCTAAAGCCAAATTGGATCTAATTCCACACTAAACATAAAAAAGGGGGTGGACAAAAGTATTGGCACTGTTAGAAAAATCATGTGATGCTTCTCTAATTTGTGTAATTAACAGCACCTGTAACTTACCTGTGGCACCTAACAGGTGTTGGCAATAACTAAATCACACTTGCAACCAGTTGACATGGATTAAAGTTGACTCAACCTCTGTCCTGTGTCCTTGTGTGTACCACATTGAGCATGGAGAAAAGAAAGAAGACCAAAGAACTGTCTGAGGACTTGAGAAACCAAATTTTGAGGAAGCATGAGCAATCTCAAGGCTACAAGTCCATCTCCAAAGACCTGAATGTTCCTGTGTCTACCATGCGCAGTGTGATCAAGAAGTTTAAAGCCCATGGCACTGTGGCTAACCTCCCTAGATGTGGACGGAAAGGAAAAATTGACAAGAGATTTCAACGCAAGATTATGCGGATGGTGGCTAAAGAACCTCGACTAACATCCAAACAAGTTCAAGCTGCCCTGCAGTCCTAGGGTACAACAGTGTCAACCCGTACTATCCGTCGGCGTCTGAATGAAAAGGGACTGTATGATAGGAGACCCAGGAAGACCCCAATTCTTACCCCGAGGCATAAAAAAGCCAGGCTGGAGTTTGCCAAAACTTACCTGAGAAAGCCTAAAACGTTTTGGAAGAATGTACTCTGGTCAGATGAGGCAAAAGTAGAGCTTTTTGGGCAAAGGCATCAACATAGAGTTTACAGGAGAAAAAAAGAGGCATTCAAAGAAAAGAATACAATCCCTACAGTCAAAGATGGCGGAGGTTCCCTGATGTTTTGGGGTTGCTTTGCTGCCTCTGGCACTGGACTGCTTGACCGTGTGCATGGCTTATGAAGTGTGAAGACTACCAACAAATTTTGCAGCATAATGTAGGCTACAGTGTGAGAAAGCTGGGTCTCCCTCAGAGGTCATGGGTCTTCCAGCAGGACAATGACCCAAAACACACTAGAAAATGGTTTGAGAGAAAGCACTGGAGACTTCTAAGGTGGCCAGCAATGAGTCCAGACCTGAATCGCATTAAACACCTGTGGAGAGATCTAAAAATGGCAGTTTGGAGAAGGCACCCTTCAAATATCAGAGACCTGGAGCAGTTTGCCAAAGAAGAATGGTCTAAAATTCCAGCACAGCATTGTAAGAAACTCATTGATGGTTACCGGAAGCGGTTGATCGCAGTTATTTTGGCTAAAGCTTGTGCAACCAAGTATTAGGCTGAGGGTGCCATTTTTGGAGTTTTGTGTGAAATGATCAATGTTTTGCTTTTTGCTTCATTCTCTTTTGTGTTTTTTCATTTAAGACAAATTACATGAAGATAATAATACCAAAGAATTTGTGATTGCAATCATTTTCAGAAAGAAACTGAGTATTATCTGACAGAATTGCAGGGGTGCCAATACTTTTGGCCACAACTTTATGATACTAGATGGTGGCCCGATTCTAATGCATCGGGTATTCTAGAATATGTATGTAGTTTATTTATGAAGATTTAAGAATAATGCAAAGCGAAGCTGGGTTTAAATCCTGCCCCAATATCGCTGATTGCTGGCAACCGGCCGGGAGCAACCAATCAGCTAAGCGTGGTTGAAATCGCGCGCCAATTTGTTGGCGGACTGTCCCTGTTGCTGATTGGTCGTGGGCGGCTGGCCTGACCAATTAGCAATGCAGGATTTGCGTTACAAACAAACAGACAGAAGTAGACAATTATATAGTAGATACCTACAGCAGTACCGGTGTGAAGCGGTGCCAGTGTGCAGCGGTGCTTGAGTCCAGGAGGTGGGTCGGGGGACAGCAGCCAGGTGCGGGCAGGAAGGGAACAGGGAACTGCGGGCAGGAGGGGGCCGGGGAAGAGTGGGCGGGTGCAGGCAGGAGGGGGCTGGGGAAGAGCGGGCGGGTGCGGGCAGGAGGGGGCCAGCGACCGGTTGTGGGCAGGAGGGGGCCGGGGAACAGCGGCCAGGCGCGGGCAGGAGGGGTCGGGGAACAGCGGCCGGGTGCGGGCAGGAGGGGACGAGGGGGGGGCCCCTCCTGCTTTCACCCAGCCGCTGTTCCCCGGCCCCCTCCTGCCCGCAGCAGAGTGCTTGACAGAGTATACGGCGGCTCAGTGGTTAGCAGAGTATATGGGGGCTCAGTGGTTAGCAGACTTTATGGCGGCTCAGTGGTTAGCAGACTATACAGGGGCTCAGTGGTTAGCAGAGTATATAGGGGCTCAGTGGTTAGCAGAGTATACGGGGGCTCAGTGGTTAGCACAGTATAAGCCGGCTCAGTAGTTAGCACTGTATACGGAGCCTAAGTGGTTAGCACTCTATAGTGGCTCAGTGGCTTGCACTGTATATGGTGGCTCAATAATTAGAACAGTAATGGGGCTCAATGGTTAGCACTGTATATGGTGGCACAGTGGTTAGCACAGTATGGTGGCTCAGTGGTTAGCACAGTATTGTGGCTCAGTGGTTAGCACTGCACTATATATGGTGGCTCATTGGTTAGCACAGTATGGTGGCTCAGTGATTAGCACAGTATGGTGGCTCAGTGGTTAGCACTGTACGGTGGCTCAGTGGTTAGCACTATATGGTGGCTCAGTGGTTAGCACTGTATGGTGGCTCAGTGGTTAGCACTGTATGGTGGCTCAATGGTTAGCACTGCACGGTGGCTCAGTGGTTAGCACAGTATGGTGACTCAGTGGTTAGCACTGCACGGTGGCTCAGTGTTTAGCAAAGTATGGGGGCTCAGTGGTTAGCACAGTATATGGTCGCTCAGTGGTTAGCACTGTACGGTGGTTCAGTGTTTAGCACAGTATTGTGGATCAGTGGTTAGCACTATACTTAACTCTGTATGGAGGCCCAGTGGTTAGCGCTGTATAAGGTGGCTCAGTGGTTAGCACTGTACACGGTGACTCAGTAATTAGCACTCTATGGTGGATGAGTGGTTAGCACTGTATACAGTGGCTCAGTGGTTAGCACAGTATACGCTGGCTCAGTAGTTAGCACTGTATACAGTGACTCAGTTGTTGGCAATGTATATGGTGGCTCAGTGGTTAGCACAGTATGGTGGCTCAGTGGTTAGCAGTGTATATGATGGCTCAGTGGTTACCACTGTACGGTGGCTCAGTGGTTAGCAATGTACGGTGGCTCAGTGGTTAGCAATGTACGGTGGCTCAGTGGTTAGCACAGTGCAGTGGCTCAGTGGTTAGCACTGTGCAGTGGCTGAGTGGTCAGCGGGATGGAGGCAGAGTGGTCAGCGCAGGATGGAGGCACAGTGGTCAGTGCAGAATGGAGGCACAGTGGTCAGCGCAGGATGGAGGCACAGTGGTCAGCGCAGGATGGAGGCACAGTGGTCAGCGCAGGATGGAGGCACAGTGGTCAGCGCAGGATGGAGGCACAGTGGTCAGCGCAGGATGGAGGCTTGGTGGTCAGCGCAGGATGGAGGCTTGGTGGTCAGCGCAGGATGGAGGCTCAGTGGTCAACACAGGATGTACTGGTCAGCACAGGATAGAGGCTCCGCGGTCAGCGCAGGATGGAGGCTCCGTGGTCAGCGCAGGATGGAGGCTCCGTGGTCAGCGCAGGATGGAGGCTCCGTGGTCAGCGCAGGATGGAGGCTCCGTGGTCAGCGCAGGATGGAGGCTCCGTGGTCAGCGCAGGATGGAGGCTCCGTGGTCAGCGCAGGATGGAGGCTCCGTGGTCAGCGCAGGATGGAGGCTCCGTGGTCAGCCAAGGATGGAGGCTCAGTGGTCAGCCAAGGATGGAGGTGTCACGCCCTAGGACGTACCCTGAGATGTGGACCCACTGGATCGCAGCTATTGCGGATGCAGATACCAGGATGACAGAGAACCGGACAACGGAATACTTTTAAAGCTTTATTAAAGCCAAAGGCAAATGCAAGGTGGCCCCAAGGGAAGGCCGCAAGGATACAACACAAGTACCCCTCAGCAAGGTGCCCAGGATATGTGACCCCATAGGACAGGGATATCACCTGGACCCGCTAACAGAGGTGCCCGGTGGAGCGTTACTTGCGAATCACCGACCCTAGGGGGGGCAAGACATACAATGCAAAATCAAAAAGAACAATGAGCGGACCCAGAAGTAAGAGGAGCCATCAGCACCAGGACCAGCAGTTGCACTAAGAAGATCGGACCAGAAACGGCAGAGGGACCAATGCAAGGTCGGACGTGAGACAACAGAGAAGCAGCACGAGGAAGATCCGGGCACAGCAACGGAACAGCACAACTGCAAAAGGAACAAGAGGTATTAGATTAGCAAACCAAACAACAGACTAACAGGACCAGGACTGGCAGCTTCACAAGGAATGAAGTTGCCCCAGCGAGGTCTGGCAGTGAATGCAGGGTTTATAATCCTGCAGCACAGCAATGATTGGCCAGAGGGCGGGGCAGACTGATCAGCACCCAGACTCTATAAAAGGAGCTGAGAGAGCGGCCCCGCCTCCTAGTGAGATCGAGGAGAAGAAGCAGAAAGCACATTCAGAGCAGCAGGCAGATGTCAGGGCACCCTGGAACCCCGGAGCCGCCTGCGGATGTCCGGCACCCTGGAACCCCGACCCTGGGTAGGACAGGTAACAGATCGGGAAGAGGGGAAAACAGGATGTGGAGTGGGGACCCCAGACAACGGAGCGGCTACAGGAGGCTCAGTGGTCAGCACAGGATGGAGGCTCAGTGGTCAGCACAGGATGGAGTGGTCAGCGCAGGATGGAGGCAGAGTGGTCAGCACAGGATGGAGGCAGAGTGGTCAGCACAGGATGGAGGGGCAGTGGTCAGCGCAAGATGGAGGGCCAGTGGTTAGCGCAAGATGGAGGGCCAGTGGTTAGCGCAGGATGGAGGGCCAGTGGTCAGCGCAGGATGGAGGGCCAGTGGTCAGCACAGGATGGAAGGCCAGTGGTCAGCGCAGGATGGAGGGCCAGTGGTCAGTGCAGGATGGATCCCTGCTCCCATCCGCTCCGGTCTCACCCGCATCCGGTGTTTACATCGCAGCTACAGCAGGTAATGAGCAGTCATGTGATTGGCTCTGTGCACATCACTTCAGCCCGCGTATCACATGACCGCTCATTACCTGCTGTAGCGGCGATGTAGACACCGGGTGCTGGTGAGACGGAGCGTTTGAGGTGAATGGAGCAGCAGAGGGGTGGCGGGAAGGTGAATGGAGCAGCGGGTGGCAATGATGGGCAGGAGGAGGCTGACAGCGCGGTGTCTGTGTCTGAGGGAAATCACGCACGCGGCTGTTTTGCATACTACTCACTCATTGGTGGACGCCGATGGCGGCCACCAATGAGCGCCCTGGAGCTGGCGCATGATTTCGGCTTCAGACAAACACCTTAGACAATCATATAGTAGATAGGAGCCCTATAAGGTTGCTGTATATGATATGGGAGCCTATGGGGGGCAGGGCTGTATATGAGATGGGAGTACATGTCATACAGCGCAGCCATCACATAAGGCTCCCATATACAGCCCTCCCATAGGACTCCCGACCCCCCGCCCCCACATTATCTTCCAGGTCACTTTTGTTTATACTTACATCTTTTTTTAACTGTTAATGTCCTCTCTTCTATCTCACCTCCAGCCTCCAGCACCAGCAGTGTCCCCAGTTTGTTTGCCACTCCGTACCGCAGGGACTCAGCACAGCGACGAGGTGCTCAGTGGTGATGTCATGACATCACTTCTGAGTCCCCTGGCCACCGAGCTGATCTGCAGTGTCGGCAGTTGTCAGACCCTATCTGAGGGCAAGATCAGCCCTGCGCCCCTGCTGGCTGCTGCCCCATGATTACCGCGCTGAGGTAACCGTTATCGCATTCGCTACACACACACAGGTGGAGGTGGCCAGCCTCAGCTCAGCCTCAGACATTATAATAAATGCGCGCGGCGCGCACTCAGTGCCGCTCACCCCTTCCTCTTGGCCAATGCTCGGTACACCCATGCACATAACGCTGTATGAATCGGTCACCAGCCATGATCCGTACAGTACAAGAACAGCATACTTGCTATTTAGTGCATGTAGGATGTAAACAGATGACACAAGCGGCCAGATTTGGGTAGAAAGGGTAGAATGGGAATACGGTAGTTAGATACAGTCATGCTCAAAAGTTTACATACCCCAGCAGATTTTTTGCTTTCTTGGCCTTTTTTCAGAGAATATGAATGATAACACAAAAACTTTTTTTCCACTTATGGTTAGTGGTTGGGTGAAGCCATTTATTGTCAAACTACTGATTATTCTTTTTAAAACATTCAAATGATCCTGATCAAAAGTTTACATACCCCAGTTCTTAAAACTATGTATTGCCCCTTTAACATCAATAATAATAATCTTTATTTATATAGCGCCAACATATTCCGCAGCACTTTACAATACAGTGGTTCAATTACAAACTGTGATAGGTGATAATATGAAAAAATATATATATACAGTAAGTACTTAAAATAGTGAATCAATGTAAAAAAACAATACACTAAGCAGAGAATCAATGTAAAAAGTACAATAATTAAAATAGAGAAACAATGTAAAAAAATACAGTACAGTAATTAAATACAATACAATAAGCAGATAATTAATTTAAAAAGTACAATACAATAATTAAAGCAAAAATAAAGATGACCCTGCTCCAAAGAGCTTACAATCTACAACAAGATGGTACAGGGGCTTATTACAGTGATGGTCCAGGCATCAATGACAGCTTGAAGTCTATTGTGGTAGTTGTGCATGAAGCTCTTTATTTTCTCCTGTTCTTGTAAATTCCTGGGCTTTCTTTCTTTCTTTCCCTGATTTTCCATTTGTTAATGACAGTTTGAACACTGCTGGCTGGCATTATCAATTCTTGTATATCTTTATGTATCGCTTTCCTGTTTTATACAGATCAACTATCTTTTCCCATAGATCTATTGACAACTTTTTTGCTTTCCCCATGACTCACAATCCAGAACTTCAGTGGCTGGATGAAAGATGCAAGAGTCAAAAAGGCCAAGAAAGCAAACAATCTGCCGGGGTATGTAAACTTTTGAGCACAACTGTATACTAGCACGCAGATGCCTCAGAATTGGCGCATCCATTAGATGTGCCAATTCTGGCACTTTATCCATCTCTTCCCAATAGCCCTGGTGCATTCTTTTGAAATCAAGGCAATAGGTTAATGGGGTTGATGTCAAATATGAATCGGCACCTGGCATAAAGCCCTGATGTTAGTAATGGATAGGCATCTTTTAGACACTTCCATTACTAACCGGGCAAGCACTGATATAAAAAAGACACAGACACAGGGACAAAATAGTCATCCTCTTCCTTTGATAGACGTCGATGGAGCCTACTGCATCATCCACATAGCCAGGTGACATCTGGTGCCTGAGCAGACACATCGCTGGCCCGCCCATTCCAACTTATGCTGTAGACTCTGCCTGCACCCAAGCAGAGCAAAGTGTGTGTGTGTGCAAGCCGGTGATATGTATGCGCTGGCTCAGGATTTTGCGCGCCCATGTGGATGACACAGCAGGTGACATCCACGTCAATCAAAGGAAGAGGATAGCATTCACTGGCAAAGAGGAGAGATAGACACCGCATCAAGGATGCCCATTGCACCGAACCATCCAGATTTACAGTTGACACGCCCACTCCAGAGGCGGGGAGACTCGGGAACCAGGCAGTTACTCGTTGTTCTACTTCACCTCTCTTTGGTTCTTTTTACGGGGACAGATGGGGACCGAGACCCGGTCACGTGACCCTGGCGGTGTAATTTAAATAAAGGGGATGACGTTAGGGAAAGTCTGAGGGGATAAGGGGGTATTCATGACGCCGCAAGCGGTATGCAGCCAGGGTGGCCGCCGCTGCTTCAGAACCTCTGGGGACGATGACCGGCAGCTTGGATGTTGTTGCTCCCCGCAGGTGGAGCATTGTCCCCTGGGCAGTGGAGTGGTTTCCCTAGCTCATACCTTGTCAGATGTTCACTCCGTCAACAGTACCCTCAGTATTCCAGGAAGCCTCTAAAGCTGGTTGTCGCCGCTCAAGAAAGTCACACAGACACCACAACTGCAGTTCCGTTACTTTTACTTCGGTGTTAAAACATGGCCACCAGGTACACTCCTGCCACTCTCTGGTACAGCTCTTTCTCCAGAGCTGGGTTAGTGCACTCAAGTCGCGGTTGGTGCCCTTTCTGTCCTCTCTACTTGTCTCAGTCTCTGGTGGATCTACGTTCTCTCAGCGCTATAAGGGGTAGTTTTCCTCTGAAGCGATCGCAGCATCGCTCTGCCCTCCAGGCTCTCAACGCTCTCTGCTTCACAGAGCTCAAGTACCGATGGCCACCGCTGCTGTTGTGTCCTGGGTGCCGGTTGCTGGTTCCTCTCTAGGGCACTGCTCCCTAGTTCAGCCACCTTCCCCAAAATGTGTCAGGTGTTCGGCCTTCAGCTCCCGTTAGTAGTCTGAGGCCTCTGGTTTCGGCTCAGGCTTGAAGCTTCTGCACCGTCTGCAAGGCCGGTCCCTGTGTCCTCCACCAACCCCTCTGTCGATGTCTCGTCCACTTCCTTAGGGATCTTCTCTCCGTCAGTCAGTCTTTCCCTCCCGTGGGTGAGCGGGGTGGCATTGCTCCAACCCACGGAAGTTGGCACCACACTGCCTCGACACTCCCAACTACCACTCCTCAACTGTTGATATTACTCCTCCGGTCTCCTTCTACTGTCTCTACCACTTCCTGTTCTCCCCTTTTTGTGACCTAGGCCCTCCCTCTGGATCCTCCCGTTGTCCCAGGGCCTGTTGCTGCGTGTGTGTGTGTTTGTTTTGGGCTCATCTTCACCATCCCAGCACCTGGAGAACAGGGGCACTACACTCCCCAACCGTGTGAATCTAGTACCTCTGGTGGCGGCTTACTCGATGGGGCACCACACATACAGTCACGACACTATATATATATATATAATGGTTTTTGCAGAGGATACAAGAGGAGTCATGGGGTAATTTACACCTTTACAGCATGTAGCACAGGCTAAATAAGAAAAAACACTTAGAACAACCCAATTATGGTTTGGTGTTGACTATGCAAATGCTCCCATACTTCTCTGAAAAAAGCATCTTCTTTTTTATCAGATTAAAATATTCTATACCTACTCCGGCAGATTTCTGTTTCAGACTTTATAAATTCTCCCCTCATCTTCAGGGTGAATTATATGCCTGCAAAGATTATCACTTTGCTGCATAAACTCACACATTCAATGAGAATCAAAGCACATTAACACAAATCAAGACAAATACGCAAACATTGCTTTGCAACTTGATTTGCCTTTTGTAGCTGATCTCCTTTGCTTCCATTCTAATTAATCAAACAATAGCACTGTGAAGGAGCCGGAGTCTAACAAAAATTGAAAACTGTGTATCCAAAGATAAAGCAAAAACCTGAAGTTCCTTGAACAAAAACAATAGAAAGAAAAATATTGTAAACTTCAAACAGTTTTTTAAATATTCTATTCCAGTGCAAAAGTGTTCTATAAAATGCATCTCATACTTACAAGATCTACTGTATTTATATAGCAATAGTACCAAAATATTATAAAAGACTGTATACTGAATGTTTATGCACATCAGTCACTACCTAGTGGAACCAAAATGAAATTTACGTATAGTTGTGTACAGAAAAAAATAGGAAAATGTGCAATATTTAAACTGGCCTTATGGTCTGTGCAGACGACTGAACTTTCTGTGTGCATAATATCCAACAAAAAAATCTGATTGAATTTGGACCAATGTTTTTCAATGTGGCAGTGTACATGTCCGATGTTTTCCTCAGACCAAGTGGTCCAAGGAAAAAAAATCAAAACATGCATGACTTTCCTCCAAGAATCAAATGGCTATTCAAGTATATGGGTCCATGAAAAAAATTGGAGCGCACTCAGATGGAGAAGATGGAGAAACTGTATTTTTTAGTTCTCCACCGCTGAGAAAAAATGATATCCTGGGCTTTCCGTATTCTGGGTAAAAGTCACAATGAAGGTGTAGGAGGAGATGAACTGTGACAATTGCCTATTGTGACTGGCAGATCCTGTGCCAGCAACTGTATATAAACATGTTATCTTTCACCAGAGGTGCATCTAGGTTTTCTTGCACCCAGTGCAGGAATTCAATTTGGTGCCCCTGACATGCCCATTCCAGGGTCGAGGAAGACTCGGGACACGGGCAGTTACTAGTTGTTCTCTCTCTCTCTTCACTTCTCGGTTCTTTTCATGGGGACAGACGGGGGTCGAGACCCAGTCCCGTGACCCTGGCGGTGTAATTTAAAAAAAACAGGGGTAGTTGACAGGGAAAGTCTGAGGGCAAAAGGGGTATTCATAATGCCACCTGCGATAAGCGGCCAGGGCGGCCGCCGCTGCTTCAGAGCCTTGAACGCGGTGACCGGCAGCTTGGATGGCATCTCTCCCCACATGTGGAGCATAGTCCCCAGGACAGAGGAGTGCTTCCCCCGGCTCGTACCTTGGCAGATGTTCACTTGATCGACAGTACCCTCAGTGTTCCGGGTGGCCTCTGTGGTTGATGGTCACCGCCAATAAAAATCTGACACACCACAGCTGCAGTACCATTACTTTTACTCAGGTGTTAAACATGGCCATCGGGTACGTTCCTTGCCAGTAACCGATTTGCTCTTTCTTCGGAGCCGAGTTAGTGCAATCAAGCCACGGTTGGTGCCCTTTCTTTCTCTACGCGTCTCAGTCTCTGGTGGTCTGTCCCTCTTCTAGCGCTATAAGGAGTAGTTCTCTTCTGGGGTGAGCGTGACACTACTCTGCCCCCCAGGCTCTCAGCGTCTCTGCAGTACAGAGCTCAAGTACCAGCAGCCATGAGTTCCCATTTGCACCCTCTCCAAGGACACTGCTCTCTCGTTTGGCCACCTTCCCAAGTTGTGTCGGGTGTTCGGCCAAGCTCCCATTAGAAGCCTGGGGCCTCCGGTTCAATGGCTCAGCTTCTGCACTATGTTCAGGGCCGGGTCCCTGTGTCGGCCAACCCCTCTGTCTAATCAGATTTGGGCGTATGGGGAATCGCTGTCTCTTCTGCATCCCAAGGGCTCTTCTATTCCTCAGCCGGTCACTCTTTCCCTCCCGTGAGTGAGTGTGTTGGAGCTCCAGCCCACGGAAGTCGGCACCACACTGCCTCTACACTCCCGACTACCACTCCTCGACAGTTGGTGTTACTCCTCCAGTTTACTTCTACTGTCTACTACCTACTCTGTCACTTCCCTGTCCCCTTATTTGAACCTGGGTCCTCCCTTAGGGTCCATCCACCATCCCAGTGCCTAAGGGTTGTGTACTGTGTGTTTACACTTTTTGGGCTCAACTGCACCATCCCAGCACCTGGAGAACAGGGGCACTACACTCCCTAACTGCAGGAGTGCAATACCTCTGATGGCAGCTCACCCGGTGGGGCGCCACACCCCCGCATGTGGTCTGAGTATTCATCATGTGAGCAATCATTCATATGCGATTTTCATGCTTACAGTCACGTACTGATGAGCTGCTCTGCCTAATTCTCTCAATGTTCAGTGAAAAACTAAGAAAATCGTGTTTGAGTAGATTGGCAATGTGATGACTGCTGGAACAAGCAGAGCTGAATCCTGACAGTGAGTATATTACATGCTGTTAGGACTGGGCAAGCTATACTGCTTAATGTTATAATTAAAGGGCTTGCACAAGTTTGAAATGAAAGTGTTTAGTCCTAGGTGACAGCAGGCTTCTGAATTCTCACAGCATGTGTACTGCACACTTTTAGGATTCTCCCTTGCCAAACCAAGAGTAGACAGTCATGTGAGTGTGGCGCCCCTATGGCTAGAAGGAAACATCCTAAGACTCCATGAGGGCACCCTGAACCTGCAGCTACCCCCCTATTTTACCAGACTGTAACTGTGTACTATAACATCTGCCGGTGTAACAGGCCAGACTAACCTCCCGACCAGAATATATGTCGGGCCCACTGGGACGGGGGTACTCGGTACTGGACCGGTCTGCTGCTGGGGAAGTCACGGGCTCTCTCTCCCTCTCCGGGTTCCCTTTACTCTGCAACCAGGTCTCTCTCTCTCTGACCCCTCACACAGTCTCTGTGTCCTTTCCAGGCTGTTTACATTCTCTGTACACTTGGTGGGTGTCTCCGGACAGTATGGCGGTGACTCGGGCCCTTGTGGGTCCTCCTGGTTGTCACTGAGCTGCCTGTCCTTTGGGGTAGGGACCCTAACGTGTAGCTGTGGTCCCTCATCGTGTTGTTTGGGGATCCCGGGTAAAACTACGGTCCCCTCTAGAGCCGACACTCTATTCAGCCCAGCCTCCACCTGTGAGGCTCTACCAGGCTCTTTCTCTCTGCGTCTCTCAGTATGATAGGAGGGCTACTCCGCCTGCAGTCGGTAGCTTCAGCTGTATGTCTAGGGCCCGGGTCTCACCGTCCCTCTCTGTTTTCTCACACTCCTGGGGATCTGGCTCCGGACATGCTTTCTCTCTCCTCCGGCTCACCCTGGCTCGGTACAGATTCTGCGCTCCTTATGCCCTCACTCTTCCAGGACGTGTGTGTCTTTCTCCTGCTCAGCTTAGCTCAACCTTCTGCTGTTCTCTGGCCTGTTCTTAGTCTTTGCTGTTCAGCTCACTATGGCCTACTGAACTCCTTCCTCCTCCCCCTCACTATTTCTACTCTCAAGTCACCTGACTACGTGTGTGCCCAACCCACTCCTCTAAATCCACCACCCCTTAATTGCCTAGAGTGTTCCAATCTTAGGGCTGGATGCTACCTTCTCCTACACGTGGGTTGTGTGGGCTGTGAGGGTGTTGTTGTGCAACGAATGTCCTACCTGCCTGGCTGCAGTTCCCTTTTGTGGCCTCCTGGATGCAGGGGTGCCACACTCTCCCGGAGTTAACTAGCGCGTCCTCGCACTGCCCGTCATGGATCCCCCTGAAAACATTTTATTTTTCAAACAACATTAAACATTAAGCATTCTTGGTTTCTTCCCATCCTGGAGGCACGATTCTTCAAACGTTACTTTAACTATAAACAAGTGCATGGGTATATATACGTCATTACCCTTTCTGGACCTCTACCAGGTCTAATGCTACAACACATTCTTTTTCTTTTCTATAAAATACACATTATAAACACTACTTTGTATCAAAAGTATAAAAACATTCTTCTTTCAAAAAGTTTCAAAAAGTGCAATTCTCAAAAAGTCGAAAAGCAGTTCAAAGTGCAAAGTTCACGATTCAAAAATGCAAAGTCTCATGCACTACGTCTCATGCTGGTCTTAAAACCAAAGGGGAGCACACTAAGGTGCTCAACTATATACAAGGGAAGTTCGTATCAAGTCATTGTCCTTGATCTCTATTGTTCATAATACACAAAAGACAAACAGGGGAATGCTAGCATTCATTCAGGTATGGGATGTGGTCAATAAGGGAAACACCTCATTCACACTTACAAGTCTTCTCTTCTTCTGCTCTTTTTGATGCAGGACCCGTGTCTTTACTCTGTCTTGGCTTGCTTCCAAGGCAACATCTGCGATGGTCTTCTTCTTGGATAAACCTCCAGGTTCTGTAACGCAGTTATCAGCAAGTAGCTTTCTGGGGTCTGGGTTATAGCATCCTTCTTTGGTGTAACAGTCTCTAGGATGATAACAGGATCCGTATTCACTGCCACATCCGTGTAGCTTGTTATTTCAGGATCATCACTGGATTCAGGATATTCTAGTGGGGGGATATCATCTTCTGATGCACTTAAACAAAGTATTTGTATTTCTTTATCTCTGCTGGCTACGTTCTTAGCTTCCTTAGCATGGGCTATCATTATCTGTTTTTGCACCTGCCGCTCTATCTCCTCTTTCTCCCACTTTCGTACACATCTGCGCATATATTCCTCACGGGTAACTAGCTCTGCAGGGCCTACAGGGCCGCCGGGATCTCCTAGGAAGCCCATCATGTCATCACTGGTTTTGTCTCGCTCCCACCAGCAGCGGAGCTGCTCCCCTCTCACCTCGGTCGTCATAGGCGCTGGTACTAGGGGCTCCGACAGGGATAACCATTTTTCCTCCAGGGCTCCGAGTGGGTCGGTCTCTGTCCTGGCAGGGCGCGGTGCAGCGCTGGGCACAGTTAGATACACTAATGTTGCGGTACGGCATCCACCCTCGCTCTCCATGCGGTCACGGGTGTCCTCAACCCAGCCAGGTTGTACTGATAAAGTCTGGTAGGTCTACTGATGGTGATCCACGTTAATCTGGATCCGGGTACGCTGTTCCTGAACACGGGTCATCTGTTGGGGCAACAGTCGCAATATACCCCTCCGGGTATCTCGGACGTATGGACGCTCTCCGCCTTCCGCCATCTCGCTGCGGTCACAGAGGGTCTCTCCTTGGCTGGGTTCCTCCACCGGGTCACTCCGTGGGCCCTCCGGGATCACTTTGTCACATCGCCATTGGACTCGGTGGCCGGTGTTCCTGCCTCGGCCGCTGGGAGGACCTGGATTCCTTCGGCTGGTGGCACCGGTGACAGGAGGGCCTTGTCCTCATATGGAACTGCTCCCGCGACGTCTGCCTCTGTCGCTGAGCACCGCTGTGTTTCCCCTCTGGGTGGTGTTGGTCGCAGAGGAGCGGGCCCTGCAGAGGTGTCCGTTAGGCGCAGCCTGCGTTCTTCTGTCAGAGGTGGCGTGGGTGGAGCCAGTCGTGCATCTCCATCTGGCCTGGATCTAGGGGCGGTCCGGGTGAGGTCATCGGGCTGTGAGCTCCAGCCTATGGGAGGTAACCGCGCCCTTCAAATACATTGGAGCCTGTCTTGCAGGCCGCCAGATATAGTTTTGGTTCCCCAGTGATATAGTGTATGTTTAGTTTTGTCTCTGACCTTGGCCTGGATTTCTGACTTCTTCCTGTCGATTTTGTACCTCAGCTGCCCTCTTGGTTTTGCCCTTGACCCTTGCCTGGGTTCTCGACTCTGCTACTGCCTGATGATTTTGTACCTTCTCTGCCCTCTTGGTTTTGACTCGGACTTCTGACTTTGTTTTTCGGGTCTTGATTTTTTCCCTGGCGACCTTCCCTGCTCTGTTGCTCATAATAGGCAGCTACCCCCGGGGCTCCGCTATAATTCCAGATCCCTGTATAGGGGTTAAGGGTCTCGGGGTTTCTCGGGGTGCTGCCTTACCAGCAGTTCAGCTTCACAGCGGATGGTTGTCACATTATATCTGGCCATAACATTTTTATATATATAGATACTATATATAAAAAGCATTCCCTTACCTTTTTTTTTTCTCTCCTTTTTCCAATGGTTCTACCTGTTTTTTTTTTCTTTTCTCTGAGCTGTGTCTGCTGATTGCTCCCTCAAAGCATCTGTGTCTAGCTTCTCAGTCCTGTGGAGGAACACTCCCATCATTCCAACATGCTGTACAAGCCACAAGCTGGAGTCCTCTGCATGAACACTGGAGATCAGAAGGCCTCATTCCCTGGATGTCAGCACCTGGGGGGCTCTGGCTCTGCCTGCCCAGGTGCCCAGGTATTGCCAGCGGATGCTGCCAAAGTTTTATTACCTATTTCGTTATCTTACCTTAAGAAATCTGTGTGTTTGGAGGCTTATGTAGACAGTGGCTCAGAGGGGAATTTCATAGATCTCCATGTAGCGAGAACTCTTGGTGTACCACTACTAAGGCTTAATGCCCCCATTAGAACCACTGCAGTTAATGGCACTCCCCTCATCCAGGGTGGAGTGGAATTTGTCACTGAGGAAGTGTCAATGCTGGTGGGGTCTTTACATGCTGAAAATGTGTCATTTTTTGCTATCAATAATCTATCATCTGCAGTAATCCTGGGCATGCCATGGTTACGTAAACATAACCCAGTCATAGACTGGCACTTGGGTGACATCGTGCGCTGGAGCCCAAAGTGTCAGGAAAACTGTATCTCGCTATCTGTAAACCAAGTGAAGGTCAAGACTCCTCCATTTGTACCATATGCCTTTAGAGACTTTGAGGATGTGTTTTCTATTCAGGAATCAGAGAAATTACCCCCTCACAGAAAGTATGATTGCGCCATAGATTTGATACCTGCTTCTCGTCTCCCAAAGGGGAGAATATTTAACCTCTCTGGTCCAGAACGTCAGGCTATGAATGATTACATAGCAGACAGTCTGAGAAAGGGGTATATTAGACCGTCCACCTCACCAGTAGGAGCTGGTTTCTTGTTTGTGGGAAAGAAAGATGGCGGCCTCAGACCTTGCATTGATTACCGCGAATTAAATGCGATCACTGTGAAAAACCAGTATCCTCTTCCACTCATCCCTGATCTTTATAATCAGCTGTTGGGAGCCAAGTATTTCACCAAACTGGACCTCAGGGGAGCATATAACCTGGTCCGTATAAAAGAAGGCGATGAGTGGAAGACCGCGTTCAATACGCCTCTTGGCCATTTTGAGTATCTTGTAATGCCGTTCGGGTTAAGTAACGCACCTGCAGTGTTTCAGAATTTTGTCAATGATATTTTCAGAGATATCAGTGGTGTATATGTGGTCGTTTATTTGGACGACATTCTGGTTTTTTCTCCGGTCTTTGGTCACACGTCCGACATGTCCATACTGTACTCCAGAGACTCAGAGAGCATTCTCTATTCGCCAAATTAGAGAAATGTGTCTTCATGGAGGAAGAGATACATTTTTTGGGGTATATCATATCGGCTAACGGTTTTCGCATGGATCCTTCCAAAATTAAACCCATTAAGGAATGGGTACAACCCAAGTCTCTGAAGGCACCGCAGCGATTCTTGGATTTCGCTAACTATTATCGTAAATTTATTAAAGGGTTTTCAGAGATAGCCAAACCTCTCACTGATTTTACACGTAAAGGGGCAGATGTGGTTAATTGGAAGCCTGAAGCCATTCATGCGTTTTCTAAGTTAAAAGGGTGTTTCTCCGCGGATCCAATATTGGTGCAGCCTGATTTGGACCACCCCTTCATTGTAGAGGTAGATGCCTCTGAAGTTGGAGTGGGAGCGGTGCTATCACAAGGCACCGCATCTCTCACTCAACTTCGTCCGTGTGCCTTCTTTTCCCGAAAATTTTCCTCTACAGAGAGGAATTATGATGTAGGTAATCGGGAATTGTTGGCAATCAAATGGGCCTTCGAGGAATGGCGCCACTTCCTCGAAGGCGCCAAACATAGGATTACCGTAATTACTGATCACAAAAATCTAACCTATTTGGAGTCAGTGAAAAGACTGAATCCTAGACAGGCTAGATGGGCCTTGTTCTTCTCCAGATTCGACTTTGTGATCACTTTCAGACCGGGTACTAAAAATGTGAGGGCTGATGCCCTGTCTCGAAGTTTTTGCCCCTTACAAGTCGAGGACGTGGAACCGACTCCCATTTTAGCCAAGGGGATTGTTGTCTCGGCTGTGTCTTTGGATCTTCTGGAAGAGATTCGTAGATCTCCAGAACAGGCCCCTGACACTACTCCTGCCCAGAAACTATTTGTCCCTACCAAATTCCACCTCCAAGTTCTTAAGGAATCTCATGATTCAGTCCTCGCAGGGCATCCTGGTATCAATAACACCATCAGACTTGTAACCAGGAGTTTGTGGTGGCCAACCATAGTAAAGGACTGTAAGGAATACGTACTGGCTTGTGAGACCTGTGCTCGCGCTAAGTCTCCCCGCAACCGCCCTGCCGGGTTGCTCCAGTCCTTGCCTACCCCTGAGGGTCCTTGGACTCATATCTCCATGGATTTTATTACTGACCTGCCACTCTCAGAAGGGAAGACTTGTATCTGGGTAGTGGTAGACAGATTCAGCAAGCAGTGTCATTTTGTTCCGCTGTCCGGGTTACCTAATTCCGAGACCCTGAGCAAAGTATTCATTAATCATGTTGTGCGATTGCATGGTGTTCCTGTGAATATTGTTTCTGACAGGGGCACCCAGTTCATTTCTAAGTTTTGGAGGGCATTCTGTAAACGGATTGGAATTGACTATTCCTTTTCTTCTGCCTATCACCCTGAAACCAATGGTCAAACCGAGCGCACTAATCAAGCTCTCGAACAGTATCTACGTTGTTATGTCTCTGAGCATCAATCTGATTGGGTGGAACATCTGCCACTAGCAGAATTTGCCATGAATAACCAGTACCAGGAGTCCATCAAGACCACCCCTTTCTACTGTAATCATGGGCTGCACCCGCGCTTTTGTTCATTTTCTTACAGGCTTTCTGACGTACCTGGGGTAGAAAGGTCCGTAGATCAGTTAAAGACTATCTGGTCTGAAGTGAACAAAAACTTAAAGGGGGCTCAGACTAGGCAGGCGTCTTCTGCTAATAAACGGCGCTCCAAGGGTCCGGACCTGGGAGTTGGGGACAAAGTTTGGTTGTCTACGAAAAATATCAAGCTCAAAGTGCCGTCTGCCAAACTAGGTCCCAGGTTTATTGGTCCGTATGAAATAATTGACGTGATTAACCCTGTAGCCTTTCGTCTGAAGCTCCCTCAATCATTCAAACTGCCCAATGTATTCCATAAATCCCTTCTCAAATTGTACCGATCTCCGATTCGTCCTGTCCGGTCCCCTCCTCCTCCGGTCTTGGTCGGGGGTGCCGTGGAATACGAAGTTCAACGGATCCTTGATTCCCGTTTAGTGAGAGGATCCGTGCAGTATCTGGTACATTGGAAGGGCTATGGTCCGGAGGAGAGGTCCTGGGTGCCTGCCAGTAATATCCATGCCAAGGGTTTGATCAGGAAGTTTCATCTTCTTCATCCCAATAAACCGGGTTTTGTGGGTCCGGAGGCCCCTCGTAGAGGGGGGGGTACTGTCACATCGCCATTGGACTCGGTGGCCGGTGTTCCTGCCTCGGCCGCTGGGAGGAGCCGGATTCCTTCGGCTGGTGGCACCGGTGACAGGAGGGCCTTGTCCTCATATGGAACTGCTCCCGCGACGTCTGCCTCTGTCGCTGAGCGCCGCTGTGTTTCCCCTCTGGGTGGTGTTGGTCGCAGAGGAGCGGGCCCTGCAGAGGTGTCCGTTAGGCGCAGCCTGCGTTCTTCTGTCAGAGGTGGCGTGGGTGGAGCCAGTCGTGCATCTCCATCTGGCCTGGATCTAGGGGCGGTCCGGGTGAGGTCATCAGGCTGTGAGCTCCAGCCTATGGGAGGTAACCGCGCCCTTCAAATACATTGGAGCCTGTCTTGCAGGCCGCCAGATATAGTTTTGGTTCCCCAGTGATATAGTGTATGTTTAGTTTTGTCTCTGACCTTGGCCTGGATTTCTGACTCTGCTTCTTCCTGTCGATTTTGTACCTCAGCTGCCCTCTTGGTTTTGCCCTTGACCCTTGCCTGGGTTCTCGACTCTGCTACTGCCTGATGATTTTGTACCTTCGCTGCCCTCTCGGTTTTGACTCGGACTTCTGACTTTGTTTTTCGGGTCTTGATTTTTTCCCCTGGCGACCTTCCCTGCTCTGTTGCTCATAATAGGCAGCTACCCCCTGGGCTCCGCTATAATTTCAGATCCCTGTATAGGGGTTAAGGGTCTCGGGGTTTCTCGGGGTGCTGCCTTACCAGCAGCTCAGCTTCACAGCGGATGGTTGTCACACACTTGTGGTCTTCCTTCGGCAGCGCTCCTCTCGGCGTCCTCTGCTTCCGTCCTCATGTACTGCAATGGCGACTGCTTCTCTTCTGGTTCTTGTTCCGCCCCCTCCTGATGACGATTTCCTTCTTCGTTCCCGCCAGCTTCTCAGTGGTAGGAGGGTCTAGGGGAGGAGGCTCTTCTTTGAGAGTGATGGCTGGCTCTCCCGGGGTTAAGGAGAGCCAGGGCGGGTCCTTCTCTTCGCGCCTTGGACCGGGCTGGCCCACGATGGGAGTTTCGGTTACGCCTCCTCTGCACATGGCGTTAGCCTCCCCTGGCCGCCATTAAGGTCAGATTTTGGCGGGAAAGTCCAGAACACGTTCTTTAGGCGCCCTGGGTCCTATTCTTTTGGACCAGGTAGATCCTGTTCGTGACGACAGGTTGTCAGACCCACTGGGACGGGGGTACTCGGTACCGGACCAGTCTACTGCTGGGGAAGTCACGGGTGGTCCTGGTCCGGTCTGTGTCCCGGGCTCGGCAATAAAAGGGGATATTAACAGGGGATGTCAGTCGTGACGCCACCCACTATATGCGGCCAGTGATGGGGCCGCCGCTGCTGCAGAACCTCCGGGGATGATGGAATAGCAGCTAGATGGGATAGTTCCAGTGGGTAGAACTGTGTTCCCCGGGGCAGTAAGGGTTAAGTCTATTGTGGAATGTTCAGTACACTTACTGTGCAAATGCTGCAGGGATTTCTCCTCAGTGCTGGTGCTGACAGGCTGTGCTGTGGCTCTGCAGGTGGAGGGCTTTCTGTAGTCCTGTATGTAGAGAATCGCTTTCATGCAGAGACACAAGGGAAGCTATCTCAGGGTTTTCCGTGTTTACTCTCAGTTCTTCAGACAGTTCACAAGTCAGTTACAGTTCTTACAAAGTTCAGTACAAGTACACGGGCTCATTCTCCCTCTCCGGGTTCCCTTTACTCTGCAGCCAGGTCTCTCTCTCTCTGACTCCTCACACAGTCTCTGTGTCCTTTCCGGGCTGTTTACATTCTCTGTACACTTGTTGGGTGTCTCCGGACAGTATGGCGGTGACTCGGGCCCCTGTGGGTCCTCCTGGTCGTCACTGAGCTGCCTGTCCTTTGGGGTAGGGACCCTAACGTGTAGCTGTGGTCCCTCGTCGTGTTGTTTGGGGATCCCGGGTAAAACTACGGTCCCCTCTAGAGCCGACACTCTACTCAGCCCAGCCTCCAGCAGTCCTCAAATGTGAGGCTCTACCAGCACTTTCTCTCTGAGTCTCTCAGTATGATAGGAGGGCTACTCCGCCTGCAGTCGGTAGCTTCAGCTATATGTCTAGGGCCCGGGTCTCACCGTCCCTCTCTGTCCTCTCACACTCCTGGGGATCTGGCTCCGGACGTGCTTTCTCTCTCCTCCGGCTCACCTTGGCTCGGTACAGATTCTGCGCTCCTTATGCCCTCACTCTTCCAGGACGTGTGTGTCTTTCTCCTGCTCAGCTTAGCTCAACCTTCTGCTGTTCTCTGGCCTGTTCTTAGTCTTTGCTGTTCAGCTCACTATGGCCTACTGAACTCCTTCCTCCTCCCCCTCACTATTTCTACTCTCAAGTCACCTGACTACGTGTGTGCCCAACCCACTCCTCTAAATCCACCATCCCTTAATTGCCTAGAGTCTTCCAATCTTAGAGCTGGGTGCTACCTTCTCCTACACGTGGGTTGTGTGGGCTGTGAGGGTGTTGTTGTGCAACAAATGTCCTACCTGCCTGGCTGCAGTTCCCTTTTGTGGCCTTCTGTACGCAGGGGCGCCACATATACCCGGGGTTAAAGTGGCCTAGCCCAGATTATTAGGGATGGGCGAATCTACTCGCTAGGACTCGTTACTCGGCGAGTAGTAAGGGACTCGCAGGACTCGGTACTCTGCGAGTTTCCCAGTGATTACTCGCACGAGTCCAATGCAAATCAATATCAATCCTAGTTTTGTCAGAAACGCTGACAAAACTAGGATTGCCATTGTATGCATTAGACTCCTGCGAGTAATCACTGGCTACTGTGCCAGTGATAGCAGGGAAACTCAAAGTAACTGCTGTTTCTTTGCGAGCCGAGTCCAGCTGTCTTCTCTGTGCAGCTCCAGGGTCCTAGAGCACGCCTGCTCACAGACATGATGTAGCAGTGCTGAGATTGTTCTCAGTCTGCTCATTCCCTGTGCATAAACATCTATATTTATGCACAGGGGATGTAGCAGAGAGGACATCGCGTTTTGGACTGCGTCGGACGGAAGAGGATTTTTTTAAGTAAAGATGGAGTCCCTAATGGCTTTTTTTTTTATTTCAAATAAAATATTTTCTCTGTGTTGTGTTTTTTTAACCCTTTATTGGAGATTCTTAGTGGCTGGGTCAAACGTGGCCTGACATTAAGAATCTCGGGCTTAATACCAGCTTGTATAACAAAGCTGGTATTAACCCCTTTATTACCCAGCGTGCTACCGCCACCAGGGCCGCTGGAAGAGCGGGGTTCAGCGCCAGAGGATGGCGCTTCAATGAACGCGCCATCTTCTGGGGCGGCTGCGGGCTGCAATTTGCAGCGGGGGGTGCCCAGAAAGCTTGGGCATCCCTGCGCTGTGGATTCCAGCCCCCAGCTGCTTAGCTGTACCTGGCTAGACATAGAAATTGCGCGGAGCCACACGCATTTTTTTTTTTATTATTTAATGAATTTCAGAGTCAGAGGCTCAGAGTCAGAGTCTCGGAGTCGGAGTCTCCTCAGAGTCGGAGTCTCAGAGTCGGAGTCTCAGAGTCGGAGTCGCCTCAGAGTCGGAGTCGCCTCGGAGTCGGAGTCGCCTCGGAGTCGGAGTCGTCTCGGAGTCGGAGTCGGAGTCGTCTCGGAGTCGGAGTCGTCTCGGAGTCGAGTCGGAGTCGTCTCGGAGTCGTCTCGGAGTCGGAGTCGTCTCGGAGTCGGAGTCGTCTCGGAGTCGGAGTCGTCTCGGAGTCGGAGTCGGAGTCGTCTCGGAGTCGGAGTCGTCTCGGAGTCGAGTCGGAGTCGGAGTCGTCTCGGAGTCGGAGTCGGAGTCGTCTCGGAGTCGTCTCGGAGTCGGAGTCGTCTCGGAGTCGGAGTCGTCTCGGAGTCGGAGTCGTCTCGGAGTCAGAGTCGTCTCGGCGTTGGAGTCGTCTCGGAGTCGGAGTCGGAGTCGTCTCGGAGTCGGAGTCGTCTCGGAGTCGGAGTCGTCTCGGAGTCGGAGTCGTCTCGGAGTCGGAGTCATCTCGGAGTCGGAGTCGGAGTCGTCTCGGAGTCGGAGTCGTCTCGGAGTCGGAGTCGGAGTCGTCTCGGAGTCGGAGTCGGCTCGGAGTCGGAGTCGTCTCGGAGTCGAGTCGGAGTCGTCTCGGAGTCGGAGTCAAAAAAATGCGTGGGGCTCCGCGCAATTTCTATGTCTAGCCAGGTACAGCTAAGCAGCTGGGGGCTGGAATCCGCAGCGCAGGGATGCCCAAGCTTTCTGGGCACCCCCCGCTGCAAATTGCAGCCCGCAGCCGCCCCAGAAGATGGCGCGTTCATTGAAGCGCCATCCTCTGGCGCTGAACCCCGCTCTTCCAGCGGCCCTGGTGGCAGTGGCACGCTGGGTAATAGAGGTTAGGGCCAGCTTTGTATTATCAGCTGGCCCTAAGCCTGAAATTTATGGCGGTCACGCCAATATTAGACATGACCGCCATGAATTTCTATTAAATTGTTTTAAAAAAAACACAACACAGAGAAATTTTTTTATTAGAAATAAAAAAAAAAGCCATTAGGGACTCCATCTTTAATTAAAAAAATCCTCTTCTGTCCGACGCAGTCCAAAACGCGATGTCCTCTCTGCTACATCCCCTGTGCATAAATATAGATGTCTGTACACAGGGAATGAGCAGACTGAGAACAATCTCAGCACTGCTACATCATCTCTGTGCACAGACATTCATGTCTGTACACAGGGAATGAGCAGACTGAGAACAATCTCAGCACTGCTACATCAGGCAGCAGGCGGGCTCTAGGACCCTGGAGCTGCACAGAGCAGACAGGACTCTTCTCTTATCTGTGCGAGTTTCCCAGCCAGCGATTACTTACAAAGTAAACTAGTCCAATGAAATAAATGACAAAACTAGGATTGCTTCAGGCTGAAGCTTCCGAGACACATCTGCGATTTGTAAATCTCACACTACTCGCTATTACTCGCTTCCCCATTCATTAACATTGGACTCGCTAGACTCGCAACGAGTAGCGAGTCCTGGGCTCGGACTCGCTAGAGTCAAGCGATTCCGAGTAATTTAGGATTCGCCCATCACTACAGATTATACCCCAGGTATATTCTGGCCTAGCCCAGTTTATACCCCGGGGTATAAACTGGGCTAGCCCAGAATATACCCCCCTTTGGGCCAGAATATACCCCGGGTATATTCTGGCCTAGCACAAACTATACCCCGAGGTATAAACAGGCCTAGGCCAGATTATACCCCTCCGTATACCACAGCAGCTGTAGATCAGGGCCCCAAGCTGTGCACAGGGCCCCAAGCAACACATGGGGGCCCGAGGCAGCACAAAGTGGCCCCAGG
This sequence comes from Allobates femoralis, assembly GCA_033576535.1. NCBI lineage: Eukaryota > Metazoa > Chordata > Amphibia > Anura > Aromobatidae > Allobates > Allobates femoralis. The sequence goes on along the minus strand of JARQOC010000005.1, from coordinate 238,265,343 downwards.
CAGCAGAAAATGGCCCTACGCAACATACAGGGGCCCCAGGCAGTGCTAGGGCCCCAGGCAGTGCTAGGGGCCCCAGGCAGCGCATGGGGGCCCGAGGCAGCATACAGGTGCCCCAGGCAGCACACAGGGGCCCCAGGCTACACACAGGATCCCAGGCAACACACAGGGGCCCCAGCCAGCATACAAGGGCCCCAGGCAGTGCACGGGGCCCCAGGCAGTGCACAAGGCCCCAGGCAGCACAAAGTGGCCCCAGGCAACAAACCGGGTCCCCAGGCAGTACTAGGAGCCCCAGGCTACACACGATCCCAGGCTCCACACAGGGGCCCCATGCAGCATACAAGGGCCCCAGGCAGCACAAAGGGGCCCCAGGCAGCACAAAATGGCCCCAGGCAACATACAGGGGCCCCAGGCAGTAATAGGGGCCCCAGGCTACACACAGGATCCCAGGCTACACACAGGGGCCCCATGCAGCAAACAAGAGCCCCAGGCAGCACAAAGTGACCCCAGGCAACATACAGGGGCCCTAGGCAGTACTAGGGGCCCCAGGCTGCACACAGGATCCCAGGCTACACATAGGGGCCCCAGCCAGCATACAAGGGCCCCAGGCAGTGCACAGGGCCCCAGGCAGCACAAAGTGGCCCCAGGCAACTTACAGGGGCCCCAGGCAGTACTAGGGGCCCCAGGCTACACACTGGGGCCCCATGCAGCATACAAGGGCCCCAGGCAGCACAAAGGGGCCCTAGGCAACACAAAGTGGCCCCAGGCAACATACAGGGGCCCCAGGCAGTACTAGGGGCCCCAGGCTACACACAGGATCCCAGGCTACACACAGGGGCCCCAGGCAGTGCACAGGGCCCTGGACATGCAAGAGGCGCCAAAATGTCTCCCTGACCCCCTTGCAATCAAACAAACAAGGGGCGGGTCAAGAAATGAACCGGAGGATCCAGCGAGCGTAGAGCCTGGAGGAGAGGAGGCCCCCCGAACCGATGAATCTGATCCGGTTCTCCAAGGAGCCCGACCTGATCATAGAGGATTGTCAGAAAGAAAGCTCTACCAGCCAGGTGAGTTCTGGAAAGGAGGACCGAAAGGAAGGATCAGTCGGCGGCGCAGAGGCGTCCGTACCCCGCGAGCTATGGTGGGCCGATCTCCTGGAAAAACAAGACCAGGTCGGTATGGAGATGAGGCGGTTTGAATACCAGCCTCCAGCCCCGACCCCGCACTCCTGGCAACCTGACGGTTTTTTGCACACCTGAATGTCATGACCTTTGAAGATGCTTTACGTCAGTAGTCTGGTGAAAATCCCTTCATGAATCTATGGGCAATGGTTCCAAGTCTCTACAGATTGCTTTTCTGTAATTACCACATTGCTATTACTGGCAGGATAACAATGAAAGACAGAGGCGAATATAGAGGGGCTGGTGGGGTATCTGCCGCAGGGGCAGCAAGGAGGGGGAACTGTAGTGCCTCCTGATGCAGCACCCATAGCAGATGCCCTGCCAGCCTCCGTAGATGCCTTCATCTTTTATTGCTATCCTGACAGTAATGGAAATGTGGTGGTTACAGAAAAGCAATCTGTACAGAATTGGAACCATTGTCCATGGATTCATGAGGGAATTTCACCAGAATACCTTATTACAACCTTATTACTCCTTCAAAAACCCTTTAATCATTGATTATAATAGAGTTGTGGTTTGAAACCACTTCTACTGCCCCACACCAAGTCCCCCCACACTTTAAGTACATGCACAGTTGTGGAGCCCACTGGGACGGGGTACTCTGTACTGGACCAGGGTACTGCTGGGGATATCACGGCGGTCTTGGTGCAGACCGTGTCCGGGGTTCCGCAAGTAAATCGGGGTAATATTTACAAGGGGAGTTTGTCGTGACGCCACCCACTGGTTGTGGTAAGTCAGGGGACCACCGCTGCTGCCGAACCTCCAGGGATGATGTTGGGCAGCTGGGGATGTAATGGCTCTCCGCAGGTATAGCTGGGTTCCCTGGGGCAGTGGTAATAATAGTCTATAGATGGTGCTATGGATGTTGCAGGATAGGGGTAGTAGTAGAGATGATGGGAGTTTGTGAGGGTATGCAGGGTTTGAGCACAAGGATCACACACACTCACGGTTTTGAAGTATTCTGCTGCCTATTTGCTGTGTATTTAGGAGCTACCGTTGAGGTATTCATGGAATTTCTGCATATTTCCAGCACAGTTCTAAAGTGCAGTAGTATTGGCTTTTAGGTCAGCTGCGGCTGTGAGAAAGTGACAGTTGCCTCTCAAGAAGAGCTTGTGCCCTATCCTATTCCTTGAAAAGGTTAATAAAAACGTATGTGTGGCACCCCAGGGGTTAATGTGCCACAGTAACATTACAAGGGTCAACTTCCCACACAACACTGGACACTGCACTAGCACCTATAGGACAGAAGGGGGAGCTCAAGCAGCTCCCTGATATATTCGGGTCTGAGGAGAAAGTAGTTAGTTGATAGGTGACAGTTGACAGTTTAGTTTAGTGCAGGGAACACTAGGAGGAGGACCTGTAAATGGGAGCAGTGCTGAGCTCCTGACAGGGACCACTGACTACTTTCAGGCCTGAAGCCATGACCTGAGGAGAGGAGTACAAGAAACAGAGGAACATATCTGGGAGATTGAGTTACCTCATAACTTGCCCCGGAGAAGCGCAAAGACCGGATACCGGATCCAAAACTGTGACTGACACAAGCAGCACAGTAAACACCGGACTAGTGGAGGTTATAGATCTACACTGTACCTCAGCGAAGCAACACGGCGGGGTCAGAAGCACACGGAAAGACTCAAGTTGCCTAGCAAGGGGGTACCCATAAGGAGAGATAGGGCTGGCAGCCTAGCTAAAGCGGCAGCAGGGCTACACACACAGCGCAGGAGTGGGAAGCCAAGGACCCGGTCAGCGTGGGAGCAACCCGGCACAAACTCCGTGGGCAGTACTCTGCTTAACAACTACTGCAGTAAAGACGTGGAAAACTACAAAACCATGAGTCTTTGTGATCATTGTGCTCAAACCCTACGTTCCCTCACAAGCAGCTATCATTTGCACATATTGCAGTATATCAGGACATTTCACCAGGAACATTACTACAGCGTAAAGCTTTCCAGCACTGCACCAAAGTCCTGAGGGATAATGACATTCCTTACAGATGGGGATTCCCTACAAAGCTCATCTTCAAAAAGGAAGATAAACCCTATGTTTGCCTGCTTCCTGCCCACGCAGAAAGACTTTTGAGACAGTGGGAACTGATGACCTCTCCCCCTGAGAATGGCTCCGACAGGCTCACCACGCAAGCTCGTCTGGATGGAAAGAAAAACCGAGGAGGACGACCCAGAATTGACCCCGAGTGGTTCACAGTGTGATATCATAATGGCTCGCACAGCTTGATAACCCGGGGGTGGTCGGGAACTCTTGTTCTTTTATGCTCCTGAAACCACTCTTTTGTTTCTCAATATCCTGGAGCTGAACAATCCCGGATAGAGTTCTTCACTCCTTTTCCTGCTCTTTCTTACTCATCCTCACACTCCCCCTAAGTCCCTTCCCATCTCCCTTCTTTCTTCTCCCTACTCTCGCCATCTTGTGGCATATTCCTACTCCGCACTACAACTACATCTTCTCCCTTTCTCTGAATACCTTCACTCTAAAATCTCCTAACGGTTTCTCACTTCCTCTTTTCCTCTGAACCCTGTGTTCCCTGATCTATCTATCTTTATAACTCTATTCTGGGATTCTATAAACAAACAAGGGGATTTTATAATCTATTCTGGGATTCTACTGCCCCGTGAGTGCATTGCATCTGGCACCTCTTTTTTTATTTTTCAGTGGCCCCGACCGCAGGATTGTGGATATGAGGCACACTGGCTTCATCTGTTTGAGCGTTCTGATCGTTAATGCTTTTATTGCTATGTTTTGTTGCATTAATTTTCCTACTGTCTTTTCCTCCCTCCTTTCCCACCCCCTCTTCCCTCCCCAGGTCGGCCGATTGCCCAATAGTGATCTTCGAGTACGACAATTAAATGGCTTCGATCCACCATGAGTATCACATGTGGCTCAATAAATGTTAATGGTCTTAACAGTCCAGAGAAACGCTCCTTGTCCTGGAAACAAATTGTAAAACTCAGGTATGATGTATTATTCCTGCAGGAGACCCATCTGCTGGCAGCTGACGTACACAGAATGAAGTCACCCCAATATCCTTATAGTTTCTTTGCCTCCGCAGAGGTCAAAAAAGCGGGAGTGGCTATACTAATTCACAAGAGAATAGCTTTTGAACATATTTCCTCTATAATTGACCCAGCGGGACGTTACATTTTAATTAATTGCAAGTTAAATAATATAGTATACTCTCTAATGTCTTTATATTCCCCTAATGTGGGCCAGGTTAAATTTTTAACTCAAACTCTGGAACTCCTACTCCCACAATCAATAGGGAAAAAAATCATAGCCGGAGACTTAAACGCTCCAGCGGACAAAAAAATTGACTGCTCCAGACCTGGAACATACAGGGCCGAGTTGGGATCTACCTTTACACAATTTGGACTCTATGATGTATGGAGATGCTTCCATCCAGAACAAAGAGACTACTCTTATATGTCACCTAGATTTGGCTCTTGGTCAAGAATAGATTACATCTTAACTGATGATGCTCTGCTCCCTCTGTGCCTTTCGGCTGATGTGGGTTCCATTTCATGGACAGATCACGCCCCCATTTCAATAACAATGGAAGACGCCTTAGCTGTCTCCCCCATTGGCCTTTGGAAAATTAACGAATACCTTCTCTCTTCACCGGCACATCTAGATGAGATCTCAGGATTTATAACAGAATATTTTTCTCTAAATGACGTAGAAAATGTTTCCCCGGAAACGCTTTGGCTGGCACACAAAGCTGTTCTCAGAGGTAAACTAATAAAAATGTCGGCATGGGTGAAAAAACAACACACCATCAAAGTTACCTCACTTACATCCCACATCCAAAAGTTGGAATATAAACAAAAATCCCATCCTTCGTCAACTCTAACAGCCGAGTTAATAGAGACACGTAGGCAACTCCGCACTACGCTTCTACTTAAAGTCCAAAAAGACATGACCAGATCTAAAGCCCAATTTTATTCAATGGGGGATAGAGCGGGTAAATTATTGGCTAGACGAGTCCGCAAACGCATGGCCACCACTAAAATAGCTTACTTATTGGATTCCAATGGTTCTAAAATAAGACACCCCATAAAAATTGTTGATCAGTTTAAAACATATTATGAATCTCTATATAATCTAAAAAGATTCCACCACCCAGCAACCCACAAAAACAATAATTAATAAATTTTTAGATAGGGCCACTCTACCTTTTTTGAATCCACAACAAATCAACCAACTAAATGACCCTATAACTGAAGTAGAGGTCCAAGAGGCTATTCAAACATCCAAAAGACACACAGCCCCTGGCCCAGACGGTTATACATATAAATATTACAACTCCTTTTCCCAATTATTGACTCCATATTTAACTAAAATGTTTCGATTATGGCAAGACACTGGTAAAATCAAAGAAGAGGGACTACAAGCTGTGATCACTACTATCCCCAAACCAGGCAAACCCCCCACATCCCCGAGCAACTTCCGCCCGATAGCTTTGTTAAATTGTGACACTAAATTGTTCGCCAAGATTCTGGCCACTCGACTCATGAAAGTACTTCCTGACCTAGTGGGTAAAGACCAGGTGGGCTTCATTCCGGGTCGTCAGGCCAGGGATGCCACAAGAAGACTAATAAACCTGCTGGAGATCATGGAGAGGGGGGGCGCCCCCGGTGCACTACTCTCACTCGACGCAGAAAAAGCGTTTGATAGAGTGCACTGGGGGTTCCTCAGTGAAGTCCTGGAGAGGTTCCATATAGTGGGGAGATTTAAGGACTCTATAATGTCCTTGTACTCATCACCTTCAGCCTTAGTCCGTGCCTCTGGCTTTACATCATCAAAATTTGACATTACTAATGGCACACGACAGGGCTGTCCCCTCTCTCCATTGATCTTTGCCCTGGTTATGGAGCCCTTGGCATCCATAGTGCGCAACACGGCGGAGGTTTCGGGGGTGTGGGTAGGACCAGTAGAACATAAAATCAATCTATATGCAGATGACGTGATATTCACGTGCACCCATATTAAACAAACTGTCCCTGCCTTAATGAATATCTTGGAAGAATTCGCAGCAGCCTCATATTATAAACTCAACCTAACCAAATCCTCCTTCTTCCCGGTAAACATTCCAACAAACGATCAATTACTATTGCGCCATACGATGCCTTTCATCTGGATCTCCCGAAGCTTTACATATTTGGGTATCCAAATCTCCCACACTAAAAATATAGTTAAATTAAATGCCGATCTTCTAATTAAAGAACTGCGCTCTTTGATACAATCATATTCCCCCATGCTATTATCGTGGATTGCCAGAATTCAAATTACCAAAATGATCCTATTTCCAAAAATATTATACTTCCTCCGTTGCATTCCGATACATTTTCCCAGAAAGATCCTTAACCTTTTCCAATCCACATTAAGCAAATTCATTTGGTTGAATAAACCACATAGAGTTAGCTCCACAACATTGACGCTACCGACTAATATGGGAGGGATGGGTGCCCCTAACATACAACTTTATTACAGAGCGGTTAACTTGGAGATTTCACAATTATGGTGGATCCCCAACTCTGAAACAAATTCCTTACCCCTATGGCTTCAAATAGAATCCTGGTATGCCCCACAAAATTCAACTCGTCTATTGCTGGAGTCGCGGCTCCTCCGCCATGGGCCTGGAAACCGACTCCTGAAATCCATGCAAGCTGTGCTTGGAGTTTGGTCAATGGTCAGCCGCTCACTTTTGAAATGTTTGTACAGGTACATAACGTTGAGGGCTGTGGAATGCTGTATAGACTCCCCAGCCTTCTCCCTGGCGAAATGGCGGAGGGCGGGCGCTAAACAGTTGACGGAGGTGATGTGTGATACCAAAATTCAGCAATTTACAGTTCTGAGAGACAAATTCAATCTATCAAATACTGAAATTTTCTCTTACCTACAATTAAAAAACTTTCTTAGAACTGTAGTTATACCGATAGAGAATATGATAGATACTCTCCCGCAGATTGTGTCTATTTTTAAACAAAAGTTGGCTGCCAGCGGAGGGATCTCCATCTTTTACAGGGCTTTGTCAGAAGCACAAGCAGGATTGAAACTCCCATTCATGACTAAATGGGAGACACTACTATCGTTTGCCTCGTCCATGGAGGAATGGAGGAGAGCATCATCACAAGCTCTCTCTTTCACATCCTGCCTGAACCATCATGAGCAGGCGAAAAAACTCCAATTTGGATGGTACCTGACTCCAGACAAAATTGCTAGTTTCAGAAAGGCCCCCCAATCAGGGGGAAACTTATGTTGGAAACACTGTGGAGAGGTTGGAACCACGACACATGTCTGGTGGCACTGTCCGGGTATTCGTTCCTTTTGGGTACAAATAAATCAATTGATAATTACAACTACTGGACTCAACCTCAATTTGACGCCACAGATGGCTTTACTGGGCCTGGACATTCAGGACTTACCAAGAGGCCTAAGACCAATAATTTCCAATATACTTATAGCAGCCCGTTACTGCATTACTAGGCACTGGAAAAAAACCTTCCTTTCCGACTATACAAGAAGTAATCTCTCAACTTAATCTGCATTTACACTACGAATTGGTATTGGCATCGGAGGCGTCTAAACGTAAGAAAATCATTGCCTGGTGGGATACATGGGTGAGCTCGCCGCATAACAATGTAATAATAACGACCTAACCACATTTGTAAAGAAATATGTGATAAAGTTTACTTGAGTAAAAACATTACCAAAGCCGAAACCATATATCCCGGGTTATCTGGCCGACCCACCAACACTATCCCTTCCCTCCCCTTTCCACCACTTCCCTAAGTTCTTTTTCCTTACCTTGTCTGTCTTAATGAAACATGTTCCCTACTGCTATACTCTATTGTATTTTGATTGATTGTTTTGTACCCCATTATATCCTGTTATTTGGATATGTACCTATATTCATTTACTGTTTTGTGTATCTGAAAACGTTTCAATAAAAACATAATGTTTAAAAAAAAAAAAACAAGCAGCTATCATCTCCACCACTACCTCTACTCAGCATGAATTATAGACTATTACAACCACTACCCCGGGGAACCAGGCTCTGCCCGCAGAGAGCCGTTACATCACCAGCTGCCAAAAATCATCCCCGGAGGTTCTGCAGCAGCGGTGGTCACCCTGACCACAACCCGTGGGTGGCGTCACAACAAACTCCCCTGTAAATACCCCCCAACCTTCATTGTGGGCTCGGGACACGGTCCGGACCAAGGACTGCCGTGAAACCCCCGTGATACCCCCGGTCCAGTACCGAGTACCCAGTCCCAGTGGGCTCCACATCGGTATTGCCTTAGCAAGGAATCACAAGGCGCTGGAATGATCACCTCTGCAGGTGATGTAATTAGCACCTGTGCAATGCTAAGGAAATCCTGAAAACTTGCACTGTTTTCAGACCTCGAGGACTGTAGCTTGCCACCTCTGATCTAGAAGTCTCTGTGGAACTAGCCAAGGGATAAGAGGAATCCTTGAGCCATTTCACCACAACTGCAGCTCTCCCTGGACCCTCTTAGGTCCTGTGCCCATGGTGCATGGTTTGATGCTTTTTTTTATATAGATTTTGAGAATCTGCATCTGTGGAGCCCACTGGGACGGGGTACTCGGTGCCGGACCGGGGTACTGCTGGGGGATGTCACGGCGGTCCTGGTCCGGACCGTGTCCCGGGCCCGCACAATAAAATGGAGGGTTATTTACAGGGGATTTGTCACTCGTGACGCCACCCACTATATGCGGCCAGTAATGGGGTCGCCGCTGCTGCAGAACCTCCGGGGATGATGGGATAGCAGCTTGGATAGAATAGTTCCTGTGGGCAGAACTGGGTTCCCCGGGGCAGTGGTAGTAGTAGTTAAAGTCTGTGAGGATAGTTATTGATGCTGCAGGAGAGTAGGGTAGCAGTAGAGATGATGAGAGTAGAGGTAATTGCAGTATATGAGGGCAAGTGGGGCTTCAGTATAAGGATCACACACACTCACGGTTTATGTTGTTTTCCAAGTCTTTACTTGCAGATGGTATAACACAGTATTGTCCACGGAGTCTGTACCGGGTTGCTCTCACCATGACCGGGTCCTTGGCTTCCTACTTAAGCACTGTGTGTGGCCCTGCTGCTGCTTGTAGCTATACTGCTGGCCCTGTCTCTGCTCACGGGTACCAATCTGCTGGGCAACTTGAGTCCTCTGTGTCACTGACCCCTCCGTGTTGCTTTGCTATGGTACAGTGAAGATGGTGGACCTTCACTATGCCGGTGTTTACTGTCCTGTCTGTCTCAGGCACAGCCTCGGATCTGGTATCCGTCTTAAGCGCCTTAAGGGTCAAGCTTTTGGGGTAACTCTTTATCCCGGGTATGTTCCTCTGTTCCTCTGTCTCCTTTCCTCAGACCTCTCAGGACCTCCACTTCTACTTGGCTCTGCTCCTTCTCCAGACTCTCACTAAACTTAACTCCAGACTGACTAACTGTCACTCTTGCTTTGTGGTAAACAACTTTAGCTCCTCCCACTAGTGCAGGTGCCACCTAATCTCCTCCCACTTTCTAGTGTAGTGTTGTGTGGGGATTAAACCTGTGTTGTTTCTGTGGCATATTAACCCTTGGGGTGCCACACATCAAAATCTGCATGTCTATCCTGAGGTCAGCAAAGTCTATGACAGGTGCAGTACCCACTGCCTTTGTTGCTTTTCTTTTCCTTGCAAATGTCATTCTGATTTCTTTTTTGTGCCCCAAAATCTGAACCAAATCTGCAAGGGAATAAAACACATTGGCACAGCACTTCTCAACTTTCAGTCTTTTGCTGGCTTCAGGATACACATACAGATTTTGATGCAGATTCTCAAATCTCCTTCAAAAGAAGAATCAAACATACCATGGGCACGGGGCCTTACAACAATATCATGGGGTCACGTTCACAGAAAGCATCCACATATGCTGTGAGATCAGGCACGTGTGAGAGTGTGACAGAAGTGTCATTACTGTGATTCAGACTTGAGTGATCATACAGGGGCTATCCTGCAAGTTTTAACTGCGCTGCACTCCCTGATGTCACCGTTCCTCACACGCTCTGTCTCATGATACCATACCGGCGAGATTTATCCACTACATCTCACGCGATATTGAGGCACTCACAAGATAGCTAGTGTTACAAGTGTGGCGCCCCTGCGTCCAGGAGGCCACAAAAGGGAACTGCAGCCAGGCAGGTAGGACACTTGTTGCACAACAACACCCTCACAGCCCACATAAACCACGTGTAGGAGAAGGTAGCATCCAGCCCTGAGATTAGATACTCTATGAGATTGAGGGGTTGTGGATTTGGAGGAGTGGGTTGGGCACACACGAAGTCAGGTGACTTGATAGTATATAGGAAGGGGGGAGGTGGAAGGAAGGCAGTAGGCCGAGGTAGACTGAGAGGAAAAGACTGGAAATCACACGTCCTGTGAGTGTAAGGCCTAGGAGGGCAGAATCTGTACCAAGCCAGTGTGAGCCGGAGGAGAGAGAAAGCCCGTCCGAAGCTGATACCACCAGGAGTGTGAGAGGACTGAGAGGGACGGTGATATCCGGGCCCTAGGAAAGCAGCTGAAGCATACCGCCTGCAGGCGGAGTAGCCCTCCTATGATACCGAGAGGAACAGAGAGAAAGGAGCCTGGTAGAGCCTCACACCTGAGGACTGCTGGAGGCTGGGCTGAGTAGAGTGTCGGCTCTAGAGGGGACCGTAGTTTACCCGGCATTCCCAGACACCGACGGGGGACCACAGCTTCACGTTAGGCTCCCTACCCCAAAGGACAGGCAGCTCAGTGACAAACAGGAGGACCCACAGGGGCCCGAGTCATCGCCATACTGTCCGGCATTTCACACACACACCCGTGGATACGGAGACCGTTAACAGCCCGGAAAGGACTAAGAGACTGTGTGAGGGGTCACAGAGAGAGAGGCCTGGCTGCAGAGCAAAGGGAACCCGGAGAGAGAGAGTGTGCCCGTGTACTTGTACTGTAACTTGTAAAAACTGCACTGAACTGTAACTGGCTTGTGAACTGACTGAAGAACTAAGAGTAAACACGGAAAACCCTGTATCTGCCTCCCTTGTGTCTCTGCATGAATGCTATTCCCTCACACAGGATTACAACGACCCTGCAACTGAAGAGCCACAGCACAGCTTGTCAGCACCAGCACTGAGGAGAGATCCCTGCAGCGTCTGCAAAGTAAGTGTGCCACACACTCCACAACAGACTTTAACCCTTACTTCCCCGGGGACTACAGTTCTAGCCACTGGAACTATACCACCTATGCTGCTATCCCATCATCCCCGGAGGTTCTGTAGCAGCGGCGGCCCCATCACTGGCCGCATATAGTGGGTGGCGTCACGACTGACAACCCCTGTAAATACCCCCTTTTATTGCCGAGCCAGGGACACGGACTGGACCAGGACCACCCGTGACTTCCCCAGTAGCAGACCGGTCCGGTACCGAGTACCCCCGTCTCAGTGGGCCCGACACAAGCACTGATTCCATTGAGGTTATTTCAGGTCAGACAGCAAGATTCCCTGCTGTGTGATACCCGCTGTGTAATCTGAGACAACCTCAAGAAAGTCATGAGGATGTCTGAGGTTCATGAGTGGGCCCAGAAGAATGGTGAGTGTGACAGTGGCGCTGAAGCTTGCTATGTAAAAGTGTAGGAAGCTAATGTCTGTGCCAAAACAGCGGGGCTCCACTGTAAAATGGTTTGAGCTTTATTTGGCAGCTTTAGGGTTCCCTTTGAAGGTTTTCACTAGGCCCTTTATTTTGCCTCCCATTGATTTGAATGGGGTTCGAATCTTCAACGAACATTTCCCGTTCGGCAAACCAAACCGAATTCGAACTTCCAAAGGTTCGATCATCTCTACATATAATGTTTTTTAGGCGTCTGTGAATTTCATGGGTTTTCAGACAGAAGACGCTTCAGGATACACTGGTGTATTTTGTGCCAAAGCTTCTTTCTTTGCTTCTCTTCAGTCATCTTTTCTGACATCTTTTGGGGACTGTTTTTAATTAAATTGTATTAAATGAACTAGTGAGCAGTGTACAAGGAAAAGTCACCTGAGGAATGGTCGGGTCTCTTCATTTAATCGCTTCACATCTTTGGAAACCTGAAGCTGAAAAGACTGAACCCATAATCAGCATGTCTTTCTAAACTGCAGGGCATATATCCAGTCTCTTTAGAGATGAGATTATTTAGGGCTTATTTCAGGCAGCTAATAGAGCAGATTCGCCTGAAAAAGATGTTGTGTGTACAGACCTTTAAGGCCCTGTCACACACACTACAATGTCACAGCAATCCCACCAACGATGTGTATCGATGGGACATGGTTATCTGATCGCTTTTGAGCTGTAAACAGGCAGACTCACCAGCGATCAGGACCAGCGAGAATGCTGGTAACCAGAGTATACAGCGGGTAACTAAGCAGGGTGCGGCACTTAGTTACTGGCTGTTTACCCTGGTTACCTGCTCCCAGCGCTTACTGTGCGGCGCTGGGAGGTCATTCATCATTGGCCTCCCGCTGTCACACGCACCGATGCTGGCCGCCGAGCGGGAGACCAATGATAAAGTTATGGTCCAGATCATTTACCAACGACCAATGATGAACGACCTCATTGTTGGTCATTGGTAAATGTCACACGCAACAATGTCGTTTCGACATCGCTGCAACGTCACTAAATCGGTGATGTTGCAACGATATCGTTAACGATATCACAGTGTGTAACGGGTCCTTTAGTCTGAGTTACCAATAGGGATGGCACACCTAAAAGTGCCTAGGACAGCATGAATGCCAAATACGGTCGTGGTTACATCCACTATATACATTTTTAGCAGTTGAATATGTACTTTGGGAGACACAGACTTCCTTTAAAGCAGTAAGTTATTTCCTAATGACACTTGCCTTTAAAAGAACCTCACTGTTGTTATGCACAGCATCATGTCTTTATTTAAATGACAAAGCACTAATTATTTTATTAATCAAAGGCCTCTTCACAGGACCTCAAAGATTAAATCCTTCCTTTCTTGTGATTTTCAGTTATCACTTTTTCATGTCTGATCCTTATGGATATGCATTTCTGTTTGCTCCTAACCTTGCTGCATAATAGGAGTCCTGATAATGCGCTGTATATTGTCTCCAAAAATGCTTTGCTGCCCTCTAGTGTTCCAAAAATAAATGTCCTCTTTTCTCAGAATTGTCACAGAATACAGCAAATTTACATTTTCCTATGGTTTGTTCATATATAAGAGAGTAAATGGTTAAAATGTAGTGGAAACAAAGTTTTCATTTGGCAAGTTGTATCTTTCTCTCATGTCATAAAATACAAAGAAAAGCTCATATAAGAGTAAAGTAAAAGTAAAAAGTGTTCTAAAACTCCAAGGGTACCGTCACACGGTGCGATGGCACCAGAGATGTCGGTGGCGACGGGCGGGAGCGCGCACGTTTTTGGTGCCCAGCCAGCATCGTCATCCCCCATTTACATGGGGCAACACCTCCGGCGACGTACCGGTGATCTGACAGGCGGCATGGCCGCTGGGGTGTCTTAAAATCCCAGCGGCGATGCAGTACAATGGGAGCCTATGGCTCCCATCGCCTGTCGGATCGCAGTCGGCCGTTTACAAGAGGCGATGTGTACACATCGCCTCAGATCGGCCACCTGGTTTCAGAGCACTGCTCTGAAACCAGGCGACCACTAAAAGGCGTCGCCATCGCCTATTTACATTAGGCGATGAAGGGGCAATATCGGTGCCGATAGGCCATGCCTCTGCATCGCCTAAGAAATCGGCGGCGCTGTCGCCACGTGTGACAGTACCCTAAGGGTACCTTTACACGTTGCAACATTGCATGCAATTTCACTTGCAATTTGCTGGTTGCAGTGAAATCATGGACACATTGTTCCATTTGTACACAGCAACAAAATAGAACAATGTGTCCATGATTTCACTGCGACCAGCAAATTGCAAGTGAAATTGCATGCAATGTTGCGACGTGTAACGGTACCCTAAGATATTCTATGCTGTAGATATCTAATATATAAAGCTGAATGTGTGAGTGTGTGTGTTTGTGTGTATATCCAGGATTGGCATCTACACCGTCGCAACTACAGCCACAAAATTTTGCACAGTCACACGTCTGGACCCCGAGAGCGTCATAGGCTATGCTGTGAGGCGCAATTTTAACCCTGCGCGTTCCAGTTCACCAAACAATTTTGCCCCTATCTACATAATGGGGAAAAAGTGAATGGATAAGTGTGGGAGGAAAATCGACGGCTGTCAGCTATAGCCACAAAATTTTGCACAGTCACACGTCTGGACCCCGGGAGCGTCATAGGCTATGTTGTGAGGCGAAATTTTAACCCCGCGCATTCCAATTCACCAAACAATTTTGCCCCTATCTACATAATGGGGAAAAAGTGACAGTTACCAGTTGACAGTTGAGAGTGAGAGGGGCGTAATGACAGCGCCAAAGACTAACAGCATATACCAGCATATAGTCACTAAGGTGGGGCCCCAACATGGAATATTCACCATGCACGGGGACATGTATACACACCACATGCACACAAAGAGTAACAGCAAGTGTATAGTCGCTAAGGTGCAGCCCCAACATTGGATACTTACCACGCACCCGAACAAACACACACCACAAAGACACACACAACACAGAGACACACACACACACCCCAAGGGGACACACACATACCCTATAGCGACACATGCACTCACCCCACGGGGACACACACACCACAAAGAGACACAGACACACACACCACACAGACCCCCCCACAGGGACACACACACATAACCACCCTATAGGGGCACATGCACTCACCCCACAGGGACACACACACACACCACAAAAAGACACACACACACCACACACACACCCCCACAGGGACACACACACATATACACCCTATAGGGACACATACACTCACCCCACAGGGACACACACACCACAAAGAGACACACACAACACAGAGACACACACACCCCACACAGACACCCCACACACACAGGAACACACACACACATACACACCCTATAGGGACACATGCACTCACCCCGCAGGGACACACACCACACACCACAAAGAGACACACACAACACAGATAGACACACACACACCCCACAGACCCCCCACAGGGACACACACACATATACACCCTATAGGGACACATGCATTCACCCCACAGGGACACACACACCACACAGAGACACCCCCCCCCCACAGGGACACACACACATATACACCCTATAGGGACACATGCACTCACCCCACAGGGACACACACACCACAAAGAGACACAGACACACACACCACACAGACCCCCACACAGGGACACACACACATAGCCACCCTATAGGGACACATGCACTCACCCCACGGGGACACACACACACACCACACACACCCCCACAGGGACACACACATATACACCCTATAGGGACACATGCACTCACCCCACAGGGACACACTCACACACACACACACCACAAAGAGACACACACAACACAGAGACACACACACCCCACACAGACCCCCCCCCCACAGGAACACACACACATACACACATTATAGGGACACATGCACTCACCCCGCAGGGACACACACACACACCACAAAGAGACACACACAACACAGATAGAAACACACACACCACACAGACCCCCCCACAGGGACACACACAACATATACACCCTATAGGGACACATGCACTCACCCCACAGGGACACACGCACCACAAAGAGACACATACAACAGAGACACACACCACACAGACCCCCCCTCACAGGGACACACACACATACACACCCTATAGGGACACATGCACTCACCCCACAGGGACACACACATACACACACCCCAGGGACACACACACCACACAGACAGACACAGATGTGCACAAATCACCTCACACAACTTGCCTCATACGTGTGCTATCTTTAATTTCCAAACAAACATCTGATTAAAAACAGCCAATGTGCAACACATGTGCCATATAGGGAATTAAGGCAGATGTCAGTCACATGAGCTGTCTATTATGTGTATGTGTGAGGTAACATATACTGCCCAGCCGGGGGAGGGTTTACTGTTGGCTGGAGATTTATTAGGCTGCCTATAGCAACCAATCACAGCTCAGCTTCTATTTTTTTACAGGTCATTAATATGACATATTCAAATTCTATTTTGTTATAGCTAACAGCAGTCATTTATTAACCCGGGCGTAGCCGGGTACTACAGCTAGTACATATATAAAAAATATAAAGTTTTTGCTCTATGGATGCTGGTGGTCTAAAGCTTTCCAAAAAGTGCAAGGATAGGCGATAACATAACTGAGTACTTAAACCAATACAACGGTATCAAGGGGTCCAGCAGTCAGATTCCAGCAATGATTAAGTTATTTCCTAATTTATGGAAAAGCGATAATATAATTCTTAAAATTACACTGGTCAACAGCATTTTTGGTGCCAAAGATATTTCATTGAATTTAGGGTAACTTTGGGGTGCTGATTCTGAATATGTCATCAGTTTTGCCAGATTGGCTCAAGTTTTTGAGATTTTTCGTAAAATGTGTAAAAAAAAAAGACGTAATTTGCTACACGCGCATTAACTTTATTGATATTGTCATGAATACAATAAATTTAACAAAGTAAATGTTGATTTTAGTTTATTTCAACTAGTTTTAGAAAGTAATCTTCAAAAATGAACAAGACATGAAAGATAGACATTTAATCGCTGGAAAAGCGCTTTTTATATGATTTTCTTCTATGTGAGCTATTGGGGCAGTCACGCTGTAGATTCCAGCAGTAATCAGCCATCATATGTCTGTCCCATCTGCCTTGGTACCTTTCCTCCATCACCATAATAATATCCTGATGAAATCTCTCCCCTTGTTCTTCGCTAAAATCTCCAAGGTTTTCTGGAAATCTGTCCAAGTGACTGTGAAGATAATGCAATTTAATGCTCATGTGTACACCCAGATTTCTAAATCTCAATAGCATGTTTTGTACCAGTTCTTCATAATTGTCTGCCTTTTGATTTCCCAAGAAGTTCTTCACTACCAACACAAAACTACACCATGCAGCAGCTTCAATGTCATTCATTTCCTTAGGAAAATTTGAATCTTTAATGAGTTTCCGAATTTGAGGACCATAAAAGATTCCTGCCTTCAGTTTTTCGCTACTAAGACCAGGGAAAGATCTGCAGATGTACATGAAGCAATTACCATCTTTGTCTAATGCCTTGACGAACTGCTTCATTAATCCTAACTTTATGTGAAGTGGTGGTAGAATGATTTTTTCCCTGTCCACCAAAGGTTCGTTCACTATGTTTGATGCTCCTACTGTCAAGGTGTCCCTTGGAGGCCAATTCAGTTTCTCCCAGTGCTGATGTTTTGCTCTACTATCCCACATGCAGATGAAGCAAGGATACTTTGTGTATCCACTTTGCTGTCCAAGTAAAAAGTTGACCATTTTTAAATCAACACATATCAGCCACGAATGTTCATGGTAGCACAGTTTCTCCAAGACCATTTTGACATTTTGGTATTGTTCTGCAAGTTTAGTTGAGTGAGCTACTGGAAGAGATGCACACTGATTGCCATTGTTCAACAAAACACATTTCAAACTCCTTTTAGAACTATCTATGAAAAGCCTCCAGTCTACAGGACGATATACTTGTAAACCCATTTGCAGCATCAGGCCAGGAATATCCTTACAATATACAAGTAGGTCATCTTCACAGAAAAATGGAAGAAGTGCTTCTTCTCTGGTCCTGTAAGATGTCATTTTAGTTCCAGGCGTCAGACAATTTTTTTCACTTAGCCTTGAAGCTAAAAGTTCGGATGCACTTTTTGAGAGGTTGAGGTCTCTTATTAGATCGTTGAGCTCTCCTTGGGTAAATTGCGTAGGTGTTCTGAAACTTCCTTCATATTCTAGTTCACTTCCAGAACTAATGCTTAGCTCCATACCCTGCATTTCATCATCATCATCAGGTGGGGGAAGGTCAGGTAACATGGTAAACACAGGTACAGGCACATCTTCACAATGAGGGACAGGCCTTCTTGCAGATTCCATGTTAGGATACTCCCATTTTCGTTTCTTATGCTTATTGAATCCTTGTACTTGCACTGCACAGAAATAACAGTCATCATGATGATTTTTTTGCTCTCTCCTAACCATTGGAACACCAAATTTGAAGCTTGTTCTTTGTCCTTTGCTCCATTTTCGTAATAATTCGATACATGCTTTGCACACTATGTGTGGTGCCCAAAACTTGTCTTGGTCCCCAAGCATAACCCCAAAATAGGCAAAATACACTTTTTTAATGAAGTCTGTTATGTTTCTTCTATGTTTTGGCAGTGTATATTCACCACAAATGTAACAGAATGAGTCTGGATCGTTAAGACAACTTCTTCTTGATGAGTTCATGCTTTTCACTGGAAAACAGACAACAACATAAAGTTAGTGCAAAAATCAAGCTATGAACAAACTTTTAGAACACTAATTAACACAAAACTATATTGAGAACTGCTCAGTTCAAGTACTAATCCAAAGAAATTAATGAGATGATGCGTCGCATTTACCAACAAGTGCTATAAATAAGATACCAAAAATCTCAAAAACTTGAGCCAATCTGGCAAAACTGATAGCATATTCAGAATCAGCACCCCAAAAATACCCCAAATTCATTAAAATATTTTGGACACCAGAAAAAAAATTTTTTTTTGTTGACCTGTGTTATTTTGCCTTTACCTTTGTAATTGCTTGTAGAATAACTGATCAGCTGTGGTCAAACAAATAGCGTATATTAAAATACCAGAACTAAGTTCACCCAAGAAACGCGTTTGCATCTTTAACAAAACTCAGAAGGTGATCCATGACTTTTTTTCCCCATAGGCAATTTAGATAGCCACAGCAATGGTGGAATTTGTACTGTAACAAGCTTGGGACCTTAATGTGGTTTGAAGCTCTACACTAAACAAATCAAAAGAATTAGAAATTCAATATCTAGGTAAATGAGCAGCAGCTTAGATGGCAAAAACTGAGGCCCTGATTGATAATTTGGGATTTTTTTTGTCACTTTTCATTTTTGACTTGTGGTATTTCTGTGCCAAATTCTTCAACATAGTAGACCAAAGGAGATGAATGGGTGACCAAAGGAGATGAATGGGTGACCAAAGGAGATGAACAGGTTAGCAACTGCGCTGCAAGGATCCAAGTAAAAAAAAACAAGACTTATCATAGGTAAGCGAGTTTGGCACTGTTTGATACACAATCGAGCATCAAGGTGATCGGCACGCTCATTACTCAATTGAGTGCTTATAAAAAAGCTCAGGTCCATACCCTACATGTTTCACAGCTGTTAGACAGCCAATAAACATGCCTGTCAACCTTACTGAAAAAATGACCAACTGCACATCTGCCACAAGCCCCATAGACAATGCATGGGGATTGCCGCAAGTGTGTCGCAAGTGCCGCCATTAGGCAGCAGATGCAGTAAATTTGCCGGATCTGACGCAGTTTGTAAAAAAAAGCTAGTGTGAAACGGGCCTTAGAGATTGTACTCAAAGAGTGGTAATAAACTGTTCCACAAATTGGGTTCCACCCTTGGCTCCAGTGTTGTTCAACATTTTTATCAATGATCTAGATAAGGAAACTGTAGGTAAACTAATACATTTTGAAGACAAAGTTAAAAGGGATAGCTAAAACTACAGAAGACAGAGAAATGATTCAGAAGGGTTTAGGCTGGCTTCACACTTGCGGACCCCTCCGCAGTGTCCTGCGGAGGGGATCCGCCAGCTAAACGCAGCCACCGCCATCCCCTATGTTTATAAAGGGAACGCACGGTGCTTCGCAGGTCTGCGCATGACCATGCGCTCCCATTCACTGCAATATGTGATTTGTACGCAGGTGGATGCCCGCACACAAATCACACACTCTCGTCTGGTGAAGGACCTGATGGTGGAACAGGAGATGGGGATGGAGATGCTCCTGGAGGTGTCTCTTGCGGAGCTGTTGATTCCACATCCACATATACAGAATCTGCCTCTTCTTGCTGATTAGGAGAATCATAGGGAGGAGCGGCTGAAAGTAAAAGGACATCCAATAGTGAAAAACTATTATATGTCTGAGCAGTTAGAACAAAACTATATAAAAGGAGGTGACAAAGAACGCCGTATAGTCATTGAACTTGTAGAATATGGAGACACTATAAAAAAAAAGTTGATTCCATCCTTGTTATGAAATGTGAAAATGTAAAAGGAGAATTTTGCCTTTACACCAGAAATTGGTGTTTCTCCATACCCATTAATGCTATTGGGTACCTACAAAGGTGGACAATTATTTATTACTAGCTGTGAGCCCGATGCAAATGCATCGGGATTCTAGAACGTGCATTAATTTGATTATAGTAGTTATAGCTGTTAGCCTGATGCAAATGCATCGGGTATCTAAAATATGTTTATTGTTTTTTTAAAGATTTTTAAATAATAATCGCATCATCAATAGCAATAATATAAGCCATAGCATTATTATTAGCAGTAATAGCAGTATTAATAGCATTATTAGCAGTATTATGAGCATTAATAACAGTATTAATAGCATTAATAGCATTATTATTAGCGTTAATAGCATTATTAATAGCATTATTAGCATTAATAATAGCATTAATAACATTATTAATAGCATTAATAGCATTATTATTAGCATTAATAGCATTAATAATAGCATTAATAACATTATTAATAGCATTAATAGCATTATTATTAGCATTAATAGCATTAATAATAGCATTATTAGCATTAATAATAGCATTAATAACATTAATAATAGCATTAATAGCATTATTATTAGCATTAATAGCATTATTAATAGCATTAATAGGATAAATATTAGCATTAATAGCATTAATAGCATAATTAATAGCATTAATAGCATTATTAATAGCATTAATAGCATTATTATTAGCATTAATAGCATTAATAATAGCATTATTAGCATTAATAATAGCATTAATAACATTATTAATAGCATTAATAGCATTATTATTAGCATTAATAATGCCATTAATAGGATAAATATTAGCATTAATAGCATAATTAATAGCATTAATAGCATTAATAGCATTATTATTAGCATTAATAGCATTAATAGGATAAATATTAGCATTAATAGCATTAATAGCATAATTAATAGCATTATTAATAGCATTAATCGCATTATTATTAGCATTAATAGCATTAATAATAGCATTATTAGCAGTAATAATAGCATTAATAACATTATTAATAGCATTCATAGCATTATTATTAGCATTAATAGCATTAATAGCATTATTATTAGCATTAATAGCATTAATAATACCATGAATAGGATAAATATTAGCATTAATAGCATTAATAGCATAATTAATAGCATTAATAGCATTATTAATAGCATTAATAGCATTATTATTAGCATTAATAGCATTAATAGGAGAAATATTTTAGCATTAATAGCATAATTAATAGCATTAATAGCATTATTATTAGCATTAATAGCATTATTATTAGCATTAATGGCATTAATAATGCCATTAATAGGATAAATATTAGCATTAATCGCATTAATAGCATAAGTAATAGCATTAATAGCATTATTAATAGCATTAATAGCATTAATAGGATAATATTTAGCATTAATAGCATTAATAGCATAATTAATAGCATTAATAGCATTATTAATAGCTATTAATACATTATTATTAGCATTAATAGCATTAATAATAGCATTATTAGCATTAATAATAGCATTAATAAACATTTTAATAGCATTAATAAGCATTATTATTAGCATTAATAGCATTAATAGCATTATTATTAGCATTAATAGCATTAATAATACCATTAATAGGATTAAATATTAGCATTAATAGCATTAATAGCATAATTAATAGCATTAATAGCATTATTAATAGCATTAATAGCATTATTATTAGCATTAATAGCATTAATAGGAGAAATATTTTAGCATTATAGCATTAATAGCATTATTATAGCATTTATAATACATTATTATTAACATTAATATGCAATTAATAATAGCATTTAATTAGCATTAATATATAGCATTAATACATTATTATTAATTAGCATTAATAGCATTTATTATTTGCATTAATAGCATTAATAGCATTATTATTAGCATTAATAGCATTAATAGATTGCCATTAATAGGATAAATATTAGCATTAATAGCATAATTAATAGCATTAATAGCATTATTAATAGCATTAATAGCATTAATAGGATAAATATTAGCATTAATAGCATTATATTAATAGCATTAATAGCATTAATATGATTACATTAATAGCATTAATAGCATAGAATTAATAGCATTAATAGCATTATTAATAGCATTAATAGCATTATTATTAGCATTAATAGCATTAATAGCATTATTATTAGCATTAATAGCATTAATAATACCATGAATAGGATAAATATTAGCATTAATAGCATTATTAATAGCATTAATAGCATTATTATTAGCATTAATAGCATTAATAGGATAAATATTAGCATTAATAGCATTATTAATAGTATTAATAGCATTAATAGGATAAATATTAGCATTAATAGCAGAATTAATAGCATTAATAGCATTATTAATAGCATTATTAGCATTATTATTAGCATTAATAGCATTAATGATAGCATTATTAGCATTAATAATAGCATTATTAGCATTAATAATAGCATTATTAGCATTATTAATAGCATTAATAGCATATTATTATTACATTATAGCATTAATAATACCATGAATAGGATAAATATTAGCATTAATAGCATTAATAGCATAATTAATAGCATTAATAGCATTATTAATAGCATTAATAGCATTATTATTAGCATTATTAGCATTAATAGGAGAAATATTAGGATTAATAGCATAATTAATAGCATTAATAGCATTATTAATAGCATTAATAGCATTATTATTAGCATTAATAGCATTAATAGCATTATTATTAGCATTAATAGCATTAATAATACCATGAATAGGATAAATATTTAATTTTTTTATTATTATTTTTATTGAATTATTTATTATTTTTATTTATTTTTTTATTATTTTTTAATTACTTTTTAATTATTTTTTTATTATTAAATTTATTATTTAGGCTGAGACCCAGTTCTCTTTCAGGTCCGCGAAAGGGCTGATATAATTAGCATATATTTAATTTTTTTATTATTATTTTTATTGAATTATTTATTATTTTTAATTTATTTTTTTATTATTTTGTAATTATTTTTTAATTATTTTTTTTATTATTAAATTTATTATTTAGGCTGAGACCCAGTTTCTCTTCAGGTCCGCTGAAAGGGCTGATATAATTAGCATATATGTATTTTTTTTATTATTATTTTTATTGAATTATTTATTATTTTTTATTTATTTTTTTATTATTTTTTAATTATTTTTAAATAATTTTTTTTATTATTAAATTTATTATTTAGGCTGAGACCCAGTTCTCTTTCAGGTCCGTTTATTTTTTATTTATTTTTTTATTATTTTTTAATTATTTTTTAATTATTTTTTTTATTATTAAATTAATTTGTTCGCATTGAAATACATTAGCGGTGTGTCGGCGATTTTATGGCCGCCGACCTGGTTCTATTTGTCGGCCCTAAAATCGCGGACACACCGCTAATGCATGTCTATGGGCAGTGAGCTCGAATTCTGATTGGTCTGCGTCCAATCCGAAATCGGGCGGACTGGCCATAGAGATGCATTAGCGGTGTGTCCGCGATTTTAGGGCCGACAAATAGAACCAGGTGGGCGGCCATAAAATCGGCGACACACCGCTAATGTATTTCAATGGGATCTGAGGTGCTCTTCTGATTGGCTGAGGGCATTAGAGAGCGACCAATCAGAAGAGCAGCTCACATCTCATTAAGATAGAATGGCGGATTTGTCGTCCATTCTATGTTAATGATAACTGAAGAGGACGTCGGAGATGGAAGTTGGCGGAAAGAAGAGAGAAGACCCGGGGGCCGGACGAAGAGCCGGAGATGGCGGAAAGAAGAGAGAAGAGCGGCGGGGCCGGAGGAAGAGGACGGCTGGCCGGACGAAGGGATTGTGGATCGGACGGACGATCAGATGACTAAGAAGGCATGTAAGTGATCGACGGGGGCGTTAGGTTAGGGGACGGCGGGGGCTTCGGGTGTAGGGCCTTAGGTGTTAGCGGCGGGAGCTTAGGAGGCGGCGGGGCTTAGGGGGCAGGGGGGGTAGGGGTTTAAGTGCGGATTCGGGGGTAGGGGGTTAGGGTGTAGGGCCTTAGGTGTTAGCGGCGGGAGGTTAGGAGGCGGCGGGGCTTAGGGGGCAGGGGGGGTGTAGGGGTTTAAGTGCGGATTCGGGGGTAGGGGGTTAGGTGCGACTTAGGGGGTAGGGGCTTGCGGCAGAGGGTAGTGGCTGCGGCGGGGTAGTGGTGGCGGCAGGGGGTAGGGGCTTCGGCGGCGGGGTAGTGGCGGCGGGGGGGGTAGGGGTTTAAGTGCGGATTCGGGGGTAGGGGGTTAGGATGTAGGGCCTTAGGTGTTAGCGGCGGGAGGTTAGGAGGCGGCGGGGCTTAGGGGGCAGGGGGGGGTAGGGGTTTAAGTGCGGATTTGGGGGTAGGGGGTTAGGTGCGACTTAGGGGTAGGGGCTTGCGGCAGAGGGTATTGGCTGCGGCGGGGTAGTGGTGGCGGCAGGGGGTAGGGGCTTCGGCGGCGGGGTAGTGGCGGCGGGGGGGTAGGGGTTTAAGTGCGGATTCGGGGTAGGGGGTTAGGGTGTAGGGCCTTAGGTGTTAGCGGCGGGAGCTTAGGAGGCGGCGGGGCTTAGGGGGCAGGGGGGGGTAGGGGTTTAAGTGCAGATTCGGGGGTAGGGGTAGTGGCTGCGGCGGGGTAGTGGGGGCGGCAGGGGTAGGGGCTTTGGCGGCGGGGTAGTGGCGGCGGGGGGGTAGGGGTTTAAGTGCGGATTCGGGGGTAGGGGGTTAGGGTGTAGGGCCTTAGGTGTTAGCGGCGGGAGCTTAGGAGGCGGCGGGGCTTAGGGGGCAGGGGGGGGTAGGGTTTAAGTGCGGATTCGGGGGTAGTGCGGATTCGGGGGTAGGGGGTTAGGTGCGACTTAGGGGGTAGGGGCTTGCGGCAGAGGGTAGTGGCTGCGGCGGGGTAGTGGGGGCGGCAGGGGGTAGGGGCTTCGGCGGCGGGGTAGTGCGGCGGGGTAGTGGCTTAGGGCGGCAGGGGGTAGGGGCTTCGGCGGCGGGGTAGTGGCTTAGGGCGGCAGGGGTAGGGGCTTCGGCGGGGACTTAGGGGGTAGGGGGTAGTGGCTTAGGGCGGCAGGGGGTAGGGGTGTTTTAGAGCATGGCGCTGTAGTTGGCGCTGTAGTGTACAGCGCGATGGTATACTACAGTCCCATGGGCATACGCGTGTCGGCCCTTATGGGACTGTAGTATACTATAGCGGTGTACACTACAGTGGTATGGGCTTCTGTGGCTTGGTTAGCGGTGGGTGCATCTTTTTTGAATCCTATAGTTCTACATCTCAGGACATAATTATATATATTTGGCCCTTAGAATGTCTAAAAATGAGGTCAATAACCTCGGATGAGTTTTGGGTTTACAGCTACATGACTTGGGTATGTTGCAGACATTGAGTCCGACCATTAACCCCTCTGTGTAAGAAAGTTTTCTAAAGTAAAATCTAAGGCCAACTATCTAAAAGTTAAAACTTGGCCAAACCTTGGACATTCATGAGGACAATGATCTCAAGCACGGTGGCAGAACTTAAGATGAACGTGAGTCCGATATAGAAACACACCCCTTTATCAAGCAGTTACATAGAGCCTGAAGACTTGCCTGAAACCTTTAGGTGCAATGCAAAATCTAAAACTGCCCCCGTCCATCATTCACTATGTACTTATTAAAATAATGAAGTCAAATTTTGTGGGCCCCCCAAGAAAACGTGCCTTGATGTAAGTACTGAGGTCTAGCTATGCCCCTTCTATCTTACCACTTTCAGCGGGGGCAGGTTCCTCTTCAGCCTCCGGTAGGGCCGGGGTGTCCACGTCCGATGGTTTGAACAAAAACTGTTTCAAGCAGTTGATCATATGGGTCCCGACTAGGGTGCTATGACCGAAGGCCATCCAGTCCGCCACACAGATACTCAGAGGAGGGTGCAGAACTTCATTTTCTGGTAGTTCCTGGGTAATCACAGAGATATTATTATGATTATTATTAGTAGTATTAGTATCATCATCCAGCATCATGCCCCTTTATTCCCTATGAGGCTGCTGCTTTGATAATATGTTCTGCTTTTTAAGGCGGCCGATCATGCTCCCTAATAGAAGTCCTTTATACTGTATATAGCCCATTCACTATCTCTGTAGACATAACTCTCCTTCAAACTCCACCAAACCCAAAAGCTCTACACAGATGTCATATAACTTTATTTCTATCCTCCACTTCCTCAAGATGCCTGGACCATCACTGTAATAAGTCCTTGTAGTTTGTGTAATCCCTATCTCATTATAGATTGTAAGCTCTTTTGAGCAGGGTCACCTTCATTTTTGCCTTAATTATTGTATTGTACTTTTTACATTGATTGAATGCTTATTGTATCTACTATATAATTGCCGTAGGCACTTCCGTGTCGGACCCCGAAAAGACCGTGGCTATGTCACTCTGTGACGTCAGCACGGCGAAGCATTGGCTGCGTAGCGGCCAATGCGAGTCGCTGGCCTGCACGAGCAATGGCCGCGAGGCCATTGCTCGCGCAGGCTGAGTACGAGCAATGGCCGCGAAGCGGCCATTGCGAGTCGCTGGCCGAAAATCGAACCAGAAGCTCGGCCTCAAAGTTAACGATTTACCGGTCAGGTAGCGCGAGCAATGGCCGCGAGGCCATTGCGAGTCGCTGCCAGAGCCGCGCTTCTAATTGGTCGGCGCCAGCGAGTCGTTACAAAATCTTTAAAAAAAAAATAAAACATATTGTACACACCCGATGCATTTGCATCGGGCTCACAGCTAGTTGTATATAATTACTGTACTGTATTTTTTACATTGTTTCTCTACTTTATTTTTTACACTGTTTCTCCCGCTTTAAGTATTTTACATTTACATTGATTCTCTGCTTTAATTACGTACTGTATTGTATATTTTTTTATTGTTACCTATGACCGCTCGTATACGAACCACTGTATTGTAAAGCGCTGCAGAATATGTTGGCGCTACATAAATAAAGATTTAGTATTATTATTATTATTATTGTTCGAGATGAAGGTTTAGAGGGACAGCCGGGTCTTGGTAGATTTGCAGTGGTCTGATACTCCTTCCATTTCAATATGATCACTAGCAGAATGCTCCTTGAGATGCTTAAAACTTGGGAAATCTTTTTGTATCCAAGTACGGCTTTAAACTTTGCCACAACAGTATCTCGGACCTGCCTGGTGTGTTCCCTGGCCTTCATGATGCTCTCTGCACTTGAAACAGAGCCCTGAGACTATCACAGAGCAGGTTCATTTATACTGAGACTTGATTACACACAGGAGGATTCTATTTATCATTACCAGTCATTTAGGACAACATTGGCTCATTCAGAGATCCTCACTGAACTTCTGGAGTGAGTTTGCTGCACTGAAAGTAAAGGGGCCGAATAATATTGCACGCCCACATTTTCAGGTTTTTATTTCTTAACAAAGTTTAAATTATCCAATAAATTTCGTTCCACTTCACGATTGTGTCCCACTTGTTGATTCAATACAAAAAAAATGAGAACTTATATCTTTATGTTTGAAGCCTGAAATGTGACAAAAGGTTGAAAAGTTCAAGGGGGCCAAATACTTTCACAAGGCACTGTATGTATTTCAGGTTGACTGCCATTGATTTCAATGGGGTTCAAAAGGTTTGGCGAACAATTCGGCAAACACCATGCATTTGGCGAATTAAACTAGACTCAAACACTTAGGTGTTTGCTCATCTCTAGTTATAAGTAGGGATGAGCGAAACTTCCCCAAACATGTTCACTAATTTCAAGTTTGGCACAAACATTGCAGATTTTGTTCGGGCTCAGACACCTGAGCAATTTCCAAAAAAGTCAGAGATTTGTTCAGTCAGTGATAAAAAAAAATCATTACTACATTTAAGTTATGCTTTTCTCCTACCTTCTGACAGAGTAGGATAGTGTTTTGGATGTGTTTAATGACGACAGGTGTGTGGAGAGGCAGAGGAGCTTTGGACTTCATTTTTTTCCCCGCACTTTCTGTGTGGATTTTCCGAGCCGGCAGCCAGGTGCATAAAACATCCACATATTGAAGACCCAAGGGCTTGTGTAATTGGCTGACTTGTTTCATTGGATGCCAAAGTCACATGTCCCCAGATATATAAGAAGCGGGCATTTGCCACCATCACCATTATCAGAGTTTTACTGCTATGGACTGTGCTGCAACCTCTGTGCTGCTCCGCCCGTGTTGCACGAATAGATAGCTAGATACTTGATTGCTTTTTCGATTGCATAGGAGGGTGAGAGGGTGCAACCGGACATAGGCATGTTGTGCATTTTTTGCACACAGGAAGAAATTGTCAAATTCTACTATTTCCCCTGTAAAAGCTGTGTTTGACCTCTAACCTGTGATTCTCAAATCCTTTAGTTTACCTTAAAAAGTTATTTCTTGCTTCTAACCTGTGAATATCAAATCCTTGAGTTTTGCTTAAAAAGGCATTTTTGCCTCTAACCTGTGATTCTCAAATCCTTCAGTTTCCCCTAAAAAGTCATTTTTTTGCCTCTAAACTGTGATTTTCAAATCCTTCAGTTTCTACTAAAAAGGCAGGGGTTTTTTTGCCTCAAAGCAGTGATTACAAAATCCTTCATTTTCCCCTAACAAGGCTATGTTTGGCGTCAAAGCAGTGCCATCCAAATTTGTGTTCATAAACAATGAGTGGGAAATCTCGAGGTCATGGTGGAAAGGGGAAGGGAAAAAAGGCTGCTCACTTTCACCATTCTCATCCAGTGGCTCATCGAGTAGGATTGCTACAGAGGTCTTTCGGACAATTGGTTAATTGTTTGATAAGCAATGTGCTGACACAGTGAAATTCCACTCTGCACATGTTGCAGTGACTGTGGCAGCAGCGACGAGCCCTGGCGCAGTATGTAATGATGGATACTGTGACTCAAAGCAAGCTGAAGGTGGTGCGAATGGTGCTTCCAGAGTGGGCAAAAATCAAGGACTTCTGCACACTTCTGCACAGTTTTGAAATAGCTACTAAGATAGTTAGCGCTGACAATATCATCATCAGAATCACTATTCCAGTCATTTACATGCGGGAGTAAACTTTGAAAAGTCTACAGAATGAATTGGTTGTAGCAAAGGAAGACGAGGAGGAAGAAGAATAGGATGCGGAAAGGATATCAATATCTCAAAGGTCTGGACTGTCATCACATAGCCAGGTGGCATGTCAGGGTGGAGTAGAGCGAGAGAGAGCAGCTCCTGGTACCAGACAAACTGGTGGTGAAGGTTCAGGATTGACGCTGTACCGCACACATTTTAATTTGATGGACTTTTTTCCTGGTATATGAAAACACTTTTCTCTGTAATCAAACCTTGAATCATTGAAGTAAAGGTATGATTGCATTCAGTTTCCCAGTGCCAGTAAAGCAGTGACTTTACTTTATAGCCCTAAATCCTGCTGGTTGATTCCCTTAAAGACCAAAAATCTAATACGCTAATAAGCACTACAAATCTCTGACGCTATATGAGACTATATAAAACTCGAAGTTACTAGATTCTATGTATAATACTACCTCAATTTTGACTTAATCACAAAAATGTATTAATCTGAAGTGTACGATTCTGATATTCTACCTATTGAACTTGATTGTAAAATCTATTAATTTGTATGATTATATCTATTCAATAAAAATATTTTGACGATAAAGACCAAAAATTGGCTGGAATCATTAGCAGACACCGTTAGGAGAGCCTCTGATGTGTCTAAACAGTTTAAACTTTCAACAAGTGACCCCATTTTGAAAACTAGACCTCCCAAGAAAATTATCTAGATGTGTAGGGAGCACTTTGAACCCCCAGGTTCTTCATACGTTGAGCCGTGAAAATTAAAAATTACTTTTTTTTTCCACAAAAATGTTCTTTTAGTCTCAATTTTTTTATTTTCACAAGGGCAACAGCATAAAAAGGACCCCAAAGGTTTATTCGACAATTTCTTTTAAGTACGATGAAACCACATATGTGGAGGAAAACTACTGTTCGGGAGCTCAGCAGGGCTCTGAGGAGAAAGAGTGTCATTTGACTCTTTGAACGGAAAATTGGCTGGAATCCTTCCTTTACATATGCTAATTTGATGGACTTTTTTCCTGGTGTTTGATAGCACTTTTCTCTGCAATCAAACCTTGAATCATTCAGGTAAAGGCATTATTGAATTCAGTATCACAGTGCCTGTAAAGGCAGTGGCTTCACTTTATAGCCCTAAATCCTGTTGGATAGTTATCTTTAAGACAGAAAATTGGCTGGTATCATTAGCAGACACAATGCTGCATTCGGAGAGTCCTTGATGTGCCTAAACAGTGAAAACCCCCCACAAGTGATTCCATTTTGGAAACTAACCCCCCCAAGGAATATATCTAGATATTTGGTGAGAACCCTTAACCCCCAGGTGCTTGACAGAATGTTATAACATTGAGCCATAGAAATTAAAAAATACATTTTATTTCCCACAAAAATTTTCTTTTAGCCCCCGTTTTTTACAAGGGCAGCAGGAGAAGATGGATCTCCAAAATTTGTTGTACAATTTCTCCTGATTACATTGGTACCTCATATGTGGTGGGAAACCACTGATTGGGTGTATGATAAGGCTCTGAGGGGAAGGATGGTCATTTTGGAGCTTAGATTTTGATGGAATGGTCTGCAGGTTTCATGATCACATTTTGTTAACCCTTAATGTACCTTGAGCGCAAAGGAGCGCCATTTGATTCTTGGAGCACAGATTTTCCTACAATGGTTTACGGACTTCATTTGTGGAGCTTCTAAGTGTCAGAACAGGAGAAAACCCCTCAACCGACAGCATTTTGGAAATTACACCCCTCTGGGAATTCATCTGTGATTATAGTGACAATATTATCTCCAGAAAATGCCTATGGAGTTAAACATAGTGAATGCTGCATTTTTAAAAATTGCAAAGAAGCCCTTTTACAGGCCAGTACATTTTAGTGCTTGTACATTGTGCCCATCTCATGCTTCTAGAGAAACACGCCTCATAAATTAAATGGGCTCTCCTCACTTAGGGTGCCTTCACATTTGCGTTCCCCTCCGCAGAGTTCGGCGGAGGGGAGCCGCAATGTGACCGCAGCACTGCAAGCCCCTATCTTTATAATGGGAGCGCACGGTGCTGCGCTTGACTGCACATGACCGTGCGCACCCATTCACTGCCATATGTGATCTGTGCGCAGGCGAATGCCTGCGCACAAATCACTCAGTCTCGTCCGCACCAGAAATGCAACATGTTGCATTTCTTGTGCGGACGAGACTGGGTGATTTGGCCAGGCATCCGCCTGCGCACAGATCACATATGGCAGTGAATGGGTGCGCACGGTCTTGCGCAGTCAAGCACAGCACCGTGCGCTCCCATTATAAAGATAGGGGCTTGCGGTGCTGCGGTCACATTGCAGCTCCCCTCCGCAGAACGCTGCAGAGGGGAACGCAAATGTGAAGGTAGCCTTAACAATGACAAACACGTGGACATCAACTCTAGATAATTGTGAGTCTCAGAAGAGAGGGGAGCATTTGTACTTGGGAGCACAGGTTTTGCTGGTTTTCTTTTTGGGGGGCGAGACGCAGAGCACTTTTCCAGGGCCTTTGTGCTACCAGTAACTTGGAAGCCCCCTATATTTCTGTTAACTGATGATTGACTTTGGTGAAGACTTATTTTTTTGTGGGTTGAGTTGAATGCTAATGGTGGCAATTTGGGTGCAGAACATTTTAGACTAGTTTCCATTTATCCTCTCCTCTATACTGAGCACTTACATCTGGGTTTTCAACTACATCTCCAAAATACGTGATTCAGTTGAAACCCCTAATGGATCCATTCATTAATGAGGCAGCAGAGTTACTGTGGACTTTGTTTGCCCTCTGTTCAGCTGTGTCCATTCAAGGGTGAACAAAACTGTGGATGACAGCACTTTTGTGCACATCTAAAAGGATGGGTAAAAAGATAGATACTGCCGGATAACAGGTCAGATGGGAGTTTAAAGTGACTCCCTCTGCCTCATTACAGTGCATTTCTACGCAGAATTTCGTCTAAATAACGTTTTTCTGAGATTTAAACACCGATGGGAGCACTCAGCGGAGAGTGCAGGATAAACATGAGCACACCCTACTGCGATCTTTGGGAGGCAGAATAAACTAATCAGCAACACTTGAAGAATTGGCTGTAATACTACATTTACACCTTTCTGCTTGCAGTATAAGTGATTAGACGACTTTATTCATCAGGTTGGTAGAATTACAGTGATATCACAGTATAAACAGTATTTTAACAAAATAAACATTTTTTACATCACTGAATTTTGAAGTATGCAGTTTTTTTGTGATGCCAGAGTCATATTATAGCGTGTTTTTTGCAGAATGAGTTCGAGTTTTTATTGCTACCATTGTAAGACACATAATATTTTTTGATTGCTTTCCATTCCACTTTTAGGGTACCTTTACACACGGCTACATTTGTAGCTTGTCACCAGGTAACTTACTGGTTGCAGTGAAATCATGGATACATGATTCCATTTGTACACAGCAATAAGATAGAATCATGTATCCATGATTTCACTGCAACCAGTAAGTTACCTGGTGACAAGCTACAAATGTAGCCGTGTGTAAAGGTACCCTTATGGTACCTTTACACGCCTCCACAACAGGATGCATTCAACCCGCTACAGGCTACAAATGTGGCTTGTCGCACCAATATCGCCCGTAGTAGCGGCGTCTGAAGACGGGACGACACAGCCGGCTACAGATACATCAGTATCCGTACACTGCCCATAAACAGATGGCTACATCGCCGATTGTAGTGAGTTGTCTCGGCGTGTAAAGAACCCACAGAAGGGAACTGTCGACACCCGGCGATGTAGCTGCAATGTAGCTAAGGCGTCACCCATGCTCCGTGTTACCGCGCCCCATATGAGATCATTGGTTGAAGATGCTGCGTTACGATTGGCCCTTGCCTCACAGCCCTCCATCTTGGATGAGCTGTCCTTTCAGCACTACACATACGCGCCGTATGCACGATCATATCTTAGTACAATTACGCGGACACAGACTTGACGTAAGAAAACTACCAAATGCCTCATGATCTTCATACAGTGTGCACACTCAACACATGATAACGAATAATGCTGTACACAGCGCACAAGTGTGTGTTACGTACCGCTCTGGCTTCTTGTACAGCAGCTGCCGTTGAAGTGTTCCGCGTGTGGCACTGCGCGCAGCGCGCACACAGATGCACACAAACCCATACCACAACGAAAGTTAGTACTCAGTATACTGATCATAGCCGTGTTCTACGCACTGCACTGTGGGTCTTCTGTAGTAGGTGCCGCATAAGTGTGTCGGCCGTGTCACTGCGCGTTGGCCTATTTAAAAAGGTGCGTCACCCCGACAGCGGCCGTAATGACGTCATGACGTTGGTTTCATTTTCACTCTGCCTGCAAGGTGCCAGCCCCGCCTCTGCACACACCATAGCAGTCATGGCAGCCGTTCACCGCGCTGCAACGTGGGGGATGGCGGAGCTGATCATCCTCATTGATCAGTGTGACCGTCAGGACTATTGGGGCCACCATCACCACCGGCACCCTAGGCTCACCGTCCAGTGGATCCAGCGGTCCCTGATCTGCCAACTGGGGGTAGAGAGGACAGTCAAAGCGATCCAAAAGAAGATCGCTGACTTAAAGCACAAGTGCCCGGGTCGCATACTGGACATCCGTGCCAGGATTGCCAGGCTGCATGGTGAGTAATTGTTGGGCCAAAACACACCCCGCCACATGTGCATGTCCCAAAATACACAAAAATGGATGGAAACATATGACAAGGGACAGTGTGGCCTACACAATCAAACACATCTTCACATTGTTGTGGTCATCCAGTCAGCCCTAAAAATGTCTCACACGCACAGTACATGCATACAACATGAGTGTATGCATCCAGCATCACCTGGTTGATGCTAAGCAAGGCTGGGGTCACACACACAGATATCTGGCCAGATATTGTTGGCAGATCTCTGTTTGCAGTGAACTCATGGACAGATTGCTCCATTTGTACACAGCCAAAAAATGGAACAATGTGTCCATGATTTCACTGCAACCAGAGATCTGTGAACAATATCTGCCCAGATATCTGTGTGTATGACCCCACCCTTAGCCGTCAAATACATAGCCACACAAGCTATTTGTAGGACAACAATGTGTAGGTACGATATTATAACGTGTTTTGTGTTCAAATTTCAAACTAGATGCCGAATCGTCATCTGAAGAAGGGCCCCATGCCCCACCCCCAGGTGGCCCATCCAGAACACCGCCACATCAGGCTGAAGTGGCACCCTTGGCCCCAAGCTCAACACCTTCCCCAGGGCCTCAGGAGCCAGACCTGCCCTCACCTACCGGGACAGAGGACCTGGAGGAGCAGTCAGCACCTGGCAGCCCGCTGGAGTGTGACCAGCTGTCCCCATCTGCTTGGCTGGAGGAGGACGACATCACCTGCCCACAGGAGGGCCAGGAGCTGGAAGCACCTGCCGGGCCAGAGGAGGCTTTGCCCCGTAGCCCAGGACCACTTTTGCCCCTAAACCACGTAATGTGGCCACGGAGCCCCAGCCCGGGAGTAACACCACCTCCCACTGTCTCCAGCTCAGTGGGGAGTCCTGGGGTGAACATGTCCCCACACAGTGACTATGGTGGTAAGTGTGTTATGTTGCCACAGACACCCTGCACACTGTTCCTTAAATTTCAACTTGCCCAACAAGATTTCCCTAAACATAGTTAAGAATGTTGTTTAACCATTTCTGCAGATGGTGAACGTGCGGGTGCATCTGGATGGAGCTTGACCCCATCTCTCTCCCCGTCTGATGGTGATGTGGAGTTGCAGGAACAGGGTAAGTGGATGGTTGTGGGCAGTCCTGACTAGCCGTAAGCAGCGACCGCTGTGTACTAAAGTGTGTTTTTACTCCCAATACAGGTGCCCCTACCATGGAGGAATTCATCCTGGCCCATCAGGCATTTGTCGCCCGCATGACCAGGGCTCTACAGCATGGGCCTTGGACGGCTGGGTCAAATGCTGGCGGCCCTACGGCCAGAACATGGATCACACCCATGAATTTGATGGATGCATTTTATCCTGGCCAAACATGGCCCCAAAAACTGTTGTCCCAGTTGGACCCTGACATTTTCACACGTTGGCTTGTTGCCTTGAAAAAGTGAAAATGTGTTTTTTTTGTTTTTTTTTGCCCCCGTTGGGCTCTTTTCTTATAGTGTCCCACATTGGGACCATCACGAGTTTGGACTGGCTAGGCCTTTGCCTTCTTTACCTATCCTGGCCCACATTGGGACCATCACGAGTTTGGACTGGCTAGGCCTTTGCCTTCTTTACCTATCCTGGCCCACATTGGGACCATCACGAGTGTGAACTGGCTAGCCCTATCTGGAAACACCATTCTGTGTATTGTGGCAAATGTCTGTCACACATGTATGTTGAAAATAAAATGGCAGGGAAAGTTTGTATTAGGCTCCTTCATGTCACACCAATTATATGTGGCGCACAAACATGTCCATCAGGTAACTATGTTACCCAGATTATCACACCTCTTTGTCAGAGTGCAACCACATCACAAATGAACCTATGGTCGTCCTGCTCTGAGGGGATTGGCCCATATTGTGTGGCTTTGCCCAACCTATATTGGGACCACCACCATTCTCCCACGTTGACCCCCAAAAACCATAACCCAAAAGAAATACACAATTGTGTCCAAACCAAAATTTATTCTCCTCAGAGTGTTTTAAAAAAGGAAACAAAGGTTATGCAGGACATCTGCAAACATGTTTTTTTGTTAAAAAAACATACAAAAAAAATACAAGAAATAAATGTGCTCCACAAGGAAAAGTCCAGACTGCCAATTCTGTGCATTGGCTACTAGTGTCCAACTTCATCATCCTCTGTCGGCTCTGACAATGCCGGCTCCCCCCTCCTCTCAGGGCAGCCCCGACCTGCCCGAGAACGTCTTGTTGTACGACGACGTGTTGGGGGGGGATGGGGTGACTGTGGCGGGGCCGGTCTTCTCACGGGCCGAGATGGGGCGGCTGGGGAAAGGGGCCATAAGTGGTGTTGCATGGGGGGGGGGACGTGGCATCCCCATTGAAGGGCCCCATCATCGGCAGCATCAGCGGGATTGTTGAAGACCCTCAGAAGGATCTTTTTTTGGAGCGGCTCCATCCCTCGCAACCTGTCGCTCATGTAGAGGGCGGTGCTGTCGATGTGGGTCCGCTGTTCGCTCAACAGCACGCGTCGGGCCCAGGCGCCCAGCTCCGTCTCGGGTGGTGCAGGACGTCGCCGGCGACGGATCCCGGAGCTGGGACCTGGGCCTTGACCCACATCACTCGCCCCGCCCTCCTGCTCAGCCCCAGATGTCATTGGCTGAGCATCATCAGCGACAGATTGCTCCGCAATGGAGCCGTCCTCTTCTGGGGCCTGTGGGTGGAGAAAAAAAAAACCTCATTAGTGAAGGCAATATCAACTCAATACATTGACAACAGGACTCTAGATACCACTCCCACACACACCAAGGCCACCAACCAAGATGGAAAATTAGGAAAAACACAGTAAAGCACCAAAGGTTCAAGACCACAACACCAGTACTTCTCCTGTACACTCACCTCGACCATTCCAGGAACTCAGATAAATACAGAATTAGGTGTTAGTCAGGGAGCCGTAACCCAATTAGTACATGTCACCACAACACCTTGATACTGGGGGCTGTGCTGGCCAAGGACACATATTGCCCACCTTTCCATTTGGACTCCTATTATGATGAGAATCCACCCCACAGTCAACTACCTATAACCCACTGGCACCAAAGCCAACACACATGTGTGGCAGCACCATTAACTACATGTAACTATGTGGCTGTTTAAAATCAAACCACCTGCTATCTAGAAACCCTTAAATAAGTAACCTAAACATAACAAGATGTTGTGGAAGATGCAACATTGGAATACGGCTGTAAGCATAGAATTTTAAAGTCTTCAAAGTCCTGGAAGGAGGGCAGATAGATTGACACCCAAAGGTTTCCCGCAGCAAGGATGAAAATATTGCAAAAAGGTTGGTGTAAAGGATTTAGACAAGCACACATGTGAAGGAAACATTGTGGCCCACCACAGTCACACAATTACCCACCTCCTGTGGCGCAGATGGTGACTCAGCCGGGCCTACATGGGACGCAGCAACGGGGCAGTTGGTGGTCGTTCGATGCGGGCGAGCCTCGCCCAGGATGAAGGTGAAGAGGGGATAGTACCATAGGGTAGGTGATGGTACCTCCTCAGCTCCAGCCCCTGAGCGACGGCGCTGGTACTCAATGTGAGCCCGCATGAACGCCGACCGCATGTTCTTTATCTTGAGTGCCACCATATGCTGGTCCCACCTCTTGCCTACCCTTGGCTCCAACCGATTTGCCAGAGCCACAAGAGACCTGTAGGCCTCGGCCCTCGCTGCCCGATTTTTATATTCAGGCAGCGAGCTGCGCCACAAACACTCATGCCGCTGATACTCCGTGAGAAGCTGGGACTCCAATTCCACAGTACCCCTCGGCATCTGCCGAAGACAAAACACACCCAAAACAGACAGTCACAACACAAGGCATACCGACATTTCAAAACTTGCAAAAATAATACACATGCTCATTAACTTTCAACAGGGATAATATATGCAGCTATTTTGGGCCTTGAAACTTTGCATGGGTGGGCCATTTTCGCTATCTCACATCGCTAGAAACTCAAACACATGTATGCCACAAATAGCAAGCACCGGATATCGGTGTCCACCTACAGATGTTTCATACATGATTTAAGTCCCCAATGGACCTATTTAAACACACCTTTACACGGTGTGTGCGTACATACCTGTAGCCCAACATGTGACCAAACACATTGTGTGCTAACTACTACCTGTGCACTGTCCAAAATGGTTAAGGTTAACTATATGAGAAAGGAGGGCTGGGTGTGTGCCAACACTGCACATACTACATGTAATGTGCACCCAGATGATCATGTTGGTGTTCCTCCAGACGTGGAAGTCCAATTTTAACACCTGTACCAAACATCCCTGGAATCAACGGGGAAAATCTGGCACCCATCAAATGTTGATGGGCAGTACCAGCAAAAACAAAACCTTTATCTGTTGCCATCGCAAATAACATCAAAAGGTGCAATCCATACTTACACAATACAAGTCGAGGCACTACCTGCCTATTGCTCTACAGAAAATAACATTGCCATATTTAATATTACAGGTCAAAAATTACATGCCGCATGAAGCATGCCCATACACACATCGCCTAAGCGGCCTGTGCCAGAACCATCTGCGTTCAATATATTTTCAGGGAAACCGCTAAAGAGGCTTACCGTCAGAGCAACAGAAGTCAAACAGGACACTAGTAGCTCAATGCACATCGGCTTCTGGACAAGGTGCAGTGGCCATTGCCCTGGCTTTATAGTCCGCTAAACCAATCACGGTGGACACAATTACGCACATCGTGATGGGACACCTGGGTGCGGATTAGACTTGCGCTAATTGGTGTAGATCGCTGAATCGTGATAGGTCGGCGGCCCTTTAAAAGCAGCGCATTACGGCAAACATTACGCTTGCTGGCCAGACCCATTAAGTAAGTATTTGTGGACACACATGGAATTTGCGCTGGGTGGGGGTGCATATGTGGATGTTAATGGAGAGCGCCGAAGACTGCTTTTGCGGACTATATTGGGTTTATAATTGTTGGGGACGATATAGTGTGCGGTGTGGTATTTCAGTAGCCATTTTGCCTGGGGCTTCACTCTTTTGTTGAGATACATTGCTGTGTTTGTTTCCAGACACCATAGAGTAGCATGGCAGCAGGACTGTAGACAGAACTGTGTAACTCATGTTGATTGGATCGATTTCTGCATACTGGTTCTGGCCAATGGAGACTGGGTCCACCGGTAATAGGATCACACATGTCTTGGAGGTGTGGCGCTCCAGACATAGCACAGACGTGTACTAAAAATGACACCTTCCAAAACATATGAAACCATGTATAAGCATCCGCATTCAGGTGCAATGTTGTTAGGTTCATGTAGCCTTTCCTCAACCTCCCATATCGGGGTACGTAACATTTGTTATTCTTCACATTTTTACTGTCATCAATTTCAATTATGGTCTGTGTAATGGATTCTGGGACCTGTTTGACCAACATTATTGGTGACACATGTCCCTTTCTAACTCCCCTAGGTGCAGATGTGTGACTTTGTGACCCTCCAATTGAAGTTGATGTATAGGAGGCCACTCTCATTCGCCGTGTCCCATTTTGGTTGGGGTGACTACTGGGTGTTTGGCGACCCTTGCTGCAGGGATGTGTTTTGGGCCCACACTAGAGATCCCATCCACTTGGCTATAGTGTGTAATCGATAAGAGGTGTGGCTTGCTTAACCTGCTGACATGCCCACATATTGTTCTATGTACTCATGTTGTGTATTGTCATCTACAGGTGCTGATATTGAGGATGCAGAATATCCATGACCGCAATGTTATCGTGGCTGCCGCAGTGGTGGAAGAGCAAATGTGGCTTCAGGATCGGTATGAAAGGTTGATGAGGCGCAGACAGCGGCGGTTGTGGACACGTGATTGGCTTCTCAGGCAGCAAACCCGGGGCCACATGCAGCTGCTGCGGGAGCTGGAGCTTAACTGTCCTGATGATTACCGAAACTATCTCCGTATGCCCGAGGACTGTTTCACCTTCCTATTGGAGCGTGTTGGGCCAATGATAGCGCGTCAGGACACTATAATGCGACCATCAGTATCAGCTGCTGAGCGGTTGGCGATCACTTTGCGGTTCCTGGCTACAGGGCAGACCATGACATCCCTCACATACTTGTCACGTGTCTCCCTGCCCCTGCTGAGCCGCCTGATCCCTGAAACGTGTTGGACCATCTGGAGAGCTCTGCAGCCAGCCTACATGAAAATGCCTCTAACCGCCACAGAATGGCTGGAAGTAGCCCGAGGCTTTGAAAGCCGGTGGAACTTCCCCAACTGTGGCGGGGCATTGGATGGTAAGCACGTGAGGATTACCAAACCTGGCCACTCTGGCTCTTTGTATTTCAATTACAAAGGGTATTGTAGCATAATCCTCATGGCTGTAGTGGATGCCAACTATGAGTTCCTCTACGTGGATGTTGGAATGCCTGGTCGCAACTCAGATGGGGGGGTGTTTGCACGCAGCTCCTTGGCAACATTACTAGGGAGTGGTGGGCTAAACTTACCCTCAAATGAGGACATGACCGAACATCTCAATTTTGCGTTTGTGGCGGATGAAGCATTCCCACTTCAGGAACACCTACTGCGGCCATATCCCCAGAGGGCCCTTACTTCTGAGAAACGCATTTTCAACTACCGGCTATCCCGGGCCCGCCGTGTAGTTGAAAATGCGTTTGGGATAATGGCGAATAGATTCCGGATTTTTCATACGCCTATACATATGAAACCGGAGTCTATTGACGCGGTAATGGTGGCCTGCTGTGTGCTGCATAACTTCCTGCGTCGTAGGGATAGAGCATCATACACGCCAGGAGGTTATGTAGATAATGCAGACGCTACCACAGGGGAGCTCCGTCCAGGGTCTTGGCGTGATGATGGCCATGTGATTGTGCCACTCCAGCCGCAGAGCCATGGCCGCACTCGGCAGGAGGCCAGGGACAGTAGAGACGCTTACTGCTCCTACTTCAATGGGTCTGGTGCAGTGAGCTGGCAGGACCAGGCCATATAATGTGGCTGGCTCTGGGAGGTGCTTTTGTGGTTTCAATGGAGGTGACAGCAGGTTAGCTGTACCCCTTTTATTTTTGGTTGACCATTTTCATGATCTTTGGTTTCATTATGTGCATAAGGTTTCATTACTTAGTTAGTTAGTTAGTTTATTGTTTTCCTTTTAATGTTTTGGATGCACAGTTTTCTATGTGTGGTAAATTGGTTATCCCTTTAATGTGGGTGAACAATGTCACATGCTCTTTAATTGTCCATTGTTTTTACTTTCTGTATATTTTTTTTCCACAATCGAAGGTCACGATTAATGCAATATATTAAACATTTTTATGTTGGATCCAAAATAATCTGTGTGAGCCTGATTACTTGGTGGAGGAGGGCAATGTGATGAAGGTTTGGGTGGGGGCCTGGGATGTCATAGCCACCCATTGGCTGGGATTGGGCAGACAATATGTGTGGGTAGCCATGTTTTTGTACAAGTATTTTGGCCAACAGTGTTTGTGGCCATTGTGCGTACATGAGCCTTTATTTTGTTGTAGGCAGAGGGTCCCCTGCACACAGCACATTGATGCAGGACATATTGTTCTCAGGTGTTTTCAAATACAGTGTCACACACATCTTTGACATGTTGCCTTGGGAGCTGTTCCACTACATTCACATCTGTGGGCAGATATATTAAACATCATTCAGCGTGTATTCACACATACTTCGCCACAGTTGACACAGATAGAATTTCTACAGAAAACGCACATACTGTGTGTTGTAAGCCGCTACTGTGTGTCACACAAACGCACCTCAGTGCAATCGGCACACGCCGCTGTCACAAGCGCTGATCGTGCGTGACAAGGCAAACACTTGTACTACGCACACATAGCCCCGGACCGCTACTTTGATACACACGGGGTATGTGACTGGCCACTGCGCTAGCGTGACCCATTACCATCGATTTCGATGCATTCCGCATGCTCCGCCATGTCACAAGCGCTTATTCCGTGCCACACTCCGATTACTAGTACGGCACGTCTCGCCCATCCGCCTTTTCCGTCGTGGCCAATCACAACTCCGTAATGTTGGCCAATGGTTGTGGTTTGGGCGCGGCGTACAGGTCTGTGGCACGCCTATTTGTTTTACGTCCTGCCTTTGTTGCTCCCAGATCACTCTGTGGTGGCGGTGTGTAAAGCTGGTACGCTGAGCTACAGACGGCTACTTGCGACTCCCGGCGATGTATCTAGCTGTAGATGTAGCGTAGCGTAGCGCACCTTGTGGCGGCGTGTAAAGAGGGTGCGTTTCCCGTTGGTAACCGTTCGGCCGTGCTCGTGCATGTGAAGTAGCCGTTGGTATCCATCCTGTTGTGGCAGCGTGTAAAGGTACCATTAGTGAGTCAGAATCAAGAAGAAACAGCAATTCAGGAATTGTTTTTTCTTGTCCATTTACCATATAGTATAGTAAAAGTAATAAGACAGCTTTATTCTTGGGCTCAGTACAATTGCAGCAATACCACATTAATACATATCTATATAAATACTAGCTGTAGTACCCGGCTACGCCCAGGTTAATAAATAACTGCTGTTAGCTGTAACAAAATAGAATTTGAATATGTCATATTAATGACCTGTAAGAAAATAGAAGCTGAGCTGTGATTGATTGCTATAGGCAGCCTAATAAATCTCCAGCCAACAGTAAACCCTGGGCAGTATATGTTACCTCACACATACACATAATAGACAGCTCATGTGACTGACATCTGCCTTAATCCCCTATATGGCACATGTGTTGCACATTGGCTGTTTTTTTTTTGTTTTGTTTTTTAAATATCATTTTTATTAAAGAATTAACACCGCATAACATACATCGTTTAGAAACATTGAATAGGATTATTGTCCTGTAGCTGAAGTACATCATGTATGGTTCACATAACAGACACATTTTCCAAAACGTATATCAGCAAACCGATAACATCATCAAAACAAATTTCAAAACATTAAAACGGTGAAGTGGACAGTAATGTTCATTAATGATCTTTCATTCCAAGTGTACATTAAGGCAGATCAATGCTAAACTTTCAATATTTTATCTCGAAATTACCACCTATCACATCCCTGTTTACCCATTCTCTAATTTCCAAGCTTTCCCAAGGAGTGATTAATATCCTCTAAGAGGTAGCAAGAAGTCCCCCTAAATGGATTCATGATTTGTTGAATTTCTTCGTCTGTTTCCCGTGACTCTATATATCTTCTCCATTTTTTCATGAAGGTACCCATCATGCATTCCTTGTCTCTTAACGTTTCCCTCCTATCAATGTCCATCGCCGTGGAGAATCCCCTTAAGACATCCGATTTTCCAGGTAAGTCAGCTCGTAGCCAATAAGAGAGTAGCAATCTTTTAGCTAACAAAATTAGAACATGTGCCAAATGATACCCCGAATTCTGACTATGAAATGAGTCAAGGTTCTGGAGTATGTAGTTCATAGGCGTCAATTCCACCGTGTTATCACACATTTCAGTGATCATATTCTTGATCATTAGCCAGAAATCCTGCACTTTAACACAGCTCCAGTTTCCATGAATCATGTCAGTTCTATCTTGTTGACATTTAGGGCAACAGGTTAGCCTATTTGGATTACTCGCGGACTGAGGAAAATTAAAACCATAGATAAGTCCATGAATAATGAGAAAATGGGAATCCCTCCATTGTTCGTTCACTATGTGTCTCCTCACTTTTTCTAATCCCGCCAAAGCACCATCTACC
The DNA here is from genome assembly GCA_033576535.1 of Allobates femoralis. NCBI lineage: Eukaryota > Metazoa > Chordata > Amphibia > Anura > Aromobatidae > Allobates > Allobates femoralis. The sequence goes on along the minus strand of JARQOC010000005.1, from coordinate 238,221,336 downwards.
ACATCTTCAGAGGATAAAAATCTACTCCATTTAGTGAAGATACAATCTGATCCGCCAGGAACTAAAATCTCCCTTAGCCCTCTATATATCACAGATATGCTCAATTGGAAAATGTCTAAATTAATTAGTTTGTCACATGAGTTAGACGTGGACTCCTTAGAGACATCAATGAGTAGTTGCATTATCTGGAGCTTTAATTGTAAATACTGAAGTGCCTGTGGGCCTTCAAGGTTGAACTTTTCAGTGATCTCTTGGCACGTCAACCATCGTCTATCTGTCAAGTGAATCAGGTCTCCCATCTGTCTTACCGCCTTCCTTTTCCATTGTTCAAATAACTTATTGCTTCTTCCCATCTCGAAGTTAGGATAGGCCCATGGATTGAGATACTTGGACACTCTCCAGGATAATCTACATTTTTTTCTCACTGCTTTCCAGGTCATGATTGTGTCTCTAAAGGTAACTGAGTGTTTGATATGTTTCGGTATGTTCGACAACGGTGTGTGCAGCAATGAGCATCTATCCCATGGGTCGCAGAAAGCTATCTCTAGTTGTCTATCTGAGTATCTTTCTGTATGATTTATCCATTCCACTGCATGCCTCATTATGCAGGCTAAATTGTAACCTCGTATATCAGGGAAATTTGTTCCGCCTCTATCTTTAGGTAACATCAGTGTCCCCAAACGTAATCTTGGTTTTTTTTCCCCTCCAAATAAAGGTTGAAAAAGCCTTGTTTAGTCTTTGGATGTCAGAGTGTTTTAGAAGTAAGGGTAAGGTCTGCATGGGATAGAGAAGTCGTGCAAAACTCACCATTCTCAATAAATGACAACGTCCCAATAGAGACAGGGGCAATCCAGCCCATCTCTTCAGTTCTTGTTCTATCTTATTGAAGAGTGGCATATAATTGAGCGAATATACTTGGCCCGGAGTTCTACCCAATAAGAGTCCCAGATATTTAATATAGGAGCGGGCCATGGGAATTCCCAGGGTTCTTAGAGGTTCACTCATATCACTCCCCCCTTTTATTCTCAGAATCTCACATTTCTTCCTGTTCAGTTTGATTCCCGAGAATTTTCCAAACGTCTCTAAGTCTGTGACTAAGGCCGGCAATTCACTATCAGGATTGTCCATAAAGAGAATTATATCATCTGCGAACATAGCGGATTTCACTTCTGCCTGTCCCACCATGATGCCTTTAAAGGAGCTATGGTTGTTAATGAACCTTGCTAGCGGTTCCAAAGCCAGATTAAACAGGAGTGGGGATAGTGGGCAGCCCTGCCTGGTTCCTTTTTGCAGAGGAAATTTAGGAGATAAAAATCCTGGCGTGTGTACCCTCGCTGTCGGGTTAGCATAAAGAGTCTGTATGAACCGACGAAATCTCCCCTGTATTTTCATTTGATCTAGGACCAGACCCAGCCATGGCCACCTCACATTATCGAAGGCCTTTTCCGCATCGAGGGCGACCATGGCTGGTCTGCTCCCCCCTCCATCTGTCCCGTTCCTCACCAAGTCCATAACCATAAGGGCTTTCCGGACGTTAGTCACAGCTGACCTACCCTTAACGAACCCCGTTTGTTGTTTTTGTATAAGATCGGGAAAAATCCGGGCCAGCCTGTCCGCTATAATCTTTGACAAGATTTTAATATCAAGGTTTATTAGTGAGATGGGTCTGTAATTTGCTGGATCTTCTCTATCCCTGTCCCCCTTAGGTAATAGTTTAATGTAGGCTACATTAGAATCATCCGGAATGAGCTCTTCCTCAGTCATGGCGTTAAACAGTTTGGTCAGTAGCGGGGTTAATTCCTCACGTAGAAGTTTGTAGAATTCCCCAGAGAATCCATCAGGGCCTGGTGCTTTGCCATTTCCCAGGTGTCGAATGGCCATGTCAACCTCAGCCTCCATTACATGCCCATTCAATGTTGCCAGGTCTGTCTCAGAAACTGAGTCGAGTGGCACCCTCGCAAGCCAGTCTTCCGCTCCCTGAATCTGGTCTACCTCTGTGCTATATAGATGGCGATAAAACTTCTCGAATATTGAATTTATTTCTTTCGGGTTAGTAGTAATGACACCTCCTTTCTGCTTGAGAACCATAATTGGGTCCGAATGACTCCTACCTTTGGCTAGCCTAGCGATTAAGCGACCCGCTTTATCCTCAAATTTATTAAGGTCAACATCCAATTGTCCCCGTATCAGGATTTCCCTCTGTTCTGCCCAATGGTCGTATTCCTTTTTAGCCTCTACCCAATGTTGTTTATCTAAAGGGTCATGGGTATGGCGAAATATCCTGTATTTATCTGCCACCTTTTCACTAGCCATAATAAACTTTTCTCCGATTTTTTTTTTCTGCGTCAGCGTACGAGCTATAATTTGTCCCCTTATCACAGCCTTTCCTGCCCCCCAGAACAATTTATGGTCTTCTTTATGTATATCATTGTCTATGGAGAACTTAGACCACCATTCTTTGAGTTTAATTTTGAAATCACCGTTAGAGGCCATGTGTGAGGGAAACCTCCATAGTATATCTGATCCTTTGGGTTGTGAATCCAATAAGTTGATACATATCGGGCTATGGTCCGATATAACCATATTCTCTATCACTGCTTCCTCTATGATTCGCATCGATTGGGCATTTGCCAAATCATGTCAATGCGAGACCACGAGGAGTGCGGATGAGAGAAGTGTGAGAATTCGATATCTTGTGGGTGGAGGACACGCCACACATCAGCCAGACCCAGTGATTTTGTTATATTTGCCAAAATCCCTTGGCTCCTGTTTCCCACCGAATTCTCTGTTTCCCCTGTAGCAATTCTTTGTCTGTCTATGGCTTCCCTCATTACTTCATTGAAATCCCCACCTATGATGATGTTGGACTCTTTGTCACCCAGTATCTTCGAGTGGAGCGCTCCAAAAAATTGAGTACGTGAACCATTTGGCGCATAAATATTATAAATACTGAACTGTTGTTCACGTATCCTTAATACTACATGTAGGAGCCTTCCCTCTTGATCATGGGAGACAGATATTAACGAACATGCCAGATGCTTATTAACTAGGATCAGGACTCCTGCTTTTCTGTTTTGAGCTCCCGATATCCAAGCCGACCCCACCCACAACTTCTGGATATAGTGTAGCTCATGTGTAAGCAAGTGAGTTTCCTGTAGTAAGGCTATGTCGGTATGTAGTCTTTTTAGATGCCTTAATACCATGAACCGTTTATTAGGGGATCTCAATCCTTTTACGTTCCAGGTCACCAGACGTATCATTCCCAATTATAATGTTGCTGTGCGGGGCCATTATCTCTATGATTGGCTTCTGTGTAGTTGTTTGTGAAAAAGGTGATGTAAGTTTATGATTTCGAGACATATTCAAACATTTACCAACCTGTACACTAGGGATCATAATAGTAACCCACTTCAAGAAATAAACAAAACTATTAATAAAAATAAAAACCTTTCCAAGAGTTAACCAACTCGAGAGAGAACACTTCTTATCATGCATTCTCCTCGGCAAAATATTACCCTGACTCGTGACTTCCCTTATTCTGCGTGAGCCCTTTACAGACCGCGCCTTTAACATTCCCTGCAACTCATTAAGAGCAAAACATCTTTTGTGCATGCGTGTCCCTATGGAGAGGGAAATAAATAAAAAAAAAAAAATTAAAAAGGGGGGTGGGGGGGTGGGGGGGTAGGGGTGGGGGACGGGAGGGTGACCCAATAATTCAATATTCAATTGATAAGGGCGGCATGAGAGTCCATCTCCTCATATTCTGAGAGTTACTTGTTCTCACTATGTGAGTCTTATACTATGTGTGTTACAGGGACCTTGCTCCCTTATGTCCCGAGCCTGCGACCTAGCTCCCCATCGTCTATATTACATCAGGGCTTCGGACAGGCTCTCAGCCTTTGTCACTCACAGTTTTGGATAGTCGTGCAAAGTCTCCAAATTTTCGTAAAAGTTCCGGGACGGCTTCTCAGAACAACCTGTTTAAGTGGGCGTGAGAGAGGAAGGGAAAAGAGAGAGAGAAAAAAAAAGGGGGGGAGAGGGTGGGGGAGGGGGGCATGAGGAGGGGAATCCGGGGGAACATGGGGAGAAGGGAGAGCATGTGCAGGAGTAAAGCCAGAGATAGTCATGGAGGGCATTCAACCGGATGCATGGTGCCTGGGACCTATCATCTTCCTCCTAGAAATGTAGGCTTTTCCTTTGGCCCTTTAGCTGGCGTCACATGGTAGTCCTTTTGCTTGGGCCTCTCGTTGGGGCTGCTGTTGTTGTTTCGATCTTTCTTTTTGTGTTGGACTCTTGACCATGGACCATTGTCCTCTGACGTAGCTCGATCACATCTGGAGTCTGGTATAACAGCTGCCTTGGCTGCATAGGACTGTTGAGACGGTGATATCGAGGACCTTGCGTCTCCCGTTGTTCGCTGGTCTTTCGCTGATTCTGTGGGTCCCTGTTGCAGATAATGTAGCGCTACTTTGCCATTCGAGAAAGACTTTGTGTCTCCATTCCAGTCCCTGAACCTCAGTACGGCAGGGTATGCTAGTTAGAATCTGACATTTTTCTTATATAGTAACGAACATGCCAGGCTAAATGACTTTCTCTTGCGGGCTAATTCAGCCGAATAGTCCTCATACAGTCTAACTTTGTGTCCTTTAATTATCAGTGGGAGCTTTTTGGATTTATACTCTTTAAGTAATTTCTCTTTATCCTTAAAGTTTAAGAAACGTGCAATAACTTGCCGTGGACCATCTTTGGAGTCTTTTGGGGGGCCTACCCTATGTGATCTTTCAATCTTGCATTGGGTGTGATATCCCAGGGCTTTCGGTAATTCTTCCTCCCAAATGGTGTCTAATAGATCAGCCGCAATAGACTCAGGTAGCCCCACCATTCTCAGGTTATTCCTCCTTGAGCGGTTCTCTAAATCATCCAGTTTCTCCTCAGAATAAGCTGAATGTTTCTGGAGGGAAGCTATGTGGCTCTCTAGATGTAATATTCTGTCCTCAGCTTCTGATAATCTGCGTTCCACTTCCAGCAATCTCTCCCCATGCTGTATAGTTGTCTGATGGATGCCTGCCACAGCGTCCGTGATTGCCTCTCTGATGAGTGATTTCAGATCGGCTGAGATGAATGGGGCCACTTCTCTTGCCAGTGCCCGCACGTCTATCGTCCCTGCATTCACCAAGTGTAGTGAGGCTGCAGCTATTGTGTCAGGGTTCTCCTCCATGAGATCCCCCTGGACTCCTCTCTCCTTCTCCTCTATCCCCCCAGCTCCGCACACAAGGGACTTACTCTTTTCTTTTGGAGTCGGTTCAACCGCCCGCTCTCCTTCATCTGTCACCACCGCAGTCCTCTCTCTTCCCGCTCCTGAGCAGCTGCGGCTACGGCCGGTTGGAAGGTTTAGTAGTAGAGCGCGGCCCCTTGCTTCCGCCGCCATGTTTCCCGGCTTCCCACCTCGCGCCTCGGCTTTATGTATTTCGGCCGCGTCTTTCCCCGAGCTCCTCAGGACATACCTGTCCATGGTCCCTGCACCACGGGGAGTCGCCGCCAGCGTTAATGGGAGCTGGATGTTTACTCTCTCGGTAAGATTGAGACGGATGGTCGGCGCGGTCCCGGGAGCTGTTCCCTCAGGCTGTCATCCCCGCAACGCCGAAACCGGAAGTCCCATTGGCTGTTTTTAATCAGATGTTTATGTTTGGAAATTAAAGATAGCACACGTATGAGGCGAGTTGTGTGAGGTGATTTGTGCACATCTGTGTCAGTGTGGTGTGTGTCCCTGTGGGGTGAGTGCATGTGTCCCTGTAGGGGGTGTATGTGTGTGTCCCTGTGGGGGGGGGTCTGTGTGGTGTGTGTGTCTCTGTTGTGTGGGTCCCTTTGTGGTGTGTGTGTGTGTCCCTGTGGGGTGAGTGCATGTGTCCCTATAGGGTGTGTATGTGTGTGTGTCCCTGTGGGGGGATCTGTGTGGTGTGTGTGTGTTCTCTGTGTTGTGTGTGTCTCTTTGTGGTGTGTGTGTGTCCCTGTGGGGTGAGTGCATGTGTCCCTATAGGGTGTGTATGTGTGTGTGTCCCTGGGGGGGTGTCTGTGTGGGGTGTGTGTCTCTGTGTTGTGTGTGTCTCTTTGTGGTGTGTGTGTCCCTGTGGGGTGAGTGCATGTGTCCCTATAGGGTGTGTATGTGTGTGTGTCCCTGTGGGGGGGTCTATGTGGTGTGTGTGTGTCTGTGTTTGTGTTGTGTTTGTCCCTGTGGGGTGAGTGCATGTGTCGCTATAGGGTGTGTGTGTGTCCCCGTGTGGGGTGTGTGTGTGTGTCTCTGTGTTGTGTGTGTCTTTTTGTGGTGTGGTATGTGTCTCTGTGTTGTGTGTGTTTCTTTGTGGTGTGTGTGTGTGTTCGGGTGCGCGGTGAGTATCCAATGTTGGAGCTGCACCTTAGCGACTATACACTTGCTGTTACTCTTTGTGTGCGTGTTGTGTGAATACATGTCCCCGTGTGTGGTGAATATCCCATGTTGGGGCCCCACCTTAGTGACTACAGTGCCTACAAGTAGTATTCAACCCCCTGCAGATTTAGCTGGTTTGATAAGATGCCAATAAGTTAGAGCCTTCAAACTGCAAACGAGAGTAGGATTTATTAACAGAAGCATAAATCTTACAAACCAAAAAGTTATGTTGCTCAGTTGAATTTTTATAAATTTTAAACATAAAAGTGTGGGTCAATTATTATTCAACCCCTATGTTTAATATTTTGTGGAATAACCCTTGTTTGCAATTACAGCTAATATTCGTCTTTTATAAGACCTGATCAGGCCGGCACATGTCTCTGGAGTTATCTTGGCCCACTCCTCCATGCAGATCTTCTCCAAGTTATCTAGGTTCTTTGGGTGTCTCATGTGGACTTTAATCTTGAGCTCCTTCCACAAGTTTTCAATTGGGTTAAGGTCAGACTGACTAGGCCACTCCAACACCTTGATTTTTTCCCTCTTGAACCAGGCCTTGGTTTTCTTGGCTGTGTGCTTTGGGTCATTGTCTTGTTGGAAGATGAAATTACGACCCATCTTAAGATCCTTGATGGAGGAGCGGAGGTTCTTGGCCAAAATCTCCAGGTAGGCTGTGCTATCCATCTTCCCATGGATGCGGACCAGATGGCCAGGCCCCTTGGCTGAGAAACAGCCCACAGCATGATGCTGCCACCACCATGCTTGACTGTAGGGATGGTATTCTTGGGGTCGTATGCAGTGCCATCCAGTCTCCAAACATCACGTGTGTGGTTGGCACCAAAGATCTCGATCTTGGTCTCATCAGACCATAGAACCTTGAACCAGTCTGTCTCAGAGTCCTCCAAGTGATCATGAGCTAACTGTAGATGAGCCTTGACATGACGCTTTGAAAGTAAAGGAACCTTACGGGCTCGTCTGGAACGGAGACCATTGCGGTGGAGTGCGTTACTTATGGTATTGACTGAAACCAATGCCCCACTGCCATGAGATCTTCCCGGAGCTCCTTCCTTGTTGTCCTTGGGTTAGTCTTGACTCTTTGGACAAGCCTGGCCTCGGCACGGGAGGAAACTTTCAAAGGTTGTCCAGGCCGTGGAAGGCTAACAGTAGTTTCATAAGCCTTCCACTTCCGGATGATGCTTCCAACTGTGGAGACAGGTAGGCCCAACTCCTTGGAAAGGGTTTTGTACCCCTTGCCAGCCTTGTGACCCTCCACGATCTTGTCTCTGATGGCCTTGGAATGCTCCTTTGTCTTTCCCATGTTGACCATGTATGAGTGCTGTTCACAAGTTTGGGGAGGGTCTTAAATAGTCAGAAAAGGCTGGCAAAAGAGATAATTAATCCACACATGTGAAGCTCATTGTTATTTGTGCCTGAACTACTTCTTAATGCATTAGGGGGACCAAACAGAATGCTGGTGGTTTGAGGGGTTGAATAATAAATGACCCTCTGAATTAACTTTTAACGTTTTAAAAAAAAAAAAAATAATAATAATTTTTTGTGGCACTGCATTTCCCACTTCCAGGCTGATCTACAGTCCAAATGTCACAATGCCAAGTTAATTCCGCATGTGTCAACCAGCTAAATCTGCAGGGGGTTGAACACTACTTGTAGGCACTGTATATGCTGGTATATGCTGTTAGTCTTTGGCGCTGTCATTAAGCCCCTCTCATTCACAACTGTCAACTGGTAACTGTCACTTTTTCCCCATTATGTAGATAGGGGCAAAATTGTTTGGTGAATTGGAATGCGCGGGTTAAAATTTCGCCTCACAATATAGCCTATGATGCTGTCGGGGTCCAGACATGTGATTGTGCAAAATTTTGTGGCTGTAGCTGGCAGCTGTCGATTTTCCTCCAACACTTTTCCATTAACTTTTCCCCATTATGTAGATAGGGGCAAAATTGTTTGGCGAACTGGAACGCGCAGGGTTAAAATTTCGCCTCACAACATAGCATATGACGTTCTCGGGGTCCAGACGTGTGACTGTCCAAAATTTTGTGGCTGTAGTTGCGACGGTGTAGATGCCAATCCCGGATATACACACACACATACATACATACACACACAAATTCAGCTTTATATATTATATATATATATATATATATATATATATATATATATATATATATATATGTTTGTTTTGCTGCTTTTACACCGTAAGTACTATTTTATAGAAAATAAATGCCTGCATTTTTGTAATCTGAGAGCTATAGCGTTTTAATTTTTTGCTGATAGAACTGTATGGTGGCTTGTTTTTTCCAGGATAGAATGACATTCTCAGTGGTAACATTTTTATTTCTATATGACTTTTTTTTTTTTTAATCCAATAAATTTTTATTGAAAGATTTGAGACCAAGCATAAGAAAAACAACATTTGACCAAAGGTCACATGGACAAAAAGATACGTACATAATATTACCAACAGAAGGCAAGCATACGCCGAATCTAATCTAAGAGGGAGGGGCGGGAATAGAAGAGGAAAAGAGTATAAAAGAAGATAAAGAATAGGTATCCGAAAAGACAAGAAAGAGGTTAGGTAAGGTAAAGTAAGGTGAGGTAAGGTGGGGGAGGGGAGGAATGAAAGAAAAAGAAAGAGGCCATCAAACTCCACTTTTAATTCTGAGTACGAAAAGAACGTGCTGGAAATAACATTTCACAAATGTGGCTTAGGTGGCAATTGTAGAACTATCACCAAATAGGAACTGCCAGAGGATTAGAAGCCCAGCCGGACCATATGTCAATCACCTTATTCCTCCATTCAGAATCTAACAATAGCCAATATTCGTGGTGGAAAGTTGAGTTAAGCCTATCAGCCACTTCTTGAAGAGTTGGGGACATGGTGTCTTCCACTTAGCAGCTATAGACATTCTCGAGGCTGTAAGAACTATAGAGACAATGGGCTGGAAATCCCTATGTATTCCGTCCACACCAATATTTAGAACAGCTAGTTGCGGGGTAAGGGGAACTTCCAACCCCTTCATTGTGTGTAAGAGCTGGATAATAACTACCCAGAAGGGTCTCAGTTTAGTACAAAACCACCTCATATGGGAGAGTGTGCCCTTCTCCCCACACTGCCTCCAACACATATGAGAAGCATCCGGTGTGAAATGGGCCAACCAGGAAGGGGGGAGATACCAACTAAGGTGGATCTCTTTCAAGGACTCTTGGTGACTAATACATCTGGTAGATGACCCTACAGCCTTTAGGATTTCACTCCACTCCTCCTCCGAAGCCTGAAACGACAGATCCTCCTCCCATTTGGTCATGTAAGATGGATGAGACATGAATGCAAGTTTGTTAAGTTCCTTATGAATCAACGATAATCCTTTATAATTTTGTGGGTCAGAGAGAAGAAATTTCTGAAATACGGAAGGGCATGTGGGAATCAAGGGCATTCACTTTTTTCAATCGAGTGAAGGAAACGCTTTATCTGCATGTACTGAAGAAAGCGTTTTTTAAGCTCTGGAAATTCCTCAGTGTGTCAAAAGGAGGAAAAGAGCCATCCCGCAGCAAGTCTCCAAAAACATGCAGACCAACATCCCGCCAGAGCCTTAAATTCAACCCTGCAATATGGAATTGGAATGCCTCCAGGCCGATGACCCCAGCCGGAAGAGAAACCAAGGTTGGAATCACACCCCGCCACAAGGCTAAAGTTGCCCGAGGAGCTAGAAGTGCCGGCCTAATGTTTGTACAAGCTAGTGACTCAGCCTCTAAAAGAGAGCGCAGAGGAAGACCTCCCAAAGCGTGGGTTTCAATACTCATCCAACTGGGGGGGTTCTGCAGGGGAAGACCACCATTTTTTTGCCGACTCAAGAAGCACCGCCTTATAATAGTTGATAATATTTGGGACTCCCATACCCCCCTCAGCAAAAGGAAGGTACATTATCTTACCCGCGACCCGAGCGATCTTACCTGCCAAAATATAGGAATTGGTTAAAGATTGCAGTTTACGTAGAAATCTCGTCGCGATCCGTATTGGCAAAGCTCTGAAGACATATAATATCTGTGGAAGTACAAACATTTTAAATGCGTGGATACGGGCTATCCATGACATATTATTGAGAGGGTGATTCCTAATTTCTGACCTCAAGGTCGAGAGGAGCCTCTCCATGTTAGAAGCTTCCAGCCTATGGGATCGCGAGAGAGTTACACCCAAATATGGAATCCCATGACGTTTCCACACAAAAGGAAACCTCTCTTCCAAACGCGCCTGGGCATCCGGAGAGACACCAATAGGAAGTAGCAGGAACTTACTCGCATTGAGTTTGTAGTAAGATGTCAGAGAAAACTTATGTAAAACTTGCATAATCACTTCCAGAGAGGACTCAAGGTTCGTACATGTAATAATTATGTCGTCTGCGTAAAGTCCTATTACGTGACGCCAGGAGCCCACACTAAGACCCACTATATGTTTATTTGTGCGTATAGTTTCCGCTAGGGGTTCAATAAGTAACGAAAAAATAACCGGTGACAAGGGACAACCCTGGTGCGTACCATTAGATATCAGAAAGGGAGCCGACAAGAAACCAGATGAGAGCACTCTCGCATTTGGATTGGAGTATGGAGTATTGGAGCAACATGATTACCGACACAAATGGGCCAGAAATACCAAACTTATCTAGGACCGAGGCGAGGTATCCCCAGTGCACGCTATTACACGCTTTTTCTGCATCTAGAGACAGGAATGCACCAGGGACCCCCACCTCCTCTATTACCCCAAGAAGATCCAACATGTGACGAGCGCCATCTCTAGCCTGCCTCCCTGTCACAAATCCAACCTGGTCTACATGGGAAGGAGTGACCAGGAGCTTCGAATAAATCTTCACATCACAGTTTAGTAAAGATATCGGACGATAGCTACTAGGGTCAACACTTTGCTTGCCCGGTTTTGGGATAGTTATTATCGTCACCTGTAAGGCCCAAGCAGGCAAAGAGCCTTTATACTGCCAGGAGGAGAAAGTACATAACAAGTATGGGGCCAATATGTGTGAGAATTTTCTGTAACATATATTAGGAAACCCGTCCGGGCCCGGAGCAGAGTGGATTTTAGTTAAATTAATAGTTTGGATAATCTCTGTCAAGGTCAACGGAGCATTCAAATGATCTAGTTGATCTTGAGTAACCTTGGGGAGGGAGATCTCATTTAGAAAAGAGTTGATCAATTCAGGAGTAGGAGAAGGAGTGTCGCAATCATCTTTAAGATTATAAAGGGTTGAATAGTACTTAGCAAAGGTCTCCGCGATAAGGACTGGATTCCGAATGATGGAACCGGCCTGGTCTTGGATAGCATCTATGCATTCCAATGCCTCTCGACGTTTAACTCTTCTTGCCAATAGAGAACCAGCCTTATCCCCTCCAGGATAGAATGAAGTCTTTACTTCTCTCACATATTTTTCGTGTTGTTCAATCAAGAACGATCTCAACTGTGTCCTAACTTGGAAAAGCTGACGGGAGATCATGCTAGACAGGGCCAATTTATTAAGAGATTCAAGGCTCTGGAGAGACTGACCGGCGCGTGATCCGACCAAGAGAGCAGACGCACCTCAGCCGAGACGCAATTATGAAGTTGGACACTATCCACAAGGAAAAAAAATCAAACCTTGAGTAGGACTTGTGTCTGTACGAATAGTGGGAATAGTCTCTCTCCACAGCATGCAGATACCTCCAAATATCATGTAAATAATGTTCTTTACAAAGCATGTTAATATTTTTCCTTCTAATATCCGGTTTAGATGAGCAATCCAAGTCGTGAGAAGGAATTGTATTAAAATCTCCACAGATAATCAACCTTCCATTTGGCCACTCTTTCAGCCTGTTCAATACAGCTCGAATAAATTCAATGGGAGAGTGGTTTGGAGCATATAGATTCACAATATTATATCTCATCCCTTGAATATCACAAGACATAATGATAAATCGTCCGTCAGGATCACAAAAATCCTTGACCAGATGGAAAGCTATGGAATTTTTGACAAATATGCACACCCCGGCTGTTTTCGACTTATTATTAGAAAATAATGCTATAGGAAACAAGCGGTGTGCAACCCGGAAGTTATCCTTTCATAGTAAATGGGACTATTGAACACAAAAAAATATCAAAAGCTCGGTCTCTCTCCATATCATAGATCTCTTATATGGAGAATTTAACCTGTTAAAATTCAGTGATACTAATTTTACAGACATGGTAAAAAGTAAACCAGCAACCTATTTCTCATACTTAGAGTTCGGCGGTCTCCAGGGGAAAAAAAGGCATCTTTGAAAAGATAGAGAGGGAGAAAAAAGACAAACATAACATGCAAGTAAGAACACTTGTGAAAACACACATGTAAACCAAAAAGGCAGAGAATAAGTTTGCTCTGCAACGGGGACCAAACAGGCATGCATGTCCAACAGTAGGTGGATCCGCCACCCCACCGGACAGTGCCAAGCTGGTACAAAAGACAGGAAAGAAGCCGCCCACAGGCCCGGCCATCAAAAACTGTGCCGAACAGCTTAACGCAGAAAAACAAATCAAGTCAAGTCAATCATGTAGCTGACCTCCATCCCGGGGACAGCCTCCTTTGTGTGAGTCCGCGTACAGGTCGGGACGGTGCTCCAGGCGACGGGGGAGAGAGTTTCCATTCCTGGAGGGCTTCATCCAATTTCTTGGGAGAGTTGAAGACATAACAGTTATCATCATAAGATAACCGTACTTGGGGGGCGTGACCTGGCCATGGAAGTGTGAGGAAGCACCTCCATAAGCTCTGCAGACCCGGGACTTTATAGAGCTATTCAACTTCACAATCTCTGCTCCAATGTCACGGAGAAAGAAGCCTGAAGATGCTGTGACAGCCCTGACACCTCCTGAGAAGCAAGGGAGAGAGGCAGGCATGGCAAAACTGTTTGGGACAGCAGGAAGAAAGGCAGCACACTCCTCTGTAATGGCACAGGGAGGACCTCATGCTCAGAAGCTGCAGGCACAGTCACCTTCACAGCTGCCACAGAGAAACCCCCGCAAACAAAACACTGGAAGCCAGGTAACAGCTGTTATCAGCTCCTCAGATAAGGGGAAGGAGAGATCAAGGGAGTCTGCAGTTGTGGAAACATTAGAGGAGATTGCAGACACTGGAGAGGAGACCGAGGAGACATGGAGGGATACTCCCCCCTCCCCTACACATGCTGCAGTAATGGTGCCTGCTTCAGACCAGTCCAGCAGCTCCTACTCTGAACTGAGGGCTATTAGGAGCATGATTGCTGCTCTCCCCACCAGACAAGACCTAGACTGTTTAATGGCCCGCATGGAGGCATCCCAAGCCAAAGCCCTGAGCCCCATTAAGGAGGATATAGAGACTCTAAAGTCACAATCCACTGCTGTGTCTGAGACCATAGCTACCATTGAAGAGAGAGTCACTGCCTTGGAGAGACATGCTACACGCTCTAATGCACATATTGTTGCCCTGATTCTACAAGCAGATGACCAGGAGAATAGGGAAAGGCGCAACAACATACGCCTGAAAGGATTGCCTGAGACCATTACAGCTAATATGCTCCTTGACAGGACTCTAGACATCTTTAATACGGTAATACAAAGATCACCAGGCTCATCATATAAAATTGATAGGATACATAGAGTATCTCGCCCTGGCCCAATTGACCCAGACAACCCCAGAGATGTTCTGTGTAGATTTCATAATTTTACAGACAAGGATGCTCTGATACAAGCGGCTTGGTCTTTTGGCGACATTCTGATTGACAACGTAAATGTTCGCCTCTTCCCAGATGTTTCTAGTCGCACCTTGTATATGCGACGGCAGCTGCGCCCCTTACTTGTGAAGATTAAAGAGCGGGGAGCCACGTACCGCTGGGGTCATCCCTTCCATCTTATAGTGAGAAGAAACAACAAGACATATTATCTTTGGCATAGGGATGACCTTCCTGGACTATTTTCGTTCTTGGATATCCCATCCATCCCGATCCCGGATTGGCTCTCTTTGGAAGGATTTCAGAGGTTCGCAATAATGGGCCGCCAACGCAGTTCCCTTTCAGATGCTCTCCGCAAGAGGAAGACACGGAGTGGCAATGCTCCACGTACGCCCTCGTCACAGCCTGGCAGCCCGAGGGGCGGAAGAGACGAGGCGTTTGCAGAGGACTTACCAACATGAGATTCCTGATCCACCTTTGTTGGAACTGATTGAGCTATATGAGGTTGATGCCTCAGACCTCACCCAGAATTGCTCTAGACTGGTCTGCCTGGTAACAATTGTTATATAAAAAGATAGTGCATTCGTTACGTATAACAAATTTATTAAGGGTTTTGTGTTGCTTTTTCCCTTTTATCGATTGTAACTTTTTCTTGTTGACTTTTAAAGAAGTTGATAATGTGGTGTAAAGAGATGATCTTGATGATATACAAGAGTCCTGGGTCTGTGGATCGTTGCCTTTTGGTCAGTTACGGTCCCTACGACTCTCTCTCTTTCTCTTTTCTGTTTTCTTAGAGAGAGTTGATTTGCTGGCTTGACCGGCTTAGACTAAAATAGTCTTATCTTCCCTTTAATCTTTTTTTCTCAATCTCTTTGTTTTACACTCCTCTACACCTCCCTCCCCTCTTACCTCCCCCTCTTTCCTGTACCTTGGTCCCCTTTTTCCTTGAAGTTCCTAGTTAGCAGAAGGGAACACTATGACACATAGCACCCTATCTGCTATACAAATTGGCACGCTGAATGTGCAAGGTCTACATGATGCAGGGAAAAGATCTATTTTGTTTAACTATTTGAAAACTAACAAAATTCATGTTGCTTTTCTTCAGGAGACTCATATGTGCGAGAACAAGCCTTATAAGCTCTCCAGTTATTGGTTTCCTACGTCATACCACAGCTTATCTAATAATTCACACTCCTCTGGTTCCAGTATCGTGATATCGAGGTCGATACCATGGGAATTTGTGGACTCCTGCAGTGGTGGCAACGGAAGACTCCTTATGGTAAAAGGTAAGATCGCCTCCAGAACATATACATTTGCCTCGCTATACCTCCCTAACTCTGGTCAGATCACAACGCTCCTGCAGTTTTTAGATAAAATTGAGGTCTTCGCAGAGGGAACGCTGGTTCTAGGGGGAGATTTCAATGTTACCCTTGACCCCGACCTGGACACGTCTCGAGGCAGGTCTAGTATGTCTAAAGCAGCTATTAGAAGGTTGAACAGAGCGCTCCATGATCACCAATTACTAGATGCTTGGCGCCTCTTGTTCCCTACCTCTAAAGACTATACCTTTTACTCCCCAATACATGACGTATATTCTAGACTTGACTTCTTTCTCCTGAGACACACTGATCTGACACAACTAATAGATGCTTCTATTGAGCCGATTTCCTTTTCAGACCATGCCTTGGTTAAGATTTCCCTTATGCTCCACTCCCCGATCCCAAGACAGTGGCAATGGAGGCTAAACGCTTCTTTATTAGAAGACACAGTAGTCCTAGCGGACGTCTCTAAATCATTGAAGGATTACTTTGATTTAAATGTTTCCACAGATGTGACACCTGGGGGAGTGTGGGAGGCTCACAAGTGTGTAGTTCGAGGCATTTTAATCAAACATGGTGCCCGACTTAAGAAAATTAGAGATACAGAAATCCAAGATCTAATGATTAGACTGAGAGACCTCGAAACTAGGCATAAACGTCACTCTCTCCCTGATCTGAAGAGAGAACTATTAGATGTTAGGGAGAAGCTACGCACGACTTTACTATATAAGGCAAAAGGGGTACTTACCAGATGCCGTAGACATTTCTATGAATATGGGAATAAGTCCGGTAGAGCTTTGGCGAGGGCCTCTAGAATTTGCAGAGCTACTACGTATGTTTCTGAAATATCACACCCAGATACCTCAAAACGCTCAAAGTTTCCCCACGACATAGCTGAGGCATTCAAACATTACTATACCGCTTTGTATAATCTTGACACGAATAAAGCGCCGGTAGCATTGAATGCACTTACATCACGCATAAGAAAATATATTACATCTTCGGCTATGCCGAAATTGGCGGATTCAGTTTCGCAATCCTTAGAGATGCCTATCTCAGATCAGGAGATTGAAGATGCGTTGTCCTCATCTAAATCGGGGAAAGCACCTGGCCCAGATGGGTTTACGGTTGGTTATTATAAAAAATTAAAAGAAGCTCTATTGCCACACCTAAAAGCCTTTTTTAATGCCTTGGCGATATCTACACCACCCAAAGATGCATTAAGAGCTAATATAACAGTGATTCATAAACCAGGGAAAGATCCTCTGCTATGCTCCAGTTACCGCCCAATATCCCTGCTGAACGTAGATATTAAGCTTTTTGCAAAAATTTTGGCGGCAAGACTCTCCCCGTTCATACCGGACTTGATTCACCCAGATCAGACGGGATTTGTCACGGGTAGGGAGGCCAGAGACAACACCACCAAAGCTATAGACTTAATTTATACAGCCAAGACATCTAAAACCCCGCTGATGTTACTATCTACAGACGCAGAAAAAGCGTTCGATCGCGTACATTGGACTTTTATTAAAGAGACATTGTCTCACATCGGATTGGGAGCTAAGATGCTTGGTTGGGTGCTCTCTCTGTACTCCGTCCCGTCGGCAAGAGTGCGGGTCAACGGGATCCTTTCGGAGTCATTTGATATTAACAATGGCACGCGTCAGGGATGCCCGTTGTCCCCATTAATTTTTATTTTGACTCTCGAACCGTTATTGCGTCATGTCCGAATGAATGGAGATATTTCAGGCATGCAAGTAAAATCAGGTGTACATAAAATTGCGGCATATGCAGACGATCTCCTGTTCTTTCTAACAAATCCAGAGGTTTCTCTCCCCATTTTATTGAAAGAATTGGAGACATATTACACTCTCTCCAATTTTAAAATAAATAGATCAAAATCTGAGGCCCTAAATGTGTAGCTTCCCCTGAGTCAAATTACTAGAATACAGAACGCCTTTTCATTTTATTGGTCTCCTAAATCTCTTCGCTATTTAGGGGTACAGATTACTCCAGATGTTAGAGATCTGTATGGTGCAAATTTTCCTTCACTGCTGCGGTCAATTACAGTAGACTGTGAGAGATGGCTATTGTCTACTTTCACATGGGCTGGTAGATGCCAGCTTTTCAAAATGAATATCCTTCCGAGGATATTATATTACCTACAGACATTACCTATCACCATTCCATTATCCTTCTTTAAGACAATTGCACAACTGCAGACAAAATTCATCTGGAGTAACTCGAAACCACATCTAGCGAGATCAATCCTGTATAGACGCAAAAAAGATGGTGGTGTGAATCTCCCAAATATCAAACTGTATTACATAGCCACCCACCTCACGCGGGTAATAGATTGGTGCAGGCATGGTACAAATAAATTGTGGGTACAAATCGAACAGGATTCTACTCCTTTCAGACTTCAGACATTACCCTGGGTGTCACTTCGAAAAGAAGAGTTATTATATGACCATCCGACAATTGGGTCTACTCTCAAGATTTGTGATCACACGTTAGTTAGATCCTTAATGATACCATCTGCCTCTGTCTTGAGTCCGATCCTTAGTCACCCGGACTTTCGACCAAGTCTTGATGACCCCGTGTTCCAACGTTGGATAAAAGCAGGTCTGGATAGGATTGAAAAATGGAGTGAGGGAGAAGCGTGGCCAACCATTGAACAACTTAATTCAATTACCTACCCGACGGCTCTGGGTTTCTGGAGATGTGTACAACTTGTGCATTATCTTCATAGACTCCCTCCTAAGAGGACGTTTTTAAATCCTAAGACACTGTTTGAATCTCTATGCTCTACCACAGTTGACTGTAGGCATGCTTTATCACAGACATACGCGTGTTTGATTTCTCCACCGGACCTCCCGACTCCCCATTTCATGCTGCGATGGGAGACAGATCTTGGTCTCAAACTGTCTACAGAACAGAGATCTGCAATTTATTCTTTAGCTCACTCTACTTCAATAAGCTCAAAACTGCAGGAGGCAAATTATAAATTATTGACGAGATGGTATAGAGTCCCAGCTCATTTGCATAGACTCTTTCCTTCTATAGACCCGAAGTGCTGGAGGTGTGGTGGGGCGGATGGTACAATACTACACGTGTTCTGGGAGTGTGCGAAGCTCCAACCATTCTGGTCGGAGGTGAAAAAGATTACAAGGCAAGTTACGGGATACACGGATGAGTTAGATCCTGGCCTCTTCGTGTTGCACCACTGTAGGATTCCACCAAACAAATAAAACATACACTGTTGAGGTTCTTAGTCATGGCTGCGAGATCTTGCATCCCGATGCTCTGGAAAAAGGAGACGTGTCCTTCTGTGGCTATGTGGATAGAGAAGGTGAACGACCTCATGCTTCTCGAGGACCTGACATCAGCTATACATGATTCATATGAGAAGTTCAGAAACACGTGGTTTAATTGGATGAGTTTCCAACAATCTGACCTGTATAAGTCTCACAGAAGCTCCTGAGGAACTTGCTCTTAAGAACTGGTTAGTAAATGGGTGCGATTGAGAGTTCCTTTTACTCCATTGAGGTTTGGTAACTTCACGAGACCCCTACCTTACCCTCCCTTCTACCCCTCTTCATACCCCCCCACCCATCCTATCCCCCGTTCTGGTCTATTCTACTCTTTTCTTTCTTTATGTGTTTCCTATCTTTTCCTTTCTTTTTTGTTTTTTTATCTTTCATTGTCATTATTATTGGTAATAGACGGGTACCTATGGAGTAGGTAATGCTTGTTTTATAATTCTGACTGGCAAACAACTCCGATGTGTTATACTAGACAGCTTGTTTTTCATGCCAGAGTTAGTTTTAATATTGCTATAGTAAATTGAATACTTTTACCAAGCTTATTGACTATTAGAAACTGATTCGTGATTCAATTAATGAGAATACATTTTATTAAGAACAGTTCTTTGTACTTGCAAGATGATTGAATCTGTAAGTTTTGGTTCTTTTTTCTATTGTTACTATAAAACGAAAAATAAAGAATTTTAAAAAAATAAGATAACCGTACTTTAACCGGGAATCCCCAGCTATAAGGGATATGGTTGTCTCTCAGGACTTTGCACATTGGAGCAAATTCTCTCCTTCTAGCTAGTGTCCCAATCAGATAAATCAAGAAAAACTGCCACTTTAGCATAAGGATTCGGCAGGTCCGGGCGAGATTTCATCGCTTGCATAAAATCATCCTTTGTCTTCTAGGAATGCAGGTATGCCAGGACATCTCTGGGTAAATCCTCATGGACATGAGTAGGCTTTGGGACCCTGTGGATCCTAGCAATCTCCAGTGAAGCAGATGGGGTGTCATGTAGAACAGCAGATAAGAAACCAGTAAAGAAAGAGGACAACTCCGAGTCTTTGACCTCCTCTGGTATCCCCCTGAGCCTCACATTAGATCTGCGAGATCTATCTTCAAGATCCCACAGTTTCAGCTGATGAATAGTCATTTTGTCCTCCAATGCTGCCACACTGTCAGCCAGACCATTATGTGCAGTAGCAAAGCCAGTCATCTTGTGTTCTATATGGTCTGTGCGCTCTCCAAGCGCTTGGACCTCTCTATTAAGCTCACCTAGCATGCCTTTAAAGTCTTCATGCAGAGCAATGCGCAGGGAAGCTAGTAACCGCTCCATAGTAGCTGCCGTCAGCGGTATCCCCTCCTCCTCCGAAGACCTCACCTCACCGATGCCCTCAGAGGAGTGGGAGGGCACCGACCTGGAGCAGGACGCTGGCGCCATCTTGTAGTGCTGCGCCCCTTCACTGCCATTGAAGTCAGTCATCCTGGGCGGCAAGTTCAGTTTCTTCGCAGGTCCACGAGGCATGTCACCGGGAGCAGGAGGCAGCCCAGATGTAGCAGAGCTGTTTTCGGGCTGTTTGTGCCGCGTTAGAGATGATTAATGGCCTGAGCCCGCTGGAGCTCCCCGCTCAAGCAGTCGGCGCCATTAGCTGCCAAGCCACGCCCTCTATATGACCTTTTAATCATGATTTATTCCACTTTTTTTGTCAGCTGTATAATGAAAATACATAATTTTTGCTACATTTTTAATTAATTTTTTTCATTGTGTTCATTGAAGGGGAGAGTGTTAGGGTACCTTTACACGCCGCTACTGGCGGGTGGATACAACCAGCTACAGGCTACAAATGTAGCTTGTAGCGGCAAAATACCCCGTAGTAGCGACGTGTGAAGACGGTAGGAGGCACCCGGCAACAGATACATCTGTTTCCGAGCACTGCCCTGAAACAGGTGGCTACACAGGCGATTGTAGCGAGCTGTATCGGCGTGTAAAGAAGGAACAGAAGGGATGTGTCGACACCAGGCAATGTACCTGGTATGTAGCTGGGGCGTGACACAGGCTCCGGGATACCGCCCCCCTTCAGCGATCATTGGTGGAAGCTCCTGCGTTACGATTGGTAGTCGCTGCATAGGGCGGCATATTTGAGGAGCTGACCAGTCACACTACACAATTGCTCGAGCGTCATGTATTAAACAGCCTCCTGCGATGCCGGGATAATCATGGGTTTCTTGCTTTGTCCTATCAGCGTACGGACGTCTCGTAATCCACAATTGTGGCACGCCTATGTGCTGTCCCTGCTGCACCAGGTCCGCCCATATTAGCTGGTTGTAGCGGTGTGTAAATGAGGTAAGATGAGCTACAGAAGGTGACTTGAGGCACCCGGCGATGTATCCAGAGATAGATGTAACGTAGCGTAGCGCACCTTGTGGTGGCGTGTAAAGATGGTGCGTTTACCGTTTGTAACCGTTTTTGCGTGCTCGTGCACGTGAAGTAGCTGGTTGTATCCACCCGCCAGTAGCGGCGTGTAAAGGTACCCTTAGAGTGGGTTGCTACAGATGCGGTGATATGAATTTTTTTAGTTTTTATTGTTTTGTTTCCACATAAGTATAACTTGTTATTGGAATTTTTTTTGTTAATTTACGGATTTATTTTTTCGTTTTTAAATTTTGTTTTTACTGTTTTATATTTTTTTACTAAGTCTTTATATGGGACATTACTTTGTCCTGCTCTGATCGCAGCTGTACTGTAATGGAATGCTCGATCATTGCATTGCAGTGCAGCTGTCGGAGCTACACTGTCACAAGCCTCACAGGTCATGCTGCAGGCATGATCCGTGAGGCTTACCATAGTCAGGTGACCTAGAAGTTGTCATGGCGATATCAGATCACCATGGCGAGAATCGGACCCTTGCGATTACATCGCGGGGGCACCAATCAGAGGGGAGAGGGAGCATGATCCCTATCTTCTAAGCGTCATGATCAAAATCGATTGTGGTATTTAAGGGGTTAAACTGCCCGAAGCGGTGAGTGCCAGGTCTTGACTTTAACATCAGCTGGAGAACTGGTGTAGATCACGTGGGCACAGCCACTGTGCCCGCAGAATCGCCATGATGTGGCTGTATCAATTCTATGATGTATGGAAACGTCTAAGGTTTTGAAGGGGTTACATTACAACACAAATCCTTTTTTATGAGTTTTCTTTAGCAGTTTTGCCTCAAATTTGCATATCTATCCTGAAACCAGTGAAGTCAATGAGAATTCTCCAATGTTGTGCACAAGCAGGGCCGGCGTTAGGGGGGGCAGACTGGGCAGTTGCCTAGGGCCCCCACTCTCTTAGGGGCCCCCAAAGGAGCTGAACTGAAAATAGCAATAAAACAGTGAAAAAAATGTAAAAATAAACATATTTGGTATCGCTGCGTTCGTAAGAATCTAAGCTATCAATATATGAAGTAAATTAATCCAATTGGTAAATGGCGTAATGGGAAAAAAATAAAAACGCCAGAATTATGTTTTTTAGGCCACCACGTTGTTACAATAAAATGCAATAAAAGGTGATCAAAATGTTGTATCTGACTCAAAATGGTATCAGTAAAAATGTCAGCTCAGGGCACATAAAGTAAGCCCTCACATATCTATGTATCTTCAAAAATTAAAACATCATGGGTGTCGGAAAATAAAAAAAAAATTTTTTTTTTTTTTACAAATTTCAGTTTTTTTTTTTTATGATTGAAATAAAAATGACGTTCAGTATGTTCTTATTCTGACCTAGATAATCAACTTATGAAGTCACTCTTACCATATAACTATGGCCTGTTCCACATCTAAGGTTGGTGTGCGTTTTGCTAAATTTGCCTTTCTAGCCATTTTTACCGCTAAAAACGCATTAAAAACGCTAGCGTTTTTTCCCCCATTGATTTCAATGGGAACGCATGCATTTTTGCGAACGCAGCACAAAACGTCTTCCCCGATGTTTTGTGCAGCGTTTTTGCATGTGTTTCCATTAAAATCAATGGGAACAAAAACGCATGCGTTTTGATGCGTTTTTGTGGTAAAAACGCATGGAAATGCAAATTGAGCAAAATGCAGCAAAATGTTAGATGTGAAAGGGGCCTGAGCATTTAGGGCCCACTTTAACCTTTTGCCTAGGGCCCCACTTTGCCTAAAACCGGCCCTGTGCACAAGTAGCTTATTTTTTTCCTTGCAGTTTTGGTGGAGGAGAAAATCTGCAGCATGTCTATTCCTGGGGCGTTTTTGCAACATTTCTTTGCCCATTGACTTTAATGTAGTCATAAAAAAACGCTGCAAAAACGCAGATATGTGCACATACTGCGTTTTTCTGCATACTTGGTGTTTTTTTGCTGCGTATTCTCTCTCTTTTTCTCTATTTCCTCTCCTCTTTCTCTCCAGTATTTTGCACTTGCAGAAGTTGCTCATTTAGTTTCACAGCAAGCTAATCTTAGGTCTATGAAAGCTACACTGAACAGCTCAGTAGGGGTTAATGAATGGTTCTTTTACAGGGCCAGTAACTGAGTGCAGCTGTTTGTTTTGCAAATAATAGACTCTGTAATTATACAGTGCCATTCAGCCAAAAAACTCAAATGCAAACTCCATTCATCCGAGACTTACGGTAATTAATTAATGATTTTAATGTTCCCCTAATACCAAAGTTTCCTAGTGTAATGGGATATAGGAAGCACGATACTCATAGATACCATGTTTAGTATAAAACGAACATAAGCAGAGGGAAACAGTAAAAAAAGTCCTCAAAACAATTCCTTTAAAAATGTAAAGGTAATCTATCAGTAAATTCAATCCCCCTAACCAAATATATGGGAATGCAAGTCTTTGAAATGTAAATACATCAACACCTTTGTATCTTCTGTCTGTTGCTGCATTCCCAAGTAATTAGTGTTTTCATTCATATGCAAGTAAGGTGTTAGGTGCACTGGGTGTGACAAAGCACTTCAACAGTCCTTGTCTCCTGAACTTGTTGCCTCTCCCTACTGTAGCCTCTTTAGTCTGATTGATGTCAGCAGCCAGGCAAGGAAATTAGACCTAATGCTATCTCAATCAAGCCAAAGAGGTTGGTGCTGGGTGGGGAAATTTGCCCAAAAGATAAAGGCTAGTTAAGTGCTTTGTCAAAACCAGATTACTTAGGCTGGTTTCACACTGCGGTTTTTCACTGATCAGGTTCGATCAGGTTTGTGTGCCAAAACCAGGAGAGGAACCAGGAGAGGAACTTGCAGAGAAAAACTATAATTGAAAGATTGACACCTGTTCAGGTACCGTCACACAGGGAGATATCGCCGGCGATGTTGCCGGCAACTGAGGGGCGTGGCCAAGTTGCGGCGACATCGCCGGAGAATTGCATCATGTGACAGGGCGATAATCAGGAGAAAAATCGCCTGAGCAACATCGCCAGGTTTCCCAACATTGTTGGGAAACCTGGCGATGTTGCTCAGGCGATCATGCCTGATCGCCCTGTGTAACACGGCAACTTGCAATGTTGCGGGCGATTCCGCCTATCTACAACATTGCGGGTTACCGCTCGCTGGGTTGCTGGGCAACCCAGTGAGCAATAGCCGCGGCAACTAGCCGGCGATATCGCTGGGAAGTTGCTCCTTGTGACATCTCCCCGGCGATGTTGCCAGGGATGCGCGCTCCCGCGATCGCCGGCAACATCGCCGGCGATATCTCCCTGTGTGACGGTACCTTTCTAGGTTTTGGAGACACTACTGGTTTTGAAACACAAAACCTGATCGAACCTGACCTGATCTGAACGCAGTGTGAAACCAGCCTTAAAGAGATCCTGTCACCAGGAAAATGCCGTCCAATCTGTAGGAACCATGTTATAGAGCAGGGGGATGGAGCAGTATGATCTATAGGTTTGTGAGAAAACATTCGGTATAAACTGTCAGTGACTGACCATTATCTCTGTATGAACGTATATGCAAAGAAAGTTGTCAGTTACTGATAGGACCGCCCACTAGACCAAAAATCCCAGAAAGAGAAGAGGTTTAAATGATCAAAATACAGTTATACTTAATCTTTTCCCACAAAACTATGCATCAATCTTCTCAATTTCCCCTGCTCTGTAGCATGGTGCCTGCAGTTTGGACTGCATTTTCATAGTGACAGGTTCCCTTTAACAACTCATTTGCATATTAATACAAAAGCTATATACTGCTGAAATATATTGCTGAAATATAAATCCATCTTTATATCTTTATTTCTTCTAAGATCTGCATGCCCAGATGAAAAATTTCAAGGAGGTAATCTTATTGACATAGTTCTTTTAAACCAGGTTCATTGTTCTGGATCCATGTTAAGGTACCGTTACATAGCACGACGTTGAAACTATGTCGGCAACGATTTCGCGGGAGTGCGTTGGTGAGATGTCACATGTCTAGATATAGTGGACTACTCACCAATGATATAGCGAGCAGCTATCGTTCGCACAACCCACCGAACGATACCTGCTCATTGCTGTGAATGGGCGAAGTCGTAAACGACATCGTTATCGCGGTGTCACACAGAGCGATATAGCAGGTTGGCTGATCGTTGATCGTGTGGTTTGAGAACACGTTCTCAAATCTGCGATCAACGATCCAATGATTTATCATAGTTGTATCGCGCTGTTACACGCAACAATGGTCTTACGTCGCTCAAACCGTGACGTTTAAGTGACATCGTTCATGATGTCATGCCCTGTAACGGGGCCTTTACAGTACTAGTATTAGATGATTGAACTATCTATTCTTGTGATATTCCTTTGACCATTTACTCACATGTAAGCATCCTCAGATAGCTTTAAGCGCAGTCGCAGAGATATTGTAATAAGAATCGAGGAGAAGTAGAGATACTTTTCACTGAATGACATGTATTAAAGCCCAATGCAGCAGGTAAAAAAAGTGATTCTTCACAGAGCAGCAAGACATGTGGCTATCTAAGATGGCTGCAAGATGATTACATGGGGAGAAGGGAGGGGTAACTGACATCACAGAAATACAGGGAGAGAGGAAGAACAAAATACTAACAAGGCAAAGCTTCAACCTAGCAACACAGAAAGTGAGGCATTTAATAATTACCAAGTAATGGAACATGACATTCATATAGTGCAGTTTAAATATATATATATATATATATATATATATATATATATATATATATTGTGAGGTATGACCGGCATGAGAGCCCATAGCCGGTATACATCACATCGGTTTTGAGCCGTGCACACAGGGTTAACAGTATCTGAGCCTGTGTGTAGGGGTGATTGCTGGACCTGGCAGTGCACACAGGGTTAATTGCAGCTAGGTCTGTGGCTGAGTGTGAATGCTGATTATCACTACATTGTAGGTGTGGATGTGGCAGGCTGGATAAGAAGGTGTCTAGTGCTGTGTGAGAGAGACTGGAGATAGGAATCAGAGCAGTCCAGTCCCCTGAGATGTGAGGACATGTGTCAGAGGAATCCCATTCCCCTTTGGGACATAGAGGAAGGCTTGCCATATCCATGCGGGAGGCACCTGTCCCTCTGACCGAGTATGTGGGAGCCCGTAAAGGTTATAGCCAATGCCGGACTGTGTGAGTGAATATATATGTGGTCAGTGGATGTGTTATTATGGACAGCATGCTATGTGTCTTATGAAGACTGAAGACGGCTCAAGGGCCAGGCAGTCATAGCCGCCATTGGGATTGATTGTCAAGTCGTGACATAGTCCCGTAGATCCATGTGTGTGTGTCCCAGATCCCGATGGATCCGTGGAGGTCTTGTGTATACAGAGTGAAAGGATTCCTGATACTATGGTGGGTCCTGAGTATGTAGCATATTGGTTTATGTAAAAATGCCATGAATGCTGTTTCATACGTGAATCATAATGGTTTATGGAAAAGTACCATGTATGATATGTAACCGGGTGACTCATAATGGTGTATGCAAAAGTACCATATGATGTATCCAAGTGTGAATATGATGGGAATGATCCCTGTCAATGGGCAAGGCGGCTGTAACCGCCATTGGAACCAGACTGAGGTCTGCAAGGGTCGGTAGGGGACGCCTTGAGGTTCTGTTGACAAATGTATTATATGTAAATTTATTATATGTAAATGTGAAGGGTAGATACGGCAAGGCAGCCGGGAGCGCCAAAGGAGCTGTAGTTAGTGCTACAGAGCATAAGATGTATGTAATGTGAATTGTGATGTCATATTATTATGTAAATGTGGCGCCCCGCATGTGCAGGTGTCACAGAGGGGTATTGCACCCGTAAAAGAGGTGTAATTGCCCCAGCTGCAGGTAGACCCTAGGATGGCGGGTGGGACCCATCCCCAGCACTCCCACATTATTTGAGCGGTGGGAGGTTACCCGGGAGGGGACATAATCACCTCTAGAGGGTTTAAAGAGGTCTTTGGCTAATTGGAAGGAGGCGGAAGGATGACCCGGTCGGTTTCAAGCCGAACCGGAGGGAAGAAGGGATCTTGAGGAGATCATGAAAGTGGGTGCCCGACGTGAGAAGTCCGGGCCCTAGAGAGAAAGGGAGGTCCTCAGAGTGGAGCGACCAAATTCCAGGGGATACTCCAACCCACCACGTCAATGCCGAGCCCGAGGATCCGGCCGGAGTTCATCTTTGAAGTCGGCAACTGGCTGCTGTGGCTTGTTTATCAGCCAAAGCACCCTGCCAGATGGAGCGGTCTGCCCGCTTCCTCACCACGAGGGAGAGGACTCCCAGTACTACCTACACTGGGTATAGGCCCATCCTAGGTGGGGAAGAAAGGACACGGGTTTGTCAACGAAGGTACACCATGGATTCCACCATACCACCTGGGATCCACTTGCAGCCACCCATAAAGCTACCTGTTATTATAACATCTTGCTGAACTGTGAACTGTGTCTGATGCTGCTACAAGTTGACAGTAAAGTACCCGGGAGAAAGTGACTTTGCTTGTGTGTGGTTTTCTCCATCAACCTGTTCTTTTTCAGGAACGCTGCCCCGGAGGAATCGCCCTACCTGTAGGGGGCTTTGCCAACTCAGCCGCAATCCCATCTACCTCCAGCGGACTGTGGCGGCGTTGGTGACCCATCACCAGATGCTACAGGTGGCGTCACGTGACAAAAACTCTAATCCCCTGTAAATATATCCCTTTTTGAAGTGTCACCCAGGCCACGGGATCAGGCACTGCCACCCGTGACATCCCCAGAACTGCCACCGAGCCTGATACCCGAGTACCCCAGGGCCTGGGGCTCGACATAAATAGCCTACGAACTGTAACCGGTATGATTTATGTGGGATATGTGAGTAATAAGCGGTTTATGATGAAAAATTAATAAACCCGCTGTTTATGTTAAGTTAAACATTGTAGTTGGTGTCATTCCATTGCCAAGCAAGTTCCCAGGGGGCGCTACCCCACTATATATATCCACAATTTTATTTTTCAAGGGGTTTTCCACTCCTGGAGAACCCTTTTAAATGATATATGGGGCAGAAAGACTGTACAGAAAAAGAGCGCTCATTAATGTGATCGTTCTGTTCCTATACGCGTGTATTCTGTTGTCAGCATAGCCCTTTGTTTAAAAAGGGAGTTAGGGTTCCGTCACACTTGGCGACGTCCCAGCGATCCCGACAACGATACAACCTGGTAAGAATCACTGGTACGTTGCTACGTGGTCGCTGGTGAGATGTCAAACAGTCAGATCTACTGAACGACGTAACAACGATATGGCAACCCGTATAACTACCTTGGTGGTTGTTGGGACCCTGTCATACAGCAGCTAGTGTGATGACTCAGACCTACGTGGCTGAGTTCTGAGTCGCCAACAAAGTTGTTAAGGCGTCAAACACACCGATGCATGCTGCCTAGCGGGAACCCGACGATCAAAAAATGGTCCAGGCCATTCCGACACGATCGGTGATGTCTCAGCGGGAGCACAGTTGCTGCTACGTGTCAAACATAGCGAGATCGCTGGCGAGGTCCCTGTTGCATCACAAAACCTGTGACGAACTAGCGATCTCGCTAGTGATCTCGTTATGTGTAATGGGGCTTTAAAGATAATTTAATGGCTCACATAAACGATCTAATCAGTTAGTGCACAAGTATAAATGCAATGGCAACTCATCATCACCCCAAAATCATGTTGTGGGTGTACCAATGGGTGCATGGAATGGCTGACAGTGACATACAGTTAGGGCCAGAAATATTTGGAAAGTGACACAATTTTCGCGAGTTGGGCTCTGCATGCCACCACATTGGATTTGAAATGAAACCTCTACAACAGAATTCAAGTGCAGATTGTAACGTTTAATTTGAAGGGTTGAACAAAAATATCTGATAGAAAATGTAGGAATTGTACACATTTCTTTACAAACACTCCACATTTTAGGAGGTCAAAAGTAATTGGACAAATAAACATAACCCAAACAAAATATTTTTATTTTCAATATTTTGTGGCGAATCCTTTGGAGGCAATCACTGCCTTAAGTCTGGAACCCATGGACATCACCAAACGCTGGGTTTCCTCCTTCTTAATGCTTTGCCAGGCCTTTACAGCCTCAGCCTTCAGGTCTTGCTTGTTTGTGGGTCTTTCCGTCTTAAGTCTGGATTTGAGCAAGTGAAATGCATGCTCAATTGGGTTAAGATCTGGTGATTGACTTGGCCATTGCAGAAGGTTCCACTTTTTGGCACTCATGAACTCCTGGGTAGCTTTGACTGTATGCTTGGGGTCATTGTCCATCTGTACTATGAAGCGCCGTCCAATCAACTTTGCAGCATTTGGCTGAATCTGGGCTGAAAGTATATCCCGGTACACTTCAGAATTCATCCGGCTACTCTTGTCTGCTGTTATGTCATCAATAAACACAAGTGACCCAGTGCCATTGAAAGCCATGCATGCCCATGCCATCACGTTGCCTCCACCATTTTTTACAGAGGATGTGGTGTGCCTTGGATCATGTGCCGTTCCCTTTCTTCTCCAAAATTTTTTCTTCCCATCATTCTGGTACAGGTTGATCTTTGTCTCATCTGTCCATAGAATACTTTTCCAGAACTGAGCTGGCTTCTTGAGGTGTTTTTCAGCAAATTTAACTCTGGCCTGTCTATTTTTGGAATTGATGAATGGTTTGCATCTAGATGTGAACCCTTTGTATTTACTGTCATGGAGTCTTCTCTTTACTGTTGACTTAGAGACAGATACACCTACTTCACTGAGAGTGTTCTGGACTTCAGTTGATGTTGTGAACGGGTTCTTCTTCACCAAATAAAGTATGCGGCGATCATCCACCACTGTTGTCATCCGTGGACGCCCAGGCCTTTTAGAGTTCCCAAGCTCACCAGTCAATTCCTTTTTTCTCAGAATGTACCCAACTGTTGATTTTGCTACTCCAAGCATGTCTGCTATCTCTCTGATGGATTTTTTCTTTTTTTTCAGCTTCAGGATGTTCTGCTTCACCTCAATTGAGAGTTCCTTTGACCGCATGTTGTCTGGTCACAGCAACAGCTTCCAAATGCAAAACCACACACCTGGAATACACCCCTGACCTTTTAACTACTTCATTGATTACAGGTTAACGAGGGAGACGCCTTCAGAGTTAATTGCAGCCCTTAAGAGTCCATTGTCCAATTACTTTTGGTCCCTTGAAAAAGAGGAGGCTATGCATTACAGAGCTATGATTCCTAAACCCTTTCTCCGATTTGGATGTGGAAACTCTCATATTGCAGCTGGGAGTGTGCACTTTCAGCCCATATTATATATATAATTGTATTTCTGAACATGTTTTTGTAAACAGCTAAAATAACAAAACTTGTGTCACTGTCCAAATATTTCTGGCCCTAACTGTATAAGGTGTTAACAGCAATGATTGGAGCAGAATCAGAACCTGACTGTTTTCTCACTTCTACCACTTCTTTTTACCTACATTTGTGGTTCAGTGGTATCTCTCCTGCTGGGTGAACTGGTGGTCATCTGTGCAATGTGTTATTGGTGCCCAGAACAGCTGTACAGTCCACATGAGCAGGTTCTTGAAGATTGCAGAGTCTGGGCAGATGTTTTAAGGCTTTGATCAGTTATGTAGCTCTAGCGGTCGGAGGGATTGAAGTGGTCAGAAGACTGGAAGGAAGTAGTCAGTTATGAAATTGTCTATTTATTTATTTGTTTTTTATTTTTCTTATACAGTACATTAGTCATGTGATATTATGCTTAATACATATTCAATGTGTATAGCTGAAGTAACCAATCACATCAACATATACACATTTATTATAGGAACAGTTTAGCAGCAGCCCATCAAAACGAAGATTCACTGTCCCCAATCACGAGACTCTCTGCATATTCCCTTATGAATGTGATGTTGTTAGTACATGAAACAATAGATGGTATTTTTAGCCTTTTACGCAGCACTTGGGATGTGTTACTACATACTTTGTGTCTTTCTGCTGCCTGACCTCTGTCTGACAGTCAATAGAAAAGAATCTAGTTTCTTCTTACCAGTGATGACAGAAATTGCCATGTGGTACAAGGAATGCAGTTGAGAGTCTCTGGACATGGTCTCATGAGCTCCATAGATCTTTCCCTTCTATCCCAGTCACAAGACAACAGCAAAAGCATATCAGGGAATATTATATAAGAATGTCAAGGCAAGACCGTTCAACAAAGGTGCATTTACACTGCACAGTTATCAGGACACTCTTAGCACTTTTCCCTATAACCTGGTACTGTAAACAGGCTGCTGAACACTCAACAAATGAGGTAAATGCTCATCATGGGGGAAATTATTTACTGGCTGGATAAAAAGATCTTTATTTTTGTAAGCACATCGTCCAATGTAAACAGGACATGTGCTGCCAAGAACAATGGCCGCCTATGCATACACAACAATCAATTACTGATCACGCTCTGGATATATGAAGTGTGGTAGGCCTGTCTTTAATTATTATTATTTATTGGCCTTCAGCTCGATCTCGAACTATGGTGACTTGATGGATGAACCCTCTGTAGGAAGTTCGATCTTGCGCAAGCCTAGATAGGTCCACCAGGATCTTCTGCCATTAACTTGACAGTATCAAGCCATCAGGTTGCTGCCGCTTCCTCTTTGCCTTGTTCTTTCTATTTATTCGATCATGATGTCCTTCTCCACTGATTTCCCTTTTTATTGATTTGTCCAAAATAGGCAAGTCGTAGCTTGGTGATCCTTGCATCAAGGGACATGTCTGGCTTGATTTATTCCAAAATTAACCTGTGTGTTCTTCTTGCCATCTATGGTATTAATAACATCCTTTTACAGCACCAGATTTCAAAGGTGTTGATTTTTCTTCTGTCTTGTTTCTTTATCATACATGTTTCACTTCCATGTTACTACAGAAAATACCAGACTATGTACAAGCAGTGTCTTCGTCCCCAGTGATATGTTTCTTGATTTGAAGAGTTTGTCCAGTGACTTCATTGTTGATTTGCCCATAGCTTTACTATTGACTTCTGGTGTTATCACAATTTCTTGAGTGATCATTGATCCGAGTAGGTTGAGGTCATTTACAACTTCCAGTTCATCGCCATCCATCTAAAATGTGTCCCTGTCATACCTGGCAGTAGTTAAAATCTTTATGTTCTTTGTGTTGAGAGACAGTCCCATGTTTGAGCTTTCCATCTTGACACTCTGTAACAAAATCTTTCATTCCACCTACGCTTGTTGCTATCAGTGTTCTATCCTCTCCATCCTTCAAGCCCCACATCGAAGCCATCTCCACATCCCTCCGGCTCCAGCTTAGAAACATCTCACGGATCCACTCCTTCCTTACCCACAACACCACTAAAACACTTATTCATGCCCTCATCATCTCCCGACTTGACTACTGCAACCTCCTTCTCACTGGCCTCCCATCCAACTCCCTCACACCTCTCCAATCTATCCTCAATTCTGCTGCCCGACTAATCAATCTGTCCACCCGCTACTCCCCTGTCTCCCCCCTCTGCCAAGCCCTTCACTGGCTCCCTGCCTCCAAGAGATCCCAGTTCAAAACACTAACCATGGCATACAAAGCGATACACAACCTGTCCCCACCATACATCGCCGCCCTGGTCTCCCGATACCTACCCTCACATAACCTCCGCTCCTCCCAAGAATTCCTCCTCTGCTCCCCCCTCATCTCCTCCTCGCACAACCGCGTCCGGGACTTCGCCCGGGCATCTGCCATACTCTGGAACTCCTTGCCCCAACACGTCAGACACTCTCCGACCCTTAGAAGCTTCAAGTGTCACCTGAAGACTCACCTATTCCGTCAAGCTTACAACCTGCCATGAGACCCAGGCGACCTCCCTGTAACTGACACTCCCCCAGCCTACTGTATCCCCCCCCGCCCCTCGTAGACTGTGAGCCCTTGTGGACAGGGTACCCTCCCCTCCTGTACCTATATGTCCTGATTGTTTAGAGTTATTGTAATTGTGCTTGTCTCCCCTATCCTCATGTAAAGCGCCATGGAACCTAATGGCGCTATATAAATAAATAAATAATAATAATAATAATAATCTGCATATTTTAGATTGTTTAGATTTTGTCTACCAATTTTGATTCCTTATTATTTGGTAAATCCAACCTTCCTGAACATAGCTTCTGCATATAAATTAAAGAGAAATGGTGACAGGATGGAGCCTTCTCTGACGCCTTGGTACTTGCTACTTTGAACCATGCCATGTCATCGTGTTCCATTCAGACTGTTGCTTCTTGATCTATGTAAAGGTTCCTAATGATCAGATGGTTCTTCACACCCATATTCTTCATGGTATTCCAAAGTTTCTGGTAACCAACACAGTCAAAGCTTTTCTTTTAGTCAATTAAGCAAAAATAGAGTTCCTTGTTGTATTCTTTTGCATTTTCTATTAACTTTCTCATGTCAGAAATTACATCTCTTATTCCTCTGCCTTTTCTGAAGCCTGCTTACTCTTCTGGCAACTCTGTCAAAGTAAGGATCTTTCAGGGTATTCAGTAGTATTTTGCGGACATGAGATATGGGTGCAATAGTCTGATAGTTTCCACAATCAGTAGCATATCCCTTCTTAGAAATAGGAATAAACACTTATCCAGTCCTTGGGCCATTTACCAGTTGTCCATATTTGTTGACACAGGCGTGTAATGACTTCAACTGCTGCTTCAGAAGACTTTATTAGCTGTATTGGAATATTGTCATTTCCAGGTGCTTTGTTTTTTTTACAAAAGCTTTATTGCAGCAAAGACTAAAGACTTCATCTTTCAAGATGTTCAGTTCCAGTCTCAGTTTCTTCCCATATCACTGAGTCATTCTTGTAGAGATGGTACATGTATTCTTTTCATCTCTCCTTGATCTGTTCTGGCTCAGTTAGGTTGTTCCTGTTGGGGTCTTCCAGAATTCCCACTCTTGGTTGAAACTTTCATCGTATCACTTTAATCTTTTGGTATGCCTTCCTGGTCTTGCCCTTCAGATGTTTGTTTTCTATATCTGTATAAATCTTCTGGTTGTAAAGTTCTTTGCTCGAATGGCTGGTTTTCAAGCGTCTATCTCCTTCCTCTGTGGTGTCAGTCATCCCTCTCTGCTCTCTGTGCACCGCCTCCAGGGCCATCTCCCTGCATTACAGAGCTTTGTCAGCTCTGCTACAACATAGAGCTGCTGTTATAGGAGACCCCACAGTAGTAAATCTAGCAGGAGGATACTGCCGGCTACGTAGCAGCCCTTAAGCTGAGCAGGTTTCACTTTCAGTTTCTTGTACCCAGCAGCATTGCTCCGTCCTCAGCCCCTGATCTAAAGCACAAACTCAACTCTGCTGCACTGCTGACAGCTCAGCTCAAGGGCTGCTATGTAGCAGGCAGTGCTTTGTCTGCCCAGGGTCCTCCTGCTAGATTTACTACTGTGGGGTCTCCTATAACAGCAGCTCTATGTTGCAGCAGAGCTGACAAAGCTCTGTAATGCAGGGAGATGGCCCTGGAGGAGGTGCACAGAGAGCAGAGAGGGATGACTGACACCACAGAGGAAGGAGATAGACGCTTGAAAACCCGCCTCCCGGTCTTGGGTCTGGTTTGAAACAGATCTTATATAAGTCTTTATTTCAGTGAATCAAGGGAGCATAAATGCTATAGACACCTTGTCAGAATGCAGCCTTAGTGATGCAGAATGTGGCTATGTTATCTTTACATGCTAGGAGGGGGTGACGGGTTCGCTTTAAGGATCTATTCTGTTACCAAGGCTGCAGCAGTATCTCCTGATTCTTTTCCATTGTTTTTCTTGTTTTTTTAGTAACAGTAGTCATTATATTTGTCCATAATTCTTCAGGCCTCCTTTCATTTGTCTATAGTGACTTAAATTAGTTGTGCAGACCGTTGCAAAAAAGCTCAGGTATGTTGATCAAATCGAAGTTGGGAACAACTGTTATCTAGTGCATTTGCACAGCTTGACGCTAATGTTTGCTGTCAAAAGTTAATTATCAGTTCCACAGTCAACTCCTTACCTTGTTTTTGATGTCAACAACTTTCATTTTTGGTAAACACATATGTAATCAATCTTATTCTTATAGGTCCCATTCGGTGATGTCCATGTGTAGAGTGTCCTTGTGCCTTTCGTCCTGACATCTCAGTACAGCAGGGCGTGGTGAAGTCACTACTGCACATTGATGTACTGAGATGTGCAGAGCACTGGATGCAGCGGGGCAGGCCAGACAGAACAAGAGGTATGTATTTATTTATTCAATCAGTGAATACACGGTGACCAGAGAGCTATGGGGTGCAATATATTATATGGAGGACTATAGAGACTGCATTATATTACATGGAGGATTATAGAGATGGCATTATACTATATGAAGGATAATAGAGACGACATTATACTATAGGGAGGAATATAGAAGCTGCATTGTATTTTATGGAGGGTTAGAGACTACATTATACTATATGAAGTAGTATGGGGGCTGGAGTGTACTATATGGTGGACTATAGAGGCTGCATAATACTATATGGAGGACTGTAGAGACTGCATTATTCTTTATGGAAGATTATAGAGACTGCATTATACTATATGAATAGCTATAGAGGCCGCATTATACCATATGGAGGATTATAAAGACTGCAGGGCTATAGGGTCTGCATTATATTATTCAGAGGACTATAGAGGTTGCATGGGGCAATAGAAGCTGCATTATGCTATATGGAGGACTATAGAAGCTGCATTATACTATTTGGAGGATTATAAAGGCTGCATTATGTTATATGGAGGTATATGAAGGCTGTATTGTATTACATGGCGGCTGCATTACATTATATGGCAGCTGCATTATATTATATGAATCCTGAATTATATGGAGGGCTATGGAGACTGAATTATATTATACTAGCTGTAGAGTTCGGCATTGCCCAGGTGTAATGTCCATATAGGCTCGTAATGCTCATATATGGCAATATCACCCACATATGGCAATATTGCCTATACATGATATTGTATGTATGTGTGTGTGTATCATAGTCCCATCCCCGCCCAGTAGCCCCGCCTCTTCATAGTTCTGTCTCTACACATAGCCCCACCCCTCCCAGTAGCCATGCCCCTTTCATAGCACCATCCCCTGTATAGCCCCCTCCCTGTCATACATCCATCCCTCCACATAGTCCCGAAGGTGGGGCTATGTAGAAGAGGCAGGGTATGTGGAGATGCAAGATGTGAAGTAGGGTGTGGCTATGTGGAGTTGATGTGGCTACGTGAAGTAGGCATGGCAATATGGAGTGGGAGGGGATTTGTAATGTGGGTATAGCCATGTGGAGTGGGTGTGGCTATACGGAGTAGGCATGGCTATGTGGAGTGGGCATGGCTTTGTGTGGTGGGTGTTGCCATTTTGAGTGGGCAGGTCTTGCCACATACACACACACACATACATACATACACATACACTCAGCTTTATATATTAGATGGAGGGCTATGAGGGGTGCATTATAATGGATAGAGAACTATATGGAAACATTTTTCTATATGGAAGGCAATGTGGGGCCATTTGTACTATATGAATGGCTATGTGGGGTGCATTATACCATAAGGACTCCCATTACTATATGGAAAGCTATGTGAAGCCATTATAATATTTAAATGACTTTTGCTGCGCTGACCAGGGCAGGAGGTGTACCAGGCTATTGAAAGTAGTGTATGATAATGACCAGTTTTAGAAGAGTGACGTAAAAGGAGTTGTGTATCCTTAAGGATGAATGCAACTTTAGACAGTAGGACACTTCATTGATCCTCTGCAGGACCTTGAATGGGACAATATACCGGGGTGACATCTTGAAGGAAGGGACATTGAGATGGATGTGTCTGGAAGAAAGCCATACTATGTCTCCTGGCTGGAATGGCAGAGGGTCTAAGCGTCTCTTATCTGTGTGATCCTTCATGCAGGGTTGTAGCTTGCTCCAAAGAAGACTTGGCTTTAACCCAGATTTTGGAGAAGTTGGAAATTTTTGGTTGTTGCCCCTAGACTAGTAAGAAAAGAGAGTTAGTTAATGATCCATGGCAGTGGAGACACCCAATCACTGTCATGGCTGTTCAGAAAGTGCCGGAGGTAGTATGAGAGAAATTGGTTTACCTCCT
This sequence comes from Allobates femoralis, assembly GCA_033576535.1. Taxonomy (NCBI): domain Eukaryota; kingdom Metazoa; phylum Chordata; class Amphibia; order Anura; family Aromobatidae; genus Allobates; species Allobates femoralis. The sequence goes on along the minus strand of JARQOC010000005.1, from coordinate 238,183,977 downwards.
CCATTTGACCATTGGACTGAGAATGGTAAGCTGAATAGAAGTCCAACATCCGGCAACAGCTTGCAAACAGATCACCAGGACTTGGAGATGAACTGGACATGATGTGGTGCAGAAGGCCATAAAGGCAAAGGATATGCTGAACAAAGAGTTCTGTCAGTTTAGGTGCAGATGCCAGGCAAGACAATGGAATTAAGTGCGCCATTTTAGAGAACCTCCCCAGACAACGGAGCATCCCGATGACTTGGGAAAGTCCGTAATGAAGTCCATGCCACTATATTGAGCGGTCGGAATTGGCAGTGGCAAAAGACTACCAGCTAGTAGACTTTTTAGAGTCTTGTTGCGAGCACACGATTGGCTGGCCACCACAAAATTCAGCACGTCCTGTCATTGTGTGGGCCACCAATAGTGATGAGAGATAAGCTGCAACATTAGAGCCCAGCGTGACCAGCAAATTTAGAGCAATGTCCCCACCGTACCACTCTAATTTTGTCCTTTTCTCCCACCATAGTCTTATCCGGGGGAACTTGAGTGAAGCAAAACAGAGCTACAGTGATCGGCTTGGAAAGCTCGATGATGTTTTGTGGGTCCTCTTGTTGATTGACAATTCAGAAAAAACTGCAACACTCAATCCTGTCAGTGTGCACAGGTGAAACTCCAAACACAATAATTACAATAATAAGAAAAGCGGCACTCTGCTATGACAATGTGCAACTTTTTTACTGTTGTAATTATTGTGTTTGGCATTGCACCTGTGCACACTGACAGGATTGAGTGCCGCAGTTTTTTCTGAATTGCAGTATAGGTTCATGCCCTCTGTTGTGAAGAAAACAACACCTCCTGTCTTTACTAGCTTTTTTTACTGCATCTAGCCAAGCAAATGCTTTTTGGCTAGTTTCACTGTTTTACTAGGTAGCTGTGGTCCAGTGTTCTGTTGTAATCTACTGTCACACAGTGCAGAAAACACTTTGTATTACATCTGCACAAACCTACTTACCAAAATCTATTTGGGGTAGTACCACTGTTAGGCCACTCAGCTCTGCTAGTTTTACATCCATAGTTTTTTGTGCCTACAACTACAGAGTTGCCAATTAGTTACCCTCAAATATGAGTGGTAAAAGGTCTGCTGATGGTGGAAAGGGGAATAGGCGTGTTGGAAAGATTAAAAATATTTGTGTCTGTAGGTTAGGTGCTAAAGTAACAGAAACATCTGCTGAACAAATACTGTCTTCAAGCCAAACTAAAATGTCTACTTTTCGTGGGCTATCTGCTATTATCCCTTTCTTATGCAGCAAAGGATCGCTAAAACTTGTTGATGAGGCCCAAAAAGAGCAGGTGCTTCAATGGATATCAAGCGCTCCATCAAGTACGCCCTCCTCCACTTCAACTTTAACATCACAAACACTCCAGTCCTCAAAGGTGTCACCCCAATCGCACTTACTTCCTCACAGCTCACAAGTCTCTAGCCTCCCTATTGACTATGGGTTAACACAGATGGGTGAGTCTCCAGAGCTGTTCACTCATACTATAGCCTGGGAATCAGAGGTCTGCTCCAAAGCTTCGAGTCAAGACAGAGAAATTATCTGCACCGATGCCCAAAATCTTTTTGAGTTGGATCCAGGCCCAGATGAAGATGGGTCCAAGCATAACGTAACCCCTGTTGGTGGAGACAATGAGGCAGATGATGATGAGACTCAGATACCTCATTGTACTGACAACTTGACTTTGCACTCAGGGCAGGAAGAGTTTGACTCTGAGGACGACGAGTGTGAGAACACACCGGGTGATGATGAGGTTGGAAATCCCACTGACTGTCAACCCACAGGCAGGCAGTTGATGAGCTCAGCAGAGGAGGTGGAGGAGGATGCTAGTGATAAGGTTAGGTTGCGGCTTCCTGAACAGAGACTGAGTCCTGGAAGCACGTCAAAAACTGCGTCCTCAGCCACAACTCTGCCTGTGTGCAGAACCCGTGGTGGCTCTGCAGGTCGCATGGGCGCTAAGCCTTGCATAGTCTGGGCCTTTTTTGAGATCGCAAAGGATGACCCAACTCATGTTATTTGTAAAATTTGTAAACAAAATCTGAGTAGAGGCCAAAAAATCAATAGTTTGTTTACTTCATGCATGAACCGTCACATGGACATGAAGCATAAGTCACAGTGGGAATCTCACTGTGCTACAATGCGGCCCAGCGGGCTGGCCAACCACCGTCTGGCCCATCAAGTGCATCTGGAGCTTCTTCATCCTCTCTGACTGTGGGGACAGCTGTCACACAGGCTTTCGGCCGCAGAACTTCCACCTCCTTACCACAACAGCCAGTGTGATTGACAGGTCATCAGCTGTTTTGTAAGTAGAAACACCTTCTGCTGTTGAGTAGAGATGAGCGATGTTCGATTCTAATAGTTCGCCAATCTCAAATTCGAGTTGATTTTGGCCCTATTCGAGTCATTTGCCGAATTCGAACAATTTGGTTCAAATTCGGCGAATTTCGAACATGTTCGATTTTGGTTCGAAAATGCGGCAGATGCGGTCAGAAAACCGCATCTGCCGCATTTTCAGCCAAAATAAACATTCCCTAAAAGAAAGAAAGTGTTAAAAATAAAAAAATAATCAATGCTCACCTGTACGCGGTCCACCGAAGCCTCCGGCAAGGTCCTGTGGCTTCTAGGAACTGTGGTGACGTCATGTTCTCGCGGGAACTCCGGTCACATGTGAGAGCATGACGTCACCACAGGTCCTAGAAGCACAGGACCTTGCCGGAAAGCTTAAAATAGATATTTTTATGTTTCGGACCCTTTCTTTAAGTAAAAGAAAGTGTCCGAATCATAAAAATATCTATTCTAAGCTTTCCGGCAAGGTCCTGTGCTTCTAGGAGCTGTGGTGACGTCATGTTCTCGTGGGAACTCCGGTCACGTGACCAGAGTTCCCGCGAGAAGATGACGTCACCATAGGTCCTATTAGCAATAGGACCTTGCCGGAAAGCTTAAAATAGATATTTTTATGTTTCGGACACTTTCTATTACTTAAAGAAAGTGTCCGAATCATAAAAATATCTATTTTAAGCTTTCCGGCAAGGTCCTGTGCTTCTAGAACCTGTGGTGACGTCATGTTCTCGCGGAACTCCGGTCATGTGACCGGAGTTCCCGCGAGAACATGACGTCACCACAGGTCCTAGAAGCCACAGGACCTTGCCGGAGGCTTCGGTGGACCGCGGACAGGTGAGCATTGATTATTTTTTTATTTTTAACACTTTCTTTCACTTTTTTTCACTTCCACAATGTATGTATATACATTGTGGAAGTGAAAAAGCCCCACAAGCTCGGTTTGTTCGTTTTACGGGGTGTTCGACGGTGTTCGTCGAGCATTCGACGAACATTCGTCGAACACCCCGTTGATTCGGCGAATCGAATCGAATTCGAACACCGGGGTGGTGGCTCATCTCTAGTGTTGAGCGCTGTCAGACATCGAGAGCACCACCTTTTTATGAATGCGATATATGTCCTCCTGCAGCTCACAGTCCAGCAGTTTGTCTGGGACACCCTACTCAACCCTGTCTCAGCACAGCAGCCAGCCCTCAGTTTGTCAGATGTGGACAAGTAAAAGACCATTTACTCCTACCCATCCCAAAGCTAAGAAGTTGAATTTCACCATCTGCAAGCTGTTGGCTATGGAAATGCTGCTTTTCCAGCTGGTGGATACAGTGGATTTTTGAGACCTTATGGCTGTCGCAGTGCCCCAGTACCAGATTCCCAGTTGCCACTATTTCTTGAAGAAAGCTGTGCCTGCACTACACCAGCATGTTGCACACAACATCACCACTTCCTTGAGAAACTCTGTGCGGGAAAGGGTGCATTTCACCACAGACACCTGGACGAGTGAGCATGGACAGGAGCATTACATGTCGCTGACTGGGCACTGGGTGACTATGGTGACAGCAGGAAAAGGGGCTGCTGTGCAAGTCTTACCATCCCAAAGGGTTGTGCGTCAAACCTCTGTTTCTAGATATTTCTCAACTGCTTCTGCCTCCTCCACTTCTTCTAGGTCCTGGACCTGCGCCCAAAGCCTGTCTGGTAATGTGGCCCGCGTTTAAACTGCGCAGAAGGAATCCAGCACACCTCCTTACTATGCAGGCAGCAGGGCTCAATGCCATCAGGCGGCGTTTATGTTAAAATGTCTGGGAAATATCAGTTACACAGCTGAGGACTTATGGTCAGCTCTGGAGACCGTGTTTAATCAATGGTGGTCTCCACTGAACCTGCAATCAGGGAAGGCCGTGTGCGACAATGCTGCCAACCTGGGTGCGGCCCTTTGCCGGGACAAGGTGACACACATGCCTTGTATGGCTCACGTCTTGAACCTGGTTGTCCAGCAAGTCCTACGCCCACTATCCCGGCCTGGATGCGCTTCTGCAGAGGGCATGGTCGCTGTGTGCTAACTTTCACCGTTCGCATCCTGCAGCTCAATGACTTGCATCACTACAGAACCTGCTGGTTCACCACCTGAAATGCGATGTGCCAACACTATGGAATTCCACTCTGCACATATTGCAGTGACTGTGGCAGCAGCGACGAGCCCTGGTGCAATATGTTATCACGTATAGCCTGGGCCAATGCGATCCAGAGGTGGGGCAAATCACGCTGCTGGAGTGGTCTCAGATCACGGACCTCTGCACCCTTCTGCAGAGTTTTGAATTGGCTACTAAGATGTTTAGCGCTGGCGATCCCATTATCAGCATGACTGTTCCGGTCAGACAATGTTAGTACTGCTTTTCCCCAAAACACCAGTAGTGCACATAATGAATATCGCAGTTTTAACTTTCCAACCCGTGGAACGTCTATCTGGTAACAGCAATTTTGCAGAATCGTTTCACTATTGATTTAGACCATCCTTTGCAACGCCAGAAGAGAGAACAAGTCTGACACATAGTGAATGCCTAGAGAGCATGGTTCAGGAGTACAGCTAAATATCGATGCCATAACTGTGGAACTGGACCCTTGTGCATTTTGGGCTTCAAAACTGGAAAAATGGCCTGAGCTCGCCACTCATTCCTTGGAGATTTTGTCGTGCCCCGCAGCAAGCGTTCTCTCTGAACATGTCTTCAGCACTGCTGGTAGTGTGCTGATGGATAAGCGCACGCGGCTGTCCAGTGACAGTGTAGACAGACTAACGTTTATCAAGATGAATAAGTCATGGATCCTGAAGAACTTTTCCACCCCTGTGTCAGCCTGGGGAGACTAAATGCTTGTGTACGTTTCAATGTGCTGCATTAAACTCCCCATTTCAATATTTCAACTCTGGGGCAATTGATACCACTTATGTGGTGGCTGTGCTTAATTTTTTTGATAAATGGAGACTGTTGTTGAGCTCTTCTTGCTGTTTGTTGCTTGAATCGAGTAGGGCTCTCTGAGCTCAATACCTATCCCTGACACTCCTGCCCCTGTTTCTGAATATTCAACCTTTTTGTCCACCGAACCAGTGATTAACAAATTTGCTGTGTTCATATCCACCATTTTTGGATGCTTAAAAGCAGTGATTACTACATCTCCCTTAATGTTTGTGTAAACTGGTTTTGGGCATCAAACCAGGTTTTGGCAAATGGGATGTATACACATGAACAGTTTTTAGGCCCTTAAAAGCATTGTTTGGTCAATCTCCCCTGTCCACTAGGCCTATACAGGTCACTGAATCACAAAAAAACAGTGAAACAAACGTGTAAAAATACTCTGCTGTAAAAAAACACCGTAAAAAGCAAGTGCTGCTGAAAAAGTAGTAAAATACAGGGTATTTAGTTGATACTTTTTTGCAAAAAATATATACTAAGCCGCTCTACCACTTCAAGGTAACCCATATCAGAGCAGTCCCTGTCTGATGTATTTAAAACCTGACCATGTGTATTGGTACCTAAATGAGCAGGATCCAGACAGGTGCAATGTCTGACTTGGACTGAATGCAGATGACGGCTTTTTATGTGCAGGGCTTAAAGGGAGGGGTGGGTGACTCCCCAATCTTGCAGAAACAAGAAGTAATTTAGACAATAACAAATGAACCACGCACACAGTGAACACGTCTGTAGGACAGTGTTCACACCATTAAAAGACTGAATCACAAAAAACAGTCAAACAAACATGTAAAAATACTCTGTTGTAAATAAACACAGTAAAAAGCAAGTGCTGCTGAAAAAGTAGTAAAATACAGGGTATTTAGTTGATACATTTTTTGCAAAAAAAAGTATATTAAGCAGCTCTACCACTTCAAGGTAACCCGTATCAGAGCAATCTCTATCTGATGTATTTGTGGGCCCTGCTAACCACAGGTACCCACAGACTCACCCGTAGCATGGATGGGTTTCCACAGCGGGTACACAGCTACACGCAACACCTTCTACCCCAGCACAGTAGGAGGAGTTCGACATGCTGCTTTTAGGCAGGGTCCCCTATAAATACTGATGCTGGGGGCAGAGTTAGACAGAGTGTGTACAGACGCTACAAGAGCTGCAAAGAAGTGCTGGTGTTCGGTGTCGCGTTTGGCCTGAGCCAGTGACCCTGACCAATCTCCGGTAGCCCTGCAAGGCCCAAGAGTGGGGTTGAGAGGCAAGGAGAAGAGGCAGAACAGTGGGGGAACCGTGGAGCCAGCGTTAGGTTCACCCCCAAGCAACCACCAGACACCGAAGTCCGCGTCCACTGGAGTGCACCAGGCCCAGTGGAGAACAACGGAAAACTGTGGAGACTTCAGTCTCCCGGATTCCTGCGCAGTCACATACCATGGAGCCAGGCACCCCGGGAAGAGAATCAGCAGTAGTCAACAGAGGGTATCCCGACGACAGCACAGGAGGAGAATGAGAGAGCAGAGGAGGCCAGCCAAGTTCTACACAGGCGGGGGCTTCACACACAAAGGGAAAGCAACAAGTAGGCCTTATACCCACTCGCTGTGGAGACTCAGAAGTGCATCCTGAACACCCGGTGGTACTCTGGACGATTTACCTGCTTCAACACCAGTAAAAAGGTAAAGAGCAACAAGCGGTGTGTGTGTTAGTTCCTTCCTCGCGCCCCTGCCATCCTCAGAGATTGTCCCGTTATCCAACCATCCGGCCAGGTCCCTGCTCATCCATCCATCACCAGCACCCCTGCTCATTTAGGTACCAATACACATTTACATGCGCTGATACATGTTACCTTGAAGTGGTAGAGCGGCTTAGTATACATTTTTTACAAAAAAAGAATCAACTAAATTCCCTGTATTTTACTACTTTTTCAGCAGCACTTGCTTTTTACTGTGTTTTTTTACAACAGAGCATTTTTACACGTTTCTTTGACTGTTTTTTGTGATTCAGTCTTTTGGTGGTGTCAACACTGTCCTACAGACGTGTTCACTGTGTGCATGGCTCATTTGTTTTTGTCTATACAGGTCACTGACCCACTTGACTAGTTCTTTCTGTAATACTCCGCAAAATGTATAGTTGTCCTACTTGTGTGTGGCAGGGCATAACATTGATAGGAGCGCTTGCATGAGCTTTGAGTTTATCAGGCCTACTAGGCCTAAGCAAGTCACTACTGTGACTTGCTAAGTGACCTACTGACTATTTTTTCGGTAATATTCCACGACACTGATAGTTGTCCCACCTGTATGCGGCAGGGCATAACATTTATGGGAGCACTTGCATGAGCTTTGAGTTTATTTGGCTCACTAGGCCTAAATAGGTCACTGACCTACCCGAATAGTTTTTTCAGTAATACTCCACGAAACTGAAAGTGGGTCCCACCTGTGTGTGTGTGTGGGGGGGAAATAATATTGATGGGAGCCCTTGCATGAGCTTTGAGTTTATCCGGCCCAGTAGGCCTAAACAGGTCACTGACCTACCTCTCCATTATTTCCTGTAATACCCCACGACACTAATAGTTTACCCACCTGTGTGTGGCGGGGCATAACATTGATGGAAGAGCTTGCATGAGCTCTGAGTTTATCCGGCCTAGTAGGCCTAAACAGATCACTGACTTACCTCTCTAGTTTTCCCTATAATACGCCACAAAACTTATAGTTGCTGAGCAATGTTTAACTTTAAAATGCTAGGCCAGGTCCTGTTCCAGACCATGTGCCATGCAGGTAGGCTGGGCCATTCAGCAATTTTTGGTCTGGGACAATTGATGCCATTTTGCTGTGGTCTGACCCTTTGGGAAGAGTGAGGAATCTTATTGGGGTCCCCTTGCTGTGTGGTACATGATGTGAGAAGGGCGTGACACCTGTGTCTCATTCTCCTTTTACACCTCCACCTCTTTTTAATTAATGTAGAAAACTACTGCCACTTTTCCCCTGTAACTCATTCATTTGTCAATTCAAAGTCAGTTTCATTCACATCTGAAATTTTAGGTGAATGTTAACCACCTTCTATTTTGAAGTGCTTTGGAATAGTGTGCAGGCTGGCACAGACTGTGTCTCGTGCACCCATGCTACGCCATGAGACTATTGCACTGTGGGTATATTGTTGTCACTTTTCCTGGTGCTTGTTGTCTATTGTGAGTAATTTGGCAGCTTTTGGACACCTTTGAAGGTGTTTTCTATGTGTTTGCTATTGATTCCAATGGCGTTTGACGGTGTTCAACGAACATTCGACAAACAATTCGACAAACACACCCCAATTACACAGTGTGATTTCAATCCTATAGAGTGCGGACGATTGTAGCGTTCATCATACTGTGTATTGAGGGTGCAGTGGGTCATTATACTGTGTCTTGTGAGCTCTGGGATTATTTTCTGTGTATAGAGGAACTATGGATATACCATTCCGTGTATAGGAGAGTTGTACATGGTACAGGTATTATTAAATGTTAAAGAGGCACTTAAGAAGAATTATTGGGGCACTCAGAGTATTGTGAATGTCAAACGTGCACATGAAGCATTTTAAATTTCTAGATATGAAATGTGTATACTTTCTTTGCCAAATGTGTCTTTGTTGCAATATCTGGAGACAAAAGGAGAGGGAGCACAATGTGAAGGACCAGGTGGTAATTATTAAAGGGGCCAAAGGCCACTTACCTATTGAGGTTGTGCACTCCTGCACAACCTCAGTTGTAGTGCGTTGGTGGAGGGTAGCATGACTGCCGCTGGACTGGGCTGCTGGACTGCTGGCCTCTGCCACTTCCGCTCACGCAGCGCTTCCGGGTGGTGTCACGTGATCGGATCTCGCCGGAAGTATGTCACCATGGGTCCTCTAGCGTGGGGCCTGGTTGCTAGGTAACTGCAGGTCCTTCAGACAGCACCGTTTGATTGTAATAATATTCGGAGCTGCTCCTGCTGCTGTTCCCTCAGCAAGGGAAGGGAAATAGAGGCAGATTGTAGTAGCGGTCTGATGGAGCACTTCTAAGCCCTGTGGGTGGTTATTAATCCTTCCTCATTCTCGGGTTCTGTACCAGAGGCCTGGGAGATTGAGGGTTCTGAACAGGATCTTAGCTGTTCCCAGGACTGCGCTTTTCTGGACACAGAGTTCAGATGTTGCTCCTGGGATCTGTTGCAGCCATTTTACCAAATGGCTGGTATAGTGTAGTTGTTAAGTACACTTCCTCCGAGATGGGAGACTGGGGTTCAAATCCTGGCCCTTAAAGGTTCTGCTCCTGTTCCCCAGGGGTCCTGATGAAGTACTAATACCTACACGAAACGTACGTTGGGGTCCGGATCCAGGGGATCCTCCACTGCTGGGGGCTCTTTTCTTACAGTATGGTAATTATGCTTTGGTACCCATTTATATAGGGGTTACCAATTTGGGTCCCCTTTTGACCCTTCTCTGGGCAGTAATTACTCAGGTTTTGTATAGCTGCATATGCACTTTATATTGTTTACTGTTGACATGTTCCTGTAATTTACTGTGATTGTATACCCTTTGTAAGGGTCTCTGTGTTATTTATCCATTGTGATACGTATTGTGTACTGTACTATCCTTTACCTGTACTCATTGCCACTACTGTATTGAATTTTGCTCCAGCACCATCTGTGCTTATCCGCATATCTTTGAAGCCAGTTTATTTGGGACAATAAATATACTTGTACACACTTCCTCTCCTTGCTTTTTTATCTATAACCATGTCTATAACTATGTTCATCTTTTCACACATGCCTGCTGGCATAGGCAATCACTTTGCCATTCTGCTTCTGCGCTAAGACAGCTCCTAACCCCACATTGCTGGCATCGGTGTATAGCATAAATGGTTGGTTGTAGTCAGGATAAGCCAGGATCTCTTCACCAATCAGGGCCTCTTTCATTTGTTTGAAGGACTCTTCTTGTTCCTTGCCCCACTCGAATGGAGGACCTCTGGACTTGCCTCTCTTGGGCTGAACTGCCAGGAGATCTTGTAAAGGTGCTGGTTTCTTCGAATAACCCTTGATAAATCTCCTGTAGTATCCCACCAGTCCCAGGAACTGACGTACCTCTCCGATGCTTCTTGGCTCTGGCCATTCTCAGATTACGGTTACCTTATCCGGGTCTGGTGCCACTCCTTCTGAACTGACCACATGACCTAGGTACTGGACCTTTGGCTTTAGTAGATGGCATTTGGATAGCTTCAGCTTCATCCCATACTTGACCAATGCTTCAAATACCTCTGCCAGATGTTTCAGATATTCCTCACAGGTTTTAGAGTACACTATGACGTCATCTAGGTAGAGTAGGACAGTCTCAAAATTTTGGTGCCCCAGGCAACACTCCATCAGCCTCTGGAATGTTCCGGGTGCATTACATAGTCCGAATGGTGTCGGGCCCACAAGGGTCTGGGGTACTCGGATCTCGAGCGATTGGGTACGAGGATGTCACGGGTGGTCGGTGCCCGAGTCTGTGCCCTTGGGGTGACAATAAAAAACGGGGGTGTATTTACAGGGATAAGAGTTTATAGATGAATGTCGTGACGCCACCTGTAGATCCGGTGATGGCACCAGCGCTGCTGGGGCCTCCGGGGTGATGGGCGGCAGCAAGGTGTTATAGCTCCATACAGGTGGAGCGGGGTCCCTGGGGCCGTAAGGGTAGAATAGTGGAATAGGGTAGCACAGTCATTGCTGTGTGGGACAGACCGGAAGGATGGACACACACAAGAAAGTCTTTTCTGTACCTTTACTGGAAGTTTGCAGGTACACTTCCAGGGTTGAAGGATGCACGCCGGGATTTCCACACCGAGTGGGCTATAGGCCTCCTTGTCCTGCTCCTTTATCCTGAAGTCTGGCGTGTGTGGAACCAAGCCTGACTTCTCCTGTCTCTTTCACACCCGTGTTGCTGCACTGAGGGCTCTCATTGGCTACTGCTACCTCATACACGGCTCCTGGCTCTCAAATGTGGAGTGCTGCGGTTGTCCGGGAAGCTAAGCCTCCACGGTGTACTAGGATTCTCTGCTGGGCTAATCTCTTCCTTGTAGACTCCAGTCACCGGTGTTCTCTTGGGGTGAGCCGGTATGGCTCCTCTGCCCCGCTGTACTGTTCCTCGCCTCTGCCTTCAATCCTCACTCTCTGGACCTTTACACTGGCTCTGGCGGTGCACTGGTTTCGGGCCTAGCACGGCTCCGGTAACCAGTTTTGCTCAATAGGTTCTGAGCTGATCTTCACAGTTATCCTAGCGACGGCACACTCTGGCTAACTCCGCCCCCAGCACCTGTATTTATAGGGGATCTGGCTTAACAGCAACCAGTGGTGCTCCCCCTACAGGCCTGGAGTGGAAGATGTTGTGTGTATGTGGTTACCAGATGTGGAAATCCCTTGGTGTACTAGTTGGTCCTGTGGCTATCTGGCACAGAATGCCACAAATGGCATGCTGCTAAATTCACACAGACCCATGGGTGTAGTAAATGCCTATTTATCTGCCTATAGTCAACACACATTCTCCTGCTGCCATCCTTCTTTTTGACCAGGGCTAGTGGAGCTGCCCAGGGACTGCAACTATCTCTTATGACCCCTGCATCCTTCATGTCCTGTAACATCTCTTTGGCACGCTGATAATGGGCTGGTGAAATAGGTCTGTATCGCTCTTTGATTGGTGGATGTGTGCCTGTGGGTACATGATGTTGTACCCTTTAATCCTACCAAAATCGAGTGGATGCTTACTGAATATGACTCACCGTTGCCGGATGCTCACGTCTCAGGCGATGCAGCACTTGTCACGGTTCCGCGCCTGAGGCTGTGGGGCCCGGTGGTCAGATCAAAAGGGATGAAAAGATGGGAATGATTCTTGTTTGTCGTGACGCCACCTGTGGGGTGATTGCACCGATGCTGCTTGGGCCTCCGGGGGATGTGCGGCAGCTTGATGGGATGCTCCCCACAGGATGAGCAGGGGTCCCCGGGGCCAGGAGCTGCACTAGATGGAATACGGCAGCTCGGGTAGTTGCTGGGCAGAGTTAACAACAGTTCTGAAGAAAGGCACGGACACCAGATTCCTCTGTAATGGGACTTTACTGTAGCGGTTGGTATGGTCCACGGTATACAGTCTTTAGGTAACGGACCGGGTGGTCCCAGTGATGACTGGTCTTAGTCCCTCCTTTATCTAACCTTCTATTCTGGTTGCTGTTGTCGCCTTAGTGCGCCAGTTCGAGGTACAGGGAAGACTTCTTTAGGATTCCCTACCGGCGTACATCCCGGTTGAACAGGGACCTGTTTCCCTATTGTGGGTATCTCGCTGGCAAGACGGCTAGATTGCGGCTGTAGTGAGGTGCTCCTAAGAAGCCGTTCCTTCACTCCGGTTTCTGCAGAACAGTGATAGACATCTGTTCGCCTCAGACCAGGCGTCTGGTGAGGTGGGGCACAGGTATGCTTGAACCCGCTCTTCTTGCCCGTATTCCGGTCTGGGTTACCGCTTATTGGTGCCCAGCCGGTAAGTTACTTTCTAAGGGCTGCACGGCACGGTGCAGGTCCCTGCTCCTTCTTCTCCTTCGTTACTCCACTCCTCTTAAGTTACTAACTCCCCCCACACACACTACACCTTTCACTCCTCCCACCTGATTGGCCCTCTACCTCTAATGTGTTGTGTGGTGTATGGAGCTCTGGGTTTAACCATTTCATCACTGAGACGGAAGATATGACATCTTCTGTCAGGGATGCAATACCTTCCTGTGACGCACTCGTTGCGGGGCGCCACAAATACCTGTTCATAGTCCCGGACTACCTGGTAGACACCATGCTTCTTATGTTCAGGAGTGGAGTCAGTCCCAACATGGAGCTGTTTACACCAGTCCTCCAGCTGCCCCTTGGAATTGTTATCCTCCACCGAGTCTGGTGGGGTCAAGGGTTCCCCTGCTTGTGTAGCGTTGTTATGAACAGTGTACAGCTTAGCAACGACAGAATACCTGGGTAGTTTCCCTCGTCCTCCCCACAATTTAAGATGTGGATGGGTACCCTTTCCTTGCGTACATCAACCAACCCCTGGATGTCAAGAGTGTAGGCCTGTGTTCTGTACTGATGGGCTCTAGTACCGCCTGGTAGTCCTATCCCCTTAGGCCTATAGCTGCTCGGCACCAGATCATTATTTCACTCATCAGGGGTACAATATTGGGAATTGGGTCTGTCACCCGTGCACTACCAATTTCACCACCGGTCAATTTTACCTGTTGTTGATGCAGGAGGGCTCTGATCTCTCTCTGAAGAACCCTTAGCTGCCGGGGTTCGGCAGTGTCCGCAATCTGTTGGAGTAAGAACAACACTTCATTGAAACATTTGCTAACAACATTAGTACCAAGAATGATATATGGATCTCTATCATTAGGATTATTTTCTACCACAATAAGCCCCTGGACTTTTGACTCCACCCTCCCCACTTTTCCTGTTACTTCTCTAACCCCGACTAGGTTAGGCTGCTTTCACATCAGCGTTTTGCACTGATCACGGCAGTTGCGGTGAAAAAACCGCAACTGCCGCGATTACCGCATAACAACCGCACTTGCGGTTCACTTGCGGCAAGCCCCATACAATGTCTATGGGGCTTGCGGCAGGTGTGGCAAGTGTGTTATCTGCACTTGCGGCAGGTGCGGCCGCGAAAAAACTGCGGCACACTGCATTTTTTTCGCGGCCGCACCTGCCGCAAGTGCCGAAACCGCACTTGCCGCACACTTACCGCAAGCCCCATAGACATTGTATGGGGCTTGCCGCAAGTGTGCTGCGATCGCGGCTGTTATGCGAAAAAACCGCAACTGCCGTGATCAGCGCAAAACGCTGATGTGAAAGCAGCCTTAAGTGGCAAACCATTAGAAGCATATATGTTGAGGTTTGGATCTGGTGGGTTAAGTTCATCGTCAGACCAAAATCTCATATAAAGGATATGGGGTATTGTGGTCACCTGCGACCCAGTGTCCAACAACGCAGATGTAGGGATGCCTTCTAGTACAATAGACAGGTACATTGGACAAAGACCATTCCTGTCATACCAGTCTGATGGGCCTGATTGGTCTACTCATGGGGTTTGGCCCCCGGCCCCAGGGGTTGCTTGTTTAAAGGACAATGCCTGGCGATATGGCCGGTCTTGCTGCAGAGTCAACAGATGGGCTCTCCTGTGGAACTTTGCAGGTCGTTGGTCCTCCTACGGAGCGACATAGCCTTCTTGTTTCTCATCCATGGGACGTCTTCTGGGCTGTCGGCAAACTGTATCCTTCCTGATGACTTGGTCTCTGCTTGCAGCTGCAGGGCTTCCATGACTGTAGCCAAGTTCCTCCTCAGCTGGCGCACCTCAGAACACAGATTGTCCAACCGGCTGGGATTTGCAGCCTCCATTTTTGCTGAGTGTTTAAAAGAAGCAGAATGTCAATTATTTCAGTGACACGCCCACTCCAGGGTCAGGGAAGACTCAGGAACCGGGCAGTTACTAGCTGTTCTCTCTTCTTCACTTCTCAGTTCTTTTCACGGGGACAGACGGGGACCGAGACCCGGTGTCATTTATAAATAAACAGGGAATGATAATAGGGTAGGTCTGAGGGGATAAGGGGGTATTCATGATGCCACCTGCGGTATGCGGCCAGGGTGGCCGCTGCTGCATTAGAACTTCTGGGGACGGTGACCGGCAGCTTGGATGGTTTCGCTCCCCACAGGCGGAGCGCAGTTCCCAGGGCAACGGAATGGAGGAGTCAGTCCGTACATTGGCAGATGTTTAGTGGAACGTCAGTACCCCGGTGTTTCAAGAGGCCTCCCGTGGCCCGTGGTCGCCGCTCAAGAAAGTCACACACACACCACAGCTGCAGTTCCGTTTGTTTTACTTGGTGTTCCAACATGGCCGCCGGTTACGTCCCTTGCCAGGCTCTGGTTCAGCGTTTTCTCCAGGACTGGGTTGGTGTTACTGAGCCTTGGTTGGTGCTGTCTCTTTTTCTTACTAGGTGGTCTGTCTCTGGTGGGTCTACGTTCTCTCTCTCAGCGCTATAAGGGGTAGTTCTCTTCTGAGGCAGCATATTGTTGCTCTGCCCCTCAGGCTCTCAACGCTCTCCAAAGCACAGAGCTCAAGTACCGATGGCCACGGGTGCTGTTGTGTCCCGGGTGCCATTAGGTTCCTCTCCTGGGAACTGCTCCCTAGTTCAGCCACCTTCCCCAAGATGTGTCGGGTGTTCGGCCACAGCTCCTGTTAGAAGTCAGGAGCCTCCAGATTTATGGCTCGGGCATAAAGTATCCGCTCCGTGTTCAGAGCCGGGTCTCTGTGTCGTCCACCAGCCCCTCAGTCTCCTCAGATTCGGGCGTATGGGGGATCGGTGTCTCTTCTGCACCCCTAGTGCTCTTTTCTCCTTCCACCCTTCTGATCTCTCCCTCCGGGGGCGAGCGTGTGGTCATGCTCCAAGCCCCGGGAGCCGGCACCATACTGACTCTGCACCCTCCTTTTGTGCTCTTCCTTCACTCTCCTCCTCTTCTCCTACTTCTCTCTTCTCAGGGGCGGAACTACACTGGTGCGGCTGGTGCAGCCGCACCAGGGCCCCGACCGGTTAGGGGGCCCCTTCAAGCCTGGAGGGGGGCCCCCAGCCGACCCCCACGAGCCGCCGTCACCAGGCGGGAGAGCGCGGCTCTCCCAGAAGCAGCGGCGGCTCTCCCAGAAGCAGCGGCGGCTCTCCCAAAAGCAGCGGCGGCTCTCCCAGAAGCAGCGGCGGCTCTCCCAGAAGCAGCGGTAAGAGAGCTCTGTCCCAGCACCAGCACCCCCCCGGTCCACACCTGCACCAGGGCCCCCGGGGGTGACGGTCCGCCCCTGTCTCTTCTGTTCCTCTTTTTGTAACCTAGGCCCTCCCTCTGGGTCCTCCCATTGTCCCAAAGGGCCTACTTGTTTGTGTGTCTTTTGGGCTCAGCTACACCATCCTAGAACCTGGAGAATGGGGCACTACACTCCCTAACAGTGGGAATGCAGTGCTTCTGGTGGTGGCTTACCTGGTGGGGCACGACATCAGCATTTTTGCTGCTTTTTTCAAAGATTGAAAGTAATGAAAATGTACAGCAGTGTTTCTGCAGCAAAAAAACTGCTTTTTTACTATTAAGAGACCAGGTTTTGCTGCAGTTTTGCTTCAGAAAGAAACACCCTGTGTGAACAGACCCTTTGGTTGCTGAAATTTCTGCACCAAATCAGCATCTCCTGCCAGAAAAACGCAATGTGTTTTTGATGCATTTTTTTCATGCATTTGTGGTGGAAAAATGCTGCAATAATTGACGTGAGATTTATTTGTGCACCAAATCTGCGGGAGAAAAACAAGCAACATGTGCGCAAAACGTCAGGATTCTCATTTTTCGCTGAATAAGGATCTGCATGTTGTATTGTTTAAGGATCACTTTGTGTCTACAATAAAATGGCTCCAATCTGTGACTCCAGCTGTATCCCCTTTGATCTATTTGTAAAAACCCACAAGGGGAGGAAACATCACACACATGGAGCAGACCCACCCCGCCCACATTTTCACCATTCGTAATGCATGCAAACTGTATACTAGGATTTCATGGCAAATTTCAGCAGTTGCTCCCCCTAGTGTATAAAAGTGGAATATATTAAACTTTTACAATTATTTTTCATATTTTACTCCATTAAAACAATATGATCGCATTGGAAAAACAAATGAAAACATAAATACTTTACTTTTTTGCAATTGATGGAAATAAAAATTTGATGGCACCTTCCCTTTAAGCATCAATAAAGCATAGTAATCATAAGTGGAAAGTACATGCACAATCGGGGGGGGGGAAGGCAGATGAGAAATCAGAAAACCACAGATGAAAATCTATTGGAAATATAGCAAATCTTCCTGTACAATACCATAGCTGCAGTTTGCAAGTTGACATTAATAATTCTACTATATACATAATTGGCTTCATCTGTACTATACACCAGAGGATGAATGTGAATAATTAACCACTAGGTGTATTAAGTAGCAAGCCATTGCCTACTATCCCAG
The DNA here is from genome assembly GCA_033576535.1 of Allobates femoralis. NCBI lineage: Eukaryota > Metazoa > Chordata > Amphibia > Anura > Aromobatidae > Allobates > Allobates femoralis. The sequence continues at coordinate 238,166,623 of JARQOC010000005.1, read as the reverse complement.
AGAAAAAACTAATTTCCTTATTGTGGCGTTCCACTGGTTGGGACGCCACGTAGGGGTACTGCACCTAAATAAGAGTGTGTGGTATTCCTGTGACCAAGGGAACTGGGATGGTGAATAAGGGACCCTCACAACACCCATGCATATGATGAGCACAGAGAGAGGGGTACTCGGGTACCGGGATGGGTTCGTTGCTGTAACGTGGATTCACAGGTGGTCGGTTTCCCGGTTCCGTGCCCTGGCTCTCATTGTTGGAAAGGGAAGGGGAATTTAGGAAAAGTCTGTGACGCCACCTGTGGATCCTGGTAACGTTGATACCAGTGCTGCAGGCCGGCCGCTGAGGTGATGGGATGCAGCTTACTGTAGTACAGCTCCACACAGGTGGAGCTTACCTCAGGGCAGCGATGATGGATGAGGGGAGTAGTTGTTCTTACTCCTCTGATGATGCTGAGGCCCTCTGGACACCGGCGGGAAGGAATGACAGACACCGATTCAACTCCAACATCTTTTACTGGTACCGGCAGATGGTATAGTACACAGTACAGTTCGGTATAATAGGGAGGTAGCTGCAGGTTCAGGGTGCCCTTATAGAGTCTGTGGGTGTTTCCTTCCTAATGGCTTTCGGGGTCTCAGTCCTTTCTACTCTGTCTTTACCACCCTTAGGCAGAGCTTCCTTGCCGATCCCCTGGCCTGTTACAGATAGTTGCGGTTTGTCCCTTTACCGGTACGGACGGGAGCGGTGAGATTTAAACCCTCGCGCCACCGGAATCCGGGCCGGTACCTATCGCTGTCTTGGGCTGAGTATGGTACTGAGGAGGAGTTACCGTTCTGTGGTGCTACGGCTTCCGTGGATTGGTCCCGTGGCTCGGCAGTTTACGGTCAGGGATAGACCACTGACCTCCTCGGCTTCCGCGTTTCCGGTGTTGCCCCCAGACGTTTTCCAGCCGGCTCCAACCAGTCCTGGATCGTCTCCCTCTGTTCTGGGTCCCCCTCTTGAAGAGAGGTGCCCTCCTGTCAGCAGCCCTGTCAGGCACGTCCTCTCTGGCTTCCTTCCCAGCACTGTCTCTCCTCTGACTAGACTAGAATTCTCACTTGCTCCTGGTTTTCCTACTCTAACCTAGGATCCACCCCATGGGACTTACTGAATATACAGTCCCACTACCCTAAGGGGCCTGATGTTGTTTTTTAGCACAGACTTCCATAAGTTAAACCCCAAACCCACAGCTACGGAGGCATTACACCTGTTACTCGGGGTGCAGTACCTCCCTGTGGCGCCTAGCCATAGGGGCACCACACATACATACCCTAGAGTAGGGGACCATGGGTGCACCAACTGCTGGGAAGACCCAGTCCCGTGGGAGGAGTTAGGTGGGTAGAAAATAGTATGGGTGGGAGGAGAGTTAGACAGTTGGCTGGAGACAGTGAGTGAGAAGGAGACCTTAGGGGCACCAGGCGTTGCGGTGCACCTGAATCTGGACCTGGGTAATTACGACCAGAGGGGTCTGGTCCTGGGCAGAGGACCGGCTCTGAACACGGTGCGGGAGTTTAACCCCAAACCGTTAAACTGGAGGCCCCAAATGTTTTCAGGAAGTCGCGGCCAAAGACCCCGCACAACCCTTGAAAAGGCATACCAAACTTGGGTCAGGGGGACCTAAAGGGGAGTCCCCCATCGAAGATCCGTGGGAACTGGCTCGAGGTTCTGCGCACGGAGGCAATGCACGATAGTGAGGAGAAAGTAGCGCAGTGAAGGGAACGGCAGACACACCACCGAGGGGCCTGAGGAAATCATCCCGGTTCCCTGTTGACTACCCAGGCCAGAAAGACCCGAGTGACTGTAACAGCTGTCAATTTACCTGAAGTACTGCAAATAAACCTGATCAGAGTTAGACTGGTGTGACGTGCTTTATTTCCCTCGCCTGAGGAGCCGCATACTGTTGCATGAAAAGATACATGAGAAGGCCATGTGGTAAGCTGCCTCCCTGTGTAAAAATTGCTACAACTGCCCCGGGGATGCTGCTCCACCTACGGGGAGGTCTGACCCGCAGCTCCAGTAACCATACCGAAACAGTAAGTGGCATCACAAACTACTTTTATTTTTATTATTTTTACAGACTATTTTCAGTGACCACCAGGGCCACGGGATCGGGTACAGGACCCCCGTGACATACCCCGTGAATCAATGCGCGGAAACGAGTACCCAACCACTCTGAAGAGCTCCTTTGCCAGTCCCCTGGTCTGCTACTATTATGTACAGTCAGTTCCTTACCGGTATGGACGGGAGCGACAGTACAGTAATCCTCTTCCTACCGGAATTCAATCCTTTTTCTAGAGTGTCCTGAACCCAATTTATATAAGGGGACGGGGAGCGCACAATAGAGCAATAAATGTGGATACAAGGGGTTAATATAGCAGTAATCCACTCACCTACTCAGGTTGTGAAGGGTTCACAACCAACCTTGTAAACGTAAAGGGTCGCTGCAGATCCCGTCCAGGAAAAGAAAGGAAAGTTTTTGTGTTACTGAGATTCCTCCGCGCTGACCTCAGGAGACAATTTTGATTTTATTCTTTATTCGTCCACACACCAAACAAAAGGAAGCAAACGCGTTTCGTAGCCATGTGGCTACTTCATCAGGGAATTAATGTCCTTTCTGGACCCATATTGGAACTGAGGTAGAGGTACAGTCTGTGGCGCTATGGCTCCCTTCTGTCGGTCCCACAGCTTGTCGGTTTGCAGTCAGGGATAGACCACTGACCGCCTCGGCTCCGGTATGCCGGTGTCGACCCCGGGCTTCCCAACCGGCTCCAACCGGTCCTGGATTGTCCCCTCCGGTTTCTGGGTCACCCCTCTCCAAAGAGGTGCCCTCATGTCATGAATGCCTGTCAGGCACGTCCTCACTTGCTGCCTTCCCAGAACTCTCTGACTGAAACTCACTCAACTGTCACTCAAGTCTCCCGCTCTACTCTAGGCTCCACCCCCTGGACCTACTGAATATACAGTCCCTATGCTAAGGTGGCCTAGTGTCGCGAAACGCATTGGGGTCCTGTGGTGCGGTGTGGCCCCCCTTCCATGTGCTCTTGGACTGATGGCCACTGAAGGTATGGGAAATTGATTATGATTATGCTGACTTTGCTCGGACATTGAGAGCCATTAAATGCTTATAATCTCTGACCACTGAGTTACAATACTGTTCTATAGGGTTTACCTGGGCAAAAGCTAATATGGGCATAGTGGCAATGCACTAGTCACTTTATATCTGTGTACTATAACCCCGCCTTTAGGTTATTTATATGGGAAGGTATCCAGTTACTGCAATTTTTCTAATTTTGCAGAGGTAATGCTGTACTAGACAGTGCGTGCTTTCCATCTGTGATCCTTTGCTCTCAGTCCTTGCCTGGTATGGGCATTTTTCACCCTTTAATGCACAGCTCTGTATGAAATACTTATATGGGGAGCAGAAGTCCCTTTGTATGTGAAAACTTAAAAAGATTATGTGCATACAGATGTTTATATAGCCTATGTTAAAAAGGGATGAACCCTATGTGAACAAAGTAAGATATAGTGAGTGTAAAAAAAATCAAAATAGATGGTTGCGCCACACTGCAAATTTAGGGGTATAAATTCCCGTTACACTGTACGTATCACTCACCTAAGTTGGTTGTGCCCTCTGCACAACTAGATTAGCCGCAAGTAGGTGAGATTTTTTATGCAGGATCCCTGTCTTCATCTATTGCCTGTCTCCCCTTTTCACCCAGGTCTGTGCTCCGTCTCTCACACGTGCACCGTCCCGTGCACGTGCAGGGGCCAGGTTTCTGTTTTCTTCAGCAAGGTCCTCTCCCAGAGCTGCTCGTACCACTCTCCCCAAAGGGAGAAAGGAACGTAATGCAATAATAAATGTGGTATAAAGAAATGAGCGCTAGGGATAATGGAACAAGCCGAACGCTTTTGTAGACATTACCTATAGGTTTATTACGATAAACACAGTACAGGTCCTTCTCCCACAACGCGTTTCAATGCTACATGCGTCTTCCTCAAGTGGATCAACTTGAGGAAGATGCATGTAGCGTCGAAACGCGTTGTGGGAGAAGGACCTGTACTGTGTTTATTGTAATAAACCTATAGGTAATGTCTACAAAAGCGTTCGGCTTGTTCCATTATCCCTAGCGCTCATTTCTATATACCACATTTGTTATTGCATTAGATATAGTGAGTGTGGGAGTATTCACTAAGTAATTGTAATATAGACACCTGAGCATGTATCAGTAATGCATATGTAATCCTAATCCATTGTGGTGTCTGTCCTGAGGACTTTACACCACCTCCCTTGTCTTTGGTTATGTTGTAGAAATAAAGATAATAATAATTCTTAAACATGCAAATTGAAGCCTCTACTCTTTATGTTTAATAATAGTATAAGAAGCTTGAATAAACATATTAAAATATGTAGTTGCATACTAATGGAATATATATTAAAAAATGCATTACATTTCAATTAGCCACCAAAGTGCCACCCTTTACCTCTGCTAATATACAAAGATTTTGCCAGCAACACTGAAAATATTCAGCTACTGTAAATTACAAGCAAACCATAAAGCATTAGAGACACCTGCTGGGGTAAGAACATGCGGCAGCATGTTCTACACAGTTCATCTCCTAATGGAAGAAACCCATGAAAACAAATTAAAATACACAAAATAATTGTATAAAGTTGCAAAAGGTAAGGAGGCATCTGCAGAGATATTAGACTGCCTGCATTAAAACTGTTCATGTATATACCTAAAATACAGTTGAAATCAGAAGTTTACATACACTTTATAAAAAGACACACATCCATGTTTTTCTCACTGACATGAAATCAGAATAAACCTTTCCCAGTTTATGTCAGTTAGGGTTGCCATAATTATTTATATCTACAGTGAAGAAAATAATTATTTGATCCCTTGCTGATTTTGGAAGTTTGCCCACTCACAAGACATGAAGTCTATAACTTTAAGGGTAGGTTAATTTTAACAGTGAGAGATAGAATATCAAAATCAAATCCAGAAAATCACGTCTAAATGATATAAATGTATTTGCACTTTGAAGAGAGATATTAGTATTTGATCACCTACCAACCATTAGGAGTTCTGGCTCTTACAGACCAGTTAAGGCCCCGCTACACGCTACGATGTCTCAGCGATCCCACCAACAATGTAGATAGCTGGGATATTGTTATCTGATCGCTGGTGAGCTGTCAAACAAGTAGACTCACCAGTGATCAGGACCAGCGAGAACGCTGGTAACCAGGGCACACATCGGGTAACTAAGCGTAGCTCTGCGCTTAGTTACCCGACATTTACCCTGGTTACCCGTTGGTCGTTCATCGTTGGTCTCTCTCTGTCACACACGCCAATGCTAGCCACCCAGCGGAAAACCAACGATAAATTTATGGTCCAGTCCATTCTTCAACGATCAACAAACGTATCGTTGATCGTTGATACGTGTCACACGCTACGATGTCGTTTCGACATCGTTGCAACATCACCAAACCGGTGACGTTGCAACGATATCGTAGCATGTAGCGGGGCCTTTAGATGCTCCTAATCAGCTTGTTACCTGGATTAAAGACAGCTGTATTACATTTTCACCTGTATAAAAGGCTCCTGTCCACACACTCAATCAATCAGACTCTAAACTCTACAACATGGGCAAGACCAAAGAGCTTTAGGCTACGTTCACACATTGCGCATTTTTGAGCAGACACGCCGTAAAAATATGCAGTGCTTTTATGGGAGAAAGCGCGGGAGTAAAAAGAATTGACATGTCAATTCTTTGTGTGCATCTGTGCGGCGCTTTCTCCCATATGGGGTGGCACTGCAGGATCTGATGTCACAGAAGGGGAGGAATAATCCTGTTCCTCCTCCCCTCTGTGTCGTGTGTGTCAGCCCCATTTGATTTCGCAGTTTATTAATATACACTGTGAAATCTTAATAAAAGGAATCCAAATTTTTTTAAAATAATAAAGAATGAATACTTACCCTTTGGCAGGTGTTCGGGGAGCTAGGAGCTGGCACAACCAAACCTGCAAGGACCTTACATGATGTCATTGGGTGCTGATTGGTCTCTCACGGTCATGTGATATGAGACGTCATATGACGCACACATAACCGCGAGCGGCCAATCAGCGCCCAATAACATCATGCAAGGTCCTGCCAGCTCGATACCTATGCTTGGCTCAGCTCCGGATAGCCCTTAGGGTACCTTCTCACGCCGCAACCAGAGGAGACATTTTTGGCGGCGATATTTCTCGCTGGAATTATCGCCGCCAAATTGCCTCCTTATTGCGGCAGGCATTTAGGGAATTTGGCGGCGATAAAACCAATGTCACCTGGTTTCGATTTCACAGCACTGCTTTGAAATCAAAACCAGGCGACACTGGTTTTATCGCTGCCAAATTCCTGAAATACACGCCGCAATAAGGAGGCAATTTGGCAGCGATAATTCCAGCGAGGAAATATCGCCTCCAAAAATGTCTCCCCTTGTTGCAGCGTGAGAAAGTACCCTTACAGGCCGTCGGAAGGGTAAGTATTAATTCTTTATCAGTTTTAATACATCTGGCTTACTTTTATTAAGATTTCGCAGTGTATATTAATACACTGCGAAATCAAAAGGGGCTGTCACACATGTCAGAGGGGAGGAGGAACGAGGATTCTTTCTCACCTCTGTGACATCACTTCTCCCCCGAGCCAGTGAAAAAGTGTGCTGTCTGAATGCACTGCTTTTTTTTTGTGCTTTTTTGCGCGGCCACAATACGTGGGCTAAAAGTGTGCGCAAAAAAGTGAAAAAAAGAAGCAGTGTGTGAACGTAGCCTAATAAGGATGTCAGTTAAAAGATCCTAGACCTGCACAAGGCTGGAATAGGCTGTAAGACGCTGGGTGAGAAGGTGACAACTGTTGGTGAAATAGTAAGAAAATGGAACAAATACAAAATGAGCGTCAATCGACATCGATCTGAGGCTCCATGCAAAATCTCACCTCGTGGGGTATTCAGGATCATGAGGAAGTTTAGAGATCAGCCTAAAACTACCCAGTGGGAACTTGTTAATGATGTCAAGGCAGCTGGGACCACTGTCACCAAGAAAACTATTGGTAACACATTACACTGTTATGGATAAAAATCCTGCAGTGCCCGCAAAGTCCCACTGCTCATGAAGAGACATGTGCAGGCACAACTGAAGTTTGCCAATGAACACCTTGATAATTCTGAGAGTGATTGGGAGAATGTGCTGTGGACAGATGAGACAAAAATTGAGCTCTTTGACATTAACTTATCTCGACATGTTTGGAGGAAGAGAAATGCTGCCTATGATCAAAAGAACACCATTCCAACTGTCAAGCATAGCACTGGAAACATTATGTTTTGGGGGTGTTTCTCTGTTAACTGTGCTTGAGAAAGACCATTCCAATCAAAACGTTGCACCACTGAGAGCTGGATTAAAGTTGTCCTTTTCATCCAGTATTGGAGTGCTGCCTGTTTTTGGGACTTTTATGTTATGCAGGGGAACACTGCATTTATCAAGAAGTATTGCACCCACCTTCTGATATTTCAAGTTTGTGCTGATTCCTTTTTTGTGTCCTAGATGGTAGGAACAGCTAGATCGGGTTTACCAGTCTCCCACCCTACTTCCAGGGCCGCCTATTAACATGTGTGGCACCCTGCCATTACAGGTAGCCACAGAACCACCTAAAACATGGAAGGATTTCTGCAACAGGTACCCTTAAGGTACCTTTACACGCCACCACAGGAAGGCAGCAACTGCCTTGTTGTAGACTCTTAACCGAGGCTTCATGGACTTCATCTGCACATTCAAATTCTAGGGAGCAATGCACCTTGGGTTTCACTGTGTTTGAGTGCTTTAACTGGTGCCCGCAGTGTTATCCTCCACTGGTCTCCACAAGGTCAATGGGTGCTTTGTGATGTCTGTCTATCAAGCATTGCTCCCACCCAGCCAGAATCCTGCGCCACACTGATGAGGGGCAACAACCCCGAAACAGCTGTTTGTGGTTGGATACCTAGTCCATGGTAAACCCTGGCCATATCTTCAAGCTCGCAAGGGCTGGATAGTGACTTAAGGGCTACTAATACCCTGGGCTAGGTCCTTCCCTGGTGGGATAACTGGCTGGTGTCCATGTTGTAGACTCTTAACCGAGGCTCCATGGACTTCATCTGCATATTCAAATTCTAGGGAGCAATGCACCTTGGGTTTCACTGTGTTTGAGTGCTTTAACTGGTGCCCGCAGTGTTATCCTCCACTGGTCTCCACAAGGTCAGTGGGTGCTTTGTGATGTCTGTCTATCAAGCATTGCTCTCACCCAGCCAGAATCCTGGCCACACTGATGAGGGGCAACAACCCCGAAACAGCTGTTTGTGGTTGGATACCTAGTCCATGGCAAACCCCTGGCCATATCTTCAAGCTCGCAAGGGCTGGATAGTGACTTAAGGGCTACTAATACCCTGGGCTAGGTCCTTCCCTGGTGGGATAACTGGCTGGTGTCCATGTTGTAGTCTCTTAACCGAGGCTCCATGGACTTCATCTGCATATTTATCAAGAAGTATTGCACCCACCTTCTGATATTTCAAGTTTGTGCTGATTCCTTTTTTGTGTCCTAGATGGTAGGAACAGCTAGATCGGGTTTACCAGTCTCCCACCCCTACTTCCAGGGCCACCTATTAACATGTGTGGCACCCTGCCATTACAGGTAGCCACAGAACCACCTAAAACATGGAAGGATTTCTGCAACAGGTACCCTTAAGGTACCTTTACACGCCACCACAGGAAGGCAGCAACTGCCGGGCACTGGGGATAATTGTGCCTGTTGCCATGAAATTGCTACGAAATGGCGGCGTGTAAATAGGGCAGTTCCTCCCGGTGTCCAGCAGTTGCTTCGAATACCTGTTGCTGAGCCGTGCTCAAAAACAGAAAGGCACAATTGCTATGGTGGTGGCGTGTAAACGGGGCACAGGCATGGATGTTGCGTCGCCTAGTGAACTCCCAGGGGCGTGCCACGGCGTCATGGATACCACGCCCCATCAGCGATCATTGGTGGGGGCAACTGTGTAACCATTGGCTGTCCCTTCACAGGACGCCATATTTAAAAAGCTGACCATTCACAGTCCACAATTGCAATGGCGTCATGTATTAGCCAGCCTTCCTGCGCAGGCTGGCCAATCATGACGCTATTACATTGTCCAATCAATGCTTGTGCATCATGGAATACAGAGCTCTGTCACGCCTATGTACTTACGGCGCGAAAAATATGAACGCCCATTTTCCTTTGTGGTAGTGGCGTGTGAAGTAGCGAAGGTATTCCACAGGAAGTTAGCCGCGGCACCCGTCGGCACTTCTGGGGTACAAAGATACCTTCAGTGGAGCAGGCAATGGCGGCGTGTATATGTGGCATCAGCGATCGGTATCCACCGTTAAAAACGTGCACGTTAGATACCTGTTGCTAGCCACAGTGGCGGCGTGTAAAGGTACCCTTACACACACAACACCTTCCACCCCGGACCTGTAGAGGGAGCAACACTTGCTGTCCTTAAGCAATATCACCTATAAATACAGGTGCTGGGGACGGAGTTAGGTAGTTCAATTCCAGAGAGGACTGTGAAGAGTCAGTTAGTCTGTGCAGTACGGAGCAGTACTGTGAAGATATCCTGGTTCATCAGAGCCGCGCTAGGCCCGAGTCAGTAGACCAGCCTAGCCAGTGTGAGGGCCTGAGAGTGAGATCGAAGGCAAGGCGTGAGGAAGACAGAGTAAAGGAGCAAACTGGGGGCAGAAGAGCCATACCAGTTCTCCCCAGAAAGCAACCTGGACACCGGAGTACAAGTCTGCAGGAAAGCATGTAGCCCAGCAGAGAAGACCAGTTCACCGAGGAGACTCCAGTCTCCCAGACACCTGTAACGCAACCAATGAGGGAGCCAGGGACCGCAGGAAGAGTCATAGCGGTAGCCCACACAGAGGTTCTTGACACTAAAACACAGGTGAGAGAGAGACACAGAGGAGGTCAGGCCTAGTTCTACATAGGTCAAGGGACTTCACCAAGGGAAAAGAGACAAGGAGGCCTTATCCATCACTCAATCACTCATTGTGGAAATCCAGAAGTGCTTCCCGACCACCTGGAACATACCCTGGACAGTGATATAAAAAGAGAAATGGTGGAGCCATAAATTGCTTGAAAACATATAAATATTTTTATTGAGGGACAACAAAGTTTGTGGATGGTGATCTATAAAAAGCACAGCACAATATACTGGTACAACACATATATATATATATATATATATATATGCTCACAGAGCTCAGCAAATTATATAATAATGGGTACATAAAGAATAAAGTAAACAGTGTGGGATACATGGCTGGTAATAACAGATTACATAATAGCACCCATATGGTCGTCTATTTCTGCCCAGATCCACTAACAACCACACAGGGTTAAATAACCTCCTATGCACCCAGTCCTATCAACCTTGCTGATCTAGTTCAAAGTAAACAGCATACCAAATAAAGTGCTCAAGTGCTGAGAGACGAGGGAACCCCTCCTGTGCCGGACTCCAACGCACATTTCGCGTATTGATGGTATCAGTGCTTCTTCTTGGGAGTACCGGACCCTATATATAGCAGTTACCCACCTGTGGTGCTCATTTCATTAGGAGCTCTTTTCAGCGGCGCATGTATGTATAGCGCCGGCCCCGATACGTCACTTCCGGCGCTCAACCCACCGCGTCAGCCGTCGCCAGATGTGGTATCCAAGCAATGGTGATGCGCGGGAGGCATAAGAGCGCCGTCATGATGACCAGGAGACCGCGAGACGCGGACATGCGCACAGAGCACCTAAAGATAGCGATTTCAAACAGAACCCATTACACAGTTGTTTAACATTCATATATATCACATACAATGCATTTTTTATACATAATCCGGAGTATTCAATGAGTGTTCTCCCATGTTGGTGTAAGGGGGTCTGTGCATCCAAAGTACTTCAACTTTATTGCTGCCAAACAGAGGGAAAAGACCAGTGAATTAAAATCAATCATAAAAATAAGCACAAAAACATGAGTGACACAGAAATCTCATATAATGCAAGAAAAGGTGGGGGATTAAAAGAGGAACGGTCCAGGGACAGATATATGTACAAGATCAAGGATCAACCATTATAAATAGGGAGAGAAACTGATGGACTCATTCAGACCCTTTGGCGAGGCAGTGTCCAGCAAGATGATCCACTTTAATTCCCTCTGGGCTAGTATCTTTCTCATGTCACCACCTCTGATCCCCCCTTGAATTTTACCTATTCCCTTCACTCTCAAACTGCCAGGATTGGAATTATGGTATTTTAAGAAATGACGGGGCAGGGTTTTCAGCTTGGTGGTGTCCTTAACTTTGTGCGCCCCACTAATCTCTCTAATGTGCTCACCAATCCTCACTCTTAGCTCACGTGACGTCAGACCTACATATATTTTTTGGCATCCACTGGTGGCATAATACACCACATGTGTGCTACTGCATGTGATATGTTGATTTATAGTAAAGGTCCGACCGCCATCGCTTGTCATAAAGTGAGTACTACGAACAAAATTAGCACATGCAAGACAGTCACCGCAGGGATAGAAACCTCTGAGTGGAGGACCTACACCAAAGATCCCAGAAATAGCAGGTGTATAGTGACTCTGGACAAGCATGTCCTTCAAATTCTGCGATCTTCGAGGGGTCATTTGCAGACCTCCAGATAGGCTCTCCCTCAGAGTCGGCTCTGACATCAATACTGGCCAATGCCTCGCCAGGATCCTTCTCATCGTATCCCACTGGTCATTATGAGTAGAGATGAATCTTATCACCCGTGAATCATTATCCCTTTTTGTTGAGGGGAGAAGGAGATCATTATGTTTAGCCGCTAAGGCCCTATCAAAACCATTCTTTATGCATCTACGACTGTACCCTGCTCCCTGAATCGCACCTTAAGGTCTAGTGCCTGTTTCCGAAAGTTGGCCTCAGTGGAGCAGATCCGCTTCATCCTTAGAAATTGTCCAACCGGGATGGCACGTATAGTGGATTGGGCAAGAGCTGATGAAGCGTGTAATAATGCATTTACAGATGTGTCCTTTCTGTAGACATCTGTCTGCAAACATCCATGTCTATCCACATTAATTTTTATATCTAAGAAGTCAATAGACTCCTGACTATATTTGTAAGTGAGCTTTATGTTCAAATCATTATGATTTAATGAGGTCATAGACTGGTCGAGCAGCTCCGCAGTGCCCTGCCACACCATAAGCACATCATCGATATAGCGCATCCAGCACTGCACATGGGCAACGGCCCGCCCACCCCCGCACGCAAGCAAACTCTGCTCCCAGTACCCTAGGAACAGATTTGCGTACGAAGGTGCGCAGGCCGCGCCCATGGCAGTGCCGCGCTTCTGCAGATAGAACATATTCTTAAAAGTAAAAAAGTTGTGTGACAGGACATAATGGAGCAGCTCGACAATCAGCTCACATAAATGGCCATCCCGGTTGGAACATTCAAGGAAGAAGCGGACCGCCTCAACACCCGCATCATGATCGATGCAGGTGTATAAGGACCCCACGTCCGCCGTGACAATGTGCATGTCTGGCTCCACAAAAATCCCGTCAATCCGTTTAAGGGCGTCCGTCGTGTCTTTGATATAAGATGGCAATGTCTCACTAGGGGTTTGAGATAAAAATCTATAAATCTGCATACAGGGTCACATAGACTCCCGATGCCTGACACGATCGGACGTCCCGGTGGATTGACGGGATCCTTGTGGATTTTCGGAAGTAGGTATAGGGTAGCGACCCTAGGTGAGTGTACAGTGAGACCATCTAGAATTTTCTTAGTAACGATTCCCTCCTCAAATGCGCCAATCAAAATTTTCAAATCAAAAGTTCATCAGAAAATTCTCTTAGTGGATTGGAATCTAATTTAACAAAGGTAGACCTATCCTTGAGCTGCCTAAAGGCCTCTTTTTCATATTTTATACAGGGCCAGATCACAACATTTCCCCCCTTGTCTGCCGCCTTTATGACCACGTCTTTATAAGATTTTAATTCTTTAATAGCTTGTCTTTGTTTATATGTTAAATTATCAGTGGTCCGTTTTGTTTTCATTTTTTTTAAATCATCCGCTACAAGCGTTTTTGATCTAGGATGAAGTGATGTTGGAAACTTACCACGTCCATCCGGTGGAACACCATCTTCCAAATTCTCCAAATCACAAAGGGTTTGTTCTTCCGTAGTCTTTGTCCCATCTTGACTGTCCCTAGAGTGCAATTTTCTCAATAGTAGCTTTCGTGCAAACAGATGTGTATCCTTTAATGCTATAAAAAAATTAAAATTATTAGTAGGCACGAATGTGAGTCCTTTAGAAAGGACTTCAATTTGCACTCTAGAGAGAGTACGATCAGACAAGTTAACTACCTGAAGAGGATTTTTCTTGTTCCCTTTTCCTCCCGTCTTATTAGGATTGAGTGTCTGTAAGCGTGTCACTATCTGTCTTTCATCAGACACACCTGAACCTCCTTCATCCGCTGACTCACTTTCCTGGGTGTCATCCTCAGATGTCAGCGAACCGACAGATGGAACTTTGGGTATACTTGGGGCCTCTGGTTTTGGTTTAGGGACTGGTTTGGGTTTTCCCCGTTTGGACTTCCACTTGTAGACCCGGCGATTGTTAAAATCACCTAGATCTCTGTGGAACCTTTTCATTTTTGCTTCTTTTACCTCTGTTTCCCATTTAGATAGCTCAGTGTCAATATCAGATTCAAATTTCTTGGGCGCCTCTTTTGACAGCCCATCTCTTATAGATTGCTGAAGGTCATCCATTTCATTTTCCAATTTAGCAATACTAGTCTTATTGTCATCTGACAAAAGACTAATAAAGCCTCGTGAACAAGTGTTGGCAATTTCTTCCCACTTGTTCTTAAAATCATCAACATCAATAGGATAAGCCGGGAAGACCTGCACCCTTAGACCACGTGGGATGAGACCCCTCTGCAAATACTTTTCCAGAAAGGCATGGTTCCACCAGAGTCTCGTACTTTTTTTTAGAAGATCCTTAAATCTTGCAACCTTGTCTTGGACAGTTCCAACATCCCCCCAATTCCCTTGTCACCATCCTCCTTGAATGTCTCCTTCAATTCTAGGAACCACGTGTGGTCACGGGTCCTGTAATCCATTTGAGCCAAAGGGATCACTGTGAAACACACAGAAAATAGGATTAAACAAAGAAACTGCTATATATAGGCGCCACACAGAGGGTCCGGTACTCCTAAGAAGAAGCACTGATACCATCAATACGCGAAACGTGCGTTGGAGTCCGGCACAGGAGGGGTTCCCTCGTCTCTCAGCACAGGGTCTAAATACCACAGCTGCTAGTACCAGGGGAGTGGCTTGTAGGGTTAGCCTATACTATGGTATAGCTAAGTAGGAATCAAGGAACAGAGCCCCAAGACTGGGAGTGCAGGAATGGTTCTACCAAGGGAAAGCACAAGGAGGGCCTGACCAACAGTCAGCAAGGCAGAGGCAAACTAACTTATCAGGCACCTCCCATCAGTGAAGGTGGCCTGATATACCAGAGGATGGGCAGCTATTGGTCAAGGATTGCACTTTCAATCCTTCATCTCCAATCAGGCACGGCCACCACGTAAACTCTCATGCTCCCACCTGCTAACCCTCTCCCTGCTCCTCCTACTCGCTGGTGACATTTCCCCTAATCCCAGCCCCCCCGCCACATCCCCACAGTCACCTACACCCCACCCCCACGTCCCATCACCAACTCTCATAACCCCACCATCACCCACCCTCGCAACCTGACCAACCTTAGACCCATCCCCCCAGCCCCTGCTCCTCTAATCTCCCTGCCAGGCGCACTCTGGAATGCCCGCTCAGTCTGTAATAAGCTCACAGACATACATGAACTCTTTATTTCTAATAAACTCTCATTCCTTGGCATCACAGAGACCTGGCTCACCCCCTCTGACACGTCCTCCCCTGCTGCACTATCCTACGGCGGATTCAATCTTTCCCACACACCCTGCCCCTCTGACAAACATGGCGGAGGTGTCGGCATACTCCTATCCGACACCTGCTCTTTTGCCCCTATTCCATTACCCCCCTCTGTTACTCTCCCATCTTTCGAAGCCCACTCTGTCCGCATCTTCTCCCCCTGCAACCTCCAGCTAGCCGTCATCTACCGCCCCCCTGGATCCATCCCCACCTACCTTGACCACTTTACCACCTGGCTACTTCATTTCCTCTCTACTGACATCCCCACCATCATTATGGGCGACTTCAATATCCCCATTGACACTGCCCACCAAACCGCCTCTCAACTTCTTTCCCTGACCTCCTCCTTCGGGCTCTCCCAATGGTCCTCCTCTGCCACCCACAAAGATGGCCACACGCTGGATCTCATCTTTACCCGTCTTTGCTCCCTTACTAATCTCACAAATAGGGATGGGCGAATCTACTCGCTAGGACTCGTTACTCGGCGAGTAGTAAGGGACTCGCAGGACTCGGTACTCTGCGAGTTTCCCAGCGTTTACTCGCACGAGTCCAATGCAAATCAAAGGCAAACGCTGACAAAACTAGGATTGCCATTGTTTGCATTAGATTCGGCTACTGTGCCAGTGATAGCAGGGAAACTCGCAAATAACTGCTTTTTCTTTGCGAGCCGAGTCCAGCTGTCTTCTCTGTGCAGCTCCAGGGTCCTAGAGCCCGCCTGCTCACAGAGATGATGTAGCAGAGCTGAGATTGTTCTCAGTCTGCTCATTCCCTGTGCATAGACATCTATATCTATGCACAGGGGATGTAGCAGAGAGGACATCGCGTTTTGGACTACGTCGGACGGAAGAGGATTTTTTTAATTAAAGATGGAGTCCCTAATGGCTTTTTTTTTTATTTCAAATAAAAAATTTTCTCTGTGTTTTTTTAACCCTTTATTGGAGATTCTTAGTGGCTGGGTCAAACGTGGCCTGACATTAAGAATCTCGGGCTTAATACCAGCTTGTATAACAAAGCTGGTATTAACCCCTTTATTACCCAGCGTGCCGCCGCCACCAGGGCCGCTGGAAGAGCGGGGTTCAGCGCCAAAGGATGGCGCTTCAATGAACGCGCCATCTTCTGGGGCGGCTGCGGGCTGCAATTTGCAGCGGGGGGTGCCCAGAAAGCTTGGGCATCCCTGCGCTGCGGATTCCAGCCCCCAGCTGCTTAGCTGTACCTGGCTAGACATAGAAATTGCGCGGAGCCCCACGCATTTTTTTTTAATTATTTCATGAATTTCAGAGTCTCAGAGTCAGAGTCTCAGAGTCAGAGTCTCAGAGTCAGAGTCTCAGAGTCAGAGTCTCAGAGTCAGAATCTCAGAGAGTCAGAGTCAGAATCTCAGAGAGTCAGAGTCAGAATCTCAGAGAGTCAGAGTCAGAATCTCAGAGAGTCAGAGTCAGAATCTCAGAGAGTCAGAGTCAGAATCTCAGAGAGTCAGAGTCAGAATCTCAGAGAGTCAGAGTCAGAATCTCAGAGTCTCAGAATCTCAGAGTCTCAGAGTCAGAGTCAGAATCTCAGAGAGTCAGAGTCAGAATCTCAGAGAGTCAGAGTCAGAATCTCAGAGAGTCAGAGTCAGAATCTCAGAGAGTCAGAGTCAGAATCTCAGAGAGTCAGAGTCAGAATCTCAGAGAGTCAGAGTCAGAATCTCAGAGAGTCAGAGTAGTCAGAATCTCAGAATTCAGAGTTCAGAATCTCAGAATCTCAGAAGTCAGAGTTCAGAATCTCAGAGTCTCAGAGAGTCAGAGTCAGAATCTCAGAGTCTCAGAGAGTCAGAGTCAGAATCTCAGAGTCTCAGAGAGTCAGAGTCAGAATCTCAGAGTCTCAGAGGTCGAGAGTCAGAGTCAGAATCTCAGAGTCTCAGAGAGTCAGAGTCAGAATCTCAGAGTCTCAGAGAGTCAGAGTCAGAATCTCAGAGTCTCAGAGAGTCAGAGTCAGAATCAGAGTCTCAGAGAGTCAGAGTCAGAGTAGATTCAGAGAGTCAGAATTCAGAGAGTCAGAGTCAGAATCTCAGAGTCTCAGAGTCAGAGTCAGAATCTCAGAGTCTCAGAGTCAGAATCTCAGAATTTCATGAAATAATTTAAAAAAAATGCGTGGGGCTCCGCGCAATTTCTATTTCTAGCCAGGTACAGCTAAGCAGCTGGGGGCTGGAATCCGCAGCGCAGGGATGCCCAAGCTTTCTGGGCACCCCCGCTGCAAATTGCAGCCCGCAGCGGCCCCAGAAGATGGCGCGTTCATTGAAGCGCCATCCTCTGGCGCTGAACCCCGCTCTTCCAGCGGCCCTGGTGGCGGTGGCACGCTGGGTAATAAAGAGGTTAGGGCCAGCTTTGTATTATCAGCTGGCCCTAAGCCCGAAATTTATGGCGGTCACGCCAATATTAGACATGACCGCCATGAATTTCTATTAAATTGTTTTAAAAAAAACACAACACAGAGAAAATTTTTTATTAGAAATAAAAAAAAAAGCCATTAGAGACTCCATCTTTAATTAAAAAAATCCTCTTCCGTCCGACGCAGTCCAAAACGCGATGTCCTCTCTGCTCATCCCTGTGCATAGATATAGATGTCTATGCACAGGGAATGAGCAGACCGAGAACAATCTCAGCACTGCTACATCAGGCAGCAGGCGGGCTCTAGGACCCTGGAGCTGTGGCAGCCAGCACACTGAGCAGACAGGACTCTTATCTGTGAAAGTTTCCCAGCGATTACAGTTGCAAAGTAAACGAGTCCAATGCAAATAAATGACAAAACTAGGATTGCTTCAGGCTGAAGCTTCCGAGACACATCTGCGATTTGTAAATCTCACACTACTCGCTATTATTCGCTTCCCCATTCATTAACATTGGACTCGCTAGACTCGCAACGAGTAGCGAGTCCTGTGCTCGGACTCGCTAGAGTCAAGCGATTCCGAGTAATTTAGGATTCGCCCATCACTACTCACAAACTCAACCCTCACCCTGTCTGACCACAATCTGCTGACCTTCTCCGCCCTCTCCTCCCCTACTACATCACCTCCTCTCCGCAAACTTGATCATCCCCGCAGAAACCTAAAACACATTGATCTACACTCACTCTCAGAATCCCTTCTCCCTCTCGCCAACATAACATCTATACGTGACACAGACACTGCCACCACCCTCTACAACACCACATTAACCAAGGCACTCGACCTAGCAGCCCCCCTCACACACCACGCTCCACGCACTAATAGGCAACCCTGGCACACCACCCTCACTAAAGACCTGAGACGGGCATCCAGGGTCGCCGAGAGACGATGGAAAAAATCACCTTCCACTGAGCATTTTGCACTGTTCAAACAGTCCCTCATCACCTTCAAGACTGCACTTGCCACCGCCAAACAAACCTTCTTCTTATCCCTAATTACCTCCCTGTCCCACAATCTCAAGCAACTTTTCAAAACCTTCAATTCCTTACTCCGCCCACCTGCTCCCCCTCCCTCTCCCCTTATCTATGCAGAAGACTTTGCCTCCTTCTTCAAAGAAAAGATTGACAGAATCAGAGACAGCTTTGAACAACTGTCCCCACAGCCTCCCCTTTCACCTATACTACCCTCTACTTCCATCAACTGCTTCCCCCCTATAACTGAAGACCAGCTCTCCTCCCTCCTGTCAAAATCACACCTCACCACCAGTGCCCACGACCCGCTCCCATCCCACCTCATTCCCAACCTCACCTCCGTTATCATCCCAGCCCTAACTCATCTTTTAAACCTATCACTTACCACTGGCACCTTCCCCTCAGCCTTCAAACACGCCTTGATCACACCCATCCTCAAAAAACCCTCCCTCGATCCCACAACTGTCTCCAACTACCGCCCTATATCTCTCCTCCCTTTCGCCTCTAAACTACTTGAACAGCATGTCCACTCTGAGCTGTCCTCTCACCTCTCCTCCCTCTTTGACCGCCTGCAATCTGGCTTCCGACCCCTCCACTCCACTGAAACAGCCCAGACCAAAGTCACAAATGACCTACTGACTGCCAAAAGCAAGCGCCACTACTCTGTTCTCCTCCTCCTCAACCTGTCAGCCGCCTTCGACACTGTTGACCACTCCCTTCTACTACAGATCCTGGAATCTCTTGGCATCACGGACCTTGCCCTCTCTTGGATCTCCTCAAACTTAACGGACCGCACCTTCAGCGTCACCCACTCCCACACATCCTCCTCGCCCTACCCCCTATCTGTCGGGGTCCCTCAGGGCTCGGGGTTCTTGGACCATTACTGTTCTCAATCTACACTCTCGGTCTAGGGCAACTCATTGAGTCCCATGACCTCCAATATCACCTCTACGCCGACGACACTCAAATCTACCTGTCTGGTCCTGACATCGCCTCCCTTCTATCCAAAATTCCACACTGCCTGTCCGCCATCTCATCCTTCTTCTCTGCTCGCTTCCTTAAGCTGAACATGGACAAAACCGAGTTCATAGTCTTCCCCCCAAGACGCTCCCCCTCAATACCTGACCTATCCATCGTCGTCAACGACTGCTCTCTCTCTCCAGTCCCCCATGCCAAGTGCCTCGGGGTTATCCTTGACTCTTCCCTCTCCTTCAAGCCCCACATCCAGGCCCTCGCCACCTCCTGCCGACTCCAGCTCAAAAACATCTATAGGATTCGCACTTTCCTTGACCACGACACTGCTAAAACCCTTATTCACGCTCTCATCATCTCCCGCCTCGATTACTGCAACCTCCTGCTCACCGGCCTCCCTAATACCTCCCTTGCACCTCTCCAATCTATCCTGAACTCCGCTGCCCGCCTAATCCATCTGTCTCCCCGCTACTCCCCTGTCTCCCCCCTCTGCCAAGCCCTTCATTGGCTCCCTGCTTCCCAGAGATCCTGGTTTAAAATATTAACCATGACATACAAAGCCATTCACAACCAGTCCCCTTCATACATCTCTGACATGGTCTCCCGTTACCTACCCTCACGCAACCTGCGATCCTCCCAAGAGCTTCTCCTCTACTCCACCCTCATCTCCTCTTCGCACAACCGCATACAGGATTTCTCCCAAGCTTCACCAGACTCTGGAACCCACTGCCCCAAACACATCAGACATTCTCCTACCCTGGGAACCTTCAAAAGAAGCCTGAAGACCCATCTGTTCCGCCAAGCCTACCACCTGCAATAAGACCCGGTCCACCACACCAACCTGATGACTGGAATTTCCCCCTCCTACTGTATCCCCACCCGCCCCTCGTAGACTGTGAGCCTTTGTGGACAGGATTTCTCCCCTCTTGTTTCTGTACAACTGAATTGTCAACATTTATTGTTACTTGTATTGCTACTATGCTACTTGTCCTAGTCTGCCCTTTTTAACATGTAAAGCGCCATGGAATATAATGGCGCTATATAAATTAATAATAATAATAATAATAATAATAATAATAATAAAGGGGAGTGTCAGGTTGGGCCGCGCCAGCCGCAAGAGTCACAGGGGAAGGGCGCGGCTGTGCCTAGTGCACCGCTCATTACACTCATGAAACTGACCCCTGCAGCGTGCTGGTGCATGAGCCGGGCAGTCAGCAGACAGGAAGGGTATCCGGCGATGGCTCCCATACACAGTACGCCTCGACATCGGATGCCTGATCGGCAGAGGAGCATTGGATGCAGACCCAGGAGAGGTGAGCGGGGAGCAGTGCCAGGGGACCTAACAAGTAGTATTCCACGGAGCTGTCATTTTGGCATTCCCAGTCACCAGAGTCTCAGTATACAGGAGCTCATACAGTCTCTTTATCAGTGCATCTGTAATCTTTGAAAAAGGAATGTTCTTTGAGATGCTACATATTCTAGCTAACTTCATCTAGCTGACTAAACAGTATATGACCAGTCACACATCCAAGTTTACTCACCGGAGCTGCTTCCTCTTGATCACATCGTCCATTCTGGGTCTCTCAAGGCGCCCAGCGCTTCGATATCTCACACAGGTCTTCCTCTCAGTTCCCTTCCTCAGCATTCACCTAGTGTGTCTATCTTTACTTTAGTTTTCTCTACTTCCTGTCTTTTATCAGCAAAATCCCATGTTTTCTTTTCAGTCTTCTCTTGTTGCATAGTGACCTCTACTGGCCAATGTAATGACCAGAAGTCTGTACTAGATCCAGCGAGTCACAGAAACAGAGACGCAGTGGCGTAGTGTGTGGGGGGGTGGGGGGGCAGGGGGGCGGTCCGCCCCAGGCGGCACTTGTGTGAGGGGCGGCGAACGGGCACAGCAGGCTGCAGCAGCAACACCTCTCCTGTCTCCTCTCCCTCCGTGTGTGAAGTGGAGCCTAGGCGGCGGCGCAGACAGCCTGAGCTGCGCCACTGAAGGACCTGCTGTCCTCCTGTCCAGGCTGTCGCCGACCGTGTGGTGGGTGGTGTCTGCGTGTCGGTGATGATGATCACTGACACTGTGTGACTCACTCACAGATCTTCTGATGATAAGACCTGTGCGGTGCCGGTAACGTCACTGCCAGTGCCCGCACTTCACATCCGGCGGCCATTCTGGTGGATCCTGAAGGCCGCAGCGGATCTTCATTGAATTTAACGCCAGCCAGGGCCAGGCCAGTTCCTGCCTGTCCCTAAGGTACCCAAGTACACTAAAATATACACTATAGGCCAGCAGCACGCCCCATTGAATCTGACTGACCCAGGCCAGTCCCTCCCTGTCCCTAACAGGTACACAATATACTATAGGCCAGCAGCACACCCCACATACAGTTAGGGCCAGAAATATTTGGACAGTGACACAATTTTCGCGAGTTGGGCTCTGCATGCCACCACATTGGATTTGAAATGAAACCTCTACAACAGAATTCAAGTGCAGATTGTAACGTTTAATTTGAAGGGTTGAACAAAAACATCTGATAGAAAATGTAGGAATTGTACACATTTCTTTACAAACACTCCACATTTTAGGAGGTCAAAAGTAATTGGACAAATAAACATAACCCAAACAAAATATTTTTATTTTCAATATTTTATTGCGAATCCTTTGGAGGCAATCACTGCCTTAAGTCTAGAACCCATGGACATCACCAAACGCTGGGTTTCCTCCTTCTTAATGCTTTGCCAGGCCTTTACAGCCGCAGCCTTCAGGTCTTGCTTGTTTGTGGGTCTTTCCGTCTTAAGTCTGGATTTGAGCAAGTGAAATGCATGCTCAATTGGGTTAAGATCTGGTGATTGACTTGGCCATTGCAGAATGTTCCACTTTTTTGCACTCATGAACTCCTGGGTAGCTTTGGCTGTATGCTTGGGGTCATTGTCCATCTGTACTATGAAGCGCCGTCCAATCAACTTTGCAGCATTTGGATGAATCTGGGCTGAAAGTATATCCCGGTACACTTCAGAATTCATCCGGCTACTCTTGTCTGCTGTTATGTCATCAATAAACACAAGTGACCCAGTGCCATTGAAAGCCATGCATGCCCATGCCATCACGTTGCCTCCACCATGTTTTACAGAGGATGTGGTGTGCCTTGGATCATGTGCCATTCCCTTTCTTCTCCAAACTTTTTTCTTCCCATCATTCTGGTACAGGTTGATCTTTGTCTCATCTGTCCATAGAATACTTTTCCAGAACTGAGCTGGCTTCTTGAGGTGTTTTTCAGCAAATTTAACTCTGGCCTGTCTATTTTTGGAATTGATGAATGGTTTGCATTTAGATGTGAACCCTTTGTATTTACTGTCATGGAGTCTTCTCTTTACTGTTGACTTAGAGACAGATACACCTACTTCACTGAGAGTGTTCTGGACTTCAGTTGATGTTGTGAACGGGTTCTTCTTCACCAAATAAAGTATGCGGCGATCATCCACCACTGTTGTCATCCGTGGACGCCCAGGCCTTTTACAGTTCCCAAGCTCACCAGTCAATTCCTTTTTTCTCTAAATGTACCCAACTGTTGATTTTGCTACTCCAAGCATGTCTGCTATCTCTCTGATGGATTTTTTCTTTTTTTCAGCCTCAGGATGTTCTGCTTCACCTCAATTGAGAGTTCCTTTGACCGCATGTTGTCTGGTCACAGCAACAGCTTCCAAATGCAAAACCACACACCTGGAATCCACCCCTGACCTTTTAACTACTTCATTGATTACAGGTTAACGAGGGAGACGCCTTCAGAGTTAATTGCAGCCCTTAGAGTCCATTGTCCAATTACTTTTGGTCCCTTGAAAAAGAGGAGGCTATGCATTACAGAGCTATGATTCCTAAACCCTTTCTCCGATTTGGATGTGGAAACTCTCATATTGCAGCTGGGAGTGTGCACTTTCAGCCCATATTATATATATAATTGTATTTCTGAACATGTTTTTGTAAACAGCTAAAATAACAAAACTTGTGTCACTGTCCAAATATTTCTGGCCCTAACTGTACATGACACACAGAGCATCCCCATATGGGGATGCTCTGTCACTGTGTCATGTATGTGGGGTGTGCCGCTGGCCTGTATATAGTATATTGAGGGTGCTGCTGACCATCTTGTAGATAAATGCTGTATACAGCATTCATCTACATGATGGTCAGCAGCACCCTCAATATAGTAAATACAGGGCAGCAGCACGCCCCACATACATGACACACAGTATATTGAGGGTGCTGCTGACCATCATGTAGATAAATGCTGCCTGTATAGGATGCTGTGCGTGTGTGTGCGTGTGTGTGTGTGTCATGTATGTGGGGCGTGCTGCTGGCCTGTATATTCTATATTGAGGGTGCTGATGAGCATCATGTAGATAAATCAGGCCAGCAGCACGCCCCACTTACATGACACACACACAGCACCCATATGCTATATACAGGCAGCATTTATTTACATGATGGTCAGCACCCTCAATATACTATATACAGGCCAGCAGCACGCCCCACATACATGACACATAGAGCATCCCCATATCATATGGGGATGCTCTGTGTGTCATGTATGTGGGGCGTGCTGCTGGTTTATAGTATATTGAGGGTGCTGATGTGCTGTAAATAGTATATGGGGGGCTGTATTTTATATATATTAGTTATGTATATTGTTTATGGGGTGCTGTATGTTGTACATGGGTGTTCAGCTGTCATGTATATGGGGGATGCTGCTGTATGTTGAATATGGGCCAGGTGCTGTCATGTATATGGGGGCTCAGGCTGTATATATTATATGGGTGTGCTGTCAAGTATGGTGGGGGTGCTGTATATAGTATTTGGGGGTGCTGTCATGTACATGGGGGTGCTGTATATAGTGTATGGTGTGCTGTATATAGTTAATAGGGGGTGCTGTCATGTATATGGGGGCTGTATATAGTATATGGGGGATGCTGTCATGTATAAAGGGGGTGCTGTATAGTATATGGGGTTGCTGTATATAGTATATGGGGTTGCTGTGAATAGTATGGATTGTCCCCTAAGCCATTGCGGGGGACAACATGGCTACACAGGCCTTATTAGTTTATCAGGTTATTGGTCAGATGAGTGACCAATGATGTTTTTATATTTATTGACCTATTAGGATTGAGTTGCACTGGCAGTTGCTGGGGTGACCCTGACAACTGCCAGGTGATGTGTGGTGACAGCCTGTGATTGGCTGTGATATTTAGGCGGCAAGATTGAGCCAGTATTTAAGGGAGAGGTTTCTGTCAGGTCTGTCAGACCGTGACAGGACATCAAAGGCCCACCCGCCCTCCCAGTTATTAATATATTTGATATGCAAATTTTTCCTTTTCTTATCTGGATATTTTGTTCTTTTTAATGGTTTTTCCATTAAAAAAAAAAAAAAAAAAAACTTTGTTTTTGGAAAAAACCAGTTGCTCTTTCTTTCTCTTTCCTCTGTCGAGTGGCTTTGTTAGAGGGGTAAAATCGCCCATTGTCTTGGGCTGATTTCGGTTATTTATTGGGTAAATATGCATTGATAGAAAAGTTTGAATATTCATGAGTGGTTATTTTTAACCTGTGGTTTTCATTATTTATTTGAATTAATAAAGATAATTTACCTTAATAAAGCCACACGGCCAATTTTATCCAACATTAATTGGTGTCAGTTGTCTGAGTTATTTTATTTATAGTTATGTTATAGGCTTTGTGTTGCCATGTGTGGGTGCTGTATATAGTATGTGGGTGCTATATATAGCATATGGGAGAGCTGTGTATTGTATATGGGGGTGCTTAGATCAAAATTAGATCTTTGACTGTAGTGTGGGCTCTTCAGATGCTTCCGGATTATCAGCGACCAAAGGGGCGGCAAATTTTTTGACCGCCCCGGGCGCCACAAACAGTTGCTACGCCACTGCAGAGACGGAGGCAGAAGCAACACAATATACTTTCTTTTACTTGAGGAAACAAAAGGAAAATTTAGAGCAAGATGTAAAGATAAATTATTTCCCCAGAAATAGATAGATTATTTACATGAACCCAGCATCAGGGTAGGGGTCAGTGTGTTACCTCAGTGTTCCTCCTCAGTGTGAGGATACAACGTGGTCAGCCCCAGGCAGCACGTGTGTGGGGCGGCAGCAGCCTGCAGGTGATTCACCTCAGTGTGGTGTTATAACGTTGTCGCGGTGGATGGCGGCTGCATCAGGGACACTGCATCCCGGGGCTCTGGGGTGATGGGCGCAGCCTCTGATTGCTGGCGTTGTCACTCAGGGCCCAGCAGAAGAGACAATATGGAGCAGCAGGACCTGCGATGATGTCACAGGCATGTGACCCGGGTGGGTGGAGCCATGTAATATACCCAGGAGCAAAATGTCATACAAGAAGCTGAAGAGAAGATGGGACCAAATAAACAAGGGTACAAGAGGTGTGTGAGAGAGGGGTGCAGAAGATGGCTGGCTGTGCACAAGGGATAAAGGATGCAGGGGGGGGTGGAGGATGGAAACTGCAGGGGATAGAGGAAGGAGAATTCTGGAGGATGGGGAGTGCAGAAGAATGGGGACTGCAGGAAGATGGAGAGTACAGGAGGATGGGGAGTGCAGGAGGATGGAGATGTCACTGTCCCTTCCCAGCCTGCGCCTGCTGCCGCTCGGTCGGTGCCAGCTCCTGCTTCTGCTGCTCACCTGCTGCACCGGGGGTCCCGCTCTGTGTTCCGCCGCCGTGCCGGTCTGGGTCGCGTTCCCCTGTCCTCCCCTCCAGTTGCTGCAGCTTCCAGCCCTTCTCTGTCCTCCTGTCTTCCTGGTTGTGCACATAGGGGGCGGGCGCCCACTCGTGCACTCACTTAAAGGGCCAGTGTGTCCTTCCCAATCACCCCTCTCAGCCAATCGCTGCTGAGGGGTGGATATATAAGTTTAATCCCGGCAATCAGCCAGTGCCTGGGTGTTCTACTGTGCTCCTTGAGCGCTTGTTCAGGTCTGGCTAGCTTCAGTGGTTTCCTTGCATATTGCTTACACTGTGTTCTGTTTTCTTTCAGAGGGATCCAGTCCTGCCGGTTGTTCTGATCTCCAGCTACAGACGTCACCAGCTGCTGCCGGAGGATCCCTACACCACTCTTGCCTCCCTTCTCACTGTGTGCCGCCTGGCAGTCGGTTAACAGGCTCCGGGGTCATAGGTCCTCCCACGTTGCGCTGAGTCATATCCCTGTACAGGGGTCAAGGTCGCAGGGTTTCGGTGGGAGGTTCTGGTGGCTCTGACCCTGAGGCCCTCTCCAGGGGCTCCGTGTCTCCTTTGTCATTATAAATAAAACTCCTTAACCTGCCTTCTGTCTCCAGCGTGTTTCTGGCGTCGGCATCCACAGACTCTGTGGTCCAGTGGGTCTCTTTGTTCCCTCCGCCTGTGTTGGCGTGACAGAGTGCAGGAGAATGGAGAGTACAGGATGATGGGGAGTGCACGAGGATGGGGAGTGCAGGAGAATGGCAACTGCAGGAAGATGGAGAGTGCAGGAGGATGGGGAGTGCATGAGGATGGAGGATGGGGAGTGCAGGAGAATGGAGGATGGGGAGTGCAGGAGGATGGAGGATGGGGAGTACATGATGGGGAGTGCAGGAGGACAGAGGATGGAGAGTGCAGGAGGATGGCGACTGCAGGAAGATGGAGAGTGCAGGAGGATGGGGAGTTTAGGAGGATGGGGAGTTCAGGAGGATGGATGATGTGGAGTGCAGGAGGATGGCGACTGCAGGAAGATGGGGAGTGCAGGAGGATGGAGGATAGAGAATGCAGGAGGATGGAGAGTTCAGGAGGATGGAGGACAGGGAGTGCAGGAGGATGGAGTGCAGAAGGATGGAGAGTTCAGGAGGATGGAGGATGGGGAGTGCAGAAGGATGGAGAGTGATGGAGGATAGGGAGTGCAGTAGGATGGGGAGTGCAGAAGGATGGGGAATGCAGGAGGATGGGGAGTGCAGGAGGATGGAGGATAGGGAGTGCAGGAGAATGGGGAGTGCAGGAGGATGGAGGATAGGGAGTGCAGGAGGATGGAGTGTGCAAGAGGATGGGGAGTGCAGAAGGATGGAGAGTTCAGGAGGATGGAGGATGGGGAGTGAAGGAGGATGGAGAGTGATGGAGGATAGGGAGTGCAGTAGGATGGGGAGTGCAGAAGGATGGGGATGCAGGAGGATGGGGAGTGCAGGAGGATGGAGGATAGGGAGTGCAGGAGAATGGGGAGTGCAGGAGGATAGGGAGTGCAGGAGGATGAGGAGTGTAAGAGGATTGCGACTGCAGGAAGATGGAGAGTGCAGGAGAATGGGCAGTGCAGGTGGATGGGGAGTGCAGGAGGATGGTGACTGCAGGAAGATGGAGAGTGCAGGAGGATGGGGAGTTTAGGAGGATGGAGAGTGCAAAAGGATAGAGAATGCAGGAGGATGGAGAGTGCAAGAGGATGGAGGAAGGAGAGTGGAAGAGGATGGAGAGTGCAGGGGGATGGAGGATGGAGAGTGCAGGAGGATGGAGGATGGAGACTACAGGAGGATTGAGACTGCAGGGGTATGGAGAGCCGGTGGATGGTGCAGGGGTTGATAGAGGAAGCAGGGAGAATGGAGAGTGTAGGGGGATGGAGAGTGTTGGGTGGTGGGGGGGAAAGACGGATATCCTACAGATTCCAAATATCGGCAACATACCGTACATTGTATTGCTATCATGGATAACAGTATGATAACAAAGACAGAAAAATATAGATCTGTCAGACTAAAGTGAAGCAAATGTTCATCAGTCTCCAAATGGAAAAGTGTATTGGAGCGATTGTGCTTTACATCACCACATATTAACTCTTACAGGGATTTTCCAAGTCAGTTGTGACAGACACTATATGGGTCATGGATAGATAGTGACAGACACTATATAGCCCCCGTCACATGGGGCGACATCGCCGCCCATTACAGAGGTGACGTGGGAGCGTGGCCTATCGCCGGCGTCATCGCCCCTACGTCGCCTCATGTAAAGGGGCGATGTCGGCGGTGCCGGGCGGTCGCCTGGTTTCAAAGCAGTGCTGTAAGGGGCTGGAGGTGTCGACCCGTGTAAACGGGGGACGGCGACGCTGGCGGGGTGCCAAAAGTGTGCGCGTACCCGCCAGTCGCCGCCGACATCCCCAGCCCCGTCGCCTGGTGTACGGGGCCTCTTGGGTCACGGATAGATGGTGACAGACACTATATGGGCCATGGATAGATGGTGTCAGACTCTATATGGGCTATGGATAGATGGTGACAGACACTATATGGGTCATGGATAGATGGTGACAGACACTATATGGGTCACGGATAGATGGTGACAGACACTATATGGGTCATGGATAGATGGGGACAGACACTATATGGGCCATGGATAGATAGTGACAGACACTATATGGGTCATGGATAGATGGTTACAGACACTATATGGGTCATGGATAGATGGTCACATACACTATATGGGTCATGGATAGATGGTCACATACACTATATGGGCCATGGATAGATGGTGACAGACACTATATGGGTCATGGATAGATGGTGACATCGGTGTATTAATTATAGTACACTTTTCCATTTGAAGATGCTGGATAAAATCTTGCTTCACTTTGAATATTGTTTAATCTCAGGGGCTGGGTGGTGACCAAGGAGAAGAAATGTGTGAGAAATTGCTGATTGTAAATAACAGATTCCATAATCAAGTACAATAAATAAGTAGATTAACAAGACACACTTAATGTGTAGGGCATAACACACTTCTCACATATTTTAGTAAACAGAGGCAGAGAAATATGTAATGAAAATGTTAATGGTCACTATAGTGTGGGCCCGTAGCCTCATTTCCACTGGTGGGCCCTAGGCACCCCAGTCCAACCCTGGATAGGACCTGTGGTGAAGTCGCGACTCGGAGATCCCGAGTCACGTGATCGCAACACGCGACCGCTACCCGGCCGGAATACGGAAGGGAAGACACCTCCGGCGGCGAAAATTGCTTCGGCCCCGGGCCCTCCTTTAGTCCTGCTTGTTGCCATACACTGGGGTTGTGCAGAGGTGGCGGTGCACAGTGACAACCCCAATAGGTGAGTGGCCATTTGGCCTAATAGTTAGGAGCGGCAGGCGCGGAAAATTTTTCGACTGCCCGGGACGCCACAAACAGTTGCTACGCCACTGAGACAACGCCAGGAATAAATTTACTGAAAATCTACATGGAAAAATAAATGATAATTATCTACACACAGCAGCAGGACAGGTGTAAATCAGATGGATGCAGTTTAGTGAGGATCACTGAAATAACACGCCAATTTTTAATCATATCATCTCTATACACACAATACATATACACCCAGTATATGTACATATATATTTATATATTTCAGCTGATGGATACCCGGGTATCTTATCTAATGGTACCATTTGGTCCAGTTGCAGTCCAGAAAAGGCCTGGGGAAATACCAATTACAGTCACTTCCAGTGGTCTTCGGCGCCAAAAAGAAAAAAAAAAAAAAAACACAACCGTAAAAACAGGGATATTGTGTTGTCTTGTCTGAAGGGAGTCCTAAGTCTCTGTAGCTTTTGAGGGATGAAGTGTGTTCACTAGGAGACACCACACCAAAGCCTGCAGTCTCACAGCAGGGATCCAGTCTTTCCCTCTCACAGCATGGCTGACCCGTCTCCTCCAATGCACTTCCTTCCTAGCAGTAGTATACTCGCTTCCTATCAGGGAATAAGTCAATTTGGTCTCCCCTAGGGGCCCGGCTGTCGAGTTCATCAGCGACCGGTCTCAGCTTTATCTGGCACAGACTTCTGCACAGCCGTTCTCCTCTCACAGCACCCTAGGAACTTGTTTACCTCAGCACAAACTGTCAGAATTTCTCCCTGTCTCCACGACAATCCCCTCAGCTGATGGCCCCCACCTTTTTATTCAGGAAGTAAACACTCTTACACCAAACTAAGTTATTGCAGCATATTTTTAAAGAATCAGTTTTAAACAGTGGATACCAACATACTACGCATGCATGTTAGATCTTGCTTTTGGCTGTATCTTGCAGGCCATCATTTGACTTCTGGTTGCCATTACAATCTTTAACCCCTTCACCACCTGACGATTTTTCATTTTTTCCTCCCCTGCTTCCAAGAGCCATAACTTTTTTTATTTCTTTCGTCAATGTAGACATATGATGGCTTGTTTTTTTTAGGATGAGTTGTACTTTCAGATGCAATCATTTATTTTACCATATAGTGTACAGGAAAATGGGGAAAAAAATTCAAAGTGCAGTGAAATTGCAAAAAAAGTGCAATTACACGTTTGTTTTTGGGGTTTTTTAGTAGCCATGTTCACTACATGATAAAATTGACATGACGGTGTGATACCTCAGGTCGGTAAAAGTTCGTAGATACCAAACACAAATACTTTTATTATTAGTAGTGGTGAAAACAAATTCAGAAGTTTGAAAATAAAAAGAATTGCTCTTTTTGCGCCATGTTCTGCGACCTGTAGCATCCTCAGTTTTCGGGATCTGGGGTTGTGTGAGGACTTATTTTTTGCGGTTGAGCTTACGTTTTTAATTATACCAATTTTGGGTGAATACACTGTTTTGATTGACCGTTATTGCATTTTATAGCAAAAAATGAAATTTTGGCGTTTGGACCTTTTTTCCGTTACAGCTCTCATTAATTGATTTTGTATCTTGATAGAGTGGGAAATTCTGAACACTGCAATACTAAAATTTTTTATTTATTTTTTAATACTTTTATGTTGAATGGGGCAAAAGGGGGGGTGATTTGAACTTTGTTTTTGTTTTTTCATGTTTTTAAAAACTTTATTTTTTTATTAATTCTTTATTAATAATAATAATAATAACAATAATAATAATACTTTATTTGTATAGCGCCAACATATTCCACAGCGCTTTACAGTACAATGGTACATATAAGAAAAATATACGGTACAGAATGGTAATACAGAACAGTAGTTACATACAATAAACATAGAATCAACTTAGGAAATACAATAAATAGGCAAAAAATTAAGGTGACCCTGCTCGAAGGAGCTTACAATCTAAGACTGGATGGGAACACAAAGTACAGGGGCTTATAACAATTAATATCTTACGTCTAAGTGACTACTGTCAGGGAGAAGGATAGGCCGCCCTGAAGAGGTGTGTTTTTAGGGAGCGCCTGAAGCTATGCAGGTTGTGGATGGTCCTAATTTCTTGGGGTAGAGCATTCCAGAGGTTTGGTGCAGCTCGAGAGAAGTCTTGGAGTCGGGAATGGGAGGTTCGGATTAATGCCGATGTTAGTCTGAGGTCACATTCAGAGCGAAGGGGACGGGTGGGGTGGCAGACAGAGATGAGGGTGGAGAGGTAAGGAGGTGCCGCACCATGAATAGCTTTGTGGGTAACAATGAGCAATTTGAATTGGATTCTATAGTGTACGGGTAGCCAATGTAGTGACTGGCACAGAGCAGAAACATCTGAGTAACGGTTTGCTAGATAGGTGATCCTGGCTGCTGAATTGAGGATAGACTGGAGAGGGGAAAGCTTACTGTGGGGGAGGCCAGGTAATAAAGAATTACAGTAGTCAAGGTGGGAATGAATCAGGGCCACAGTGAGGGTTTTAGTTGTTTCCATGGTGAGGAAAGGGCGAATTCTGGAGACATTTTTCAGGTGCAGGAGACAGGAGCGGGTGAGAGATTGTATATATGGGGTGAAGGAAAGATCAGTGTCCATCAAAACACCGAGACAGCGAGCCTGCTGACTAGGCGTTATCGTGGTGCCGCACACCGAGAGAGAGATGTCAGGTTTAGGGAGGTTGGCAGAGGGTGGGAGCAGAAGTAGTTCAGTTTTGGAAAGGTTGAGTTTCAGATAGAGAGCGGACATGATATTGGAGACTGCGGTTAGACAGTCATTGGTGTTCTTTATTAGAGCGGGAGTAAGGTCAGGGGCTGAAGTGTATAGTTGTGTGTCATCAGCATAGAGATGGTACTGGAAGCCAAATCTGCTGATGGTTTGTCCGATCGGGGCTGTGTAGAGAGAAAAGAGAAGAGGTCCAAGGACTGAACCCTGAGGGACCCCAATAGTGAGGGGAAGAGGGGAGGAAGTGGAGCCAGAGAGATCAAGGAGAATAAGCAGAGAGTGGTCACCATTACGTTTTGCTGTCAGAAGGTCATTGGTCACTTTGATAAGGGCAGTTTCTGTAGAGTGTAAGGGGCGGAAGCCAGACTGCAATGGATCTAAAAGAGAGTGAGTGGCGAGGTAATGGGTGAGGCGGGTGTAGACCAGGCACTCCAGGAGTTTTGAGATGAAGGGGAGATTGGAGACAGGTCTGTAGTTATTTGTGCACGATGGGTCAAGGGATGTTTTCTATAGTAGTGGAGTAATAATAGAGTGTTTGAAGGAGGAGGGGAAGATGCCAGTAGAGAGGGAGAGATTGAAGATTGTGGTTAAGTGAGTGGTGACCACTGGAGAGAGGGTCTGTAGTAGGTGTGAGGGAATGGGGTCAGAGGTGCATGTAGTGGGACGTGAGGACGAGAGGAGCCTGGAGACTTCTTCTTCTGTGGCTGGGTCAAAAATGGAGAGTGAGCCAGAGGGGATGTAGGGACAGATGGGAGTAACAACACTTGAAGGTTGGGAGCTGATTTCCTGACGGATGTTTTCTATTTTCTCTGTGAAGTAAGAGGCCAGATCGTCAGCACAGAGGTCAGTGATAGGAGCCTGCACTTTCGGACTGAGGAGAGAGTGAAAGGTGTCAAAGAGTTTCTTTGAGTTGTTGGCTAGTGAGGAGATCAGGGTGGTGAAGTAGGTCTGTTTGGCGAGGTGAAGGGAAGAGTTGTCGGTTTTGAGCATGAATTTGTAATGGATAAAGTTTTCTGGTGTGCGAGTTTTCCTCCATAGGCGTTCGGCACTCCTAGAGCATCGCTGGAGGAATCGAGTTTGTGATGTTAGCCAGGGCTGTTTTACTCTGTGTTTGGAGGTTCTGAGGGTGAGGGGCGCTACTTGGTCCAGGGTACTTTTGAGAGTCTCATTGTAGTAATTCACAGCCAGATTGGGGCAGGAGAAGGAGGAGATTGGGGACAGTGATGAGAGAAGAGAGTCTGTGAATGTATGAGGGGTGATGGCCTGTAGATTTCTGAATGTGTGATAGACTATGCTGTGATGGGCGAGGGTTTGTGAGTGTGAAGGAGAGAATGTTGTGATCAGAGAGAGAAGGAGATGAGTTGTCTAAGGAGGAGGTAGAGCAGAGTCGGGTAAAGACCAGGTCAAGGGTGTTAACATCCTTATGTGTCTCAGAGGTTGAGAGCTGCTAGAGGCCAAGAGAAGTGGTTAGAGATAGGAGCTGGGATGCAGATGTGGAGTTGGGGCTGTTTATGGGGATGTTAAAGTCTCCCAGGATGAGGGTTGGTAATTCTGAGGACATGAAGTGTGGCAGCCACGCAGAGAAGTGGTCGAGGAAGTGGGTGGGTGAACCTGGGGGGCGATATACCACCGCTACTCTGAGGGGGAGGGGACGGAACAGCCTAATGGTGTGAACCTCAAAAAAAGGGAATGAGAGTGATGGAGCGGGGGGGGATGACCTGGAAAGTACATTGTGGGGACAGGAGTAGGCCAACTCCGCTACCACGTCTGTTTCCAAGTCTCGGGGAATGAGAGAAGTGTAGACCGCCGTAGGAGATAGCAGCAGGGGAGGCAGTGTCTGAGTCCTGGATCCAGGTTTCAGTAAGGGCCAAAAGGTTAAGAGAGTTAGTGAGAAAGTAGTTGTGGATAAAGGGAAGTTTGTTGCATGCGGACCGTGTATTCCAGAGGGCACATTTAAACGAGGGAGATGAAGGTGTGCAGGTAATGCTAATAAGCTTACTGGGATTTCTGTGTGAGGCGTAGGGATTGGGAGAAATATCGCCTGACATAAGCAGTAGTAGAAAGAGAAGGAGGGAGTAATGTTTGGCTCTATGACATTGTTTTTGTTGATGCAAGACCCTGGAATATGAGGGGCTTAGATTATTGAGTAGGGTGAAGAGAGTATGGGTGCAGGACATAGTAAAGGGAAGTAGAGAGGGGCTGATGTGGATAAAGGGTGATGGAGGGGGAATTGGGCGGTAAAAGTGGATGACTAATGCACATAGATATAAAAGCATTGAACTGAAGGACAATTTGTTGCAATGGGCAAAGTAAAGTACTGAAAGGTAGTAGATGGGTCGAGTTCTTACCTTCTGGTTACCTCTGGCTTATCTCTGGTCTATCTCTGACTTCCACTTAGAAATGCCACTTTGAAATGGCACAGATGCCAAGGCACAGAGGCCTTACACCATGCTACTTATAGCTCTAGTGAGCAACGGACAATCTGCCAGGTAGGTAGAGGGGAGGGGTCAGAGGAGAAGGATACATCACACCAGGGGACAATTAACAAATTACTGCTAAGAGGAAAGTTTGGTTCAGGATCAGCAGGAGACAGAGACAAAGGCAGGAGGAGAAAAAATGCATATTTCTAAGGTATAAAGTACGGTAGATGGGAGAATATGTCGTACCATCAAAATACATTAGGGGCACACAGTCAAATTGGATACAGTGGAGGTTAGATACATCACTATGCAGTCTCTTTCCGTACCTGTGAGAGAAGAAGAAGAAGATATACGTCAGGTCAGGCCATCACAGCATAATACATCTCTGGTCTATCTCTGACTTCCACTTAGAAATGCCAAATTCTACACAGCCCCATAGGGCGCCACACTGCTGCAGCATCCGATTGCTTGTGACAGGTTCCGATGAGCTTCAGCTCATCGGGACCTGTCACAAATGAACACTGTGAGTGGTTGGCAGCGCTTGCCAACCACTCACAGGAAGTGAAACGTGATAGCCCGGGGTTCTGCCGAGACCCCGGAAGCTATCACATGATGGCCGGAGATCTCGTGATATTAACGCGGGATCTCCACTGCAGGCGGGGAACAGTGCAATCCCCACCGCACCGGTTTTGGATCCTGCTGTTAGTGAACGACAGCGGGATCCAAGTGATTAACAGCACCAATCGGATACCGGATCCGATCGATGCTGTGAGCACGACATCTCAGCTGACGAGATCAGCTGAGATGTCGGGTGTTTGATGTGAGCACCGCAGCGGAGCTCACTTCAAACACCGGGACCCAACCCTCGACGTTGTATTACATCAGTGGTCGGGAAGGGGTTAAATCCACGTGAGTTAAAAAATTGTATAAGTACAATGTTAAGGTTGGTTTACACGTCGCGACATCGTTAACGATATCGCTGCAACTTGTGACATTGCAGCGACCTCGTAGCGAAGTCGCTGCATGTGACATATACCATGACCAACGATCAGCTCGCTGATCGTTGGTAAATATCCAGCACCGTTTTCCTGTCATTGGTTGTCCACTGGGCAGCACACATTGGCATGTGTGACGCCCTTCTAACCCAATGTGTTCCCTGGTTCTCCTGCTTACCCCAGCGTCGCGGGACCTCAACATTGTGGAAAAGAATATTTTATATTCCTTTCCACAATGTCGAGGTCATTATATGGGTGGCTGATCGCTGGTGAGTCTGCCTGTGTGACAGCTCACCAGCAATCAGATAGCGATGTCCCAGCGATCCTGATTGTTGGTTGGGTCGCTGGGGCATCGCAGCGTGTAAACCAGCCTTTAGGCAATCAGGCAGCTCAGACCTGGAAATTTTTCCTCATCCTAATTGGAATCAGGAAAAAAAAATATCGCATCATACAGCGATTATCAGTGAATCTCAGCTCACTCACACTCATACAAGTCTATGGGCGCATGTGAAACATCAGACTGCACTCAGATGCCACCCGACTGCTGTGCGATATACACAGAGGCCGACAATGCAGGAGATAGGAAGAGATTAATCTCTCTCCTCTGCAGCTGTGATGCGATTGCAAAATAAATGACACTCAGTTCATACTGGCAACACTGGCAGCAGAGCAGGAGCCAAGCGTCATTAGCATATCGCATCCAATGCTCTTATATCAGACGCCACACGCTAGTCTGACCCTGGCCTAAGGCTGGAGACACACCATGCAAGATGCATACGAGATACTCACATGAGTCTCCCATGACTCACCTGGAAAGGCCACCGGTTGTCTGGACGGGAGCAGGTCAGCTGCATAGAAACATATTCAGCTGACACACTCCCATTCAGAGAGGCAGGGGCCATTACAGGTGATTCAGGAGACACTCATGCGAGTATCTCATATGAATCTCGCATGGTGTGTCTCCAGCCTTAGGCCAGGGCCAGGCTAGTGTATGTGTGGCACCCCTGCATCTTGGTTGCCACAGTGATGCTGCACCTAATCCACTGATGTGGTGTCATTGCTCTCAGGTAAGACAGGGACATAAACCTGAGACATACCATCTTACATCCAACACAACACCATTCCCATCTCCAGGCCAGGGGATGATGGGCGGAAGAAACTCCTCTTGAGAGCAGACCCCATCTGCTGGCTGGAGGAAGGAGTTGGTTAGAAGGGGGTGGGAACTCAGTGAGTGAGTAGTCTGCAGGAGACAGAGGAAGAAGCAGCAGCAAGATAGAGCTCCAGGGGAGGCTAGAACTGGGGCGGAGTGGGACAAGTGGGTAGGTCAACCACAGAACCCTGGCCAGAGGAAACCTGTATCAACAGCCGATTTCCAGGTTGCGGTAGAGGAACTAGCTGCATGAGGGGACCGGACCCAATCTGGTGTGAGACTGTATGTTCAAGCCAGGAAACCGGAGGCTACTGGACTGCAAGTCGAGTGGCCAACCTTGTGTACACTCCCAGGCACAATGACTACAGAGGGTCAAGAGGATGTGCCAGGCCATTGCTCGACAGGACCCACAGTCACCTGCCTTGGGACTTGTAGCAGGAAGGCGCAAAGGAAGGAAGGAGGAAAGATCAGTGCAGAGAGAAAGGCAGCAGAGAAAGGCTTATGAAAGGTTTCTCAGAGGAGTGTTCCTGGACTCTCTGCGGGCAGGCCCAGCTGCACACTGGAAGAGCACAGCACTCTGGCTGGGTTTGCCCTGAAATGAACATCAGTAAAGAACCTGGTAAGAACTACAACTCTGGTGTCTGTCCACTCCTCTGCCTTCCTGCAGTATTACTATCATCATCCACACTGACTCTTATACTAAACTCTTGGGACCAGCTCCGTCAATGGCGAGTGATACACCTAAACTGCCACTACATCTATTCCCCAGGGTTCACTACAAGCAGCGCTGGTCATCCTGACCAGAATCCACGGATGGCGTCACAATAAACTTTATTCCCCTGTAAATAACCTCTTTCTATGCTTGGCCAGGGTCACGACCGCCGGGACTGCCACTGTGACATCCCCCTGACTGATCCCAGGTGGTCGAGTACCCCCAGTCCTTGCGATCGTTGCATATGGCATCTGATATGAGAGCATCAGATGCGATATACTAACGTGGCACCCCTGCGGATGCAGTCGCCACAGAGGTACTGCACCCCTGTTAGGGTGTAGTATCCCACTCACGGATAAGAGGGGTACAGACCGGTACCGGGACACCCAGGTCACGCACTAGGAATCATTGTAGAGGGGATGGGTGGTGAAGGAAGTAGTTAGAGGGAGCACTTGGGAAGGAGTGAAGCGAGGAAGAACACATGTAGATGACGTGGGACACGTGACAAAGGGTATAAATAGAGTGGGAGAGATCTAGAACGGAGGAGAGACAGTTGAACAGCAGAGAGGAGAGTTGCTGCGAAGAGAGAAAAGGAGAGTGGAGCAGCTAGAGTCGAGTTGGAGGGAAGCTAGAGAAAGCCTGTCACAGAATGAAGAGAACTTGAGAGAATTGTCCAGAGGCCAGACTGAGAAGCAGAGAAGGAGAACTAGGTGGCCCCAGGAGGAAGAGAGGGACCCAGAGTCATGGGAAGTGAGCAATCCACCCATGGGGCTCGTATCCATTGTCAGTTGCAGGCAAGTGGAGGGACCAGGCCGCAAGCAAGGTGCACCGGGATCCCCAAGACTAGTGGAGAAGACAGACCAGGCTAAACAAGCAACCCGGAGGCTGTGAGACTTCCATGGTGACACAGTCGACTTCCGCGCACATCTGCTGAAAAGTTGGGACCCATAGGGCTAAGGGGAGATACTGCAGGTTTACCCCTAAGGAAAACCTACAGCCACTGGCTCAGAGCTCTGTGTGGCGAGGTGCAAGGCAGGACGGGAGAAGCAAGTTCTGTGTTAGATGACCAGGAAAGGACAGAGAAGGGGGGCCAGTTACGTTCCATCCTACTACTTTGGAGTAGCTGGATCCCTGCCTCCGAGAACCCAGTACTCAGCGGGCTGTTAAGGCTGGGTTACACATAGCGATATCGGTAATAATATCGCTGCAATGTCACAGGACCTTGCCACCGACGTCGCTGTGTGTGACATTCCGCAATGACCAGCGATGAGCTCGTTGATCGCTGGTCACTGCGGAATGGACGGGACCATTTTTTGATTGCTGGTCTCCCGCTGCCCCGCATGCATCGGCATGTGTGACAGGGGCAACGACCAGCGATCAAAGCCCCATTCCAAGTATCCTAAGGCCTTTGAGGGGCATGTGATTAATGACGCTCCGCTCCTGCTCTGCTGCGAGCTGAGTGTCATTATGCTGTGATCTGATCCTACGATGAGTACACAGGTGTGGAGAGGAGGAGACAATCTCATCTCCTGGCCTCTGCGTATATCGCACTGTACTCAGATGTCATCAGTGCAGTGTGAAGTTTCACTTGCATTTGACTAGCCCAGGGTATGGGGACTCTGGTATCTGGGCCCTCTGCTGCGGTAGGGATGTGATTGGTGGCCTTCCCAGACCCGTGCCCTGGTGGTCAACTAAAAAGGAGTAGTTGGAATGGGAATAAAAGTTTATAAGTTTATCGTGGCGCCACCTGCATATTCTGGTGATGATCACCAGCACCGCTTCAGACCTCCAGGGGCGATGGTACGGCAGCTTGGATGGTTCAGCTCCCTGCACGTGGAGCTGAGTCCCTGGGGCAGGACAGCACTTGTGGTGATGGTGCTGAATATGGTGTATTGGTAGTGCAGCGACTTGGATAATGGAGACACGGAGGTTGGATGACTCTGTACGGGTATTTACTTGTCACTGAATAACACAGTTCAACACGGCTTAACAGTCACACAGTTCTGGGTAGCTGGCCTAGGTAGTGGCCAATGAACAGGGTGTCTCTATGTGGCTTTGTTAGATGTCCCTCCTTACTACTCTTCCAGTCCTTGTTGGTGTGCAGCCTGGCTGGCTTGAAACCTGGCCTGGCCTCCTGTGCTCTCTTACCACCTGTGCTGTCATCGGGAAACCCTTGATGGCCTGCCATTATCTCTCTTCTGGCGGTGCTTGGCTCCCTTGTAGTGACTGCGCCGATGCCCGAAAGACTGAAGTCTCCACGCTAAACCGGTATTCTCTGCTGGGCTTGGAGCTCTCCTTCAGACTCGGACTCTGGTGTCCAGTGTGCCTTCTGGGGTGAGCCCAAGACGGCTCCTCGATCCCCAAACTGCTGCTCTTCCCTGGAAGACACCTTTCCCCACTCAGGGCTCCCTTTCCTTCTTCTCCTCAGACGTTCACTGCCTCTAACTTCCTCCCGCCCTCACACTGCTTGCTCTGAACTCCTCCCACTGGGGCTGGGTCTCCTAGCAGAGGATTTAACCCTGTAGTCCCTTGAGCTAAGGGTGTGTATGGATGCAAGGAATAAACCACATATTAACCTCCCCATTTACTGACCACAGGTATACCACACACGCTGGTCTGGGTGCAGTACCCCTTAGTGGCGCTCTGACCAGTGGTGCGTCACACCCCCATAGACTTGTATGAAAGCGTGTGATCCGTGACTTGCTGCAAACGCAGCTTGCTCCAAATGTTTCCTCAGCCCCATTTTGGCTGAGGTAAAAAACTGCAGATGGACACTGCCTGATTGATGCAATTCAATGCTTTATCGGATTGCCCTTGTCTAAATGAAAAACGGGGGATTCTAGTTTTGCCTTGAGGGAAGAAGGAGCACGGGAGCCCTGAGAGAGAGAAGGGGACTCAGAGAGAGGGGGCCTGGAAAGAGAGAACAGGCAGCCCACACTGAAGAAGAGGACCCCCAGATCGGAGCAACCATACTCTGGGAGGGAACCCTGGTCCATACACTGGAGTGCTGGTTCTGAAGAGGCGGCACAGGGAGTTCAGTCCCTGAGTCGTAACACCGGTCGTCGTGTGTCCGTCTATCGGCCCCGACACCCTGTCACAAGGAAACCAGTCACACCAGGATAACCCACTGGGGTCAAGTCCCAGTGCAGGCGAGAGGGAGAGTGGGAAGCGGGATTCTCAGAAAGCACCCCAATCGGGCCTGGTACTAAGCGGGCTGTTCCACGCCAAGCAGCTGCAATGGGACACAGATTAGAGCAAGGAAGGCATACCGCGGGAGCCTCCGAGAGACTCTGCAGCCCACTGTGACTACCCGGCTGGCTACCTTTACCTAACGACTGTTGTCCACTGTGAACTGAACGACCACCAGCATTGTTCCAGTAAAGTACCCGGGTAGAGTGACAGAGTCTCCGTGTACTTATTTCACCGCTGCACTGCAACTTGTTCACCTCCATCACCAGCAGTTCCATCACTACAGGTGCATCCCTGCCCTGGAGGGCCAGCTCTACCTGCAGGAAGCTGCACCATCTCGGCTGCTGAACCATCACCCTCCGGAGGTCTGAAGGAGTGCTGGTGTTATCACCAGAATCTGCGGGTGGTGTCACGATAAACTTATAAACTTTTATTCCCATTCCAACTACCCCTTTTTAGTTGACCACTAGGGCCACAGGTTTGGGCAGGCCACCAGTGACATCCCTACCGCAGCAGAGGGCCCAGATACCCGAGTCCCCATACCCTGGGACAGTCAATTTCTGACATCACGAACAGGATCCTGTACCCAATGCTACCAGGTACTGTGTGCCTTTGAACTTTCCGGTTTAAAAGAACTGTTACCGCCGTTACAAGGCACTGAGAACTGGTTCCCGCCATTTTACCGGGAACCCCAAAATGGCGGTCTAACCATGTGAAGAAGAATGTGCAGGCCCAGGGGTGTGCCTCAGCCCCTTGCTAAGGGAGGGCCTAGCCAGAGGTGTGAAACTGTTTCCCCGCCCCTATGGCTGCCAATCGACTAAGGGGGCGGGCCAAAGGAAGTGACCGAGGGGAACCGCCATAAAGCCAATAAGGGACATACCGGAAGAGAAGGACACGAGGAAAAGCGTCTAATATCCGGTGTAATGGCGACCCGTTGGACAGACCTCATGCGCGAGTTAGAGCAGCGGGCCCGCATTGCCTGCGGGGACCTGGACTCGGTCTCCCTCTTGACCAACAAGGGAGATGTGGAGTACTGGAGAGAGGCCTTCCAGGAGCTGCGGGACAACCTGGCGCAGACGATGGAGAGGGTGGTCTGCAGCTGGTGTGCCAACCGGGCTGTAGAGCTGATGGCCCGGGCGATGGACCGAGAAGCAAATGAGGCAGCGGACGTTGCACAAGCTGTGGCGGAGGTCCTGGCAGCAAAACCACCCTTGCACACGCAGGAGGCAGGGGTCCAGAAGAATGACCCTGTGGACCCACCTGCAGGTCTTACCAATGCCCTGCAAGTCCAGGACGCGACCGAATCCGACCAGAAACTGGACATTGTCGGACCAACACCGCCGTGATCTCCCCAGCAGTACCCCGGTCCACACTATTCCACCTGTGTCCTGTAGGGGGCCGGACTCCCAGGATGAGCCCATGTATCGGATCCCGCACAGCCTGTAGGTCTCTCCTGTGCAGTGAGGCTGCTATTCCACCTGTGTCCTGTAGGGGGCCGGACTCCCAGGCTGAGCCCATGTATCGGATCCAGCACAGCCTGTAGGTCTCTCCTGTGCAGTGAGGCTGCTATTCCACCTGTGTCCTGTAGGGGGCCGGACTCCCAGGCTGAGCCCATGTATCGGATCCCGCACAACCTGTAGGTCCCTCCTGCGCAGTGAGGCTGCTATTCCACCTGTGTCCTATAGGGGTCCGGACTCCCAGGCTGAGCCCATGTATCGGATCCCGCACAGCCTGTAGGTCTCTCCTGTGCACAGTGTGCAGTGAGGCTGCTATTCCACCTGTGTCCTGTAGGGGGCCGGACTCCAGGCTGCGGCCATATATCGGATCCCGCACAGCCTCTAGGTCCCTTCTGTGCAGTCAGGCTGCTATTCCACCTGTGTCCTGTAGGGGGCCGGACCGGCCATGTATCGGATCCCGCACAGCCTCTAGGTCCCTTCTGTGCAGTCAGGCTGCTATTCCACCTGTGTCCTGTAGGGGGCCGGACCGGTCATGTATCGGATCCCGCACAGCCTCCTCTGTGACAGACGCCTGCTCCTCCTCTGCCCTGCAGTTATGGTGCCAGTATCTGCCTATGATAATAAGGAGAAGGCGGCGCCATATGTAAAGCTTGCTTCTGCTCTCCGCCTCTTGAGTTACTACAGGACGTTGCATCCTCCATTCTTTGGTAACGCACACAGTGACTAATGCTTCAATGATGCAGTGAGCACGATGGGACGAGGTGTGGCTTACAGACTACGACTCCTATGAGTGCCCAGCTCCCTGCCCTCCCCCAGACCTGCAACGTGTACACCTTGCAGGCAGCACAGAGCCTTCAGCAGCTCTCCCTCCCTCCTCCATTGATTACTCAGGGCAAACAGGTGTTCGTGTCATGTGACCGTGCACAGGGGGAGGGTGGTACTCTGCTCATAGGCTGCACACCAACTACTACGCTCAGCCTGGAGATGCCCCGCGCATGCGCACTCAGCGCGCT
This sequence comes from Allobates femoralis, assembly GCA_033576535.1. Taxonomy (NCBI): domain Eukaryota; kingdom Metazoa; phylum Chordata; class Amphibia; order Anura; family Aromobatidae; genus Allobates; species Allobates femoralis. Next base: position 238,123,404 of record JARQOC010000005.1, on the reverse strand, counting down.
AATAATAGTGTAATGTGCACGTTGTCTGAGCCCTCTCACACGGGACACGTGCTTCTCCCCTCATTCCCTCCTGCCCCTCCCTGTGGGGTGTGGAGGAATTAGATGTTGGACTCTGCCTGTCTCCTTGGAGGGAGCCATGGAAAAGTGGGTCAGGAGGGAATGTGACTAGACTGCCCTTATGTTATGGAGCAGGACAGGCATGGTGGTCCCTCAGCGAGTTCTCAGCTTCCTATAGCTGGATGGCAGAGTATGTCCTGAATGTAGTGATGGAGCAGGACAGGCATGGTGGTCCTGAGGTGTCAGTCCCCCTATAGCTGGATGGCAGAGTATGTCCTGAATGTAGTGATGGAGCAGGACAGGCATGGTGGTCCTGAGGTGTCAGTCCCCCTATAGCTGGATGGCAGAGTATGTCCTGAATGCAGTGATGGAGCAGGACAGGCATGGTGGTCCTGAGGTGTCAGTCCCCCTATAGCTGGATGGCAGAGTATGTCCTGAATGTTGTGATGGAGCAGGACAGGCATGGTGGTCCTGAGGTGTCAGTCCACCTATAGCTGGATGGCAGAGTATGTCCTGAATGCAGTGATGGAGCAGGACAGGCATGGTGGTCCTGAGGTGTCAGTCCCCCTATAGCTGGATGGCAGAGTATGTCCTGAATGCAGTGATGGAGCAGGACAGGCATGGTGGTCCTGAGGTGTCAGTCCCCCTTTAGCTGGTTGTCAGAGTATGTCCTGAATGCAGTGATGGAGCAGGACAGGCATAGTGGTCCTGAGGTGTCAGTCCCCCTATAGCTGGATGGCAGAGTCTGTCTTGAATGCAGTGATGGAGCAGGACAGGCATGGTGGTCCTGAGGTGTCAGTCCCCCTATAGCTGGATGGCAGAGTCTGTCCTGAATGCAGTGATGGAGCAGGACAGGCATGGTGGTCCTGAGGTGTCAGTCCCCCTATAGCTGGATGGCAGAGTATGTCCTGAATGTTGTGATGGAGCAGGACAGGCATGGTGGTCCTGAGGTGTCAGTCCACCTATAGCTGGATGGCAGAGTATGTCCTGAATGCAGTGATGGAGCAGGACAGGCATGGTGGTCCTGAGGTGTCAGTCCCCCTATAGCTGGATGGCAGAGTCTGTCCTGAATGCAGTGATGGAGCAGGACAGGCATGGTGGTCCTGAGGTGTCAGTCCCCCTATAGCTGGATGGCAGAGTATGTCCTGAATGTTGTGATGGAGCAGGACAGGCATGGTGGTCCTGAGGTGTCAGTCCACCTATAGCTGGATGGCAGAGTATGTCCTGAATGCAGTGATGGAGCAGGACAGGCATGGTGGTCCTGAGGTGTCAGTCCCCCTATAGCTGGATGGCAGAGTACGTCCTGAATGTAGTGATGGAGCAGGACAGGCATGGTAGTCCTGAGGTGTCAGTCCCCCTATAGCTGGATGGCAGAGTATGTCCTGAATGTTGTGATGGAGCAGGACAGGCATGGTGGTCCTGAGGTGTCAGTCCCCCTTTAGCTGGTTGTCAGAGTATGTCCTGAATGCAGTGATGGAGCAGGACAGGCATGGTGGTCCTGAGGTGTCAGTCCCCCTATAGCTGGATGGCAGAGTCTGTCTTGAATGCAGTGATGGAGCAGGACAGGCATGGTGGTCCTGAGGTGTCAGTCCCCCTATAGCTGGATGGCAGAGTATGTCCTGATGGAGCAGGACAGGCATGGTGGTCCTGAGGTGTCAGTCCCCCTATAGCTGGATGGCAGAGTATGTCCTGATGGAGCAGGACAGGCATGGTGGTCCTGAGGTGTCAGTCCCCCTATAGCTGGTTTTCAGAGTATGTCCTGAATGCAGTGATGGAGCAGGACAGGCATGGTGGTCCTGAGGTGTCAGTCCCCCTATAGCTGGATGGCAGAGTATGTCCTGAATGTAGTGATGGAGCAGGACAGGCATGGTGGTCCTGAGGTGTCAGTCCCCCTATAGCTGGATGGCAGAGTATGTTCTAAATGTAGTGATGGAGCAGGACAGGCATGGTGGTCCTGAGGTGTCAGTCCCCTTGTAGCTGGTTGTCAGAGTATGTCCTGAATGCAGTGATGGAGCAGGACAGGCATGGTGGTCCTGAGGTGTCAGTCCCCCTATAGCTGGATGGCAGAGTATGTCTTGAATGCAGTGATGGAGCAGGACAGGCATGGTGGTCCTGAAGTGTCAGCCCCCTATAGCTGGATGGCAGAGTATGTCCTGAATGTAGTGATGGAGCAGGACAGGCATGGTGGTCCAGAGGTGTCAGTCCCCCTATAGCTGGTTGTCAGAGTATGCCCTGAATGAATGTAGTGATGGAGCAAGACAGGCATGGTGGTCCCTGAGCAAGGTGTCAGTCCCCCTATAGCTGGTTGTCAGAGTATGCCCTGAATGAATGTAGTGATGGAGCAGGACAGGCATGGTGGTCCCTGAGCAAGGTGTCAGTCCCCCTATAGCTTGTTGTCAGAGTATGCCCTGAATGAATGTAGCGATGGAGCAAGACAGGCATGGTGGTCCCTCAGTGAGGTATCAGTCCCCCTATATTTGGTTGTCCGAGTATGTCCTGAATGAATAGTGATGGAGTAGGACAGGCAGGGGTGTAACTACAACAGGTGCAGGGGTTGCGATCGCACCTGGGCCCTGCAGCCTAGGGGGGCCCCATAAGTCCCTTTGGCCTATAGAAAAAGACTAATGCTATTAATGATTTGCAATAATTGGGGGCACCGTTGGAGCTTTCGCATCGGGGCCCATGGACCTGAAGTTACGCCACTGAGGACAGGCATGGTGGTCTCTTGACGAGGTGTCACTCTGACAACCAGCACTGAGGAAGAGAGACCTGGGTGTAAAAGTGCTGCATTAGGCTCACCCACGGTCCACTGTCCAGTTCCAGGCCTAGCCAGGGTCTGAGGAAAGGAGTAGGAGAAACAGAAACAGAGGAACACATCTGGGAGACTGAGTCCCCTGAGACTCACCCTAGAGAAGCGCATAGAACGGATACTGGATCCGATGCTGTGTCTGACACAAACAGCACAGTGAACACCGGAATAATGAAGGTCCAACATCTTCACTGTACCACAGCGAAGTAACACAGCGGGGAAAGGAACACGGAATAAGACTCAAAGTTGCCTAGCAAGTTGGTACCCGTGAGGGGAGACAAGGCTGGCAGCTTAGCTAAAGCGGCAGAAGGGTGGGAGCAACCTGGCACAGCGACCAACACACAGCACAGAAACAGGGAGCCAAAGGACCCGGCCAGGGTGGGAGCAACCTGGCCCCTGCACAGACTCCATGGACAGTATTCAGCTGATGTACCATCTTCAGTAAAAGACTTGGAAAACTACGAAGTCTGTGTAATCCTTGCAAACCCTGTTCTCCCTCACAAACTGCTATCATCTCTACCACTACCCCTGCCCTGCATCCATCCATAGACTTTCATCACTACTGCTCCGGGGACCAGGGTCTGCCCGGGGAGAACCGTTACATCACAGGCTGCCAAACATCATCCCTGGAGGTTCTGCAGCAGCGGTGGTCACCCTGACCACCTACCACGGGTGGCTTCATGACTATATCCCCTGTAAATAACCCCCCAACCTTTTAACTTGTGGGCTCGGGACGTGGTCTGGACCAAGACCACCGTAATTCCCCGTGATACCCCCGGTCCGGAACCGAGTACCCCGTCCCAATGGGCCCCACATAATAATGGAGCAGGACAATCATAGTAGTCCCTCTGCAAGGTGTCAGCCCCCTATAGCTGCGCTGGTTGTCAGACTATATCCTGAATGTAGTGATGGAGCAGGACAGGCATGGTGGTAACTAGTTTCTAAGCAAGGAGTCAAACCCTCTATTGCTGGTTGTCAGAATCAACTCTGAATGTAGTTATGCAGCAGGGCAGACAGGGTGGTCCCTCAGCAAGGTGTCAGCCCCTATAGCTGTTTGGCAGAGTATGTCCTGAATGTAGTTATGGTGCAGGCCAGGCATGGTGGTAAATAGTTCCTGAGCGAGGTGTCAGCCCTCTATTGATGTTTGTCAGAATATACCCTGAATGCAGTTATGGAGCAGGACAGACATGGTGGTCCTTCCACGAGGTTTCTGCTCCCTACAGATGGTTGTCAGAGTATGTCCTGACCTGAATGTAGTGATGGAGTAGGACAGTCATGTGGTCCTCCATGAGGTGTCAGTCCCCCCTATAGCTGATTGTCAGAGTATGTCCTAAATGCAGTGATGCCGTAATGAGGCAGGACAAGCATGGTGGTCCTTCAGAGAGGTGTCGGCCACCTATAACTGGTTATCAGAGTATATCCTGAATTCAGTGATGCAATTAACAGGGCTGTGGGGTCAGAGTCAGTGACCATTTTGATGAAGTCAGTATAAAATGGACCGACTCCTAAAATATAAAAGTTGGGTGCAGTATGTGCTGAACATTATTATTATGTTCTATCTAAATGTATTGATTATTATATTATAACAATGATTAAAGCCTGATGTTCACATCGTACTACAATATATTTATCACTCAAACATGAGCCAAGTATGAGGGAGTCTTGAAGTCGGGAGTCAGGGAAATTGAGGAGTTGGAGTTGGTAGTTTGGCGAAGGGTACAGTTACACAGCACGACATTGATATGATGTCCGCAACGATCTCGTGGGTGCGCGGCAGTTTTTGACATCATTTCAACATCGCTGGTGAGATGTCACACGTCTAGATATTGTGGACAACTCACCAACGATGTTGTGAGCAGGTATCCTTCGCCAACCCCGCGAACGATCCTTGCTCATTGTTGTGAATGGGCGAAGTTGTCCATGACATCGTTATCACAGTGTCACACAGTACAATGCTAGCAGATCGCTTGAACAACATTGTCAGGTTTTTGAACATGTTCATAAACCTGTCAACTCCAACTTGACTAATTATTGTAGTTGAATTGTTTGGTTACATGCAACAACGCACTAATGATGTTGTTTCAACATTGTTGAACACGACACTTTTGAGCAATGTCGTGCATGATGTCGTGCCGTGTAACGGTACAATTACTGTCTCCACAGCCCTGGCAGTTATGTGAGGTCTGGTCACAGGTCTGCTGTCTAGGTCACTAGCTGCGGCCACTGAGCTCTCTTTATCTATTCCCTTAAGGTCCTGTCAACACAACGATGCTTCAGCGATCCCGACAGCGATAACGACCTGCTGGGTTCGCTGGAGCTTCGTTACCTGGTCGCTGGGGAGCTGTCAAACAGGTAGATCTTCCCAGCAATCAGGGACCTGGGAGCCACCTCCCACATCGCTGGAAGCGATGTTACCATCGTCCTCCCTGCTTAGCTCAGCCTGTAAGCAGGGAGGAAGCTGGTAACGATGATAAACACCAGGTATCCAGGCAGCGCACGCTGCCTAGTTATCCGCTGTTTATCATAATTAGCAGCGTCTTCCCTGCTTTCAAGTAGCGCTAAGCAGGGAGGAAGCTGGTAACTATGATAAACATCGGGTATCCAGGCGCTGCCTAGATACCCAGTGTTTACCATGGTTACCAGCCTATGAGATCGCTGGTCGTTGGTCTCTCGCGGTCACACGCAGCGATGCATGCTGACCAGTGGTAGACCAATGACCAAAAAATGGTCCTGAGCACTTTGCAGTGATCAGCAATCTCACAGCAGGGGCCTGATCGCTGCTAGATGTGACACATAATGACATCGCTGGGGAGATCATTGTAACGTCACAGTTACAACGATCTCGCTAACAATCTCGCTATGTGTGACTGGGGCTTTAGTCCTGGATCAAATTAATCATTTGCAATTTTATTATCTTATTTTTTTGTCCTGTTGTTTTCACTAACATTTTTTTGCTCCAAATTGTTCAAAATAACCCATGCAAGATCAAATGTTCTCATTTGACCCATTTCTCGTATTTGTACCTGTTATTATTTATTTTGCTAAGCGTTTAACAGGACAAGTGGTGTTCTAGATACAACATGTCCATATCTGCAGAGATGCAGCATCCGTGCCCACAAACAAGATTCTGGGCACAAGTCATTTTCGCTGTGTTCTCCCGTTAAGAATACTCGTGTCTTCGCAAGAAAAAATGTACATGCTGCAGCTGGGGAAGCTGCACTGTATGTCATTTTATGCTGCGGAGAGAAGAAGCACAGTGGACACAGGATTTCTATAAATCCATCCTCTGTGCTTATACTGTACAATACAGCGAAAATATGCTGTGTCCATAATTCTGCTATTTCTGATCAGGGGCATTGCAGCCTAAGCAGCGCTTAGGGTTTCCAAATGTTTTTGCCTAACTCATCAATTGCGAGCTTTTGAAAAGTTATAAAAATTAGTTGCAGATATACTCCTTCTTTTTAAACATATAAAATGCAAATCCGTTCTAATGTTGCACACAAGTTTTTAACTATGACAGAATAACATACATGATTCTGGGAGTGATCATGTATGTAGATGGCTCAGAAACTATGCTCTCTCCATGCATAGCCATGGCTGCCACTAGGAATTTCAGGGCCCCTCACAGGCAAAATTTGGTGGCCCCTCTTGAGACTCTGCCTAGCCTCCACCCCAGCTCTGTCTCCTCCCAGGCTCCACACCAGCACCGCCTCCACCAAGGCTCTACCTCTACTTAAACATACATACATATTATATATGTATACACACACAATAGAGACTGATTTGGGCTGAATACACAATAGCTCTATACATAATAGAGACTGCTACTGGCTGTATACACAATAGAGACTGCGGATACCTGTATACATAATAGAGATTGCTGTTAGCTGTACACACAATGGAGACTTCTGTGGGCCATATACACAATAGAGACTGTTGTGGTACGTAAACGCATTAGATAGAGACTGCCGTCTGTATACACAGTAGAGACTGCCGTCAGTATGCACAATAGAGACTGCCATCCCTATGCACAATAGAGATTGCCGTCCGTATACTCAATAGAGACTGCCGTCCGTATACACAATAGAGACTGCCATCCGTATACACAATAGAGACTGCCAACCGTATACACATTAGAGACTGACGGCCAAATACACATTAGAGATTGCCAGCTGTATACGCATATGAGACTGCTGGCTGTATATCTTGTATACACAGCACAGGTCCACACTATATACATACAATATATAGGTACAGTACTACAACATGTAGTGTGGACCTGTATACACAGCATAGTGCTGTGTAGAGACAGACAAGATGTCACATGGAGGGGAGGAGTCAGGGGTCTGAGTGGGGCCCTGCATTGAGAACATGGCCCCGCCCCCTGCATGCCAGTTGTCCTGCATACCGAGTCTTGCCAGGCTCCTCTGCTTCAGGGGGCCCCTCACAGGAATCAGGCCAGTAAACTCCTGATAGTGGCCCTGTGCATAGCAATTACTTTTAAATCAAGTATCCAGCATCTGCATTGCACAACTAGATGTAAGCTCCAGCTGTTAACCATTTAAACACCCCTGTTAATCTCTGACAGCAGCTTTTAAATGGATCATGTAGTAGTGCCCATGACAAAAGCGCAGGGTACCGATGGAACACCTTGACAGCCGGAAGAATTGCTGAAGCTCCCTGTCGCCACTATCTAGGTCCTTAGCTGAAGCTGAGCTCTATGTTGAACCTTAAAGGAAACTGGAATTTTCATTATATACTACAGAATAGCAGGATATAGTATAAGAAATCAGAGAAATGCAGGTTAAGGTCCACTAGACTAAAGAAGACCAAAAAGTTTTGAAAAATCTAATACAATTAAAAAATCCAAAACTTCAAATCACGCAATTTTTCTCATTAGAAATAAAGAACTATTGCTGCATTTATAAAAGGCTGATCTATGAAAATGTAAAATTAACCCAAAGTGCCAGAATTGTGCTTTTTCGGTCACTCCTTCTCCCTAAAAAAGGCTATAAAATTGATCAAAACATCGTATCGATAAGTTGATATCAATATATCTGACAGTACATAACACAAAAACAGGCTTTCATGTAACTCAATCGATGTAAAATAAAAATGTTGCGGGTCTTGCAAATAGGCGAAACAAACCATCAATTTTATTTCTACAATTTTCACAATTTTTTTCTCGTTTTAAATGAAAAAAAATCTCTAAAAGTTTTTTTTTACCATAATTACTAGAGTATTATGATTTAGAAGGATTTTTAATACAGCATTAATGCCTTACAAAACAAAGCCTAATAAACCATGGAAGAATTGCAGTTTCTTTTAAAATTGTAAGACTGCTTTCACATCAGCGTTTTTGCTGAATCGTGGCAGATTTACCACATCTACTGTGCAACAGCCGACTTGCGGCAAGTCCCCATTCATCCTCTATGGGACATGCGGCAAGAGTGTTTTTTGCCACTATCTGACAAATCTGGCAGTTGTGGCAAGTCAAAAACTGCAGCTAACCGCGGGTTTTTGAACTGCCACAACTGCCAGATTTGCCGGATCGCGGCAAAAACCATACCTGCCGCAAGCCCCATAGAAAATAATATAGTAATGTTTATTCATTTATATAGCGCTATTAATTCCATAGCACTTTACATGCATTTGCAACACTGTCCCTATTGGGGTTCACAATCGAAACATCCTATCAGTATGTCTTTCAAGAAGAAATGGGGGCTTGATGCAGGCTTGCCACAAGTCGTCCGTTACATGGCAGATGCAGTAAATCTGCCAGATATGCCGCAAATCAGCAAAAGTTCATATGTGAGAGGGGCCTAACACACAGTTTTTCTCCCTTTTTACAATACATTGAGTGTTCTGCAAAAAAAAAATTCTTATACAGGTATGGTTACAGAAAAATAAAAAAGTTATACTGTAGCTCTTAGAAGATTGTGAGGAATAAGGAAAAGCCAAAAAAAATGAAAGCGTAGAAAATGCTGCAAAACTTAGGGCACATTCATATGACATTTTTTCGTCCATTTAGTGGCCCCGCCAGGACTTATGTCCCCCGCACAGAACAGGATTTGAGTGCTATCCACATTACAAAAAGGCGGTTTACCCAGCGCCAAGCAGCAGTAGTCCAAACATTTCCTACTGCCTGCTACAAAGCTTGCAAAAGGCCATGTTATCTTCTGCTTTTGTAGTAATAGGCTGGCTTCTGCTGTCCACAATACTCCCTCCCAAACATGTTGCAGGGCCACCTCTAGGCCCTCACCAACTCAGGTTTACAGGCCCTCCGAACAATTGATTTGAGGGCTGCAGAATGACATGGAGGATGAGGAGGAAGAGAGACAGAAACTGGCATTTGAGTAGATGGAAACCATGAAGTTGTGCCGACTACTCTTGGCATGTGTAGGATGTGTGATGTCCCATGCTGTCACTCTGTTCCACCCTTCACCAGCTTCATCCAGCGTCCTGTCACTGAAATATTTAATCCCTGACTGTCCACAACAACTTCACATTTCTTGTTATGTCGACCTTCCTAGTCACAGCGTTGGTGTCAGCACGGTTGATATTGCTTATGTAAGTCATGGACAGCACACCGGCCTAAATAGTGGTGGCTATGAACAGCGTATCATGTGGCAGCCACAGGCAAGAGATCACATAAACATTCTGTTCAAACAAGCCTAAATGTAAACTTCTCCACAGATAGCAATTTGGCAATGTGCAATTTTAGTATTTGTGCCTGTGGGCACGTGGCTGGTTATTTATGCTTCCTTTCCAAGCTCTCTGTTGAGGACAACTTAACGCTTCACTTGGACAACTAAGTGGATGAGGTTGATGTTTGCTTTCTCTGTGCAACCGCACCTTGTGGACAGGAGGAATGAGTGCATCACCCTCAGGGCCGTGGGTTACTCGAGACCGGTCCCTGCTCTCTGGTCACAGGGAAAATTGTCAGAGTAGTGGCCGTTGACCAGTTCCGTGGCCCTGAAGGGACCACAATTAAAAAGGGGAAAAAATGAAATAAAAGTTGTCACTGTGATGCCACCTATGGTATGCGACCAGATGTGACTACTGCTGCTTGTCTCAGCTCCAAGGGATGATGATGGGATGCAGCAAGGTGATAAGCCCTCCACAGGCAGGGCTGATTTAACCCCTGGGCCGGGTGAATAGTTTTTGTTGAAGTGGTTGTGAGGTAACGGTGGGGATGCAGGACTTAGCTCAAAGAATGATGTATGGACACAAGAGTAACAGTCCTTCTTTTACCTTTAATGATGAAGTTTAGGTAGTACTGGGTACTGTTTGCTGAAGTTCATGGGGTCCAAGCTTGGAGGCAAATTGAGGCTTTCCACGCCAGGCAAGTCCCGAGGCTTTCCTCTTATGTCGTATCCGGTGGGCCCTGGCTGCATAAAGCGGTGCTGTGGCCCTCTCTACTTTGTACTAGCTGTGTGACTGGCAGCGTGAACCCTTCTTCTGACTGAATTTCTATTTAGCTCTCCTGGGCTCTGTAGTGCGGCTGTGTCTCCTTGGCTCTGTAGTGAATGAGGTGGTATATAACCATCTGCTGCGTATATAATCCCTGACGACCTCGGTCTCCGGTGACTCTACCGTGCTTAATTCTTGGCATACTGGCACTGTTATCACTCCCAGACCTTCTTTCTCTCCTCCTCAGGCCCTCACTACAGGCTCAACACACCGTCAGTTCCCTAGGATGAGCGTAACACGGCTGCTGTCCCTAGGGTGACTCTACTGTCTTCCTCTTCACTTTGCTCAACTGTCACCTGAGCTCTCCTGACAGAAACTGACTAGCTCCGCACCCTGCACCTGCATTCATAGGGTACCTCTACTGACGTCAGCATTCAACCTGACATCAGATTTTAGAGCTCCCCCTTCTGGCCCAGGGTGGGATATGTTATATGTGTGTTTCACCAGGTGGATGCCTTGCCTCCAAGCTTGTAATGTGATTACCGGACCCCAGGTCGCCACATGAGCACCTGCTTCATAGGTAACAGATTGTCAAGGACAAAGCACATGCAACATGGCAGTGGCTTGACCCGTAGACACAGATTTAGTACCCTGATGTGCCTCCCTTGTACTGGGGTGCTTGACTGCCATGTAGTTACATATACTTGTGGTGCTCAGGTTGCCTTTGCCCTGACCTCTTTTCAGCTTGATATGGCAGATGGTACAGATTACAATGTTTTTCTCCGAACGACTTTCAATAAAAAAAATTCTAGATAGGGGCTGAACACCCCCATGCCCTGACTTGGGCCATAGTGTGGGTTCTCTTGGGAACAGCTGACCCAGTTCTCATTCTGGTCAAACCACTACACCTTGGCACCTCTGTTGGTGTTACATATCAATCTTCCTGTGTGTTGCTGTGCTGGCAATGCTGCCAAAGGTCCTAATCAGATCAGTGAACTCATCATCGACCAACTCATCTTCCATGTCATCCTCCTTCACAATTAATATTGTAGGCTGACCTGATGGCAACTGTATCTCATCATCATCATCTTCGACATCTGAAGACAGTAAATCAGTTTCTTCAAAATGCCAAAGTTCTGGCCATGGGTCCTCAAATACTTGCGCATCAATGCTCCGAACCTCCCAAATGTATAGAGGGTCTTCCCAAATGAATAAAGGTGGGCCCTTCTCTAACTATAGAGGAGGGCCCTCATAAATATCTAAAGGAGGGCCCTCCCTAATGTACAGATGACATGACCTTCAGTGCCAGCAACTATGGCTTTGCTTATGCTGTGTTATTATTAAGGCTGTGGTTTCACCCCCAAAAGTGTAGAGGAGGGCCCTCCAAAAAGTATAGAGGAGAGTCCTCCCAAATGTCAAAATAAGAGCGGTCCCTCAAAAACGTACGTTACAGGGCCATCTCTGGGCACTCAGCAATGTCAGGTTTCCTTCCTACTGCAGGCCCTCTGAATATTTGAATGTACTGCCGCACAATCACATGGCGGTGGAGGAGGAGGAAAAGAAGGAGGGTTTTGCCCAATACTACAATAGGCACATGGTAAACTGCTATGGAATATGTATTTCACTATCTGTGTCTTAATGGGGGAGGGACCACCCAAATGTCAAAGTAACAGCGATCCCTCCAAAACGTATGTTACGGGGCCATCTCTGGGCACTTGAGCAATCTCAAGTTTCCTGCCTACTGCAGGCCCTCTGGACATTGAATGTAGGGCCCCACAATCACATGGTGGTGGAGGAGGAGGAAGAGAAGTAGGGATTTGCCCAGCGCTACAATGGGCACATGGTAAACTGCTATGGAATATGTATTCCACTATCTGAGTCTCAATGGGGGAGGGACTGCCCAAATGTTGAAGTAAGAGTGGTCCCTCCAAAACGTACGTTGCATAGCCACATGAGGGCTCTCACTAAATTCAGGTTTCCTGCCTACTGCAGGCCCTCTGACCATTTGAATGTAGGGCCACTGTATCACATGACAGTGGAGGAGAACGGTTTTGCCCAATGCTACAATTGCAGACTGCTATGGAAGATGCATCCCACTATCACAGTGTCAATGAGGGAGCGACCGCCTATATGTCTACATAAGAGCTGTCCCTCCAAAATGTATGTTACAGAACCACCTGAGGACTCTGAAGTCAAAGATCAACATACCTACTGGAGCGTTGTAGCTGGCCTTGTAAAGTGCTGGGGAATAGCGATCTACAAATGATGTATGACAGAGGGACCTACAAAATATATGTCAGTGCCCTACCAATTGTAAAAGGCGAAAAAACGCCACAACACTACACTAAAAGGGATATTTTTTTTGTTTCTCTGGTTTATTTAGCTTTGTATACTGTACAAGTGATTATGCAGGAAAAACTCTTTCTGAACCTTTTTGGCTTGTTAAATGCGATTTAGGTTAGGTTTGGAAGTTGTTTTTATGTATCTGTAACAGTGGTGTAATCCTGCTACAAAGCTATTCCCACAAACCATATGTGAGTCAGAAATGCATGCAGGCATATTCTCTAGGCTCTTCCCATTCTGTTTCATCACTTTCCCACCCATTTCAGCCTTTTCCTCAGGCCCCCAGAACCCTTTGTAGGGTCCAGCAGAAAATTACTTGCATTTCCCATTGACTTACATTGTATTTGCTATTTGGAACAAATACGCGATTATTAGAAAGTACTCATAACGAGTATAGCGATTACGAATATTACGGTACTCACTCATCACTACAATAATAAAGTTTTATTTATATAGCGCCAACATATTCCGCAGCGCTTTACAATGTAGGGTTAGAGTACAGAAAATATAATACAGTAAGTAATTACAGTAGAGAACAAATACAGTACAATAATTGGATACAAAACTATAGGCATAGAATCAATGTAAAAAAGAAAATACAATAAATAAAGCAAGAAATGAAGGTGACCCTGCTCAAAAGAGCTTACAATCTACAACGGGATAGGGGTTGCACAAGGTACAGGGGCTTATTGCACTGATGGTCCAGGCATCTTGAGGAAATGGGGCATAGAACTGAGGCTGGGTTCACATTTGCGGACCCCTCCGCAGCGTTCTGCAGAGGGGATCCGCAATGTGTCCGCAGCCACTGCAAGCTCCTATCTTTATAATGGGAGCGCACGGTGCTGCGCTTGACAGTGCATGACCGTGCGCACCCATTCACTCCTACATGTGATCTGTGCGCAGACGGACGCCTGCGCACTAATCACACTCTCGTCCGCACCAGGGACATGACATGTTGCATTCCTGGTGCGGACGAGACTGTGTGATTTGTGCGCAGGCATCCGCCTGCGCACAGATCACATGTAGGTGTGAATGGGTGCGCACGGTCATGCACTGTCAAGCGCAGCACCGTGCGCTCCCATTATAAAGATAGGAGCTTGCGGTGGCTGCGGTCACATTACGGATCCCCTCTGCAGAACGCTGCGGAGGGGTCCGCAAATGTGAACCCAGCCTAAGCTTACATGAATGGTCATTAGACAGTCTGTGTAGACCTTTTTGGTTTGGTGGAGTTTGTAGAAGAGTAATGTCCAGAGGTATAGCCCATTCACTATCTACAGTACAAAGGACTTCTATTAGGGAGTATGATAGGCCGCCTTAAAAAGATGTGTTTTTAGGGATCGTCTGAAGCCATGCAAGTTGTGGACAAGCCACCTTATAACTCAATCAACAAAAAAATAAAAAAAGCTATAGATCTCAGAATATAGCAATGCAAAAAACTTTTTTTTGTATAAAATAGTATTCATGGTATAAAACTGGCAAAACATAAGTAAATATAAATGTGGTATCTCTGTAATCATACTGACCTAGAGAATAAAGCTATCTTATCACTTTTACGACACGGTAAACAGTGTAAACAAACTAACAAAAGAAAACAATTCCTGAATTGCTGTTCCTTCTTGATTTTTGCCTCACAAAACACGAAATAGAAATTGAGCAAACAATATTTGCGATCCAAAACAGTAGCAATAAAAACTCCAATTCATCCCACAAAAAACAAGCCCTCATATGACTCTGTCGGCAAAAAAATGAAACAAACTATAGCCTTCAAAGTTCAGTAATGCAAAAAGCGTTTTTAGTGTGATAGTAGCTAATCTGATGTTGCTGTAATCGTACTGACCTGAGGAATAAAGCCACCCAAAATACCTATACCACAAGGTGAACGAGGTAAAAATAGTAAAAACTGATTAGTTTAGTCTGTCTCCCAAAGATCGCAGAAGGCTCGGCTGACATATATCCTGCACTCTATGCTAAGCGCTCACATCGGTGATTACGTGGAAATCTCTTGAAAACGTGATTCAGACAAAATTCCCAATGAAATATGCACTGTGATGAGGCAGTCACTTGCAACTCCAATCTGACCTGTGATCCGGCAGTGTCCATCTTTGTATGAGTTTTTTTAGGTGTGCACAAAAGTGTGGTCAACCAGTTTTATGCAAGTTTGAAAAGAAAGACACCTCTGAACAGAAGCCAAACAGAGTCCAGAGTTTCATCTGAATAACATATTTAGGTGCTGTAGAGGGAAACCTGAATGTAAGTGTTCAGCATAGAGCACAAGATAAATATGGGCTAATTCAAAATATTTTTAGCCAAATCGCCAGCATTAACATTCAACTAAACCCATAAAAAACAAATCCCCACCAAGGTCCGTTGTCTGTTAACGGAAATATAGAGGGCTTCCATGTTACCGTTAGCACAAAGGCTCTGAAAAAGTATTATGGCCCTTCGACCCCCCCAAAAACCTGCACTCCCAAATCCAAATGCCTCCCCAAGCTTCTGAATCCCACAATTTGTCTAAACCCCAGTTAACTTGCACATGTATGGCATTGTAATGAGGGAGTACATTTAATTTACGGGATGTGTATTTCCTGAAGCATGACCTGGGTACAATGTATGAGCACTACCATGTACTGGGCACTACAAGGGCAATCTTTAACAATGCAACATTCACTGTTTGACTCCATGGGTGTTTCCCAGAGATAAAATTGTCCCTATAGCCATAGATGAACTCCCAGAGGGATGTAATTTCCAAATGTGGTCACTTGAGGGGGTTTCTGCATCCACAGATAGTGATCATTTGTGCTGTGCAGAGCTGTGGATCATCACAGCTCTGTACAACACCAGCGATGAGACTGTGCAGTGTTGTTAAATTTTCTAAAAGTTAAAAAAAAGAGTTTTTCACAATTCGAAAAAAATAAAAGTTCAATCACCCCCTTTTGCCCCATTGAATATAAAACTATAAAAAAAAGCACGTATTTGATATCGTCGCATTCAGAAATGCCTGATCTATCAACATATAAAATCAATCTGATCTGTAAGCTGCATAATGGAAAAATAAAGTTCAAACACCAAAATTATGTCTTTTAGTCGCCTCAACATAGCAATAAAATGCAATGACAGGCAATCAAAGCAGCATATATACCCAGTTATGGTATCATTAAAATGGCAACTCAAGATGCAAAAAATAAAAGATACGTGTTTGGTATCTGCAAACTCGTATCGACCTAAGGCATCATACTGACAGGTAAGTTTCACCATATAGTGAATGAGGTGAATAAAAAAAATACAAAACAATTGTGTAATTTCACTTTTTTGCAATTTCACCGCACTTGGAATTTTTTACCTGTTTTTAAAGTACACTATTTGGTAAAATGAATTATGTTATTCAAAACTCGTCACGCAACAAAACAGGTCCCTATATGGCTTAATTGATGAGATAATAAAAATGTTATGGCTCTTGGAAGAAGGGAAAGAAAAAATGAAAAGCAGAAAATTGCACAGGGGTGAAGGGATTAACAACGCTGCATGGACCCCTATCCGAGGAGCTGCATCGACAGCATTTCCACCACTGGTCTGACCTTCTTCATACATATGCCCATTTGGTTTGCCTAAGGGCCGCTTCACAATGCGGCGTGATCCGGTCCGTTTCTGTCCGGGAGGACCCAGACAGCCGCGGACTGGATCTGCACACAGGACTGGGGGACTATTATGCCCTCTGGTCCAGTGTGCAGTGCACGCAGTTCCCGCTGCTGCTAAGTCAGGACTGCGGGCGCCGAGGTCCTGACCTGTCAGCGGCTGCAGCTGCGTGCGCTGCACACCGGACCACGGCTGTCTGGGTCCTCCCAGACAGAACCGGACCGGATCACGACGCAGTGTGAAGCGGCCCTAAGCAAGCATCAAGTAGCAGGCTAAAATCAAACATATATTGTTATGTCACGTGAGCCTTGTGCACAGTTAGCTCTGGCTTCACTGCCTTCAGAAGTATCAGACATCAAAAGGAAGTGAGTGGGCAGCCGCAGCTCTCACTTTCTTTTGATGTCTGATTCGTCCAAAGCTGGGAAAAGTAAAGTCAGCGCTGACTGGCTGTAGAGCTGATGTGACATAGCAGTCACACATGAGCCCTGGTAGGGCAAGTGCCGACACCGCTGGAAAAGTACCCGCACCGTAGGTGAGTATAATTGTTATTTTACTGGTGCAAATAAGATGCTCATTGAGATGTGATTATCCTAGTAGTGGACAACTCCTTATTACATGAAGTATTCCCCCTTGTAAAATAAAACTAAAAATATAAATATACACAAATCCTCCACTGGGGTTGTCTAGCCTCAAACCGGAGAGTCTTCAAAATAACCCACAAGTGGATATAAAGCTTCCTGATGCCCCCTAAAAGGGGTTATGGCATGCTGAGTCGGACACAACTCACTGTGGCCCTATATGTCGAGAAAGCTTAAACTCTTGCTCTCTGCATTAGCCCCAGCACTGCTGCATCCTTCAATGAGCTATTGCTAAAAGGTAATTGCTCTAATGGTGTCACCATTTCGTAATGGTGTAGTAAAGGATGCAGCATTGATGGGGTAGTGGTAAGAGTGAGATCTCAAAATAACATGCTTTCACAGCAAAGAGGGCTGCTGAGGGATGTAGGGTTCAGCTTTACAAGCCAGGATTCCACAACAACAAGACTGCCTGATGAAGATGTTTGACAGAATGGGTGTGTAAAGCTGTCATCATATTAAAAAGGCTATGTTAAGTAATCTAAGGTTTAACAAAAATTCTGATTTGTTTTACACGTTTCTTTAGTCCTTTCCATATGCGTTACTTCAGTCTCAATCAACAATATGCACATTCCTATAAGAACAAGGAAAACTATTGCATGAACAGGTATGTTTAACCCTTTGACTCTTGTATTTGCTGGCCCACTTTATTGGATGGCTTACTATTGTTCTGAGCCAGCTTTTTCTCAACTACTTCTGATCTCCCATTTTGATTCTGCTTCTGTCCTTGTCTAGGCTTTCTCTGCTTATGACCCACCCTGTTTGGTTATCCCTCAGCTCACATGGCCAGTTAGCTATTTCTCTGTGTACACAACCTAAGAGTCCCTGCATCAAAGTACTGATCCTTATATAGGGGTTAAAGTGTGAATACAAGGCAGCTCCTCAGTGGGAAGCGCAAGGCCTGACTATGAAAGCTTGTTTTCAGCTAAGGCTGCTTTCACACTGCAGTTTTTTCACTGATCAGTGTCCATCAGATTTGTGTGCCAAAACCAGGAGTGTCTCCAAAACTCAGAAAAGGTGTCAATCTTTCAATTATAGTTTTTCTCTGCAAGTTCCTCTCCTGGTTCCTCTCCGGGTTTTGACACACAAATCTGATGGACACTGATCAGTGAAAAAACTGCAGTGTGGAAGCAGCCTAACAGAAGAGGACTATCAGATCTATAGTTAAAGAAAACAATAAAAGTGAAACTGATTTTTTTTCAATATAAATGTTTATTGAAACTGATGTTTTTTTTTGGAAATCAGCAAATAAGATAGAAGTACATATGTAAAGGATCTAGTATTTACATGTGGGGTCACCACTAGTGATGGTCAATCCTGAACTGTAAAGTTCAGGGTCCGTACCGGACACCTAGTGTCTCAGGGAAATCCGTGTTACTGTTCAGGTTCAGCAAAGGGAGCTGCAAAAGGAAACAAAATGGTGAATAACTAGTTACCGTATATACTCGTGTATAAGCCGACCCGTGTATAAGCCGACCCCCCTACTTTTGCCCCCAAAATCTGGGAAAACCTATTGACTCGTGTATAAGCCGAGGGTGGACCCCAGCACAGGTATACAGCCCCCAGCAGTGTGGTATACAGCAGCCTCCCCAGTGGTATATACAGGCCCCAGCGGTGTTACAGCAGCCTCCCCAGTGGTATATACAGTGGTATACACAGCAGCAGCCCCAGTGGTAGTATACAGCAGCCCCAGTGGTAGTATACAGCAGCCCCAGTGGTAGAATACAGCAGCCCCAGTGGTAGTATACAGCAGCCCCAGAGGTATATACAGCAGCCCCAGTGGTAGTATACAGCAGCCCCAGCAGCCCCAGTGGTAGTATACAGCAGCCCCAGCAGCCCCAGTGGTAGTATACAGCAGCCCCAGAGGTATATACAGCAGCCCCAGTGGTAGTATACAGCAGCCCCAGCAGCCCCAGTGGTAGTATACAGCAGCCCCAGTGGTAGTATACAGCAGCCCCAGAGGTATATACAGCAGCCCCAGTGGTAGTATACAGCAGCCCCAGCAGCCCCAGTGGTAGTATACAGCAGCCCCAGAGGTATATACAGCAGCCCCAGTGGTAGTATACAGCAGCCCCAGCAGCCCCAGTGGTAGTATACAGCAGCCCCAGCAGCCCCAGAGGTATATACAGCAGCCCCAGTGGTAGTATACAGCAGCCCCAGCAGCCCCAGTGGTAGTATACAGCAGCCCCAGAGGTATATACAGCAGCCCCAGTGGTATATAGGGCCCCAGCTGTTTATACAGCAGCCCCAGCTGTATACAGCGATATCCAGTGATATACAGGCCCCCCCCTCCGTGGTATACAGGGCCCCCCCTTGCTTGTGGCAGACCTGTAAAAGAAGATATCATTATACTTATCGTGTCGCCGCCGCCGTCGCTCTGTCACCGTCACCGCGCTCCTCCGGGTCTTCAAGCTTCCTTCTCCAGGGCACAGACAATGACGTCATTTCCTGTGCGCCGGAGAAGGAAGCATGAAGACCCGGAATAGCGCGGTGACGGTGTCAGAGCGTCGGCGGCGACACGATAAGTATAATGATATCTTCTTTTACAGGTCTGCCACAAGCAAGGGGGGACCCTGTATACCACGGGGGGGTGTATACCACTGGGTACCGAATATGACTCGCGTATAAGCCGAGGGGGGACTTTTCAGCACATTTTTTGTGCTGAAAAACTCGGCTTATACACGAGTATATACGGTAAGTCATATTTCCCACACTTCTGTGCTGCTGTCACACTTGCTTCCGGGTCTGCTCATTGAACCGCATAAATATTTACTGCATTCCACCCATCCTCTCTGATTGGTTGCAGTCAGACACCCTGTGTCGGCGAGTGTGATTGCTTGCAGTCAGATGCCGGCACAGAGGGCATCTGTGGTTGATTGCCGTACGCACATACATGCACACTGATGTAAAAATAAGTAAATAATTTAAACAAAAAATGTGTGGGGACCCCCGTATTTTTGTACCTGGGGCCTTGTGTTTTATATTGGCTTAGTATCAAAATATTGGGGTTTCCACACCGTTTTTTTAATCATTTAAATAAATAATTTTTAAGTAACTGCATGGGGTACCCCCAATTTGATACTCAGCCAAGACAAAGCAAACAGTACAGGACTTGGTATTCTCAGCCTGGGCAGGTACATGATTATTGGGCCCCTCTATACTCAAAATACCAGCATGCAGCTGAATTTGGTGCATTCATTAGATGTGCCAAATCTTGGCGCTGTACCTAGCTCCTCCGGATGTCCCACAGTCGTGTAGTGGGTTCAAAGCTGCACTTTGAGAACACTTTTTCCATCACTGCAGCTTCTGAGATGTAGCAGATCTAGGATTTTTGTGGGACATCACATGATGGATTACCTCAGACCTGGGGTGTTTGTTGGGGTAAGTAAAGTGAAGAAAGAGGGTTTGTGTGTCTGTTATTTCAAATAAAGGATTTTTCAGTGTTTATGTTTATTTCTTTTTACTTACAGGTTAGTGATCCGGAGATCTCATAGACTAACTATTACTAACCTAGGGCTTGATGGCAGCTGTCATTTTTGACAAGTCACAGCTGTCATTAACCCCTTACATTACCCGATTGCCACTGCACCAGAGCAATCCAGAAGAGCTGGGTAACGTGTCAGGATTTGGTGCATTTAATGAATGCGCCAAACTTTAGGATAACTGTGGGCTGGCATTTAAGGCTTGGGGGTCCAATAATCATGGGATTCCCCAGGCTGAGAATACCAAAGTTCAGCTGTGTGCTTTATCCCGGCTGTGTATCAAATTTGGGGGTCCCCACACCATTTGGTTTTTAAATGATTTATTTAATTTATCTTTTTCTTTTTAAATGACATGGGTTCCTTGTATTTTAATACTCAACCAATATAAAGCACACAGCAAGGGTCTGAAGGCCGCAGCTGCCCACTTTATCTGTACTGAGAATTAAAAATACGAAGGACACAATGCATTTTTTTTTCTAATTATTTTTACATCAGTGTGTGTTTCACGCATCTAATCACATACACCCTCTGTGTCAGCGTCTGAATGCAACCAATCACAGATGCCAGCACAGAGGACATCTGACTGCAACCAATCACAGAGGGTGGGCGGGGAGATGCAGTAAATATGCATGAGGCCTAATGATCAGATCCGTAAATATGATAATCTATTTTGCTTCCTTTTGCAGCTCCACTAGCCATTACTGCCACTGCATTATGGTGTAAGTTTGAGTCCTTATAAACTTTTATGGAGTTTGGGGTTCAGGAGAAAGTTCGTGTCAAATCCAGTCCAGAACACAACCTTTTTTTTTTAGTCCGGCCAGATCCATCAAACACGAACATCTGTGGGTTCGCCCATATCTTGTCACCTCATGACTGACGTGAAGATGGGAAGTTACTGTATAAAAATATGCCGATGAGGTTTGCGAGCATTATAAACAGCAAGGCCATTCTGAGCGAAGACTATTCATACTGTGATCTTCTGAAGACTTGTCCCCGTGGATGAGGTGGCTCAAGCACAAGGGCCCGCCTATATAGAAAATTACTGTAAGTTTTTATAAGCCTATATATTGGGGTAGCAGCCCCACAGAGTCATGGGGGACCCCTTGCCTGAATGCAGCAGACATGCTGCATTCATTGCTGGACTTAGATTCTAATCCATGGGGAAAAGAGGGGGGTGACAGGTCCTCATTAAATATAATCATCCTCTGTGCTGTACACTGTAATGGTTATTTGTTTGATATGTGTACCCAGTGCTGATTTATGCTTTCTGTGCTGTGTTGTCACTACTGTTTGTATGATATGCATGTATCCAGTGCTCATATGTGATTTCTGTGCCATATTATCACGACTTCTGTTTTACGTGATGTGCTCAGTGTTTATTTGTGTTATTTGTAGTCTATAGTTTTACCACATTAAATAATCATCATCGTTCATTCACTGTTGAACAATAAACAATAGACTAAAAGAACCAACAGTCTGTTTACTTGGGATACTGAGAAGTTTAAACTGTATGCTGAAATTTACACCATATAGAACGTGAAAGAAGGCAGAACAATCGCCCTGCACTTGGATGACATTCATGACACTGTAATATTTTACTTGCACCTGTAGACTTGTATGAGTGCAAATGAGCCCAGACTTGCTCACAATCGCAGCATGCTGCGATTTTTTTTTCAGTCCGATTAGGTCTTGCCTGATTAATTAAGATTAGGCCAAGTGCAATGACTCTTACCTTACATTTACATATTTGGTTCTTTTCTAATTATGAAAAACTTACAATGTGTATATATATTTCATAGAGAATGGTCCTTTGTGCAGTAAGTTAGATATAAACGCTTGATCATCATCATTTCCCTGTTTTTTTTCTGCTGGCTCTGTGTGAACCATAAAGTACCGGTAGTAAATAAGCAGAAGCAGCTTACACGTCTACAAACCTTTTGATGCAGAATGAAATGACTTTAGAGTCTTATTTTATAAGAATATAGGATGGGTTCATTCTGCATGCAGTCTCTGAAGAGTAATATGTAATAATATACTCTTAATTAGTGTACAGAAACTCTACAGTCACTTGTCCTTTAAATGTCATATTGCAATAAGGTTGAGATTCTCATTTATTGGAATGAACACTGGATGTAAAACATAAGGTGCTAAAAATAATTCTGAATGCCAGCTAACAAGACACCATATAAAAGACATTGACATAGCTTCAGTCGTAATATGAAGCAAGAGGAAAACCTGTTAGGGCAGTGCAACAATCTAGAACTACAAGGTGACCTTGTTTTATGTAAAATACAATCATCGATTTGACAGTGCACAGAACAATGTAGCAAAACATAATTCCTTCTAAATCTCATATTTCAAGATCCTCTGTACAATTTTAATATTTTTCATCACAAACTGGTGTATTATAATGAGGATAATATAATTTTTATTTATACAGCGCCAACATATTCCGTAGTACTATAATGAGCAGGTGCAATTGTTACTATTCGCTACCTGCACTGAATTTGCTGTATTTGTGCTTGTTGTTACATTGCGAGTACTTGTGTACTTGCCTAGTGATTTTCAAATCTCCCGCCCAGCATGTTTGGCGGCTAACTTGCAGGCTTTAAACATGCTGGGCTAGTTATCCAATCAGCGCAATGCCACAGCCCTGCCGCCACCATCTTGAGTACAGTCAATCCAGAACCAATAGTAGCGTAGGGAGAGAGCAAGCAGCATGTAGGGAGAATATTTCAAGCATCTATATAACACAAAAGCTCTTTTCAGAGCTACCTGCATTGTATAGTAGGTCACTGTAGTGTAGGGAGCAAGAGTTTGTGGTGAAGGGAGAGTGTTTAAATCAGCGTTCCAGTAGCTGCATAATACCAGAATACCACAGCTCTTTTCACACCTCAAACCATTGTGAACTAGGTTACTACAGTGTAAGGACGGAGAGTTTGGGAGGAAGGAGAGATTAAAATCTTGTTCTAGTATCTCCATGTTAGATCAGCTCTTACTAGAGCTCCTTTTTTTCAGCTCAGGCTAGTTGCATTTTGTACTGCCTCCTGTTAAAAAACACTGGTCATTTTTTCCCCTTTCATTTTTGAAGTCACCATTTGCTTTTCTTGTGCCATAAAAAGCTCACCAGTTTATACGGTTTCTAGTGTGCTTGTAAAATCAAAAGCATTACTACTATCCTTTTGTGCTGCCTGGTATAAATCATGCACTGGTCCTTTTTCCTATGTCCTTTTCCTATTTTGGGGTCACAGTTAGCTTGACTTGTGCTGTGGAAAGCTCACCAGTTTGTACGGTCCCAGTGTGCTTGTAAAATCAAAAGTAGTACTACAGTCCCTGACAAAAGTTATGTCGCTTATCCATGTTTTGTAAATAAAAGCTTATAACCTGACGTTAAATTCATCCATTGGTTTTATAAATTACTCTTTTGAAAGCTGAAACCCTCCCAAATTTGGTTTAGGTTAAGAAAATAAATTGGAATCAATGCTGAAATATTGATCATTTAATGAACACAAAATGGTCAGATTTTGGCAAGACAAAAGTTTTGTCGCCCACAGAAAGTAATGTGATTTTCAAACAAATAATTAACTTAAAATACAAATATAGGTTGCATAACATTGGTGAATAAAGTTGTGGTGCTATTAGAGTCATATTTAATGTTTTGTGTGACTTCCATGAGCTTGAAAGACTGCATCCATGCAGTTCAACAATGATTCATACAATTTATTAATGAAATCATGAGGAATAGCAAAGAATGCAGTCTTACCTGCCTCCCAAAGTTCATCTAGATTGTTTGGTTTTCTCTTCCAAGCTTCCTCTTTCATCCTACCCCAAACATGCTCAATGCCATTGATGTCTGGTGACTGGGCTAGCTAGTCGTTGAGCACCTTGATCTTTTTTGCCTGAAGGAACTTTGTTGTAGAGATGAATGTATGAGATGGAGTAGCATCCTGCTGCAGAATTTGACCCATTTTATGATTTAGAATGTAAGAGGTAGCTAATGTCTTGTTGGTTTAGACTATTGATATTGCCTTCCACCTTGCAAATGTTTCACACACCCCCATACTGAATGTAACCCCAGACCATGATCTTTCCACCACCAAATGTAACTGTTTTCTGGGTGTATTTATGATCCATACGGGCTCCAGTAAATCTCCTGCAGTATTTGCGGCAGTTGTGGTGTAATTCTACTGAAGATACATCAGAGAAATCCACCTTCTGCCACTTTTCCAGCGTCCATCTGTTTAGCAGGCTGTGGGACTTTGCAAATGCCACACGGTTTTTTATTTGCCTTTTGTTTAGTGCTGGCTTCTGGGCACTGATTCGACCATGGAGGCCATTTCGAGTCAGAATCCTACAAACTGTTCAGGTGACCAGGTCTGTTGGAGCTCTGCTGAAGTGGAAGAGGGGCTTGCTTTGGATTTTCTAACCAACATACGTTCCTCCTGAGCAGTTGTCTTGCAGGGTCTGTCGGACCTGGGCTTGTCAAAAACATCTCCAGTCTCTTCAAATCTTTTTTTCATTCTTTGTACTTGACGCTGAGACACATTAAAGGTGTCAGCCACCTCTGCAGTTGATCTGGTCTTCAGCCTCTTGATAATCAAGGCTTTGGTGGCAGGGTGGATTTTTGGCATGTTGTCAGAGCTCAAGTTGCAGTTCAAGTGAAAGTCTGGGGTGCTGGGTTTCTTTTTATACACACCCACTAATTAACCGATCATTTACAGAGCACAGGTGGGGATGTAAACGAGGACTGGGTGCATTATATGACCAGGTGACAAAACTTTTGTCTTGCCACAATCTGGCCATTCTGTGTTCATTAAATGATCAATATTTCAGCATTAATGCCTATTTATTTTCTTAACCTAAACCACATTTGGGAGGGTTTTAGCTTTGAAAAAATAATTTATAAAACCAATGGATGAATTTAACGCCAGGTTATAATCTTTTATTTACATAACATGGATAAGCGAAATAACTTTTGTCAGGGACTGTACTAGCCTTTTGTGCTGCCTAGTATAAAGCACACACTGGTCCTTTTTACCCCTGGCATTCTTGGGGTCACAGCTTGGCTTGTGCCATGAAAAGCTCACCAATTTATACGGTCTAGTGTGCTTGTAAAATCAAAAGCAGTACTACTAGTCCTTTTTACCCCTATCATTTTTGGGGTCACAGCTAGCTTGGCTTGTGCCATCAAAAGCTCACAAATATGACACCAAAACCCAAAATGCTAAAAAAAAAGCCTGCCATTATGGGACGGGGACATGAACATGGGTTTGGACGTGGGTAAGGTGTTGGCAGTGGTGCTCGACAAGGCACTGATTCTGTGACAGGTCAGAAGAAGCTTGATGCATCCACTATGTTCTTGGCAAAATTTTCCGGTCTGGAACATAAACGTGTCTAGAAGGCAGAAGGTTGCGAGCAGATTTTATCTTGAATGGCAGACAAGGCCGCTACTCATTTCTCAAGCAGCACCAAACTTCCACACAATCAAGTCTTGATAGCCAAAAGGCTGGCAAATCCAATCCTCAACTATGCTGGTACTTTACAATCCAGCGTTTTGGATGCAGTAGCAATACGCTGCATCCAAAACGCTGCAATTTCTGATCATGTGGGAATTAGGAATCTCTAGTAAATAGTAAAGAAGACACAACACAGAGTAAATCAGACACATACCTCATTCCCATCTTTATTAAACCCATGTACCCCTCCACAATCCTCTGCGACGACCGTTCACTACAAGACCTGAAAATGAATGAGCTTCGGCTCTCACAGTGAACGAGCTGACATCACGGTTTAGGTCACCTGATCGATGCGGTTCAGCTCTGAACTTTCCTGCTTCACAGTGAGAAACTAGTGAGGGGTGAAAGTTCACTGTATGACATAACAGCATGCAGATATAGTCTGCATACTGTTCGAATGCAGTTTGAGCACTTTCCCACACAGTTCTACCATTTTACAGTCCTCCCAGACCTCATCATCGGGTCCAGCAGAAAATTAGTCACATTTCCCCTAGACTTGAATTGGACTTGCTATTCATTATGCAAGTATTACAAACTACTTGTTACGATTATAGTGATTCCAAATATTTCACTACTCACCCATTTTTATGTAGCACTTTACAAAGGAGACATGTACAGAAAATATCAGGCATTACAAAGTAAAACAATTCAACAGATACGAAAAAGAGTGATGACCCTGCTTACAATCTTACAATCTTTGAGATTGTACTTTAGTAGTATATAGATAGTATGATATTATACCATTCTAAAAACTTATGAATTTGAACTTTATTTCTAAGTTATAACAGGTGTCTGGAGAATATTATTAGGCATTCAACAAATATTTAAACAGTTTCCTACAAACAACACTGATGGCATATGCACTGGATATGCAATAAATGTCTGATCTCTGTGGTTCACAGACCTGAAGACAAAAGGATTTGGTCTTAGGTCCTAACATAGAAGTTCCTATACATACATGGTCACTTGTAAGTTAAAATTAATTCCAGGAACCTTAATGATAGGCCATCAATGTGTAATTGTTGGGGGTCAAACCATTGGCAATCAATGTCCCTAGGGCAATGGCGTTGTAAATAATGGAGGTGAGATCCAAAGATCTTTCATGCATTAAATTGGTAGGGATTCTTGGGATTTCCCTCACAAACACAAATGAGACATTAATGGCCTTTGAAACTAGGTTATCAAAGACTGAGCCCCAGAAAATTCCTTCAAAGTCTAAGGCTATGTTTCGACGTAGAATGTGTGCTGCGGATTTTAGACGTCCAAAATCTGCACCATGTCTCAAAGATCCACTCAGATAAGTTGGTGGTCTCTTTGCCACATTTTTTCATGCAGATTTTGCTGGGGGGGTTATCAATTGTTCAATGTTGTAAATGTGAATAAAGCTAGGCTAAAAGTTGGAAAAAGAAAAAAAAATGGTTTCTTGATGTAGTAATGTGACGTGGGGATCCGATATATTTTTGATCACCAGCCCAGTTACAGCAGGCAGTACAGGCTACCACCCCGAGCTACCTAGTTATACCTTGGTGGTAATCAAAATACAGGGAGCCCTTTTGTATTATTATTATTTCTTGAAATAATAAAAATAATGACGTGGAGCTTCGCTGTATTTTTGGTTTACAGCCAAGTGCAGCTAGGCAGTTGGGGGGCTGGAATCCTCAGCGTGGTGAGGCCCATACTGCAAATGCTAGCCCGTAGCTGCCCCAGAAAATGGCACATTTATTTAAGCACCATTTTCAGGCACTGTATCTGACTCTTCCAGTTGCCATTGTGCCACTGGTAAACTGGGTAATAAGTGGGTTAATGCCAGCTGAATTTTGCCATCTGGCACTAAGCCCAAGGTTCAAAATGTCAGACCACTGTTAGACCTGGCTATTATGAATCTATAAGTAAATAGTAAATATTACATCAACCGCGAAAAACTATTTATTTGAAAAAAGACCACAAAGGCAGCCCTCATTTCCCAGTGAGTTTTGGCTTTCACTGTGAGCAGGTTGATGTCACGGTCTGGCTCTCTGATGTGAGAAGAACTTTCCCGCCTCACAGCGAGACACGAAACTCACTAGTTTTGGGTCTCATTGTGAGCGGTGTGATGCGGGAAAATTCACCTCAGGTCAATGAGCCACGTCGCTTAGATGAACTCAGGTGACCCTGACCATGACGTCATCCTGCTCACAGAGAGAAACAAAACTCTGTCAGTTCTTAGAGGCTCATAATGGAGAATCTAACATCGGTCTGTAAGGTACAGTGCCAAACAATGGTGCTTCTATGCATGCGCCATTGTCTGGGATGGCTATAGACTGAAATTCGCAGCATTGGGGGGCCCAGAATGTTTGGACTTCCCAACGCTGAATATTCCAGCCCCTAGCTGCCTAGTTGTATCTAGCTGGAAACCAAAAATACAACAAAGCTCCACATCGTTTTTTAATTATTTAAAGAAATAATAAAAAAACAGGGCTCCCCTGTAGTTTCATTACCAGCCAGGTAAAACTAGGAAGCTGGGGGTGGGTGACTGCCCATATTGCCTACTGTATCTGTGCTGGTGACCAAAACTATAGCAGAGCACCATGTCATCAGCGCAAAATTTTGTGCCAAATCCATAGTCAATACACAGCAAATACTCTGTGTGTAACCCCATCTGCACATCACTGATTAACATAATTCAGTTTCTTTCACTGTGTATAAGCAGAAAACTTGTCAATCAATCATGTGGCGTGGATGGATTACCTTACAGCTGACCAAGTAGTCCTCTAGTTATAATCTCCTGCTGATAAAACAGTGATTTTATAAAAACTATACTAAGCAGCCCAGCAAGAGGCACATCCCTGGAATCAGGATTTCTGGCCCTACATTATGCTGCTCTCATATTAGGTAGCAATCAATTGACGGATTCTCTTTAATTACACAGAAAACCAGAGTCCATGTGCCTACATAAAATTTAGTTCCATGTGAATTAAGTTTAATTAAGAGTGATTTGCTGACTTAACAGACTGTGACCAACAGGGAATGTGATTCATAGAGTCCTAAGGCCCCGTTACACGCTGCGATGTGGCAGCGATCCGACCAACGATGAGCTGTCAAACAGGCAAGCTCACCAGTGATCAGGACCAGCAAGAACGCTGGTAACCGTGGTAAACAGCGGGTAACTAAGCTGAGCGTGGAGCTTAGTTACCCCATGTTTACTCTGGTTACCTGCTCCCAGCACTTGCTGTGCGGCGGTGGGAGCTCGGTCTTCGTTGGTCTCTCGCTGTCACACGCGCCAATGGTGGCCGCCCATAGATTTATGGTCCTGAAGAAAGAGTAATTCTGAAGAACTCACTGAATTTGAGTGTGGTGCAGTAATATGATGTCATCATTATAACAACTCGGTGATATATCCTCTCTCCTATTAATATTCCAAAGTCATGTGTGAGTGGTATTATTCAAAAGTGGAAAAATGTAAGATGTTCTACACCATATACAGTACAGACCAAAAGTTTGTACACACCTTCTCTTTCAAAGAGTTTTCTTTATTGTCATGACTATGAAAATTGTAGATTCACACTGAAGGCATCAAAACTATGTATTAACACATGTGGAATAATATACTTAACAAAAAAGTATGAAACTGAAAATATGTCTTATATTCTAGGTTCTTCAAAGTAGCCACCTTTTGCTTTGATTACTGCTTTGCACACTCTTGGCATTCTCTTGATGAGCTTCAAGAGGTAGTCATCGGAAATGGTTTTCACTTCACAGGTGTGCCCTGTCAGGTTTAATAAGTGGGATTCTTGCCTTATAAATGGGTTTGGGACCATCAGTTGTGTTGTGCAGAAGTCTGGTGGATACACAGCTGATTGTCCTACTGAATAGAGTGTTAGAATTTGTATTATGGCAAGAAAATAGCAGCTAAGTAAAGAAAAACGAGTGGCCATCGTTACTTTAAGAAATGAAGGTCAGTCAGTCTGAAAAATTGGGAAAACTTTGAAAGTGTCCCCTAGTGCAGTTGCAAAAACCATCAAGCGCTACAAAAACTCTGGCTCACATGAGGACCGCCCCAAGAAAGGAAGACCAAGAGTCACCTCTGCTGCGGAGGATAAATTAATCCGAGTCGCCAGCCTCAGAAATCACAGGTTAACAGCAGCTCAGATTAGAGACCAGGTCAATTTCACACAGAGTTCAAGCAGCAGACACATCTCTACAACAACTGTTAAGAGGAGACTTTGTGCAGCAGGCCTTCATGGTAAAATTGCTGCTAGGAAACCACTGCTAAGGATAGGCAACAAGCAGAAGAGACTTGCTTGGGCTAAAGAACACAAAGAATGGACATTAGACCAGTGGAAATCTGTGCATCTTTGGTTCCAACCACCATGTCTTTGTGCGACGCAGAAAAGTTGAACGGATGGACTCTACATGTCTGGTTCCCACCGTGAAGCATGGAGGAGGAGGTGTGATGGTGTGGGGGTGCTTTGCTGGTTATACTGTTGGGGATTTATTCAAAATTGAGGGCATACTGAACCAGCATGGCTACCACAGCATCTTGCAGCGGCATGCTATTCTATCCGGTTTACGTTTAGTTGGACCATCATTTATTTTTCAACAGGACAATGACCCCAAACACATCTCCAGACTGTGTAAGGGCTATTTGACCAAGAAAGAGAGTGACGGGGTGCTACGTCAGATGACCTGGCCTCCACAGTCACCAGACCTGAACCCAATCGAGATGGTTTGGGGTGAGCTGGACCGCAGAGTGAAGGCAAAAGGTCCAACAAGTGCTAAACATCTCTGGGAACTCTTTCAAGACTGTTGGAAGACCATTTCCGGTGACTACCTCTTGAAGCTCATCAAGAGAATGCCAAGAGTGTGCAAAGCAGTAATCAAAGCAAGAGGTGGCTACTTTGAAGAACCTAGAATATAAGACATATTTTCAGTTGTTTCACACTTTTTTGTTAAGTATATAATTCCATATGTGTTAATAGTTTTAATGCCTTCAGTGTGAATCTACAATTTTCATAGTCATGACAATATAGAAACTCTTTGAAGGAGAAGGTGTGTCCAAACTTTTGGTCTGTACTGTATATCTGCAGAGCTGGGTCACCGCATGCTGAGGCGCATTTTAACTCTATATTTGTTAAATTCTGAATATCAGCACAAAAATACTTAGTCAGGAGATTCATGGCATTGCAGCAGTGGAAACATGTTCTGTGGTGTGTCAAAATTAGGATATGTTCTCACAGGTAAGGTTGTGCTGCATTTTTGGGGTCAGAGATTTCAGAGAGAAATGTGCTGCCCAATGTCAGATACCCTAAAGGTACCGTCACACGCGGCAATTTTGCTAGCAATTTAACTTGCAATTTGCTGGTTGCAGTGAAATCATGGGCACATTGTTCTATTTTGTTGCCATGTACAAATGGAACAATTTGTCCATGATTTCACTGCAACCAGCAAATTGCAAGTTAAATTGCTAGCAAAATTGCTGCGTGTGACGGTACCTTTAGTCTCAGTCGAAGGTCATGGTCTTGCAACAGGATAATGACCCAAAACACACAGCTAAAAACACCCAAGTATGGCTAAGATGAAAACACTGGACTATTCTGAAGTGGCCATCTATGAGTTCTGACCTAAATTCTATTCAGGATCTTTGGAAAGAGCTGAAACATGCCATCTGGAAGAGGCAACCTTCAAATACGAGACAACTGGAGCAGTTTGCTTTTAAGGAATCTGCAAAATACCTCTCGAAAGGTGCAGAAGTCACATTGACAGTTACAGGAATTGTTTGCAGTGATTGCCTCAAAAGGTTGTGCAACAAAATATTAAATTAAGGGCACCATCATTTCTGTCCAGGCCTATTTCATGAGTTTAGTTTTTAAAAAATTCTGTGGAAGCAGGGTTGAAAAGCAATGTCAGACTTTCATAGTAACATAGTTTTAAGGTTGAAGGAAGACTTGAAAGGTACCGTTATACGACACGACGTTGAAGCGATGTCGGCAGCGATTTCACGTGAGCGCACACGTTTTGCCAAGATCGCTTTAGAGATGTCACACGTATAGATATCGTGAGCAACTCGTCAGGGATGTAGTGAGCAGGTATCGTGAGCAAACCCCGCGAACAATCCCTGCTCATTGTTGTGAATGGGCGAAGTCGCTAACAACATTGTTATCGCGGTGTCACACAGAGCGATGCTACCAGATCGCTTGAACGACATCACCAGGTTTTCCAGTACTTGCTTTTTACTGTGTTTTTTTTACAACAGAGTATTTTTACACGTTTGTTTGACTGTTTTTTGTGATTCAGTCTTTTGGTGGTGTGAACGCTGTCCTACAGACGTATTCACTGTGTGCATGGCTCATTTGTTTTTGTTTAAATTGTTTCTTGTTTCTGCAAGATTGGGGTGTCTCCCACCCCTCCCCTTGAGCACTGCACATAAAAACCTGGTCATCTGCATTCAGTCCAAGTCAGACATTGGACCTGTCTGGATCCAGCTCATTTAGGTACCAATATACCTGATCAAGTTTTAAATACATCAGATAGGGACTGCCCTGATGTGGGTTACCTTGAGGCGGTAGAGCAGCTTAGTATACATTTTTTGCAAAAAACTTATCATCTAAATACCCTGAATTTTACTACTTTTTCAGAAGCACTTGCTTTTTACTGTGTTTTTTTACAACAGAGTATTTTTATACGTTTGTTCGACTGCTTTTTGTGATTCAGTCTTTTGGTGGTGTGAACACTGTCCTACAGACATGTCCACTGTGGCAGTGGCACATGCAACGAGGTCGCAACGACATCGCTGGTACGCCTCCAAACCCGTGACGTATCAGCAATGTCACTAACGATGTCATGCCGTGTAACTGGGCCTTAAGTCTATCTAGCTCAACCTGTACCCTAACATGTTGATCCAAAGAAAGGCAAAAAAAAAACCATGTGGTAACACTAAGCTCCACATTGGGGAAAAAAATTCCTTCCTGACTCCACATACGGTAATCAGACTAGTTCCCTGGATCAATGCCCTATCAAAGAATTATCAAAGAATCTAGTATATATAACCGGTAATATTATACTTTTCAAGAAAGGCATCTAGGCCACTCTTAAATGTTAGTAGTGAATCACTTATTACAACATCATGTGGCAGAGAGTTCCACAGTCTCGCTGCTCTTACAGTAAAGAATCCACGTCTGTGATTATGATTAAACCAGGTAAAAAATGTTTGTACCAGTAGATAGAAAAATATTAGAATCTGAAAGTCCTCAGTGGTTGATACCTTTTAATGGCTAACTGAAAAGATGGTAAGCATAGAAAGCTATCGGGACACTGTGGCCCCTTCGTTAGGCAGATTATCTGCCTGTCGAAGGGGCCACAGTGTCCCGAAAGCTTGCTATGTTTGCCATCTTTTCAATTAGCCATTAAAAGGTATCAACCACTGAGGACTTTCAGATTCTAATATTTTTCTATGATTAAACCTTCTTTCCTCCTGATGTAGAGGATGCCCCTTGTCCCCGTCTAAGGCCTAAGAGTAAAAAGATCATTAAAAAGGTCTCTGTACTGTCCCCTCATATATTTATGCATTATTATAAGATCACCCCTAAGCCTTCGTTTTTCCAAACTAAATAACCCCAAGTTTAATAACCTGTCTTGGTATTGCAGAGTCCTCAGTCCCCTTATAACCTTGGTTGCCCTTCTCCGCACCCGCTCTAGTTCAGCTATGTCTTTCTTATACACCGGAGACCAGAATTGTACACAGAATTTTAAGTGTGGTCGCACTAGTGACTTGTATAGAGGTAAAATTATGTTCTCATGAGCATCTATGCCTATTTTAATACATCCCATTATTTTATTTGCCTTTGCAGCAACTGCCTGACACAGGCCACTAAATGTGAGTTTGTCATCTACCCATAGACCCAGGTCTTTTTCAGTGACAGTTTTGTCCAGTGTTTTACAATGAAGCACATAATTATACATTTTATTTCCTCTGCCCAAGTGAATGACCTTACATTTATCCCCATTAAAGCTCATTTGCCATTTTTCAGCCCAAGCTTCTAGTTTACATAAATTCTCCTGTAATATAAAATTGTCCTCCTCTGTATTGATTACCCTGCAGAGTTTAGTGTCATCTGCAAATATTGAGCATCTACTCTTTATGCCCCCTACAAGGTCATTAATAAATATGTTAAAAAGAAGTTGGCCCAATACTGACCCCTGTGGTACCCCAATGTTAACTGTGACCCATTCTGAGTGTGTTCCATTGATAACCACCCTTTGTTTCCTATCACTAAGCCAGTTCTTAAACCACTTACACATATTTTCCCCTATCCCCATTGCTCTCATTTTATGTATCAACCTTTTGTGTGGCACCATATCAAAAGCTTTTGAAAAGTCCATATACACCACGTCCACTGCATTTCTTTGGTCCAGTCCAGAACTTACCTCTTCATAGAAGCTTATCAGATTAGTTTGACAGGAACGGTCCCTCGTAAACCCATGTTGATATTGGGTCATAATGTTATTTTTTTTCAGATACTCCAGTATAGCATTTCTTAGAAAACCCTCTAGGATTTTACCCACAGTAGAGGTTAAGCTTACTGGCCTATAATTTCCAAGTTTAGTTTTTGTCCCCTTTTTGAATATTGGCACCACATTTGCTATACGCCAGTCTTGTGGTACATACCCTGTTATTATGGAATCTTTAAATATTAAAAATAATGCTCTATCTATGACAGGACTTAATTCCTGCAGTACTTTGGGGTGTATCCCATACGCACATGGGGATTTGTCAATTTTAGATATTTTTAGGCGGTGCCGTATTTCCTGCTAGGTTAAGCAGGTGACATTTAATGGAGAATTTTTGTCATCACTGATCATGTTTTCTGCCATGGGATTTTCTTGTGTAAATACTGTTGAAAAAAATGTAATTTAGCATATTGGCTTTTTCCTCATCCTCATCCACTATTTCACCCAGGCTATTTATGAGGGGGCCAACACAATCATTTTTTAGTTTCTTACTATCTATGTAGATAAAGAATATTTTAGGATTTTTTTTACTTTCTTTGGCAATATGTCTCTCTGTCTTTGCTGCCTGGATTTGCTTTTTACAGATGTCATTTAATTTTCTGTATTTATTTTATTGTCTCATCACTACCTACTTACTTTAATTCCATAAATCAGGGGTCCCCAACTCCAGGCCTCGAGGGCCGCCAACAGTACATGTTTTCAGGATCTCCTTAGTATTGCACAGGGGTTGGAATCATTACCTGTGCATTTGATCACATTAACACTTGTGCAATACTAAGGAAATCCTGAAATCCTGCACTGTTGGCGGCCCTCGAGGCCTGGAGTTGGGGACCTCTGCCCTAAATGCTTTCTTTTTGTCACTTATTGCGCCCCTTACAGCTTTATAGAGCCATAGTGGTTTCCTTGTATTTCTAGCATGTTTATTCCCAT
This sequence comes from Allobates femoralis, assembly GCA_033576535.1. NCBI lineage: Eukaryota > Metazoa > Chordata > Amphibia > Anura > Aromobatidae > Allobates > Allobates femoralis. The sequence goes on along the minus strand of JARQOC010000005.1, from coordinate 238,088,099 downwards.
TTGTTCATTTTCATAGATTTTATATTTATTATTACTTTTGTCAGATTCAAGTTATTTCTGTGACCATTGTACGTTTTTCTTCATTAAACGAGGGGTACCAACAATTTTGACAATGTGTGTATGCTAATATAATCCTGCGGTTTTGGTTTCCAGCAAAACCTAGGTGATTCAGAGATAAACTGTCCAGACACATTGGTTTTTGTTCTCTGCAGAAAGTGTCAACACCACAGGTTTTCCTGCATTTTTGAAAGGATGAGTATGTCAATTCTTTTCTGCGTTTTTGCTCTAGTTTCTAAAGCAAATCTGCAGCAAAAATGCAGCAAACAAAAGTGCAGCAAAAACTCAGTAAAATAGCAGCAAAAAATGCAGCAAACCTTTGGCCAAGAAATCAAGAGAAAAAAGCAATCCCTGGGATTTGCTGCATATCTGTTCGCACCAAAAACCACCGTTTGTTTCAATAGGCTTATACTTCTCTATCAGTCACTGTGATAAACGATTCTTGGTTTGGTGAATGCCAGGAGAATATTGCCTGCCTGACTGTATTGTGCACTGCCAACTGTAAAGTTTGGTGGAGGAGGGATATGGCTACGAGGTTGTTTTTCAGGGGTTGGCCAGGGAGAATACATAGAAATCGTGGGGTCCCATAGCAGAAATTCTATTTGGGTCCCCACCCACAAAAAAAAATAATAATAATATTTGTCTGGATCACATATTTGCAAAACACACAACTTTTAAGCCCTTACAAAGTAATTTTGCTCCTACTGAAACCCCTGGATTTCCCTTTCATTGCAGCCATGAAGTATGATGCCAACAAAAGGACCTCACAAATGCTGTAAGATGCCCCACAATGAATTTCCCCACAGGTACAGTATGATGACCCTACTTTACCCCCTTTCACCTACCCCAGCAAACAATGGGGACCCCAACACAGTATGATCCTTAAATGTGACCCCCACACAGCCCTCCTTCACAGTGTATAATGGCCCCTTATTATCCCTTCAAAAAGCACAATAGCCCCCCACAGCCCTCTGCACAGTATGATGGACCCCACACAAACACTGTATAATTGCTTGTGTTGCACCCCAGGGCCGTGGGGTACTTGGAACCGGGCTTTAGCCGCTTCCAGGGGAGCCACAGGAGTCGAGAATCGGCTCCGTGACCCAGGGTGATGTATCCAAAAGTTCAAGGGGATAGGATTTAGGGGAAGGGTTGTCGTGACACCACCTGTGGTGTTCGGCTATTGAGGGCCCGTGCTGCCATGCGGGACCTCTTGGGATGTTGGGAGTGCAGCAAAGGTGATATCGCTCCCCACTGGTGGCGCAGTTCCCCGGGGCAACCGGTAAAGTCTATGGCGGTGGTAGGCCGTTGGGGTGCTGGACTGAGGGCGCAGAATAACCGACAGGTGTAGTTTCCTTTACCTCTACTGTAGCAGTAAGTAGAAGCCGGGGTACAATCCACAGGTGTTGATGTGAACCCTAGTGGCCTGGAAGCAAGTTAGGGATCTCCTCACCTGGCGAGTTCTGAGGCCTCCCTGCTGCTCTCCTCTTTGCTGGTCCTGGCTGCCTGTAGCTAAGCTGTGACCCTTTTCTCCTGCTGGAAAGTCTATCACCAGTATGGCAGGCAGCTCAAGCCGTTTCCGGGTACCACTTCTCTGGCCACTGTCCCTGAGCTCTACCACACTGCTTTGCCTCCAGCTGCCTTGGTGTGGCCGGGAGATGTGGAGTCTCCTGCCCTCCGGTTGTGGCTGCTGGACCTGGAGCACCCTCACAACCTTGGACTCTGGTATCCGTTTCTGGCGCTCTGCTCTGGGGTGAACCTCGTAACTGGCTCCATTCCCCAGGCCTACTCCTCTCCTTCCACAGACCCTTGCCTACGGGTCCCTCACACTGGCTGGTGGTTATCCTTGGACATGCCTTACACCGCTCCAATCCACAGGATGTCTTCACAGTCCTCCTAGGAACTGAACTGCCTAACCCCGCCCGCATGCTAGAATTTATAAGGAAGCTCTCCTGGACCCAGGTTAGAGTTCCCCCTTCTGGTCTGGAGTCAGAAAGGTGTTGTGTGCTGTGGGCTTACCTGCATGACACCACCTCCCGAGACAGGCAATGCCATTGTGGCAACTGGACTCTGGGGTGCCACACTTGCCTTCAGTATAATGGCCCTCATATAGACCTCCATAAAAAATAAAGGCTCCTCCATAACCATCCAAATATAATGGCCATATAGTATAATGGGACACACATTGCCCTCCATATAATGTAATGGACTTCATGGTCCTCCATATACTAATGGGCCCCACATAGTCCTCCATATAGTATAATGACTCCACAATGCATTCCATATAGTATAATGCTCCCCCATATTGCTTCATATATTACAATGAAACCCCCATACTTACTTTTGATTTATAATAATACATTTTCTACTTACTTTGTGAGGTTTATGTGCAAAATAAACATTCTATTTTGTTATAACTAAAAACAGTTACTGTGCCTGGGCAACACCAGGCTCTACAGCAAGTATAATATAATGCAGCCTTTATAGTCCTCCATATAATATAATGCAGCCTGCATATAATACTGTATAATGCAGTCTCCATCATTGATGAGTGAACTTTGGTCGAACATGGTTGCCAATTTCAAATCTGGACCGGATTTAGCACTGTTCGCTCGACCCTTTCAAACATGACCGGTTTGCTGAAAAGTCGTCAAGTTTGGGTTTTGTTTGGCAACTGTTTGGTTGACAAACTTCTCTTCTACGTTATGACTGTCAGTGGCTAGGTTAGCGGGTGGAAGGTGTTTGATGAAGGGAGGGGTTGTGGAGAGGTCTCAAGTCAGAGGAGCATGAGACTCCATTTTTTTATCTTTCATCTTTCCTACACTTATTATGTGGATGTACTGGGGTGCCAATCAGTGCACATAAAGCATCTACTGCTTTTTTTTGGCAGAGAGGCAGTGTTTGCTAAATATCCCTAAATATATTGCTCTATACTGTTTTGGGGCGTAGAACCAGTGTTTGCCAAATCTTCTTTATTCTAATCCCTAGCTTTTTTTTGGCCTAAAAGCAATGTTTCACAAATCTCCCTAAATATTGCCGTAAACTCTTCTTGAACATAGAACCAGCTTTTGCCAAATCCGCTGTATCAGCTTTTTTTGGCTTAAAATAATTGTTTGCTAAATCTCCCTAAATATTACCTTAAAAGTCTTTGGGGGCATAGAGCCAGTAATTGACTGCTGTATTCACAGCCACAGCTTTTTGTGGCCTAAAAGCAATGTTTTATAAATCCCCCTAAATAGTGCCATAAATTCTTCTACGGCATAGAACCAATGTTTGCCAAATCTGCTGTATTCGCAATCATAACTTTTTTTGGCATAAAAGGAGTGTTTGCTAAATATCACTAAATATTGCTGGTTCTGGGGTTCTGATCTGGCACAAATCCCTTAGTCATATTAAAAAGCTTGTTGGAAAGCGATTATGACTTTGAGGAACTTCTTAAAGGTGGCGCTGGAGTTCTTCCACTTCCTTACTTAAGTGCAAATTTGCATATTTCCTAGAGGGGGGATCTGGCTACAATCTTCTCACCTACTGAACTGTCTTCTTACAGTTGCAGGAAAACTTCTCTCCATAAGGTAGATAGCAAGTTCCCAGACCTAAATATTGCCGTAAACTGTTTTTGAGCATAGAACCAGTGTTTTCCAAATCTGCTGTATTCCTATCCCTAGCTTTTTATGGCCTAAAAGCAGTGTTTCACAAATCTGCCTAAATATTGCCATAAACTCTTTTTGGGCATACAACTAGTGTTTGCCAAATCTGCTGTATTCACGTGTACAGCTTTTTTTGGCCTAAAAGCAGTGTTTGCTAATCTCCCAAAATATATATAGAGAGCTCTTTTTGGGCATTGAACCAGTGTTTACCAATTTCTTGTATTCACATCCACAGGATTTTTTAGCCTAAAAGCAGTGTTTCATAAATCTCCCTAAATATTTCCGTAAACTCTTTTTGGGCATTAAAGCAGTGTTTGCCAAATCAGCTGTATTTACATCCACAGCGTTTTTGGGCCTAAAATTAGTGCTAGCTAAATTTCCATAAATATTGCTATAAATTATTTTTGGGCAGAGAACCAGGCCTTTTGTGGCAGAGAACAACTGAGTTCCAAATCTACGAACGAAGAAGGAACACCGAGGCACCAGGTTTGCGCAACAGCTATAACCAACAGAGCTATGCTCAGTGGAAACAAACTCAGGTGTTGCTCTGTCCAGAGAGGCACATATGTCATACATTTCAGGTATCGTCATGCAGTACAGTTTATTTCTAGTGTGCAGGGTTACATTGGGCAGGGAGGGTTCGCAGGGAGGGCTCCGATTCTTCAAATAGGCAGAGCTCTGCACAGTAGTGCCGCTGTCATTGGCTCTGCACTTGATTTGCTTTTACTGTAAGCCAATGACAGTACTGTGCAGAGCTCTGCCTATTTGAAGAACCGGAACTCACACTGTCATTGTTCCTGGACCCGTAGAAGCGCTTAGTGTGAAACGGTGCCGTAGTCCTCCCTGCGAACTCTCCCTGCACAATGTAACCCTGCACACTAGAAATAAACGCTGCACTGCATGAAGATTTACTCCGGTGAGTGCCACCTTTCTTATACCTGAAATGAGTTCCAAATCTGTTTGCATCAAATATGAGTGGTAAAGGCTGTGGTCCTGGTGGAAAGGGGAATAGGTGTGTTGGAAAGGGAAAATGCTTGGTGTCCTTGGGGTAGGTGCTAAAGTTACTGAAAGCTCTGCTCAACAAAGTAGGTGGGGTACTATCATCCCTTTCTTAGGCAGCACATGGCTTCAACTTGTAGATAAGGTCCAGAAAGAGCATATGCTACAATGGTTTTTAAGCGCTGCATCATGTGGCCTATCCTCCACCTCAACTTCAACATCACACACAGTCCAGTCCTCAAGGGTGCCACCCGAATCAATGTTTCCCCATGTGTCAAAACTCTCCAGCTGCTCTACTGAGAGTAGGGCACCACAGATGGCCGTGTCTGCAGAGCTGTTTACTTATGCTATTGCCTGGAAATCAGAGGTCTGCTCCAAGGATTCACAGAGTGAAGAGGAGGAAATGATCTGCAACAATGTCCAAAATCTTTGTAAGTTTTCTCTGGCGCCAGACGAAGTAAGATCTGAGCATAATGTAGACCCTCGTCAACCCCTGGTGTTAGAGATGATGATAATGATGATATGACTCAGATACCCGAGTCGAACGCATATTTTACTGTTTGCTCAGAGCAGGAAGATGGTGGCTCTGAGGACGAGGAGTGTGACAACAGAGAGAATGATGATGAGGCTCTAGATCCCTCTTGCTGTCAACCCACAGAGGAGGAATAAGCTGATGAGGTTAGGTTGCAGCTCCCTGGACAGAGACAGAGTGCCTCAACCACACCAAGCACTGCATCCCCAGCCACAAAACAAACTGCCTCTGGGCAGCAGCAGTGGCAGTTCTGCCATTGGCATGGACACCAACCCTTGCTTAGCCTGGGCCTTTTTTTCAAATCATGAAGGATGACCCAACTCACATTACAGTTGTGTTCAAAATAATAGCCGTGTGTTCAAAAATGTGAGTGAAGCCAAAAATCTTTATAACACTTTTTATTTCAGTGCACTGGGAACATTGCACGCTCTTTTCTAAATCAAAACATGAAGAGAAATGTATATAATTTTTAACTACAGAAAATAGCGAAAAACTAACATTGGGCTGTTTTAAAAAATAGCAGTGTCTGCATTTGTCTTTGCAAGTTCAAAATATGTTTCCTTTCAGGATTTAGCATTTGTGTGAACACTAACCTAATATTTAGCTGTGTAACAACAGTTTTTTGGAACTGCTTCACATCTATATTGCATAGAGTCAACCAATGTCTGGCCCCTGCCAACTGTTACTCCAGGTCAGGATGCATTGACTACATCACAGAATTTATTTGCATTTGTTGGCTTTGCCTGAGAAATGGCATTTTTGATATCACCCCACAAGTGTTCTATCGGATAAAGGTCCAGGGATTGGGCAAGCCACTCCATAACCTCAATTTTCTTAGACTAAACCGAGATTTTGCGCATTTACTGGTTGTTTAGGATCGTTGTATTGTCGAAACACCCATTTCAAGGGTATCACCTTTTCAGCATAAGACCACATGACCTTTTCAAGCGTTTTGATATATGCAAACTAGTCCATGATCCCTGGTATGTAAATAGACCCGTCAAAATAGTAAGAGAAACATGTCCATATCGTGATGCCTGCACCACCATGCTTCACTGTCTTCAGAGTGTTAATCAATTCAGAGTTTAAGGGTCGTCTGACAAACTGCAGTCCTTGGACCCAAAAAGAACAATTTTACTTTCATCAGTCCATAAAATGTTTCAGTGTATGTCTGTTTTTAATACTGGGACTTTCTGGAGACTTCTTGCTAATAGATTAGCTTCATACAGGCATCTTATAACTGTAACTGCACTCACAGGTAACTTGACTGTCTTTGATCATCCTGGAGCTGATCATTGGCTAAGCTTTTGCCATTTTGGCTACTCTTCGATCCATTCAAAAGGTAGTCTTCTGTTTTTTTTCTATGTCTCTCTGGTTTTGCTTAACATTTTAAAGCGTTGGAGATCATTTTAGCTGAACAGCCTATCATTATCTGCAATTCTTTATAAGTTTTACCCTCTCCAATCAACTTTTTAATCAAAGTACGCTGCTTTTCGAACAATGTATCAAACGACCCATTTTACAGGCTTTTCAAGGGGAAATGCATGTACAACATGCCCTGGCTTCGCCCATAAATAAAGGCCACCTGATTCACACTTGATTCTTCACAGAATGTTTGACCTCACTAATGGAGCTCCACACTGCTATTATTTTTAACACACCCCCTTTCAATTAATTATTCAAATATACAAGCTCAAAAACATGCAGATCATGAATGCTGATTCTGTTGGTTTTCTAAAGGTACCGTCACACTTAACGATATCGTTGCCGATATCGTTCAAAAGTCACGTGTTTTGTGATGCTTGAATGATGTTGAAACGACATTGTTGTGTGTGACACTACAAACGATGAACGATCAGTCGGCTGATCGTTCATCGTTTGATTTGAGTACAGGACCTCAAATCTATTGTTGGTTGCCCGGTGGACACGCGCATCGCTGCGTGTGACACCGGGAGACGACCGATAAGCCAGCACCCAGCGCCTCTCTGCAAGCGCTGGGAGCTGATCTCCAAGGTAAACAGCAGGTATCTAGGCAGCACGCTCTAGGGCCATTCCATGTCAAGTGAACCAATGATTATTACCTCTATATTTTTAATTCTTTTGAGATTTTGTTATTTGATAATAGCATGTCAGACAATGCAAAATGTGAAGAGAAAAATTTTTTTAAACATTTTTTTTTTTTTAAATGATTTTCAAAGTTCGAAAAAAGTGCGAATTTCGGTGTTGCCTGCCTTTACATTTCTCCTCATAACTCAGGCTAGAAATAAGATAGAGAGACAAAATAAACACTGTTGTACTCAGAATTGTACAGGCTTTCACCAGATATGTCACAAGAGGATCTTTGTTAATATTTTACCCATGCGAGCGCAAACGCAAAATTTTAAAACGCATTTACGAAAAATCGGCATCATTTAAATATTTAAAAAACTGCCCATATGTCTGCTGTGCTCTTAGCCACATCTGTACCAAATTTCAAGTTGGGATCGCGATGGGATCATATTTTAAAATATTTTACTATTAATAGCGTCAATGGGTCATTCCATATCAAGTGATCTACATATGAATTTTTTTTTTACCTGACGTCTTTAGATTTTTTAAAAAAATTTTTCTATTTGAAGTACTACTTTAGTTAATTACAAATTAAAAGTTTTGAATGTTTTCTTAATCAGTTAATTTTTTACAGATATTTAAAGTTTTAAAAAAGTGCGAATTTTGGCCTGGCTTTACATTTTTTTATCTCGGCCTAGAAATAAGATAATGAAGCGGGAGAGGCATCATTTTACTCAGAACGGTAACAGCTTTCATTTGATATGTCACAAGACTATGTTTTTTTATATTTTGTTTGGGAAAAATCAAATTCAAAATTTTGATACGCAATTGTGAAATAAATGTAAGTTTGAAAATTGTGAAAAAATGTCTGTGTGTTACTTGTGTTCTTGGTTATATTTGTGTAGAGATTCAACTTCGGACCTGTCAAATTTATATATTTTTTATTTTATGGTTGTAGGAGTTATTACAACTTATTGAATTTTTATTCAATAAGTTGTAATAACTCATACAACCATAAAATAAAAAATATATAAATTTGACAGGTCCCAAGTTGAATCTCTGCACAAATATACATTTACATGCAACAAAAAAGAAACACAAAAAACAAATCCCATAAGTGCCAGGATAGATCTTAATCATCAGAACACAACGCTCAGCATTTTCAACCTGAATGCATTGAACAAACCAAAAGAAAAAAGGTGATCATATCTTCAAGTATGATTAAACAAGATCAACTAATCAAACAATTAATAGTGTGTTTTTAAAGTGGCCTTTTATCATCAATTTGTCCCTTCTAGTGGGTGAAATGTAATCTTGTCCATAAGCGCTTACTAGCAATCGCCATTTCCTTTTGTGTCACAGTATGTACGGCCTGTCACTGTGTTCGGCTCCACCTCAGTTATTATCTGACTTTTGCGCACTTTTAAAATGTCTGGCTTTCTTGGATACACAAATGATGGCGCTGGACGAGAAGGATGCAATGAAGTCAATTCTACTTCTTGATTTTCACAGTCTTTGGAGAGTACAGTAGCCAGCCACCAGCGCCAACCATATTCACAGGTCACATAGCCAGTTATGTCATCCATTGCCAATCTTGTGTTGCCTTCTACCACTGCATGGACTTCACTGTCTTTACTGAATGAAAACATCCTTGTTTTTATTTCTGTTTCACTACATGGAATGAAAGTGTGGTATTGCTGAGTCCTTTTGATGGGTTCTGCTTCCTGTAACCGATGTTTTAACAAACTCTCCTCCTCTTCGTAGTCCTAGTTTGTACAATATTCAATACAATATTGTTCATTCTCAGGTTGAGCCCTAACAAAGCATTCTCCTATATGTCCTCTCCTGCTTCTAAGCTGCAACATATCAAAATAATACAGTAATGTCTAAAAATCATGGATTATTTGGAGAATATAGACCCCACACTTTTAGACCACAGGCTGAACAGATCTGAATTCAAGATTTTTGAGTTGACACTGTAATAGTTAAATATTTTAAAATATGATCCCATCGCGATCCCAACTTGAAATTTGGTACAGATGAGGCTAAGAGCATAGCAGACACATGGGCAGTTTTGGAAAATTTTAAATTATACCGATTTTTCGGAAATGTGTTTTAAAATTTTGAGTTTACAATCGCATGGGTAAAAAATTAACAAAGATACTCTTCTTTCATATCTGGCAAAAGCCTTGACAGTTCTGAGTAGAATGGTGTTTATTTTGTTTCTCTATCTTATTTCTAGCCCGAGATATGATAGAAAATGTAAAGCCATACCAGGCCAAAATTCACGCTTTTTTAAACCTTTAAAAATCTGTAAAAAATTAACTGATAAAGAAAAAAATTCCAAACTTTTTATTAGTAATTAACTAAAGTTGTACTTCATATAGAACACTTCATAAATGACATATTTAGTGATATAATAGAAAACAAATTTACATGTATAAATAGGGGTTAACATTTTTGGTTCTTTTAATCTTGTTTAATCAAACTTGAGGATATGATCACCTTTTTTCTTTTGGTTTGCTCAATGCATTCAGGTTGAAAATGCTGAGCGTTGTGTTCTGATGATTAAGATATATTTATCCTGGCACTTACGGGATTTGTGTTGTGTGTTCTCTTTTTGTTGCATATAAATGTTTTATTCAATAAGTTGTAATAACTCATACAACCATAAAAAAAAAAATATATGAATTTGACAGGTCCCAAGTTGAACCTCTGCACAAATATAACCAAGAACACAAGTAACACACAGGCATTTTTTCACAATTTTCAAACTAACATTTATTTCACAATTGCACATCAAAATTTTGAATTTGATTTTCCCAAACAAAATATAAAAAAATATAGTCTTGTGACATATCAAATGAAAGCTGTTACCGTTCTGAGTAAAATGATGCCTCTCCTGCTTCATTATCTTATTTCCAGCCCGAGATAAAAAAATGTAAAGCCATACCAGGCCAAAATTCGCACTTTTTTAAAACTTTAAATATCTGTAAAAAATTAACTGATTAAAAAAAAATTCAAAACTTTTAATTTGTAATTCACTAAAGTAGTACTTCAAATAGAAAAAAAATTAAAAAAATCTAAAGACGTCAGGTAAAAAAAATATTCATATTTAGATCACTTGATATGGAATGACCCATTGACGCTATTAATAGTAAAATATTTTAAAATATGATCCCATCGCGATCCCAACTTGAAATTTGGTACAGATGTGGCTAAGAGCACAGCAGACATATGGGCAGTTTTTGAAATATTTAAATGATGCTGATTTTTCGTAAATGCATTTTAAAATTTTGCGTTTGCGATCGCATGGGTAAAATATTAGCAAAGATCCTCTTGTGACATATCTGGTGAAAGCCTGTACAATTCTGAGTACAACAGTGTTTATTTTGTCTCTCTATCTTATTTTAGCCCGAGATATGATAGAAAATGTAAAGTCATACCAGGCCAAAATTCGCACTTTTTTAAAACTTTAAAAATCTGTAAAAAATTAACTGATGAAGAAAAAAATTCAAAACTTTTTTTTTGTAATTAACTAAAGTAGTACTTCATATAGAATAAAAATTAAAAAAATCTGAAGACGTCAGGGAAAAAAAATATTCATTTTTGGATCACTTGACATGGAATGACCCTCTGCCTAGATACCCAAAGTATACCTTGGTTACCAGCCTTCTCCGCTCACGGGCTGGTATCCAAGGTACACAGTGGGTAACTAGGGTCCCTAGTTACCTGCTGTGTACCTTGGATACCAACCGGTGAGCAGAGAAGGCTGGTAACCAAGGTATACTTCGGGTATCTAGGCAGAGCGCACTGCCTAGATACCTGCTGTTTACCTTGGAGACCAGCCTGCTCTCGCTTACCGCAGCCTGGCAGCGGGAGCAAAACATCGTGGAAATGATATTTAAATCTTTTCCACGATGCCGGTGGTCCACTGATCGCTGGTGAGTCTGCCTGTGTGACATCTCACCAGAGATCTGAATGATTTTGTTAGCTATCACGCGTGCATGTGATCACTAACAAAATCGTTCATTACATTAATGCGTGTGACGTGGCCTTAAGACTCTACTGTTCCAACTGGCAAATTGGTTGACATGTGGTAATATAATTTATACCAAAAACATTGAATAATATGGTTAGCCGTATTGGTCTGCTATTATTTTGAACACTACTGCAAAATTTGTCACAAAATTCTGAATAGACTAAAAAAAGTCAATAATTTCAGTACTTCCTGCATTACCCTTTACATGGACATGCAGCATAAATATAAGCACAGTGGGAAGCTCACTGTTGTACAATGCGTCATTGCAGGCCTGGACAATCACAAAACGCCCCATCAAGCGCATCTGCTGCTTGTTCCTCCTCCATTAGTGTGGGGACAGTTGTCACACAGGTTTTCAGCCTCAGAACATTCGCCTCTTTAACGGCAACAGACAGTGTGATTGACTGCCTGTCAGCTGTTTTGGAAGTAGACACGCCTGCTGGTGTTGACTGATGTCAGATATCAAAAGCAGCACTTGTTTCTGAAACCAACATCTCCGCCAGAACCTCCCTTAGAGTACAGCAGTTTGTCGTATACACCATGTACACACGTTCCAACTGTGCAGAAGGAATCCACCACACCTTTGTACTGCGCTGCCAGCAGGGCTCAACACCATCAGACTGTGTTTACATTAAAATGCCTGGGAGATGTGAGTCACACTCCTTAACATTTGTGGTCAGCTTTGGAGACCAAGTTTGATGAATGGCTGTCTTCACAGACCCTGCAGCCAGGGAAGGCCATGTGCGACAATGCTGCAAACCTAGGCATGGCGCTATGCTGGGGCAAGGTCACACATGTGCCTTACATGGCTCACATCCTCAGCCTGGTCAATTTCTAGGCCACTATCCCGGTCTAGACACGCTACGGCAGAGGGCGCTGTCACTGTGTGCTCTCTTCCGCCGTTCGCACGCAGATTCTGAATGACTTCCATCACTATAAAGGTCTTTTAGCCTACCAGTTAACCACCATATATGTGATAAAATTCCACTTTTCACATGTTGCAGCAACTGTGGCAGCAACGATGAGCCCTGGTGCAATATGTAATGATGTACACTCTGGGCCAACGCAATCTGGAGGTGGGGCAAGTCATGCTGGCAAAAGTAGGCACAGATCAAGGACCTTTGCACCCTTCTGCACAGTTTTGAAATAGCTACTAAGATGTTTAGCTCTGGTCATGTAAATGCTGGAGCACACTTTGGCCAGAGTGCAGAGTCGGGTGGTGGTCCAAGAGGAAGAGGAGGATGTGGAATTGATAATAAGATCTGAAATGTCTGTACTGTCATCAGCACAGAGGCGGGTGGGAGGAGTAGAGCGATTGAACAGGGCTCATCGCAGCAGCCAAACTATTGATGAAGGTGCAGGACTGATGAAGAAATGGAGGAGGAAGAGGCGATGGGCATGGAAGAGTCAGGAGATGAGGGAGATATTGATCATCTTTCTGTTATGTGCGGTTGACAAGAGGAAGGAAGTGGGAATGTTTAGCCACCACCACCAACACAACAAGAACTTGGGCCTCATGAATGTGCAAAAAACATGAGCGCATTATTGCTGCACTATCTGCAACATGATCCTCGGATTGTTAGGATTCAAAGTAGTGCTGGCACACTGTTAGATACCTGGCACAAGAGTAAATTTATTCAAATGCTTTCTACCCTAGAAAGAGATGCACACATGCTGGAGTATTAAAGAAAACGTTTAGACAATCTTAGTACTTGTTTTTCCAAAACACCACAAATTGCAGTTCCACACTTCCAATCCGGGGAATGTCAAGTTGTCATTGCAGAAACATTAAAAGCAGCAGTGTATCTGCTAGAAACAATTTCTGGAAGTCCTTTAGCCATATTCTTAGACAATCCTTTGCAACACCAGACGATAAGTCTGACACATAGTGAATGCCTAGAGAAGGTGGTGCAGGAGTATCAACAGCTTGATATTGATGCCATGAGTGTGATCCTGGGACCTTGTGCATATTGGTCTTCAAAAATGGAAAAGTGGCCTGAGCTCCCAAGTTGTGCCTTGGAGATTTTGTCGTGCCCGGCAGCCAGCATTATCTCAAAATGTGTCTTCAGTGCTGCCGATGGTCTCCTGACAGATAGGAGCATATGGCTGTTCATTGGCAATGTACAGTAGATTGCCTAACTTTTATGAAGATTAACAAGTTATGGATCTCCAAGTACTTTTCCACCCCAGTGGCAGACTGAGGAGACTAGGAGCTGGTATACTTTTCAGTGTGTTGCATTCATCTCACTATTATAATATTTCAACTCTGGGACAATTGATGCCACTTTAGTGGTGTCTGTGCCTAATTGTTTTAAAATGGAGACTTGTGTTGGGGTTTCATCGCTGTGTGGTGCATGACTTGAGCAGGGCTCTCTGAGCACAATACCTACTCATGACACTCCTTCACCTCTTCCTGAATACTCAATCTTGAAATGCATCCTGCGTTGCTCCTATTATGGCCAAGTATAAAATTTATAAGATGAATGCCACTTCGCTGTCGTCTGACCCTAATTTTTGGAAAAGTGGGGACTCATCTTGGGGTCTTCTTGCCATGTTGTGCATGACTTGAGCAGGGCTCTCTGAGTGACATGCCTACACCTGTCACTCCTCCTTCTTTTACTCTGTTGAACCTTGAAATCCTGAGACCAGGCCTTGTATCTTGCACCATTGTGGGCATTTCCAAAATGTATAAAACTGTTGCCACTTTGCCCCTGTAACTCATCCATCTGTCAATTCTGAGTTTCACCCACCTCTGAAATTTAAGATGTAAGCCACCTCCTATTTTTTTTTACTAATTTTGATGAGTGTGCAGGCTGGCACAAACCAAGTCTCATGCACCCATGCTCCGTCATGATACTGCTTGTACTCTGGCTTGAATGTTGCCACTTTTCCTGGTGTGTGCCACTAATATGAGCTTTTTGGCAGCTTTTGGGACACTTTAAAGGTGTTTTATATGCGTTTGATGTTGCCTGCAATGAGGTTAGATAAGGCGAACACCCCTTTGTTGCGAAACCAAGCCCGAACCCTAAAGTGTTTGCTCATTTCTAGTTATATATGTTTTAAAAAAAAACATACTACACATATTTGGTATCGCATCCGTAACAACCTGCTTTATAAAAATATTGCACTAGTTAACTCTTTCATTGAACACCATAAAAAATAATTAAATATGTAGCAAAAACAATGTATTTTTATGAAATAGCTCACAAAAAAGTGGAATACAACATGATAAAAAAAATAAAAATGGCACTGCTGAAAACATCATCTTGTCCTGCAAAAATACAATCCACCATACAGCTCTATCAGTGAAAAAATAAAAAAGCTATAACTCTCAATACAGGAATGCAAAAACTTTTTTTTTTCTCTAAAATAGTATTTATGTTGTAAAAGCAGCAAAACATATCACAAATAAACTGTATAGATGTGGTATCGCTGTAATCTTTACACAGAAAATAAAGTTGTCATCACTTTTATGACATGGAGAGAGACATTAAAAAAATAGCTGTTTCTTCTTGATTCTGCCTTGAAGCGATCAAAAAGTATTATGTGGCCCAAATGGTATCAATAAAGACTCCAATTCATCCCGCAAGCCCACCCATGACTCTGTTGGCAGACAAATAAAAAAAACTACAGCTTACAAAATATAGTGATGCTAAAAACCTTTTTTTTTTTTTTTAAAAAAAAAAAGCGTTTTTTGTGTGATAATAGCCAAACCTAAAAAAAAGATAGAAATCTGATATCGCTGTAATCATTCTGAACTGAGGAATAAAGCTGCCTCACTTATACCACAAGATGAATGGAAAATAGCAATGAACTAAATTCTTCAACTGCTGTTGATTTGTATATTCTGCTTCCGCAAAGAACGGATCACGTTTATCCTGTGCTCCACGCTTAACCCTTACATCACCGATTACGTGTAAATCTCTCTAAGGGCCGCTTTACACACACCAACTTCTGTGACCAACTTCTGAACAGATCTCTGGTTGCAGTGAAATCATGGACACATTGTTACATTTGTACACAGCCACAACATGGAACAATGTGTCCATAATTTCACTGCAACCAGAGATCTGTTCAGAAGTTGGTCACAGAAGTTGGTATGTGTAAAGCGGCCCTAAAACATGATTCAGATAAAATTCCCAATGGAGAATTCACTGTAATGTAAACTCTCATCTGACCTTTGATCTGGCAGTGTCTATATTTTTACTCATATTTTTAGGCATGTGCAAAAATGTGACCAACCACTGTTTTATGCACCTTTGAAAAGAAACTCAAAGATCAGCAGGAGTCAGACATAGTTCAGAGTAATGGTGGTGTTACACACAAGGATATCCTAAACGATATCCTTAGTAAAGTCACGTGACAGACATCGTACGAACAATATAGAATTATCGTTCGGGCGTTGTCACACACAAGGATATCATTAATGATATCCATTTTGGCAGCGCAGCAGTTAAATAGTAGAGGAAAGAGTGAACGATAAATTAAAGCAGATTTTTGAACGAGATCGTTCATAAAGGTGTCACACTAAACGATGTGGCTTCTTCAAGCTGCGTTAATTGGACAACAAACGATAGATTTGAGGTCAGGATCTCATTTCTTGGATGAACGATCATTCGTTTACATGCAAGGATGTACAAATGATATAATTCCAACGATCTCAAATCTGTGACGTTGCAATGATATCGTTCAGGATATCCTTGCGCATAACACCACCATAACTCTGCTGCCTCATTAGTGAATGTATCCATTGGATATTTCACCTGAATCACTTATTTCAGAGATGTAGCGGGAAACCTGAATTTAAAGGGGAGCTCCAGTGAGAGAAAACTTTTTAGTACAGTTCCTGCCCTCCTACATGATGAAGCAGAGCTCTACACTGCAGTTCTAGGATCTATAGATCTCTTATAATTCCATAAACTCACCTGTTCCTTTTCTCTAGTCCCCACCTCAGGGAACTGAAATCTCAGCCTGTCAGCTTCATCTAGAAGTAAAGAAGAGGTGTGTCGGGGGTGTGGATGATGTGAGCTGCAACATCAACCTACACTCACACCCCCTCACAATTCTGTATGAGGAGAGTGCATGGCAGGGATCGTGACCGCCGGCCCCATGTTCACAAACATACAATCCAGCCCCTGATATACCATCCTATGTGTCAGGGGGTCCAGGCTGTAAATAGCAATCATGTCACCAAGCAGATACAAATACATGCTGTGATCAATAGCTGGATAGATGGATAGATAAATAGATATAACCCGAATAGATAGATATAAATAAAATAGAATGAATACAGAGGAAAGATAGATAGATAGTATAGATAGATATATATATATATAGATAGATTTATGGGTGATTGGCTGAATACATAACATATATGATAGACAGATTTATAGATGATAGATAAATAGACATGAGATAGATAATGGAAAGATATTTTTATCCCATATGTGTTTGGTGCAAGGATAAGGAACAGATAAAGGAATAATGAAACTTTGTTGTTTATACCATTTCTAACAGATGCTGCAGATTTTGGATGCCTTGCTGTGACACTGAGGAGTGATGATGATGATGATCCATTGAAAGTTTCAGGGACAGGAATCTACCATGTTCCTATGGGGGAGAAAAGACCATGCAGAGCTGAATTGATCAATGTAATGATTTTCCTCTGCTCGTATCCTCACATTACCAGTACACATTATGCTTCATCATACAGCAGATGTTCACAACATGTATTTGTATCTGCTTGGTGACATGATTGCTATTTGAATCCTGGACCCCCATCACATAGAATGGTATATCAGGGGCTGGATTGTATGTATGTGAACATGGGGTCGGCGGTCACGCCCCCTGCCATGCCCTCTTCCCATACTGAATTGTGAGGGGGCATAAATGTAGGCTGATCTTGCAGCTCACAGCATCAAAGCCCCCGACACACCTCCTCTTCTTTGCTTCTAGATGAAGCTGAGAGGCTGAGATTTCAGTTCCCTGAGGTGGGGGCTAGAGCAAAGGAGCAAGTATGATTTTATGAAATTATAAGACATCTATAGATCCTAGAACTGCAGTGTACAGCTCTGCTTCATCATGTAGGGCAGTAACTCTACTAAAAAGTTTTCTCTCACTGGAGTTCCCCTTTAAGTGCTCAGAATAGAGCACATGATAAATGTGAACTAATCCAAAATGTGTACCCAAATTGCCACCAATACCATTCCACTCAACTCACAAGAAATCAAGTCCTCACCATGGTTTGTCATCTGTTAAGGTACCTTTACACGCCGCAACTATGGTGTAGAAACTGAGAGGCAATCCGGAGTTCCATCACCTTTGCCCTGAAATTGCTACGAAATTGCGGCGTGTATTTGTGGAACCCGGTGGTGATTTTTAAAGTTGCTCCCGGTTGCGTTTTCAGAGCATTGTTCAAAAACCAGACGCAACCCTGAAGGTGAATTTCCCTGGTTTCGGCGTGTGAAGGAGCGATATGGATGGAATCAGCGTCGCCTACTGATTTCCCAGAGGCGTGCCACAGCGTGCTGGATACCGCCCCCCCCAGCGATGATTGGTGGTGGCAACTGTGTTTCCATTGGCTGTCCCTTCACAGGGCGCCATATTTAAAGAGCTGTCCATTCACACTACACAATTGCAATGGCGTCATGTATTAGCCAGCCTTCCTGTGCAGGCAGGCCAATCATGACGCTATTGCGTTGTCTAATCAGCGTGTTTGGGGCGTGGAATACACAAGTCTGTCACGCCTATGTTCTTGTGGCACTGAACCCACTAGTGGGTTCATGGTGCTTGCCACACATCTAGATAAATTCTTAGAGGGTCTAGTTTCCAGAATGGGGTCACTTGTGGGGTAATTCCATTGTTTAAGTTGATCAAGGGCTAGTCAAACGTGGCATGACACTCGCAGACTATTCCACCAAGTCAGTGCTCCAAAACCTAATTCCTACCCTTCCGAGCCCTGCCGTGTGCCCACACAGTGGTATCATCATTCTCAGAGGGAGTTGCACAATGAATTATGGCATCCATTTTCTCCTGTTGCCCTTGTGAAAATGAAAATATTGGTACAAAAAGAACATTTTTGCAGAAACAATCTGCTTTTTCATTTTTACAGCTCAACATTATAAAATTCTGTGAAACACCTTGGGGTTCAAAGTGCACAACACACAAAATAGTTTCCAAAATGGGTTATTTTTAGAGGGTTTCGATATTTAGCGGCTCTCAAAACACGACATGGAGTTCACTAACGATTCCAACTAATTTTCCATCCGAAACGTCAAATGGCACTCCTTTCCTTTTGAGCCCTGCTGTGTGCACAGACTGTAGTTTTCCACCACATATTGGGTATTGAGGTACTCATGAGAAGTTGCACAACATATTTTGGGGTCCATTTTTTCTTGTTGACCTTGTAAAAATGAAAACAATATCACCAAAAGAACATTTTTATGGAAAAATGTACTTTCTTATTTTCAAGGCTCAACATTATAAAATTCTGAGAAGCACCTGAGGGTTCAAAGAGCTCACCACACATCTAGATAAATTCCTTGCGGGGTCTAGTTTCCAAAATAGATTCATTTTTGGGAGGTTGCCACTGTTTAGGCATATCAGGGGCTCATCAAATTCAACATGGCGTCAGCTACGATTCCAATGAAATAGCGCTTTTTCCATTATGAGCCCTGCCATGCGGCGAAACCATGGTTTTCTGCCACAGATGGGTATTAGAGTACTCAGGAGACATTGCACAATATGTTATATGATGCAATTTCTCCTCTTACCTTTGTGAAATTCAATATTTGAGGCTAAAGGAGTATTTGATTGGAAAAGGTTACATTTTCATTTTTATCTTCCACATTGCTTTTGTTCCTGTGAAGCACCTGAAGGGTTAATACACTTCTTGGATATCGTCTTGAGCAGGTTGAGGGGTACAGTTGTTAGAATGCTGTCACCTTTAGATATTTTCTGTCATATAGGCTCCTCAAAGTCACTTCAAATTGATGTGGTCCTTTAAAAAAATGGTTTTGTAATTTTTGTTTTAAAAATGAGAAATTGCTGATAGATTTTAAACCCTTCTAACTCCCTAACAAAAAATATTTTAACAAATTGTGCTGATGTAATGCAGACTTGTGGAAAAGTTATTTATTAACTATTTTAAACAGGAAGAACAAGGAGTACTATGCAAGCTTCAAAATTTTATTGGAAAACGTTAGTAATAAAATTGGTAAGGTGGCAAGAAGAACAGTGCATTAACGTCAAGTCCACCAAGTTGGTGTAAGGGCAAGAATTGATCATAATACATCATACATCAAAAACGGCAGGGTACACATGTTCACATACATGATAAAGATCCGACACGTACAAAATGAAGAACAATAGTTCATTATCAAGAAAATCAAGAAAACGTTAATATCAAGAACATGATTATACATATAAAGTGCAAGTGCAAAAGCAACTAAGGACTAAGTATAGGTCCTTAAAGAACTCATGTTTCTAACGCCTCTTGCTGAATCTAAGTACATGAAGGATTCGCAAAAAGTAAGAACCAATGCATACCCATGCTGAGTCGCAGTAAAGGATCAATGCCCTCCTCAAGAACCTGCTGGACTAGAACCCCGACGCGGCGTTTCGCTGCATATGCCTGGTAGCTGCAGCTTCCTCAAGGGGGAAAAGTGTGTGTGATATAACCCTGTGCTTCAACTGTATCAAAATGAAAAGTTTGAAAAATGTAACATTTTCACCAAATTTTCTATTTCTTTTCACGAATAAACAGAAAAAAATTCATATAAAATTTACCTCTAACATAAAGTCCAATATGTCATGAAAAAACAGTATTGGAATCACTGGGATCCGTTGAAGCGTTCCAGAGGTATAACCTCATAAAGTGACACTGGTCTGAATTGCAAAAAATGGCCCGGTCATGAAGGTGAAAATGGCTGGGTGATAAAAGGGTCAATGGGAATGTGTTGACTTTTTATATTTTGTATATTTGTATCTATCTATGAAGAGCAAAATAGATGTGTACTAGGTAATGACAGGAAATTGCATGCAATTTTTTTTAACAGAAAATCATCATTTTAACTTAATTCAATGTAAACTGGCGGTTAGTAATGTCTGAACCTCAACGTAACACAGCTATCAAGCATTTCAACTCAGGGAGAGCTACATACAGTATACAATGAACCTGAAGTCAGAAGTCACACCTGTGTCTTAGTGTAAACTAACAATTGTCATTCTGTACTTGGCATTGACAGCTGTGTAGCATAGCACAGATATGTATTATTAAAGGTCCACACAGCCTTGTGTATGATGAGTGCAGAAAACATCCAGCTGTTCCCTTTAGGACAAAACTTATTTTACAGCCTCTGCTGTGCACATGCAGCTGTTTTCTGCACATTCCTCTGGTCTCTTACCATGATTCAGTCCACATCTTCACACTTTCTAAAAGACTGTTAGTTACTGCAGAATGAGGCCTGAAATACTTGTTACTCTGGACAAGAGAAATTCAACTCATCAAAGTATTTGTATTCAGTGATGGGTGCACTGTGGCAAATCTCCAGTAATGCAATCTTTTTTTTGCCACTCATCATTATTATACAACGTTATTTAAAATTTTTGTGGTAAAATTATTGTTTTACATAATAACGTAGATCCTTTCAATTAAACTGGAATCATGCTATAAAATAATGTATACTTTGTGATGCAGCGGCTTGCTGTATTGTAAATATGTATGCTGGGACTTGTAGCTCAGCAAGTTTAAGTAATGCATTATGCTGGGACTTGTAATGCATTACCCGACCCTGTGGAACTACAAGTGCAGGACTGCAGGTGATCGAAATGTCAGGGGCGTGACTGGCTAACCTGATTCTTGACACACCTGGGTGTCTTAATGGATATAATCTCTGTGTTAATGGGATTACATGTCTCAGTGCGTTTGGGAGTAGTAGCTGCACTGGAAGACGTATGGCCAGGAGGCCAGATCTCATGCTTCTGAGAATGTGTCCTTGGAAGGCATGATGTTTAGGGACGACCATGAGACCTCTCTTGTTTATGACTAGCTGGTGCCATAGAAGGCATGAATTCCAGAGATCTCGTACAGAGTCTGGGATGGCTCTACCGGAACCTGTGAGGGCTTTCTTTCGGTGCTTGGAGCAACCATTGTCCTGGAGTTGCACCTGGTATGGTAAGCTGCCATGTAAACAGCCAGCATTCTGGAAGGTACGCAACAAAGAGACCACAGGGATATTCCGGAATCTACAGTCCTGCTGAGGATGTGGAACTGACAGGTGTTGGTGATCCCAGAGATGCAGTTTCCTGAATGATGGACTGGCAGGAAGTAAGTGAATGGGGCTGGGAATTGCTTCTATAAGGCAACCATGTGCCTAAATGGGAAATAATGCCAGACAGGCGTGTCCGCCTTTGGGAACGACTGCGGGTCATTTAATGTTCAATTGATGTACGTATAATGGACTGCTTACATTATGTGGTTTATGGTGTAATAAACCAATGGACTTTTGTTTTACTGAAAAACATGCCTGTTTGCCTCAATTCACCTCGACTCCTCCCTTTCCTTCAAGCCCCACATCCAAGCCCTCGCCACCGCCTGTCGACTCCAGCTAAAAAACATTGCCCGTATCCACTCCTTCCTTGACCACAACACGGCTAAAGCAACTTGTCCACGCCCTCATCATCTCCCGCCTGGATTACTGCAACCTCCTGCTCACCGGCCTCCCTATCTCCTCCCTTGCACCTCTCCGCACCATCCTCAACTCTGCTGCCCGATTCATCCACCTATCTCAACATTACTCCTCCGCCTCCCCTCTCTGCCGAGCCCTCCACTGGCTCCCCACTTCCCAGAGATCCCACTTCAAAACCCTAACCCTGACATACAAGGTCATACACAACCTGTCCCCTCCCTACATCTCCGACATGGTCTTCTGTTACCTCCCCTCACGCAACCTGCGCTCCTCTCAAGAACTCCTCTCCTCCCCCCGCATTTCCACCTCCCACAACCGCATACAAGACTTCTCCTGTGCCTCTGCCCTACTCTGGAACTCCATCAGACACTCCCCCACTCTGGGAACCTTCAAGAAAAACCTGAAGACCCACCTCTTTTTACAAGCCTACGGCCCGCACTAAGACCCATCCATTGCACCACCTCACCCTCTCCTCTCCCCTTCATACTGTCTCCCTCCCCACCCCCTCTAGACTGTAAGCCTCCGCGGACAGGATCCTCTGCCCTATTGTACCCGTATGACTGATTTGTTGTCGTTTTACTACCTTGTCTTTGTTTACCCTCTCACTTGTAAAGCGCCATGTAACCTAATGGCGCTATATAAATGCTTAATAATAATAATAATTCTGCTACCATTTGAGTATCCCCACTATCAGTGAGCAAATCATAACATAAAGAACAAAAAAAACAAGCATATGGTAGCAAAGTTGCATGAAAAGTTGATAGAGGGTAGAGTCATCAGAATTGTTTGCAGTCACCTTGTTAATTGTAATGTTCTGAATCTCCAAGATACGCATGAAAATATCATAGAATACAACCTGTTTTTTAACCCCTTCAGGACCCAGCCTATTTTGACCCTAAAGACCTTGCCATTTTTTTGCAATTCTGACCAGTGTCCCTTTATGAGGTTATAACTCTGGAACGCTTCAACGAATCCTAGTGATTCTGAGATTTTTTTTTGTGACATATTGGGCTTCATGTTAGTATTAAATTTAGGTTGATAGTTTTTGCGTTTATTTGTGAAAAAAATCTGAAATATGGCAAAAATTTTGAAAATTTAGCAATTTTAAATTTTTAAAGTTTTTTTTTTTTTTTTGCTAAACCAGAGAGGTATGTGTCACAAAATAGTTAATAAATAACATTTCCCACATGTCTACTTCACTTCAGCACAATTTTGGAAAAAAAAAATTTTTTGTTAGGAAGTTATAAGGGGTCAAAGTTCATGAGCAATTTTTCATTTTTCCACCAAAATTTACAAAACCATTTTTTCAGTGACCACATCACATTTGAAGTCCATTTGAGGGGGGTACATGACAGAAAACACCCAAAAGTGAGACCATTCAAAAAACTGCACCCCTCAAGCTACTCAAAACTACATTCAAGAAGATTATTAACCCTTCAGGTGCTTCACAGGAACTAAGCAAAGTGGAAACAAAAAAATGGATATTTAAATTTTTCTAACAAAAATGTTCTTTTAGCCTCAATTTTTCCATTTTCACATGGGGAACAGGATAAAATGGATCCTAAAATTTGTTGGGCAATTTCTCCTGAGTATATTGATACTTCATATGTGGTTATAAACCACTGTTTGGGCGCATGGCAGGGCTAAGAAGGGAAAGAGTGCCATTTCACTTTTGGAGCTAATTTTCCATTCAAAAAGTGAAATTGTGCTCCTTCCCTTCTGAGCCCTGCCGTGCGCCAAAACAGTGGTTTATGACCACATATGAGGTATCAGTGTACTCAGGAAAAATTGCACAACAAATTTTAGGATGCATTTTATCCTGTTGCCATGTGAAAATGAAAGAATTGAGGCTAAAAGAACATTTTTGTGAAAAAAAAGTACTTTTTCCATATTCACAGATCTATTTGTAAAGCATGTGGGGGTTCAAAATGCGCATTATGCATCTTGATACGCTCCTTGGGTGGTCTAGTTTCCAAAATGGGGTCACTTGTGGGGGAGCTCCAAAGTTTAGGCACACAGGGGCTCACCAAACGCGACATGGTGTCCGCTAACAATTTGAATGGAAAATCAGCTCAAACTGTTAGCGGACACCATGCCACATTTGGAGAGCCCCTGTGTGCCTAAACATTGGGGCTCCCCCACAAGTGACCCCATTTTGGAAACTAGACCCCCCAGGGAACATATCTAGATGCATAGTGAGCACTTTGAACCCCAATGTGTTTCTCAAATTGATCCATAAAAATGAAAAAGTACTTTTTTTTCCACAAAAAAATTTTTTTTTTTCATTTTCATGGATTAATTTGTGAAAAACCTGGGGATTCAGTATGCTCACCACCCATCTAGATAAGTTCCCTGGGGGGTCTAGCTTCCAAAATTTGGTCAGTTGTGGGGGAGCTCCAAAGTTTAGGCACACAATAGTTCACCAAGCGCGACATGGTGTCCACTAACAATTTGAATGGAAAATCAGCTCAAATTGTTAGCGGACACCATGTCGCATTTGGAAAGCTCCTGTGTGCCTAAACATTGGGGCTCCCCCACAAGTGACCCCATTTTGCATAGTGAGCACTTTGAACCCCAAGGTGTTTCACAAATTGATCCGTAAAAATGAAAAAGTACTTTTTTTCCACAAAAAATCTTTTTTTCATTTTCATGGATTAATTTGTGAAGAACCTGGGGGTTCAATATGCTCACCACCCATCTAGATAAGTTCTTTGAGGGGGTCTAGTTTCCAAAATGGGGTCACTTGTGGGGGAGCTCCAAAGTTTAGGCACACAGGGCTCACCAAACGCGACATGGTGTCCGCTAACAATTTGAATGGAAAATCAGCTCAAACTGTTAGCGGACACCATGCCACATTTGGAGAGCCCCTGTGTGCCTAAACATTGGGGCTCCCCCACAAGTGACCCCATTTTGGAAACTAGACCCCCCAGGGAACATATCTAGATGCATAGTGAGCACTTTGAACCCCAATGTGTTTCTCAAATTGATCCATAAAAATGAAAAAGTACTTTTTTTTTCCACAAAAAAATTTTTTTTTTCATTTTCATGGATTAATTTGTGAAAAACCTGGGGATTCAGTATGCTCACCACCCATCTAGATAAGTTCCCTGGGGGGTCTAGCTTCCAAAATTTGGTCAGTTGTGGGGGAGCTCCAAAGTTTAGGCACACAATAGTTCACCAAGCGCGACATGGTGTCCACTAACAATTTGAATGGAAAATCAGCTCAAATTGTTAGCGGACACCATGTCGCATTTGGAAAGCTCCTGTGTGCCTAAACATTGGGGCTCCCCCACAAGTGACCCCATTTTGCATAGTGAGCACTTTGAACCCCAAGGTGTTTCACAAATTGATCCGTAAAAATGAAAAAGTACTTTTTTTCCACAAAAAATCTTTTTTTCATTTTCATGGATTAATTTGTGAAGAACCTGGGGGTTCAATATGCTCACCACCCATCTAGATAAGTTCTTTGAGGGGGTCTAGTTTCCAAAATGGGGTCACTTGTGGGGGAGCTCCAAAGTTTAGGCACACAGGGGCTCACCAAACGCGACATGGTGTCCGCTAACAATTTGAATGGAAAATCAGCTCAAACTGTTAGCGGACACCATGTCACATTTGGAGAGCCCCTGTGGAAACTAGATCCCCCCAAGGAATTTATCTAGGTGGGTGGTGAGCACTTTGAACCCCCAGGTGCTTCACAAATTAATCTGTAAAAATTAATAAATAAATATTTTGTGGGAAAAAAAAGTACTTTTTCATTTTTACGGATCAATTTGTGAAGCACCTGGCGGTTCAAAGTGCTCAATATGCATCTAGATATGTTCCTTGGGGGGTCTAGTTTTCAAAATTGGGTCACTTGTGGGGGAGCTCCAATGTTTAGACACACAGGGGCTCTCCATACATGACATGGTGTCCGCTAACAATTCCAATTGCTAGTGGACACCATGTCACATATGGGGAGCCCCTATTGTCTAAACATTGGAGCTCCCCAAAAGTGACCCCATTTTGGAAACTAGACCCCAAGGACTTTATCTAGATGGGTGGTGAGCACTTTGAACCCCCAGGTGCTTCACAAATTGATCAGTAAAAAAGAAAATGTGTGAAAAAAAAGTACTTTTTCCTTATTACAGATCAATTTGTGACGCACCTGGGGGTTCAAAGTGCTCATTATGCATCTAGATATGTTTCTTGGGGGTTCTAGTTTCCAAAAAGGGGTCACTTGTGGGGGAGCTCCAATGTTCAGGCACACAAGGAGGGGGATCTCCATACGCGATATGGTTTCCGCTAACAATTGGAGCTAATTTTTCCATTGAAATTGTTAGCGGACACCATGTCGTATGGAGAACCCCTGTGCCACCAGCACAGGGTTAACTGGTAGAGTTGGGGTACAGCACCTGAAAATGGCGCCTCTAATGAATATGCTATTTTCTGGGGTGGCTGTGAGTTGCAATTTGCAGCGTGGGGGCCCACGTTTGGGTCTCTCCACGCTGAGGATTCCAGCCCCCCAGCTGCCAAGTTGTACTGGCTAATGTATTCAGAATCACTGCACACGTACAAAGGAATATTTGCTTATAGGTGAGAGTTTATTTATAGTGTAGTACGACCTCATATGACGTTTTGGCCTAATTATAGGCCTTGATCACATAGTCGCTAGTTCTGTATTGATCAGACTATCTACTATGTGATGAAGGCCTATAATTAGGCCGAAACGTCATATGAGGTCGTACTACACTATAAATAAACTCTCACCTATAAGCAAATATTCCTTTGTACGTGTGCAGTGATTCTGAATACATTGGACTGTGGACCCTTTGGTTCCTTTCACCTGCACCGTGATCTATTAATCAAACTGAGTGCTAGCCATTCTGTCTTCAAGTTGTACTGGCTGGCAGCCAAAAATACAGCGAAGGCCTTTTTTTTTATATTTCTAGAACAGATTTTAGAAAAAAAATGACGTGGGGCTCCGCCATATTTTTGGTCCAGCCAGGTACAACTTGGCAGCTACGGACTGCCAGCAATCCCCAGCTGCTTCGTTGTACCTGGCTGTCAACCAAAAATACAGCAAAGCCCATTTTTTTTTTATTTCTAGAACTAATTCTAGAAAAAAAATGACGTAGGGCTCCGCCATATTTTTGGTCCAGCTAGGTACAACTTGGCAGCTACGGACTGCCAGTACCCCCAGCTACCTCGTTGTACCTGGCTGTCAACCAAAAATACAGCGAAGCCCATTTTTTTTAGTTCTAGAATTAATTCTAGAAAAAAAAAATGACATGGGGCTCCGCCATATTTTTGGCCCAGCCAGGTACAACTAGGCAGCTGGGGGCTGGAATCCTCAGCATGGAGAGGCCAAAGCGTTCTGGGCCCAGAATGCTGCAAAAATCCACGCACGCAGTGACATCCACGCACGCACACATCCACGCATGCAGAGACATCCACGCATGCAGCGACATCCACGCACGCAGAGACATCCACGCACGCAGACATCCATGCATGCAGACATCCACGCATGCAGACATCCATGCACGCACACACATCCACGCATGCACACACATCCACACATGCACAAATCCACGCATGCAGAGACATCCACACACGCACACATCCACGTATGCAGAGACATCCACGCATGCAGCGACATCCATGCATGCAGCGACATCCACGCACGCTGAGACATCCACACACGCTGAGACATCCACACACGCAGACATCCACACACGCAGAGACATCCACACACGGAGACATCCACACACGCAGACATCCACGCATGCAGACATCCACACACGCAGACATCCACACACGCAGAGACATCCACACACGCAGACATCCACGCATGCAGACATGCACGCATGCAGACATCCACGCACGCACACACATCCACGCATGCAGACACATCCACACACGCACACATCCATCCATGCATGCACAAATCCACGCACGCAGAGACATCCACACACATCCACACATGCAGACATCCACGCATGCAGAGACATCCACGCATGCAGATATATCCACCCACGCAGATATGCACGCATGCAGACATGCACACATGCAGAGACATCCACGCATGCAGACACATCCACACACGCAGACATGCACGCATGCAGACATCCACGCATGCAGAGACGTCCACACATGCAGAAATCCACACATGCAGACATCCATGCATCCATTCATTCATACATACATACTACATACATACTACATACTTACCTCATCCAGGAGGAGGAGCCCGGAAGAGGAGGAGTGGCCCACACCGGAGCTGGACGGCGGCTGCACCGGCAGACCCACCGGTATGTGAGAGAGAAGTGGGGGTGGGGGGGGATATGGCGCATGAGGCATGGGGGTGTTAGCTTCATCAGCCCCCTCCGTGATCGCATGGAGTGGGCTGAGGAAGCTGACAGGCAGCAGCGGGCATACCACCGGCGGATGACTGTTACCGCTGTTGGGAATGGGGGGGTTGGAAAGCGATCGGGGGGCCCTGCAGGGAGAGGGGGCTAGGAGGGAGAAGGCACCTGCCATCCCGCCCCTCCAGATCTGATTGGAGAGCTCCAATCAGATCTGGAGGGGATTACTCGCTCTGATTGGCAGTCTGAATTTCAACTGCCAATCAGAACGAGTTTAGCCACGGGGGGGTTAATCCACCCACTGTGGGGTGAACTGCAGGTTGTCACTGTGCATTAGCTACAGTGACACCTGAGTCACCCCCCTCACACAGGCCGCAGGAGCCCGATCATTTCATGGCTCACCCCCTGGGCCATGGGTCGGGAATGAACTGACTTTCATGGCCCAAACGGTGGGCCAAAGGTCGGGAAGGGATTAAAGATGTTAAGACTGGTTAAATCTTAAAGGGAACCTGTCAGCCCCTAGGGCATTTTATACGGTGCCCACCAGGTTACATATGATGTAAATGGGGTTCTAGTAACCCCTGTATGTGCCCAGAGTGACCCCACATACCTGTGATATGAAGTTATATTCTGTGCACAGCTGGGCTCCGATTGAGTCACGGAGGCAGCTATTTCGGTCATGGTGGGGAAATAATATAGGGAAAGACGGTGCTATCCGGTCCGCGCTGCCAGGTTCATTTATATCAAAGAACACCAATGATCGATGTTAAGATCCAAATCTTCCTTTATTCACCTCCTACGCGTTTCAGTGCCCACCTGGCACCTTCATCAGGGATACCTCCAGGTGCCAGGTGGGCACTGAAACGCGTAGGAGGTGAATAAAGGAAGATTTGGATCTTAACATCGATCATTGGTGTTCTTTGATATAAATGAACCTGGCAGCGCGGACCGGATAGCACCGTCTTTCCCTATATTGTTTGGTACATCTCCACGTGCGTGGAGCCGGTGGGAGTCCTGCAGCAGCCATCAGGATAATAATCTATGAGCCTTCAAACCAGTTGTGGGTCACACAACTGGAATAGGTGAGTGAATTGCATTTTTCACCACTTTCACGTCCTAGTGTCTAGTGATAAGGGCACTATTGCGCCTCTTGTCCCCCCCCCTTTTTTTGTCTTTGATGGTGGGGAAATGTCTCTCCACCCCTCCAGGCTGCTAATCTCACCCTGCATCGTTCAAATCTCCCACACCTCCTTTGGCCGGTACATGAGTGACAGGAGCACTCGCGTCGGCGCAGTGGAGCAAGTGTCAGCGGGCCATAGAACAATGCTGAAGTCTCGCATGACTTCCACACTATGCACGGGTGTGGCGCCCCTATGACTAGG
This sequence comes from Allobates femoralis, assembly GCA_033576535.1. Taxonomy (NCBI): domain Eukaryota; kingdom Metazoa; phylum Chordata; class Amphibia; order Anura; family Aromobatidae; genus Allobates; species Allobates femoralis. The sequence continues at coordinate 238,058,362 of JARQOC010000005.1, read as the reverse complement.
CGCCACAGGGAGGTATTACACCTTGCAAGTATATATGTAGTGCCTATGTAGCTGTGGGTTTGGGTTTAACCTATGGAGTCTAAGTCAGCACCCAAAACTAGGCCACCTTAGAATAGGGGGACTGTCATACAGTAGGTCCCAAAAGGGTGGGGCTTAGGTTGAAGTAGGAAAACCAGGAAGTAGAGAGATTTTCAGTCAGACAGTTCTGGGAAGACAGTTAGTTAGGACGCGCCTGACAACTGAGTGACAGAGGGATCACCCATCTCCAGGAGGGTGACCCGGGGCAGAAGGGGACAGACCAGTACCGGTTGAAGCTGGCTGGTAACGTCTGGGGTAAAACCGGCGACACGGATGCTGAGGCGGTCAGCGGTTCATCCCTGACCGCAAACCGACGAGCCGCAGGCCCTTAAGAACCGGTAGCCGTAGGCGCCACAAGACAGTACCTCACTCCACAGGCCCATAATCGGTCCAAGACTACGAGGGTAACAGTCCGGATTCCGGTGGTAGGAGAGATAGTGCGTTCCTGCTGCTCCCATCTGTGCCGGTCAAGGATAACCCGTGCCTCACCGTACAAGACCAGGGGACTGGTGAGAGAGCTCTGCAAAGGTGGTGAAAGACAGAGAGGAAGGTAGAATTGAGACCCCGAAAGTTAATAAAGAAGGAACATCTTGAGACTCCATAGGGATACCCTAAACCGACAACTAGTACCCGTTGAACCAGACTGTACCATGTTCTCTATAAAATCTGCCGGTACCAGTAAAGTGGAGTTGAAGTTGAGCCGGTGCCTGTCTTCCTTCCTGCCAGTGCCCGGAAGGCCTCATCATCCTCAGAAGGGTAAGAACAACTACTCCCCTCATCCCCTCAACATCCATCACCACTGCCCTGAGGTAAAGCTCCACCTGTGGGAGCTGTACCATACTGAGCTGCACCCATCATTACCTCAGCAGCCAGCCTGCAGCGCCGGTATCCAAATTACCAGGATCCACAGGTGGCGTCACATACTCTTAATCCTTCTAAATATTTCCCCCCCCCCACCAAACAAATGACAGCCGGGGCACGGAACCGAAAACCTGACCACCCGTGAGTCCCCATCACAGCCATCAAATCCATCCTGGTGTCCGAGTACCCCTCTCCCTGTACTCATCATTTTCACCAGCGGGAAGGAAGACAGACACTGACTCAACTTCAACTCCACTTTACTGGTACCAGCAGATGTTATAGAGAACACGGTACAGTCTAGTTCAACGGGTACTAGTTGTCTGTTCAGGGTATCCCTATGGAGCAGCAGGAACACACTACCTCTCCTGCCACTAGAATCTGGACCGTTACCCTCATAGTCTTGGACCGATTATGGGCCTGAGGAGTGAGGTACCGTCTTGTGGCGGCTACGGCTACCCGGTTCTTAAGGGCCCGTGGCTCGTCGGTTTGCGGTCAGGGATGAACTGCTGACCGCCTCGGCATCCGTGTCATCGGTTTTACCCCAGATGTTACCAGCCGGCTCCAACCGGTACTGGTCCATCCCCTTCTGTCCCGGGTCACCCTCCTGGAGATGGGTGATCCCTCTGTCACTCAGCTGTCAGGCGCGTCCTAACTGACTGCCTTCACAGAACTGTCTCACTGAAAACCTCTCTACTTCCTGGTTTTCCTGCTCTAACCTAGGCTCCACCCCCTGGGACTTACTGTATATCAGTCCCCCCTATTCTAAGGTGGCCTAGTGTTCAGTGCTAATACAGACTCCATAAGCACAATCCCAGACCCTAAGCTACGGAGGCACTACACCTTCTATTTGGGGTGCAGTACCTCCCTGTGGCGCCTAGCCATAGGGGCGCCACACGGGCACCTGCTGCACCGCGCAGGTGCGGGTGCCGCTGTCAATGCCGAAGTCTTGCGAAAATTCACTAATCTCACAAGACTTACACACTATGCACAAGCACCCGCTCCACTGTGCAGGCGTGGGTGCCGCTGTCAGTGCCGAAGTCTCGCGAGACTTCAGCATTGTTCTATGGCCCACTGACACCCACTCCACTGCATCGGCGCAAGTGCTCCTGTCACTAATGCGCCGGCCAGAGGCAGGGCGGGAAATTTGAATGATGCAGGGCGGGATTAGCAGCCTGGAGGAGCGGCGAGACATTTCCCCACGATGACCGAAATAGCTGCCTCCATGACTCAATCGGAGCCCAGCTGTGCACAGAATATAACTTCATATCACAAGTATGTGGGGTCACTCTGGGCACATACAGGGGTTACTAGAACCCCATTTACATCATGTATAACCTGGTGGGCACTGTATAAAATGCCCTGGGGGATGACAGGTTCCCTTTAAAGGATTTTTCTAATCTTCTTAAATGGGTAAAATTTCAAAGTGCTTGTAAATACTATCAACTTTGCAAATTATTTGTAATTAAAATTCTCCTTGTTCTCAAGACTGGAGTGATTTGTAATGTTATTGTTTACTTTTAATGGTCTAGGTTACTGCTAGCACTTCTCGTCAATGAAGAGTGACTGAATGTGCTCAGTGATTACAGGCTATTCCCAGGAGAGCTTGTAAATGCAGCTCTGAAGCTGGCCAGATCAATGGAGCCCACTGTTAACTTCTGATCCAGCCAGCTTCAGTACTACTGCTCTCCCATACTGTAAAGGCATAGATACCTTTGCTTGCAGCATGAGAGAGTTCACAGTTCAGACCAATGCCTCTGGTCCTAACTGTCAATCAAGCAAGAGTACACCATCCCCAGCAAGCAGGAAGGGCTGGAAGCGATGAGTTCATGCTTTGCAGTTTGATACAACCCCTTTAAATATGATGTATGGCATACCACTAAATTCTGCCCTCTTTATTGAACTATAGTCATGTCACCCATTATTTTCTGTATATTTAAATCCCTTGCTACTTAGTTTTATAGCATTTAAAAGTTATATGTTTCAGTTTTTAGATCAATGTACTGTTCTATTGCTATATAAAACCTACTTGTATATCTTTTAATCTCTAAATGTGATGTATAAATAATTTTTAGGCTACAGCAGGTTCAAATTAGAGAATAGTCTTTAATCTACAGCTCTCTAGCCGCTGCTACATTACAACTGCGGCTATGCCCTCATAGTCTGTGGCTGCAGGCTGTAATTTCCTAAAAGCGAGAGAGCCACTGGTTGAAGAACTGTGTACAAAGATCTCTGACAACCATTTTCCGAAAAACTCCATATACATGCTTGATCTGTTAGTGTACGTGCCCACAATCAGTGTTAGCAGCATTTTGGACTCAGCGTGTTTTGCTGTTTCCAAAATGCTGCGTTGTTCAGCACAAGTACAGTGGATGGGATTTATAGAAATCCCTTGCCATTTGTGCTTCTTTCTAAGCTGTGTAAACTGACCTGCAGTGTGGGTTTCTGAGCCACAGCATGCCAACTTATTCTTGCAGAGACGCTGGTGTTTTGTGAAAATACACTGAGCCCGGAATCCTGTTCGTTGGCACCTATAGTGCATTCTCCCACACGGGACACTAAAGTTTCTGCAAAACAAATTACGCTGTATCCAGAACATGAGAAAGCTTGATCATGGGCATGTACTCTTAGGGTAATGGTTCCAGATGACAAAGCTGTATGTTAAAACAACTAATCACCAGTGAATATTTGCCTATACTTAGGCTGAGCTTTTGACATGATCCAGAACTTAAAATTGGCTTCAATTTATGGGGTGCATGTCTAAAGCATTATATAACCCCTTCACGACCAAGGGTATATATGTATGTACTAGGCTGTATTCCCTCCCTTTAATGTGAGCTCACATGCTAAGCTCACATCATCCCCCATACATATCAGATGATCTGATCAGTTGACATGTGTAGCTAACAATGTGTAGCACTGAGGTCCCGAGGGTTCAGTTCCCACCAAGGACACCAAGGACAACATCTGCAATGAGTTTGTATGTTCTCCCTGTGTTTGCGTGGGTTTCCTCCGGCCACTCCGGTTTCCTCCCACATTGCAAAGACATACTGATAGGATATTTAGATGGTGAGCCTCAATAGGGACAGCATTACTGATGTATGTAAAGTGCTATGGAATTAATAGCGCTATATAAATAAATAAATATTATTATTATTATTATTATTTCAGTGATTAACAGTGCGATCCAAAGCATTGGATCGGATGGGATCACGGGGCCTCGATGTGTTGCCTTGATAGTGTGGGGTCAGCTGATGACCCCAGATACTGTCATGAATCACTTCCGGCCAGCCATGCCCAAGTGACATTGCCGGCAGAAAGTGATCATTTGTACTGTGCAGAGGAATGCTGATCCGTCTCTGTGCATAACACAAGTGATCGCACAATACAGTGTTAAGGTGCCCAGAGGGACCGTGTAAAATAAAGGAAAAGTTCTAAAAATATGAAAAAAAATGAAAAAAAACCCATAAAAGTTCAAATCAACCACATTATGCCCCATTGAAAATAAAAATATATAATAAACACATATTTGGAATCGCTGCATTCAGAAATGCCCGATCTATCAAAATATAAAATCAATTACCGTATATACTCGTGTATAAGCCGACCCGTGTATAAGCCGACCCCCCTACTTTTGCCCCCAAAAACTGGGAAAACTTATTGACTCGCGTATAAGCCGAGGGTGGACTCCAGCACAGGTATACAACCCCCAGCAGTAAGGTATACAGGCCCCCCCAGTGGTATACAGCAGGCCCCCAGGCATATAAGCAGGCCCCCAGGGGTATAAGCAGGCCCCCAGGGGTATTCAGCAGGCCCCAGGGGTATCAGCAGGCCCCAGGGGTATCAACAGGCCCCCAGGGGTATACAGCAGGCCCCATGGGTATCAGCAGGCCCCCAGGGGTATCAGCAGGCCCCCAGGGGTATACAGCAGGCCCCCAGGGGTATAAGCAGGCCCCCAGGGGTATTCAGCAGGCCCCAGGGGTATCAGCAGGCCCCAGGGGTATCAACAGGCCCCCAGGGGTATCAACAGGCCCCCAGGGGTATACAGCAGGCCCCCAGGGGTATACAGCAGGCCCCCAGGGGTATCAGCAGGCCCCCAGGGGTATACAGAAGGCCCCCAGGGGTATTCAGCAGGCCCCAGGGGTATCAGCAGGCCCCAGGGGTATCAACAGGCCCCCAGGGGTATCAACAGGCCCCCAGGGGTATACAGCAGGCCCCCATGGGTATACAGCAGGCCCCCAGGGGTATACAGCAGGCCCCCAGGGGTATTCAGCAGGCCCCAGGGGTATCAGCAGGCCCCCGGGGGTATCAGCAGGCCCCCGGGGGTTTATACAGCAGGCCCCCGGGGGTTTATACAGCAGGCCCCCGGGGGTTTATACAGCGCCCCCGGCAGTGGTATACAGCCCCCCCCGCCTAGTACCGGGCCCCCATGCTGCGGATACAGTAGTTCATACATTACCATCTCTCCCTGCAGCGCGCGGCTCCTCCATCTCCCGCCCGGCTTGTTGCTGTAGTGTCATGTGACGCGCCAGTCACATGACACTACAGGAAGATGCCGGCTGGGACTGGAGGAGCCGCGCGCTGCAGGGAGAGATGGTAATGTATGAACTACTGTATCCGCAGCATGGGGGCCCGGTACTAGGCGGGGGGGCTGTATACCACTGCCGGGGGCCGCCAGGGGCTGTGTGGGGCAATATGCACTGCATTCCCTTGCCGGGGATGGACAGGGGGATGCGTGCATATTAATGAGCCGGGCCCACGTGACCGCGCGGTGTCACTGTAGCCCCCTCCTGCCTCCTCCTGCCCCCAGTCAGAGCCCCCGTCCCTGTCACACACATGTATATACTCGCGTATAAGCCGAGGGGGGACTTTTCAGCCCAATTTTTGGGCTGAAAAAGTCGGCTTATACACGAGTATATACGGTAATCAGATTGATAAACTGCGTAATGAAAAAAAAAAAGTCCAAACGACAAAATTACGTTTTTTTTGTTCACCGCACCATTGTAATAAAATGCAATAACTGGCTATTAAAACATCACATCAACCAAATAATGGTATTAAAAACGACTGCTCAAGACACAAAAAATAAGTTATCACACAGCCCCAGAGCTCAAAATATGAGAATGCCACAGATCACGGAAAATTGGGTCAGAAGTGCAATTCTTTTTTCTTTAAAAATCTCTGAATTTTTTTCACCACTTAAATAAAAAAAAGGATACATATTTGGTATCTACAAACTTGTAACCACCCAGGACATCATACTAACATGTCATTTTTACCATATAGTGAACATGGTAAATAAAAACTCAAAAAAACAATGGGTAATTGCACTTTTTTTGCAATTTCACCGCACTTAGAATTTTTACCGTTTCCTAGTGGTAAAATGAATGATGTCTTTCAAAAGTGCAACTTGTCCCCCAAAAAACAAGCCCTCGTATGTTTATATTTCCTATAAATAATTGTTACCATTTTTTGGTTATTTTTTACATACTAGGACAAACTTTAAAAAAAGTTCCATTTTTCATTTTTTCAAAATATGCTTAAATACGGAGTTTGGTTTAGTTCATCAGTTATGTCCAAAAAAAATGAGTAACAAACTGAATTACCCTGTAGAAGCTGGCTGAGTTTACTGATTTTCCTGTTTGGAAACAGCAGAGAAAAAAAAAAAAAAAAAAAAGAATATTCTCTCCCTCCCCCTTCCTGTCAGGACAAGAAAGGGAAATAATGTGTTGAGTACAAAAGTAACAGTCAGTTTGTCTTCTAGCTTCATAACATCAATTGAAACAATTGCATTGTCATAGAAAGAGGTGGAAATTGTGTGCAAAATTCTCTCTGCAGCTGCCTTATCATTACAGAATTTATATATCATAGTGTCTTGTCATAGACAGAGATAAAAACTTTTACCTTATAGTCTGACTGTTCTGTAATATAATGTGTTGATTATTACTTTTTAAGCCAATTTTGTACATTTGCCTTTATTACAAATTTGGGTAAAGATAAAGGCCACGTCACACGCTTCAATATCGTTCACAATATTGTTCAAAAGTCACGTGTTTGGTGACGCATGAATGATGTCGGGAACGGCATCGTAGTATGTAACACCGCGATGTCACCAGCCAAATTGAACGAACCTTTAATGGATTGTTCATCCCAGATTTGTGAACATGTTCTCAAATCTGGCGATCCTTCAGCTTGCAGGATCGTGCTGTGTGACACCACGATGAACGATCTCCCAGCGGCACAGTCTATGCTGGGAGATGGTAACCATGGTACACATCGGGTTACTAAGCGCCGCGCCGCGCTTAGTAATGCGAGGTGTACCTTGGTTTCCAGCATTCTCGCTGATCCTGATCACTGGTGAGTCTGCCTGTGTGACAGCTCACCAGCGATCTCAACGATATTGTTAGCAATCGCACGTACATGAGATCGCTAACAACATCGTTCACAAGATTAAAGCGTGTGACGTGGCCTTAAGTTTGATAAATCAAAGGGGCTGTTGACTACTCAGACAACCTACCCCTTCTCAGTCACCCCATTAAAACAATAACACTTATACTCACTTCAGGTGCTCCCTCAGCAGTGTCAGCACTCACTCTCCCGGGGCTCATGTGACACTGTTTTGTCATGTGAGCCCTGCACCCACTAAAGTGCTAACTTCACTTTCCCTGCCTTTAGACGAAGGCAGGGAAAGTGATGCAAGCGCTGATTGAGGCAGGGCTCGCATAATGTAACAACATCATATGAGTCCTGGGAGAGCAAGTGTCTGACACTGCTGGTACAGCACCTAAAGTGAGTATAAGGTTCTACCTCGCATTGCACTCGGACCAATGTTAAACAATCTGTCAGGTCAGATTGTTGCATTTTTTGTCTGCTGAACTCACATTGCATGCTGCGATTGTCTGCGAGTTTCACATGCGAGTGGCCAATGAAGGTCTATGGGTGCGAGAAAAAATCACACCCAGACAGCACACTGTGCAATTTTGTATTATGGGCTTTCCCATGCTGGTAACAGTTAGAATAGATAGATAGATAGATAGATAGATAGATAGATAGATAGATAGATAGATAGACAGAAAGATAGAATAGGTAGAACGCGTGGGACTTCGCAGCATTTTTAAGTCCAGTCTGATGAAAGCAGACAGTTGCAAGCTGCCATCCCATGGATGGCAAAAAAAAGTGTGGGCTCCGCCCTATTTTTCATTGCCTACCAAGGTAAAACTAGGGCTGGTATTCTCAGCGGGGTGAGGGTCCATTGTTTTAGGGCCCCCTAAAGAATAGGAGCCCGCAGCCACCCCTGAAAATGGTGCATTTATAAGAAGTGCCATTTCCAGGCACCTTATCAGGCTCTTCCAGCGGCCCTGGTGGTAGGTGGCATGCTGGATAATAATGGGTTAATACCAGCTTTGTTTTACCAGCTGGTATTAAACCCGGGATTCTTATTGTTAGGCCAAGTTAGACCCGGCCATTAAGAATCTCCAATAAAGAGTTAAAAAAAGACAGCACACAGAGAAAAAATACTTTATTGGAAATAAACTATTGATAATTCTCTAATTTCATGATTCTTGTGGTACAGTCAAGGCCTCCAGTACCACACGCAGCTAAGCAACCCCACAACATTATGGATCCTCCACCATTTTTACCAGTTGGAAGGGTGTTCTTTTCCTTATGAGCTTCATTGTGTCATCTGTAAACTGTTGCTTTGCATTGCCAAAAAGGTCTATTTTTGTTTCATCTGTTCACAGAATATTTTCCCAGAAGGATTGGGGTTTGTATTCGTTAGCAAAAATTAATCGTTCCTTTTTTTGGTTGATATTGTCACTCTGCAAAAATGCTGTACTCATCAACAGATTTTAGTCCATTCATTTAAAGATGGAGTGAAGAACACAGGAAATTAAGCCATGTTTAGCATCACTTTAGTATACTTTTTCTGCCTGCAAATAATATTAGACCTAGCATTAGACAGGCTGTTCAGATCAATGGTGAACAACTGGCAAAGGCATGTGTTTTCTGTTACTCATCCTTTGGCTCCTGGCTCCCTTCTGTGAAGTGTGTTCAGCAAACAGTTCAATGTGTTGCTCTGCTGTACTGCATATCTGCTGCATGTCCCAAGTACATACACTGTTTTCTGTCGCACACTGCTACCCATGACACAGAGCAGTGTATTTATGTAGGGAGTGCAAAGCTGTTTATTGTTTGCCAAAAAAACAAACATTTTTAATGAACATGTTTCAGACTTTCTTTGATGAAGTTGATAGCAAGCTCCCAGACTTTGATGAAGTTAACAGTTGAGGTCCCCATAATGTGGACATATGATTGCCGAGAAATCAACTTAAATGGTTGGTTAGGTCAACGGTTTAAAGAAACTATTATTTCATGATTTTTTTAGGGTTGACATTCCACAGATATTTTTTTTACAGGTGGTCAGTCATTGTATTTTTCCAGTAGTTTATCCTCTGTATTGATACAGTCTTGCTCATCATTATTGGCACCCATGACTTTTAAGTATATAATGTGGAATGTCTCCTGAAAAAAAATCAAGTGAAAAAGCTCTTTTGTATATAGCACTTGTGTTACTACAAAAGAGCAAATGATAAACAACAATTTAAAACAGTAAACAATAGAAGGGAAAAATAGAAAAACCTAAAGCTTGCTGTGTCACTGGTGTCAGCACACTTTACATTAAATTAGCATGGAAACACATTTTGACTTGTCCGTGGTAAATCAAAACTGAGAATTATCATGTGATAAATTGTTGGTGCCCATGTGACATGAATTAGCCAATGAATGATGACTTCAGTGTCTTAAAAAGTCACATGTTAGGCCATGTTCCTTTGTCACAATGTTGAAAACAAAGGAGGTGTCTGAGGATATCAGAACTACTATTATTGTCAAACACAAGACTTCCAAAGTTTATAAAGCCATCTCCAAAGACTTTGGAATCCCAGTTTCAACAGTTCACAATGTTATTAAGAAGTTTGCCAAGCATGGAACTGTCAAGAACCTCCATGGACATGGGGAAAGAGGAAAATTGACAAGAGATGTCTCCGAACGCTGGTGTCAGTGGTGGAAAAAAACACCACAACAGACATCCTAAGACATGAAAGCCAACCTGGAGCAGTCAGGGGTCATGGTTTCAACCAGTACCATATGCCGCACACTAAACCAAGCAGAGCTTTATGGGGTAAGGCCAAGGAAGAAACCAATGCTGAGGAAAAGACATAGAAAGGAATGATTAATCTTTGCTAAAGAGTACAAACCACACTCCTTCTGGGAAAATATTCTGTGAACAGATGAAACGAAAATGGACCTTTTTGGCAATGCAAAGCAACAGTTTGTTTACAGATGACACAATGAAGCTCATAAAGAAAAGAACACCCTACCAACTGTTAAGCATGGTGGAGGATTCATACTGTTGTGGGGTTGCTTTGGTGCGTGTGGTGTGTCCACTTGAGAAAGACATCTGTTATGTTATGTTATATTGTGGCGTGAGAACCTGTAACATCCACTGTTCATATTAAATTTAAAGGTAATAAATTATAGGATCCAGTGCTTGTAATCTGTTCCCAGCGCTCATACTATCATACCATTTTATTTCATATTGTGTTCAATTCCTCCCTTTGGGGAGTGTGGTTTGAGAGCAGCTCAGGAACAGAACCAGACCTACACCATAAGATCTACCCTTCTTAAGGGTTGGGAGAGCCGCTGCAGCTCCATTAGGATCAAGCTGAAGGGAACTTCATCTCTGGAATAAAGAGTCTCCGTCTGCTATTAATCTCACCATAAACGCAAAACCTAGTTGTGCAGGAAGCACAACTAGTAAAGGTGAGTGAAAACATCTTTTAACAATTACCTCAGCTTGATAGATGCACAGCGTGGCACAACAATATATTTTGGTTTTTTTTCAACAATGACTCCTGACTTCAATCCTATTAAAACAAAACATTTTGTGCTGAGCTGAAATCTGCCATTGGGAAAAAGAACCCTGCAATCAATCAAGAGCTTAGGCTGCGTTCACACATTGCGTATTTTGTTGCGCCTTTTTGCACGCGCTTCTTTGCTGCGATTTTCAGCCGCGCAACAAAATACGCAGGGGCTTTCACACACTGCGATTTCTTTACCCCAGAAAGCGCAGTGATGTCACAGAGGGGAGGAAGAATCCTGCTTCCTTCTCCCCTCTGTGACAGCCTCATTAGATTTCGCAGTGTATTAATATACACTGCGAAATCTAAATTAAACAAAGGCAAGTGTATGAAAAATAAAAAAGAATGAATACTTTACCTCTCCGACGCCTTTTCCCGGCGTCCGGTGCCAAGCAAGGTGTCTTCTGCCAGGACCTGCGGTGACGTCAGAGGGGCGTTCCCGGCGCTGATTGGGCGCTCGCAGTCATGTGATACATATCACATGAAGGCGAGCAGCCAATCAGCGCCGGGAATGCCCCTCTGACATTACGGCAGGTCCTGGCAGAAGACACCTCACTTGGCACCGGACACCGGGAAAAGGTGTCAGAGAGGTAAAGTATTCATTCTTTTTTATTTTTCATACACTTGCCTTTGTTTAATTTAGATTTCTCAGTGTATATTAATACACTGCGAAATCTAATGGGCAATCACAGATGTCACAGAGGGGAGGAGGAAGCAGGATTCTTCCTCCCCTCTGTGACATCACAGGGAGAAAACGCAGGAGCAGCTGCGTAAAGAATTGACATCTCAATTCTTTACGCAGCTGCGTTTTCTTCCATAAACGCACTGCGTATTTTTGCGGAATGTCTGCACTGCAAAGTAAATTTCACATTCACTTTGCTGGCAGACAAAAGGCACATTGTGTATTTTGAAAAAGCGCGCGTAAAAAAGCGCGGCAAAATATGCAATGTGTGAACGCATCCTTAAACAAACTGCAAAGGAGGAGTGGGAGAAAACATCAGCTGGGAAATGCAAGAAGCTTATAAATGGTTACAAGAAACGCTTGGAGGCTGTCATCAATGACAAAGGGTGTGCAACCAAGTATTAATTAGGGTGCCTTTATTGCTGCACATGCCGTTTCTTCTTTTTCTTCTTTGAAACATGTAAGTTAACAATGTTTTATTGTATTACTTTGGACCACTAAAATCCTGAGGTTATATTATTAGTACATTTCCATTCATTTTTGTAGATAATGTAAAGTCTATGAAAAAATGAAGGGATGTCAATAATGGTGAGCAGCACTGTATATGTATACAGTTTTTGGTCATGCACAACTGTCATTAAATTGGGGATATGCATAGTATTTGGCTTAAATGAAACTGTACATTTTCCAAACATTGTATAAATTACTAGTATAGGTGAATATAACAAACATTTTAATGTATCTTTTTAGTAAAAACTGCTTTGTTATGCTCTTATAAGGCTGTGGTCACAGTACCATTTTTCACATGCATTTTTGGAGACCTGCGTTTTCAAAAACGCATGTAAAAAAACGCACCCATAGGCCCCCATGTTAAAAAACGCATGCCCTAATAGCCAAAAAGCATGTGTGACTGTCCCATGCGTTTTTGGAGCATATCCAAAAACGCATGCGTTTTTGTAGAAAACGCATGCGTTTTTGTAGAAAATGCATGCGTTTTTATAACATGGGTTCCTATGGAAAACGCATGCAAAAACGCATGTAGAGTTAGTACCTTTTAGTGCCATTCAAAAACGCATGCGTTTCCCATAGGAGCCCATGTTAAAAAAAACGCATGCGTTTCCGGAAACACATGCGTTTTTTTTTTAACATGGGCTCCTATGGGAAACGCATGCGTTTTTGAATGGCACTAAAAGGTACTAACTGTACATGCGTTTTTGCATGCGTTTTCCATAGGAACCCATGTTATAAAAACGCATGCGTTTTCTACAAAAACGCATGCGTTTTTCAAAACGCTCAAAAAAATACTACAAGCACTATTTTTAGGTGCAGATTCAAAAAAGCACCCAAAAACGCAGGGAGCCATCAGAGACCTTACAAAACTCATGCTGACATGAAAAAAAGCATGAGTTTTGTTAAATCACTTAAAAAAACGCATGGCAACTGTGACCACAGCCTTAGACAGCTATTCCTTTCTTCTTTGCCTTCCAAACTAAACATCCACTGGAAAAAAAGCTCAAATTTATTTTACTCAGACAATATGAACTGCAGGATCATGTGGTACAAACTATCATATACTGTGGAGAGAGGAAAGAGCAGGAGTGCAAATAGGATGAGAATAAAACCAGCAGGAGACACATGCTAAACTATCAGATCATGCTAAGCTTTCTGACAAGTCTTTTACCTCACATCTGAGATAGATTCACAAACAAACAGCTCAGTACTGCTGTATATTGTTTTTCATGTTGCTGCTGCTTGTCTCTGTGGGCCAAAATATGAATGGATAGCCAGAATCCCTTTTTGTGTTTTATACTGCATATTAAAGAAATCACAGCAGTTCGTTGTCCTCCTATCAGCTAAAATTGGAGCCTGCAGAGGGGAAAACTGAAACATTTTGGATACAAGTCACATTATGTCCAAGTATAGTATTAGTCCTCATATACACACACAAGACACTGAGATCTATCTCTGTGGCCCAGATGTCACCTCTTTCCTATCCAGAATCCCAGAGTGTCTATCAGCCATATCCTCCTACTTCTACTGTTGCTTCCTAAAACTCAATGTAGACAAAACTGAACTCATCATCTTTCCTCCATCACACACACCTTCCTTACCAGATCTATCTATTACAACAAATGACACCACACTTTGCCCTGTACCTCAAGTCCGCTGCCTCGGAGTAACCCTTGACTCTGCGCTGTCCTTCAAACCACACATCCAAGCTCTTGCCACCTACGGCCGCCTCCAACTCAAACATATTTCCAGAATCCATCCCTTCCTCAACCCTCAATCTACTATAGTACTAGTGCATGCCTTCATAATCTCCTGTCTCGACTACTGCAATCTCTTCCTCTGTGGCCTCCCTGCTAACATGGTTGCACCTCTCCAAACTGTCCTTAACTCTGCTGCTCAACTAATCCACCTCTCTCATCGCCATTCCTCCACTTCTCCCCATCCAATTAAAACTACTAACATTGACTTACAAAGCCATCCACAATCTGTCCCCCACAGATATCTCTGAACTAATCTCCCGATATCATCCAATTCGTATTCTTTGATCCTCCCAAGACCTCCTTCTTTCCACCACACTGGTACGTTCCTCATCTAACCGCCTGCAAGACTTCGCCCGTGCATCCCCCATCCTTTGGAATTCTGCACCCCAAAACATCCGACTGTCCCCCACTCTTGGAACCTTCAAGCGGAACCTGAAAACCCAATTCTTCAGAACAGCCTGCAATGATCACAGTGCCACCTCACCACCACTAGACCCGGCACTCCACCACCACTGGACCTGGCGCTTCACCCAGGGCTGGCTCCAGGTTTTTGCAGGCCCCGGGCGAAAGAGTATCAGTGGCCCCCTTTAGTACATACTGCTGCATATATATATATAAGTATATCTGATATATAAAGCTGAATGTGTGTATGTGTGTATGTGTGTATATCCGGGATTGGCATCTACACCGTCGCAACTACAGCCACAAAATTTTGCACAGTCACACGTCTGGACCCCGAGAGCGTCATAGGCTATGTTGTGAGGCAAAATTTTAACCCTGCGTGTTCCAGTTCACCAAACAATTTTGCCCCTATCTACATAATGGGGAAAAAGTGAATGGAAAAGTGTTGGAGGAAAATCGACAGCTGTCAGCTATAGCCACAAAATTTTGCACAGTCACACGTCTGGACCCCGGGAGCGTCATAGGCTATGTTGTGAGGTGAAATTTTAACCCCGCGCATTCCAATTCACCAAACAATTTTGCCCCTATCTACATAATGGGGAAAAAGTGACAGTTACCAGTTGACAGTTGTGAATGAGAGGGGCTTAATGATAGTGCCAAAGACGAACAGCACATACCAGCATATTGTCACTAAGGTGGGGCCCCAACATGAGATATTCACCACGCACGGGGACATGTGTACACACCAGACGCACACAAAGAGTAACAGCAAGTGTATAGTCGCTAAGGTGCAGCCCCAACATTGGATACTCACCACGCACCCGAACAAAACACACACACCACAAAGAGACACACACAACACAGAGACACACACACACACACATCCCCACGGGGACACACACACACCCTATAGCGACACATGCACTCACCCCACAGGGACACACACACACCATAAAGAGACACACACAACACAGACACACACACCACACAGACCCCCCCCACAGGGACACACACACATAGCCACCCTATAGGGACACATGCACTCACCCCATAGACACACACACACCACAAAGAGACACACACACACCACACAGACCCCCCCACAGGGACACACACACACATACACACCATATAGGGACACATGCACTCACCCCACAGGGACACACACACCACAAAGAGACACACACAACACAGAGACACACACACCCCACACAGACACCCCCCTCCCACAGGGACACACACACATACACACCCTATAGGGACACATGCACTCACCCCACAGGGACACACACACCACAAAGAGACGCACAGCACACAGATACACACACACCACACAGACCCCCCCACAGGGACACACACACATACACACCCTATAGGGACACATGCACTCACCCCACAGGGACACACACACCACAAAGAGACACACACAACAGAGACACACACCACACAGACCCCCCCATGGGGACACACACACATACACACCCTATAGGGACACATGCACTCACACCCCAGGGACACACACACCACACAGACAGACACAGATGTGCACAAATCACCTCACACAACTCGCCTCATACGTGTGCTATCTTTAATTTCCAAACATAAACATCTGATTAAAAACAGCCAATGTGCAACACATGTGCCATATAGAGAATTAAGGCAGATGTCAGTCACATGAGCTGTCTATTATGTGTATGTGTGAGGTAACATATACTGCCCGGCCAGGGGGAGGGAGGGGTTACTGTTGGCTGGAGATTTATTAGGCTGCCTATAGCAATCAATCACAGCTCAGCTTCTATTTTCTTACAGGTCATTAATATGACATATTCAAATTCTATTTTGTTATAGCTAACATCAGTTATTTATTAACCCGGGCGTAGCCGGGTACTACAGCTAGTATATATATATATATATATATATATATATATATATATATATATATATCCCTCGCAAATTTAATCCCTACCATGCTGTCTTTCTCCCCCAAATGCTGTATCTCCCGTCCTGTGCACTGTCTCTCCCCTCTCAGTGCATATCTCTCCCCTTGTGTGGTCCCTCCTCTCTTTGTGCAGTCTCTATCCCCTGTGCGCTGTCTCTCCCCTCTCTGTGCATATCTCTCCCCTTGTGCGGTCCCTCCTCTCTCTGTGCAGCCTCTTTCCCCTGTGCGCTGTTTCTGTCTCTCCATTGAACCTGTTTCTTACCTGTGCTTGTTCTTCTCCCTGTGCGCTATGTCTCTCCCCTACACCTATCTTCCCCTGCACGCCTGTCTCCACACTGCGCACTGTGTCTCCCCACTGCGCACTGTGTCTTTCCACTTCACCCGTCTCCACCTGCACACTATCTTCCCCCTGTGCCTGTCTCGCCCCCTGCATGCTGTCTTTCCCTCGGTGTAATTTGCCCCTGACTGGGACATCTGAGTGCTGCCCCACATCCCGCCTTCAGGGGCCCTGCGCTGCCCCAACACATCACCCTCGGGGGCCCCTGAGTTCTGTCCCCAGACCGGGGGACCCCTGAGTGCTGCCCCTACACCAGGTGGCTCCTGAGTGCTGCCCCCAACACCGGGGGGGCCCTGAGTGCTGCCCCCAACACCGGGGGGCCCCTGAGCACTGCCCCCAACACCTGTGGGTCCCTAAGCACCCCTGTGTGCTGCCCCCACACTGTGGGGCCCCTGAGCACTTCGCCCACACCGGGGGTCCCCTGAGCTCTGCCCCAACACTGGGTGGCCCTTGAGCACTGCCCCTAACATCGGGTGGCCCCTGAGCACTACCCCCAACCCTGGGGGGCGCTGAGCACTGCCCCCAAGACCAGGAGGCCCCTGAGCACTGCCCCCAATACCGGGGGTCCATTGAGCGCTGCCCCCACACCGGGTGGCCCCTGAGCACTGCCGCTACACTGGGGGGCCCTTGATCACTGCCCCCACACCGGGGGGCCCCCGAGTGCTGCCCCCACACCGGGGGCCCTTGAGGGATGCTCCCACACCGGTGGGCCCCTTAACGCTGCCTGCCCCGCTCCCTTCTAACCTTAGTGGCAGCCGCTGATCTCTCAGACTCTCAGCCTGTAATGTAGCGTGAGCTCCAGCTGCTGCTCTATTTCCTATGTGTGCGGAGATGCAGGAAAGAGCGTCTGCAGATCTCACTACATGGCAGGCTGTCTGAGATCAGCGGCTGCCGCTGTGGGGGCACTGCTCAGGCCCCCGAGGGTGAGCTGTGGGGGCAGTGCTCAGGGGCCCCTGTTAGGCTAGGGTCACACTTGCGTTGTGACCCTAGCCTAACGCAAGTATTTTTTGCTGCAGCGCATAGCATTTAATGCTATGCGCTGGAACCCATAGAAACCCGCTGTTTACCTTGCTAACCACTGGTTGGCAAGATAAACAGAGGGTTTCTATGGGCTCCGTTGTCTGGCAGCGCACATCATTAAACACTATGCGCTGCAGCGGAAAATACTTGTGTTAGGCTAGGGTCACAACACAAGTGTAACCCTAGCCTAATAGGGGCCCAGTGGGTCCCCTCCAAGCAGTCCGGTCCCTGGCACTTGCTCGGGTGTGCCGGGTGCTGACTCCGGCCTTGGATGCACCACCACCGGACCCGGTACTCCACCACCACTGGACCTAGCCCTCCACCACCATCGGACCCGGCACTCCACCACCACCAGAACAGACCCAACCTACTGTCTCTCCCCATTTCCCTGTACAATGTAAGCCCGCAAGGGCAGGGTCTTCTCTCCCCTCTGTACCAGTCTGTCACTGTTAGTTTGTTAATTGTATTTTTAACTTGCTTGTATGTAACCCTTTCTCATGTACAGCACCATGGAATCAATGGTGCTCTATAAATAAATAATAATAATAATATACACACAAGGCATCTTATTCTGAAGCGTTATTTGGAAGTACAAAGTCAATTACCCTTTAAAAAGGAGGTATAATTCTGACCACCTTTGCCTTTATGCCTAATTAATTCTAGCATCTTTTTTTTATCCATGTTTGTGCTGGTTGTCTATTTTTTTTTTCAAGTTTTGTGTCAATTTGCACTCTTTACTACTGAAGGGAATGTTCTATTTATATAATTATGCACAGAAAGGTTTTTTGTTTTAGTATTAATTCTATAGGTGCCCATACACCTACATGTTGGCCAGGCATTCCTTAAGGGGCCGTCACATGCAACGATTTTCTAAACGATATTGTTCATACGTCACATTTTTTGTGTCGTCTAAACGACCTCTTTTAGCCATCGTTACGTGTAACACGACAACATTTCAAGTGATCAGTCATCTGATCATTGATTGCAGATATGACAACCAGACCTCAAATCAGACGACGATCGGAAAAAGGATCTGCTGCATCAACGTGTGTGACACCTTGTGAACGATATAGTTCGTGCAATGAGCGATGTTGAATAAATTTTGGTATGCGTGGTTCGTGCTCGCTTGAGCCGCGCCTAGCCTTCAGCATTTGGTGTATGTGGTCTCACAAATCCTGCCCCACTCTGTTGGCATATGCACAGTCCTATGCATGGTGTCCTCCCCAAAAACATGTCGCCACATCTGCACATTTGCACCGTGCTCAGTCTAGTGTGGCGTATCGGCAGTACATTTGTTCAACATTGCATGCATACACAGATCCACAATATAGTGCAAAATTAAATACAAGGGTCAAAAAAGGGCATGCTCAAAATTGCACCAATGAGAAGTGAAGGGGCGTCGTTTTTAACAATCCGCCAAGCCTACCTTGCAGAAGGTGTAAAGTACTTCGCCCACACTGTGTCGTGCGTCGTTACAATTCATGCTCGTGTGACAGCAGACACACGACTGCAAAGATGATCCCGGGATCGAAGCATCGTTGACACGTCATTTGAAACATCTGTGCGTGTGACATGTCGCCAATGATGTATAGACGTCGCTTAAGCGATGAGTGGAAAAAAAGATCGGTCAAGAGGTCATTTAAAAAAATCGTTTTGTATGACTGCCCCTTTAGTTTGATTACTTTCCCCTAAGGTTATGTGCGCACGCTATGTATATATCTCAGGTTTTGACATAATTTTAGTGCAGACACGCTGCAGATTTGTCCCAAATCTGCAGCACTGTCTATTGTAATAAAAATCTATGTAATTGAAAAAGAACAGTGCCCATGCTGCGGGTTTTCCTGAGGCAGAAATGCCACGATTTTTAGTGCAGGGAAATCTGCAGCATGTCAATTCTTGCTGCTAGTTTTGCCACAATTTTCACCCATAGACCTCAGTGTTAGTTCCTAATACACAGAAGATACACAGTGTTCATACAGTGAGTATTTGCTCAGTATTTGCTGTGTATTAAAGGGAACCAACCACCTCAGATCACCCTAATACACAGTTAATATGTGTCCCTGCACCCTAAGGATACGTTTCCAGCACTGTTTTTGTGTAAAATCTTGCATTAGTGTAACCGATATAAAGACTTTATAAAGTTACTAGCCTGAAGACTTCTGGGCGTATCCCTCCTTCTGTTATACTTCAGGGCTGTGCATTGCATGGCTGTGCTCCCCCTCCCTCCGTGCCTGCTGCCCTGCCCTGATGGGCGTGATCGTTATCTCCTCTGCACAGAGGGAGGGGGAGCGCAGCCATGCAATGCCAGCCCTGAAGTATAACAGAAGGAGGGATACGCCCAGAAGTCTTCAGGCTAGTAACTTTAAAAAGTCTTTATATCGGTTATACTAATGCAAGATTTTACACTAAAACAGTGCTGGAAACGTATCCTTAGGGTGCAGGGACACGTATTAACTGTGTATTAAGGTGATCTGAGGTGGTTGGTTCCCTTTAAGTATATTTTGCGATGATGATATGGGGCTCTGCTGTATTTTTGGTCACCAGCCAGGTACAGGTATGGTCTGCCACCCACCCCCAGCTGCCTATTTTTACCTGCTTTTTATCTTGAAATAATTTAAAAAAAACAATGTGGAGCATCGTTGTATTTTTGCTTTCCAGCCAGGTACAACTAGGCAGCTGGGGCTGGAATCCTCAGCGTGGGAAAACCCAATCATTCTGGCACCCCCACCTCTGCGAATTGCAGCCCGCAGCTGCTCTTACAGCTGCCCTGTGGCACTGGCAGACTGGGTAATAATAAGTTAATGCCTGCTGAATATTGCCAGCTAGCAGTAAGCCCAAAATTCATAATATCAGGCCATTGTTAGACCCAGCCATTCAGAATCTCTAGTAAATAGTAAAGTATACACAACATAGATAAAAATATTTTTATTAGAGCAAAAAACACAAAGACATATCTGTACTCCATCTTTATTACGCACACATACCCCTCCACGAGTCTCAGCGACGTCCGTTCCTGCCAAGTCAGGAAACTGAATGAGTTTAGGCTCTCGCAGTGAACAGGGTGCCATCACGGTTCTGGGTCTCCTGAGTTCATCTCCATGAAGCAGCTCTCTGACCTGAGGTGAACATTCCTGTGTCACACCTAACAGTGGGTCCCAAAATTCACTAGTTTTGGGTCCCGCTGTGAAACGGGAAAGTTCACTTCAGGTTAGAGAGCCGCATCACTCCAGATGAACTCAGGTGACCCAGACTGTAACATCATCCCACTCACTGTGAGATCCGAAACTCATCTAATTTCTGGACTCAGCAGGAGCGTATGTGGGAGTAATAAAGATGGAGTTGAAATATGTGTTTGTGTTTTTTATTCTAATAAAAATATTTTTCTGTGTGTTGTGTATTATTTATAATTTATTTAGAGGTTCCTAATGGCCATGTCTAACTTTGGCCCGACATCAGGAACCTTGGGCGTAGTACCAGCTGGAAAAATTCAGCTGGCATTAACCCCTCTATTACCCAGTTTGCCACTGTCACCAGGGCAACTAGAAGAGTTGGGTACAGCGCCAGAAAATGGGGCTTCTATGAATGCACCATTTTCTAGGGGGGCTGCAGGCTCTCATTTGCAGTGGTGGTGGGGGCACAGAAAGCTTGGACCTCTCCACGCTGAGGATTCCAGCCCCCAGCTGCCTAGTTGTACCTGGCTGGAAACCAAAAATACGGCTAAGTCCCACGTAATTTTTTTAAATTATTTAATTAAATATTTTTTTTAAAAAGGGGGGTCCCTATATTTTTGGTTTATTATTTTAAAAAAATATATAAAACTGTATTTTATATTACCAGCCAGGTAAAATTAGGTAGCTGGGTTGGGTGGCAGCCTCTACCTGCCTGTTGTACCTGGGCCAGTGACCAAATATATAGGGGAACCGCACATCACATTATGACATTTTGAAGCCCTTTTTTTCCCAACCTAACATATCTTTATTCACAGTCACAAAAGTGAACAATTGCTAAAACAAATGCAGCACCATCTGCATGAAAAAATGCGGCAAATATGCACCATTGGCACAGCCATTTTTCTGCTGCAGTTTTCTCTGCAGGTGCAGATTTCTGGAAGCACAAAATCTGCACCACTATTTTCTAGTGGGCACATAGCTTTAGTCCCCGATATACATGACCACGTGTACATGTATTTTCAATGACGCTTTCAGACACCTTTGCAGCTGGTCATCAACCACATAAACAAAGGGGTTGAATATTTGAATTCACATTGGATTTTTGGCAATTCCACAGATAATCGTTGTGTATGGGCCCTTTAGAGCCAGAGATTTTTTCATATTCTTTTATCAACAAACTGTATAAGGTTTATAAACTCATTAACATGTTGAAATTAGTAACTTCCATGTTATGGAAGTAATGTATATTGTGAGGGTATATTATTCCATGTTATGGAAGAAATGTATATTGTGAGGGTATATTGTACCTGATAGGTGTCCCTTTTTGCTGCTAAAATAGATGTTTGGGATCACTCCAGACCTGTATGTGAAGGTATATACAAGAAACAATTCTATAGATATGGGGACTAATAACTAAGGATCTTTCTAGGCATTTAAGAACATCAATTCTATGATATCAGATTTCCAGGTGTTCTACCTTCAGGGCACTTTACCCTTCCTCCTTGTTCGTAATCCTTGTCTTATTAATAAATAAATTTTCTGATTATGCTAAATGGAGCCCTTACTCATTTATTATGGAGTTTTGTTTGGTTTGAGTAGCTCCCTGGGAGTGGGGCATAGCTTTAGGTGGTGTCCCACTACCTATTGGATAGGATTGCTTAATTTAATGTTGAAATTAGTGTAGTTTAACTTTTATATTTTGTATCACCCTTCTCATAGATTATAAACTTGTGAGCAGGGCTTTTCACTCTTCTAATTGTTAGTAACATTGTTACTCTGTAATGTCTCTTTCTATAATGTGTTCCTAATATGTTAGCGTTATATATGCATAATAGTTAGGCTAGGGTCAGACTTGCGTCCCCCCTCCTCCTCCATAATCCTCTAGACACCTTGCAGTGATATATAAAAAAACAAAACAAAAAAAAAAATTATTACTTACTCCCGATTCCCCCGCTTTTCCAGTCTCAGACTCAGGAGGAGGATGGGGCGGCGGCGGTGCTGGCAAAGCAGAAAATTACACCTACTCCTTGTGTGGAGGAGGTGGCACCGCCGCCTCCCCTCCCCTCCCTGACACACTGGCCACGTAGTCACATGGATGTGCGTCCTTGGAGACGCACATCCATGTGAAGTGGACGCCCGGCTCTGGAATCAGCAGCCGCAGGGGGCTGCGGGCAACCCGGGCCCATTATAGGTCCGGGACCCATCACACCCACAACCCCTGTAACCGCTATCGTTATGCCACTGCCCTTAGGAATTCCCTTAGGAGAAAATGCAGTGAGGACTACAACACAGAACTCCGTGCCTATGGTCAAACATGGTGGAGGTTGAAAGATGTTTTGGGGTTCTTCAGCTGCCTTCGGGACTGGGTGCCTTGACTGTGTGCAAGGCATCATCATATCTGAAAATTACTCAAGGATATTGGGTTGCAATTTAGTGCTCAGTCTCAGAAAGCTGGGTTTGCATCCTAGGTCTTCTAGCAGGACAGTGTCCCCGA
The DNA here is from genome assembly GCA_033576535.1 of Allobates femoralis. NCBI lineage: Eukaryota > Metazoa > Chordata > Amphibia > Anura > Aromobatidae > Allobates > Allobates femoralis. The sequence goes on along the minus strand of JARQOC010000005.1, from coordinate 238,035,192 downwards.
ACATACTTTAAAAAGCACCCAAAAATGGATGAATAACAAAGTGCTGGAAAGTTCTAAAGTGGTCAGCAATAAGTTCAGATCTAAATTCCAGTGAATACCTGTGGGGAGATCGTAAAATTGCTGTTGGGAGAAGGCACCCTTGAAATATCAGAGGCCTAGATCAGTTTGCAATATAAGAGTGTTCCAAAATTCCAGTTGAGAGTCGTTAGAAGCTTGATGGTTATTAGAAATAATGGATTGCAGATATTTATTCCCTAGGGTGTGCAATCAAATATTGAAGGGTATATCTGGGACTTTACAAAAGAAAAGTGCTTAAGTGCTATCAGGAAGGTAGTTGTGCCCAGCACTGTTCTTCGTTGACCGGAGCAGTTACAGATTGCTCTCTCAAATAGTTCTGCAGTTTTTGCTGAGGTCATGACAACAGAGTGGAGGCTTCTCATTTACTCTGCTCTGTTGACAGATGTCACTGCCAACATCATGCTGATTAACAGCCGGCTCTCAATCAGCATGACATAGGTGGTCCTGCCCCATCTACAGAACAGAGCAGAAAAAAAGTCTCTGCTTTGTTGACAAAACCATTGTATCACTGGCAGTAGCAGTGTGGCCAAGTACAGCAGATAGGTAGGTAGAAACAACCTGATTGTTAGTGTTTAAACATCTTTTAAAATAAAAATCCTGGATATAACCCATTGAGGGGATGGTGCCAACAATTCTGTCAGACCCATTTTTGAAGTTTTGTGGGAATTTATGTTCCAATTTGCATTCTTTTCTTTGTTTTTGTGTTGTTCTAATTGACAGAAAGGAATTAAACATGTGTATGACACAACGTATACCGTATTTTTGGACCATAAGACGCACTTTGTTTCCTCTAAATTCTGGAGGAAAGTGTGTGGTGCGTCTTTTCATCCGAATGTACTGTGGCTGACTGTGGGGAGGGGGCAGCGGGGGAGTGGGAGCATGGGGGAAGCAGGAGAATATCCCCGATGCTGGATCCAGCGCTGGGGAAACCACCTGGTGCCAATACTTAGAGTGGAGGAATATTCATTAGCTGCATTCCCGCCCACCTGTCAGCACTGAGCAGTGAGCGGGGAGCAGCTAATGATTGAATATTCTTCCACTCTAAGGAACCACGTGGTTTCCCCAGTGCTGGATGCAGCAGTGCTGGGGAGACAGTGTGACTGCTCAGCTGGGTAGAGCAGGCAGAGCTGGGATCGCTGCAGAGGTGACAGCATACCTCGGAAGCACAGCATGTGCTCACATTAACTGCTGCTGTCACTGTCATCTTGCAGCCGGGCTCCGAGGGCCGCTTCACACTGCGGCGTGATCCGGTCCGGTTCTGTCTGGGAGGACCCTGACAGACGCGGACCGGATCTGCACACAGGACTGGGGGGCTATTATGCCCTCCAGTGCTGTGTGCAGCGCACGCAGTTCCCGCTGCTGATAAGTCAGGACCGCGGGCGCCGCGGTCCTGGCCTGTCAGCGGCTGCAGCTGCGTGCGCTGCACACCGGACCGGAGGGCATAATAGCCCCCCAGTCCTTTGTGCAGATCCTGTCCGCGGCTGTCAGGGTCCTCCCGGACAGAATGATCACGCCGCAGTGTGAAGCAGCCCTTACACTTTTCTCTCAAATTGCAGGACCAGGACCTGTCATGAGGTAATGAAGTGGCTGTAGCATCACATGTAATGAGGAGTGCTGTCATGCTCCAGCCAGCCCTCTTCATTACCTCATCACATGTCCTGCAATTTCAGATAGAAGTGTTATAGATCAGCTGCAGGATGACAGTGATAGCAGTTAATGTAAGTGTAAAATCTAAGAATGAATTGTAATTGTTAATAAAGTACTATACATACAGGCTTTCTACCACTCCTGTGGTGAACTATAACTCCAAGCATGAAAAAGCATCTGCAGGACATGCTGAGAGTGATAGTTCTCCCTTGATATGAATTGCACCTATGAGATCTTAAAGCAGCACTCCAATGTTTTTTCTTTAGTACTGGAGTGGCGCTTTAAATATAAGCCCCCTCCCCTGGTTTTTATATGCACATTCTGGCATTTTTATACTGTACTTTACCAACACCACTAAGTACCATGGCACCATCTCCCCCTTTTACTTCGTATTTTTCTTAAAATATTTTTTTCCCTATCTTTTACTTCTAAAACCTGGGTGCGTCTTATGGACCGGTGCGTCTTATAGTCTGAAAAATTGCATAATTGCAATAATTTTCTGTGAGAAATGCTTCATTTCCTTGAACTGCATATCATAGTACCAGTATTTTAAGTAAGATCGTATGAAATCTTATTCAGTGAGGTAGCAGCTGAAACTTCCCCCCTGCAGTGGATGTGCTGTCTCCAGTAGGCAGAGATGAACAGATAGATACAAGATGTTTTATAGGTCTGCTTCTGGGGACAGTGAAATAGGGAAGACAAAGAGAAACAGAATGGGGGAAGTGCTGTATGCCAGGCATGTGCTGCTCAGATTAGCTAACTATAATCATTTACATGTACTAGATTATTATCTACTATAACTACTATTTAAAATCATACATAGAAGAAAAAAACTTTTTTTGGTATTGACTTTTTTTCTTTCAAACCTTTTACAAAGAAAATCAAGTGAATCCTGCATAAAAATCCAGCATTTGAGCTCTGAAATTGTTCAGAATACCTGGACACAGGCGAGATTTGTACTATTATCTGGAAGCTCACAAAGAAAAAGAAATTAAGAATAGCAGAGACTTTCTAAAGAGACTATACTAAACTACTGTACAAGGTACATTCCACATTTGGGCATTGGCAGGGACATTTAAAAAGTGTCACTTAATGTTTGCCCCTTACATATAAAACTTTATGCCTATACATTTACACGATTCTATCTAGTAGGAGACTCCAAATGTATTGCCCAGGTAATATTTATTAACTAGCTGGGAGCCCGATGCACATGCATCGGGATTCTAGTACGTCGAGTCTCTGACTCGCAGCAGTTCTAAGTCGACTCGCAATGCGAGCCAGCGTGGTCATGTGGATACGCGCGCAGCATTGGCCGCGAAGCGGCCATTGCGAGCAGTTGTAAGTCGACTCGCAATGCCCGCGCAGCGGCCAATGCTGCGCGCGTATCCACATGACCACGCCGGCTCGCATTGCGAGTCGACTTAGAACTGCTCGCAATGGCCGCTTCGCGGCCAATGCTTCGCGCGTATCCACATGACCATGCCGACTCGCAATGCGACTCGCAATGGCCGCTTCGCGGCCAATGCTTCGCGCGTATCCACATGACCACGCCGGGGGCAAAAAACCTATTCGCAATTATATAATAGACTAGCTGGGTGCCCGATGCACATGCATCGGGATTCTAGCAGAGCGAGTCTCTGACTCGCAATGGCCGCTGCGCGGCCAATGCTTCGTTCGTATCCACATGACCACGCTGACTCGCAGCGTGAGCGGACTCAAAAGGGGCAAAAAACCCATTCGTGATTATATAATAGATAGTAATAAGAAATTTTACCATTATAATCCTGACATCTGTTCAAGACAGTGCCTTGAAAAAGTATTTACACATCGTGAACTTTTCCACATTTTTTCACATTTCATCCACAAACTTACGGTAAATATATTTTATTGGGATTTTACGTGACACTCAGTAACAAGTATTTGTGAAGTGTAAAGGATACATGCTTTTTTAACTATTTTAAATACCGGTATATGAATTTAAAAATTATGATGTGCATTTATATTCAACCCTCCTGAGTCAATACTTTGTGGGACCACCTTTCACTGCAGTTACTGCTACAAGTCTTTTGTAGTATGACTGCGGAGGCCTACCCACCAGTTCTCCCTGCCGCACAATGATTGAGACCAAGCACAGGGTATCTTTTGAACTTTTATTGAGGGTATGTCGAGCCCCAGGCCCGGGGATACTCAGGTATCAGGCTCAGAGGGGTTCATGGGGATGTCACAGGTGGCGGTGCCTGAGCCCGTGGCCTGGGTGACACTTCAAAGAGGGGTTATGTACAAGGGATAAGAGTTGTTGTCTTTTGATGCCACCTGTAGTACCTGATGATGGGTCACCAGCGCCGCCATAGTCCTCCGGAGGGCGATGATATTGCGGCAAGGACGCAGTCATCTATTTCAAGTGTTTATTTCTGTTAATGTTGATGATTACGGCTTACAGCCAATGAAAACTCAAAAGTCATTATCTCAGAAAATTAAAGTAGGGAGGATGAAGGGTCTGAGAGATAAAATATTACCTAAATAGGTATCAGAGCTTCACCTTGTGTGGTTGTGAGAGTCACAACAACTATAAAAGCATATCACAGCTGCTGCAGTCCCCAGAGTGGTGCATATAGAGTAGGGAGAAGGAAGGGTTAAGAACCACACTGCCGTATTCCACGAGACAACAAAGGGAGAATATAATATTAATTTATTAGTCAACGCGTTTCAGGGCTCCCTGGCCTCTTCCTCAGGACAAATCAATATCATATTGCCATGTTTCAGGGGGTTTCAGGGAGACCTCAGGTGCATTGACTAATAAATCAATATTATATTTACCCCCTGATGTCTCGTAGAATATGGCAATGCGATTTTTAACCCTTCATCCTTCCTACTTTAATTTTCTGAGATAATGACCTTTGGGTTTTCATTGGCTGTAAGCCATAATCATCAACATTTACAGAAATAAACACTTGAAATAGATCACTCTGTTTGTAATGATTCTATATAATATATGTATTTCACTTTTTGTATTCAATTACTGAACAAAATTAACTTTATAATGATATTCTAATTCATTGTGATGCACCTGTATATAGTGCGATCATATTCTACAGCACTTTACATACATCATCATCATCATCACTGTCCCCATTGGAGCTCACAATCTAAATTCCCTATCAGTATGTCTTTGGAATATGGGAGGAAACCGGAGAATGTGGAGGAAACCCACACCAACACAGGGAGAACATACAAACTCCTTGTAGATTAAGATTCCACTGTGCCACATTGCTGCCCATAATCTTGAATAAAACATGTAATCTTCCTGGTGTTAAGAAAAATGATTTCCACCGAAGAAAAAGCTGGGCTTTGTAGTCCGCGCTGACCTCAAGAAACTTCCAGTCCATTAAAGGGTTAATCAGGTTCTGGTTTATTTGCCTACGCGTTTCGTGGCTTTAAATCTGCCACTTCATCAGGGCTGATTAACCCTTTACTGGACTGGAAGTTTCTTGAGGTCAGCGCGGACTACAAAGCCCAGCTTTTTCTTCGGTGGAAATCATTTATCTTCAGTGGGCTCCTGCAGCGACCATTACCAGGCTCTCTCAGTTTGTTGTGGCTCTCACAACCACCGCAGGTGAGTCACACCGATTGGGGGGACTGGACTATTTATTAAGACGATAACGCCCTATGTGCGCTCCCTATTTATCCTTTTTTATGGTGTTAAGAAAAAACAGAATAGAAAAAAACAGGAGAAATGATGATGTATATAGACCAATACCTGAGAAATCAAATGTGAAGGCCGATTTACACGCAAGGATATTCTGAACTATATCCTTGAAACGTCACAGATATGTGATCGTTCAAAAGATATCGTTCGGGCGTCGTTGCGTGTAAACGAACGATAATAGGATGAAAAGATCGTTGGATCTTTCATCCAAGATTTGAGATCCTGACCTCAAATCTATCGTTCGTCGTCCAATTAACATTCAATGAACCAGATACATCGTGCAGTGTGACGGCAAGGAGAATGATATCGTTCAAAAGTCTCCTATTCCTGCTGCTGTCATTTACCGAAAGTGCAGTAAAATACATTATATTGCCGTGATTTCACATGTAAAGCCGCTTCTGCAGCTCTGTGCTACATGTCGGCACAGAGCTGCAGGTGCGGGTATATAAAGCCGGTCTTTAATGGGTTAATGTTAGTGTGCCACATGACCCCAGAGAGTGTCCATACTCCCCTGGAGCCATGTAGCTAACAACATTTGCAGCACTCAGGTTATTTCATGTACTTTTCAAAAGCCGGTACACTGTCGGCTCTGCTATATCCATTCATAAAAAGCCGCCGGCTCCTATCATTTGACAGTGGGGCGTGAACAATTGCTAAACAGCTCCCTAAATAGTGAGCTGTACCAGGTACTAACGCTAAATGCGTAATGTAGATGCTGCTCTCCAGGGTGCTGAACAGTTATACAGCACTCCTATGGCGGTGCGGTGCCCATAGAACTGCTGTATAAAAGCCGTTCAGCACCCTGGGTAGCGGCATATACATTGTGCATTTAGCGTTAGTACCTGGTACAGCTCACTATTTAGGGAGCTGTTTAGCAATTGTTCACGCCCCACTGTCAAATGACAGGAGCTCCTTAAAACATAAACAAATCTTTATTCTCACCCATCCACGAGTCCCCCGGCGCTTCCAGCTGTCTTCTTCTGATCCTTACAGGACCTGGCGTGACATCACAGTCACATGACCGGTTACCGCAGTAACCGGTCATATGACTGTGACGTTACGCCAGGTCCTAGAAGCATCGAGCGCTGCTGGAGGCATCGGTGGATTGCAGGACAGGTGAGAATAAAGATTTTTTTATTTTTAACCCTTTCTTTTTACTAAACTTCACTTCTGCAATGTATGAATATACATTGCAGAAGTGAAATTAGATGGCACAGAGCGATTTTAATGTACTGAGCATGCTCAGTACACTAAAATCGGGTCCAAGGAATGATCAGCTGTTTCTTCGGACCCATGCTCCATAGGCTCCATGTTATTTGGCACGGATCATGTCGGATCCGATTCGGTCGGATTTGATCCGCTGTGCCCAAAATCGCAGCAGTCTGCAATTTTGGGCACAGCAAAAAATCGGACAGAATCTGATCCGACAAAAATCGGATACCATTAAGGGCAAATCCGATCCGACCCAATCCCCCTAGGATAACATGGGGGCTTTACAACGGACAGCCACGGATCACAGAAAAACGCAGTGTGAAAGCACCCTTAGACATCTCTAATGGAAAGAAACCACCTGATATAATGCATGTCAAAAACGTGTCAATAATAAAAATGGTTGTAGTAAAGCATTAAATTTATGGCATCTGTTTCAAGTTCAAAAATAGAGTACTAAAAAAATATTGTAAAGTCAGCCAAAAAGGGATTTCCGATATTTCTAACTCCTTGTCAGAAAGAATGAGATGCATTCAGATGGTTTTTTATCTTTCCATGCTGCATTTTTTGCAAAAATTCCACATGTCAGAAAAAATGCTTCATGAAGGAAGCTTTAAAGAGAACCTGTCACTACCCCTGGTGCTTTCCAAAGTGAAAGCACCACTGAATGCAGTGTGTTTGCTGCATTCAGGGAAGATGTGTACTATGTGTCTACCCCCCTGTAACACGAAAAAAAAACAATTTGAAAAGTTTAGAGTTAAGGTTGGCTTCAGACTTGTGTTCGCCTCCGCTGCATCTTGCGGCGGGCGAACGCAAGCTGAGCGCAAGCATCGCCCATCCCTATGTTGCCCATCCTTAGCACTCAGCTTGCGTTCGCCCGCCGCAAGACACTGCAGAGGCGAATGCAAGTCTGAAGCCACCCTGAGAGGTCCGAGGAGCTTATCTGTTTATGCTGTCCTCCCCGCCTCCTACCTGTGTGTTCCGCCTCCTCTTGTGTGGGTCTGCCCTCCTCTTCGGCTACACACACAGACACACACACAGGGCAGCTAGCGGGGAGGACTGGGGCGGCAGCGAGGACAGCATAATCAGATAAGCCCCTCGGACCTCTTAACTCTAATCTTTCCAAAGTGTTTTTTTCGGGATACGGGGCGGAGGGAGGGGGAAGAGACATGGTACACACCTTCCCTGGATGCAACACACATGCTGCATTCAGTGGTGCTTTCACTTTGGAAATCCCCAGGGGGTTTGACAGGTTCTCTTTAAAATCACAAAATATCTAACATTCAGCTGTTCATTTTCCGCCACCTGACCCTCCCCCACAGTCCCGTAGTGACCACAATCAGGGTCGGACTGAGTTGCCAAGGGCCCACCATTAACACTGAATGGCGGCCCACTTTTCAGCTACATGCAAATTTTACATTAGCCTCATTCATACATTTGTCTGTACTTCTATGTAATAATATGTTGCACCCCAGAACGTCGGGGTACTCAGAATCAGGCTGTTTAGCACTTCTGGGGAGTAACAGGGGTCGAGACCCGGCTTCCGTGACCCTGGGTTCAGTTGTAAAAGACAGTTCTTGGCTTGTATAGGGAAAAGGGTGGATTAAAAGGGAGTTATTCATCATGTCATCCATGGTTTGTGGTTATAGGTAGCCACCACTGCTGCACAACCTTCGGGAACTATGGATGGGCAGCTGAGATGTAGTGGAGCGGGTTCCCAGGGAAGCGGGTATAAAGAGTAATAGTCTCTGGCAGGCAGGGATTACCTAAGGCCTCGTTACCTTGTTCAGTGGCCTCCACAGGTTGTCGCCGCACAAACAGGAACAAAACAGTCTCACACCGTTCTGCAATTAAGTTCCCGGTTTTGCTCACAGCAAGCTCCAAGTACAATAGATCATCGATGTTACACACTCTTGGATAAGCTCTGGCCTGTGTAGTCTTTAGTGGAACAGGGATGGCAGGTATGAGATCCTCGGTGGTGTGCCTGTCCTTTAGTCTCTCCCTGGTCCTGTCTCTCTTTCTCAGTACTGTTGTAAGCGTCTCTGCGTGCAGAGCCCTGATCTTGCAGCCACGGGTATGAGTGGGTGACTGGTACCTAGTCCTCGGACCCTTGTTCGGCTGCTATCTCTGGGTATACGCCACATGTGTGAGCTACAGCTCAAATGAAGCTCAAAGCCTCCGGTTTCAACGGTTCAGGTATGAATCCCCGCGCCGTGTTCAGGGCTGGTCCCTGTTTCTGACCACAACCCCTCCGTCTGGTGGTAGCAGGGCCAATTCCGCTTCGCCAGTGCCCCTACGGTTCCTAGTCTTTCAGGACGAGCGTAGCACAGCTCAAGTCCTCTGCAGTTTTAGTGTTTTCTGTTTTGCACTGGCCTCATGTGCTTCACTCCTGCACAGTCCTCAAACTGAAACTAACTAAACTCCTCTCTTCCCTCCCACACTTCTCTACCCTGTTTGTTGTCCCACTGGGCCCTCCCTCCGGGGTGTGCCCAGGGTCCCCTGGGTCCTAAGTGTGTGTTGTGTTGTGTTGAGGAATCACCCTTACCATCCCCCACCTTGGGGCTACTGGAGGACCACACCCATGACCTGGGTGTAGTACCTCTTTGTGGTGTCCTGACTGGTGGGGCGCCACATTCCCCCTTGGTTAAATTCCCTCGTCCTGGAGTGATCTGACCGGGCAACAAAATAATTTTATATGCATGCATCAACAATCACATAACATGAGTGCTTCTTCTTCCCTTGCGGGAGGTACAGTTCTTTAACATTACATAACAAAAACGTTCCTATAAATAAAAAGATATAAAAGTAGCAAAAAGGGTTTTCAGTACCATGTAAAACAGCATCCATTACTTCTTCAAGCAAAAGTTCAGCAAGGCACCTTTCACTGGACTGCAAAGCAAGTGCAACTGTTCAATACCGTCCATGATTGTAATTTATCAAATCCACGGTAATTACTATAAACTTACTAGCAAACTAACAGGTACCTAACTACACACCAAGGTACATCTAACTACACATCATCAGGTATACATCAAAACTATGTACATTTTGCAACTCTTCTGCAGTTTATTGCTTAAGATTAGGTGCAAGTCGGGGAGATTGCAACTTATATACCCTCGGGGTATACCATTCCCTGTGTCCCAAGTGGCGTGTGTAGCTCACCTTGTCGCCTGGGTAAAGGTCCCTACCCGGGTATCCTTTGGGCAAGTAACTCTCCACATCGCGTCTGCTCACCAAGATCTCCTCCTCGAAGTCTTGTTCTTTAACAAAACCCCACCCGTTAACCAGGTGAAAATTAACCACCACTCCACAGTGGCATTGCTTCAGGTCTGAAGCAAATGCTCTCTGGGTGCGGTCTTTCTCTTGTAGGTTCGCCTCCTCCTGGGACCACCATCTCTCCTGGCATCGTCGGCGCTCCTGCTCTTCCACGCACTGTCTCTGCCGCCAGTAGTCTTCTCCTGGGTCAGTCTCAAGACTTTCCCACACCTTGGCTTCCTTCTTTCAGGCTGCAGCCTCGAGCTCGGCCAGCTCCTCCTGTTGCTGCACCCAGTGGATGGGCCCGACTGTGGCCTTCACCGTTTTTGCTGGAGAACCCTCGGGTTCTTCTTCTTCTGGGTCGCTGTCTGTGTCTTCCGACAGGGAAGTCAAGAACCTTTAGAGGCAGACTGGGTACCATCTCAGTGTCTACTTCCACCTGTGTAGCAACATCTCATGTAATTGACTGCAGTTTTATTGGTGCTGGCGCAGGCAATTTAAACTTTTTCAGGGCTACAGCTGTCGCTGCCACCTGCATCTGCACATTTTCCTTCCAGGCCTTGAACAGCCTTGAGCTTGGTTAAGTTGTAGAACTAAGTCCTTCAATGCAGCACCCCAAAAGTCTGGGTCTTCTGGTAAAGACCGATCCAGGCTCCCCTCCTCATCTATGGGAACACCTGTGCCTTCCGCGGTCTCCTCTTCCACCAGGTTTTCATGACCCGTTGCCGCCATTTTCTTGCTTCTTCTTCGTCTGGCATTCGTCCTGCTTCTGCACCCCACCCTTCCGACTATCAACCACTTCTCGGGGTGGAGTCGGAATGGTGCTAGGCAGGCCCCCTTGGTTTTCGGCTGGCACTCCAGGAGTCTCTCCAGCATATGGCGTCAAGCCTTTGTGGCCGCCATTTACAAAGTCAATTTTACACAACAGTTCAAAAAGTCTTTACGGTACACAAGACCCAGTTTTACCAGGCTGTTCTTATCCTGTTCATGACAACAAAAACTGATGTCGCACCCCAGGGCCGTAGGGTACTCGGAATCGGGTAGTTTAGCACTTCTGGGGAGTCACGGGGTCAAGACCTAGCTTCCGTGACCCTGGGTTCAGTTGTAAAAGGCAGTTCTTGGCTTGCATAGGGAAAGGGTGGTTTAAAAGGGAGTTATTCGTGATGCCACCTGTGGTTTGTGGCTATAGGTAGCCACTGCTGCTGCAAAACCTTTGGGAACAATGGATGGGCAGCTAAGATGTAGTGGCTCCCCACGGGTGGAGCGGGGTCCCAATGAAGCGGGTATAATGAGTAATAGTCTCTGTCAGGAAAGGATTACTTTAGGGCTCTCCCTGGTCCTGTCTCTCTCAGCGATGTTGTAAGCACCTCTGTGCGCAAAGCCCTGATCCTGCAGCCATAGGTATGAGTGGGCGACTGGTACCTGGTCCCCAGACCCTTGTTGCGATCTCGGGTAACTCCTCTCTTCCCTCCCACACTTCTCTACTCTGTTGTCCCACTCAGCCCTCCCTCCGGGGTGTGCCCAGGGTCCCCTGGATCCTAAGTGTGTGTTGTGTTGAGGATTCACCCTTACCATCCCCCACCTTGGGACTACTGGAGGACCACATCCGTGACTTGGGTGCAACACTTGTTTGTGGCGTCCTGAACGTTGGGTTTTTTTTCTGTACAATCAAATGTAATGGGGCCAAATACTGCTCATACTGGAGGGTAAGGGGTTTACTCCAGCACATGGGCCCACCAGGAAATTGCCCTTTCCACCGGTAGGCCAGTCCAAGCCTCGGCACAATAATAGAATTGACACAACTACCCTCACATGACTGCTGCAGCCAATCACCGGCCTCAGCAGTAAGGTGCTGAGATGCTACCATCATCACTGAAGCCAGTGATTAGCTGCAGCAGTTAATGAGGATAGTCAGGAGATCTTCGCTCCAGGATAGCTAACACATATGGATGAGTATATTTAGTTACTTTATTTCCATTCCTGATTTCTGGTCCATTTAAAGCAGCACAACAAATGTTCTCATAAGGAGGGGTGAGGTCTGCTGTCTTCCCTAATTCTTACCCTGCTCTCTCTGAAAAGTAACAACAAATAAATACAATAATATTCACAATAGGTTCCAGATGTTATCACTCACTCCCTTCCTGCCTGTATTGGAATACGGACATGGGATATCCATATGCAGCATCTTCCGCAATACTGTATGCTTCAAAGCTAGCCGTGCAGGTGACACAATTCATTAGGAAGTCTAGAGAATCACCCAATTAATTATTACAATGCGAAACTCAACTGTTAACCTTGTCAATTATGTTTTACAATGACATATCCATCAGTAGACAGCATTGAACCATCACTGTATGCATGAAGGGTTAAGCTCTGAACTTCTGTTGGAATTGCACTGCCTTTTTCCGGGTGTGGCTGAAGTGATCTCCAGGTCTGCCTGTAAAACAATGTACTTGCAGCCATCCCAGTAACATAAGCTATCAAAAACAAGAAGAGAGATCTAGAACACAATAGTGAATACATTTTCTAAACATGATCACAAATGGGAAGTGTCAAACTTTGAGGATCAGAATCTGTAGGGGGAAAACAAAGGCTCAAACTGGCTGGTTTTATCTCATTGCATTCTGTGTTTGTGAACTTTTGCTTATCAGTACCTAAAAGATGTGTTTAAACCAGTCTGACAGCTTCTTCAACATGCTGCACACTGGAGGGACCCTGACTAAACAGTCTTCAGAACAGTGAAGGAAAGGGAGAACTGGTGACAGCGTAAAAACCAGTTGTTTTCTTGGCTCTTGGCTCATTAGGCCATGGCGAGATGATGACTTATGTCCTATGACTGTTGCATGACTTTTCTCAAGCACTTCTTTTGGGGTATGAGTCAAGCAGGGTTAGGTTGCACAACGTGAATGGTGCAACAGTCGTATCATGCAGTTCAATTTGCAGGACTCATGTTTGGCTGGGATCACACAACAGAAGTCATAATCTATCCGAGGCCTTAAAAAGTGCCTTTATGTTAATAACAGATTTGACTATTTTTAATAGCTTGGGAAGTAAGTCCCCTTTTATTATTAGCACTTGCTTTTTGCTTTTTTATTTTTTGCAGGGTATTTTTGCATACAGTTTTCTGATAGGTTTGGTTGTTCGTGTGAACATGATTCCAATCCACATATATACTAATGTTTGCTTCAGCTCAGTTTATTTTTTTTTGTTCTCAAAATTAAGCCCTTGATTCATTAAGGGTGCGTGCACACGATCAGTATTGGCAGCATTTTGGACACAGCATATTACCACTATATCCAAAACGCTGCGTTCAGCAATACAATCATAGTGGATAGAATTTCTGGAAATCCTATGCCCACTGTGCTTCTTTTGTATGTTGCATTATCTCACCTACAGGGTGGCTTTCCGCAGATGCAGCATATCCATAGCATGTCAATTTGTTGCTGCAGAGTCGGATGCGATCTAGGCGGGGGAATGCAGAGAAAAGCTATTCTGCTTCCAATGCAGATCATTGGCACAGGACGGCTGCGTTGACCCACGGAGATCGGCCGCTTCCCTCAGGTCCGGAGATACTGTGTCCAGGATACAGTGTGTCCGGACCATCTGCATGTACCCTGAGGCCTCATTTACACCATGTTCCAAATTATTATGCAAATTGGTTTTAAGTGTCATAGGGTTTTTTTTCTCAATGAAACCCATTGATGGTATTGTCTCTAATGGCCACTTTACACGCAGCTACAGGTAACAGGTTTTCCACAGGTAACTTACTGGCTGCAGTGAAATCATGGAGACAAGGTTCTATCTTGTTGCTGTGTACAAATGGAACTATGTCTCCATGATTTCACTGCAGCCAGTAAGTTACCTGTGGAAGACCTGTTACCTGTAGCTGCGTGTAAAGTGGCCATAAGGGTTCTTTGGATCACTGATAACTGTGATCTTTGGATCTTTGGATCTCAGATACCTGTGATAATTAGTTTGGCAGGTGAGCCCAATAAAGGGAAAACTGGAAAAAGGGAAAAAAGGATCTCTCTGCTGCCGAAAAGCAACAAATAGTGCAATGCCTTGGACAAGGGATGAAAACATTAGCTATTGCACGAAAACATAAGCGTGATCATCATACTGTGAAGAGATTTGTGGCTGATTCTGAGCACAGCTGTGTTTGTGCAGATAAAGGCAGAATGAGGAAGGTTTCTGCCAGGCAAGTTCATCAGATTAAGAAAGCAGCTGCTAAAAAGACCTTACAAACCAGCAAACAGATATTTAAAGCTGCTGGTGCCTCTGGAGTCCCTCAAACCTCAAGGTGTAGGATCCTTCAAAGGCTTGCTGTGGTGCATAAACCTACTATTCGGCCTCCCCTAAACAGTGCTCACAAGCAGAATCGGCTGCAGTGGGCCCAGACATATGTGGCGCCCCACTCTGTAGGTGCCACAGAGGGGTACTGCACCTGTAAAAGAGGTGTAGTCACCCCAGCTGCAAGTGGATTTCAGGATGGTAGTCGGAACCCTAAACCCACACCCCACACTAGATCATACAGTGGGAGGGGACCCGGGAGGGAAAATAGTCACCCCTGAGGAAGAAAGGAGGTCTTTGGCTGGAGGCCTTTTGGGCTTCAGGTCTCTGCCTCCAGGGTTGGAGAGTTAGTTGAGTTCCCGGCAGGGAGCCTGAGGGAAGAAGGAGGGTCTCCTCGGCTGAGGGGCCCATGGACAACCAGAGCAGATCCCAGACATGGAGAACGACTGGGGGAACAGAGTAACTGGAGAGTTCGCCCCAGGAGAGAAATCGTGTACCGGAGCCCGCACCTGTAGGAACCTTCAAGGCCTGCAGAAAATCCGATGCACGGGGGTATATCAATATACGGCCCTGATTCTCTAGCGACCATTAGAGGGGACCAGATACAGTAGGCAAGCCGCAGTGATCACAGAGGATTACCCGACGGGAGCAAGAGAAGGAAAGAGAAAGTCAGCAGGAGGTCAGATCTACTTCATTTGATCAGATTTCATACAGCTACTGGGAACCAGGGAAGAAAAGTAACAAGAAAGTCACACGCTGGGGGTTCCGTCCAGCTACCAGAGATCCACTTGCAGCCACCCGTAGCCACTTGTCATTTAACATCCAACTGCTCTGCGGACTGTAATAATATTGCTAAAGTTCCAGTAAAGTACCAGTTCCAGTAAAGTGACTTTTGCCTCTGCTGCATGTTTTTTGCATGAACCTACTCTTTCCCCAGGATTGCTGCCCCGGAGGTCCAGTCCTGCCTGCGGAGGACTACACCATCTCTGCCGCATTGCCACCAACCTCCAGGGGACTGTGGCGGCGCTGGTGATATCTCACCGGATACTGCAGGTGGCGTCACGACAAACTATAAACTTGTACATAATCCCTTGTAAATACCCCCTTTTCAAGAGAACCATCCCCCGGGATACGGGATCAGGCGTGGCCGCCATTCCCTGTGACACAGTTAACTCCTTCTGCCACCTGACACCCGAATACCCCATACCCTCGGGCGACACACATATATGAAGACTAATTTTCAAACAGTCTTGTTTACTGATGAGTGCCGAGCAACCCTGGATGGTCCAGATGGATGGAGTAGTGGATGGTTGGTGGATGGCCACCATATCCCAACAAGGCTGCGACGTCAGCAAGGAGGTGGAAGAGTCATGTTTTGGGCCGGAATTTATTGGGCATCAGCTGGTAGGCCCCTTTAAGGTTCCTGAAGGTGTGAAAATGACCTCTGCAAAGTATATAGAGTTTCTGATTGAAAACTTTCTTCCATGGTACAAAAAGCAAAAACATGCCTTCAGGAGCAAAATCATCTTCATGCATGACAATGCACCATCTCATGCTGCAAAGAATACCTCTGTGTCTTTGGCTGCTATGGGCATAAAAGGAGATAAACTCATGGTGTGGCCACCATGTTCCCCTGACCTCAACCCTATAGAGAACCTTTGGAGTATAATGAAGCAAAAGATCTATGAGGGTGGGAGGCAGTTCACATCAAAACAGCAGCTCTGGGAGGCTATTCTGACATCATGCAAAGAAATACAAGCAGAAACTCTCCAGAAACTCACAAGTTCAATGGATGCAAGAATTGTGAAGGTGATATCAAAGAAGGGTTCCTATGTTTACATGTAACTTGGCCTGTTAGGATGTTTGGGAGTTAAATAGCTTTTTATTTCAGTGAACATGACCTCCTAATGCTGCAAATTCAACAAGTCAGCATTTTCAATTCTTTCAAACATATCAAATGCTTAGAAACTCTACTGTGCCTAATAATTTGGAACAGTGCATTTAGAGATTTTTTTTAATTTTGAAGATTATACTGTTATCATGAAGGGACTGACACTGTAGAAACTCTACCAAAGGCCCGCGACCACTGGCTCAGGGCACTGTGTGTGAGGCGCAGGGCAGGAAGGCGAAGCAAGCGCAGAAGAGTCAACTGTGAAAGGACAGTAGAAATTGATACCGGTTGAGTGTCATCACATTACCCAGGAGTTAGCTGGATCCCCTTCTCCACCTCCAAGGACTCAGCGAACGACAGAAGCTGTGAGTAAACATCGTGAGACTGCACCCGATGTGTTTATGAGTTTCTTGCTGTGCCGCTGTGCTATAACATCAGCACCAACTCACCCCGTAACATCTGCAGACCTGGGGATCAGCCCTACCTGTGGAGAGCTTACCAACTAAGCTGTCTTGTCATCAACCCCAGTAAAACTGTAGCAGCGGCGGCCATTACAAGCCGCAACCTGTGGGTGGCATCACGTGAACAAGTACACCAAGTCTGGTAACCCTGTCCCCGAAGCCACCTTCCCTCATCACAGATCCCCAAAGCAGAGTCCCCTTCCCCTTTTGATTGACCGCTCTGGGGCCACGGACCGGGTCACACCTCTGTGACACCCCCAGTAACGACCACAGGCCGGGCTCCGAGTATCACACAGCCCCCACAGGGTGAGTCAGATGACCCACCATGCATGACACATAGACACATGAACCCAAAAAACAGCCTCTCTCACACATGCATGTTTTGTATGTAGTTGTGCACACCAGTCTTAACCCCTTCACCACCCAGCCTGTTTTCCCCTTAATGACCAAATTTTACAATTCTATTAGGTAATAGCTCCGGAATGCTTCATCGGATCCCAGTGATACTGAGAATGTTTTTTCATGACACATTGTACTTAATGATAGTGGTAAATTCAAGATGATTTTTTTTTTGTTGTTTATTTGTGAAAATATTGTACATTTTGTAAAAAAAATTTCAACATTTTGCCAATTTCAAACTTTTAATTTTTACGCACTTAAACCAAAGAGTTATGTCACACAAAATATTTAATAAATAACATTTTCCCCTTGTTTACTTTACATCAGCATCATATTTTAAACATAATATTTTTTGTTATGAAATTAGAAGGATTAAAATTTTATCAGCAATTTCTGACTTTTACAACAAAATTGATAAAACCTATTTTTTTACAGACCACATCACATTTGAAGTGACTTTGATCATCCTATGTGACATAAAATACCCAAAACTGACACCATTCTAAAAACTGCACCCCTCAAAGTTTTGAAATCACATTCAAGAAGTTTATTAAGACTTTAAATGCTTCACAGGAACTAAAGCAATGTGGGGAAAAAATGAAATTTTTACATTTTCCCACAAAATGTTGCTTTGGACCCAAATTTTGCATTTTTAAATGTGTACCAGGGGAAAATGAACCATTAAGATATGTTGTGCAATTTCTCATCAGTACGACGATACTCTATATGTGGTGGAATACTACTGTTTGGGCACACAGTAGGACATGGAAGGGATGGAGCATCATTTGACTTTTGTAACCAAAATCAGCTGGAATCATTAGCAAACGTCTTATTACATTTTCAGAGCCCCTGATGTGTCTAAACAATGGAAATCCTCACAAGGGACCCCATTTTGTAATCTAGAGTCCTTTTAAGGCCCCCTTCACATCATGTTTTGTGCCTGTCCGTGTGGATCCTGTTTTTGACGTATGAGACGGACAGGTACAGATTCATGTAAACGTATGGCAATTATGCTCACGGGTCCTGTTTTTTGATGGATCCGTTTTGTGCATGGTAATGTGTGGAGCCATAGCAAATAATGGTAATTTTAGTTATGGGAGAGAGGGACAGAATCAGGGAGAGAGAGAGAGTCCGGAACAAAAATTGGGCTGGGGAGAGCATTACATTTGTTCTGAGCATGCTCAGTAACTAAAACTGGATCCAGGAAACGGTCCTTTTTTTCCCCCCAGATCCGGCACCATAGACTGCAATTATATGTGATCTAGATTGCACCGGATTCGTTTCTGTCTGTTTTGTTCAGTGCGCCCAATATGATGCAGTCTCCAATTCTGGGTCTCGGAAAAAACAGGACAAAAACGAATCCTGCACTGAATTCACATAAACGGATGGCCATATATGCCAAATCTGGCACTATAGAGAAACATGGGAGGCAAAACCGGATCCCTGCCTATCCGTTTACAAATGGATAGACCCGGATCCCAAAAACCATGGTATGAAGCCGGCCTACGGTATTTAGCTACATGTGTGTTGAGCACCTTGAACCCACAGCTGCTTCACATAATTTTATGACATTCAGCTGTGAAAATAAAAAAATCACTTTTTCCCCGCAAAAATGTTACCGTATATACTCAAGTATAAGCCGAGTTTTTCAGCACAAATATTGTGCTGAAAAGTGCCCCTCTCGGCTTATACTCGAGTCATTGTAAAGTGTCAGTGGGTGAGGGCGGTGATCAGGAGCTGGAGGAGGCGGGGGGAGGCTGCAGTAGGAGCGGGCGGTCACGCTCATTAGTGCAATGCAATATACACTGCTTCCCCCTGTCCATCAGCGGCAGGGGGAGCGGTGCATATTACATTGCACTATGTAAGCGCCCCCCCATCAGTGGTATACAGGCCCCCTTGCTGCCGTACACCTCTAAAATAATAAATCATTCATATCTATCCCAGTTGCTCTGTCACCGCGCGTCCTACAGTCTTCTTCCTGCTTGAACCCGGCGTCATGTGACCGGCGCAGAAGCAATGACGTCATCGCTGCTGCGCCCGCCACAGGACTAGAAGCCAGGTACAAGCAGGAAGAAGCATAAAGACCGGAGGACGCACGGTGACAGAGCGAAGGGGATAAGTATGAATGATTTATTATTTTACAGGTGTGTGGCAGCAAAGGGGGCCTGTATATACTACTGAGGGGGCTGTATATACCACTGATGGAGGGGCCTGTATATACCACTGATGGAGGGGCCTGTATATTCCACTGATGGGGGGCCTGTATATACCACTGATGGAGGGGCTTATATATACCTCTGATGGGGGGCTGTATTCCACTGATGGGGGCTGTAACCTCTGATGGTTGGAACTGTATACCAGTGATGGAGGTCCTATATACCAGTGATGGAGGGGCCTGTATATACCAGTGATGGAGGGGCCTGTATATACCATTTATGGAGGGGCCTGTATATACCACTGAGGGGGGCCTATATATACCACTGAGAAGGGACCTGCATATACCACTGATGGGGGGCTGTTTCCGCTGATGGGGGCTGTAACCTCTGAGGACCATTTATCATGATGAGAGGGGCTGTATACCGTGATGAGAGTCTGCTTCATTTTCCCCCCTAGGCTTATACTCGAGTCAATATGTTTCCCTAGCTTTGGAGGGTAAAATTAGGGGCCTCGGCTTATATTCAGGTCGGCTTATACTCGAGTGTATACAGTACTTTATTCCCAAACTGTTTATTTTCAGAGAGGTAACAGCAGAAAATCCACACACAACTTGTGTAGTTTTTCCGGTACCCCATATATAGTGGAAAACTACTGCTTGGGAGTGTGGCAGGTCTATAGGAGCACTATTTGAATTTTGGAATGCAAAATTAGCTGGAAACGATAGTTGATGCCACGTAGCGTTTGCATGGCCCCTGAAGTTCCTAATTAGTGGAAGATAGCCCTCTAAAGGAATTTATCTAGATGTGTGGTGAGCACCTTGAACCACCAGGTGCTTAATGTTGAAACATGAAAATAAAAAAATCATATTTTCCACAAAAACGTTTTAACCCCAAATGTTCTATTTTTACAAGGGTAACAGGAGTAAATGCCACCATACATACTTGGATCATGTTAGCACACACTGTTACTAGAAACATCGGAGAGTCCTGACAGCATGCACTGTGCACGCTGAAAGGATTCACAGATAGTGACTGCAGACTTTCTTCAGAAGACTAGACAACCCTTATAATGAACAGTAAGTTGTTGTAAGATGCACATGCTACACAATGAATTAGGTGCTTCTTATAAGTGCCATGTACCTGCAGCAGAAATGCATTCCAGACATATACTGGAATACATTTATGGTGCAAGTTACACCAGGAAAGTAGCGTAATATTTAATTCAATTGGTGGGCTTAGACACTACTATTATGCCCATGTTCTAGCTATCTTGGTAGAGCTGACCTGGACTGGTGTGAAAAAGGTTTTTTATGACAGAAAATTTGCATAAATCGAAGCTACCCGGGCCTTAGACATACAGCGAAGCGACCGACTGCAGGCGGAGTAGCCCTCCTACAATACTGAGAGACGCAGAGAGAAAGAGCCTGGTAGAGCCTCACACTTGAGGACTGCTGGAGACTGGGCAGAGTAGAGTGTCGACTCTAGAGGGGACCGTAGTTTTACCCGGAATCCCCAAACAACATGACGGGGGACCACAGCTACACAGTAGGGTCCTTACTCCAAAGGACAGGCAGCTCAGTGACGACCAGGAGGACCCACAGGGGCCCGAGTCACCGCCATACTGTCCGGAGACACCCACCAAGTGTATACAGAATGTAAACAGCCCGGAAAGGACACAGAGACAGTGTGAGGGGTCACAGAGAGAGACCTGGCTGCAGAGAGTAAAGGGAACCCGGAGAGGGAGAGTGAGCCCGTGTACTAAGAACTGAGACTTGTAAAGAATTGTAACCAACTGTGAGCTGTATTGCAAAGCTTTGAGAGTAAACACGGAAAACCCTGAATCTGCTTCCCTTGTGTCTCTGCGTGAATGCTATTCCTCCATACAGGATTACAACGTCCTTCAACTGCAGAGCCACAGCCTGTCAGCTCCAGCACCGAGGGAAGATTTCTGCAGCATCTGGCTAGTAAGTGAATTGCACTAAGCCTGCACACTACACCATAGACTTTAACCCTTACTGCCCCGGGGAACACAGTTCTACCCACTGGAACTATCCCATCTAGGCTGCTATCCCATCATCCCCGAAGGTTCTGCAGCAGTGGCGGCCCCATCGCAGGCCGCATATAGTGGGTGGCGTCACGACTGACAATCCCCTGTAAATATTCCCCTTTTATTGCCGAGCCTGGGACACGGTCCGGACAAGGACCACCCGTGACTTCCCAAGTAGCAGAACCGGTCCGGTACCAAGTACCCCCGTCCCAGTGGGCCCGACAGTTACATCTGTCCCTGCACCTAATTACCATTCCCCAAGAGCAAATGGTTAATTAAAGAAAGGGAAGCCCCTTACAGAGAAATGGATGGGGATCCTGGGTTGTGTGTACAGAGGGCAGATAAGTGGCTTTCTTTGTATCTTCAAGTGACTCATCTTGTAAAGGGAAAGCCTTTCTCATTGTGAGCTGCTTCTCCTGGGGCAAGGAGGCAATTAAGAGCAGGAACAAGTATCTCGTGGCTACGCTCTAAGGCTGGCTTCACACTACGTTTTTGTTCCTGTTGGTTGGATTCTGTTTTTTGCAGGATCCAATGAACAGGAACGGACAGCATCGGATTGGCAACTCCAGATGCCATTCCTGAGTCCGGTCCGGTATCCGGACACAGAAAGAGCAGTGAGGAGCCGAGCCTGTGACAAGTGCTGTCAGCGCTGTGTAATATCACTTTAGCAGTGTATCTATATACACTGCTAAAGTGAAATTAAATAAAGGGATGGTTAAAAATATAAAAATCATAAAATCATAAAAGCATCAGCGCAATTTAAAGATTTAAACACTGCGCGCTGATGAGGTCATGTGATTGCGTTGCCCCACCCCTCCCGGTGACATCATGCAATGTCCTCGAACTGCTGGGAGATGTACTCAGCGTGGGACACTCGGGAGTTATTTTTAACCATCCCTTTCTTTAATATCACTTTAGCAGTTTATATAGATACACTGCTAAAGTGATATTACACAGATGTACTATGGGTACAGAGCAGTGCTCTTGTTCTGTGCATGCTCTGTACCCTGGATCCGGATCTGGGAAACGATTTTGTTGTTTCCCAGATCTGGCTCCGTAGGCCCCCATGCTAAGTGTGCAGGACCAGAAAGGATTAGTTTCTGTCCTGTTTTGTCACCGGAACCCAAAAATGGTGTAGGCATTGTTTTTGGGACCGGTGAAAAACAGGACAGAAACGAACCCTGCACTGGATTCACAAAACCAGATGGCCAAATAAGGGGGCAAAAACGATCCTGTTCTGTTTGTGTCAAAAACGAACAGAACAGGATGGCAAAAAACGTAGTGTGAAGCCAGCCTAAAAGGAAAGGGAGGCAGAGAACCTGCGGGCCCTATTGGAGTTCTGTCATAAGCGAGACGGCCCTGCAATATTGTTCTGAACTATGAATTTACTATATGTATTAGCCACATACAAATCATATCACTGAAATCGTGACAGCCAGCTGCACACACCCCTCAATCTATATCAATTCTACAACCCAGCATATAGAATGGTGAGTAGAAGCCAGCTAGAGAAGCCGTATTTGGTCTTTAGTCGTAGGTTGGAGCCTGCTGGGTCCGATGGCACTGGAACCGTTCCCCTCGAGCCTTCCATTGGTAAGTTATGACCCATAGTAGATTTTTGGGTATTTCAAATCACAGCACATAGAGAGGGAATTGCAGAACAGCCCATGGGCAGGAGAGGGGCCGGCAGCTTGGAGAACATGAACACCTGGCCCCTTATGCTGTTTATATCACTTCTGAGGGGGGCGCGTCACATCACACCTTTGGAGTATCCCAAGGAAACCCTGTGGCTCTGCACTTCCTCCATGTGGCCCCTAGCAACAAGGTAACTGAACTACATTTGTCTGCATATGCCTGTCGCGTCTGCTACCTATATTTTGCATAACTGACTGTAACATCTGTAAATATTGTTATTACTATAGTGTGCCCTTACGGCAATTAAATACATAATTTAATTCTGGGTTGTTCTTTTTCCTAGATCCACAAATCCCATGTCCATATGCTCCTTTAATATTATATACTACCTGGGTTTGTTTCTGGCCCTGATTGACTACCGATCACGGACCAAGCTTATATCGAACGAGGAACTGGTGGCAGCATTTTGTGCTTGTGTTATTGGGGAACGTCAATTCTCTGATTTTCCCAATGATATGGAAGCACCAGAGAGCAGCTTTTGTTGTTGCATATGTGAAAAAGACTGACGTCTGAATTATTATTATTTATTATTATAGCGCGATTTATTCCATGGCACTCTACATGTGAAAAGTGGCATACATGGGCAAGAACAATATTTAGGAGCAATACAAGGCCCACAGAGGAGAGAGGAGCTTGCCCGCAAAGACTCACAGTCTACAAGGGATGGGTGAGGATACATTAGGAGAGGGAAGAGCTGGTTCTGCGGCAGTTTGGTAGACTAAGGCTCATTTAAGGTTGTAGGCTTGTCGGAAGAGGTGGGTCTCCAGGTTCCTTTTGAAGGTTTCCAAGGTAGGCGAGAGTCTGATGTGTTTGGGCAGAGAGCTCCAGAGTATGGGGGATGCATGGAGAAATTTTGCATGCGATTGTGGGAAGATAATTAGAATGGAGTAAAGAAGGAGATCATGAGAGGATTGCAGGTTGCATGAAGGGAAGTACAGGAAGACTATGTCACAGATGTACGGAGGAGACAGATTTTGGATGACTTTGTATGTCATAGTTACATATACAGTGACTTGTGAAAGTATTAGCCCCTCTTGAACTTTTCAACCTTTTGCCACATTTCAGGCTGCAAACATAAAAATATAAATTCAAATTTTTTTGTGAAGAATCAACAACAAGTGGGACACAATCGTGAAGTGGAATGAAATTTATTAGATATTTTAAACTTTATTTACAAATAAAAAGCTGAAAAGTGGGGCGTGCAATATTATTCGGCCACCTTGATTTAATATTTTGTAGCGCCACATTTTGCTGCGATTACAGCTGCAAGTTGCTTGGAGTATGTCTCTATCAGTTTTACACATCGAGAGACTGAAATTCTTGACCATTTTTCCTTACAAAACAGCTCGAGCTCAGTGAGGTTGGATGGAGAGCATTTGTGAACAGCAGTTTTCAGCTCTTTCCACAGATTCTCGATTGGATTCAGGTCTGGACTTTGACTTGGCCATTCTAACATCTGGATATGTTTATTTTTGAACTATTCCATTGTAGATTTTGCTTTATGTTTGGGATCATTGTCTTGTTGGAAGATAAATCTCCGTCCCCGTCTCAGGTCTTTTGCAGACTCCAACAGGTTTTCTTCCAAAATGGTCCTGTATTTGGCTCCCTCCATCTTCCCATCAATTTTAACCTTCTTCCCTGTCCCTGCTGAAGAAAAGCAGGCCTAAACCATGATGCTGCCACCACCATGTTTGACAGTGGGGATGGTGTTTTGAGGTTGATGAGCTGTGTTGCTTTTACGACAAACATATACCGTATATACTCGTGTATAAGCCGACCCGTGTATAAGCCGACCCCCCTACTTTTGCCCCAAAAATCTGGAAAAACCTATTGACTCGTGTATAAGCCGAGGGTGGACCCCAGCACAGGTATACAGCCCCCAGCAGTGTGGTATACAGGCCCCCCCCAGTGGTATACAGGCCTCCCCAGTTGTAGTATAGAGCAGCCCTAGTGGTAGTATACAGCAGCCCCAATGGTAGTATATAGCATCCCCAGCAGCCCCAGTGGTAGTATACAGCAGCCGCAGTGGTAGTATATAGCAGCCCCAGCAGCCCCAGTGGTAGTATATAGCAGCCCCAGCAGTAGTATACAGCAGCCCCAGTGGTAGTATATAGCAGCCCCAGTGGTAGTATATAGCAGCCCCAGCAGCCCCAGTGGTTGTATACAGCAGCCCCAGTGGTAGTATATAGCAGCCCCAGCAGCCCCAGTGGTAGTATACAGCAGCCCCAGTGGTAGTATATAGCAGCCCCAGTGGTAGTATATAGCACCAGCAGCCCCGAAGCAGCCCCAGTGGTAGTATATAGCAGCCCCAGTGGTAGTATATAGCAGCCCCAGTGGTAGTATACAGCAGCCCCAGTGGTAGTATACAGGAGCCCCAGCAGCCCCAGTGGTAGTATACAGGAGCCCCAGCAGCCCCAGTGGTATATACAGCAGCCCCAGTGGTATACAAGCCTCAGCAGTATATACAGCAGCCCCCAGGGGTTATACAGCACCCCCCAGGGGTTATACAGCACCCCCCAGGGGTTATACAGCGGCCCCCTGGGGGTACCCAGCAGCCCCCAGGGGGTACCCAGCAGCCCCCTGGGGATACCAACAGCCCCCTGGGGGTACCAACAGCCCCCTGGGGGTACCAACAGCCTCCAGGGGGAACCCAGCAGCCCCCTGGGGGTACCAACATCCCCCTGGGGGTACCAACAGCCCCCAGGGGGTACCCAGCAGCCCCCAGGGGGTACCCAGCAGCCCCCTGGGGGCACCAACAGCCCCCTGGGGGTACCAACAGCCCCCAGAGGGTACCCAGCAGCCCCCTGGGGGTACCAACAGCCCCCAGGGGGTACCAACAGCCCCCACAAGCTGGCACTGTCCCCCCTTGTAAGTGCCCCCCCCCCCCTCTACTTATACATTACCATCCCGGTGTTCTGATCGGCGCCGCTCCTCTGTGCTGCGTCTTCATCCTCCCGCGCTGGCTGCATCCGGGTTCTCCAGCGGTCGCGCGATGACGTCACATCGCTGCGACAGCCGGAGGTCACGGATGGAGCCAGCGAGGACGGGAAGATGAAGAAGCACCGAGGAGCGGCGCCGATCAGAACACCGGGATGGTAATGTATAAGCACCGGGGGGGGGGCCCTTACAAGGGGGGACAGTGCCAGCTTTTGGGGGGCTATATGAACTGCATCCCCCTGCCGCTGATTGACAGGGGATGCAGTGCATCTTTAATGAGCGGCTCCACGTGACGGGGCCGCTCATACAGCAGCCCCCCCCCCCGCCTCCTCCAGCCTCCACAGCCCCCGGGACACAGCCCCCCCGTATATGACCCGTGTATTAGCCGAGGGGGGGACTTTTCAGCCCAAATTTTGGGCTGAAAAACTCGGCTTATACACGAGTATATACGGTAGTTTTGCATTGTGCCCAAAAAGTTTGATTTTGGTTTCATCTGACCAGAGCACCTTATTCCACATGTTTGATGTGTCTCCCAGGTGGCTGGTGGTAAACTTCAAATGAGACTTTTTATGGATATCTTTGAGAAATGGCTTTCTTCTTGCCACTCTTCCATAAAGGCCAGATTTGTGCAGTGTACGACTGATTGTTGTCCTATGGACAGACTCTCCCACCTCAGCTGTAGATCTCTGCAGTTCATTCAGACAGATTATGGGCCTTTTGGCTACAACTTTGATGATTCTTCTCCTTGTTTGAGATGAAAGTTTAGAGGGACGGCCGGGTCTTGGTAGATTTGCAGTGGTCTGATACTCCTTCCATTTCAATATGATCACTTGCACAGTACTCCTTGAGATGGTTAAAAATTGGGAAATCTTTTTGTATCCAAATCAGGCTTTAAACTTCACCACAACAGTATCTCGGACTTGCCTGGTGTGTTCCTTGGTCTTCATGATGCTCTCTGCACTTGAAACAGAACCCTGAGACAATCACAGAGCAGGTGCATTTATACAGAGACTTGATTACACACAGGAGGATTCTATTTATCATTACCAGTCATTTAGGACAACATTGGATCATTCAGAGATCCTCACTGAACTTCTGGAATGAGTTTGCTGCACTGAAAGTAAAGGGGCCGAATAATATTGCACACCCCACTTTTCAGTTTTTTATTTGTAAAAAAAAAAAAAGTTTAAAATCTAATATTTAAAGCTGAATGTGTGTATGTGTGTGTGTGTGTGTGTGTGTATATCCGGGATTGGCATCTACACCGTTGCAACTAGAGCTACAAAAATTTGCACAGTCACACGTCTGGACCCCGGGAGCGTCATAGGCTATGTTGTGAGGCGAAATTTTAACCCCGCGCGTTCCAGTTCACCAAACTATTTTGCCCCTATCTACATAATGGGGAAAACGTGAATGGAAAAGTGTTGGAGGAAAATCGACAGCTGTCAGCTATAGAGACAAAATTTTGCACAGTCACACGTCTGGACCCCAGGAGCGTCATAGGCTATATTGTGAGGTGAAATTTTAACCCCGCGCATTCCAATTCACCAAACAATTTTGCCCTTATCTATATAATGGGGAAAAAGTGACAGTTACCAGTTAACAGTTGTGAATGAGAGGGGCTTAATGATAGCACCAAAGACTAACAGCACATACCAGCATATAGTCACTAAGGTGGGGCCCCAACATGAGATATTCACCACACTTGGGGACATGTATACACACCACACGCACACAAAGAGTAACAGCAAGTGTATAGTGCAGCCCCAACATTGGATACTCACCACGCACCCGAACAAACACACACCACACCACAAAGAGACACACACAACACAGAGACACACACTTCCCCCAAGGGGGGACACACACACTCTATAGCGACACATGCACTCACCCCACAGGGACACACACACACCACAAAGAGACACACATAACACAGACACACACACCACACAGACCCCCCCCACAGGGACACACACACATAGCCACCCTATAGGGACACATGCACTCACCCCACAGGGACACACACACACACCACAAAGAGACACACACAACACAGATACACACACACACACCACACAGACCCCCCCCACAGGGACACACACACATACACTCCCTATAGGGACACATGCACTCACCCCACAGGGACACACACACACCACAAAGACACACACAACAGAGACACACACCACACAGACCCCCCCACACAGGGACACACACATACACACCCTATAGGGGCACATGCACACACCCCACAGTGACACACACACCACAAAGAGACACATACAACAGAGACCACACACCACACGACCCCCCCCCCCACAGGGACACACACATACACACCCCAGGGACACACACATCTACACCCCAGGGACACACACACCACACAAACAAACACAGATGTGCACAAATCACCTCATACAACTCGCCTCATACGTGTGCTATCTTTATTTTCCAAACATAAACATCTGATTAAAAACAGCCAATGTGCAACACATGTGCCATATAGGGAATTAAGGCAGATGTCAGTCACAGGAGGGATTACTGTTGGTTGGAGATTTATTAGGCTGCCTATAGCAATCAATCACAGCTCAGCTTCTATTTTCCTACAGGTCATTAATATGACATATTCAAATTCAATGTTGTTATAGCTAACAGCAGTTATTTATTAACCCGGGCGTAGCCGGGTACTACAGCTAGTATCCAATAAATTTCGTTCCACTTCACGATTGTATCCTACTTGTTATTGATTCTTCACAAAAAAATTTGAATTTATATCTTTATGTTTGAAGCCTGAAATGTGGCAAAAGTTTGAAAAGTTCAAGAGGGGCTAATACTTTCACAAGGCACTGTATATAAGATATATAACAGAAAATAGTATTATGCCATTTTTTCTTTTTACAATTTCACTATTTCACAGGCTAGTTATTTTATCACAATACTGATCAATCTCTACACAATGAAAAATATAAAATTAACATTTTAATAATGTTTAGAAAAACTCCTGATGCTTTGAAAAGAAAGATAAAATAAATTGGAAAAACAGATACAACATTCTGCATCAGGTTAGATGAATAAGCCTTAAATATGCAGTTTTTTAAAGTTCTGCCCATAAAGAAATGTTTGGGAGCATCTAGCAGTCTAATTTATGGATTGTCTTCTCGTTATGTTGTATGCGTCTGGACTTTCTCTGAAACTTTCTGCCCCCTTCATATAGAAGCTCATTATGGCTGGTTTCACACTGCAGTTTTTTTCCTGATCAGGTTCGATGAGGTTTGTGTGCCAAAACCAGGAGTGTCTCCAAAACTCAGAACAAGTGTCAATCTTTCAATTAAGGCTCGGACACACATCAGTGAAACTCGTCCGAGTTTACTGTGCGGAAAAATCGCATTGCTCCCGGACCAATGTTAACTAATGTCCTAGAGCACATTTCCAAGTCCCATATGCTTTTTCCTCATCCGATTCTCGGATTGCGAGTCAATCGCAACATGTTGCGATTCTATGCGAGTCACGGATGAGACTCGCCAATGCAAGTGTATGGGTCCGACAAAAAACACGGATTGGACTCGGACCGCATTCGCACCATCCAAGTCTGATGCGAGTTTTAATTGATATATTACCATTCTGTAGCTCAGACAACTGTACAAAATGCACCTGTAAATGATTGTACAGTAACTAGCTGCTGAGGAAAAAAAACGGATTGCATTCGGACAGCACTCGCAAGCCACACTGACCAAAAGTCAGATGACACTCGTCCAACTCTCAGATCTGAGAATCGGAGCATTTCTAAACTCGGATGTGTGTCCATACCCTTATACTTTTTCTCTGAAAGTTCCTCTGCTGGTTTTGGCACACAAACCGGATGGAACCTGATCAGGGAAAAAATTGCACTGTGAAGCCAACCTATGCCTGATACAAACATCAGGCTTGACAATTCTACATTGTTGTGGTGCTGTTTCTTGCATTTTATGTACAGGGTGGACCATTTACATGGATGCACCTAAATAAAATGGGAATGGTTGGTGATATCAACTTCCGGTTTGTGGCACATTAGTATATGGGAGGGGGAAAACTTTTCCAGATGGGTGGTGACCATGGCGGCCATTTTGAAGATGGCCATTTTAGATACAACTTTAGTTTTTTCAATGGGAAGGGGGTCATTTGACACATCAAACGTATTGAGAATGTCATAAGAAAAACAATGGTGTGCTTGGTTTTAACATAACTTTATTTTTTCATTAGTTATTTACAAGTTTATGACCACTTATAAAATGTGTTCAAAGTTCTGCCCATTGTGTTGGATTGCCATTGCAACCCTCTTCTCCCACTTTTGACACACTGATAGCAATATCGGAGAAGAAATGCTAGCACAGGCTTCCAGTATCCATTGTTTCAGATGCTGCACATCTCATATCTTCACAGCATAGACAATTGACTTCTGATGAGTGATGAGGCAAACTTTTTTGCTTTTTTGTAAATGGTGAAGTTAATAAACAAAACCAGCGCTATTGGTCTGACACCAACCCACAAAATAAAGTTAGAATCCAAAGTGGCCGACTTCAAAATGGCCACCATGGTCACCACCTTTCTGGAAAAGTTTTCCTCCTCCCATATTCTAATGTGCCTCAAACAGGAAGTTGATATCACCAACCATTCCCATTTTATTTAGCTGCATCCATATAAATGGCCCTGTATATTATATGTGTTTCACTTTATGTATTGAATTACTGAAATAAATTAACTTTTTGATGAAATTCTAATTAATTGAGATGCACCTGTATGTTTAACTTTCACTTCAGAAAAAAACATAGTTTAATATCTGTCACATGAGCCACATGGAAGACTAGTTAGGACAAGAGGTCCTTTTTCAGTTTCTCCCCACTCACACTCTTTGAGTGATAGGTCTGCCTCTGCATCGGGCAGGGATAAGGCGCTGGGGACCCATGAGGTCATTAGTCTCCCATCTGACTCAATACCCAGCTGCTATTAAACTATGTTTTTCTCTGAAATGCCATAAAGTTCCAGAGTTAAACATGTATGGCTTAAATCATGCAGCCAACGTCTGACACAAGTTGCCCGTGGATCGGGCATCATGTACTAGCTGCCAGGCTAAGGTGCACTTTTTAAAAGAACCCAAAGCCGGAGATTTGTCCCCTGTTGTTTTGGTGACAAATTTCTTTTGAGAATAAAGAGTTCTGATTAGCAGTGAATACTAATCTAAAGCTAAGCATGCAGTTGTGTCTTGTGATGTCATTAGAAATCATGCAACTAAAGGCTAATTAACAGAGATGAGCAAACCTTTGAAGGTTCGAATTCGGTTCAGTTTGCCAAATGGGCAACTGCCGAACTTTCGAACCCTATTGAAATCAATGGGAGGCAAAAAAAAGGGCCCAAAAGCTGCCAAACACAGCTAAAACCGTTTTACAGTGAAGCCGCACTGTTTTGGCACAGATGTTATCTTCCTACACTATTACTTAGTAAGCTTCAGCGCTCCTGTCAAAATCAACATGCTAGTGGGCCCGCTCATGAACCTCAGACATCCTCATTATGACTTCTCTAAGGTTTTTCTCAGGTTACAATGCAGGTGTCGCGCAGCAGAGAATCCCGCTGTGCCCACGGTATGTTGTTTGTTGCTTCTTTTTAAGCAAATTTTGAGAATCTGCATGTCTATCCTGAGACCAGTCTATGAGAGTTCAGAAGTGCTGTGCCAATGTGTTTTTTTCCCTTGCAGATTTGGTGCACATTTTGGGGTACAAAAAAGAAATCTGAACCACATGTGCAAGGAAAAAAAAGAAATGTGGGCACAGCATTTCTGACCTGTTTTAAACTTTGCTGACCTCAGCAAAGACATACAGAGTTTGATGCAGATTCTCAGAATCTGTATTAAAAAAAACATCTAACAATGCACTGTGAGCACAGGTTGGTCCAGGGAGAGCCACAGTTGTGGTGAAAGGGTTCGAGTATTTCTCTGGTGTACTGTTTGCGGCCCTTGAGAACTGCACTTGGCCAGCCCTGTTCTACTCGAGTGGGTAAAGTGTCTTGCATTTCCCCACCTCAGATATTCAGGCTAGAGGCCTGCGGCTTGTTTACCAGTCTCTGTAGGGCAGTATCAAAGCACCTGTTTGCAGAAACAGTCCAGCACATAGAGTGAACTCACATAATTTATTACATAGACTATAAGTCTCAAACACAAATATAACAATACACATAGTATATAAAAATAACAAAAGTCCCATAGGGATCAGCAGCACCACACAGATTATTAAAGTGATGGAAAGGCCATGAAGGACAGAGTCCATTGAGGTCTTTCAGTTAACCCCAAAGGCTGCATGCATGCCTAGTAGGGGGAAGTGCAAACAGTGCAAAATGTTGAAAGGAGAAATATAACTTTAACAAAAACACAGGACTTGGTCAAAGAAAAGACGAAATAAATACAATTCCAACAAGTCCTTCTCTAGCCAAAATGACAACTAGGGGATGGGTCATTATCTCACCAACCCACCAGCATGCCTTTATGAAGGTCCACTGAAATTGGCTCTCATAATTTTCTGCCATGCCGTGGTAGTTTTTCTCAGTTTTTCCTAGTACTCTGCTGCTGTATGATCTTTGGGGGTCACAGAGGTTACTCCTCTAAGGACATTCTCTGCCCCTTCCTCTCCCCCAGCACAGTCCATCATGGCCACCATTGGAAAGGATGATAGAGGAACTAGGGGACAATCATGCTCTATAGGACAGACAGGACCAGCTTGGGGAACACCGACAGGCCCCATGGGTTTGAGTGCATCTGGTTGGCCAACCAAGAGACACCTGAGCCGCACCTGACAGCAACTTCTTTCCCCTTCTCAAATTGGTTGGCAGTGGCAACCCAACATATGCCAACTGCAAACCACACGGGGGAAGATTGTCACGCAGCTGGGTGGACTGGTTGACATAGCACCAATGCCCAGTACCATGTTCGACTATGAAAGCAAACCCCTTATCCTGCAGGAAGGCCACCACCCCACCTTGGGTACATTCGTCACAGAAGTCATTAGCCTTAGGCCCATGCAACAAGTTCCGTGTGATGCCATCCAAGAGACGATTCTCCTCAACAAAGGAGACAGAGCGGGGTGGTTGATGCCTTGTCGGATAGTTGCTTGGAGGGGGTAGGTGTCCCCACGTGGCATTGTCTCAGTCGATGTCTCTGGAGGGGGTGAGCCACACGGTTGGGAAAGAGGTCCATCTGTCTCCTCTATCTCCTCGGCCTCCTCATCATGGTCCTGGTGGTATTGGGAAATGGGATCCACTAGCTGCGACTACGGCTGCAAGTGGAATCGACCCAGACATGCTGCAAGATTATGTGCAGTCTGACATGTGTTGCTCCCAGTCCTGGATGCCGTAGGGAAAGGGTCACCACTTGACCGCTGAGAGCTCTGACTGCTGCCACTTCTGGCACTATTTCCAAAATTCATACCCTGCAGGTGTCAAAAACACCTGCAAACTCCAGGAAGCTTAAAACAAAAAATGTAGAGCTCCAAAAAATCCTACACCTTGATATAATCCAGTAGACCCAATGGCTGGGTACACTCTTAACCATTCGGTTAAGTGTTGTTCCCAGCCAGTGGGTCTTTCAGCATTCCTAATCCTTCAGTTAGGTGTTGTTCCCTGCCCAGATGGCTGGGAACACTCTTAAACATTCAGTCAGTAGGTGTGTAAGACCTATCAACATTTATATATATGGTTAAAGGACTGTTTTGTGGACTCTTCCTTGTGTTATACTGGCACCTGCTGCCAAAAAGGAAAGGATAGCAGAGATAAAACCCCCTGCTGCTGAGAGTGACATGGAACAGTCCAGTAGATGGATGGGTGGGGTCTCCAGAAGGAGAAGAGAGACAACTTCCACGTGTGTTGCAGAGAGAGACATAGACCTAAAGAGACTGGATGTGGAGTGAGGAGCCAGACTGCACGAGCAAGGCAGAGATCCAGGACAAGGACTGCACTCGAGAGGCACCTGTCAGCAAATTACGGGCCCCAACGGCAACGAGGTACCTCGCAGTAAAACTTGCAGTAAAACTCGCAGTAAAGTGTGCACATTGTTGTAGTTAGGGACAGATAGGAAAAGACTCTGCAGTTCGATATACAAGATATAGAAAGAAAACAAACACTCTGCGTCTTGCTCGATAAAGACTTTGCATTTCTTTATTTGAAGACATTCAGAGACCTTGCATTCTCGGCAAACTAGTCACAGTGGTTATATATATTGTATTTACTATTGCACACCTTCCCGCTCCTTCCCCTTCTTTCCCGCACTTTTCCCTCAGTTGTATAAAAAGTGCATTTGTTTAACTCTCTGTGTTCCGTGCAGTCCTTGCGTATCCCGTCACCTGTGGGCTATCACACTTGGCGTAGTCGGCAGGATACGCAGGCTGGTACTGAACAATGGAAGGACAGAGGGATGTTGTTGATGTAAATGTTCCAATACAACCTGATGGGGGAATACCAGCAAGGCAACTGTCCCTGGGTGCTATGCTGACCCATATACCAAAATTTACTGGCAATAATGTACCTCTCCATGACTGGGTGCAGAGAGTGAGGGGCATGCTGAAAGTAGCAGGAGTAACTGCAGAAAACCAAGGGGAGATACTGTTGATTGCCCTTGAGGGCGATGCTCAAGAGACTGTTTTATTGCACTCTGAGAGTGAAAGAAAGACGTTAGAACAGGTGGTGAAGATTCTGGAGACGGTGTATGGCGGCAAGCCAGAAGCAGGTGATTTGCAGGCACAACTGTTCTACCGGCTGCAGGGTGAAGAGGAAGGCTTGCCACAGTATGCAAATGCCCTCCAGAGAATAATGAGACAAATGCTTACAGCAGAGCCAGAGCTAGCACAGACCTCTGGTTACGCTGACCGTACCCTGCGAGATCAATTCCTCAGAGGATTACATAACGCCAAGATCAGTAGTGCTCTCCGTGAACGGCTCAGGGTGGAAAAAAAATTAACTTTTCAGGAAGTACCGGAAGAAGCAGTCTCCCGCACACAAGCTGAAAATTGCGACCCGCAGAACGCGGGGGGAGAAGTTTGTGCTCATAGGGTAGTCCCGAGTGAGAGAAACCGAGAACCAAGCCAGCTTGAAGCTAAAGTGGATCAGTTACAAGAGACTGTTACTGCTCTACAAGAGTTGCTGAAGAATATGCAAGCCCCGGCGTCAGAAGTACGAACGGCAGCACCGCGGCCGGGTACCCGCACATATACCGAGAAGAGAGGGGACAGATCGAGCAGAGACGATCCAGACCCGCTAGAGACTACCAATGCTGGAACTGTGTAAATCGGGACCATATATCACGGCACTGCCTGGAGGGGAGGATGTCTCAAGAAAGACCGCCGTTAAACTAGTACCTCCCTCTATGGTCGGACACATGTGGGGGGGGACCAACTGAGCTTAGAGAAAACAACCGCTCTGAAGATATAGCAGCCACCACGCCAACGATCACGGCTGAATTTGAAAGGAAAGCAGTAAGATGCCTGATGGATACTGGGTCTCAAGTGACCACCATGCCAGAACAGTTCTTCTATCAACACTTTGGACAAACTGTATCCATTGATAAGAGGACACATATCAGACTGAGGGCTGAGAATAATCTTCCCATTCCGGTTGTAGGGGTCGTGTGGATGAACATACGTGCCTGTGGTCAGAACTTAGGCCAAAAAGGGATCGTGTTAACGGAGGGCCGGTATGACAGAGAAGTGCTGGCTATCGTGGGCATGAACATCCTGAAGTAACTAGACCAGTTGCTCTTCAACAAGGAAGGCTGTGTTTACTGGAAAATGACTGCTGCTAACAGGCCTGCTCAAAAGGTCTTCCAACACCTTATCCATGCCAGGGGGCTGTGGAGGAATGGTGGGAGCCGCTACCCAGTGGGGAGGGTTCGAGTCGCAAGACAGACAACAATTACTCTACCTCCAAATCGGGAGACAGCCCTCACCTTGCCAGTTGGGGCCCATCGTATGCTCGAGGGGATGGAGGTGTTGGAAGAACCTTACCGTGGTGAAGAGAACAGAGACGAACCGTTGGTGGCTCGCACTTTAGCAACAGTAAGAAATGGAAGAGTCCCTTTCCATTCCGTGAACACCAGTGAACAGGCCTACACCTTGACCTCGGGAGTTGTTCTGGCCCATGTCTACCTGGCGCCTGAAGAGGTGGCGAACACAGAATTGATTGAATTGAAGCCCATGGCAGGGGAGACCTGGACTTTGGCTGTTTCTATAGAGAGAGAAGGGAAGCCCACTGATCAGTGGAACAGTCAAGTTATCCTAGGACAGATGGAAGTGGACCTGACCCCCTTCGCTTCAGAGCAAGCCCAGGCCATAGAAGACTTCATCTGGGAGAATCAAGCCACATTCTCCCGACACGCAGAAGACTTCGGCTGTACTGACAAGATTCAGCATGAAATACCCACAGGAGATGCACCACCGATCAGAGAAAGGTACAGACAAATACCCCCAAAATATTACCAAGAGGTGAAAGAGCTCTTGGCACAGATGCTGAAGAGCGGGGTGATAAGAGAGAGTCAGAGTCCATGGGCTGCCCCAATCGTGCTGGTCAAGAAAAAGGATGGGTCTACTCGCTTCTGTGTTGACTACCGCAAGCTTAATGGATGCACTGTTCGTGATTCCTATCCCCTGCCCCGGATAGAGGAGTCCCTGTCTGTGCTGGGAAAGGCACGCTACTTCTCCTCCCTTGATCTAGCAAGCGGATATTGGCAGGTCCCTGTGGCAGAGAAAGACAAGGCCAAGACCGCTTTCATTGTGCCCATGGGACTTTTCGAGTTCAATCGCATGCCGTTTGGGCTAAATAATGCCCCTGGAAAATTTCAGCGCCTCATGGAGAGTTGCCTTGGAGACATGAACTTCGAAGCCACGTTGATTTATCTGGATGACATCGTAGTGTACTCTGCAACCTTCGAAAAACATCTCGAACAACTGGGTCAAGTGTTTCAACGGTTACGGGACCATGTGCTTAAACTGAAACCAAAAAAATGCTGGATCTTTCAAAAAGAGATTGAATATCTCGGGCACAAGGTGACGGAGGCCGGCGTGCAGCCGTCCGATGGGAAAGTGAGAGCAGTGCTACAATGGCCCACACCCAGTACAGTGAGAGAAGTTCGAGCTTTCCTGGGACTGGCCGGATACTACCGTCGCTTTATCAAGGACTTCCCGAAGGAGGCAGAACCTTTGCATGAATTGCTCCGAGGAACTGCGAAAGGACCAAAGGCACAGAAAATTTGCTGGGAACCAAGACAAGCAGAAGCCTTACACCAAATGAAAAAGGCCTTGGTCAGCGCCCCTGTGCTTGCCTATGCAGACTACAACCTCCCCTTTCGGTTATATACAGACGCGAGCCTCTACGGTCTGGGTGCAGTACTGGCCCAGGTACAGGACAGTATTGAACAGGTGATTGCATATGGAAGTCGAACGTTGTGAGAAGCTGAACGCAACCCTGAGAATTACAGTTCTTTTCGTCTGGAGTTACTGGCACTAGTATGGGCAATAACCGAAAGGTTCTCTGAGAATCTCACGGGAGCTCAGATTAAAGTCTACACAGATAATAATCCACTGGCTCACATCTCCACCGCCAAACTGGGGGCAATGGAACAGAGGTGGTTGGCACGACTCTCCAGATATAATTATCATGTGCTGTACCGTTCCAAGCACGAAAATCAGAATGCGGATGCCCTCTCTCGTGTTACCACAGAAGCCCCAGTGGGGGAAAGAGATGAGCAGTTAGAGGAAGACGAAATTCCAGACTTCAGTAAATTCACCGCCCAAGTGGTGGAGGCTTGTATACTGGAGATTACATCAGGCACAACATCGCGCCTGCTTGGCCAAACCAGAGAGGAATGGGTGAAGATCCAGTCATGTGATCCAGAACTGCTTCAAGTGAAAGAGTGGGTGATCCAGCAGCGTAAGCCTAGGAAGGAAATTCAGGCCATGCTGTCACACGCGGCCCTACAGATTCTCAGCCAGTGGGACAAGCTATCGGTGCAAGAAGGGATGCTGTATCGGAAGGTGCACCTAGCTACGGAGCTGGAAGTACGGTGGCAAGTGGTGATACCCCAGAAGATGGCAGTACCATTGGCCCAAGAAGCGCACGAGAGAGGAGCCCATTTTGGGCCGGACAAGACTTACCAGTGGTTGCAAAGAATAGTGTACTGTCCTCAGATGCTTCGGGCAGTGGAGAAGGCCTGTAATCTGTGTCGTTCCTGCGAGTTAAATAAAGCTCTCCCACAGCGAGCACCAGTACAGACCATTGTCACCAAAGAGCCGTTGGAAGTACTTATGATAGATTACCTGAAGATTGGCCACTCCCACTGGGGCTATCAGTTCTGCCTTGTGATGACAGACCACTTCTCAAAATTTGCGGTGGTGACGCCCACCAGAGATCAGACGGCTGAATCGGCTGCTCGAGCCATCAGTGATGACTTTATCCGGGTATACGGCTGCCCTAAAAGGATACACTCTGATCAAGGGGCCTGCTTTCAGGGCAGTGTCATGAGAGAGCTGCAAAGGATCTACGGGATGAAAAAGTCAAGAACCACGCCTTATCATCCACAGGGCAATGGAGACTGCGAGAGGTTTAACCGGACCCTCCTACAAATGCTACGCACATTGGAAGATGATCGTAAGAGTCACTGGCCCAGTTATCTTGCAGAACTCGTATGGGCATACAATAACCATGTCCACTCCACCACTGGGTACGCCCCATACGTGCTATTGTTCGGAAGAGCTGGAAGAGGCATTGAAGAACTAAACCTGGCTCCACCCGAGATCAGTGAAAGTCAGAGCGTAGGTTCTTGGGTTGACTGTCACCGTCGACGCCTGGAGACTATTCATCGAATTGTCACCAAGTGGTTGCAAGAAAAGATATACCCCCGGCAGGAACCTGTACATGAGGCCCCGTTCTTACCAGGAGACAGAGTGCTAGTTGTAGAGAAACACCCGAGACACAAGTTGAGTGAGCACTGGAAACCAGAGCCGTACATTGTGACCAGAAGAGTCTCTCCCCACGGGCCTGTGTACGAAGTGAGAAGCGAGCGGGGAGGCGGCACCCTCACCCTGCATCGTAACATGCTGAGGCCCTGCTATTCAGAAGACAGGACCGGACAAAGCGACTCGGGGACTGTGCCCATGCCCGTTCCTGTTACTCTCGAGGAGGGCTCTGATGATGAAGAATGGTGGCGGGCCTACAGACTGGGGAGGGTCCAACCCCCCATCCGTTCAAGATGCAGGTGCCACCCCTGCAGAGCATGAGCCACCAATCTCCAGAGATGATGACGGGGATATTGTACTCCCTGCTACTGCACCAGCGTCTGGTGAATTAGCCGTACCTCCACATAGGACTGAACGGGCTGATGCTGGTATTCCCCCTGATCGGTACTTGGCAGATGAATTTGTGTATTCTGTCACTGGAGTCGGTTGTAAGACATTGGCTCCCAGGCAGCAGGTTGTAGAGCACGGCAGAAGGTGCCATTCTGTGTTCCTGTGCAGAGGGCCCCAGGAAAGTATCGGCCGGGACGGCCGATGTTAAAGAGGGGGGAAATGTAAGACCTGTTAACATTTATATATATGTTTAAAGGACTGTTTTGTGGACTCTTCCTTGTGTTATACTGCCACCTGCTGCCAAAAAGGAAAGGATAGCAGAGATAAAACCCCCTGCTGCTGAGAGTGACATGGATCAGTCCAGGAGATGGATGGGTGGGGTCTCCAGAAGGAGAAGAGAGACAACTTCCACGTGTGTTGCAGAAAGAGACACAGACCTAAAGAGACTGGATGTGGAGTGAGGAGGCTGACTGCACAAGCAAGGCAGAGATCCAGGACAAGGACTGCACTCGAGAGGCGCCTGTCAACGAATTACGGGCCCCAACGGCAACGAGGTACCTCGCAGTAAATCTTGCAGTAAAACTCACATTAAAGTGTGCACACTGTTTTAGTTAGGGACAGATAGGAAAAGACTCTGCAGTTCGATATACAAGTTATAGAAAGAAAACAAACACTCTGCGTCTCGCTCGATAAAGACTTTGCATTTCTTTATTTACAGACATTCAGAGACCTTGCATTCTCGGCAAACTAGTCACAGTGGTTATATATATTGTATTTACTATTGCACACCTTCCCGCTCCTTTCCCTTCTTTCCCGCACTTTTCCCTCAGTTGTATTAAAAGTGCATTTGTTTAACACTCTGTGTTCCGTGCAGTCCTTGCGTATCCCGTCACCTGTGGGCTATCACAGTTGTGCCCAGCCAGCGTGTCTTACGTCGAGCTTTTGGCCCGAAATAAACAGATAAAGTTTTAGAGCCGTGTCAAATTTCAAACGTTTTTCACAAACAAAGCTGTGTTTGCTGACTTTTGGGGAAGGTGTTCGGGTTTACAATCCCCAAGCCGAATCAGTCACATTCGGTCAAATCTGAAATTGAACATGTTTGAGCAAAATTCACTCAACTCTACTCATTAAGCCACATGCATTTTCAGTGGTAGTACCTTTTTAAGCCCATAGAAGTAAGAGGAATACTTGAATTACTGTCTCTCTAGAGTACAATATTATTTTTGCATCTTTTTATCACCAAGATATTGAAGGTACAAATATTGTGCAATCAGTCCATTCCAATTTTATGTGACTGTTGCACAGCAGCTCACAAAGAAGACGCCAAATAATGAGCAAGAGCTGTCCAAGAAAAATCATTGTCTTGCACTAGCCTTACCATAATTCAATGATTTTGACTGCAACACAGGTCCGCCTGAGTACAAATTCACCCTATTCTGCAACTACAGAGTAAGGCAAGTGAATGGGGTGGCATTGCGACCCACAAGATACCATAACTATCAAGAAAGTTGCACAATGAACCAGTTGGATTTTTAATAACTTTTTTTTGTCGCAGTCACTGTACCTTAGAGATCACGATGTAACCACATTCACCTGCATTACACTGCCCTGTAGCAGCAGCGTAGAGTAATATTTTACAACACGTCATGTCATGTAGTGGACAAAGTCTTTGTGTAGCCCAACCTAATTGTTACACAAACATTGGTTATATACAACTTGCCGTCTCAAAAGATCCCATTGGCTTTGACAACAAATAGAGACCTATGAAAAGGTCTATTGAACATAACTTGCTAGGGGGAGGATCAATTTTTACAAATATTATCATTTCATAATTTTTGGTTAATTTTCGCTTCCAACAATGAGTTGGGCTTATTC
This sequence comes from Allobates femoralis, assembly GCA_033576535.1. Classification (NCBI taxonomy): domain Eukaryota; kingdom Metazoa; phylum Chordata; class Amphibia; order Anura; family Aromobatidae; genus Allobates; species Allobates femoralis. Next base: position 237,994,191 of record JARQOC010000005.1, on the reverse strand, counting down.
ATTCATAATAGCATTTTCCAGTGGGTCCTATTGGTTACAAAGTATAACTGCTAGGCACAATCAGAAATGATCATTTAATTGTCATACACATAAATATTGCATGTTGTATGCTCGAAGCATATGGCCCTTGTAAAACTATTATGAGTATTGTGACAGCACTTATAATGAATTATTGATCACTATTACATCACTAGGGCATGTTATACAAACTCTGGGTATGAACTGATTATGTAAGATTTCACTTGAGGTGTACCTATAATTAGCCAAACTCGGAAAGTAATTATTGGAAAATGATCAAATAAAAAATCATAAACGTACCTCATATTTTATTTGGACTGATTTATGTAATGATTTACCGTATTAAATTCTAAATTCATAGGCATTAATATGTAGTTGGTAAATTTTCAGCTATAACTTCCTCCAATCTTCTGGGAAGATGTTCTGCAAGATTTTGAATCAAGTTTGTTGGACATTTTGTCCACTCATCAGGAGAGCATTTGTGAGTCAAGCATTCTCACAAGAGTTTTATGGTATTGAGGTCAGGGATTTGTGCAGTCAAGTTGGTTCACACCAAACTCACCCAGCCATGTCTTTATGGACCTTGTTTTGTGCCAGGGTACAGTCATGCTTGAACATAAAATGGCCTCTCCCAAATTGTTACTACAAAATTCAAAGTTGGAAGCATATAGTTGGCAAAAACATATGCTGAAGCATTAGGATTTACATTCACTGGAAGGGGTCTAGGTCAACCTTTCAAGAACAAATCTATATCATTATCCCTCCTCCACTAAAGTTTATAATGGCACAATGCAGTCAGGTAGATAATGTAGGGGTACATCAAAGGCAGGCTCATGCTTCACAATGTCAAATAGAGAATCATGATTTGTCTCTCCGTGGAACATGTTCACACTGCTCCAGAATCCAGGGCTGGCTTGCGTTATACTGATCCATCTGACAGTTGGTTTTGTGTCTGGTGATATAAGGCTTCCCTGAGCTGCCCAGCAATGAAAACCCATACCATGAAGCTCCCAGTGTACAGTTTTTTAGTGCTGATGTTAATGCCAGATGACTGGCGCCCTGCAGGTATTGAGTTTACTGCTTCGGAAACTTATATACACTATGGACCTCAGCACTTGGCGACCCCGCTCTGTAACTTTAGGTAGCCTAGCTTTATGTGGGTGAGTTGCTGTCTTTCCTAAACACTTTCAAAGAGCAAATCATGGCACCTCTGTGATTCTGGTACCCAAATAAAATCTAATCCCATGTATGAGTAATATAATAAACTTCTTGCTTAGATGCAATGATAAAGGCTCTTTTATTCTTCACATAAACCAGTGATAAGGCATAGTTAGGGCATAAGCAAAAACATTTCGGTCAATATAGACCTTCATCATTGTGCATATTGTTGTAAGAGGAAAGCCTGGAGCAGTAGCAGGTGCTATGTATGAGCCATGGCATCCACCTCTGAAATCAGGCTGTGATGCCTTATCACTGGATTATTTGAAGAATGAAATAATTTTTATCATTGCATCTGAGTGCCAAGTTTACTATATTATTCCCAAAAACTTTTCAATAATATCAATCATATTAAGGAGGGAAGAAAATTAACAAACTGACTTGTTGCAATGGTGGAATTTTTTACAGTACCACACCTGAATTCAGTGAGGGCCATTTCACATCTAAGGCTCAGCTGTGTTTAGCTGTGTTTGCTTTTCAATGCATTTCAATGCAAGCTAAAAACGCATCCAAACGCAACCAAAAACGCACCCATAGGGTTCAATGCAAAACGCATGTCATTTTGCAAAAATGCAAAATGCCATGCATTTTTGCAAATGCAGCCCAAAATGCATTTTGCATTGAACTCTATGGGTGCATTTTTGGTTGCGTTTGGATGCGTTTTTAGCTGTAAAAATGCACTGAAACACAAACGTAGCTAAACGCAGCCCAGCCTTAGATGTAATTGATTTGTACACCTTCAATGGGACTAAATAAAATCCTGAATTCAATAATTATCCCAATACTTACTTCCATAAAGTGTATTATTTGGTTGGCTTGGAATGGATTGTCCCAAATGAATAAGCCTCTTTTACAATGAAGGGGCTCTAGTGTTCAGTCATCATTTGCTCTTGCCAGAGGAAGCTGTCTGCGGTGGTTCAGGAGAGATTGATGTAGAATCCACTCTTTCTGAAGAAGCAGAAAATTACATTTTAAAACCCCTACGTACATCAGAGAAAATATCAACCATAGCAAATGATCATCAGCTGCCTCGGCGAAACAAATGATTATGGCTGTCAAACATTTCTTATCATTCTAAAAGAGTGATCGAACAAGATTGATGTTATTTAACAATTTTAAGCACTGGCTGTAACATTGTCCAAAATATCTAAAGGTACCGTTACACGCGGCAATATTGCTTGCAATTTTACTGGCAATTTGCTGGTTGCAGTAAAATCATGGACACATTGTTCTATTTTGTTGCTGTGTACAAATGGAACAATGTGTCCATGATTTCACTGCAACCAGCAAATTGCCAGTGAAATTGCTAGCAATATTGCCGTGTGTGACGGTACCTTAACACAGATATTGCAGTCTCTGATCATTTTTTTATGACTATCAATTGTATTGTACATTGTAATAAAATCGCCCCTAAGCCTTCATTTTTTCAAACTAACGAACCCCAAGTTTAATAACAAGGGTATGGCACTTAACTGAGACTGGAAAGCCTGGGTATTGATATACGATGTACAATGGGTACGAAAAGTATTCAGACCCCGTTAAATTTTTCAGTCTTTGTTTGATTGAAGCCGTTTGGTAAATTTAAAAAAAATCATTTTTTTTCTCATTAATAAACACACTGCACCCCATCTTGACTAAAAAAAAAAGCAAGAAATGTAGAAATCTTTGCAAATTTATTAAAAAAGAAAAACTGAAATATCACATGGTCATAAGTATTCAGACCCTTTGCTCAGTATTGAGTAGAAGCACCTTTTGAGCTAGCACAGCCATGAGTCTTCTTGGGAATGATGCAACAAGTTTTTCACACCTGGATTTGGGGACCCTCTGCTATACTTAATTGGAGATCCTCTCCAGTTCCAATGAGGTTGAACAATATACAATGGTCACAGAGTTGTTCTGAAACCACTCCTTTGTTATTTTAGCTGTATGCTTAGGGTCATTGTCTTGTTGGAAGGTGAACCTTCGGCCAAGTCTGAGGTCCAGAGCACTACGGAAGAGGTTTTCATCCAGAATATCTCTGTACTTGGCCGCATTCATGTTTCCTCCAATTGCAACCAGTCGTCCTTTCCCTGCAGCTAAAAAACACCCCCATAGCATGATGCTGCCACCACCATGTTTCACTGTTGGGATTGTATTGGGCAGAAGATGAGCAGTGCCTCTTTTTCTCCACACATACCACTTAGAATTATCACCAAAAAGTTCTATCTTCGTCTCATCAGACCAGAGAATCTTATTTCTCATAGTCTAGGAGTCCTTCATGTGTTTTCTTGCAAACTCTATGCGAGCTTTCATATGTCTTGCAGTGAGGCGAGGCTTCTGTCGGGCCACTATTTCATAAAGGCCCAACTGGTACAGGGCTGCAGTGATAGTTGACTTTGTGGAACTTTCTCCTACCTCCTTACTTACTGCATCTCTGGAGCTCAGCCCCAGTGATCTTGGGGTTCTTCTTTACCTCTTTCACCAAGGCTTTTCTCCCACAATCGCTCAGTTTGGCTGGACGGCCAGGTCTAGGAAAAGTTCTGGTGGTCCTAAACTTCTTTCATTTAAGAATTATTGTGGAGCCCACTGGGACGGGGTACTCGGTGCCGGACCGGGGTACTGCTGGGGATGTCATGGCGGTCTTGGTCCGGACCATGTCGCGGCTTCCGCAATAAATGGGGGATATTTACAGGGGAGTTTGTCGTGACGCCACCCACGGGTTGTGGTCAGTGAGGCGACCACCGCTGCTGCAGAACCTCCGGGGATGATGTTTGGCAGCTGGAGATTTAATGGCTCTCCGCGGGTAGAGCTTGATTCCCCGGGGCAGTGGTAGTAATAGTCTATAGATGGTGCTATAGATATTGTAGGATAGGGGTAGTAGTAGAGATGATGACAGTTGGTGTGGGAGAGTAGGGCTTGAGTGCAAGGATCACACAGACTCACGGTATTGTCGTTTTCCAAGGCTTTACTGCAAATGATAATTGTCAGAGTACTGTCTACAGAGTCTGTACCGGGGCCGGGTTGCACCCACCCTGTCCGGGTCCTCAGCTTCCTACTCCTGTGCCTTGTGTGTGGCCCTGCTGCTGCTTTAGCTGAACTGCTGGCCCTGTTTCTCCTCACATGTACCCTTTTTGCTAGGCAACTTGAGCCTTTCCGTGTGCTTCTGGCCCCGCCGTGTTGCTTTGCTGAGGTACAGTGTAGATATACAACCTCCACTATCCCGGTGTTTACTGTGCTGTGTGTGTCAGTCACAGTTTCGGATCCAGTATTCGGTCTGTGCGCTCCTCCGGGGCGAGTTATGGGGTAACTCAGTCTCTCAGATGTGTTCTCTACACAGCCACAAAATGGAGCTATGTGTCCATGATTTCACTGCTACCAGAGATCTGTTCAGATATTGGACACAGAAATTGGTGTGTGTAAACCCACCATAATATAGACAGGTGTCTGCCTCTCCAAATCAAGTCCTATCAGTTTAATTAAACACAGATGGACTCCAGTGAGGGAGTATAACCATCTCAGGGAGGATCACAAGGAAATGGACAGCACGTGACTGAAATATGAGTGTCTGAGCAAAGGGTCTGAATACTTATGACCATGTGATATTTCACTTATTCCTTTTTTAATAAACTAGCTGGGTGCCCGATGCACATGCATCGGGATTCTAGAAGAGCGAGTCTCTGACTCGCAATGGCCGCTTCGCGGCCAATGCTTCGCGCTGCTGAGGCGACTCGCCATGCCCGCTGCGCGGGCATAGCGAGTCGCCTTAGAACTGCTCGCAATGGCCGCTGCGCGGCCAATGCTTCGGGCGTATCCACATGTGATGCGACGGGAACTTCCGCTCCCAGTCACTGTGCACCCGGGAGCGTCCCCCTCGCTGCGTTGCTTCCGGTTGGCGATGTGCGTCATGCAGCCAGACAAGCTGCAGCTGTTGGTGTACTCATATAAGCCGGTCATGTTTGAGCACTCCTCACCACCTGCCCCTTGAGAAAGCCGGACGCGAAACACGTGTCGGGGCCTCATCTGAGACGGAGGCAGAAGTGCATAGGACCCCCGGTACATACACCCATGGGTAAGTGTAAGATGGATTTGCCTGTAGCTCTGATCATTTAGCTGGCTGACAGACCCGCACCTTTCTGGCTGGTCTGTTCTGCTATACTACTGAGCATAGGCACTTGTCCACTGCAACCAGGGTGAGGTTTATTTGGTCCTTTGCTTCTCCAGTCTCCCCTCATCCCTCCTCCCCCCCTTCCTACACTCTCCTGATTTTATTGTTTACCTCTTTGTACCACTATTTACTTAAATAAATTATTTGTATGCAAGCATATTGGTGTGGACAATTAGGTACTTTAATTGGGTTTTAACAACATCTATGGTCTCTTTCTTTCAAAATGTTTTTGTGATGTTTGCCCAAGATGACTGCCCTCGGTCCTTTATATATTTATTAGGGCGTATCCACATGACCACGCTGACTCGCAGCGCGAGCGGACTCAGAAGGGGCAAAAAACCCATTCGTGATTATATAATAGATTTGCTAAAATTTCTACATTTCTGTTTTTTTCAGTCAAGATGGGGTGCAGAGTGTACATCAATGAGAAAAAAAATGAACTTTTTTGAATTTACCAAATGGCTGCAATGAAACAAAGAGTGAAAAATTTAAAGGGGTCTGAATACTTTCCATACCCACTGTAGCATGCAAATAATTGCTTTGTGACCAAAGGTATCAAGGGTGATGTGGTCTTCTCAAAGCGGTGGTCTTATGAAAAGGTTTTACTTTATAAAATGTCAAATCCAGATCTTATACTCCAGAAAGTTTGGAGTGATATAAGTCTCCGTCTGATTGTTGCACAAAGCTGGAGTATTAACTGCATCTTGATTGCAGGTTCATCTTATAACACTCATTAGGTACATGTGGACTGCAGGTCAGTCTAGTAACATTTCCAAAGTGCCATGATAAAACAGAAGACTAAAATTCAGACCTAACCACAGTATGCCATATAGAAATAAATATGCCTAGCTGAACAGTGCTAGGGTAGGAGACCATATGTAAACCGTGCCCAATATTTGCACAGGAGACCCTTAATGTTTCACATTAAATACATTATACTAATAGCAATTCAGAATTTTAACAATTTATATTTTGTAAAAATATAAGTATTCCATACTTGCTTTTTTTCATTTAATTTGCACATGAACTGTGGACCTCCCAGAATGAAGATGCTGCGGTGACGTCAGCTTTGTATATCATTGAGCACAGGTGTCGGGAAGTCACACATTTCACCTTTTGCATTGCATCCACAACATAAATTTACATGTTGCGAATTTCAAACCCGTAACTCTTGTCAATTTATGTTGTGAATATTTTTCACAATGTAATGTTAGAACTTTCCAAAATGAAATCCACCATAATTTTGGATATAACAGATAACATCCATGGATCACACTTAATGCATTGCCATGAATGTAATCTGCCGTGAACGACAGCAGCATTTCCTCAATAGATAGAGCATAATACATATTCGACAATCTGCAGAATTCCATGGATCCATAGAGGATTATATGCGATGTGAGTAAATGAGGTTTGTAAACTGACATTGTATGGTACTCTATCGCACAATATCAACCCTTGTTCTCCAACAGATATGCTAAAAACAAATACTCTGTGTGAATTCTGCCTTCATTTATCAGTTAGCTGGAGCTGAAAGCATCTTAAGAGTCTCTACATGTAGCGGCAATTGTTATTGACATGACCAGAAAAGTTGATCATTAACTAGTGTTATTCTGCCTGTGTTAACATTTTCACTCGATAAAATTTTCATTTTCAATTCTCATATGAGAAAATACATGTCTAACATTACATATATTATTATTATTATTATTACTGGCTACGCCCGGGTTAATAAATAACTGATGTTAGCTATAACAACATTGAATTTGAATATGTCATATTAATGACCTGTAGGAAAATAGAAGCTGAGCTGTGATTGGTTGCTATAGGCAGCCTAATAAATCTCCAGCCAACAGTAAACCCTCCCCCTGGCCGGGTAGTATATGTTACCTCACACATACATATAATAGACGGCTCATGTGACTGACATGTGCCTTAATTCCCTATATGGCACATGTGTTGCACATTGGCTGTTTTTAATCAGATGTTTATGTTTGGAAAATAAAGATAGCACACGTATGAGGCGAGTTGTATGAGGTGATTTGTGCACATCTGTGTTTGTCTGTGTGGTGTGTGTGTCCCTGGGGTGTAGATGTGTGTGTCCCTGTGGGGGGGGGGTCTGTGTGGTGTGTGTCTCTGTTGTATGTGTCTCTTTGTGGTGTGTGTGTCCCTGTGGGGTGTGTGCATGTGCCCCTATAGGGTGTGTATGTGTGTGTCCCTGTGTGGGGGGGGGGGGTCTGTGTGGTGTGTGTCTCTGTTGTGTGTGTCTCTTTGTGGTGTGTGTGTGTCCCTGTGGGGTGAGTGCATGTGTCCCTATAGGGAGTGTATGTGTGTGTGTCCCTGTGGGGGGAGTCTGTGTGGTGTGTGTGTGTGTATCTGTGTTGTGTGTGTCTCTTTGTGGTGTGTGTGTGTCCCTGTGGGGTGAGTGCATGTGTCCCTATAGGGTGGCTATGTGTGTGTGTCCCTGTGGGGGGTCTGTGTGGTGTGTGTGTCTGTGTTATGTGTGTCTCTTTGTGGTGTGTGTGTGTCCCTGTGGGGTGAGTGCATGTGTCGCTATAGAGTGTGTGTGTCCCCCCTTGGGGGAGGTGTGTGTCTCTGTGTTGTGTGTGTCTCTTTGTGGTGTGTGTGTGTTTGTTCGGGTGCGTGGTGAGTATCCAATGTTGGTGCTGCACTTTAGCGACTATACACTTGCTGTTACTCTTTGTGTGCATGTGGTGTTTATACATGTCCCTGTGTGTGGTGAATATCTCATGTTGGGGCCCCATCTTAGTGACTATATGCTGGTATGTGCTGTTAGTCTTTGGTGCTATCATTAAGCCCCTCTCATTCACAACTGTCAACTGGTAACTGTCACTTTTTCCCCATTATATAGAAAGGGGCAAAATTGTTTGGTGAATTGGAATGCGCGAGGTTAAAATTTCACCTCACAATATAGCCTATGACGCTCCTGGGGTCCAGACGTGTGACTGTGCAAAATTTTGTCTCTATAGCTGACAGCTGTCGATTTTCCTCCAACACTTTTCCATTCACGTTTTCCCCATTATGTAGATAGGGGCAAAATTGTTTGGTGAACTGGAACGCGCAGGGTTAAAATTTTGCCTCACAACATAGCCTATGACGCTCCCGGGGTCCAGACGTGTGACTGTGCAAATGTTTGTAGCTGTAGTTGCGACGGTGTAGATGCCAATCCCGGATATACATACACACATACACACATACACACATACACACATTCAGCTTTATATATTAGATTATTATTATTATTATTTATATATATAACACCATTAATAATATGGTGCTGTACATGAGAGGGGTTACATACAAAATTATAGATATAGTTTACAGTAAACAACTTAACAATGACAGACTGGTACAGAGGGGAGAGGACCCTGCCCTTGTGGGCTTACGTTCTACAAGATATTGGGGAGAAGATAGTAAGTCAGGGATGCAGCAGCTCTGGTGGTAGTGGGCGGCAGCTCGGTCATTGCAGGCTGTAATCTTTCCTGAACAGATGGATTTTCAGGTTCCATCTGAAGGATCCGAGCATGGTGGATATTCGGACGTATTGGAGCATAGAATTCCAGAGGATGGGGGATATTCAGGAGAAATCTTGGAGGCGGTTGTGTGAGGAACGGATAAGTGTGGAGGAGAGGAGGAGGTCTTGGGAAGATCGAAGATTACTTAAGGGAAGATATTGATGGAGGAAAGATGATGAGTGCCATTTTGTCTACATTGAGTTTTAGGAAGCGAGAGGAGAACAAGGAGGATATGGCTGACAGACACTCTGGGATTCTGGACAGTAGAGAATTGACATCTGGGCCCGAGAGGTAGATCTGAGTGTCGTCAGCGTACAGGTGGTACTGAAAGCCATGTGTCTATATGAGTTGTCCTAGGCCAAGGGTATAGATAGAGAAAAGTAGGGGCCCCATGACAGAGCCTTGTGGTACTCCAACAGAGAGAGGGCAGGATGAGGAGGTAGTGTGGGAGTGGGAAACACTAAATGTGCGGTTGGAAAGGGATGAGGCAATCCAGGACAGGGCAAGGTCTTTGATGCCAAGGGAAGAAAGAATCTGTAGTAGGAGAGAGTGGTCGACTGTGTCAAAGGCAGAGGACAGGTCTAGAAGGAGGAGGATTGAAAATTGTCTGTTAGCTTTAGCTGTGAGCAAGTTGTTAGTAATTTTGGTTAAGGCAGTTTCGGTAGAGTGGTCGGGCCGGAAGCCGGATTGTAGGTTGTCAAGGAAAGAGTTAGATGAGAGGTGGGAGGAAAGTTGAGCATGGATATGTTGTTCAAGGAGTTTGGAAGCAAACAGAATTAGCGATATGGTGCAGTAGCTCGTCATAGCAGTCGGATCAAGGTTTTGAGGATTGGCGTGATGGTGGTATGTTTGAAAGCAGAGGGGAAGGCAACAGAAGTTAGTGATGGATTGAAGAGGTGGGTTAGGGCTGAGATTAGTATATTAGTGAGGTTGGGGAGGAGGTGGGAGGGGATGGGGTGAACAGGTGGTGAGGTGTAATTTGGATAGGAGACGAGTAAGCTCTCCTTCAGTGATGTTGGACAGGGAGGTTATGAGGGAAGGGCAGAGGTCTGGTATATGGAGTGGTTGGGGTGGTGTAACAGTAAAGGTTTGCCTTGCTTGGTCGATCTTATTTTTGAAGTATGTGGCGAAGTCCTCAGCAGAGTTGAGGGAGGTCAGAGGAGGCAGTGGTGGGCGGAGAAGAGAGTTAAAAGTGCTGAACAGTTGTTTGGGGTTGTAGGATAAGGAAGATTAAAGGTTTGTGAAGTAGGTCTGTTTAGCAGAGGCGAGGACTGATTTGAAGTCGAGTGTAGTTTGTTTGAAAGAAGTGAAGTCATGTGGCAGGTGTCTTTTCTTCCAATGCCGCTCTGCAGCCCTAGACACTTGGTGAAGTTTTTTGGTGAAATTGTTGTGCCAGGTTTGCCTATTGATTCGTAGCTCCTTGCGATGAACGAGAGGGGCGACTGAGTCTATGGCTGATGTGAGGTGGTGTTATAGAAGGCAGTGGCACTAGCCATGTTGTGGAGTGAAGATATGGATGACAGAGGTAGAATAGAGTCTGAGAGTCGGTGAATGTCTAAATGTGTGAGGTTTGTGCGAGGATGTGCTAGTGGTTGGACATTGGGGGCCAGTGAGGAGGACAAGCAAGAGAAGGTGAGTAGATGGTGGTCAGATAGGGGAAAAGGGGAGGTTGTGAGATTAGATAGGGAACAGAGACAGGTGAAGATGAGGTCTAGTGTATGTCCGTCTGTGTGGGTGGCTATCGAAGACCACTGAGTAAGTCCAAAAGATGATGTAAGTGAGAGGAGTTTGGAGGCTGCTGACTGGCGGGTTTTAGTAACGATATTAAAGTCACCCATGATGATGGTGGGAATGTCAGCAAAGAGAAAGTGAAGAAGCCACGGTGAGAATTGGTCAATAAAGGTAGTGGCAGACCCCGGAGGTGGGTATATAACCGCCACTTGGAGATTGGAGGCAGAGTAGATGCAGACGGATTGAACTTCAAAAGAAGGGTGGATAAGGGAGGGTGGGGGTTGGGATTGGGTTGAAGGAGCAGTTTGCAGAGAGGAGGAAGCCAACTTCTCCGCCATGCATGTTGCCAGGACGAGGAGTGTGGGTAAAGTGAAGGTCGCCATAGCTCAGTGCAGCAGGGGAGGCTGTGTCAGAGGCTGTCAGCCAGGTCTCAGTGAGGTCAAAGAAGGAAAGGTTCCGGGAAGTAAAAACATCATGGATCCTTTGGAGCATGTTGCAAATGGATCGGGTATTCCAAAGTGCTCCAGAGAAAGGAAGCAGGGGGGTGGAGGTCAGGGGCTCGGGTTTTACATGTGAGGGGATTATGGTAGTTTATCTTGCTTTGGTGGAGACGAGGATAGGTGGGACAAAAGGTGTGTGGGAGGCCAGGATTGGAAAATATGTCGCCAGCAGTGAGAGGTAGTAAAAAAAGGGAAAGCAGGTGGGAAAAGGAGAGTGGCCAGCTTTATATTTTATATTTTTTATATTTTAGTAGTAGGGGTCTAAGGTTAAGGAGTACGTCTGTGGATGAGGTGAGGGGGTAAGAGTGATGGGAAGATAGTTACCTGGTCAGAGGGTACTGGGGTTTAGGGTAGTGAAGGAGAGTGAGGATAAGTGGATCAAAAACTGTGAAGGCAAATGTGAGCATAGTGAAAGAGCAGGGTGAGAAAAGAAAGGCAGGTATAACTAGAATACAGTAATTACTCTTACCTTCTGACCAATTTCTGGACTATTTCTGGTATATTTCTGCTGTACATGTTAAAGATATCACCAAAAATGATTTCATTTCAGACCTGCCTCTCTACATTTATTTCATTCAAATGGCCAAAAATGAGTCCAGGTGTGGGCAGAGAGAAGGAGGAGAAGGAGGGAGCAGGAGGACACTACACGGAAGGGGGAAATTAACAGATTGGAGTTACTATGTACATGTGGACTAAATCAAAGCAGAAGAATGGGAAAAAAAACAGGATGGAAAGAAAAGGCACTGTAAAGAGAGACAGATATGAAATATGAATTCAGTAGGTATGGAGTATAATACACAGGTTTACCGCCAAGTACCATTGCAAAGAGAGACATATATGAAATATCAATTCAGTAGGTATGGAGTATAATACGCAGGGTTATATAATAAGATACTGCATTTGCTACCTGGTTTTGACTTACAAATACTGAGGTAAAAAAATCACCAAAATCTGAAGAAGTGAATGGAGGCTTTAGCAGTGTGAGACATGTAATGACTGACATTTTGCTCCTATAAATCACACAACTCTGCAGTGAGATCAAAGTTAACACTAATTTACTACAAGAAGAGTGAACTTTGTCTCATTACAAACATTTGCAGCTGTACTTGTCCTCTCATAGTGCTGGCAACTCTGCAGCAGATCTGTGCTTGATTATAACCAACACAGAGCAGCAGAGGTGAACCTTGTCTTACTGCAAACACATGCAGTGATGTCTATCCTGCTGTACTGCTCCTTCTCAACCCCCCCACACACACACATGACATACCCATGCACACACACACACTCACACACTCATGCACACATACTGCTTGCCTGTTAGATGGGAGCTGAAGCTCTAAAGGTACAGTCACACGGGGTGATATTGCCTGCAACATCGCTGAAAAGTCCTGGCTGTGTAACAGCATGATGCAACTGTGATAAATCGCTGGATCGCAGTTGATGGGTTTACCAACATGTTGGTAAACCTGGCGATGTTGCTCCAGCGATCTGGCAACATTGCTCCATGTGACACAGCGATAGCGATGTTGCTGACAATGCCGCCTATTTGAAACATTGATGCTTATCGCTCGCTGGGTTATGCACCAACTTCGTGGCAGCGTTGCTAACAACATCGCTGCGTCTGACATCTAAAGCAGCAATGTCGGAAGCGAGCGCTCACCCGCGAAATCGCTTCCGACATAGCTGCAACGTTATACCGTGTACCGGTACCTTAAAAAGAACCTGTCACCCAAAATCAGGTCCCTAATCTGTTAATACCTGTCCCTGCAGCCTTACACCACTATCTAAGCTATCCATGTTTGACCATGTTTAGTAATTTATGAGTAGAATAAAGTAGTTTGGAAACGTACAAAATTTATGACAGTGGGGCGTTCCTCTCAGCGTTTCTGACAGGTAGGCGAGTCCCCTGTGCCGAGCTACCCCCACCTCGCCACTCTATTACACCCTAATGGACGTTATTCCATCCTGCACAGCGTGGGCACGATTGAATTCTCGCGCCCGCAACGTCACCACTACGACACGGTCACGTGACACCTGGATCGCGTCACTTCGAGGCGCCGCTGGCCTCACACAGGCCGACTTCAGCATGCAATCTGTGAGACCTGCGGCGCCTGGAAGTGACGCGATCGCGGCGTCACGTGACTGCGTCGCAGCGGTGATGTTGCGGGCACGAGAATTCAATCGTGCCCGCGCTGTGCAGGATGGAATGACACCCATTGGGTGTATCGAGGACCTCGCGATGCACGTTGCGCATGCTCGAGGTGACTTTAGGGCAGCTTCGCTGTAATGAGCTGCCGTAAAGTAATCTCGGGCATGTGCAATGCGCATCGCGAGGTCCTCAGTACACCCGATGGGTGTACTGATGTCATGATAGCCGGATATGGCGCGATTAGCGTCATACTGGCTTATCCTGCAATGGGGGAGGCCGAGGGATATGCAAAAGGATTATCACGCCCATCGGGGCGTGAATAATTACACTACAGGCGGCGGCAAGAAGCCACAAAGAACGCCTTGTGTGACTTCTCAAGAGCCCAGAAGCCACAAATGATAAGGTAATAAAAGCACTTTTTGAAAGTTTCACTAAACACAATTTTAACAAAAAAAGATAGGTAGAATAGGTTAATTAAGGTGCAGGGACATGTATTTTAAGGCTAGGAGGTGATTTTTAGGGGTCAGGTTCCCTTTAACAACTAGTCGTGACTTAATACTCAAAAGAAATATATATTAAAAATCAGAATGGAGTTTGGATTAAGACTAAAATATTGCCCTGAACAATGAACATCTAATTATTTCATTAAGCACAACACATCACAAGCAGGTCAGCATGGGCCCATTAGCAAGACCCTCTATGATCAGCCTGTCATCAGAAGTCTAGCCTTATAAATGCAATTTCATTTTAACATTATGTTACAACAAGATCTTTCTGCAGTTGCAAAAACACAATAGATTTCAGTGTGTAAACATTATAGATTTGCCACATATTTTGCCTTTTGTGTTCCATTGTAAAATCCACAACATTTTAAATGTATTTATTTATTATGCATACTTATAGAGCACCATCATATTGCGTAACGCTTTACAGACATCCTCATCACTGTCCCCATTGGAGTTCACAATCTAAATTCCCTATCAATTAGTGATGGGCGAATCCTAAATTACTCGGACTCGCTTGACTCTAGCGAGTCCGAGCCCGGGACTCGCTACTCGTTGCGAGTCTAGCGAGTCCAATGTTAATGAATGGGGAAGCGAGTAATAGCGAGTAATGTGATTTAAAAATCGCAGATGTGTCTCGGAAAGCGCTCGCATTGCCGTGTCGGAAGCCCCACTCGCAACTGTATTTTGCTGCTGTCTCCGAGGCCAAACTCGCATGTGTTTGAGGCGAGGCAAGCGATTTTCTGCAGCAAACCCCATGCTTTTTGCAAACAGGAAATAAGCCGACTCGAGCTGCCTGGCTGGACGCGCAGAAACACACCGAGTAAGCATGGCCCCTGTCAACACCCTGCAATTAATTGCTCTGGTGGAGGCTCGGCCCCTGCTTTGGCTGCCCACTGACCCTGCGTATGGGGATAACGTCCAGCGGACCACAGCCTGGAGGGAGATCGCACAGGGCGTTTTCCCAACGTTTCATCGTTGTGGCCATGATGTGCAGAGCAATATGGGTGAGTTAAATGTGTTCACACGTTATATTGCATTTACCGTATATAGTCGTGTATAAGCCGACCCATGTATAAGCCGACCCCCCTACTTTAGCCCCAAAAAAGTGGGAAACCATATTGACCGCCATCCTTGTATACAGCGGCTATCACTGTTAGACAGCCCCCAGCAGAGTATACAGCTCTACCTGCAGAGTATACAGGCCCCCCAGTGTGTATATATGCCACCGATATTAGGGTATACAGACCCCCCGTGGGTACACAGGCCCCCCAGCACTGGGTATACAGGGCCCCCAGTGGTTATACAGGGCCCTCATAGTAGGGTCTACAGCCCCCCCGTGGGTATACAAGACCCCAGCAGTGGGTATACAGGGCCCCCGTGGGTATACAGGGCCCCCATAGTAGGGTATACAGGGCCCTCAATGTGTTATAATGCGCCTTCGCATGGTTGCCTATATTTGGATGGGGTCACAATAGTACACTTAGTTTAAGGGCTGGTCCTCCTGGCTCTGAAGGCCAGGGGGTTGGGTGTATATAAATACCACTAATGAGCGGAGTCTGGTGCCCGCACTATTACATTCTCTATGCGTTGACATGTGCCCTGCCCCATTTGTGATTGTGGCCACGTGAGCTCAATGTCCGTAATGCTGTGGATGATGTTCCACACTGTCGTGTCCATGTGCCTTGTATACACATTACACACACAACATGAATAAAATGTTATTGTTGATTTGTACACATACTTTTAGTGTTTCAAATGTTACAGAGGTCTAAACCCGGTTTGAAATCATTTCACAGTTGACCACATTATGAAGCGGTGGAGGAGCTGCCGCGACCAATTTAAGCGGCAACACCGGAGGATCATGGAGGGGGGCCCGGAAGCTGGTCACGGGACAATATATTGCCACTATGAACGGCTGTCATTTCTCGAACCGGTGACCCGTATGCCAAGGTATGTGTCTGCCGCACTGTTGTTTACTATTATTGTTATTATTATTTATTTATATAGCGCCATTAGGTTCCATGGCACTTTACATGACGATAAGGGTTAACGACAAAAAACAGTACATGAAGACAATCAGGTCATACAGGTACAAGAGGAGAGGACCCTGTCCACGAGGGCACACAGTGTACGTATGAAGCTCTATAATGAGTGTGCTGGTTTACATACCCACACTGGGGTTTGTTTCTGCCATGGTGCAACACAATTCTATTACCTTTGGCAATGATCCAGGACATACACATTTATAGTCACATTGTGACGTTGGGACAAATAAGCAATGTTCTGCAGGGTGGTCAGACACAATGTTCCGTGACCTCACAATTAGCTATTTTTGTTGGCATGTTTGTGGAACAAAGCCATGTTCTTCCCTGCAATGGCCTCTAAGGTGTGTGGCCCTGTCTGGTTTGCCTGTCATAAGCCTCATTTGTATCAGTTCCTAATGGCCTCGACTTGCATAAGGGCCACATACATCCCTACACGTTTAGTTGTGGGTGTTTTTTTCGGCTAAATAACTTTGCAAGGATATACCCCTTTTGCACTAAACTGTTTGTACACCATCCCAGATTGTTGACACAGTCACACACATTTCAGAACATACCCTGTATCACTACAAATATGTGTGGTTCAGTTTTCCCATGGGTATATTTGGGGCTGCAAGGTGATGGTATACATATTAGGGCCCACATGTGAATTTTACTTTTTTTGTCGTTAACTCATGGCCACATTACGAATCCTCCGGAAAACATAGTGTATTAATGCGGTATAAAATCAAAATAAAGAGGGCCATATTTTAAGTGCAACAGGCTTTTATGTGCAAGGTCTTTTAGGAAACCCGAGGTTTGCCCTTGCTGCTCCCGGTTTTTGGTTCGGCCCCATTGGAATAACTGTAAAACTGTCCATCTGTGCATACCACCTTGTTTGGCACCAACGATGTGTGACCTGCTGCTCAAAGACAACCCCATACTCTATGTCCATTACAGTCGGTTCAAAAGCCAAGCCATCTGTTTGGTGTTTTTTTTTACCAAGACATTCCTGATTAGCATACATGGCAGCAACAAGAAGTGTAGGGCACTAAGGCCGAATGATCATGTGTCACCTATGCTGCATGACTCCATTTCCTGTCTTGCTCATCTGCCCTATAGATCTGGGTTATGTGCATTGAGACCAAGTCCGCCCACACTGCGTCTTTTTGTGTCCATCGGATGGCAAACAACCCTGAAGAATGTGTTTGCCTCACAGTGTCAGGCTATAGCTTTGTCCACATAAAGTTTCAACAAAAAGTCAAAGCAATAGTTGTGGCCACTAATATGTCTTCAAGTGCCTAAATAGCTGTCCTGCCTAAGGCAGGGCACAGTGTAATAGTGCGGACAAATTTTTAAATTTGTAATGTAATGCCAAAAAATCGTGGACAAACACTACCCACAAATAGAATATTGTTTGAGGCATGAGCCAAAATGTCCTTAATGTATTTGCTGCAATTACATCTTAAGGCCAACCATGAAAATACACAGAATACACAGATACACTGAGTCAAAAAAGCGTGCACATTTTATGTTTGGCCTATGGTTTTGTTTCCAAACGCAACCCATTCACAAAATTTTTTTTATATTTCACCCACAGAGCTGCTCACTTCCAGATGCGGCGTCGGAACCCGCCACCACAGCTGCCTGAGGAGGCGAGGGAGGCCCCTGAACCAGCACCAGAGGAGGAGGAAGTTCCACCACCACCACCACCTCCGCCACCACCACCACCACCACCACCACCGCCACCACCACCACCACCATCTTTGGGGCATGCCCGGCCACAGCAAGATGAGGAGGGTGAAGGGCCACCACAACCGGCTCCCCACCAAAACCCACCTCTGCCCATCCACCTTGCTCCCCTGCCGACTGCCAGCAGTGTGGGTAGTGATTATAACCCCAGCAGCACCGCTCAGATCCCGGGGGCACCAAATTATAACATCGGACAATGTGATGCTGACTTTGCCCGCAGTCTTATACCATTCTTGGGTCAGATTCCATGGGAGAGACAACTGCGGGCAAGGTCAGCAATACACATTGTCCTCGATGCGTGTAGGCCCCCAAACCACCCTGGGCAGGTGTTTGCTTTTTTGGAGGAGTGGCAGCTCAGCAGATCAAACATCCTGGACAGGGCCACACCCCGGGACAGGTATGTGGCGACCCAGAGGTGGTGTCCAACAATCAGGGGCCTACCAGGCCAAGGCCAACCGGCCCAGATGCCCCAGCCTACAGGCTTCCAACCACTGGGTGAGGTACTGCATGGGGCCCTGGACCTCCTCAACGACCAGGGTGATGGTGCCACGTTACAGGCAAGCCCGGAGGATGCGGCAACCTACCACCAGCTGTAGACCCCTTTTTTTTTTTTGTTTATTTTTTGTTCCTGTGCATTGCACAATTTCTTTGTTATGTTATTATTTGTTTTTACAAAGTTATAACCAAAAAAAAAAAAAAAAATTCTGACATCTTTGCCATTATGGCGAAATAATACCCAGTTGACAAAAACTGCTTTGTTTCTGTCTTTTTTCAGGGAATGGATGTGTAGGTTTTTTTTGTGGGTGGGCTTAAAGTCATCATCATTAGCAAGTACTTTACGGCCCGCATGGCGCATGAAGGCACCTTGGTTATTATGTGCAAAATCAAATGTTGCTGACAAATAAATAATGCATGTGTTTGTGGGGGGGTTACTTAATGACTCGGTATGGCAACAACACTGGGAACACAGATGCGATAGGCTGGGACGTCTACTTGCAACAGAGCGCGTCTACGCGTTATCTCCGTAGCGTACAGTGGAACCCTTCGCCATGCTCCAGCAGGATCTTAGTACAAGCCACGTCTTCGATGCAGGCATAGGCCTGTTGCCTCAAAAAATTAGCCCAAGGGGCGGGATCAACTCTATTTAGAAGTAGAGGAGGGTGCGTGGCCCATACTATATTCTTGCTTGTCCTGAGAGCATAGTACAAGCAAGTAATTCTATGTAGGCATAGGCTTGTTGCCTCAAAAAATTAGCCCAAGGGGCGAGATCAACTCTATTTTGAAGTTGAGGAGGGCGTGTGGCCCATACTATAGTCTTGCTTGTCCTGAGAGCATAGTACAAGCAACGTATTCGATGCAGGTATAGGCTTGTTGCCTCAAAAAATTAGCCCAAGGGGCTTGATGAACTGTTTTTAGATATAGAGGAGGGAGCGTGGCCCATAGTATAGACTTGCTTGTCCTGAGAGCATAGTACAAGCAACGTATTCGATGCAGGTATAGGCTTGTTGCCTCAAAAAATTAGCCCAAGGGGCGAGATCAACTCTATTTTGAAGTTGAGGAGGGCGCGTGGCCCATACTATAGTCTTGCTTGTCCTGAGAGCATAGTACAAGCAACGTATTCGATGCAGGTATAGGCTTGTTGCCTCAAAAAATTAGCCCAAGGGGCGAGATCAACTCTATTTTGAAGTTGAGGAGGGCGCGTGGCCCATACTATTTGCTTGTCCTGAGAGCATAGTACAAGCAACGTATTCGATGCAGGTATAGGCTTGTTGCCTCAAAAAATTAGCCCAAGGGGCTTGATGAACTATTTTTAGATATAGAGGAGGGAGCGTGGCCCATAGTATAGTCTTGCTTGTCCTGACAGCATAGTACAAGCAACGTATTCGATGCAGGTATAGGCTTGTTGCCTCAAAAAATTAGCCCAAGGGACGAGATCAACTATATTTTGAAGTTGAGGAGGGTGCGTGGCCCATACTATAGTCTTGCTTGTCCTGAGAGCATAGTACAAGCAACGTATTCGATGCAGGTATAGGCTTGTTGCCTCAAAAAATTAGCCCAAGGGGCGAGATCAACTCTATTTTGAAGTTGAGGAGGGAGCGTGGCCCATACTATTTGCTTGTCCTGAGAGCATAGTACAAGCAACATATTCGATGCAGGTATAGGCTTGATGCCTCAAAAAATTAGCCTAAGGGGCTTGATGAACTGTTTTTAGATATAGAGGAGGGCGCGTGGCCCATACTATAGTCTTGCTTGTCCTGAGAGCATAGTACAAGCAACGTATTCGATGCAGGTATAGGCTTGTTGCCTCAAAAAATTAGCCCAAGGGGCGAGATCAACTCTATTTTGAAGTTGAGGAGGGCGCGTGGCCCATACTATTTGCTTGTCCTGTGAGCATAGTACAAGCAACGTATTCGATGCAGGTATAGGCTTGTTGCCTCAAAAAATTAGCCCAAGGGGCTGCATTGTATTTTTTAAAAAAAATAAAAATTAGAAATGCTCACAAGCGGATGCACTTGTAAAGTGAAAAGATGTTTACTGATTGCGTATTTTTTTTTATCATGCCGCAAATGTTTCAGGAACATGACTTATCACATCGTCTCAGCTGAGGGAGATGCCGATACTTCCTGTCTTAAAAGGGCATAAAGTTACAAGCGCAATATTCCAATCCTATTAATTAAGATTAGGTTACACTACAATTGGGTACTGTCGTCTGGGGGGCTTACGAACTCCGATGATATCCAGTCCTTGTTGAACTTTATGAGAGTCAGCCTGTCGGCATTTTCAGTAGTAAGCTGTGACCTTCTATCAGTGACTATACCCCCAGCGGCACTGAAAACACGCTCTGATGTCACACTAGCAGCTGGGCAGGCCAGCACCTCCAAGGCATACAGAGCGAGCTCTGTCCAAGTGTTAAGCTTGGAAACCCAGTAATTAAAGGGTACTGAAGGGTCGGTTAGGAAGCTGGTACTGTCACTGACATACTCATTCACCATGTTGGAAAATTGTTGTCTCCTAGTCAAGGTGACCGCAGGCATTATCCGTTGTTCATTGGAAGGTCTGTTGAACATCGCCCAGTTGGTGGACATCTGACAAGTTTTGTGCAGTATTCAAAGTTGTCCAGCAACTCGCAAAGATCAGCGATCCAGACACACTCTAAAGTAGTAATGTGTCTGGTCTGACTTCCGTGGTGACGGGCATGTTGCAGCTGATATTCAGCTATTGCCCTCTGCTGCTCATTAAACCTTGCCAACATATGGAATGTTGAGTTCCATCTCGTGGGCATGTCGCAAATTAGCCGGTGTTTAGGCAAATTAAATTGGCTTTGAAGGGCTGAAAGACTGCCAACTGCTGTGGACGAATGCCTAAAATGGGCGCAAATTCGCCTCACCTTCTCGAGTAGGTCAGATAACTCGGGGTATATTTCAAGGAATTTTTGAACTATTAAGTTCAGCACGTGAGCCAGGCAAGGGACGTGCACAAGGTTACCGTGCTTCAGTGCCGCCACAAGGTTTTGTCCATTATCGCTCACAACAAGACCTGGTTGTAGTTGCAGTGGGGCCAGCCACTCATCAGTCTGTTGCTTAAGACCCTACCACAGCTCAGTTGCAGTGTGAGGTGTGTCACCTAGACAGATAAGCTTCAGAAGAGCCTGTTGTCGCCTTGCTGAAGCACTACTGCAAAGCTCCCAACTTGGACGTGATGGGGCGGGCAGCTGAGCAGTGGACAAGGAAGTTGCAGAAGCAGATTGCGCACTGGACATATATGATGAGGCAACCACCCTGAATGATGTTGTGCCTGCTATTCGTGGAGTTGGCAGTATTTCAGATGCTCGACTTTGCGAAGTTGGGACACTGTCCACCAGGTTGATCCAGTGAGCCGTTACTGAGATGTATCTGCCCTGTCCACAAGTACTTGTCCACGTGTCAGTTGTTAGGTGGACTTTGGCAGTTACCACATTAGTTAGTGTACGCTTTAAGTTGTTGACAACGGGCCGGTGTAACGCGGGGACGGCACTACGTGAGAAAAAGTGGCGGCTGGGTACAGTGTATCGTGGTGCCGCCACAGCCAACAACTCCCGAAAAGACTCTGTACCTACAAGCCTAAACGACAGCATTTCCACAGCTAACAACTTTGCAATTTTAGCAGTCATTTTTTGGGAAAATGGGTGTGTGGATAGGTACTTCTTTTGCCTTTCATACAGCTGTGGCACAGACAACTGGACGTTTGCCGCACACACACCAGTGGCTTCATTACTCTGAAGTCTCTCTTGTAGCGAAGCTTCGGAGGAGTACGTTTCAGCAGGAGCTGATGCCTGAACACTAGCTGGTGAAGGATGGATCTGAGGTGGCCTGGAAGTGTTGGGATCAGAAGGCACTGATTCTGAACCCTGATGGGCCGACCACTGAATTGGGTGCTTAACAGACATATGCTTACGCATACTGCTGGTGCTCAGGTTTTTTTTTCCCAGGCCTCTGCTTAGCCTTGCATGGCATATGTTGCAGATCACCACATTTGGTACAGATGGGGCATCCTTAAAAAATTGCCACACAATGGCTTTTCGGCCTTTATGTTGAATTGGAGGCAAAGGAGGATGACTCTGTACCACAGCAACTGTTGACACAGTTTGGGCAACTGTGTTTACAGTTTGTGCAACAGTTGGTACACTTTGTGCAACAGTTGACACAATTTGGCCAACTGTTCTCACTGTTTGTGTTCTGGAGAAAGGAGTAAGCCTGGGTGCTTTTGGCGGTGGTACATAGCCACTTTCCTCCTCTTGGCTGCTCTGTTGGCTATGCATGCCAAGAGTCCAGGTAGGATCTGTGGTCTCATCATCCACGCCTTCCTCCTCAAAGTCTTCGGTATAATGTGACTGAGCAGGCTGGCCAGATGAGATGTGTGTCTCATCATCGTCATCATCATCCACCTCCTGAGATGCTGTATGGCTTTGGTGAAAGTGGCTTTCTTGAGTACGAGGTGCTTCCAAACTTTGGCCATGAATAGACATTACGTCTTCTTCAAGTATCTCGTCAGGCACTGCTAAAGAAAGGCCAGATGGAATCGAGTGCTGATACGAACCAAATAAATCATCGGAGTGACCAAGGTCGCACTCCAAGTTTTCCTCTGGCTGCCGAAGGCTTGAGGAAATAGGAAGCCTTTGAGGATTGGATGGCCCTGCGTTGTCTGTAGCGACACTAGACTGTGTTGGCACGGACGATTGTGTACTCAAAGAACCAGTGGTGGAGGTGTTATCAGCCATCCAAGTTGTTATCTGAGTACTGATAATTTTAGACGGGAGAAAGAGAGATCTGTCAATCCTCGTCTGTCTACCTGTACCAGTGCCTTCTTGGGCACGAGTGCTACGGCCACGACCTCGTCCCCGTCCCTTTGCCACATCTTTTTGCGGAAATTGTGGTTTTTGTGACATTTTTGAAAAACGCACAGCCACCGAGATGGAGTTTGGTGTTGCTGTTGGCGTCACTTACTGGCGGGTTAAGTGTGTGCTAACACTTGACAGTGAAGCAGCACACTAGTCCCTGAAAAAATTAGAAAGTGCGCACAGCCACCGAGATGGAGTTTGGTGTTGCTGTAGGCGTCACTTACTGGCGGTTTAAGTGTGTGCTAACACTTGACAGTGAAGCAGCACACTAGTCCCTGAAAAAATTAGAAAGTGCGCACAGCCACCGAGATGGAGTTTGGTGTTGCTGTAGGCGTCACTTACTGGCGGGTTAAGTGTGTGCTAACACTTGACAGTGAAGCAGCACACTAGTCCCTGAAAAAATTAGAAAGTGCGCACAGCCACCGAGATGGAGTTTGGTGTTGCTGTAGGCGTCACTTACTGGCGGGCTAAGTGTGTGCTAACACTTGACAGTGAAGCAGCACACTAGTCCCTGAAAAAATTTGAAAGTGCGCACAGCCACCGAGATGGAGTTTGGTGTTGCTGCAGGCGTCACTTACTGGCGGGTTAAGTGTGTGCTAACACTTGACAGTGAAGCAGCACACTAGTCCCTGAAAAAATTAGAAAGTGCGCACAGCCACCGAGATGGAGTTTGGTGTTGCTGTAGGCGTCACTTACTGACGGGTTAAGTGTGTGCTAACACTTGACAGTGAAGCAGCACACTAGTCCCTGAAAAAATTAGAAAGTGCGCACAGCCACCGAGATGGAGTTTGGTGTTGCTGTAGGCGTCACTTACTGGCGGGTTAAGTGTGTGCTAACACTTGGCAGTGAAGCAGCACACTGGTCCCTGAAAAAATTATTAAGTGCGCACAAGTAGTCGCACAAGTAGGTGGCGTACGTGCTATTTGCAGCTAGGAGAGCAGCAACGCACTGTTCTGCCACAGACAAAATAACACTGAAGGGGTTTTTAGGACCCAAAATGTATCAGCTGCCAAAAAATTGTTAATACTACCTCAGCTAAGCCTCTGACTTCAGCTATTAGAACAGCTGAGTGAGTAAGCGAAGCTATGAGGTCGCTCCTGTGAACACTGTAGCTGCAGCTCCCTGCTTCCCTGCCTGCCTACAGTCTCACAGTACACTGTACTCCTCTGTCCTCCTGCTAGCTCTCACAAGAGCTGTTTGGGGTTAATATAAGGAATCTTGAAGTTTCCCTACACTCACTGACAATCCCTATGATCTGCTCCAGAATCTACCTCACCCTGCTCTAGCTCAGATCTTCAGAGAAATGTGCTCAAAATGGCGGTGGCAAGGCTTATATACAGCCTTGCCTGTCATCCATGACATAGGCATCACGATGGACAGCAGCCAATCATAGTAATGCCACAACCAACATGGCTGTGGCATTACTGAATATGATTGGCTAACATGCTTGTCCATCTTCACAAGTTTGTCTGACCTAACACGCTAGGCTGTCTCGGAAGCTTTGTCGGAACATAACAGATTCTGTATTCGCGAGTCCCGAATACAGAATACAGGACTCGGATTCGTAGACTCGCTCGGAATCGCTAAGACTCGCTCAGACTCGCTCGGAATCGCTGCTTACAGCGGGTATCCGTGAAGCGGTGCGATTCTGTAAACGATTTTGGGGACATAGCGATGTGATATAGCGAGTCTCGCTAGTAAAACTAGGATTGCCATTTACTTGCATTGGACTCGCTACTTTGCGAGTCCTCGCTGGAAAACTCGCCGAGTAGCGAGTCCTGCGAGTCCCTTACTACTCGCCGAGTAACGAGTCCTAGTGAGTAGATTCGCCCATCACTACTATCAATATGTCTTTGGAGTGGGGGAGGAAACCGGAGAACTTGGAGGACCACAATGCAAATACAGGGAGAACAGACAAACTCCTTCCTGATGTCGTCTTTGGTGGGTTTTGAACCCAGGACCCCATCGCTGTAAAGCAAAAATGCTAACTACTTAGGCTGGCTTCACACCACGGTACAATCAGGTCCGGAGCTGTCCGGGGAGAACCTGACAGCCCTGACCTGATTTTGTGGTAATGTTGCCCAATGGGGCCGGATGGCAGCTATCTACAGTTGTGGCCAAAAGTATTGACACCCCTGCAATTCTGTCAGATAATACCCAGTTTCTTCCTGAAAATGATTGCAATCACAAATTCTTTGGTATTATTATCTTCATTTAATTTGTCTTCAATGAAAAAACACAAAAAGAATTGTCCTAAAGCCAAATTGGATATAATTCCACACCAAACATAAAAAAGGGGGTGAACAAAAGTATTGCCACTGTTAGAAAAATCATGTGATGCTTCTCTAATTTGAGTAATTAACAGCACTTGTAACTTACCTGTGGCACCTAACAGGTGTTGGCAATAACTAAATAACACTTGCAGCCAGTTGACATGGATTAAAGTTGACTCAGCCTTTGTCCTGTGTCCTTGTGTGTACCACATTGAACATGAAGAAAACAAAGAAGACCAAAGAACTGTCTGAGGATTTGAGAAACCAAATTGTGAGGAAACATGAGCAATCTCAAGGCTACAAGTCCATCTCCAAAGACCTGAATGTTCCTGTGTCTACCGTGCGCAGTGTCATCAAGAAGTTTAAAGCCCATGGCACTGTGGTTAACCTCCCTAGATGTGGACGGAAAAGAAAATTGACGAGAGATTTCAACGCAAGATTGTGTGGATGGTGGATAAAGAACCTCAACTAACATCCAAATAAGTTCAAGCTGCCCTGCAGTCCGAGGGTACAACAGTGTCAACCCGTAAAATCCGTCAGCGTCTGAATGAAAAGGGACTGTATGGTAGGATACCCAGGAAGACCCTACTTCTTACCCCGAGACATAAAAAAGCCAGGCTGGAGTTTGCCAAAACTTACCTGAGAAAGCCTAAAACGTTTTGGAAGAATGTTCTCTGGTCAGATGAGACAAAAGTAAAGCTTTTTGGGCAAAGGCATCAACATAGAGTTTACAGGAGAAAAAAAGAGGCATTCAAAGAAAAGAACACAGTCCCTAGTTGGCTGATAGCTCCAGAAGCAGGGAGCTGTGCCATGACTGTGCCAGCAGAAGGGTCTCACAAGAGAAGTATAAGGGATGATACTCAGGTTAAATATCACCTCTGTTATGTGCCAAATGAATACAAGGGATTCTAACCTCTATTTGGCCAGACCATAACTGGAGCTTGGTTCTCAGTCAATACGGACAGAGGATAACCCCAAGGAGACTGTTAAGAGAATTTCTGACAACCAAAGAAAATAAGAAGGAAAAAAAGGGAGAAAGTAAAGGAAAGAAAGGGATAAGAGAGGGGAAATGAGACAAAAGAAGGCTTCTGCCCCTCATAAGACTTGAGAAGCAGATAACCCCGTGAGGACTGTGAATAGCTGAAAAGTGACATAAAAATCACCTGGATTTAACAAACCAACTCTCCCGGAAAAAAACCCTTGTCAGTCAACTTGGACTTCCTAATACCTGGATTTTCGTGAGCCTGTGCACTAGACTCACGACTTGAGAGTCACATTTGATTTGTGTGACCTCGTCCATCTGATATAGCATGTTGCCAATGCCCCTGATGAGTATCTCAAGGAAGAAGTGAGAGGCGAAACGAGTTGGGCGGATGTTAGCTATAATACTCCATATCAATGGTGATTTTTGATGAAATTATCCATATCTGCATGTCACTTAGGACTTTGAACGGAGGGTCGGGTTGGACTTCTGACTGAGGGGCGATAGAACATACTGGAACAACCCAGAACCTGGGTCTGAATCACTTAACTCATACGGTATATTGGCCTGAAGCCCTTTTGGAGACAAATTGTGTCCAGGGGCTCTCATTCCTCTTGCCGTTCACAACACCTATCTTCTATCGAGATATCGTCCTCCAACTGAGACAGACCTTGTCATAGTACCTATACTGCAGATAAGTTGTGTGTAAGGTAGTTATTTGGGGGTGGGTTGTCTATGTGTAAGCACCAAACACAGTTCAATAATACACACCAGATTTTTAATAAAGTACCAATCATAGCACGATAAAAGTTTATCCTTCTTTATTTTATAATATTAAGCCTGGATAATGTAGAAAAACCAAATATTGGTGAAATATATCAAATGAGACAAAAGTAGAGCTTTTTGGGCAAAGGCATCAACATAGAGTTTACAGGAGAAAAAAAGAGGCATTCAAAGAAAAGAACACAGTCCCTACAGTCAAACATGGCGGAGGTTCCCTGATGTTTTGGGGTTGCTTTGCTGCCTCTGGCACTGGACTGCTTGACCGTGTGCATGGCATTATGAAGTCTGAAGACTACCAACAAATTTTGCAGCATAATGTAGGGCCCAGTGTGAGAAAGCTGGGTCTCCCTCAGAGGTCATTGGTCTTCCAGCAGGACAATGACCCAAAACACACTTCAAAAAAACACTAGAAAATGGTTTGAGAGAAAGCACTGGAGACTTCTAAGGTGGCCAGCAATGAGTCCAGACTTGAATCCCATAGAACACCTGTGGAGAGATCTAAAAATGGCAGTTTGGAGAAGGCACCCTTCACATATCAGGGACCTGGAGCAGTTTGCCAAAGAAGAATGGACTAAAATTCCAGCAGAGCATTGTAAGAAACTCACTGATGGTTACCGGAAGCAGTTAATCACAGTTATTTTGGCTAAAGGTTGTGCAACCAAGTATTAGGCTGAGGGTGCCAATGCTTTTGTCCAGCCCATTTTTGGAGTTTTGTGTGAAATGATCAATGTTTAGCTTTTTGCTTCATTCTCTTTTGTGTTTTTTCATTGAAGACAAATTAAATGAAGATAATAATACCAAAGAATTTGTGAATGCAATCATTTTCAAGAAGAAACTGAATATTATCTGACAGAATTGCCGGGGTGTCAATACTTTTGGCCACAACTGTACCATCCGGTTTCCATCCGTCCGGGAGGCTCCGGGTGTATTTGGATTTTTCTCCCGGACACAAAAAGGCTGCTTGCAGCATTTTTGTGTTCGGGGCAAAAAATCTGCACAAATTGGATCCTCCCGATTCCTCCCGGATCCAGGGCAATCCGGCGCTCCCTAACATGGGAGTCTATGGGGCCGGATTGCCCAGATCTGGGAGGATCCGGAAACCGAACACTGGCGGCTGAAGTTCTGCGTGAGCTACGCTGAACTTCAGCACCAGGGAGCTGTCCCCTGTGAAGTGGTTCAGCACCATTTCGCAGGGGACAGCTGCGCTCAGCTGAATCCGGCTACAAACAGGGCCGGAGGGCATATTTGCCCTCTGGTTCTGTTTGCAAATCGGGTCCGGGGTTCACCGCTGACAGCCCCGGACCTGATTGTGCCGTGGTGTGAAGCCAGCCTTAGTCACCATGCTGCTGAGTAAATTGATAGCAGTATTCAATCAGTGCTGCAGCTTTTTTCCGCATTGTATGAGGATGAAATCTTGTAAAATGTCATCTTTAATTCTGCCACTGCAAGACACAGTGTATTTTCCATCCCAAAAATCCTAGTAGAAAGGCCTATGTGTATATGTCCTGTGCATGTGTGCTGTAAACATCAGCTCAATGCTGACTGCAAGGTGTCCTAAAAGTTCAATTATAAAATCTTAAAGGTAATCTGACCCCTAAAAATCAGCCCCAGACCATTTATACCTGTCCTTGCACCTCCAGGAATGCATTGTAGGCATCCCTTTGTGTAAAAAAGGGTATTTGTAAAGTAACTGGAAGTGATTTTATTACCTTGCTTTCTGTGGCTTCTCAGCGCTTGAGAAGTCACACAGGGCATTTCCTGTGGCTTCTCAGCGCCGCATGCAGATCAATTATTCACACCCAGATGGGCGTGCTAAGGCAGTGTGAGCTCCCTCGCCCCCGTCTATGGGCGGTATAGGCAGTATGACGCAAATCGCGTCATATCCATATAATAGAACTTCACGCTGTGCATTGCTCATGTGCGAGTTGGCTCTGCGGCACCTAATCCCAGACTAGCTGCCGTAGAGCAAACTAGAAGTCCTATGATAGGTAATAAAAGCACTTTTAGATACTTTACAAATACCTACAATGAATTCCTGGAGGTGCAGGGACAGGTATAAATGGTCTGGGGACTGATTTTTAGGTGTCATGTTCCCTTTAAGAGGAAAAATAATGTGGGGCATAACCAATGGCACCTCATTAGTATTTTGCCTATTAACTTGATCCCTTGATTCCTTGCATATTTGTCATTCCTCTTAATAGAGATTGTCTTATGGCTCTTATCTATATATTTGGTTTATTACATTAGTAGCTATGTATGAATGAAAGATGAAACTGGAAAAGATATGGACTGAAAAGAAAAAGTGGGTTGAAACATGTTCTATAAAAAATAAAGTGGATCATCAACTTATTGTATAAATTTATGCCATAAAAAAAGAAATGATGATGTTTTGGCTAATATCCGGTTATATTAAATGAAGACGATCATTCCTGAGGATCTCACCCGACAGAATAAAGGAGAGGCCTCCTGGATGTTGGTTATTCATTCTTCAGTAACTATCAGCTGTTCTTGGGCTTGCCGGGTGATAAGAAACGTTAAATTAAAAATTAACTTGGGCAAGAAAGGATAAGGTCAGAAATGTATTTTAGTATTATATCAGGTATTTTTTTTCTAGAATATCTGAGTAATACAATATGATATGTTACTGGGGGATACAGATGATTTTTGGAGTTTCTTCTAACAGTAGACCAAATGAAGAAGTTCATGGAGTACAAAACAAAAATAGAATGCTGTTAGGATGGATGTTGCAGTAGTAAAGATGGGATACAATAGGTTTTAATAAATAATGGATAATTTCAGGTATTGCTGGTGTCATATTCCATTTTATGGCTTAAGCATGCTTAAAACAGATTTATGAATTGCTTAATTAATGCAACCCCAGTACATGGACCAGGTCAGTGTTCTCTGGTCATGGATGGGAGATGCACTCATTTTCTTACCCTCTAGGATCACAGGCACAGCTTGTGATTAGCCAAGCTGGTGATATCTGGAGCCCGCCATGCTCCACATGCTGCACAAATGATGTGGCACTAGGCCAACAAATGAAACTCTGTTTCAGCTAACATAGAAGCTCAGGAAATTTGTGTAAATCCTGTCCATAGTCAGAGAGTACTGACATGGAGCTGATTCCCACAAAGTGATTCCCCTTTACCCATCTCTAAAGGTACCTTTGCACGCGTGTCACAGCATGCTGGATACCGCGCCCCATCAGCGATGATTGGTGGGGGCTACTGTGTTTCCATTGGCTGTCCCTTCATAGGGCGCCATATTTGAAGAGCTGTCGATTCACATTACACAATTGCAATGGCGTCATGTATTAGCCAGCCTTCCTGCGCAGGCTGGCCAATCATGACACTATTGCGTTGTCTAATCAGCGTGTTTGGGGCGCGGAATACACAACTCTGTCATGCCTATGTTTTGGCGGCGCAGAACATGTCCGCCCACATTCCTTTAGTGATTGCGGTGTTGGGATTCAACCGGATGTTTCCCGCAGGTTCTGCTTCAACGTCCGGGGAGCCACATTCCCTTAAGTTGACAACGCAATTGCGGCGTCTAAATGTGCCTTCGGCAATCGGTATCAACCATCAAAAACGTGCACGCGCACGTTCGGTTGCCACCGATCGCCGGTGATAGTTGCGGCGTGTAAAGTTACCTTAATACATAATAGTCCATCAAATGACAGGCACAATCATCACATGTTGAATCCTATTGACTATAATGGAGTTTACCATTCTATTGGATTTAAAAACAGCAAAGCTTACTTACAGTAGCTATTAATTCCTGTAAAAATTGATGGAATCTGTGATGAAGAGTTCAATACACATTTAGATGGGAATCTAGCCCAAACACCATGTCAGTACCACTCCACCAATAAAAATAAACGTATAAAAACGTTTTAAAAATGTTTCCAGAACTTTTCTCTTTTGAAACTGCGTTTAGTATAAATGCCTTTACTGTAACCAAAACATAACATTGGAAAATATGGAAAAGACATTAAGTATGAAACCCGAACTCAGATTACTAAATACTCTGAAATTCTTAATTCTTATCTTTGATTTTGGTCTCCAGCTAAATGAGAGGAAGGAAAAAATTGAATCAGAAAATGAAGAATAAAAAAATTCAAGGATTTAAAGCATCATTTGTCATAGATCCAGCTGATTAGATTAGTGATATGTAGAAGGTGGTCCACCTTCTGTACAGTTGGTTTATAACTCATGGAAGCAGTGATCGTATTTACGATGATGATAGCACCCAAAGATCAAGGAGGTGACTCCATCCTGCAGTCGAGGCATTGTGGCTTCAGTCTATAGATTGACAAGCTTAGGCAATTGTGTTGTTCCACCTGCTACCAGCTATCCTGGAATATCCTGGGGACTAGAGTTACAAATACATCTGTTTCTGAAGCAGCTTGACATCTGGAACTGTTTATTCAACTCTGAGAACAGCTATCCAGCTTGGCTTCTGAGTCGTTTTAATTTATTGGAACGAAACACAATCAAACTGTTATAGAAACTACAACCAATCGGCGTTAGTCTTGAGGTCCTCTACAGAAATGAAACATGTTGGAAAAAGATACATTCACACACAATCTTAGCTTATCAGTTCTACAACAGCATCATAATGATGTTTTGGGCATTGCTCATATTTGCCTTATTAAGCCCATCCTGACCAGGAGATTTTTCATATTTGCACTTTAATTTTTTTTCTCTTCTTCTTCCAAGAGCACTAACATTTTTTTGTTATTCCATCCGCAAAGCCATGGAGTTAAGTAAGAAAAAAAAAACAAGTGTGCATGAGACTTCTGAAACCTCATAGCTATTGTGGGTACTTCAAAAAGCAACATCGTATTTGCATAAGAAATGCTGTGTGTGAACATAGCCATATGTCCCATGCAGATGGGCCAATTTCATTCCAATATGTCTTGTAAAAATGCTAATAACCTTCAGATATAGGGTTAATATGTGAATAAATATGTGATTCTTAAGATTTTGGGTTATTTGAGCCTGACGAAAAGATCTCAGTAGTCTCGAAAATTTGCTTTTTATTACCGTCTTCTCAGTTTGCTATTAAAAGGTATCAACCACTGAGGACTCTCAATTTAAAAACATTCTGCAGGTTAATAGCATTCAGTAGCCATGCGGCTGCCACATTGAGAGCCACGCTTCCAGGAGGAAATGAACTTTATTTCTCCCTGCAGCATCTGGCTTTCAATGATAGAGGCGTGGCCAGATTGGTTTCATATTTTGCTTATTTATCAGGTGATCAGTGGCGTGTTTTCACATAATGATACTTGAGAATGAGAATTCTTTCAAACACTAGTTCATCAATTATACGTATGACTACACAGGCCCTAATTGTCGTGTTTTTGGCCAACTTTAGGCTGATATTTTGTGGACAGACTAAATTTGAGTTAAACAGATATGTGTAAGCTGATATAAAATTTATATGTATCAAATATGCTTTGATATTTTACATAGAAATCTTGTTCAACTTATTTTATTTCTATAACATCACTGCATAGAAGCTCAACTACATGTGATTATGCAGCTACGGAAGTGGCAATGTGGCTGTCAGTCCCGATAATGAAGGCACTGGGCCCCTTTAACACATATCATGCTTCATGACTATAATATAGGAGGCTGCAAGCGGTATAGATATATATATATATATATATATATATATATAATATAGAGGCTGTTGGCTGTGTATATATAATATAGAGGCTGCTGGCTGTCTATATACTGTATGTTATATAGAGGTTGCTGGCTGTGTATATATAATATAGAGGCTGCGTGCTGCTTATAGTGTCTAGGTCAGCCTCCACTGAGCAGGGATGTAATGGCGGTCAACTGTCATTGTGGTCTCTCCGACTGGCTGTCAGTCCTCAGCAGAATGAAAAGGGGTTATAGTTGTGGATGGGGATGCAAGATCAGCTGCTCTCTATAAATAATCTCCAGACTTCAGATGCAACAGAATAAGACTCACGTTTACTGTAACAGTATATGATGGTGGTGGTATCTCCTCTGCAGAATAAGAAGGGATTAATGTTGTGGATGAGATGCAGGATCTGAATAAGTAATGTCCAGACCTCAGGCGTAATAGAATAAAACACACTTTTTACTGGAGCAGTTTGTGATGGTGGTGATGTTACAGATCTTCAAAGTTATTCAAGATACGGAGTTGCAGCCTCTGATGGTGTGATGAATTTAGTTCTTCTTACTGCAATGTGTGACAGCTCTTCTCACTTCCACTGGTTATGGCACCAAACTACATCCTTAAACCTCTCCTCTCACCCTGGATCTTGGCATCCATGGTAACTCAGGCTTAAAGAAAAGTACTTCAGCTTTCTTTTCACTCCTGGCAACTCAGGATACCATCAAGGCAGCTCACTACACACACCCTCACTGGTCCCAAACTGTCGTTTGGTCGTTGGGCACTACTGGGACCACGCAGGACACTATGTTCCATGCGGTGTTCCATGTGGCTGCAAAGATTTTGCTCTGTCCCGACAATGACCACAGTAAAGGCTCTGGCTGGCCTCCTTTCTTTCCAGCACAACTAAATTCAAGATGTGCACTGTTGCTTCTCTTGGGCTCAGCAGTTCCCCTGCAGAGGCTGCTAACCACCAAATGTAAAGATAAATTAACTAAAAACAATAGAAGCGCAAATAGTGTTTTATCTGAGATGAAGAGAGACACAATGGGAGGACATTGAGCTCACCTGGCATAGTTGTGAGGAGCCACAACTATTAACACGACTGCTGCATCATCCAAGGTTTAAGATATTATTATGCAATGGTTTAAGGCTAGTTGCAGACTTGCGGACCCCTCCGCAAATCACACACTCTAGTCCGCACCCTGAATGCGACATGTCGCGTTCCTGGTGTGGACGAGACTATGTGATTTGTGTGATTGTGTGATATGTGCGCAAGCATCCGCATGCACACAAAGCACATATTGCAGTGAATGGGTGTGCACGGCCATCTGCACCCGAGCGCAGGCACTTGCGTCCCCATGTTAAACATAGGGACGCGCGTTGCCTGAGCTCAGCTTGCACTTCAGCGTATTGCGGCGGGGAGCGCAAGTCTGAAACCAGCCTAAGAGAGTGTCAAACTGCACTGCTGCCAAGAAAAATCCAAGAGAAAAATTGATTGAAGTGATCCTTATTCTGACGGAATAAAGATCACTTTAAGCAATTTTTCCCTTGGATTTCCCTGGTGGCAGCGCAGTTTGATCCTCTCTTAAACCATTGCATGTTCATAACCACTAGACTTTACAATAGTACTTGCACTAATCACATCTACGTGTATAAAAATGGCTAAAGATCTGATTTTACACACCACCAGAGTTAACAAATATTAGTGACACTTAATTCTGCGTCACACTAGAGTATACACAGCACTATACTGAACATATATCCACACTATACATATAGTATACACAGCTGTGGTGAGTCCCCCCCCCCCCCCTTCCCGTTTGTTCATGGACTTGACAAATACTTCGGATTGCATGGACTATGTCGGACCTGCTGGAGAGTTTTTAATTAATAAATTGGTGAATGAGGGAAATGTCAGGGAATGATTATTTCAATAAAGTATTTTCTGTGTCTTTGTGTGCTTTTTTTTCATTACTGGGCCAGTAATGGGGCTTGAAACTTCTCTAAAGTGTTGTACAGTACGTGTCCCCTAAACAAAAGCATTGTAAATGATTTCTACTGGGTATATTGATGTGATTTACACAGCCTGGATTTGCTACCTCATTTGTGTTCAGTATGGGTGAGTTACAACATATCTGACAAGTTGGTTTTTCTGGTTTAGCTTGATACATATAGATGATGTATACAGATATGTGTGAATAGCAAACATCTTTATCGTGACACACAGCTGCATGTATGCAACACACAGTAAAATATCTCAACAATTGGAAAGGAATGTCAAAATATACTGAAAGATTTCTGTAAGAATGATTCTGCGTGATATTAAATAATATTAGTAGATATAGGTTCCTTTGATATATATCAAAAAGACTGTTTACAGGTACAAAGATTAAACCAAATAATTATCACTGTGAAAAAATATCTAAAGTGCAAATGCAAAAAAGCCAAGACTATAACTTAATAATATCCAGAATATATGTTTTTTACATGCGTTCCTGCATCACAACCAAATCTCCTAATGTCCACAAAGGGTTAATGACCACTAAAAGTAAATTACCTATGGTGCGATGTGTGGCTTGTCACTGTCCGTGCGCCCCAACGTACAATTTGCAAATGCTTCTTTGGACGTCTGTGACCATAAAATGACCGTGTACAATAAAATGATATTGTACTATAAAATGTTAATGTTAAATAAAATGTTATTTAGCTTGCACAGTGTATATTCTGCAAGTAAATAAATGAAAATTGATATCAGAAATGCTGGTTTCCGTTCATTCTGCTTCCCAAAAAATGAATTTAAAATGTTGTGTTTACCAAAAATGTATACCACTAACTACAACTTGTGTAGAACAAATACTCAAATCTTGCCATCAGCAAAGAAAAAGAACCTCTCCAAATGCAAATGAAGGCAATAGTGATGGCCGAACCTACTGATGCTCGGGATCTGTGGACTCATTCGGATGTTTTTGTAAAGTCCGAGTTTGGGGTCGGGGGGCTGTAAAAGAAAGCATATAATTAACAAACATTATCATTATACTTATCAAGTCCCGCAGTGCACGTCCTGCCGTCTCGCTGTCCAAGCCGCATCTACTTCTGGTACCACTCATCAACTTCCAGGAATATTCACTGCACTGCCGAGAATCACTCAGTTCTCGGCAGTGTTCGCGATGACATCAGGGGTTACCCAAGATCATGGCTCAGCTATGAACTCGACTAACCTCTGTCACGGCACCCAGCTCAGTCTGAGCCTGCTTGTTGCTTTGGACAGACGCTTGTATGTTCAGAGTGATGTAGCAGAGCTGAACCTGCTCTGCCTGTGAATTATGGCAGAGGGAGGGGTTTTTTGTAATTACAGATGGAGTCCCTATGTGTGTTTTTTGTTATATTTCTAATAAAAAAAATTTGACTCTGTGTCCGCCATATTTCAGGTAAAACCAGGCAGCTGGGGGCTAGGATTCTCAGCATAGAAAAACCCAAGCATTCTGGGCCCCCACACTAAAAAACGCAGCCTGCAGCTGCCCCTGAAAATGGCGCATTCATTGTAGCGCCATTTCCAGATGCTTTTCCCGGCTCTTTTAGCAGTCCTGGTGGGGAGTGGCATGCTGGCTAATAACCAGCTTTGTATTGTCAGCTGGTACTAAGCCCGTGTCAAGTCATGGTGTCAAGCCAAATTAGACCCACCCACCATGAATTTCTAGTAAACATTAAAAAAAAACATAACACAAAGACAAACATTGTTTTATTATAAATAAAACAAAAAACACATTTAGGGTGCATCCTCACGATCAGGAGTCGCAGCGTTTTGGACGCAGCATCTTTGCTCTGCGTCCAAAACGCTGCTTAGTACAGTAGTAACATAGTGGATGGGTTCAAGAAATCCCATCCTCACTATGCGTAACCCCCCCGCAGCGTCTTTGAAGCTGCGATGCGGGTTGCCGGGAGTCCGCTCCTCCGCAGTATGTTTATTTCATGCTGCGGAGTCGGAAGCGGCACCCATCGGGTGACTGCAGGGAGAAGCCACCCCACACCCGCCGCACACCGTGAGTACAGGGCGGCTGCGGTCTCCCTGCTGCCACCCGCGGTTTCCCTCAGGTCCGGAGGAGCTGCGTCCGACACGCAGCTCCTCCGGACTGTGTGCACGTGGCCTTAGGGACTCCATCTTTAATTACAAAAAAACCCTCCGGCATAATCCACAGGCAGAGCAGGTTAAGCTCTGCTACATCGGTCTGAACTGAAAAGCATCTGTCCAGAGCAACAAGCAGGCTCAGGCTGACCTGGGTGCCGTGAGAAAGTTCAATAGAGTTCATAGCTCAGTCATGAACTCGAGTGACCCCTGATGTCATTGCGAACACTGCCGAGAACTGATGTGGTTCTTGAAAATGCAGTCAATATCCCCAGAAGTTAATGAGCAGCCCCGGAAAGTAGATTTGGACGAGATAGCGGGATGGCAGGATGCACGCCGTGGAACACCGAAAGTATAATGATAATATTTATTAATAATGTGCTTTATTTTACAGCCCCCGGACGTGAACTGTAACAAGGATTTCCCAGGGAAACCTGTGTTCAGGATCTCTGCATGAACACTAGGTGTTCGGTATAGACCCCGAATTTTACAGTTCCGGTTTGCCCATCACTAGAAGGCAGGTGGGGAACAAATGCAGGAAAGTGAGAATGCTTTCAAAAATAGTTTTAATAGTTTACTAAGTGCACAAATGAGCAAGAAACCACTATTAGAAAGTCCATTTGGGGCCCAATCAGTACAAATCAACAATCTGTTGCCACGTATTGAATAGTGCATACATAGTTGAAGAAGGTCCACACAGCAGAAAGAACTTTTCAGTCCATATGATAACACACACTGTGATCAAACACTTTCTTCAACCAAAGACCTGAATGATGAATGCAAAGCATTGGCACTGCTCTGCACATGGCATTATGTAGACATTTTACATGTCCAATCCAGTTTGTATAAAGCTGGAAAAAGTCCTCCGATAGTTGTAGACCAGGGCACTCCACAAAGTGTCATCACAGGTAACTACACAAGCGGATGTTACGACATCACATTTGCTCAGTATGCTGTCCTGTGAAGACCTGAAAAGCTACGCATTTTGAAGAATCATGACCTGGCTGAAGATAGACATACGTTGGTTTGTAATGCTCAAAGGCCAAACCACATCCAAATAACAGAAACAGAGGATGACGGGAACTGGACCAGAATATCCACAAGGCGGCATAAATGAATGTATTAAACAGAATATTGATGACATTAATAAACATTGTCTTACAGGAAATATATATTTAATTGAAAAGTACATATAGTAACCCAGAACCCAAAATTCTACCCACATGCAAATAACAACAGCAAAGGATGAAAGGAATTAAGTCACCATATCCACAAGGCTGCACAGAAGAATGTATTGAACATTCAATAATTATGACATTAAAAAGTGTCATCCTACAAATATATAGTGAAATATGCTTTAAAAATATATAATAAATGTATATCTAATTTTTCCAATATATACATATCTACACTGTGTGCAGAATTATTAGGCAAGTTGTATTTTAGATGATTATTTTTATTATTGATCAACAACTATGTTCTCAATCAACCCAAAAGACGAATAAATATCAAAGCTTAATATTTTTGGAAGTTGCAGTGTTTTTTTTTTTTTATAGATTTAGCTATCTTAGGGCCCTTTCACATCAGCGTTTTTTTCAAATCGCGGCAGATGCGGTGAAAAAACCGCATCTGCCGCGATTACCGCATACCGGCTGCACTTGCGGCGCGGTTGCGGTAAACGCCATGCAAAGTATAGGCGTACTTGCGGCAGGTGCGGCAAGTGCGGTTTTGCACTTGCGGCAGGTGTGGCCGCGAAAAAAAACGCGGCTGACCTGCTCATGTTTTGTCAGCATTGTATTCTGTACATATGTTCAGCGTTGTGTTCTGCATTGGCACCCCATGGTTTTAATTGTTTTTAATCTTGTTTGGTCTATTGCACTAATAAAGTTATAATTTTCACTATTCTACTACTCGTGTGTGTTGCTCCCTCAATGTGCCATGTCTTCTCTCCGCCATGCATATCTGTCCACCTTGGCACGGTGAGCGACCCCTCCTTCCCTTGATATAATTCAGATCATTGCGGTGCACCCTGTTTTCTGTTGAAACAGATCAAGCAACTGACAGAATCTATGGATGGAAGGCTGTTGAGTGTCATCATAAAGAAAGGTGGCTATATTGGTCACTAATTTTTTGGGTTTTGTTTTTGCATGTCAGAAATGTTTATTTCTAAATTTTGTGCAGTTATATTAGTTTACCTGGTGAAAATAAACAAGTGAGATGGGAATATATTTGTTTTTTATAAAGTTGCCTAATA
Organism: Allobates femoralis; assembly: GCA_033576535.1. Lineage (NCBI taxonomy): Eukaryota > Metazoa > Chordata > Amphibia > Anura > Aromobatidae > Allobates > Allobates femoralis. Next base: position 237,955,169 of record JARQOC010000005.1, on the reverse strand, counting down.
ATTCTGCACAGTAATAGTTACCTGCACAAATAGATATCCTCCCAAGGGCCCTTTCACATCAGCGTTTTTTGAAATTCGCGGCAGATGCGGTGAAAAAACCGCATCTGCCGCGATTACCGCATACCGGCTGCACTTGCGGCGCGGGTGCGGTAAACGCCATGCAAAGTATAGATGTACTTGCGGCAGGTGCGGCAAGTGCGGTTTTGCACTTGCGGCAGGTGCGGCCGCGGAAAAAAAAGCGGTCAGCCGCATTTTTTTTCGCGGCCACACCTGCCGCAAGTGCAAAACCGCACTTGCCGCACCTGCCGCAAGTACGCCTATACTTTGCATGGCGTTTACCGCAACCGCGCCGCAAGTGCAGCCGGTATGCGGTAATCGCGGCAGATGCGGTTTTTTCACCGCATCTGCCGCGATTTGAAAAAAACGCTGATGTGAAAGGGCCCTAAGATAGCTAAATCTATAAAAAAAAAAAACACTGCAACTTCCAAAAATATTAAGCTTTGATATTTATTCGTCTTTTGGGTTGATTGAGAACATAGTTGTTGATCAATAATAAAAATAATGATCTAAAATACAACTTGCCTAATAATTCTGCACACAGTGTAGATATGTATATATTGGAAAAATTAGATATACATTTATTATATATTTTTAAAGCATATTTCACTATATATTTGTAGGATGACACTTTTTAATGTCATAATTATTGAATGTTCAATACATTCTTCTGTGCAGCCTTGTGGATATGGTGACTTAATTCCTTTCATCCTTTGCTGTTGTTATTTGCATGTGGGTAGAATTTTGGGTTCTGGGTTACTATATGTACTTTTCAATTAAATATATATTTCCTGTAAGACAATGTTTATTAATGTCATCAATATTCTGTTTAATACATTCATTTATGCCGCCTTGTGGATCCTTTGCCACCTTTCTTTATGATGACACTCAACAGCCTTCCATCCATAGATTCTGTCATCATAGGGCCACAGAAAGATTGGTAGTGCTGGGAGTGTTAAATATGATTGAATACTGGCCTCTGCAGACTTCACTTGTGTGAGATATTGGTATCTGTCTCACTTATAAACATTATTTATTCCAGCTGCTGAGGCCAGTATTAAATCATATTTAACACTCCCAGCACTACCAATCTTTCTGTGGCCCTATGATTTGTGCTTCATAATAGGTCCGTTGACATAGATGTGGTTACCCATAACACTGTACACCCTATATTGAGCTAACAAGCGTATTTATGTAAAATATTGTGGTGAAGGAGCACTAGTACTTCTCGTACCTGCTCTCATCCCCCACCCTCGGGTCTCTCCCTACAACTCAATCCTGTATTTTGTCTAACCTGTTGTGATCACCGATATTGTGTCATATCCTGCTCATGTTTTGTCAGCATTGCATTCTGTACATATGTTCAGCGTTGTGTTCTACATTGGCACCCCATGGTTTTAATTGTTTTTAATCTTGTTTGGTCTATTGCACTAATAAAGTTATAATTTTCACTATTCTACTACTCGTGTGTGTTGCTCCCTCAATGTGCCATGTCTTCTCTCCGCCATGCACAGTTGCTTGATCTGTTTACGATCAACATTGCGTGCACCAGCCACCCTAGCCTCCCAGACACTGTTCCGAGAGGTGTACTGTTTTCCCTCCCTGTAGATCACACGTTTTAGGAGGGACCACAAGTTTTCTATGGGGTTCAGATCAGGTGAACAAGGCGGCCATGTCAAAATTTAGACCTTTACTGGCCAGCCACGCTGTGGAGTAGTTAGATGCATGTGATGGAGCATTGTTCTGCATGAAAATCATGTTTTTCTTGAACAATACTGACTTCTTCCTGTACCACTGCTTGAAGAAGTTGTCTTCCAGAAACTGGCAGTAGGTCTGGGAGTTGAGCTTCACTTCATTCTCAACTCGAAAATGGCCATGGGCAGTTAGTTTGCAGCTTTTTTGCCCAACACGCTTCTTGCGACCCTGTTGGCTATTTGCCATGAAACGCTTGATTATTTGGTGATCACGCTTCAAAAGTTTTGCAATTTCAAGACTGCTGCATCACTCTGCAAGACATCTCACAATTTTGGACTTTTCGGATCCCGTCAAATCTCTCTTCTGACCCATTTTGCCTAAGGAAAGGCATTTGCCTTATAATTAAGCACACATTATATAGGGTGTTGATGTCATTACACCACACCACTCCTCATTACAGAGATGCACATCACCTGATTTACTTAATTGGTAGTTGGCTCTCAAGCCTATACAGCTTGGAGTAGGACAACATGTATAAAAAGTATCCTATCATCAACATACTAATTTGCCTAATAATTCTGCACACGGTGTACTTATATAATTGCTGAGTGGCTTGCGGTTCCGTCCAGATGTCTTACGGATCCCAGAATTCCAAGCAGCGGAAGTTCTCCAACCGCCATATTGGGATACCCAAGTGATGCCCACTCCCCCCCCCCTGCTTGCTCTCACCCCGGTATCGCTGTAGCACCAGCGGGACAGCGCCATAAGCCCGCCACACAGCCCCCGCCCATCCACCCAATATCCCCATCTACATCCCCGCCTCACCACTACACTCACCAGTGCCCGAGGCTATGACTATAGCCTGTGAATGCAGAAGGAGATGGGGTGAGAGCACATCTCACACCTGGCACCCCGTTCGCAGCCACCCCGCCTCCACACCACTGACTTACCAGAGGGGATGCAGGACCTGTGATAATGTCAAAGTCATGTGATCTGTCACATGACTGTCACATCACAGCTCCTGTAGTAAGTGCCGCACAGCAGCCAAGGACTGCAGCCAGGGGGGGCAGAGTGTGGAGGAGAGAGCAGAGTGCAGAGAGGGGACACAGAACGTGGAGGAGAGGGCAGAGGGTGGACACATACGTGGAGGGGATGGCAGAGTGCAGAGAAGGGCACAGAATGTGGAGGGGATGGCAGAGTGTGGAGGGGCAGAGGAGGGCACAGAACGTGGAGGGAAGTGCAGAGGGGGGCACAGAACATGGAGGGGATGGCAGAGTGTGGAGGGGAGTGCAGAGGGGGGCACAGAACGTGGAGGGGATGGCAGAGTGTGGAGGGGGGCAGAGGGGGAGCACAGAACATGAAGGGGAGGGCAGAGTGCAGAGGGGGTAGAGAACATGGAGGGGATAGCAGAGTGTGGATGGGGAGCAGAGTGCAGTGGGGGGCACAGAACATGGAGGGAAGGGCAGAGTGTGTAGGGGCCAGAGATAGTGCAGCCTGCTTAGTGCCCCCCTCAGTCCTACCTTCTCTGCCTGTCTGCACCCCCCATCTGCCTGCTCTCACGCCTGCTCTGCCCATTCTCGCACAACCCGCTCCTTGCTCCTGCACCTCCTGCTCTCCCACGTCCCGCAAGCTGCATTCTGCCACACCCGCACCCCGAACTCTACCCCTCTCTCCATACCCTGGTGCTCTGCCCTGCCTCACCCCTCGCTCACCTTCTCCCTTCTGCCCCCCCCCCCCCCACACCCCCACTCTGCCTGCTCTCACTCCCTGTGCTCTGCCTGCTCTGACGCCCCCGCTCTGCCTGCTCCCGAACTCCTCGCTCTGCCTGCTCTCACTCCCCGCATTCCTGCTACTCTCACACCAACCCCTACCCTGCCCGCTCTCGCACGCTGCACTCTGCCCACTCTCGCATCCCATGCTCTGCCCGCTCTCGCACCCCGTAGTCTGCCCGCTCACACTCTCTCGCTCTGTTTGCAGAGAGCAAAGGGGAAAAAATACAGGATAAGGGAGAAACTACACAGGGGGAGAGACGCCCGCCATCCCCAGCACTACAGAACCCACCCCCATCAAGATGTCACCGCCCACCCGATGCGATAGCATTGGGCTTCCATCTAGTATAGAATAATAGCTTAAAGGGAACCTGTCATGTGTAAAAGCGCTACTAACTTGTAAATAAGGGGTTAATCTGCAGGTTCATGGTGTTTGAAACCTGCCCAGTGCCTGCACATTGAACCCTGTGGCCGGGAAGAAGTTTACTGTAAACCCCCAGCAGCATTCAGGTTTCAGTCACAGAGAGGCACGGGTGTGAGTTCAGTCATTTCTCAGTGTATGAGGAGTGGCGGCTGTAACAGCGCCCCCTGCCCGAGGTTCTAGGTTCTAATGCTGAACAATTTGTCAGTGCGGAGAGCAAAGTTACAGCTGCTGCTCTCCATACCCAGAGCGGTAACTGAACCCACACCTGTGCCACCCCTATGACTGAAATACAAATGCTGCCAGTTGGATTCATTTTCTCCCAGCAGCGGGGTTTGATGTGCAGGGGCTGGGCAAGTTTCAAATGTAATTAACCTTCAAATTAACAGTGTTTATACACTTGACAGGTTCCCTTTAAGATCGTAAAAATAAATATATTTGATTCATGACCGAAAAAAAAATCCAAAAAATATATATACGTAATGAACCTGATTGAGTAAAATCTGGCTATAGTTGTCAAAAACCAAAGACCTATGGTCTTATAAAAGAAACATGAAGGAAATAATACAAAGGTGGACGTATACTGAGAACGAACATATCTAAAAGTCATATATCTCAATTTTATGATTAAAGCTATACGGGGTTAGGTTGTTAAGAGTGAAAATCCATCTGGACTATATACAGGATATATTACTGATATAGTCACCTACCCTCCATAGTCTTGGGACAACTTGTATACCAAAAACCTTATTCCTTTACAGGATTGGTTATGAACCTTGGAAACATGAATGTCCTTTATAACCTTTTTTGATGTTCTTTTGTTCTTGTAGATGACATTTGTTTTGTACGGCCCACTTATAGTTTTTACATGGGCACTCATTAGCATTTGTATCATCAACAGTAGAATATAATTTTATCTTAATCATGAAATGCTCAGTGCCATCCGAGTTAGTAAACTCTTCTAGAAGGACCTTGTCATCTGGCACTCCTTGCTACCAAAACAAACACCACAAGGTAATAACCCATTTAGAGGAATGTTGTGAAGGTATAGACTTATTGTGCTCGTCTGAACATAAACTTAGGTTGATTAGGGAGAAGTTCACCAATGGTCTTGTGTACAGATGGGCCGATATTTATGGGTAATTCTTCTAAATAGCCCATGATTATTCTGATACTGAGTAATAATCTGAACTTGATCAATTTGTTTCTGTGTGGTAAGGGGAAGTGAAGGCATTTTGGTAAAATGGATTGGATTTGCTCTAGGGATAGATTGTACTTTCCTCCTTGTAGTTCCGAACAAATCCACATCATAACCTTTAATCATGAATTGTTCTTTGAGAAACTCAGCTTCTGAAATGTTGTTGTAAACATGGGTACAATTTCTGTGGATGCGAGCAAATTGTCCCCTTGGAATTTTGGTAAGCCATATTGGAAGGTGACAGCTGGTGATGTGTATGAAGCTCTTGGAGTCTACTTCATTACAGTAGCTCTTGGTAGTCAGCTCATTGTGTTCCATAAGAACAATTGCATCTAGAATATTATTGCTGACTGAACTAAAAACAGGAGTGAATTCAAATCAAATGTCAGGATTGAAATCAATATTGTGTCATTGTGTCATGCCATGAGTAAGGGCATATCTGTCTTTAAACGGGTAGGTTTGTAATGAATCTCTAATTAATTATGGATAATCTCTATCACTTCCTTTTCCATTATTTTGCTGAACTTCCTCATCTTTTCATTGTCCTGATTATTAAAGTAGAACCCATGCATTATACTCATAGTACAGTAGCCTCTTATGACACTGAATACTAGGTCAGTTAGGTGAGTATGTCTGGACAGCCAATACTATCAATGTATTTTAAATCTGAAGCAGCAGATTGTTGTTACCAAATTTTACTCAGGTGCCATCCAATATTGCATTGCCCCAAAAATATTTATGATTTCCAATAAATATGAATAACAAATCATGAGCTGAACTAGAGTTGAGAGGACTAGGACAAGTGTTCTTATACATACTCCATACAAATTGTAACCATTACTGGTTTAAGGTACTGTGTCCAATGTAAATTCTTTATTAGGGCCCCAACTTACTATGAACCATTTTTGTCACATTAGCCTTCAATATACATTACATTTAAACGACATTGCCAAGCAATCTATTGGCCATCCGATAATCGATAGATGGGGTAATTTAGTCCCATTTGCCTCGCAACTGCTTGAACAACACGTCCACTCTGAGTTGTCCTCCCACCTCTCCTCCTGCATCCTCTTTGACTGCCTACAATCCGGCTTTCGTCCTCACCACTCCACTGAAACAGCCCAAACCAAAGTCACCTCTGAACTACTGACTACCAAGAGCAAGCGCTATAACTGTTCTCCTCCTCCTCGACCTGTCCGCCACCTTCGACACCGTTGACCACTCCTTCTTACTCCAGACACGGGCAGCACGGTGGCTCAAGTGGTTAGCACTGTAGCCTTTGCAGCACTGGGGTCTTGAGGTCCTGAGTTCAATTCCCACCAAGGACACTAAGGACAACATCTGCAAGGAGTTTGTATGTTCTCCCTGTGTTTGCGTGGGTTTCCTCCGGGCACTCCGGTTTCCTCCCACATTGTAAAGACATACTGATAGGATGTTTAGATTGTGAGCTCCAAGAGAGACAGCATTACTGATGTATGTAAAGTGCTATGGAATTAATAGCGCTATATAAATGAATAAATTATTATTAAATGAATAAATTATTCTGAAATCCCTTGACATCACTGAGCTAGCCCTCTCCTGGATCTCCTCTTATCTAACTGACCAGACCTTCACCATCACCCACTCCCATACCTTCTCTTCGCCCTACCCACTATCTGTCGGTGTCCCCCAAGGCTCGGTTCTGGGACCCCTACTTTTCTCCATTTACACCCTCGGCTTCAGACAACTCATCGAATCCCACGGCCTCCAGTACCATCTCTATGCCGATGACACCCAGATCTACCTCTCTGGAGCTGACATCACCTCCCTTTTATCCAAAAGTCCACAATGCCTGTCCGCAATCTCATCCTTCTTCTCTGCTTGCTTCCTCAAACTGAATATGGACAAAACTGAACTCATCGTCTTCCCCCCAAATCGCTCTCCCCCGCTACCAGACATATCCATCAAAGTCAAAGACTGCTCTCTCTGTCCAGTCCCCCATTCCAAGTGTCTGTGGGTGTCCTGCCACCTCCAGCTCAAAAACATTTCCCAGATTCGCTCTTTCCTTGATCATGACATGGCTAAGACACTTGTACATGCTCTCATCATTTCCCGCCTAGAGTACTGCAACCGGCCTCCCCACTTCCTCCCTCACACCTCTGAAATCTATTCTGAACTGCCTGACTCACTCATCTGTCTTCCCGCTACTCCTCTGTCTGTCCCCTCTGCCAAGCTCTCCACTGGCTCCCTACCCCTCAGAGATCCCACTTCAAAATCCTAACTTTAACGTGCAAAGCCATCCACAACCTATCCACCCATACATCTCAGAGATAGTCTCCCATTACCTACGCTCACGCAACCTGTGCTTATCCCAAAAGCTCCTTCTCTATTCCCCTCTCTTTTCCTCCTCTTACAACCGCATACAGGATTTCCCCCGTGCATCCGCTATCCTCTGGAACTCTCTTTCCCACCACATCAGACATTCACCTACCCTTCGATCCTTCAAAAGACACCTGAAGACCCACCTCTTCCAGCAGGCCTACAATCTGAAATGAGACTAGCACGCGCTTAGTTGGCGCTGACATTGCTGGATGCTGCTGTGTATGTTGTCTTTAAGAGGTGCATGGTTTATAGTTGATAAGGTCTTTGCCTCCTGTGTTGTGCTCCAGACCTGCATTCACTATTATATTCAACTGTTGGTTGAGGGGTTAATGTGTGACTAACCTGGAATCCCCTCCCCCTGGCTTTAAATAGCCTTCCCACTTCTTTGTCAGGTGCTGCTGATAGTTATTTGCTCTAGGTCTTGGTGCTGTGCTGATGCTTTCTGCTGGACTAAGTCTTTCCTTGGGAGAAGCTGTGATCCCTGACCCATGGATGGAGGTAGGGGCCCTCAGCCTAGGGATAATCAGGAGTTTTAGGGTACAGGGAGGTGGCTCGGAACTCCTCACCATCAGAGGTACCTCCGAGATCAGGGTGAACCAGGGACCCCAGCATCAGGGTCAGATTAGGATCTCCTGACCCCCTTTAACCCTTTCACCTACTTGTTACCTGATTCCCTTACCTTCCAAGCGTGACAGAGACACCGTCCGCCGCACTGTCTCATGATTCGGCACTGCCACCTCCTACTGTGTCCCGTCCAGTCACCCGTAAACTGTGAGCCTTCGAGGACAGGGTCCCACTCTCTCCTGTTTCTGTTTGTATTGAGTACATGAATGTATTGTACTTGTCCTCGTCTACCCTCCTACCATGTAAAGCGCCATGGAACTAATGGCACTATATAAATCTAATATATAAAGCTGAATGTGTATGTATGTATGTGTGTATGTATGTTTGTATGTATATCCGGGATTGGCATCTACACCGTCGCAACTACAGCTACAAAATTTTGCACAGTCACATATCTGGACCCCGAGAGCGTCATAGGCTATGTTGTGAGGTGAAATTTTAACCCTGCGCGTTCCAGTTCACCGAACAATTTTGGCCCTATCTACATAATGGGGAAAAAGGAAAAGGAAAAGGGTGGGAGGAAAATCGACAGCTGCCAGCTACAGCCACAAAATTTTGCACAGTCACACGTCTGGACCCCGAGAGCGTCATAGGCTATGTTGTGAGGCGAAATTTTAACCCTGCGCGTTCCAGTTCACCGAACAATTTTGGCCCTATCTACATAATGGGGAAAAAGGAAAAGGGTGGGAGGAAAATCGACAGCTGCCAGCTACAGCCACAAAATTTTGCACAGTCACAAGTCTGGACCCCGGGAGCATCATAGGCTATGTTGTGAGGTGAAATTTTAACCCCGCGCGTTCCAATTCACCAAACAATTTTTTCCCTATCATAATGGAGAGAAAGTGACAGTTACCAGTTGACAGTTGTGAATGAGAGGGGCTTAATGACAGCACCAAAGACTAACAGCATATACCAGCATATAGTCACTAAGGTGGGGCCCAGACATGGAATATTCACCACGCACGGGGACATGTATACACACCACATGCACACAAAGAGTAACAGCTAAGGTGGAGCCCCAACATTGGATACTCACCACGTACCCGAACACAAACACACACCACAAAGAGACACACACAACACAGAGACACACACCACACAGACACCCCCCCACAGGGACACACACACATACACACCCTATAGGGACCATGCACTCACCCCACAGAGACACACACACCACAGGGACATACACACATACACACCCCACAGGGACACAGAGACACACACACACCCCACAGGAACACACAGACCCCATAGGGATGAACACACACCACAGAGAAACCCCTCCCCCCAGAAGGACACACACCACAGGGACACCCCTCCCCCCCAAAAGGACACACACCACAGGGACCCCCCCACTGGGACACACGCACACCACTGACACACACACACACACACCCCAGGGACACACACACCACACAGACAGACACAGATGTGCACAAATCGCCTCACACAACTCGCCTCATATGTCTGGTATGTTTAATTTCCAAAAACAAACATCTGTCTATTATGTGTATGTGTAAGGTAACATATACTGCCCAGCCGGGGGGAGGGTTTACTATTGGCTGGAAATTTATCAGGCTGCCTATAGCAACCAATCACAGCTCAGCTTCTATTTTCCTACAGGTCATTAACATGACATATTCAAATTCTATTTTGTTATAGCTAACAGCAGTTATTTATTAACCCGAGCGTAGCCGGGTACTACAGCTAGTAAATAATAATAATAAAATAATTTAGTGGATGCCTATTAATATGTTTGTTTTAGAAAATAAATGTCTTTTTCTGATGACAGATGCTTAAAAAACAAAGTCACTTATGATTGTCTATTGAAAACAATGTTGCTTATTTATAACATATTGCACATTTTTGTTGAGGACCTACAACATGTGCCATATGAAGCATGACCCACTATTCCATTTACATATACTGTTGGTCTCTCATCAGTGGAATTAGAGTCTGATGGGCCCCGGTGCGAAATTTGGACCTGAGCCTCCTTCCCCCCGCCACCCATGCAAACACATACGTTGTAAGATGTATGGGCCCTTATAGCTTTCCTGGTATAAATGATAACCTTCCTGGTATATATGGTCCTTCTCCTTGTAATTGTGGTCCTCTGTCATGCTTAGGAGGACAGGTATTCAGATAACTAAATGATGTAATGGGCGAAGGGATCCAGGGAGCACTACACTGACCCTGGTTCGCCCTGCTCTCGGAGGTACCTCTGAAGGTGAGGAGGTCCAAGTCTCCACCCTATTTTCCTGAACTCCTGAATAGCCCTAGGCTGAGGGCCCCTACCTCCACCCACAGACCCGGAGTCACAGCTACTCCCAAGGCAAAGACTTCAGCCCAGCAGCAAGCATCTGCACAGCACAATGACCGAGAGTAAACTAACTCTATCAGTGGTGTCTGACAGAGGAGGGGGAAAGCTATTTAAAGCCAGAGGGAGGGGATTCCAGGTGAGTCACACCCGAGCCTCACATAAACCCCTCAACCAGCAGCTGAACATGATAGTGAGTGCAGCTCTGGAGTATAATACAAGAAGTAAGTCAGGACCAAGACCTTCACAATTGTACCTCATGAAGTTCATGAAGAAATGCGAACACAACACACACAGCAGCATTCAGCAAGGTCAGTGCAATCTAAGCGTGTGACATCCTCCTTGTATATACATGTCACCTTCCTGGTATATATGCTCCACCTCTTTGTATACATGGTCCTCCTTGTGTATATATGTTCTCTTCCCAGTATATATAGTCCTCTCCCTTGTATATATGTCTCTATCCTGGTTTAAATGGTCCTCATCCTTGTATATGTGTCCCAGTACTGTCCCTAATGCATAAGTGAAAACAACATTCCACCCACCTTTCCTCTGCTTCCACGTCGCCCGGTGTCCTCCCATAGCCAGTGCACAGTGGCTGGTCCAGCAGCTGACATCAGAGTCCTGGGGCCCGTGCATAACAGTGACATCACTCTCATGCATGGACACCTATCACTGCACCTATGACGGATCACAGCTTCTATGCGTGTGCCTGCAGCGTGTATCACAGTACAGGTACCTGATGGGTCTCCGCACTGTGATGCATTTCAGTTGGAACTGGGTCCTCTGCGAGGTCAAAGATCCAGCTGAAGCACCAGGCCCCAAATACAACTGGGGCGCCACCCCTGGGCTCCATTTGTATAACCCAGAACAGCAACGTAGTAAACAGTGTGTGTAAATATATATTGTATATACATTTTGTACTTTGATTTTTGGGCTTATTTTGGATCCAGACCTTTTTATATTGATGATTTTGTTTTCCCTTGACTGTTAACTTGTCATTTTGTTCTTAATGAATTACACAATTTATTTTGGTAAAGATTTTCAACTTGAATCTTTTGTATAACAAGAGTCGATGTGTGATTTAAGGGTTTCCTTAATTTTTTTAGCACAATATCATTATCAATATCTCCATGTAAAATGCATTTCTGATGTTTCTTGTCCATTCTTTATGCATGACCAGATGATTAGACCAATTTACACCAGCATCAATCTCTTCCATAAGTTTTAGCTCTCTGTCCTACTGTTCTTGAGATATTTGGAAGAAACAAAAATTAATTTAAAAGCAAATTATAATTTACAGCCAAATGACTGGACCATTATGCTCCAATGTTGTGATAGGTAAATCAGGCAGTTCTGAAGGCTGTAGATTCATCTGTCTTGAACATACTGTTCTCGAGATATTTACACACAAAAAATGGATCACAAATGCAAATATTAATTTACAGTTAAAACAACTTGACCAAATTGCCCAAAATTTGTCACATACAGTTAGGGCCAGAAATATTTGGACAGTGACACAATTTTTGCGAGTTGGGCTCTGCATGCCACCACATTGGATTTGAAATGAAACCTCTACAACAGAATTCAAGTGCAGATTGTAACGTTTAATTTGAAGGGTTGAACAAAAATATCTGATAGAAAATGTAGGAATTGTACACATTTCTTTACAAACACTCCACATTTTAGGAGGTCAAAAGTAATTGGACAAATAAACATAACCCAAACAAAATATTTTTATTGTCAATATTTTGTTGCGAATCCTTTGGAGGCAATCACTGCCTTAAGTCTGGAACCCATGGACATCACCAAACGCTGGGTTTCCTCCTTCTTAATGCTTTGCCAGGCCTTTACAGCCGCAGCCTTCAGGTCTTGCTTGTTTGTGGGTCTTTCCGTCTTAAGTCTGGATTTGAGCAAGTGAAATGCATGCTCAATTGGGTTAAGATCTGGTGATTGACTTGGCCATTGCAGAATGTTCCACTTTTTTGCACTCATGAACTCTTGGGTAGCTTTGGCTGTATGCTTGGGGTCATTGTCCATCTGTACTATGAAGCGCCGTCCAATTAACTTTGCAGCATTTGGCTGAATCTGGGCTGAAAGTATATCCCGGTACACTTCAGAATTCATCCGGCTACTCTTGTCTGCTGTTATGTCATCAATAAACACAAGTGACCAAGTGCCATTGAAAGCCATGCATGCCCATGCCATCACGTTGCCTCCACCATGTTTTACAGAGGGTGTGGTGTGCCTTAGATCATGTGCCGTTCCCTTTCTTCTCCAAACTTTTTTCTTCCCATCATTCTGGTACAGGTTGATCTTTGTCTCATCTGTCCATAGAATACTTTTCCAGAACTGAGCTGGCTTCTTGAGGTGTTTTTCAGCAAATTTAACTCTGGCCTGTCTATTTTTGGAATTGATGAATGGTTTGCATCTAGATGTGAACCCTTTGTATTTACTGTCATGGAGTCTTCTCTTTACTGTTGACTTAGAGACAGATACACCTACTTCACTGAGAGTGTTCTGGACTTCAGTTGATGTTGTGAACGGGTTCTTCTTCACCAAATAAAGTATGCGGCGATCATCCACCACTGTTGTCATCCGTGGACGCCCAGGCCTTTTAGAGTTCCCAAGCTCACCAGTCAATTCCTTTTTTCTCAGAATGTACCCAACTGTTGATTTTGCTACTCCAAGCATGTCTGCTATCTCTCTGATGGTTTTTTTCTTTTTTTTCAGCCTCAGGATGTTCTGCTTCACCTCAATTGAGAGTTCCTTTGACCGCATGTTGTCTGGTCACAGCAACAGCTTCGAAATGCAAAACCACACACTTGGAATCCACCCCTGACCTTTTAACTACTTCATTGATTACAGGTTAACGAGGGAGACGCCTTCAGAGTTAATTGCAGCCCTTAGAGTCCATTGTCCAATTACTTTTGGTCCCTTGAAAAAGAGGAGGCTATGCATTACAGAGCTATAATTCCTAAACCCTTTCTCCGATTTGGATGTGGAAACTCTCATATTGCAGCTGGGAGTGTGCACTTTCAGCCCATATTATTTATATAATTGTATTTCTGAACATGTTTTTGTAAACAGCTAAAATAACAAAACTTGTGTCACTGTCCAAATATTTCTGGCCCTAACTGTAGGTAAATCAAGTGTGGCGCCCCTGCGACCAGGGTGGCCACAGGTAAGAACTGCAGCCAGGAAGATGGAGACAGTTTTGTACAAACACCTTCACAAACACACCCACAGACACAAGACTCAACCCGCATCCCGGGACTCTAGGCGGGCAAGGGGTGGAAGGGCCAGTCACAGTAGGTGGGCAAGGTGACGGACCAGGTACATAAGGGGAAAAGCAGGAAGTAGTAGTTAGTAGGCCAGAGGGTGCTGAGCAGCAAAGACCAAGAGTAAAGACCAGTAAAAACTGAGGAGAACTGAGCACCGGACCAGTACAGATGGGTCCAAGGAAAACGGCAGCGGTGTCAGAGGACGACAAGAGGAAGGATCCCCTTTGTATGCCATAGTTACACGGGTAGGAAAGAGCCTGTTGATCCCCTGAAATATAGGGATACTGGAAGGCTAGGTTGGCACCAGAGAGTTGGATCTGAGGTGACCGTAGCTACAAGCCGGATCACAGACATACCGACAGGGAACTCAGATTCCAAGTCTGATCTCCTAACACACATGCAGGAGGTAGAGTGACATATAGGGTTCAGAGCTTGCTACCCACACATAGGGAGAAGCCAAACAAGAACCCGAGTCACCTACCATACAGCACACTGGGGAAGAGAAGGTTAGAAGAGCCTGAAAGGAAACAAGAAGGAGAAGGGTCTAGGACAGAAACCTGGCTGCAGTAGGGTCAATTGCAAGTGTGGAGTTTAACTTGTAAAAGACTGTACAACTGTGTGAACTGTAGTGTGAAGAACTTAAGTAAACCTGGTGAACCCTGCCAGTGTCTCCAGTGTGTGATTCCCTGCATGTTATACTGCTTTCCACCCTGTCAGGGGCAGCCCGACCCACAGCGGGCTCATCTTCCGGCTGCAGCACCATCCATCCTACTGGCAGAAGTAAGTAGAAGCGGTGGTCCCCTCACTGACCACAACCCGTGGGTGGCGTCACGACTATCCCTGTAAATAACTCCTTTTACTTGTGGGCTCGGGACACGGTCCGGACCAAGACTGCCATGATAACCCCCGTAATACCCTGGTCCGGTACCGAGTACCTCGTCCCAGTGGGCTCCACACAATCACTTCTGAAGATTTTACATCAGATTTCCGGTATCTAGGACCCATCGCCGACTCCAGATTTTTCTTGGCCCCGGGCAAAAGAGTCTCAGGGGGTCCCTTTAACACTCACACAGCACTGCTACATGCCCTATACATGCACAAACAGACACACAAAGCTCTGCTACATGAACACTACATACCCAGCTCTGCTACATGTACAATACATACACATACAAACACACACAAAGCTCTGTTTCATGCACATACAAACACACAGCTCTGCTCATGTGTACAATACATGCACATACAAACACACATAGCTCTGCTACATGCACATTCAAGCACAGCTCTGTTACATGCACATACAGATACACACACAGCTCTACTGCATGCACAATACATGCACATACAAACACACACAAAGCTCTGTTTCATGCACATACAAACACACAGCTCTGCTCATGTGTACAATACATGCACATACAAATACACAGCTCTGCTACATGCACAAACACACAGCTCTGTTACATGCACATACAGATACACAAACAGCTCTGCTACATGGACACTATGTACTCAGCCCTGCTCCATGTACAATATATGCACATACAAACACACACAACTGTTACATGCACAATAAATGCACATACAGATACACATACAGATATACACATAGACATACACACACAGATATACACACATACAGATAGACACAAAAATATGCAGATATACACACACAGGCACACACACATACAGATATACACACATGCAGATATATACACACAGGCATCCACACGCATTCAGATATACACACACACATTCAGATATACACACACACATACAGATATACAGACACACATACAGATATTCACACAGACACACATACAGATATAGACACACATACAGATATACACACACATTCAGATATACAGTTGTGGCCAAAAGTATTGACACCCCTGCAATTCTGTCAGATAATACTCAGTTTCTTCCTGAAAATGATAGCAATCACAAATTCTTTGGTATTATTATCTTCATTTAATTTGTCTTCAATGAAAAAACACAAAAAGAATTGTCCTAAAGCGAAATTGGATATAATTCCACACCAAACATAAAAAAGGGGTGGACAAAAGTATTGGCACTGGTAGAAAAATCATGTGATGCTTCTCTAATTTGTGTAATTAACAGCACCTGTAGCTTACCTGTGGCAACTAACAGGTGTTGGGAATAACTAAATCACACTTGCAGCCAGTTGACATGGATTCAAGTTGACTCAACCTCTGTCCTGTGTCCTTGTATGTACCACATTGAGCATGGAGAAAAGAAAGAAGACCAAAGAACTGTCTGAGGACTTGAGAAACCAAATTGTGAGGAAGCATGAGCAATCTCAAGGCTACAAGTCCATCTCCAAAGACCTGAATGTTCCTGTGTCTACCGTGCGCAGTGTCATCAAGAAGTTTAAAGCCCATGGCACTGTGGCTAACCTCCCTAGATGTGGACGAAAAGGAAAAATTGACAAGAGATTTCAACGCAAGATTGTGCGGATGGTGGATAAAGAACCTCGACTAACATCCAAAGTTCAAGCTGCCCTGCAGTTCGAGGGTACAACAGTGTCAACCCGTACTATCCATTGGCGTCTGAATGAAAAGGACTGTATGGTAGGATACCCAGGAAGACCTCACTTCTTACCCCCGAGACATAAAAAAGCCAGGCTGGAGATTGGCAAAACCTACCTGAGAAAGCCTAAAACATTTTGGAAGAATGTTCTCTGGACAGATGAGACAAAAGTAGAGCTTTTTGGGCAAAGGCATCAACATAGAGTTTACAGGAGAAAAAAAGAGGCATTCAAAGAAAAGAACACGGTCCCTACAGTCAAACATGGCGGAGGTTCCCTAATGTTTTCGGGTTGCTTTGCTGCCTCTGGCACTGGACTGCTTGACCGTGTGCATGGCATTATGAAGTCTGAAGACTACCAACAAATTTTGCAGCATAATGTAAGCCCAGTGTGAGAAAGCTGGGTCTCCCTCAGAGGTCATGGGTCTTCCAGCAGGACAATGACCCAAAACACACTTCAAAAAGCACTAGAAAATGGTTTGAGAGAAAGCACTGGAGACTTCTAAGGTGGCCAGCAATGAGTCCAGACCTGAATCCAATAGAACACCTGTGGAGAGATCTAAAAATGGCAGTTTGGAGAAGGCACCCTTCAAATATCAGGGACCTGGAGCAGTTTGCCAAAGAAGAATGGTCTAAAATTCCAGCAGAGCATTGTAAGAAACTCATTGATGGTTACCGGAAGCAGTTGATCGCAGTTATTTTGGCTAAAGGTTGTGCAACCAAGTATTAGGCTGAGGGTGCCAATACTTTTGTCTGGCCCATTTTTGGAGTTTTGTGTGAAATGATCAATGTTTTGCTTTTTGCTTCATTTTCTTTTGTGTTTTTTCATTGAAGACAAATTAAATGAAGATAATAATTCCAAAGAATTTTTGATTGCAATCATTTTCAGGAAGAAACTGAGTATTATCTGACATAATTGCAGGGGTGTCAATACTTTTGGCCACAACTGTATAGACACACATACAGATATACAGACACACATAAAGATATACACACATGCATATATATATACAGACACATATATAGATAGATATACACACAGACACACACCTACAGATATACACAAATACATACAGATATACAGACACATATAATAATAATAATAATTTTTATTTATATAGCGCCAACATATTCCGCAGCGCTTCACAATACAAAGTTCACATTTAAACAATCATAAAAAACAATTAGAAAATACAATACAATGCCAAGAACAATACAATACAAAGCATAATATAATACAATAATTAGAGCAAAAAATGGCAGCCCTGCTCATAAGAGCTTACAATCTAACAATGAGGTGGGGGTGACAAGGTACAGGTGCTTATTTACAATGATGGTATAGTCAACTTGAGGAGATGGGGAACAGATAGGAGCAGAATAAGTGGCCACAACCTATTATTTGTGATCCACTTGAGACGGCACGGATAGGCTATGTCTAGATGACTGACTAGGGATCATGATAGGTGCCCTAAAAAGATGTGTTTTTAGGGATCGCCTCAAACTGTCTAAGTTGTGGATACACCTAATTTCTTGGGGTACAGCATTCCAAAGAATTGGTGCGGCTTGGGGGAAGTCTTGGAGCCGGGAGTGGGAGGTTCAGATTAATGCAGAAGTGAGTCTAAAGTCTCTTCCAGAGCGAAGAGAACAGATGGGGTGATAGACAGAGATGAGGGAGGAGATGTATGGGGGTGCGGCACTGTGAATAGCTTTGTGGGTGAGAACAAGCAGTTTGAAATGGATCCTATAGTGTACAGGCAGCCAGTGTAATGACTGGCATAAAGCAGAAGCGTCTGAGTAACGATTAGCTAGATAGGTAATCCTGGCTGCTGCATTAAGGATGGTCTGGAGAGGGGACAGTCTAGTGCGGAGGAGGCCAACTAGGAGAGAATTACAATAGTCAAGGCTGGAGTGAATCAGGGCCACAGTGAGGGTTTTTGTGGCTTCCAAGGTGAGAAAGGGGCGAATTCTGGAGATGTTATTCAGGTTCAAGCGGCAAGAGCGGGCGAGAGATTGTATATATGGGGCGAAGGAAAGATCAGAGTCAAACATAACACCCAGACAGGGAGCCTGCTGACAAGGCACTATTGTGGTGCCGAACACTGAGAGAGAGATGTCATATTTAGGGAGGTTAGTGGAGGGCGGGACCAGAAGTAGTTCAGTTTTGAAAAAATTAAGTTTCAGATAGCGAGCGTACATGATATTGGAAACTGCGGTTAGACAGTCATTGGTGTTCTTTATTAGAGCGGGAGTAAGGTCAGGGGAAGAAGTGTACATATACAGATATACACACAGACACACACATACAGATATACACACACATACAAATATACACACACATACAGATATACACACACATACACATACACACAGATATGACACACAGATATGCACACATAGATATATACACACACAGACACACACACACACACCACATACAGACAACATACATACAGATACATGCACACATACAGCTACACACACATATTTCCTCATCCAGCTTTTCTTGATCGGTGCCCAGCAGAAGAGAGGAGCAAATGAGAGCTGCAAGGAGGCTGCAGAAGGTGAGCTGATGCAGGTTCTTCTAGAACCTTGATTTTAGTCATGTGATCAGTCACATGACTGAACTGGTAGGTCCTTCAGCCTCAGTTCAGCTCCCGGGGCTTTCTCTCCTGCTGTGTACCGATCACATAGGTCAGTGCAGAGCAGAAGAGAGAGAGAGAAGGCAGCTGTCTGTGAGCTGGTCTCCTCACTGCATCCGCTCACAGACAGCTGTGGGCACTCTCACTTCTTCAGGGCCCCGACACCTGCCCGGGTATGCCAGGTGCTGACGCCGGGCCTGCTAGGACCTGCCGTTCTTGGCATACTCACCAAAAAACTAAATACAAAAGTGTTCTTGAGATATTTGACAAATAATGGCACACAAATATTAACATAAGGCCAAACGAGTAGACCCATTCCCTTTCAATTTGGCACATCAGTAAATCAGACACTTCAGAAATTTTTAGAATGGATTTCAGCTCTCCAGGACTGACTGTTGAAAAAAAAACTGAATACAAAATAAAGATTAATTTACAGACAAACCTCTAAACCAATCTAAAATGCCCAAGTTAGGCACATAGGTGCTAGTGCACTAAAACTCAATCTAAAATATTCCAAAGTGACAAGTTTCCCTACCTGCGAACAAAGAATGCGCATATAGGGTCTTATCTCAATTAAACACTTTCGCTCAGCGATGTGGAATTGCTCACCTTTGTCAGTTGTGATCACCCACAACTGGTAGAAAAGCGTTATGGCAGCTGCTGCAGGGACCGCACTCCCACAGGAAACCGTGGTTGTGATACAAAAGTTCTTTGGACGAAGTGCCTCAATGCCCGCGCTGCTGCTACAGGACCAAAGGAACCGAGACACAGGAATGTCTGGATCAGCAAAAGCCTTTATTTTCCGACGCGTTTCGGAGCCTCCTACCGAGCTCCTTCCTTAGGGAACATCTTGCAGCGTTCATGATCTAAATTTTATGAGTCTGTGTATTTGAATAATTAATTAAAAGGGGGAGGGGTGTTCAAAATAATAGCAGTGTGGAGCAGTGTGGAGTTCAATTAGTGAGGTCAATCTTTCTGTGAAGAAACAGGTGTGAATTAGGTGGCACTTTTTTCTAGGGATGAAGCCAGCCAATGTTGTACATGTATTTCTCCTTGAAAGCTTGAGAAATTTGGGTCGTTTGAGACGTTGTTCAGAAGAACAGTTTACTTTGATTAAAAAAATTGATTGGAGAGGGTAAAACTTAAAAACCTACAATGAAGTGCAGACATTGATAGGCTGTTCAGCTAAAATGATCTCCAATGCTTTAAAATGGAATGCAAAACCAAAGAGATATGGAAGAAAATGGAAGACTACCATTTGAATGGATGGAAGAATAGCCAGAATATCAAAGGCTCAGCCATTGATCAGCTCCAGGATGATCAAAGACAGTCTTAAGTTACCTGTGAGAACAGTGACAGAAGACGCCTGTGTGAATCTAATCTATTAGCAAGACGTCCTGCAAAGTTCCACTGTTAAAAAAAAGACATGTACTGAAGCAGATACAATTTGCCAATGAACACATCAACTGGCCTAAAGAGAAGTGAAGAAACATTTTGTGGACTGATGAAAGTAAAATTTTTCTTTTGGGGTCCAATAGCTGCAGACAATTCGTCAGACGCCCTCAAAATTCTGAAGTCAAGCCACAGTGCACTCTGATTACAGTGAAGCAAGGTGGTGCCAGCATCATGATATGGGCATGTTTCTCTTAATATAATGCCAGGCCTATTTACTGCATACCAGGGACCATGGACCACTTTGCATACATCAAAATACTTGAAGAGGACATGTTGCCCTATGCTGAAGAGGAAATGTCCTTGAAATGTATGTTTCAAAAAGACAATGACACTAAATATACCAGTAAACTAGCAAAATCTTGGTTCCAGCCCAACAAAATTGAGGGTATGGAGTGCCTTATGGAGTGACATCAAAAATGCCGTTTCTGAGGCAAAATCAACAAATGCAAATAAATTGTGGGATGTAGTCATAGCATCCTGGGCTGGAATAACAGTTTCCGGAAGTTAGTTGACTCTATGCAAAATACAGTAGATGTGAAGCAGTTCTAAAAAAAATTGAGGTTATACAACACTATATCAGGTTAGTAACTCTCAGGAATGCTAAAACCTAAAAAAAAGAAAAGAGTACATATTTTGAGTTTGTAAAGACAAAAGCAGATGCTGCTATTTTTTTGAACAACCCAATGTTCATTTTTTGTTATTTTCTGTAAATTCTTCAAAAACATTGTGCAATGTTCCCAATGCATGGAAATAAAAACTACAGTATTATAAAGATTTTGGGCTTAACTGTTCATGAACACACTGCTATTATTTTGAACACAGCTGTATGTCTTTGAAGTGTGGAAGTAAACTGGAGTACCAAGAAGAAACCCACACAAACATGGGGAGAACAAACTCAGATGTTGTAAACTGCTCAAAAAAATGTGGAATCACATAAATCATACATCAAATCTTGATGAACAAAATCTTGATTTACTAAAATAAAAAATAAATAAAAATAAGTAAAAATGTAAAACACAGGCAGATAAAGTTTTCATGAACTTTATCACAGCAGCTTGAAAATATATCTTTCTACTGTGTTTGCCATTAGACAGAAAAATATTTAAAACTAAGAGTACTCACCCTTAAAGGGAATCTGTCATGTGAAAAAAAACACTATTAACTGGTAGATATTTGCTTAATCTACAGGTTAATAGTGTTCTAAAACTGCCCGGAAATTGTACTGAAAGCCTGGCTACCACGAGGAAATTCATTTTTGTTCCTCCCAGCAGCCTTAGGCTTTAAGTCTGTCACGTTGGAACTGTTTGTAGTCTCCTGAAAGCTCCAAAATGGCTTCCACAAACAGGCTTGGTGCAAGCTGTTTGGTTCCCAGAATCTAAGCATTGCCATGGCATTCACCCTTTAACCTCCGTACAGGAATCTGGAGTTACACAGGGGTTCCTGGACAAGGGCCACAGAGTCAGCTGCATTTCGGTGGTGCAAGTTGGCAAGAAGGATAGTTGCCTGGTCAGAATCAGGAGTTCACATCAGGGACAAAATC
Source organism: Allobates femoralis (assembly GCA_033576535.1). Lineage (NCBI taxonomy): Eukaryota > Metazoa > Chordata > Amphibia > Anura > Aromobatidae > Allobates > Allobates femoralis. Next base: position 237,933,256 of record JARQOC010000005.1, on the reverse strand, counting down.
GTAAAGCAAGTAAGTGTGTTATCAGAAATCAAGCCGAGGTCAAATAACAGGAGAAATCAGAACAACCAACAAGATCAGAGCTCAGCAGTATTTAGTAGGACAACAATACTATTGACTGGTAGTGGAAGCTGGCTCTCTCAAAAAATGAGAAAAGTATTCTTGGAGTGATACCTTTATCAGCTAAATTAAGAAATTATATTAGCAAGCCTTCATAGCTCAAAAGGCCCCTTCATCAAGCTGGAAAAGTCCCACTTGGTGCTGATGATGCACTCCCAGGGCCATGTGGCACTTGGAACCAGGCTTTGCTACTTCTGGTGGAATCACAGGGGTCGAGACCCGGCTCTGTGACCTTGGGCGTCAGATTAAAGTTCGGAAATGGTGGTTGTCGTGATGCCACCCATGGTGTTCGCTTTTTATTGGCCGACGCTGCGGGACAGTACCTCTGGGGATTATGGGATCACAGCTATGATAGTATCACTCCCCATGGATGGAGCGGTTCCCCAGGGCAACCGGTGTAGTATGCGGTGATGGCAGGCCGCAGGATTCTTCAGGTGGAGGGCAGCGGACGGGCCTTACTGGGCAGGCTCTCCGCGGCCCGCTTGGCGTAGCAGTCAGTCGTTCTGCAGGCCTGTGAACAGACAGTCTCACACACCACTTCTGAGTTCTATACCTGGTTTACTTAGCGTTCACCTCAGCAATGCTGCCGGGTACTGTTTCTTGCCAAGTCTCAGTCCAGATAGTCCTCAAAGAACCGTGAAAGCTAGTGTCACGCGCTGACATTGCTGGATGCTGCTGTGTATGTGTTTGTCTTTAAGAGCTGCATGGTTGATAGTTGTGAAGGTTCTGGCCGCCTGTGTTGGGCTCCAAAACTGAATTCACTGTTAGGTTCAACTGCTGGTTGAGGTTGAGGGGTTAATGTGTGACTCACCTGAACTCCCCTGCCCCTAGCCCTTAAGTAGCCTCTCCTTCCACCAGGTGGTGCTGCTGATGGAGTTTCACTCTATGCCTGGAAGCCGTGCTGTGCTGACCTGTGTGTTTGTGTGGCTGATGTCCTTTATGTTGGAGTTGCTGTATCCCGGTTCTGTGGAGGGAGGTGAGGGGGGAATAGCGCAGGGCTGGTGGAGGAGTTTTAGGGAGAGGTTGGAGGCCTGAACCTTCTCACCATCAGATACCTTCGGGATCAGGGCCATTCAGGGTTTCCAGACTAGGGTCAGACTAGTCTTCCCTGGTCACCCTGCCCATAACTGCCATTCCCTCATCAGGATTCTCACTACACAGTGACAGCTAGTCCAAGACACCTCTTTATGTTCCTTTCTCTCACGGCTTGCTTTCCTCAGCGCTGACTGTCCGCCTATCTCCTGGATGCACTTCCACACACAGTGTGGTGGTCAGGCAGTTTTAGAATGCTATAACCTGCAGATTAACCTCATATCTCAAGATTAATTGCATTTTTTCACAAGACATGTTCCCTTTAATGGCTAACTGAAATGATGGCAACAAATAGCCAGTCTCTTCATCAGACAAAGTTTTACAAAAAATCTGAAGAATCACATATTTATACCAAAACATCCAAAAGGTGTAGTGTTAAGACAAGTGATGTGAAACAGAACTATCGATATGGGAAAGGGCAAAACATGTTTTGACAAGAAAAATAGGTTCAGGTGCTCATAGATAGGATATGTGAAAATTTTACTGTCCACTGATGTAAGTCTGGTCCATGACTGTGATGTTTAGACTGAGTTCTGAGGAGGACATTTTTTAACCCCTTCACGACAATTGATGTAACTACAGTCCCTGACAAATGTTATGTCGCTTATCCATGTTATGTAAATAAAAGCTTCTAGCCTGATGTTAAATTCATCCATTGGTTTTATAAATTACTCTTTTGAAAGCTGAAATCCTCTGAAATGTGATTTAGGTTAAGAAAATAAATTGGCATCAATACTGAAATTTTGATCATTTAATGAACACAAAATGGTCAGATTTTGGCAAGACAAAAGTTTTGTCACCCACAGAAAGTAATGTGATATTCAAATAATTAACTTAAAATACAAATATATATGCTGCATAACATTGGTGAATGAAGTTGTGGTGCTATTAGAGTCATATTTAATATTTTGCGTGACTTCCATGAGCTTGAAGGACTGCATCCATGAGGTTCAACAATGATTCATACAATTTATTAATGAAGTCATCAGGAATAGCAAAGAATACAGTCTTACATGCCTCCCAGAGTTCATCTAGATTCTTTGGTTTTGTCTTTCAAGCTTCCTCTTTCATCCTACCCCAAACATGCTCAATGATGTTCATGTCTGGTGACTGGGCTGGCCAGTCCTTGAGCACCTTGATATTTTTTGTCTGGAGGAACTTTGTTGTAGAGATGGATGTATGAGATGGAGCACCATCCTGCTGCAGAATTTGACCCTTTTTATGATTTGGAATGTAATGGTACCTTTACACGCCGCTACCGAAGGTTAGAAACCACCAGGTGTCAGACACAATTGTAACTTGTACCTTCAAAACACCGCAAGGTAGCGTAATTCAGGTTGTTGCCACCGGTCTGTCGACACCTGTCTTTCAGCCGTGCTCAAAAACAAGTAGGTATAAACCCTATGGTAGCGGCGTGTAATCGAGGAACAGGAAGGTATTTTCGACACCTAGTGAACTCCCTGGGGCGTGACACAGCCTCCAGGATACCGCGCCCCATCAGCGATCATTGATGGAAGCTCCTGCATTACGATTGGTTGTCCCTGCATAGGGCGGCATATTTAAGGAGATGACCAGTCACACTACACAATTGCAATAGTATCATGTAGTAGCCAGCCTTCCTGCGCTGGCTGGCCAATCATGATGCTATTGCATTGTTCAGTCACCGTACGAACGTCTCGTAATCCACAACTCTGGCACGCCTATGTGTTGTCCCTGCTGCCCCAGGTCCGCCCATATTCCCTTGTGGTAGCGGCGTGTAAATCAGGGAAGGTGCTCTACAGAAGGTAACCTGCGGCACCCGTCGGTGCTCCCAGGAATTGAAAAAACCTATTGTGGAGCACCTTGTAGCGGCGTGTAATTGCGGTATCAGGTACCGTTAGGAACCGTTGAAACGTGCACGTGCACGTGCGACACCCGGTGGTTTCTAACCTTCGGTAGCGGCGTGGAAAGGTACCATAAGAAGTAGCTAATACTTCTTGACATTTTAGGCTATTGATATTTCCTTCCACCTTGCAAATGTTTCGCACAAACCCATACTGAATGTAACCTCAGACCATGATCTTTCCACCACCTAATTTGGATCCATACAGGCTCCAGTAGGTCTTCTGCAGTATTTGCGGCAGCTGTGGTGTAATTCTACTGAAGATTCATCAGAGAAATCCACCTTCTGCCACTTTTCCAGTGTCCAACTGTTAAGCAGACTGTGGAACTTTGCAAATGCCACACGTTTTTTATTTGCCTTTTGTTTAGTGCTGGCTTCTGGGTACTGATTCGACCATGGAGGTTATTTCGAGACAGAATCTTACAAACTGTTCTAGTTGACACAGGGACTTGAGGTGACCAGGCCTGTTGGAGCTCTGCTGCAATAGAAGAGGGGCTTGCTTTGGATTTTCTAATCAACAAATGTTCCTCCTGAGCAGTTGTCTTGCGGAGTCTGCTGGACCTGGGCTTGTCAAACACATCCTCAGCCTCTTCAAATCTTTTTTTAATTCTTTGTACTTGACGTTGAGACACATTAAATGTGCCAGCCACCTCTTCAGTGGATCTGGTCTTCAGCCTCTTGATAATCAAGGCTTTGCTCGCAAGGTGGATTTTTGGCATGTTGTCAGAGCTCAAGTTGCAGTTCAAATGAAGGTCTGGGGTGCTGGGTTTCCTTTTATAAACACACACTAATTAACCGATCACTTATGGAGCACAGGTGAGGATGTAAACTAGGATTGGGTGCATTATATGACCAGGCAACAAAACTTTTGTCTTGCCAATATCTGACTATTCTGTGTTCATTAAATGATCAATATTTCAGCATAGATGCCAATTTATTTTCTTGACCTAAACCACATTTGTGAGGGTTTCATCAGCTTCCAAAAGAGTAATTTATAAAACCAATGGATGAATTTAACGTCAGGTTATAAGCTTTTATTTACATAACATGGATAAGCGACATAAATTTTGTCAGGGACTGTATACATCTTGGAAGAGGGGTTGCTCCAGACCAAGGACAGATAGATTCATCATCGCAATATTGCAGGCACATCGGCTGGCCCGCACGATGATCCACCGGGTCTCTGGCTGATGCCACAGCTCTCACAGCCAGTGTCAGTCCCTGTGCCGTCCCTGGCTGTTTAACCCCTTAAATTCCACAATCGATATCGATCAAGGCACTTAGAGGATTAAGATAGGGAACACACTCCCTCTCAACTCCACTTGGTGCGCCAACGATGTAATTACGAGGGCCCAATCGTCACCATGGTGACCCGAGTCATCATTACGACTTCTGGGCCACGTGACTATGAGAAGCCTCAGGAAACAAGACTGCCGCATGATCTCTAGGGCTTCTGACAGCGCAGCTCTGACAGCTGCACTGTATTTTAATGATTGAGCATTGCAATACAGTGCAGCTGCAATCAGATCTGTAATAGGTGACGTCTCATAAAAGGACCGAGTAAAAAAGTGAAAAACTAAATTTAAAAAACATAAGCTCTAGAAAATAAAGAACAAAAATAATAAAAAAAATAAATATTCAAATAAATAGTTATGTTTATGTAAAAACTACTACACATATTTGGTATCTCTGCATCCATAACAACCTGCTCTATAAAAATATCACACTATTTAACCACTTCAGTGAATATTGTAAAAAAAAAGGATAAAAGAGCAAGACTGATGTATTTTTATAAAGCTGACAAAAAAGTAGAATAAAACGTGATCCTGCAAAAATCAAGCCCCATACAGCTCCATTAAGTGAAAAAATAAAAAAGCTATCAGAATACAGCAATGCAAAAACTTTTTTTTCTATAACATAATATTTATGGTGCAAAAGTGATAAAACGTAAAAGAAAAACTAAATGAATGTAAAATCGCTTTAATCATTCTGTTACCAAGAATAAAGATGTCTTATCATTTTTATGATACGGTGAACAGTGTAAAAGAAACCACTTCCTTAAAGCCCCAGTCACACATAACGATATCGTTAGAGAGATCGTTGTAACTGTGACGTTACAACGATCTCTCCAGCGATATCGTTATGTGTGACACTTTGCAGCGATCAGGCCCCTGCTGTGAGGTCGCTGATCGCTGCAAAGTGCTGTGGGTCATTTTTAGATCGTTGGTTTCCCGCTGGTCAGCACGCATCGCTGCGTGTGACTGCAAGAAACCAGCGATCTGTGACCTCACAGGGCTGGTTACTATGGTAAACACCGGGTATCCAGGCAGCGCGTGCTGTCTAGATATCAGGCGTTTACCATGGTTACCAGCGTCCTCCCTGCTTAGCACTGCCTGTAAGCAGGGAGAACGCTGGTAACTATGATAAACAGCGGGTATCTAGGCAGCGCGCGTTGCTTGGATACCCGGTGTTTATGATAGTTACCAGCGTTCTCCCTGCTTACAGGCAGCTCTAAGCAGGGAGAACGCTGGTAACTATGATAAACAGCGGGTATCCAGGCAGCGCGCGCTGCCTGGATACCCCGCTGTTTATCATAGTTACCAGCATTCTCCCTGCTTAGCACTGCCTATAAGGCAGCGCTAAGCAGGGAGCGATGTCGGAGGTGGCTCCCATGGCCTGATCGCTGGGGAGATCTGCCTGTTTGACAGCTCCCCAGCGATCAGGTAACGACGCTCCAGCGATCCCGGCAGGTCGTTATCGCTGTTGGGATCGTTGGAGCAATCGTTATGTGTGACAGCACCTTAACTGCTGTTTCTTCTTGATTCTGCCTTAAAAAAAGCAGAATAGAAAGTGATCAAAAAACATTTTGTGGCCCAAAATGGTACTAATAAAAACTCCAATTCATCCCGCCAAAAACAAGCCTTCACATGACTGTTGGCAGAAAACTAAAAAAGTATAGCCTTCACAATTCAGTGATGCAAAAAAAACTTTATTTTGTAAAAAAAAAAAAAAAAAAAAAAAAAATTTTTGCGTGATAGTAGCCAAACCTAAAAAAATATACAAATCTGGTATCGCTGTTTGAGTAAGTCTGCTGCCTCATTAGTGAATGGCTCCAACAGGGGTTTCACCTGAATCTTCTGTTTCAGAGATGAAGCTGGAGATGTAGATTAAAATCCCAATGTAAGTGCTCAGCATAGAGCACTGGATAAATGTGAACTGATCCAAGATGGTCTGTACCCTAAATTGCCACCAATAGCATTCAACTCAACCCACAAAAAAACAAGTCCTCATTCAAATCCACCATCTGTTAACGAAATAATAGGGGACTTCAATGTTAAGGTACCTTTACACGCCGCCACTGTGCCTAGCAACAGGTATCCACTGCACGTGCACGCGCACGTTTTTAACAGTGGATACCAATCGCTGTTGCCGCATATACACGCCGCCATTACATTCTCCACTGAAGGTATCTTTGTTCCCCGGAAGTGCCGACAGGTGCCACGGCTAACTTCCTGTTGAATACCTTCCCTGCTTTACACGCCGCTACCACAAAGGAATATGGGCGTACATATTTTGCGCAGTAAGTACATAGGCGTCACAGAGTTGTGTATTCCGTGATGCACAAGCATTGATTGGACAACGCAATAGTGTCATGATTGGCCAGGCTGCGCAGGAAGGCTGGCTAATACATGACGCCATTGCAATTGTGGACTGTGAATGGATAGCTCTTTAAATATGGCGCCCTGTGAAGGGACAGACAATGGTTACACAGTAGCTCCCACCAATGATCGCTGATGGGGCATGGTATCCATGACGCCGTGGCACGCCCCTGGGAGTTCACTAGGCGACGCAACATTCATGCCTGTGCCCCGTTTAGACGCCACTACCATGGCAATTGTGCCTTTCTGTTGCCTTCATTTTTTGAGCACGGCTCAGCAACAGGTATCTGAGTCAACTGCAGGACACCGGAAGGAACTGCCCTATTTACACGCCACCATTTCGTAGCAATTTCATGGCAACAGGCACAATTATTCCCCAGTGTCTGGCAGTTGCTACCTTCCTGTGGTGGCGTGTAAAGGGGCCCTAACTGGTAGCACAAAGGCTCTAGAAATGTAGAAATGTGCTATGGTTCCTCATCCCCCAAAATGAAAGCCAGCAAAAGCTGTGGTCCCAAATCCAAATGCTCCCCTCCCTTCTGAACCCTACAATATCTAAACCACAAAGCCAAAGAATATGAGTCTGCACACATTGGAAGCAGCAGTGTGAACTGCGACCAATCCCCACCAAAAACATGAAAAAACAAATGCAAAAACCGTATAAGTGTCACACAAAAGGCGCTCTGCTGTAAAAATTATAAATAGCAAGTGCCGTGACAAAAAACAGGGCCTTTTGGTTTATACGTTTTTGCAAGAAAACGTACAGTTAGCTGCCTCACCAACTTCACGGTGGGCCCTGGTAGAGACAGTCCTAACTCTGCCCCTCCCCTATGAAGTCTGCACACAGCTGCCTGCCACACACCCTTACAAGGTGAGATTTTCCTGTGCTCTCCCGCGTCCTGCCTAGAGGTATGTACACATTGGCAGGTTTTTAACGTAGTACTAGGGACAGAGTTAGGACTGTCTCTACCAGGGCCCATCGTGAAGTTGGTGAGGCAGCTTACTGTACATTTTCTTGCAAAAACGTATAAACCAAAAGGCCCTGTTTTTTGTCACGGCACTTGCTATTTATAATTTTTACAGCAGAGCGCCTTTTGTGTGACACTTATACGGTTTTTGCATTTGTTTTTTTAATATCTAAACCACAGTTAACGTCCACATATTTGCCATTGTTGTAGTGATGAAACCCACGTAATTTACTGTGTGTGCTTCTCCAGAAGCATAGGCGGAGCACAATGCACGTGAACTACAATATACAGGCACTACAAGGTCTTATTTGTAATTTTTAATAATGCAGCATTCACTGCATTTGACTCCATGGGTTTTTCCAGAGATAAAATTGTCACTGCACCCATAGATGAACTCCCAGAAGGGTGTGATTTCCAAAATGTGGTCACTTAAGGGGGTTTCTGCTGTTATGGCACTTAGGGGCTCTGCAAATTGGAGTCCACAAACTATTTTGGGAAAATCTATGTTCCAAAAATGAAATGGCGCTACTTCCCACTCGAGCCCTTCCTTGCACCCTAACAGTGCTTTTCCATCAAATATGGTATCAGCGTACTCAAGAGAAAATGAACAATGAATTTTGGAGTCCAATTTCTCCCATTGCCCTTGGAAAAATGGAAATATTTGGTATTTTATGAGAAAAATCAAATTTTTTCATTTTGACATTTCCACGTTGTAAAATTATGTGAAACACCTGTGGTTTCAAGGTATTCACCACACATCTAGATAAATTCCTTGGGGGGGTCAAGTTTCCAGAATGGGGTCACTTGTGGGGGAATTCTATTGTTTTGATACCTCATTGGCTAGCCATACATGACATGACAGCAGCTATCTGGAGCAGGGGACCCATATTGCACCTTTAGGGTGCCGACCCCCGTGGACAGGCAGAGCTGAGAAACCAGGGTCAGTCAGCCTATGTTTTTAACCACTGTGTGCACAGTTTGTACCCCTGGTGGTTTCTCTATATGATATCAACTCAGCCCCTGAAGACACATTATATCCATCGTACACAGTGACAGGGACAGTCAAGGGATACTTTTAAGATTCCATCACACGCCTCCATATCGCCAGCGAGAACGCTGGCAATTCCCGAATTCGGCGATGTGGAAACCACATCGCATATGCGTAGTAGCGTGTGACTGGGCAATTCTACGGCGAGAAATCGCCGGTGGAGCGTCGCTGATTGCCCTGCACTGCATTGAAATCAGGCAATATCCACCTGCCGATATCAGCGCACCTTGGCGTGTGACAGGGCAATAGCGATGTACAAAGCGACCTCAGAAATTATGGAATCAATCCCGTAGGCGTGCTTGAGTGTGTTGTTTTCCGCGCCCCATCTGCAGCGATTGGTGGCTTCTCTTGCATTACCATTGGCTGCTCCTGGCAACGGCACCATATTTGATGATCTGTGCGTTCTTCACCAGACTCATCTTCTTCTTCTTCTGCATCACAAGTGTCAGGAAAGGCATTCAAACTACGAGTGTCATGGACTAGTGCATCAGAATGATACTGCGTGTATGATTTTGGCACGTCCTGACTAAATGCTCAATCGTCCGATATTGACGATTGGTATATGATTTCATACACACAAATATATGTTGAAGAAGCCAATTCCTATTGCTGTTGTCTGCAATGTCAAAACCAACATGTTGAGCATACAGAAATCAGAAACCATATGGGCCCACAAATTATATACTAACGCATGTATGTCTTCCATTTGCTACGCACATCCGTCATCCTGCGGTTCATTGTTGAGTCAGTTTGGAGCCTGAAAGGCTCACCACTCTGTTGCGACTTAAATTGTCTGGGCCCTCAAGTCTCCTCGGCGTAACCAGCGTGCACTATGACGTCATGTCATTGTTGGGCGTTGTGCCCTGCCTTCCAGGTGCTTTGCCCTTCCCCTGCAGAGATAGCGATGGCGTCAGATCAGAGAGCTGCAGCATGGGGTGAGCCAGAGCTGCTCATCCTCATTGACATACTGGACAGCCGGGATTATTGGTGCCACCATCGGCACCAGCACCCATATCTCCACAAGCAGGCGATCCTGTGCAAAGTGAAGAGGGCACTGCTGAGGACACTTGGTGTGCACTGCACCACCCAGCAGATCCAGAGAAAGGTGGCGGACTTGAAATACTAGTGTCCAGAGCGCATTGTCAACATGCGGGCACGGATTATGAGGCTGCGTTGTGAGTAATTGTGATACACACATACCTCATTCCAACACCAAGCAAACATGTAGCACCACATGGAAGTGTAGCATGTCAGATAGGTACACTGAGTAGACGATGGTGAGGCTTCATCCCTCAGCATCTGCATGGTGTGCAAAATGCAACATGAAGGTGCAAACTACACTACTATGTGTTGCCATTTTTTATGTCAACATTGCCGTTTTAACAGTAGAACAACACACATAGCTGTCTAATAAGGCTAATGTCAACATCTACATCGTGTAAGTCATGTAATGCCCACCATTACACATACAGCCAATATCTGTGTGCTGTGTGACATATAGCCTGCCACACAATGGTGGTGGGAATGGCAAAAGTTCCATTACACATAACATACATGTATACTGGCACATGACCAGTACACCACCTGTTCCCTGTGTGATCATATGCATCTGTACATTAGCCTTGATGTATATAGATGGTTCTGTTTTGTTTGTTCCTACATTAACACTGTGTATTGTTGACCAATATGCCATAATTACTCCCCTGGATCCACAACATAGGTCTGCATACACAACATTCATGTACCAATTTTGTGTGTCACAGCCACTGTCATGGCCACCACTATATGCGTGTGAGCAATTCATGGCCACCAAACTGTGTTTTTGCCCACGGCCTTGTACAGATGTGCACCGTCAGCTGACATCACATCCATTTGGCCAAACAAACAAACATGTACATGTTGACTGAAGACATTCCTCACACTCCTACAAAAGACATTGGTGATGTAATATGTTTTGGTGATGCTGCAAATTAATTTTAAACAAATATGTTGTACCTAACAGGGGAGACGGAAAGCCCACCAGACCGGCCATCAGCAGCGGAACACCCCCCAGGCCCCAGATGTACTCCCCCGGCAGCAACACCACCTGCCAGCCCACCGCCACCTTCTTCTGGAAGGGCAGCATCATTACCTGCTGGGACTCCTGTCTAAGGAGCAGCTCGCAGCCCCCCTCTGCACCTGGCAGCCCAGCCTCTGCCATACCAAGGCCAGCCTCCACCCCACCTGGAAGGGCGCCAAGAGCCCCACCTGCGGGCCCATGACCCACACACCACCAGCAACAGACGCCGTCACCTCCTGACACCCCTCCACCCAACATAGCCAGCCCAGTTGGCAGCCCTGTCAGGGTGATAGTGAGCCTGGTGGAGGTGGCGCTGATGGTAAGTGTGACCCATAATAAACCAGAAAGTTTTGTATACTTTGGCCGGTGTCACCTGGACATAATGCATTATTAATGTTCTTTGTTTGTGCTTTTGATATATGCAGATGGCCGAGCAGCTGTGGGCGGGTGGCCGGGAAGGGCCTCACCACCAGCCGAAAGGTAAAGTGCGGGCCCCCGTGCTAAATCGTCAGTATGGTTACACATGCACACAACATTGTGAAACTCTCACAAACATATTCTTGAAGTGTTTTTTTTCCCCATACAGTACACCAAACCATACAGGATTTGGTTGATGCCCACCGTGAGGCGCAGGCCAATTTGGACAGAATGTGGGCAATGATCCAGCGTCTCACTGGTGGGCAGCCTGGGACTGGCCCTGCTGTTTGCCAACAGCCATTATGACTTTTGTTAGCTGTTATTTTTCCCCGCCCCTTGTGTGTTGAGTGTGTGGCATGTTGCCATCATATGTTTGTTTTTTGTGTGTGTATTTCTTTTTTATTAAAAAGGGGGAATTCAAATACGACCAAAACACCAAAGTGTTATTAACCTAAAAATTTTTTTTACTCAGCCCATCTTCAAAACAAAATGGCCCACAAATTGAGGGAACCAAAAAAAAGCCTTCTACAGTATTTTGTGTCTTTCCTATCCACACAGAGCTGCAGGACTTTGTACTCTACACACCTTAGCGCATAATACATCTGTCAGCCACAATCAAATGTCTGCGGCCACACATCAGCATTGAATGTGCTAACATTACTTTTAACAGATGGAAGGCCTGCAGGGAGGCACCCCATCAATGTATGTAGCACAATACAACATTAGACCGGTTTCACACTTGTGCTCCCTGCCGCTGCGTATTGCATGTCGCGTTCAGGGTGCAGACGAGAATGTGTGATTTGTACGCAAGCATCCGCATGGGTACAAATCACACAGGGAAGTGAATGGGTGCGCACGGCAATGCGCAGCCGAGCGCATCACCGAGCGCAAGTGTGAAACCAGCCTAACTGTCCCAATGTAACCCTTACCATATCACACATCCAATAGGAAAAGCCCTACTTCACATCATTGTATGGCCATGTTCACACACAAGTTGCGTTTTTTTAGCACTCCTAAAACCACATGCGTTTTTTTAAGAGTGCCAAAAAATGTACCTTGTGTGTCAGAAAGGATTAGAATCCTTTTTGGACTTTGTAATTTTTTCCTGAAAAACGCAGGCAAAAACACTAGCGTTAACGCAGGGTGCCTCAATGAGCCTTTTAAAAACGCTAGCGTTAATGCAGGTGCCTATATGTGCCCTGCGTTAACGCATGCGTTTCCCATAGTGCCCCATGTTAAAAAAACGCATGCGTTTTTGGAAACAACCACTACGTTTTTTTCCAGCACCCAAAAAACGCTGCATGCAGCGTTTTTTGGACTGGGGGAAAAAAACGCAAGTGGAGCTGAAAAACTCATGTACACTCAAATGCACCCTGCGTTAACGCACCTGCGTTTTTTTTAACAGCCCGAAAAGTGCAGAGAAGGTTAAAAAAGCTGATATGTGTGAACAAGGCCTATGTCAAACCAAATAAACATGTTTTAAGGGCCGGATACACACTTGTAGACCCATGTAGGGCCTATAAAAATTTTACCAAGCCATTCTCACACCTAGGGGCCAAACGGATGTAGCATATGTCAACATCTGTACCTTACCATGTGATAGTAGTTATGTTGGCTATACAAGTGAGACACATCCTTGCCCTGTAATAAAACATCACAGTACATGCATAGACATACATGACCGTTAGACAGCCAGACTGAGTGTTTGATGAACCAAAAAAACTTTATTATTAACAGAAACCAAATGAAAAAACAACACATACCGTGTTTAAATAACAAAAACAGGTCTTCCCCCAAATTCCGCCAACAGTTATTGGTAGCGTCTCTCCTCATGTTGGTAATCCTCTACTGTGTCAGACGTGGGTTGTTGCCCCATATTCCTATATTCCCTACCAGAAGCCCAACTAGGAGGGGGTTGTCTGGGGCCCCTGAACAAGTCAGGAGTCTGTCTGGGCCCATATGTAGGTGGCCTCGGATGGGACACTGACGACTGCCACTGAGGAACACCAGATGGATTGGTGGCGTCATGCCATGTCCTCAGCCACTTCCAGGACCCAAATGATGAGCCTCTCAGCTAGTCTGCATTGACCTGGGTCCAGCCTGGCCATCCTCTCATTAACTAGATGCCCAATCCCAGTGTTTGGCAGATTTTTGGTGTGAAGCAGCACCCTATTCGCTCACGTTCCCAGCTCAGTCGTCGGAGGTGTTGGTGGGCGTCGACGATGAATGACTGAACTGGGTCCAGGGTGCTGCCCTGCCGCACTGGGACCAGGCACAACCTCCCCCTCAGATGTTGATGGGGGAGGATCATCCATGGGTGACCCCTCTTGGCTGGACTGCAGCTCTGGAGGCCCTTGTAATTATTAAAAAAAAAGGGTCAAACACTTCTTATGTACCCCCAAATGTATGTTACAAATTATAGATAAGCAGCAACAGCATTACCAAGCCAGTGTGCTAGGTCAACACAAACATTGCACATATGAAAGCAAGACTATGGAACAGTAAAAAGTGTGCACTCAACTCACCTGACGGTACAACATGCTAAGTGATGTGGCCCTACAATCACCCAACAAAATCATTAGGAGCCTAGTGTGTGAGCCTTTACCACAACACACATATTAAGTAGGAAACACCAATCCAATAGGATAGTGCGTGCAGCTGATTGGCAAAAAAACACGTGAGTACAACCACCAATGGCTAATCAGACACAACAATAATCAGTAGACCTACTTCCTGTGACGGCGCCGTCGCTTCGGATGTGGCCGCTGTTGCCTCATCAAACACCCTGCTGCCCCGCATTCTCCGAGGGACAACCTGGTCCAGAGTGAAAGTGAGGAGGTTATAATACCACAGTTGTGGCACATATACCTCCTCACTCCCCATCCCAAACCACTGGGACCTCTGGACCCGGTTGTACTCCTTTTTTAATACGGTGCGCAGGTGTTTGATTTTGGTTTTGACCTTGTTCTTGTCCCACCTCTCCCCAGGGTGGTGCTGTTGGATGAAGGAGACCTTCACCTGATTGTTCTTGTAATCAGGGGAATGCACCCGCCACAGGCATTCATGGTCCTGGTACATAGCCAGAAAAGCCCGGACAAAATCCTGATTGTCCCTCATCTGCAACATAAGCACAGCCGACGTCACAACCACACATACATGTGCGTATGTTGTCATGATGTTACAATACTAAAGGGCACATTATGACAACAGGTCAAGAGCATTGCATAATTTGGGCATATGAGTGCACAGAATCCTGACATTATTTAATGTGTATACATATGCTGACCCCAGCACAGGCCTCCAGCCAGATGCAGTTATGTGAAAGGCTGGTAGATGGAGCAATCATGATAGGGCTTTGTTGGTAGACATTTATTAGCATAGCCACTATGTAGGCACAACCAAAAACTAGTAATACACTATGTTCTTGTGTAGAAGTACATAACAGGTTGGGGAGGTGTTTGCGCCAGACCATCACAAATGCGCCACAAAATACATTGGCCAGATGTACTATGTATGGCCACATTATGTGTCACACATTAAATTGAGGGGCGTACCTTGGCTACATAAACCTCACAAACAACATTCCTACAACACCACATTGACAACAGTGAGCATTAAAATATGACATATGGGGCAGTAGGTAGGGGTACCAGGAAACACTCAGTAATGTACAGATGAACAAGGCATGCACATCGCTATATCTACCGTCTGACCAGCAGAGTGTGCTTGAAGAGACCCTACCACACTGTCGCATGTGAGTTGTGGAATCACAAGTGAACTCCGCCATCTTAAAAAGGGCCACCAACCAATACGAACGCACCAGAGTCAGCAAATCACAGGAGTCGGGCGTGGCAATGCCAAGGCGGGTGCGTGTGTTGGATGACGCCAGTGCGCTGTGATTGGCTGCTTACGAGATAAAAACCTGCAACTCCAGAGCAAGGTCAAGCTAGCGGACCAGAGTCATTGGGTATGTACTGCTATTCAGACGTCCTTTCTACGATGGCTGAGTGTGGTTTGTGAGGAGACAATGATTTTTTGGACAACTCTACTGTGTTGGTCAGCACATCAGCACCTCCATGTGTGTGCAGTACATACTCTGAATGTGTGACATTGTTGTAGTGTGTTGGGCCAAGTGTATGCATGGTTACACAATGGCGGATGCACCCTCATCATGGACCCTCCATTTTCTCTTGTCAAATCTGCAATGTGTCCCCAAGTTGCCTCTTTGTGGTAGTTTTCCAAGGGTATCCAATTATCGTGGAATTATCCAGACATGTACACACAAGATGTATGTGTAGTGGTCATGCTGACACCTTCAGTGTGTTGGGAGGCTTGGTAATGTGTGACAAACAGAATCCTGCCTTTTCAAGACAACATGGATGTATTGTGGTCATGCAGAATCCTGCAGTGTGTCATAAAGCCTTCATATGGCTAAGTTCCCACCCCATGCATGTGTTATGTGTTGACCAATATGGTTTTGTGGAGGGTCTTCTTTGTTGGGTTGTTGTAGTCCTTCTTGGAGTGTGTAGACATGATGGGGTAAGATACGGGTTGGTTCTGACCAAAAATGTATGGTGGGGATGTCCATGTACTTAATGAGGAATGTGATGGTTGTAAATATAATATTTGTGTATGTATGTCGGGAAAACGAACTTGTACTATGAAGTCATAATGGCGTTAATTTGACAGGGGAAAGGGCAGAGGATGGGAGCCATGTCTTAGCTGCATTTATGCATAGCATGTGTAGGGAAGTAGTTCATCTGCCTTTTTGGTCACTGTTCACATGTTTGTTGGCTGATTGTTTTTTATTTTTACTTTTCCAGGGGTTGGTTGGTGAGCTTATCATGGACACTGAACAGAGTCTTCTCGTGGCTCTTGACTTGTTGGAGGAGGACTTGTGGCTGGAGGATAGATCTGAGAGATTGCGGGCTCGTAGACCACGGCATGTGTGGTCTCAGGAGTGGCTTCTGCAAAGAGACAACCTGAGCCACATGCGCCTGGTCCGTCAGCTGGAGGATAGGAATCCGCATGACTTCCGGAACTATCTCCATATGTCCAAGGACTTCTTCAAGTTCCTATTGGAACGCATTTGACCATGGATAGCCCATCAGGACACTGTGATGTGTCGAGCTATGCCAGCTGAGGACCGGTTGGCTGTTACTTTGAGGTACCTGGCAGCAGATCGTTCGATGATAGACCTGCAATACTCTGCAGCTGTCTCGCGGCCACTGCTGAGCCGCCTCATACCCGAGACGTGTGAAGCCACCTGGAGTTGCCTACTGCCATCCTACATGCATTTCCCAACAACACCTGCAGAATGGATGCACGTTGCCAATGGTTTTGCGGATTGGTGTCAATTTCCAAACTGTGGTGGGGCTTTAGATGGTAAGCACGTGAGGATCACGCAACCCCCTAACATGGGGTCCTTTTATTACAACTATAAAGAGTATTTTAGCGTGGTCCTCCTCGCCCTGGTTGATGATCACTATGAGTTCCTCTACGTGGATTTTGGCATGTGTCAGATCGGCGTGTGTGTTTGGGCATAGCTCCTTTGGGCAAGACCTGAGGAGAGGTGTTCTCAACTTGCCTTCAAATGATGTCACGACCTGTCATCTCAACTTCGCGTTTGTGGGGGATGAAGCATTTCCACTTCATGCTCACCTACTTTGGCCATGCCCCCAGAGGACTGTTACTTCTGAGCAATGCATTTTGAATTACCGGCTATCCCGGGCTCGCCGTGTAGTTGAAAATGTGTTCGGGATCATGGCCAATTGATACCGCTTTTTTCATACACCTTTGAATATGAAACTGGAATCTATAAATATAGTAGTGCTGGCATGCTGTGCGCTGCATAACTTCCTGCGTCGTAGGGATAGTGCATCATTCACGGCAAGTTATGTGGATTCAGTGGACTTCACAACAGGGGAAGTCAGTGTCGGGGCGTGGCGGGCATCCGAACCAGGTTTTGCGCCACTCCAGCCGGTGAGCCAGGATCTGAGTCTGCAGGATGCCAGGATCAGCTGGGACAGCTACTGCTCCTACTTCAATGGACCTGGGGCAGTGGCCTGGCAGCAACAACAGGTGTAGGGTGGCTGGGGCTATCAGGCACCACCAGCAGAAGGAGGGTGTAGTCACCAATGTGGCTGCACCACAAGGAGTGTGTTTGTTTTTATTTTGGCTTAAACTGTCTTCCTTTATTTGGGTTTTGTTTGGACTTCAAATGTAATTATTTTGTTTTATTTACCCTTATTCTATTTCTTATGGACATTGTTTGCGCTGATGTTTTTATTATTTGTGTGATGTAAACACTTGTGTTTTGGATGTGTCTGTAATTTTGTTATATTTGTTTGTGCACAAAATTAAAACCCAAAAAAAACGATCTTAACTACCTGTGTATGTGTTGACTTTTAAATTCAGAGCCGTTGCACATAGCATTATGCTGTGCAGATAAGCATGTGAGACCACAATGGTCTTTATGGGTCCCTTCAGCATTGTCTGCAAATGTCCTGTACACAGGTCCAGCCCTTTGGGGCACACTGTATGCTGTGACTGTGTCTCCCTGTCCATATTAAATGGCATTACACATGGGTATGTGTCCACACACATAGACAATTGTATTGTGTTTAGGGAGGATGGAGGTAGACATCAGTATCCGCAGAGAAACATGTCTGCACATGGCCTGGCACAATCCTGACACAAACATGTCAGCCATGGCCTGACACAATCCATGCACATATGACCAGAGTGTTGTTTGTTGCTTACTGACGTCACCAACAGATGCACATATAGCCATTCATAGTGTAATCCACAGAGCAACAGACGAACCGTCCTGTGTGGTACATTGGCAACGCCAAAGTGTCTTGCAGAAGCCACAATACATGGCACGAGCATTGAGTAGCAAGATAGTAAAAAGGGTAGATGCGTCATGTAGTGGGCAGACTTCCAGACAAGGCTGACCAATGGTAACGCAGTTGTGTAGGCCAATCGGAGTGGTAGGGGCGCGGTGTAACACACTTTGGCACGCCTGGTCAAACTCTACGCCCACATCGCTAATGTGGTTGTGGCGTGTGATGCAGCGATGTATGAAGGAAACATCGCTTCCGGTCTTCTGCAGGTGATTTCCGGAACGCAGGATCGCCGGAGATTGCACGCGAGATCGATACTGCTCCATGGCGATCACAAAAAAATTGCCCGAAACATGCGCGCTCACGTCAAATCGGCAGCGATATGGAAGCCATATGGCAGCGTGTGATGGTACCTTTAGGGAAATCCACCGAGGAGTGGGGGCACCATATCACTGACTAGGTAGAAGTGAGGAGGGAGAACAGTTTACAGGGCCTATGTCTTTCTGCCTCCCTTTCTTACTGTGCACTATAGATTTTAATTTTGTTTTCTTGTGAGTTTGCAGATACAAATAAATGTTGAAAAAGGGTTTTAGATTAATGTCATTTCTGTTTCTGTGGAGACCCTATTACCATCAATGATGTACAAAATATTCTGATATTGGGATAAACTATGCATGATAAAGAGACTTCAGTAGTCGCAAAGCTTGCTATGTATCATCAACTCTACAGTTAGCCACTAAAAGGTATGAACTATATAAGACTCTCAATTTTCATTATTTTTATATGTATTGATAAACATGGTACGCAGATATATTCACAGTGACTAGTGTGTATGGCCTCCACTTACACATGTGCTCCCGATGAAATCTGTGCAATGAAACTGTGCAAAAAAAAGTAGCACACATAGGGTTTTATCTTAATAAAAAAGATATAATTTACTGGGTTTGCTCATCTGGTCAGGTTGTATGACACACAACCAGTTTAAGTAGCATATATGGCTGCTGCAGAATCCACAAGCCACGTAGACCATGCAGCAATAATCAAGTACAATGGATATACAAGTGGACATTATCCGCACTGCCACAAGTAAAGAAGAATCATGAAGATGTATATATTTCAAAGTGGTGGCTTTTATTTATCCAACATGTTTCGGAGTGTATTCCTCACTCATTCCTCGGGGAACAAACCAACTTGCTTTTTTCCCGAGGAATGAGTGAGGAATACACTCCGAAACATGTTGGATAAATAAAAGCCACCACTTTGAAATCTATACATCGTCATGATTCTTCTTTCCTTGTAGCAGCGTGGATAATGTCCACTTGTATATCTATTGTGTGCCCAATGAAATCTGGTTCTACTCCTGATGAGATATGAGAGAGTGGATGGTGTCCTAGTGAATCTCCTTCCATACCTGGATCAGGATATCAGTGAGCATATGGATAGTTTATGTCACTACTCTGTGGTATCAAATGCACTGATAGATAATATTCACCACAGCATCTCCAGACTCTTTCACGTCTGTGATATGTGCTCAATGTGAACCAGCTTACATCTGTAAAGTGAAGAGCATAATGTAGTGGACCTGGTGTTCTCTTATAAAACCCAATTGATATGCATGGTGCTGGGCTGCGATCACAGGTCCCATGATACGATGTCAGACTTTCATGCCATCTTCATAGTGTATATTGTCTAATTCTAACATCTTGGTCGGAAACATGTACATCAATACCCTGCTCAAGGTAATTTTGTAGGGCTCTGGCAGTGTTCCTTCTGTTTCTTGTCACACAAAGGGAAAGATATTGGTCCTGCTATTGGATTCATGCCTTTCTACTGCCTTGTCAGGCTCTCCCCATATAATGGCTTATGTCCTGGTATCTGCTTCATGACCTTGAGACTCTTCTGGGAGACACTACAAACTTTCTTGCAATAGTACATATAGATGTGTCATCCGGAATGAGCTAGACTAGAGCACCTGTTGTCACTTTTAGTTGCACTAAAGCAAATAAAAGCGATTCACAATCGTTTCTGCTTTCTAACTGGGTAGATTAATATCCCTGAAGTTTCAGTGAATCGAAATTATACTGTGATCTCCAAGGTATCAGAAAAGGGCATCTGGCTACATAATAAAAAAAAACAGTCATAGTTGTCATTAAGACCCTGTCCACCCCAAAATCCCCTACATTAGGAATGTAAGCATAAGAATGAGGCCATTAACCAGTGGAATACTGTGGCTTTATCTGATCAATCCCTTATGTGGCTGGGATGCACTATAGGAAGAAAGAAAGCTGTGTGAGACAGTGATAGTCTGGAAATCATAGTTCCTGGTATTCATGTGTATGTTACTTTGACAAATATCACATTTGTTGAAGACAAAGTACATCCCATCATCACAACGGCATTCAGTATGGTGTTTTTCAACCATGCTACACTGCAAAACCTGTTTAGGGAAAGGCTTGGAGACTATGTCAACTATTTCAAAGTGTTTACCTCTAAATTTCCTAGATCTCTATCTCATTCAACATATGTGGAATAGGAAAAAACTCTGTTTCACCAAAATTGGAAAATATTAACCCAATACAGCTATTCTATGTACAGTACCTTTACAGTTTCACATGGAGTCCCTGTGAACCAAGAACTATAGACACTACATATACCAATGTATGGTGCCTCCATGGTGTCAGTATACATACTCTGTGGGGATGATATCACACATCTATAAAACCACAAAAAAAGTTGAAATTACAGACATGAACCCTTAGATCTGCTATAATAAAACTGCTGTAACTGGAGAATGAATGTTTATAAGGAACCAATGCAAATCATGTTTTCAGGTGGGGTATGTACTTGTAATTTTTGCTTGCTGTTTACACCTATAAGTCTGTACTTTAGTTTGTGTATGAGATGTGTACATTGTAGTGTACGGGCATTCTGTGCCCATACATCGCAGTTCAGTGATACTATATACTGTAGGTAAAGTACAACCAGGTTTTAACATATTTACTTTACCTAAGGTTTGGATACACTTTTCCAATTAAAGCAGCCAAGATGTAGGTATAGTGATGGGGAACACTGGCATCTCAAGCAGGATGGAAACATCTGACCAGCTCAAATATCTCTGCAGCTTTAACAAAACAGTTAACTTTGGTATGCACAATCACTGCCCTTCAAGGCCACTATGATATTCAGTTATATCAGTTTGTCACTTTACATGCATACCTACTTAAGAATTCGGTACTCCATTATCTTCTTTATTGAGGCTGGTTTTCTTCCATGTTTCATAGAACATCATGCCATTTAAAGGGGCATATTAAGCAATATGTGTACCGCTGGTGACATCATATAAGGGTTCAGAAATACATTATAAAGTTAAATCTGGGCAATGGTACCTTAGCCTCTCTACTGCCTGAGGCAAACTGCAAAACGCCAAATCCCCCTCCTTCCCAGGTAAATTTTTAAAATCAGTAGAAATAAATCTGGTTTATATATCTATTCTGTAAAAATGGGTATAATAGTGGACATTTTTATTTAGAGAAATTGAAAAAAAAGATGTCTGAACACAAGGGTGTCAGTGCAATCACACGCACATACAAGAACCACACTGAGGAATCCAGAACAAGGATCATTAATGGCAATGGCAGGATTGGCACAAGCATACAGACACACAATGATGGCTGGCAGAACTGTGGTCCTGTAGGCAGACACAGTCCTGCATCCTTATTACACCTCTTATCAGCTACCACAGGAGGCAGCATTGATTGCCAACCTATTATCTCTGGCACATGCCTACAAAACTCTGAGCAGCTCCAATGTGGCCTCTGCCTGGCACTAACTAGTCAGACATGTCCACCATGTAGCACCATCCACACTCCACATGCAACGTCCTGCAGTCTGAGCATCTCACTCAGAGTTCAAAAAGGCTGCAACAAGCTAGTAAAATGGCATGCTTTCTCAAAACAGACCACGCCTCCTTCTGAAATTTGTTGTCAATCACAAGCACCGCACAAAGGGCTGTCCAGAGCTAATTGCAGAGGCCATCCAATTAGATTGATCAAGGGATGTGTGAATGGAAAAGGGTAAGAGCGCTACCGACCTATTGCTGCTTGGGAGAAACATGGCTAAAACACCTGTATAAAACGCCTGTATGTATGAGTGGCAATGGACATGGTGTGTAAGTTATGGCCAATCAGTCCTGCAGTAGAGGTGTATGTGAAAGGGACAATGCATCCTGCACCAGGGGCATACATAGAAATCATAGGGCCCCATAGCAGAAGTTCAAATTGGGCCCCACCCCAAAAATAATAATATTTGGCTGTATCACATAATTGCATATCTCACAATGTTGCAGCCCTTACTAAGCGATTTTCCTCCTACTGAAGCCACTAGATTTCTCTTCCATTGCCATTATATAGGAAGATGCCAACAAAAGTGCCCCACAAACTCTGTATGATCCCCCAGAGTGAATTCCTCCACAGTACCCTCTACACAGTATGATAACCCCACAGTGAATTCCTCCACATGAACAGTATAATGACTCTACTGTACCCCCTTCAATACTCCGGCACAGTGTGATCCCCAACTGTAACCCCACACAGCCCTCCATGTAGAATAATGGACCTATAAACAGTATAATGGCCCCTACATCTCTTCACATTGTATAATGACTCCCAATGTAGCCCTCAAATCGATCTCCATAAAGTATAAAGGCTCCCTCATGGCCCTCCAAGTATTATCTTGCCCCCCACAGAGTCCTCCAAATATTGCTTTCATATAGTATAATTGACCCCATATAGTCCTCCATATATTAGAATGCACCCCCCATAGACTTCATATAGTTTAACGCACCCCTCATAGTACTCCCCATATTATAATGCTCACTGATAGTCCTCCTATATTGTACTGCCAATCACAGTCTTCCATATAATATAAAGCACCCCCATAGCCCAACATATAGTATATTGCACCCCCATAGTGATCCATATATTATAATGCATCCCCATAGTCCTCCATAAAGTATATTACCCCAATTCTCCTCCATAAAGTATAGTGCACCCCCAAAACACTCTATATAATGCAATGCACTCCCTATAATACTCCATATAGTATAATTCACCCCACAGTCATCCATATAGTACATTGCATCTTCAAAGTCCTCTATATAGTATAATGCACCACCACAGCATGTAGAACCCCAATGTTGGTTCAAATCAAAACTTGGTTTATTTAAGTCTGGATGCAGTAAAATAGTTGAAGATGTTGAAATACTATTGCTGTCTGAAGCTGCAGTTTGGTTGCTGCAGGTCCAAAACTGATGCCTTCACGAACACAGTAGATGTGGTCCTAGTCTCTCAGCAGCATAGGATAAAATGGCTGCTTGAAGCAAGTGACCCACCAACTGCCAAGGGATACGTGAAGTTTGAACCAACTTAATTAGAACTAACAAACGTGAGCAGGTTTCAAATACCTGCCAACAGCTGGCAGCGCATCAAGACACTGCAATACATTTTGGGCCCCTTTCACATAGGCGCTTTTTTGAAAAATGCAGCAGATCCATCAGATTTACCGCATCTGTCACATCTTCCGCCTATCGGCCGCACTTGCGACAAGCCCCATGCATTGTCTATGGGGCTTGCGGCAACTACAGTTTTGCCGATTGCGGCAGATGCGGCAGCTGCTGCCGCGAAAAAAAACACTGCTGACCGCAGTTTTTTTCGCTGACGCAAGTGCCGCATATGCCGCAACCAACAAAACCGTACTTGCCGCACCTGACTGCAAGCCCCATAAACAATGCATGGGGCTTGCCAGATCAACACCGCAAGTGCGGCGTTAGGCGGAAGATGCGGTAAAGCTGCCGCATCTGCCGCATTTTTTCAAAAACGCCACTGTGAAAGAGGCCTAACAGATAACAAATAAATGAATACTTATTTCCTATTATATACAAATTGAACAACTAAAAATAAATTATGCTTGGGGCAACAGAACAAGGCCCAAGAATTTTGTCTCTGTTGGTTACGTGTTCATTTTTTTCAATTCCAAAATTAAAGTGGCATCTTTAAGATCTTTTTCTGAGCATTGACAATACTGTACTGTAGCTATACAGAAGCTTGCCTAGTCCCTGACCAGCAGTAGCGTTATGTTGAAGAACACTGCAGAACCCAATGATCCCTTTATTCATTTGATTGATTAAACCCTAATGATCAACAAGTGATGTCATGTCTCTGGAATATGCCATTGTGAGACCTGGCTTAAATACCATATACACACGTGGTCAAAGTTGTTGGTACCCCTCATTTAATGAAAGAAAAACTCACAATGGTCACAGAAATAACTTGAATCTGACAAAAGTAAAAATAGATAAAAAAAAATCTATGAAAATAAACAAATGAAAGCCAGACATTGCTTTTGAACCATACTTCCACAGAATTTTTTAAATAATTAAACTCATGAAATAGTCCTGGACAGAAATGATGGTACCCCTGAAAATAATGTGACAAAAGGGACATGTTAAATCAAGGTGTGTCTTTTAATCAATCAGTGGGCCTGTAAATAAGGCTACAGATACTCTCTGTGCTGTTTGCTTACATGGTGTGTACCACACAACATGGACCAGAGGAAGCGAAGAAAAGAGTTGTCTCAGGAGATTAGAAAGAAAATTATAGACAAGTATGTTAAAGGTAAAGGTTATAAGACCATCTCTAACAGCTTGATGTTCCTGTGACTACAGTTGCACATATTAGTCAGAAATGTAAGATCCAAGGGACTGTAGCCAACCTCTCTGGACATGGCCACAGGAGGAAAATTGATGACAAATCAAAGAGACGGATAATACGAATGGTAACAAAAGAGCCCAGAAAAACTTCTAAAAAGATTAAAGGAGAACTTCAAGCTCAAGGAACATCAGTGTCAGATCGCACCATCCGTCGTTGTTTGAGCCAAAGTGGATTTCATGGGAGATGACCAAGGAGGACACCATTGTTGAAAAAAAAAATCATAAAAAAGCCAGACTGAAATTTGTCAAACTACATGTTGACAAGCCACAAAGCATCTGGGAGAAAGTACTAGGGACAGATGAGAGAAAAATTGAACTTTTTGACAAGGCATATCAGCTCTATGTTCACAGATGGAAAAATGAAGCATATCAAGAAAAGAACACTCTCCCTACTGTGAAACATGGAGGAGGCTCTGTAATGTTCTGGGTCTGCTTTGCTGCATCTGGCACAGGGTGTCTTGTATCTGTGCAGGGTACAATGAAATCTCAAGCCTATCAAGGGATTCTAGAGAGAAATGTGCTTCCCAGTGTCAGAAAGCTTGGTCTCAGTTGCAGGTCATGGGTCTTGTAACATGATAATGACCCAAAACACACAGCTAAAAACACCCAAGAATTGGTAAGAGGAAAACATTGAACTATTCTTCTATGAGCCCTGACCTAAATCCTATTGAGCATCTTTGGAAAGAGCTGAAACATACTGTCTGGAAAAGGTATCCTTCAAACACAAGACAACTGGAGCAGCTTGCTCTTAAGGAGTGATCAAAATACCTGTCGAGAGGTGCAAATGTCTCATTGACAGGTACAGGAATCATTTGATTGCAGTGATTGCTTCAAAAGGTTGTGCAACAAAATATTAAGTTAAGGGTACCATCATTTCTGTCCAGGCCTATTTCATGAGTTTAATTTTTTTCAAAATTCTGTGGAAGCAGGATTAAAAACAATGTCTGACTTTCATTTGTTCATTTTCATAGATTTTTTATTTATTATTTCTTTTGTCAGATTCAAGTTATTTCTGTGACCATTGTGGGTTTTTCTTTCAATAAACGAGGGGTACCAACAACTTTGACCACTTGTGTACATAGGGGACATGGCAAAACTAATTTCATAATAAGAGAAGATTTTTTTGGAGAGCTTTCATGTTGTTCTAGTTTCAATAGCAAGTATGCTTCAGCAATCATGGAGTAGGTCAAGTGAAGCAACTTGAATGAGGCACAATCTTTTTGGTAAAATCTTGAGCATTTATTAAATTGCTTTAAAAAATGCAAAACATCCTTACAGTGTTTCGAGTATGAAGTACTCTTTATCAAAGCATAATATAAAATACAGTTAAGGGTGCTTTCACATTGGCATTTTTGCCCAGAACTGACGGCGGCACTTGCGGCAAGCCCCATGCATTGTTTATGGGGTTTGCGGTAAGTGTGCGGTAGACGCGACAAGTGTGGTTTCAGCAGTTGCGGCAGATGCGGCCGCCAAAAAAAAACGCGGTCAGCAGTGGTTTTTTTTGGCGGCCCCATCTGCTAAAACCGCACTTGCCGTGTTTGCCGCACACTTACCGCAAGCCCCATAGACAATGCATGGGGCTTGCAGCAGATGCGTTTTTTTGTCCGGATCCAGGCAAAAGCGCCAATGTGAAAGCACCCTAACTGTGTATTTTTGTATTTTATATATGCTTTAATAAGGATTACTTCGTACAATCATTCGTATTGTTCTTAAAATCACATAAGAACTGATCTATCTGACTGGAACATGCAGGAACCTCAACCTTCTGAGGAAGTAAAAAGGTTTCAAAAGTTGTCTTCTGTTTTTTACGACAAGGATTACAATGTTCCCTCTAATTCTCCTGACATGAGAGATCTGATGAAAAAATTGGAGAAATGATGTACCCAAGAACTTAAAACATGGTTGGACCACAATTCTCTCAAATGTTATTTTGAAAAAGATATGATCCCACGTGGGTTGAGGCTAAGAAAAGTTCCCACATATTTTTTCTCCAAGGAATTCACAAACAAGTGGTATGAAATACTGACCAAATGCTCATTTGATGTGATGGATGTCATCATTTGTTATGAAGAGGAAAGATTACGGTAACTAAATTTAAAGTGGACATTGATATAGTAAAGAAAGATTTGCTCCCTTACTTGGACAATTTTGATTATAAGAGTTAAACAAAAAGATAATGTCCAATTTGGAGACTTTGGAGCAAAATATCACCAAAACTAAACGGTCTAAATTTCAGCGTGATCTCCGTGACTATAAGCAAGATGAGGTTTATACTTGGAAGATGAAGAAGAAAGAGGGTAATCCTACTAAATCCAGCTTAAAAAATCATAAAAAATATGAATCTAACTCTGAAGGTACCGTCACACGCGGCAATATTGCTAGCGATTTCACTGGCAATTTGCTTGTTGCTGTGAAATCATGGACACATTGCCGTGTACAAATGGAACAATGTGTCCATGATTTCACTGCAACCAGCAAAGTGCCAGTGAAATTGCAAGCAATATTGCCGCGTGTGATGGTACCTTGATACTCCTAATACTCCTAAAAGAATTTCTTTCTCATCTGAATGCGAGGAGAGCATTTAGGCTGCCTTCACACTTGCAGATGCATCTGCAGCGTTTTGCAGATGCATCTGCAAGTATCAGCATGCAGACCGCGGCCCCTATGGTTATAATGGGGCGCACCGCGGTCTGAAAGCACTCATTCATTCCTATATGTGAACCGTCCGCAGGCGGATGCCTGCTTACAGATCACACACTCCCGCCCGCACCATGGACGCGAGATGTCGCGTCCATGGTGCGGGCGGGAGTGTGTGATCTGTAAGCAGGCATCCGCCTGCGTACGGTTCACATATAGGAATGAATGAGTGCTTTCAGACCGCGGTGCGCCCCATTATAACCATAGGGGCCGCGGTCTGCATGCTGATACTTGCAGATGCATCTGCAAAACGCTGCAGATGCATCTGCAAGTGTGAAGCCAGCCTAAGCCCTGATGAAACAGATGCCTCTAGATATCAACCTATTAATGTGTCAAAAAACGCAGAAGAACTAGGAGAGGAGGGAGACGAGCCAGGAGGTGCACAATTGCCGCAGAGGAGATATCCAGCGCACAACAAAAAGTGATTCTGATATCTAAAGTAATCTTTGTATTAACACCTACTGTATTGTCACATGCTCAAATTGCAGGTTTGGCCAAAGGATTAAACTTTGTGCCTGATCAAAATTTCAACCTTTTCAATACACTTTGTGATGTTAATCATTTGCTAGACTGTTGACAATCAAACAACATTTTTATTCATATGCTGAGACAGATGATGCTAATAGTATGCATAGTATAAACAGTGATGTGAATACTGCTAATATTTATTTGTATTTAAATTTTAAAGAGCAGAGTACACTCCTGTCCTTTCTGAAAATCCTACAAATTATTCAATACAATTCAGAACTCCTGCTCTTAATCTGTTTCAGCATCTTGTTAAAAAAGATTTGAAAAAATTCCATGATGAAATTAACACCAAAATCATTAAACAGAAAAATCTCAGCAATATGGAGTTTGATGCATTAAATAAACAAAAAATTTGATGCACTAAAAAAATTTGATGACATAGTCATCCGACAGTCTGACAAGGCTGGAGTGGTAGTGGTGCTTGTTTCAATGCTCTACAGAAATTTAGCTTCGTCTTTATTAAATGATAATATCACTTAGGGCCACTTCACACTGCGGCGTGATCCGGTACGAGGCTGCCCGGGATTACCCAGACAGCCCCAGACCGGATCAGCACACAGGACTGGGGGACTAATATGCCCTCTGGTCCGGTGTGCAGCACACGCAGCTGCAGCCGCCGACAGGTCAGGACTGCGGCGCCCGCGGTCCTGACTTATCAGCAGCGGGAGCTGCGTGCGCTGCACACCTGACCGGAATGCATATTAGTCCCCCAGTCCTGTGTGCTGATCCGGTCGGGGGCAGTCTGGGTAATCCCGGGCAGCCCCGTACCGGATCACGCCGCAGTGTGAAGCCAGCCTAACACAGCATTGAGTTCAGACCCCACTCTATGCTTTAAAAATTCATTAATGCAGTTGGTTGATAAGGGAGTGATATTGGGAGTAATCAGTGACAAGATGAACAAATATCTTATCCCAGATGCACCTGTCACTGCAAACTTGCAAGGTCTTACAAAAACTCACAAAGGGTTCTTTCCTCCACCTTTACGTCCCATTATTTCAGGCAGGGGCGGAACTACACAGCACCAGGGCCCCGACCGGCTGGGGGCCCCTTCAAGCCTGGAGGGGGGCCCCCAGCCGACCCCCGCAAGCCGCCGTCAAAGGAGAGGAGGGTCAGGCAAGGGAAGCAGAGAGCTTCCTGCTTCCCCTGCCTGTTCCTGCCCCTCCTCTCCTCTGCTCCTCCGGCCCCTAGCATACATCCGGCTCGGCTCCCAGGTAGGAGAGCATCGCGCCTGCGGCTCCCTGCGGCTCCCAGCGGCTCCTAGCAGCACCCACCCCCCCTTCCCGGGCCGCGCCGACGGTCAACGGCACCCCTCCCCCCGGCTGCGCCGACGGCCAGTAGCCCCGCCCCCCACCGGTCCTCTCCTGCACCTGGGCCCCCGGGGATGACGGTCCGCCCCTGATTTCAGGGATAGGATCCATTTGTGAGAACCTCAGTGGGTGATTGGATGAACACCTGCTGCCTTTGAGCACAAAAAATTCTGTTTTTTTAAGAGGCAGTTCGGATGTCCTTAGGATTTTCCAGTGGTTTGAGTGGAAAAAGGGTTACTCTTTTTTCACCTGTGATGTCACAAGCCTATACAGTGTAATGCCACACAATTTAGCTGAAGAGGCTACAAAATTTCATCTACATAAATATAGCGACTTTTCAGATGAATTGAAGGAAGTTATCCTTTTAGCTCTAGGATTTTTGTTGGAACACAATTATTTTATTTTAGACTCTGTATTCTATCTGCAGAAAGTAGGCGCCCAAATGGGCTCACGTTTCTCACCTACGCTCACCATCTTATACATGTCTTGGGGGAGGAACGAGCCATATACAATCCTGAAAATCCATTTTTTTATTCTCTTGTGTGATACAATCGCTATGTCGATGACATGATATTTATCTAGTCATCTGATGTAGCGACTGTGCCAGATTTTGTACAATATCTGAATGAAAATGATTGTAACTTGAGGTTCACAAATTCACAACCAAGTTCAGGCATAGCATTTTTAGATCTCTGGCTTTCTGGTAATGATCTGACAGTGAAGGTACACACTTCACTCTATAGGAAGGAGATTGCAACACCTTACTTCTTCCATCTAGTTGCCACCCTGTTCACACTATCAAGGCTTTATCTCGTGTTGAGTTTATTAGAGCACCTTGTATCTGCTCAGATGACATTTATGAAGGAAGCCAAAATAATTGAAAACAGGTTGAGAGAACGTGAATATAAACAAAGTAACATCAAGAAATCTTTTGATGCTGTTAAAATAATATCTAGAGAATCCTTGATGGGAAACGCCTCTTTCCTGGACGATAACTCACAGCAAACTAAAAACAGAAATAAAAACAAAAACAATAATGATTAAAATAAAAGTGACTTAGTTTTTAGTATGCCATATAGCCTCCAGTTTAGCAGCATTAAGAAGATTGTATACAAATATATCCCGATCCTCAATCAAGACAACATTTTTTCCAATTTTTTACATGATGGGTGTAAAGTAGTGGCAAAACGGGGTAAATCATTGGACAGTTTCCTATCCCTCAGTTTATTTAATTCCAAATCTAATTCTGAGACATGGCTGAGTGTCATGGTGGGTTTACACACACCAATCATTGTATCCAATATCTGAACAGATCTCTGGTTGCAGTGAAATCATGGACACATAGTTCCATTTTGTGGCTGTGTACAACATGGAGCAATCTGTCCATGATTTCACTGCAACCAGAGATTGGTTCAGATATTGGATACAATGATTGGTGTGTGTAAACCCACCATCAGACGTTTTCATCAATGTGCCAGGTCTAAATGTAATGTATGCGAATATGCGGTAAACAAGAAAAAAGTAATTGTTCAGCCAACATTACCATATATCAACCAATTTGCAAATTGTGACTTTCATCATGTCATTTATGCCATCGACTGCACAATCTGCAATAAAAATATATTGGCTACACTACTGGTACTGTAAAAAAACGTATGGCTGAACATATTGATAACGTTAAGTCGAAAAACAGCTCATACTCTGGCGCTGTCCGGCATTTTGTCACGTATCATGATGCAGATTTGAGATGATTTTCTTTCTATGTCATTGAAAAAAAATCGCACATCCGTTAAGAGGTGGTAATTAGCACAAAGCAGTACTTTTGCGCGAAGCATTTTGGATGCTTAAACTAGAAACCAGATTTACGTCTGATACAAATTAGAAAAATGATTTGCTATACATTTACTAACGCAGTCCATTATATGTACACTTATTTTTAGGGGATTCAACTTTTGGGTGCACTTGATATTGTAGATTCAGTGCCTGGTTTTTCTTTTAGATGCAGTTTCTCTTGGTGTTTTTTTAAATATATAAAATAAAAGGATAAAAAGAAAAAATATTTTTTTCCTTTCTCTCCACATATGTGCATCCATACAATAATTTTTATACAAACAAAAAAACAAAACATAATTTTATATAAATAACGTACAGATTTGTAGTATTATGCACAATTGGATACAAAATAGTGGAGATATAAAAGCTAAATAACTGAATACATTTACGTAAACACAATTCTCATTAACTATCTGCTGACTGAATAACAAATACTATTTTATATATTTTATATATATTTTATATTTTTTTTTTTCTACAATAGAACAGCCAAGATGTTTATATTGTGTATACTTTTTTATAGACTGTGTTTTATAGTACTTTGTGAAGTATATGTAGCAAAATGAATTTGTTCCCTACTAATATGCAATATATGGAGGTAATTTTTTTTAATTCTATTTGTATCCTATTCTGTATCCTATCTGCATATTATGTTCTAATAGTTTACCTGCAAAAAATTTCTGTTTAACATGTTTTGCTGTCACACCTGCATGTCATTTACCTCTCTGGTCAGTGATTCAGTTCTCATGCTTTAATTGGTTCACTCATTTGGTGTGTCTTGAATAGAACTGTTAATTTTTTTAATTTATATATGCTTTGATGAAGAGTACTTCGTATTCGAAACGCGTCTGCTGTAAGGATGTTTTGCACTTTTTAAAACAATTTAATAAAAGCTCAAGCTTTTACTGAAAAGGTTGTGCCTCTTTATAGTTGCCTCACTTGACCTACTCCCTAATTTCGTAGTACCTACAGTCATGGCCAAAATTGTTAGCACCCTTGAAATTGTCCAGAAAATAAAGCACTTCTCTCAGAAAATGACTAAAATTTAATTTGTTTTGTTATACACATGCTTATTTCCTTTGTATGTATTAGAGCAACACAAAAAACAACAAAGGAAAAAAGGACAAATTGGATATAATTTCATACATAAACCCCAAAAATGGGCAGGATAAAATTATTGCCACTCTCAACTTAATAATTGGTTGCACACCCTTTGGGAAAAATAACTGCAATCAATCGCTTCCTATAACCATCAACAAGCTTCTTACACTTCTCATTTTGCAGACTGCTCCAGGTCTCTCATATGTGAAGGGTGCCTTCTCCCAACAGCAATTTTAAGATCTCTTCACACGTGTTCATGGGATTATGATTGGGACTCATTGCTGCCACTTCAGAACTTTCCAGCACTTTGTTTCCATCCATTTCTAGTTGCCTCTTGAAGTATACTTGGGGTCATTGTAATGCTGGTCCACCCATGACCTAGGGTGCAAACCCAGCTTTCTGACACTGGGCACTACATTCTGACCCAAAATGCTTTGATTATCTTCAGATTTCATGCTGCCTTGCACACAATCAAGGCACCAAGTGCCAGAGGCAGCAAAACAACCCCATAACATCTTTGAAACTCCAACAATATAAGTTCTTATTCTGTTTTTTTGGTAAGCAGTAGAATGATGCCTTTACCAATCTTTGTCTTGGTCTCATCTGTCTACAAGATGCTTTCCCAGAAAGATTTTGGCTTAAGGCCACTTTACACACACAGATATCTGTGTCCAACTTCTGAACAGATCTCTGGTTGCAGTGAAATCATGGACACATTGCTCCATTTTGTGACTGCGTATAGATGTAACAATGTGTCCATGATTTCACTGCAACGAGAGATCTGTTCAGAAGTTGGCCACAGATATCTGTGTGTGTGTGTAAAGTGGCCTTTACTCATTTATATGTTGGCAAACTGCAGTTTAGCTTTTCTTATGTCTCTGTGTCAGCAGTGGAGTCCTCCTGGATCTCCTGCCATAATGTTTCATTTCATTCAAATGTCTACAGATAGGGTGCATCAATGACAGCGCAAACTGAGTCTGCAGGACAGCTTGAATTTCTGTGGAACTTAATTGGAGCTGCTTATCCACCATTCAGAATATGCTGTGTTGCAACCTTTCATCAACTTTTCTTGGCCGTCCACATTCAGTGAGATTAGCTACAGTGCTGTGGGTTGTAAACGTCTTTATTTTAATGTGCGCAGTGGACAAAGGAACATCAAGGTCTCTGAAATGGATTTGTAACCTTGAGATTGTTGATATTTTTCAACAATTTTGGTTCTCAAGTCCTCAAACAGTCAACCTCTTCTCTTTTAATCTGGTTTCAGATATGATTTTCATATTGCTTACACCTGTTTCTTGCCACAGGTGAGTTTGATCGAGCATCGCATGTTTGAAACAAAGTTGAAACAGATTTCTCCGGCTCATTTTTGGGGTTTTGTGTAAAATTATGTCCATATTTGCCTTTTTTTCTGTTTTTTTGTGTTGTTCCAATACACACAAAAGAAATAATCATGTGTATAACAAAACATGTGTAACTGCAATAATTTTCTGTGAGAAATACTTCATTTTCTGGAACAATTTCAAGGGTGCCAACACTTTTTGACCATGACTGTACATTTTCTAGTAACTAACAAAAAAATTCTGCAATTTTGTTTTAGCCCTTTGATTGTTAGAATCATATAGAATCATAAAATCAAATGATATTTCCTCATAGATTGTAAGCTTGTAAACTCAATCCTCATTGTATCTTTTTGTTACTATATATTGTCTCAACCTGTCTGTACATGTCCCCTCTGAATTGTAAAGTGCTGCGGAATATGTTAACATTATATAAATAATACTATTATTATATAGCACTAATGCTTGTTTTTTGCAGGATTTCTATATTTTCCTCATGGAAGCATATTAGGGTACATTAGATGCATTGAAAAACATATTTTTTGTGTGTGAGAATAATAAAACAGCAATTCTGTCAAAATCTTTATCATTTAGGTGGCATGCTCTCTTTATTTTGTCCACCATAATGTTTATATTTTTACAAATGTCTTTTTTTTATTACTAACTTTGCTAAAACTGTGTTTGTGTTGTTCCATTGGGACGCTGGCTTTTAAATGGATATATATTTTAAAAGCACCATAGAGGTAAATTTTCATATGGGAAAATTATTATTGTTGTAAAAAATAGTTCATGTTTATGGCTCATTGTGTACAACACAATGTCTATTGCCAGGTCTGTCCTGGTGACCAGCAACAGATTAGATACTTACTCAAACCTGCTCTCTTAGGCTGGCTTCACACTTGCAGATGGATCTGCAGCGTTTTGCAGATGCATCTGCAAGTGTGAGCATGCTGACCGCGGCCCCTATGTTTATAATAGGGCGCACGCGGTGTGAAAGCTCTCATTCACTCCTATATGTGTACTGTCAGCAGGCGTATGCCTGCTGACAGATCACACACTCCCGTCCGCACTGTGGACGCGAGATGTAGCGTCCATGCTGCGGGCGGGAGAGTGTGATCTGTAAGCAGGCATACGCCTGCTGACAGTACACATATAGGAGTGAATGAGAGCTTTCACACCGCGTGCGCCCTATTATAAACATAGGGGCCGCGGTCAGCATGCTCACACTTGCAGATGCATCTGCAAAACGCTGCAGATCCATCTGCAAGTGTGAAGGCAGCCTTATGTCATCAGTGTACAGGAGAATGCAGGGCGCCTGGAGAAGAAGCAAGGTTTAGACTATTGAATGGAAAATGATGGATACCAATTATCTGTTAACCTTTATGGTTACAAATATGGCCAGCTTAACGCTCAATGTCTTAGAAGGTCTATATTGTCTTTCAAAATGCATTGAACCATTAACTCAAACAACTTTTCAAGTGATCAGACTCCCCACTGGACTTATTTGTACGACACAAAGCATGAGGACTGAAGTAGACTCCAAGAGCCCTTTCACACACACGTATTGTGAACACTATTTACAAACTCTAACACGTCCACAACAGTGGGGAAGTCTCAGAACGTGCTCAATGTATAGGAATCCTGGGACGAGTGGCTATCAGATGTCTGCCATACTCTCCGAAGTGTCTACACAGAAATACATCATGTTAAACAGCAAAAATATGTTAGCAACTGTCAATTTGAAATAATTCATGCTGGCCAATAGAAACAGCTCCATTTGGGTATGTTTACTAGTCTGGAGAAAATATTATACATTGTTGAAATCATGTTGATTGCTCTTAGTGGGAGAAACAAGAAAATGATCTTGTACTTGTGATACTTTTTAATGGCTAAGAAAAATAAAATAAGTGATGTTAGAAGGCGAGCTTTCGAGACGTCTTAGGTCCCTTCATCAGGCTGGTATGACAAAATATTGAAAGAAACTCAAAATACATAAATGTCCATTCATTCTAGTGTGCATGTATCTAAATAAACAAAATAGCCTGGAGAGGGTCCTCAATCGGCCAGGCTTAGTGATGTGTAAGTTTTTATGACACTAATTTATAAGAAAACATGAAAAATATTAGAATCTGAGAGTCCTCAGTGGTTGATACCTTTTAATGGCTAACTGAAAATATGGTAAACATAGCAAGCTTTCAGGACACTGTGGCCCCTTAGTCAGGCGGATAATGACACAGATTCTGAAGACACATACATATATACATAAGCAAATGAAACAAAAAAAACAAAACAACAGTCTTAGATGTTATAGTAAATGCAACAGGTGACATAAAACAGAGTCAGGCTGGGGAGGAAGAGATGGGCTGGGGAATTGAAACTAAAAGTCTAAGATAAGCAGAACAAATTGTATAATGGTTATATGGTAGTGGTCTGTGGAGAACTGAAAATACTTAAATGTGTTGAGGAAAGCAATAAAAGGAAGCGAGGGTGTTCATATATCTTATCTTAGACTTTTAGTTTCAATTCCCCAGCCCATCTCTTCCTCCCCAGCCTGACTCTGTTTTACGTCACCTGTCGCACTTACTATAACATCTAAGCCTGTTGTTTTTTTATTTTTATTTTATTGTTTCATTTGCTTATGTATGTGTCTTCAGAATTTGTGTCATTATATGCCTGACGAAGGGGCCACAGTGTCCCGAAAGCTTGCTATGTTTACCATCTTTTCAGTTTGCCATTGAAAGGTATCAACCACTGAGGACTCTCAGATTCTAATATTTTTCTATCTACTGGCTAACACGGTACAAACATTTTTACCTTAAGAAAACATGGTGTCTTAAGACTTCAATTTATTTGAACAACATTGTTCAGATGTTATAATGAGCCATTGTTGAAATCAGATTATCTTTTCCAACATTGTGCTGCTCTGATGAGGTAGCAAAAACCTGACAGAATCCTTTTAAACAACAGGAGATTAGACTAAAAAAGCCTCAGTGGCCAGTTTGAAAATGGCAAAATTTCTATTTTACATAAAGATTGTGGTATGGAAAGGCAAATATTGCCAAAAAATAATAAAATATCTTCATTGAAAATAAAAACTTAAACAATAGTTCATTTTCTGTTAATTTTCTACACCTCTTTCTCTATAAAAACAGGCATATACTCCAAACCAGAAATTACACCGTTCTATTCTGAAGTGATCGATGTGCCAAACTTTCCACTTTAGGAAACAAGCTTAGATGTTTACTTCACTTAGATGCTTCTAGGGGTGACAAATATATAAGACATTTCTTGTCTCTTAATTTGGTGCAGAGAAGAAACTGAAAAGTGTTGTTTAGCCATAATCACTTCTCCATCAAAACATTTGTATATTTGATTTCCACTTACATATAAGTGTAACAGAATACACAATCAGCTGCCCGTGATGTGCCAAACTGTGCCTGGTCCAAGTAGGAAGTAACTGGCACTACAGTCCTTCTCTTTATGGACAATCCTGAGTATTTTTGGGGCGGATACTCCTTTCTAATTACCAAAAAGAAGGAGGACTGTAATGTTTCCTTCTGTAATTTTTTCATTTCTTCAAATAAAGAACTCAAAGGGAAATGATTTCATACCTCATTTTGGCATATTTTAAATTTGCTAACATTAATAAAGAATCTGCAGTATATCTGTGTCCTCTTTTATAATTATTAGCATTTGTTGAACCTGCAATTTTAGACCATTATATTAAGTTATACTCAATCACCTTCCAATATATATAGCTGAAACCAGAAGTTTACATAACTTATATAAAAAGAAACATATGCATGTTTTTCTCACTATCTGACATGAAACCAGAATAAAACGTTCCCATTTTCGATCAAATAGGATTACCATAATTATTAATATTTGCCAAATGCCACAATAATGAGAGAGAGAAATGTTTTAAGGTATTTTTATTACTTTCTGCAAAGTCACAAGGTTACATACATTAAGATTGCTATGCTTTTAAACAATTTGGGACAGCCCATATGATGATATCACGTTTGGAACCTTCTAATAGGTTTATTGTCAACATTTGAGTTAATTAGAGACACACCTATGGATGTATTTTAATGTGCTCCTGAAACACACTGCTTCTTTGTGTAGCATCATGGGAAATCAGCTAAAATATCAGGAAGAGAATTGCGGACTTGCACAAGTTTGGTTCATTCTTGGGTGCAAATTCCAGATACCTGAAGGGGTCTCGTTCATCTGTACAAACAAATACACACAAATACAAACAAGATGGAAATCTCCAGCCATCGTACTGCGCAGAAAGAAGGGTTCTGTATACCAGAGATAAACATGTTTTGGACACCTGCTGTACAGTATATGTTCATTTTTTTTGTTCAACAATAAATATGAATTCTTGTTCATGGAAAAATAAGACATCCCTTGAAAATAAGACACATCGCATCTTTAGGAGCTAAAATTAATATAAGACACTATCTTATTTTCGGGGAAATAAGGTATCAAAAGCTTCCAAGCACATGACATCATCATATGGGCTGTCCAAAATTGTTTAAAGGCATAGTAATCTTAGTGTATGTAAACTTGTGACTTTGCAGAAAGTAATAAAAATGCCTTTAAACATTGTCTCTCATTATTTTTGCATTTGGCATATATGACTAATAATGGCAATCCTAATTGACTTAAAACGGGAAAGGTTTATTTTGATTTCATGTCAGATTGTTAGAAAAACATGCATATGTGTATTTTTATATGGTGTATATAAACTTGTGGTTTCAACTGTATGTATCACGTATGTGAGGCACCGACCGGGTCGGGCCCCTGCAACCGGTATGTGCCTCCCTGGGTGCGTCCTCCATATTGACAGGTCGCACTCCATCCCGGGTTTTTTGTGCTGGTTCTGCTTTACTGGCTTGGGTGTGATAAAAGGAAGCTAGACCACGGGGTGTGGTCTCTAGTGAGGGAGTGGACACAGCTCCCTGAGCTTCTGAGAGAGAAGCATCCCTGAGCTTCTGAGAGAGAAGCATCCCTGAGCCAGGCCTGAGACATTGTGGCTGGTTTTGTCGGAGTAAGTCCTTTTGGGTGAAGCTAAGAAGCGGCCCCTGAAGTAAGGGGAATCCGGAATATTGTACCGGACTATTGTTTTCTACATTTTTGGCCAAATAAACCCATGTGCCGTGACCAGTGGTGCCTGGATCCCGTGTCTTTGCCTCCCTGACGCCGCTACACCTCACATATGGTGGAGAATGCGGGCAATGCCGACCCGGTGAGGTGTAGCCTTCATACCAGGTGTAGCCGGCGCTAACCGTTGCCCTCTGTTCCGGTGCCGGTGGGGAAGAGACTTTTCAAGAGGCTAATGAGTGGCTGTTAAATAAGAGGAGCGGCAGTCATCACAGCTGCCAGTCTCTTGCAGTGTGCCCGGCAGCGCATGTCCAGGGTTCAAGCAGCTACATTCCAGTACAAGCCCACCACCAGCATGGAGGAGGTACTCAAAATACCTGGTTCAGGCTCAGCAGCAGCAGTTCCAAGCACAGCAACAACAGGAACAAAGGCACCAGGAAGCCCTGCAGCAGCAGGAACACAGACACCAGGAGCAGATGGCCCGGTTGACCGAGGCTGTTTGTGCCAGACAGTGGGAACCGCCCCAAGGCCCAGGTGATGACGGCAGCGTCCGGAAAGCGGTAAGACAAGCGCTGCAAAAGATGACCCCGGGAGATGATGTGGAGGCATTCCTGGCAGTGTTTGAGTGCCGGTCGCCCAGTGGGCCGAGGTGCTGGCGACCTATTTGACTGGGGATCCCCAAAAGGTATACATAGACCTGTGTACCGAGGATGCCCTGGACTATGGAGCCCTGAAGGGGGAGATATTGGCCCGTACCGGGGTTAATACATACGTGAGGGCACAACGGGTGAGCCAATGGGCCTACGAGGAAGGCAAACCTGTGCGCTCTCAGGCCTATGACTTGCTACACCTGGTTAAGAAATGGCTGCAGCCTGAAGCACTGAGTCCGGCCCAGATGGTAGAGCGGGTGGTCGTGGATCGCTTCGTGCATACGCTGCCCATCCCCATACAACGGTGGGTGGGACACAGCGACCCGGGTACCCTAGACCAGTTGGTAAATGTGGTGGAGCGCCATGTGGCCAGACAGGACTTGATCCAGGACACGGGGACACTGCGGGCTAACCGCAAGGCCTCGCCCACCACACCAGACAGCAGGGACCCCCAATCCGGACCCCGGGTGAGCGAGCACCCGGCTCAGGCCAAGAACGGCCCTCCCCCTGCAGCAAAGCGGCGTTCCAGACCACCGCAGTTCAGCCCCTGGTATAACGGAGGTCAACCCCGATGTAGGAGGTGTCAGGAGGTGGGACATATGATGGCGCCGTGTCCCCTCAACGGAGAACCCATGGACTGTGACTACTCCCGGAGGCGGTCCATGTTCGCCCACCAAGTCAGAAAAGGGCGCTCGGACCCCAGGGACACTGGGAATGTACTGTGCCGCGTTCAGCTTAATGGTCATGAAGTGTCGGCTCTCCTGGACTCAGGGAGCAACGTGACCCTCGTGTGTGCCTCCTTGGTCTCCAGGACCAAACCCACCGACCGAAAGGTCAGGGTGATGAGTGTCTATAGTGATCATCGCAGGTATCCGACGAAGCGTGTCACGTTTGCTACCCCAGCCAGGAGGGTTCAACATGTCGTGGGCGTGGTAAAGGATCTCCCTTATGATGTTGTGCTGGGGAGGGATATGCCCTTGTTCCGGGTATTGTGGAACGAGTACATGGCCCCCCAGATGAAGGACAGACAGGGCCCAGAGGCCGAGAATCCCGCCGCCGGGATACCCGGAGGACTTAATGTGACAGATTCCCGGGTGCAGAGCCCAGTGTGCCGACTCGCCGTCCGGAGCGGTGCAGCAGTGCCGCGGGCAAACTCCGTGTTGCTCGTGGGGCCCCAAGCCTCTGTCGTTGGTACCCGTCCGGGGTTTGTGGGTGCCGGGGGTCCGAACGGGTTGGTTGCTCGTGGGGTCTGGCACCCTGAGCCAGGCCTGAGACATTGTGGCTGGTTTTGTCGAGGTAAGTCCTTTTGGGTGAAGCTAAGAAGCGGCCCCTGAAGTAAGGGGAATCTGGAATATTGTACCGGACTATTGTTTTCTACATTTTTGGCCAAATAAACCCGTGTGCCATGACCAGTGGTGCCTGGATCCCTTGTCTTTGCCTCCCTGACGCCGCTACACCTCACACGTACCAATTTGGATGGCGTCCCCCTCGATGTGCATTTCTGCAATTACCACCTTCGTCAGGAACAGGAAATGCACGCTGAGGAAGATGCTGTTAATATTTTGAATAGATACTGTCACAGAATAGTAGGGGAACACAGGGAAACTGGGAACTCCTAGGCTGTCCCTCAGATTAGGGTGCCCTAGCTGTCCCTTATCCCAGAGATACCTCTGATGGTTAAGATGTCTGGGCCGCCACCCTTGCCCTGCTCCTGACCAGCCAAGATCTAATACCCTTTGTCCCCCACCCAGGGGGGAGGAACAGAAGTGGTAAAACCCCCACACGAGTCAACCAAAGACTAAACTTACAGTAGTCACACACAGAGGTATAAAACAAAACATGAGCAGGAAGAAAGAAAGAGCAGGGAGAAAATAACCAGTTGACGAGAGGATTTCCACAACCCTAAGTAGGTCTTCAGCAACTGGATCACCACAGCACAAGGACCGGTATCCCATAAGAGGTAGTCAGCATGTGAAGAGAGGTTCCACCATCATAAGAAGGCATGATTGAATGTGACAGGTTTCCCAAAACATGCGACTCCAGAGACATGCTAGCAGAGATTAACTCCTGTTAGCCCGATCATTAATGAAAATACAGCTGGTTGACGCCTGACCCTGCCTGTGTAACTTAGAGCATCAGAGACACAATGTACAGTGTCAGAGTCAGTAGTGTGAACAGCCTCAATAGTTTCCGTGACAATCGGCAAGTTATGAGCCAAGCACCATGTGACAGATACATATGCAAGTTGATGTTTTGCAAGAATAAGGGCCCTTTCACATCAGCGGTAATTTGAAATCTCGGCAGATGCGGTGAAAAAACCGCATCTGCCGCGATTGCCGCATAGCCGCCGCATAACCGCTGCACTTGCGGCGCGGTTGCGGTAATTGCCATAGTAAGTATAGGGGGACTTGCGGTAGGTGCGGCAAGTGCGGTTTTGCACTTGCGGCAGGTGCGGCCGCGAAAAAAAAACGTGGCTGACCGCGTTTTTTTTCGCGGCCGCACCTGCCGCAAGTGCAAAACCGCACTTGCCGCAACTGCCGCAAGTCCCCCTATACTTACTATGGCGATTACCGCAACCGCGCCGCAAGTACAGCGGTTATGCGGCGGCTATACGGCAATCGCGGCAGATGCGGTTTTTTCACCGCATCTGCCGCGATTTCAAATTACCGCTGATGTGAAAGGGCCCTAAGATTGCAAAGATCTTGGGATAGCTCACTTCATTTACCCATCATGAGATGTTTCTTGTGTGGGACCTAGGTAATGAGGCACCTTTTCTATAGGCCATCAGTTGGACCAGCTGTGACACGTTCAATATATTATATACACCTATGGAAAAAATTAGAGACCACTGCAAAATTTTCAGTTTCTCTGATTTTACTCTTTATTGGTATATTTTTTAGTTAAATGTACATTGTTGTTTTATTCTATAAACTACTGACAACATGTCTCTGAAATTCAAAGCTGAAAATGTATTTATTTGCAGCAAATGAGAAATCGTCAAAATAATAAAAAAGTAAGAGTTTTTAGACTTCAAATATTGCAAAGAAAAGAAGTTCATATTCATTTAGAAACAACAATAATAATGCTTTAACTCAGGAAGAGTTCAGAAATCAATATTTTGTGGAATAACTATTATTTTTAATCACAGCTTTCATGCATCTTGGCATGCTTTCCACCAGTCTTCCACATTGCTTTTGGGTGATCTTATGCCACTCCTGGTACAAAAATTTAAGCAGTTCTTCTTTTATGGCTTGTGACTATCCAACTTCCTCTTGATTACATTCCAGAGGTTTTCAATGGGGTTCAGGTCTGGAGATTGGGCTGGCCATGACAGGGTCTTGATGAGGTGCGCCTTCATCCACACATTGATTGATCTAGCTAGATGGCATGGGGCATTGTCCTGCTGGAAAAAACAGTCCTCAGAGTTGGGGAACATTTCCTGAGCAGAAGGAAGGTGTTTTTCAAAAATAACCTTGTATGCGGCTTAATTCATAAGTCCTGCACAAATATTAACCTGCCCAATTCCAGCCTTGCTGAAGCATCCCCAGATCATCACCAATCCTCCGCCAAATTTCACAGTGGGTGCATGACACTGTGGCTTGTACGCCTCTCCAGGTCTTCGTCTAACCATTAGACAACCAAGTGTTGGGCAAGGCTGAAAATTAGACTCATCAGAGAAGATTACCTTACTCCAGTTCTCTATGGTCCAATCCTTATGGTATTTGGCAAACTTCAGCCTGGCTCTGCTTTGCTTCTCATTGATGAAAGGCTTTTTTCTAGCTTTACCCTGCCTGTAGGAGCATGTTATAAACTGTTCTTGCTGTGCAATTCACCCCAACTGCCATTTGCCATTCCTTTTCAAGGTTACTTGATGTCATCCTACGGTTGCTCAGTGACATTTGAATAAGATGACGGTCATCCCGATCAGTGGAGAGTAGCTTTCGCCCTCTGCTGGTCTGTAGCTTTGTTGTCCCTGATGTCTGCTGCTTGACCTTGTTGTAATGAACTGCCGTCTTTGAAATTTTAAGGATGGAGGCAACATGACGCTCACTGTATCCTTCTAGTAGTAAAGCCAGAATTGAGGCCTTCTTATCCTCACTCAAGACTTTTCTTTTCAACTCCTTTGGCATGGTAAAAAGTTATTTTTTCATTCAAATTACTTTTGGGCTATTCCTAGCACTTGTTTTGCCATCCAGCTTGTCCTATTGCAAGATGATTGTGAAGACTACAGCAGTGTTTTTAATATTTTCCCTCGTTAAATAAGATTTGGTTCAGGTGATCACCTAATCAAAAGCACATTAAGTAGAATGAGGTGCACTTTGGTTGGAACTCCACTGACACTGGAATGGCTGTCAGACATGCAAAGATGGGGATTTTTAGAAAGCTGTGCAGTGGTCTCTTAATTTTTGCCAGAGCTGCATGTATGTAAGCATTGTCCAAGGGCCTGGAGGTGTTCCCAGGAGTGGTAGGTTGTATCCTTAGATGCCAGGGTTAAGTGAGAGGCTTGAATATCCCATTTTAGACTCTTTCACACCTCTCCCTTTACACCACTACAGTTTTATAGTGAATTAAATTTTTTATAACTTTACTTTTTTTTTACTTTAAAAATTTTAAGAGTCATGCTGACTTCTTTCTGGCTTTATTGACATTCGTCTGTCTGGGATACATTATCACAAGGTAGCTGTGGTGATGTCTGGAACCTGAGAGACTGGATGCCACCAGAGCTAACTTATAACAAGAAATGGGCTGACACACCATTGGTAATAAGTGCATGTGTAGGTGCACATTCACACTGTGGAGATTAACAAACAAAACCTGGTATTAAAACAATGAGCAAATACTCTGCTGTAAGTAAATAACTAAGTCATAGTAAATGTAAATAATATAGGGTACTAAACTAATAAAATATAGATTAAAAAAGTGTAAAGACCGTCCCACCCAGGGGCGGACCTACCGTGGTGCAGCTGGTGCAGCTGCACCAGGGCCCCGGCCGGTTAGGGGGCCCCCCAAGGCTCCAGCCGTGGGTCCGCTGCCGCGGTTCCACCCCCACCCCCGCGCCTTGCACGGGCCCCTGCCTCCACTGCTCTGGGTGCAACAATCACAGTCGCAGTGGTCGGGACTGGGCCTGGGAGTGCAGGGGGTGCACCAATATCAGCTGTTGGAGCTGCCAGGGGAGCGCACTGTGTATTAGAATGTAACTATTCTCCCGCCAGGCTGCTCGCAGATCACATCAGCAGCTGCAGACAGGCCCCCTGCACACTGTGTGGACGGGGTCTGCAGAGGGACACTTCACCTGCTCCTTCAGCCTCCCGGAGCGCAGCTTGTGGATGGACTGACCTCAGAAGATGCCGGTAAGCAGGAGGTCATTAATCATGGTGTGGGGCAGGA
Organism: Allobates femoralis; assembly: GCA_033576535.1. Lineage (NCBI taxonomy): Eukaryota > Metazoa > Chordata > Amphibia > Anura > Aromobatidae > Allobates > Allobates femoralis. Next base: position 237,888,456 of record JARQOC010000005.1, on the reverse strand, counting down.
GGACGCTCCTCAGTCCGGTCAGGGTCTGCTCTGCTGGGGATCAGAGTGATTGCAGGAGTCTGTGGCAGATCAGGTCGGGCTGTCAGTGCTGGATTATCGGCTCCAGCATCACCCGACCTACAGGAAAGAGCAGACTCCTGCAATAAATCACTATGACCCCAGCAGACACCACAGACCTCAGTATACAGAGCCCTGCACTGACTGATCACATCTGAACCTACAGGACATCACATATTTTTTTATATGGCTCCATATATATGTGATGTCCTGTAGGCAGCACCAGGTGTGATCAATACAGTGCATTATATATCCAGTGTACAGATGGGGACATATACCAGTATGGGCCCATATATACCAGGTTGGAGGACATATTTACCATACTGGGAGATATACTGTATATACCAAAATGGGGAACCTATACACCAGGATAGGAGACCCAGGGGGTAACTACTGAAGTCGGGGGGGCCTGCAGTGCTTGGGGGCCCCGGTGTGCAAAGAAGCAGCCAGCCGGCTCCGGAGTGTCAGTGAGACAGGAGCTTTGGATGCACATTCATGTAACTTACCCTCTCTGTCCTCTCTCTCCTCCGTCCCTCTCTGTCCTCTTTCTCCTCCGTCCTCTTCCTCTCTGTCCCCCTCTCTGTCCTCTCTTGCTCCGTCCCTCTCTGTCCTCTCTCTCTCCGTCCCTCTCTGTCCTCTCTCTCCTCCGTCCCTCTCTGTCCTCTCTCTCCTCCGTCCCTCTCTGTCCTCTCTCTCCTCCATCCCTCTCTGTCCTCTCCCTCCTCCGTCCCTCTCTGTCCTCTCCCTCCTCCGTCCCTCTCTGTCCTCTCCCTCCTCCGTCCCTCTCTGTCCTCTCTCTCCTCCGTCCCTCTCTGTCCTCTCTCTCCTCCGTCCCTCTCTGTCCTCTCTCTCCTCCGTCCCTCTCTGTCCTCTCTCTCCTCCGTCCCTCTCTGTCCTCTCTCTCCTCCGTCCCTCTCTGTCCTCTCCTCCGTCCCTCTCTGCCCTCTTTCCCCTCCGTCTCCCTTCTGTGCGTGTAGGTGTGTGTGTGTCCACTTAGCCGCCCCCTGCATCCAGCCGCCGCACCAATCCTCGCCCTCCAATGTGATCGCATCGGGCTCACATCTAGTATGTATATATCCTCCTTGAGGCTGTCTTGGGCTATATATGTTATACGAGGCTATGCTGGGCTGTATATATTACCTGGAGGCTGTGCTAGTCTATTTATATTACCTGGAGCCTGTGCTTGGCTGTATATGTTACCTGGAGGCTGTGCTGGGCTGTATATATTACCTGGCGGCTGTGCTGAACTGTATATATTAGGCTGTAATAGACTGTATATATTAGGCTGTGGGGGGGGCCCCGAAAAATTTCTTGCACCAGGGCCCACTACAGTCTGGGTCCGCCCCTGGTCCCACCATGACAATGTGTACCCAGTCAGGATGTAGGATTTTGGTAATTCCACACTAATAAATGATTGTGCGAGAGAGATATAGATTCTTTCTGGGTAAATAATACCCCTGTGAATAAGACACAAGGATATTGAAAAAATGAGGGAATTTTACCTTGCTATATCTATTCCATTTACACATAGAGCAGAACTGACAGCTATGAGCTATCAAAAGAGCTCCATAGTGTATGGGGTATACCACCTATTGTATGATGCTGTCCCTCCACAGATAATTGCTTTTTATCCTTCCCCTTCCTGAGTCTATTTCCCCTGTGTAAATACAATAATAAAAACTTGCATATTTAAGAAAGGGCTTTTTTGATTGTTTTCTTTGTTGGTAGTACCAATCAGGATAGACCCTAACTCTAGCATTTCACCTCGCTATGTGCAAGAGGGCAGCAAAATAAAGGGGTAGAGCAGGACCCAGACCTGACTGTTTCACACCTTGTTGCCATGGGATTGAATTTATGGTTTTTTAAATCACATAAATAAAATCAGCTAAGTACCCCATGTTATTTATATGTACTATTAATATTTATTTTGTTCAATCAGTAGAAAAATGAGCGGCACTCACCGGTATACGTCTTCACTTTTATTAAAGCCAAGTTACAGTCAAGACTTGACCAGAAGAAGCGGCTTATTGCTGTGAAACGGTGCCCGTCGTCACCTGTACTCCACACTCCCTCCCCTCACCATGCTGCCTGTAACCTGGCTTTAATAAAAGTGAAGACGTATACCGGTGAGCGCCGCTCATTTTTCTACTGATTGAACTCTTTGCTGAATTTTTTCAGCGTGCACCACCAGTCCAGAGTGTACACACCAGGTCCATATCAGGATCCGTATATGGCAATAGACTGTAGCGGTACCACAGTGCCCCACGCTTCTCTCCCAATATATATTAATATTTATTTACTTACTGCAAGGTGTTTTCTCATTTGATTTAAACCTATTTTTTAACTTATGATGAAGTTAAAAGGCGATTCTTGTAAATAAAATGTGGTTTGTGTCTAAAAATATTCTGATACATAGCATGCGTTTGTGCAAAGCGTTCCCTTATACTTATTTCCAAATGTTGACAAGAATGGCTTTTGACGATATCAGTATAAGGCCTCATTAATACAGGCATGTTTTTAGTCAGTGTTCTGTCTGTATGTGTAATGGATTGCATACAATCAGAACACTGACTAATGTTAGCCTAGCGCATAAGTGTAATTTTCCACATGGATCTTAGGTCAGCATGTGCTAGTCTGGTCCTCTTCATTGGTGAGAGTAGTACATGTAATGGTGGGCAAAGGAGCTGTTAATGATTTTGCATCGAAGGACAGGATCTACAACTCCATTATTTGAGACTACAAATAAGAAAAGAAAACAACTTGTTTTCTAACCAGTTTAAGTTCTTGTAGGGAGTAAAGAAACTGAGGGGCATGATACATAGAAATCACGAGGCCCTATAGCAGAAATTCTAATTGCTCCCCCACACCCCTAAAACAATAATAATAGTATTTGCCTTGGTCACAAAAATATAGCTCACAACTTTGCAGCCTTTACAAAGTTATTTTCCTCCTATTGAAGCCCCTGGATTCCCCTTTCATTGCAGCCATAAAGTACGATGTCAACAAGACTGCCCCACAAACTCTGTATGATATCCCCACAATGAATTTCTCCACAGTATCCTCCACACACTGTATGATGACCCTACTGTACCTCCCTCAACTGCCCTGGCAATGAATGGTGACCCCCAGCACAGTAAAATCCCCAACTGTGATCCCCACAAAGCCATTCATGCAGTTGCCTACATACAGTATAATGGCCCCTACTATCACTCCAAATAGTATAACGGCCCCCACACAGCCCTCTACACAGTATGATGAACTCAATAGAAACCTTCACATTGTATAATTGCTTGCATACAGTACAATAGCTCTCAAATAGTCCTCCATAAAGAATAAAGGCTTCCTCATAGCCGGCCAAATATTATAATGCCCTCCACAAAGCCTTTCAAATATTACAATGGCCCCACATAGCCTTCCATATAGTATTGGGCCCTACATAGTCCTCCATATAGTATAATGAGTCCTACATTGTCTTCCATATAGAATACTGCTTCCCCATAGTCCTCTATATATGATAATGCAGCCCAATAGTCCTCCATATAAAATAATGCAGCCGCCCCTGATAGCCTCCATAATCCTTCATATAATATAATGCAGTCTCCATATAATATAATGTAGAATCTATATAATATAATGGAGCCTCCATATAATATAATGCAGATACTATATATTTTAATGCAGCCTCCATATAATATAATGTAGTCTTCATAGTCCTTAATATAGTATAATATGACCTCTTTAGTCCTCCATATAATACAATGCAGCCTCTATAGTCCTCCATATAGTATAATACAGCCTCTATAGTCTTTCATATAGTATAATGCATCCTCTATAGTCATCCAGATAGAATAACGCCACCTCTATATTCCTTGGTATAGCATAATGCAGCCTCTATAGTCCCCCATATCGTAAAATGCAGCCTCTATAATCCACCCTATATCATAATGTAGTCTTTATAATCCTCCATATAGTATAATGTAACTGATCTGGTCAACAGGGTAGGGGATACTCGGATACCAGGACAGGTGGTTACTTCGTTGGGGATGAATCACGGCTGGGTGGTTCCCGGGTCCGTACCCTGTACCCTCAGTGGCGGGGGTGGGGGTGATGATTATGGGGGAAATGGTATTGTGATGCCACCTGTGGTACATGGTAATAGGGATACCAGTGCTGCAGACGGCCGCTGAGGTGATGGGAATGCAGCTTTGGTAGTACAGCTCCCCACAGGTGGAGCTTTCCCTCAGGGCGGCAGGGTGGATGAGTGAAGTAGTAGTAGTGGTTCTACTGTGAACGCTGCAGGCGGCTGCGGGGAAGCAGGCACACACACACACAATTGTCTTTCTTTTGGTACCTTTTTACTGATGTCCGGTAACAGGTACGGTCCAAGAGGGTAACCAGGTTTCGGTGCAGCTTGGGACGTTCACCTTGGAGAGTTGTGAGGTCTCCTCTATTAGCATGTGCGGTGATTGGGGTAAGCTCTGCTTGTAGTTGAACCTGCCGCTCTTTCTCCCTCTCAGGGTGCTGTTACACAACCGACAATGAGGACCTTTCTGTGGGAACCCTATTGTCTGCTTAGGTCCCTGGTCCGGTGCTTGGTCAGGTTTGGTGTCTTCTGTTCCTTACTTCAGGGGAATAGATCCTCCTGGTCTGTCCGGGTGTTTCCTACTATAATAGATTATTAACCGTTTCGGACTCCGGTGTCCGGCTAGCTAAAGGGTTCTCAGATCTGTTCCCTTCTTCCTACTTCTTACTTCTCCCACTGGCCTCCGTCCCTCTCCCTAGGGTGCAGCACAGCTGGGTCAGGTTTCCTGGTTCTAGGCCTGGCTTGGTCCCAGCAACCAGCTCCTTCCAGTCCTTCCACTGTACTGTCCATCTGCAACAAACTTCAGTACTAACTAACTGTTCTCTTCTCTGCCGACTGCAGACTGCCTGACTCCTCCCCTCAGGCCTGGATATTTATAGGGGATCTGGCTTAAGGACAGCCAGTGGGGCTCCCCCTCCAGGTTTGGGGTGGAAGGTGTTGTATGCTGTGTATGCCAAGGTGTACATCCCTCCCTGCCCTGGTGGGTCCTGTGGCAATCCCCCGCAGGGATGCCACATAACCTCCATAATCCATATAATATAATATAGCCTCCATAATCCTCCATACAGCATAATGTAGCCTTTATAGTCCTCCTTATAGCATAATGTAGCCTCTTTAACCTTCCATATAGCATAATGTAGCTTCCATAAACCTCCATGTAGCATAATATAGCCTCTATATACCGCCACATTGCATAATGTAACCTGTTTAATCCTCCATATAGTAAAATGTAGCCTTCATAAACCTCCATATAGCATATTGCAGCCTCCTTTATATAGTATAATGTGGTCTTTATAATCCGCCCCCCAAAGCCCTCTGGCCACTGTTTAGTCACTAATAAAATACTTACCTTTATTTGGTCCCCTGCTGCTTTAGTCTGCTGCTTTTCTATGCTACATCCCACGGACTGCACATTTTTAGTATAGTGGCGCGCAGAAGTGACGTCATCCCCACTGTACTGACAATCAGAGTGCCAGCAGCACACATGGAGAATGAAGAGAGATGGAGGACTCTGTGTTCTGTCTTTCCTCATTGCTCTTGATGACAGATGGGGGGCCCACAAGCGGCTGGAGGGGGCCACAGTGCCAGCACTAGCACCGGCTCCCCTTGACTCATAGGCCGCATAGTGGTCGCATGGTCTACCGCTATTGGTGATTTGGCTGTATGATGGCTCAAATACTACACAGATACATTAGAGGTCATGAACACATTTGTTATGGAAAAAAATATCTTGACATGTTATTGGTCTCATTTACTTATCAAAATTGTGAATTACAGTCTTCAAGCATTCATTCATTTACAGAGCCCCCCTGATATACAATTTGCAGCCTGTTTCAAGTATGACGGTTTTGTAGGAGTAGCCCTCCCAGGAATACATGTTGGATGAGAGTAGAGATAAGCGAACCGTTCAAGGTTCGGTTCAATTTAGATCACCAAACTTTATGGTGTTGAGCAAACCTGCTCAGGTTGCTTTACGCTTGTGAGCATCGCAATGGTCTGGAGTTTTTGATGCTTGGCCGAGTACGAGCTGTGTGCAGTGTTTGATCAGCTCACCCTAGGCTTAAAAGCACAGTTTTCGGGTGTAATGTGTGTCCAAAGTTAATTATAAAAAAATTTAAAAAAAAGCCCTCTCACCACCGCAAGTGTTTTTCTTATGGTCGGGTGTATGTAGGCGGAGAGCTGAACTGCCAATCAGTGACTTCCATTGAGGTTCGGGTCAAGTACAGGGTCACAAACAGTGCGCCAAAAAGTTCGGCTGCCCCACCTGAACTTCCAAGGGTTCGCTCATCTCTAAATGTGAGCTCTTTGTATATTTACATATATGTTACAGTCTTTACTTGCTTTTGTCGAGCCCCAGGCCCGGGGTACTTGGGTATCAGGCTCAGAGGGGTTCACGGGGTGTCACGGGTGGCGGTGCCTGAGCCTGTGGCCTGGGTGACACTTCAAAGAGGGGTTATGTACAAGGGATTAAAGTTGTTGTCTCGTGACGCCACCTGTAGTACCTGGTAAGGGATCACCAGCGCCGCCACAGTCCTCCGGAGGGTGATGGTATTGCAGCAAGAGTGGCAAAGCTCCCTACAGATGGAGCTGATCCTCTGGGGCAGCGTTGTTGTAAGCAAAAAGTTTGAATTTTGGTAGCACAAAGACACGGAGACAAAGTCACTCTCCCGGGTACTTTTCTGTAAACAGTCAGCAGCAGTATACAATGTCCACAGCTCAGCAAGATGTTAAACTAACAGGTAGCTCTACGGGTGGCTGCAAGAGGATGCCAGGTGGTATGGTGGTACCCGTGGTATGCCTTACTTGACGAACCCGTGTCCTTTCTTCCCCACCTAGGATGAGTCTATACTCAATTACTCCATGAAGGTAGTCTTGGGGCTCCCCTACCTCGAAGTGAAGAAGCAGGCAGACCGCTCCGTTTGGCAGGGTGCCGCAGCAGGTGAACAGACCGCAGCAGCCAGTTGACAACTTCAGAGGTGGACTCTGGCCGTATCCTCGGGTCCGGCGTTCCCGTGGTGGACTGGGGAATTCCTTGGAGTATGGTCACTCCACACCGGGGTTCCCCCTTTCTCTCTCGGGCCCAGACTCATTGGTCAGACACCCTCTCTCAGGATCCCCTCAGGATCCCCTTTCATCTTTCCTGAGGATCAGCCTGGAGCTGTCCTGTTAGACATCCCGACTCGCTCCACACTCCTCCTCGACTCCCTACTAACTCCAACTCTCACTAACTCACTTCGACTCCCCCTAGAGGCGACTATATCCCTCCCAGGAGTAACCTCCCATCACTACTCTAGTGTGGAAGTGCAAGAATGGGTCCCACCCACCAGCCCAGCATTCACCTGCAGTTGGGGATGATTACACCACTTTTACGAGTGCAATACCCCGGTGTGATGCCGGACCATCTGGGGCGCCACACTTTCATGTATTAGTCCATGTATGTGCTACAGAACATTTTCCTCTTTGTCTATAGCATGTTTTCTTTTCTCTCAAAAGACTTTAGACACTTTCTTGTCACTCCACTGCTGATCTGAATAAATCTCCCCCCTCCCCTTCCTGCTAATTTTAATGCTGGTTTCAAACATCTAAAATATGTGGTCCAGGTATGGAGCCCGATGTCCACATCGGTCACAGGTTTCCTTAGCCTTATGTGAGCCCATCGTGAGGCTGTTGGCTTCATTCCAGGAGACCGGCTGCTAGTTTGGATATCAGGGTTCGTACTCAACCGTGAATGAAGGACATGTGAAACCGGCCTCACACTGAGAGAAGGGGGAGTATAAAGCCATTAGGAGAAGGAACAGTTTGCTCACTTTATGGATAGTTTCTTGCTTGCACAGGTCCCTCTTATTAAGCAGACTAACTTTTTTTAAGGTCCTCTGGATTAATACTCATAGAACAAATTCAAGCTGGTGCTAAGATGTACATGTTGGGACTGATATGCCATATCCCATAGAAATGTAAAACATCTATCGATGGATTCGTTCATTTACATTTGACAATGAGCCCAAACTAAACAAAGATGCCAGATGTATTGCTCCTGCTTCCTTTGCAGGAATATCTGCTTACTTCCTGTTTCAGCTTCTGTCTGTCAGCAGCCTGATTAGTAAATTCTCACTTCATAGAGTCTGATGTATTATGCCTTATTCACACATTGCAGATTCGGTCAGATTCCTAGGACCGCACTGGATCATAATCACGGGGGACCTATGATAAAAAACGTATACTTCTTTGTATAAATTCCTGATTTTGGATTTGAAACATTAACCCCTTTATGACCTGGGAATTTTTCATTTTCGTTTTTTGCTCCCCTGCTTCCAAGAGCCATAACTTTTTTATTTTTCTGTCAATATAGACATATGATGGCTTGTTTTTAGCGGGACAAGTTGTACTTTCAGATGCAATCATTTATTTTACCATATAGTGTACAAAGAAATTGCAAAAAAAATTCCAAGTGCGGTGAAATTGCAAAAAAGTGCAATCACGTTTGTTTTTTTAGTTGTTCACTATATGGTAAAACTGACTTGACGGTGTGATGCCTCAGGTCGGTACAAGTTTGTAGATACCAAACATGTATACCTTTACTGGTATCTAAGTGGTGAAAAAAAATTCAGAAGTTTGGAAAAAAAAAACAAACACACTTTTTGCGCCATATTTTGCGACCCGTAGCGTTCTCATTTTTTGGGATCTGGGGCTGTGTGATGGCTTATTTTTTGCGTCTTGAGCTGACTTTTGTAATGATACCATTTTTGGGTGGATGTGCTGTTTTGATCGCCCGTTATTGCATTTTATAGCAATGTTGCGGCGACTAAAAAACCATAATTTTGGCATTTGGACCATTTTTTCTGTTACGCAGTTTAGGGCTCTCATTAATTGATTTTATATGTTGATAAATTGGGCGATTCTGAATGCGGCGATACCAAACGTGTATTTATTTTTTTTTTTTAAACACTTTTATTGTGAATAGGGGAAAAGGGGGGTGATTTGACTTATATGTTTTGTTTTTGTTTTGTTTTGTTTTTTTTAAACAGGTTTTTAAAAACGTTTTTTCATTCTTATTTTTACACTGCCCCTTTAAGAGGCACCTTGCTGCACAGGCTGATTACTTCTGGGAGATACCGATGGGAACTGCAACTCATCAGTATCTCCCAGAATCGCGGACGTGTTGTATTCCCACTCGTGAGTCTAGTCTCTAGTCCTTGGGGTCTGTGGCCTAAAATCTCTGTACTTCTCAGCGTCGTGAACCTAGCTGCAGGACTGATGTTGGACTACTTGATGGGTGCTGTGGCTCCCTTATGTCGGGCCCACAATCTGCCGGTCAGCGGTTAGGGATAGACCATTAACTAACTGCTTCGTTTCCAGTGTACCGGTGGTGACCTGGGTCTCCAGCTGGCTCCAACCAGTTCTGGACTGGCCCCCTTCTCCGTCTGGGTCACCCCTCTCCTAAGAGGTGCCCTCCTGTCACGGTCGCAGGGTCCCCTGCATCCGTCTTCTCTACTGTCTTACACCATCTGACTGACCAGTCTTCTAAGTGTCACTCCTTGTCTCCCGCTCATCTAGGCTCCACCCGTGGGACCTACTGAATATACGGTCCCCTGTACTAAGGTGGCCTACTGTATAGGTGTTGGGGTGCAGACTCTGTAGGGACCTCCATGTCCACGTCTATGGAGGCACTACACTTTTATGGGGTGCAGTACCTCTCTGTGGCGCCTTGCCATAGGGGCATCACACTTGAGTCACAGTTTTTCTAAGAGCTTATTTCCATGTGGATATCACCAACATAAAAAAACACATCAGATTCCACTTTATGAATGCCACTTTAGATTTCTATACATAGTATAATGCGGCTACCTGACAAAGAACTGGAATTGCATATGTGGCACCCCAGGGGTTAATATGCCACAGTAACTTCAACCAGGGTTAATTCCCCACACAACACCTAACACTGCACTAGCACCTCTAGGCCAGAAGGGGGAGCTAAAGCAGCTCCCCTATATATTCTGGTGTAGAGAGGAAGTAGTTAGTTCAGTTCCTGGGAGAACTGAGGAAGAAAGACTGTGGTGTAAACGGGCTGCTTTAGGCTTCTCCACAGTCTGCTACTCAATTCCAGGCCTAGCCAGGGTCTGAGGAGAGGAGTCAATAGAAGCAGGAGAACACATCTGGGAGATTGAGTTACCTCATAACTCGCCCCAGAGGAGCGCAGAGATTGGATACCAGATCTGAAACTGTGACTGACACACGCAGCACAGTAAACACCGGACTAGTGGAGGTTATACATCTACACTGCACCTCAGCGAAGCAACGCGGCGGGGTCAGAAACACACGGAAAGACTCAAGTTGCCTAGCAAGTAGGTACCTGTGAGGAGAGACAGGGCCAGCAGCCTAGCTAAAGTGGCAGCAGGGCCACACACAGCGCAGGAGTGGGAAGCCAAAGACCCAGTCAGGGTGGGAGCAACCTGGCCCCGATACAGACTCCGTGAACAGTACTCTGCTTAATAACAACTGCAGTAAAGACGTGTAAAACTACAAAACTGAGTTTGTGTGATCCTTGCGCTCAAGCTCTACTTTCCCTCACAAACTGAACTCATCACTACTACTATCCCTATTCTGCATCATTCATAGACTTTCATCATCACTGCCCCGGGGAACCAGGCTTTGCACGCGGAGAACCGTTACATCTCCAGCTGCCAAACATCATCCCCGGAGGTCTGCAGCAGCAGTGGTCACCCTGACCAGAACCCGTGGGTGGCGTCACGACAAACACCCCTGTAAATACCCCCCAACCCTTTATTGTGGGCCCGGGACATGGTCCGGACCAAGGACTGCCGTGATACCCCCTGTGATACCCCGGTCCGGTCCCGAGTACCCCATCCCAGTGGGCTCCACATATACTTAGGAAGCCAGAGTTCACAAAACACCCTCTCCTAGGTAGATATATTTTGGACTCGATATCAAAAAGATAAAAGATTGTAAATCTGCATCAGGTTTTATTGTAAAGACTCATTCAGACGTCAGTGGGTTTTATTTTCTTCAACAGAAAGTGCATTTTCTTTAACGGAAGTGGACGCCACTTGCTAGGTGCTCCAGATTAATGAAGAAGCGTGCACTTCTTCATAAGTCAGGAGCGACTGACTCCAGCTCGCCCCCTCATCAAGGCTGGCATGAATTATCAAGTGTTGATAATTCGAGCACTTGGTCTGCAATAAAGGGAAAAGGCACATGAACAGCCCCATAGAGCAAACAAGTACATGTTCTATCCATGAAAAACACAAAAATAGAGAAAAAGAAATCAGCACAAACTTCCACTCAAAAACTGGGTGCAAATATCCCGTAAGTTGCAATGTCCAATGCAAAAATAATATACTTCCCAAAAAAACAGGGAAGCATGAAAAACACAGATAAATCTAATACATACAAAGTGGACATCATAATAATCACTTACCTTACAGTACAAACCCTCACACAGCCCTCTATATACAGTATGATCTCTCACACAGCCCCTAATATACAATATGAGCCTCCACACAACCTCCCTATTTACTTTGTGTGCCCCCACATGGCCCCCCTCTATACAGCATGAGCCCTCAAAATCACTCTATATGCAGTGTGAGCCCCCAAATAACCTCCCTAAATATAATGAGCAGCCCACATATCCTCCCTATATACAGAATGAGCCCTTGACATAGGGGAGCTATATACAGTATGAGACCACACATATCTCCCATATACAGTGTGAGATCCCACATAGCCCCTTATATATAGTATGAGCCCTTACATAACCCTCTATTTACAATGATAGTTGTGAAGAAAATTGTATTTTCCAGTATGCCAAGGAGGACCGGGCAGTCTGGGCCAGGTGAGCTGATGATAAACCATATTTTCCCTCTATATACAGTATGAGACCTTAGATAGCTTTCCTATATGCAGTGTGAGCCCCTAAATAGCCCCTAAATAGAGTATGACCCCAACTTAGCCTCCCTGTATACAGTGTGAACCCCCACATTGGCCTCCTATATACAGTATAAACCCACACACAGCCCCCTATATACAGTATGAGCCCCCACATAGCCCTCCTAGTTACAGTGTGTGTGAGCCCCATCTAATCTCACAATATAAACAGTGAGAATCCCCACATAGCCCTCTAATATACATTATGAGCACCCACACAGCCCCCTATATACAGTATGGGCCTCAACATATCCCCTCAATTTACGGTGTGACCTCACTAAAGCCTTCCAATATATACAGTGTAAACGCCTACAACGTCCTCCTATATAAAATTTGAGCCCCCACATAGCTCCCTATATACAGTGTAATTCCTCACATACCCTCTTCATGTATAGTGTGAGCCTCCGCATAGCCTCCCTAAATACAGTATGAGCCACCACATAGCCTTTCTGAATATAGTATGAGCAGACACGGTAAAATGATGTCATTGTTTCTGCAGTCTCAGTCACACATGCTGAATAGTGGAAGAAGGAGTTGGCGGCTCCATCCTCCCGCAGTCTATTCACCGAGACCAGTTCCTGTGAATGCAAAAAGCTGGGATATTGTGATGCCAAGCGGGAGAGAGTGGTAGCATGATGTAGCCCATGGGCAACTGCTTTTTAGCCCATTGGTTGTCTATACCATACTTTGCCCAGGTCTGCGGTATGCTGTTCATGTTTTTAATGCACCCATAGACTTGTATTGGCTATTTTCACCATGCTGCTGGAAAAAAAAAAAGAAGATATCTCTGATAATTTTGCAAACACATGGTTTGTTAAAAATCTTTGATGGGACATAGACTATGATTGGTATGTTAGAGAACTTCATTTAGGGATCATTTGTTTATATCACAATAATTATCTAAAGGGGATGTGACACGCGTCGATATTGCTGTCAATGTCGCTTGTACGTCACGGATTTTCAGTCGCTCGAGCGACCTAAAAGTGACGCAGGAGCGACATTGAAGCATGTGACCAAGCGATGCAACCAGCGACATGTCGCTGATCGCCGATCGCAGGTTTCACTGCCAGATGTAAAACCTGTCGCTCATCGCTCAGTAGACCTTGTGCATCGCTGCGTGTGACACTAAACTCAGCGACATATTTTCTAATTTGACAACGTACAAGCGACTAAATAAAATCGCTCGCAAGATGGCGACATCACCGCATCGCTGGGTCATATTGACGCGTGTGACATCTTACCTGCGATAATTCCACATCGCTCAGGCGATTAATAATTTGTGACTCATGAGCGATATCGCGGGCGACATTGACACGTGTGACAGGCCCTTTACAAACTAAATCCTTCATGAACTGGACATATCGCTCCGTAAGGCACAGATATAAAGCAAGAATACGCACGATCAGACGTCCATTGTATTCAAACAGTCAAGTGAATTTAATGAGATAAAAGGAAAGCAACCACAGTGCAATCAGCAGTTTGGTAGGCTGCACCACCGAAGCATATAAATCGTAGTCAATGTTACAAATAGTATGAAAGGATTTTACATCTGATGTAAATTGTGCACATTTATATAATCTAGAACTCATACATAAATCAATCAAGACCCTAATGGGTGTACACATGTGCAGCTTTAGGGTGGAGGCACACTGGCGTTTAACTCGCACGAGTTTAAAGCGAGAAAAACTTGCATTAAACTCGGACCTGTATCTTTCAATGATACAGGTCACACCAATGCGAGTTTCACGCATTACACTCGCTTTGCGAGGGCAATGCGAGTGGAATCGCAGTATGCTGTGATTGCACGCGATTCCCTCGTGCGAGAGGCCATTATAAGTATATGGGTGCGAGTCAAACTCGCACCCATACAACACACGGTGCGATAATCGCAGCCGTGTGCTGTCAAAATCACTGGCCCCCCGCAGTCTCCATACAGTCACTCACACCTCACTAGCACCACACTCGGACCAAACACGCACAGCACTCGCATCACTGTCATGCATCAAAAACTCGGCGTTTTTGATGCATGATAGTGTGCCTCCACCTTTACAGTCTATAAGAAATACCCAACCGGGCACAATCTGCCCAGTTTACAATTTTTTAGGTGTAACATACAGTAATACAAAAGGACTCAATACATAAGCCAATCAAGGTCATAGAATGCCCATTCACATGTTCAGACCCTAGTTGCATATACAATACTATATAGCAACATACATATTAAGACCCATACAGAGTGTAATAACCCAATAGCGATTAACTCTAAGTAAAGTGCTTAGAGCTTACAGACTGGTGGTGCCTCCGACCCCTACGGCTGTTTCGGCATCACCTTCTTCAGAAGACTGTAAAGCTGCACATGTGTACACCCATTAGGGTCTTGATTGATCTATGTATGAGTACTAGATTATATATATGTGCACAATTTACATCAGATGTAAAATCCTTTCATACTATTTGTAACATTGACTACAATTTATGTGCTTCGATGGTGCAGCCTACCAAACAACTGCTTGTACTGTGGTTGTTTTCCTTTTATCTGATATTAAATTCACAAGACTGTTTGCATACAATGGACGTCTGATCGTGTGTATTCTAGATTTATATGATTGGTATGTGTGGTGTTGTGAAAAACACATATACAGAACATGGTATGGACCTATTGGCAATTAGATATATCCAAAATCCAATTTAGGGCTTGTACACACTGTGTTTCTGTCACATTTTTCTATATACAGTATCAGCAAAGTGATTTAATTTTCTGAAATCTCATGCACATGCAACTTACTTTTTCCTTGAAAATGTGAAATCAGCTTTTTCTTCAAATGTGCAGCATAACAATTCTTTCAGCATTCATCATCAAAGAGAAAAAAAGAGAAAAAAAATGTACAAAAGCATAAGAGATGTACATACAAACGCATGAAAAATGTACATATATTACACAAAATATTTGCTGCCAACACACTGGTTTTTGGTGCAGAAAAATCTGCAGCAAATATCCTTTGGCCTCATTCACGTCATGTTGCTCCTACATGTTTATCCATATTTTTCACATCTTAGTCTATGGGGCTGTTTTTTTCACGGACCCTGTGTATGTACAACACTTACAGAAAGATTAAGTTTTATTATGGCAGCACAGCTGAAAAGTGTCAATACAAGTCTATAAGTCGGCTATCCCTATGCCATCTGTGTTTATCACGGCAAAGGATAGGAAAGGTTTTGTTATTTATTGATATCTCTATATGTGAAAATCACTGATAACACATTGACCAAACGTTGATGACTCCGGTACCATTTGTGTATGTGACAAACACTGAGGCCGTAGTTTGACTTAAATAAGATGCTAGCTTTGTATGATAATGCCCTAAGACATTTGTTGGTATAAGGCCACATTGACTTCACTATTTGGTCACAATTTTGTATCAGTATTTGTAATCCAAAATAAGAAGTGGATCTACACAGAGCAAAAACCTGAAACAGATTTTTCCACAGACCCATAGAGTTGCATTGGGGATTTTGGTCCGATGCTTGGATCAAAATCTGACATGTCTCTATGATTTTCCATAGACCATGGACATGTGAATGACTCCATAGAATTTTGTATCAGTATTTGTAATGCAAAAGGAGTGGAGCCTGAAATAGAAAGATTCAGAACTAGACTTTTGGACCTAACTGATTTTTGGCTTACAAATAGAGATGAGCGAACCTTGCAAGGTCCAGTTTGTATTGAGTCGCCGAACGTCCCGGTGTTGAGCAAACCTGTTTCAGTTTGGACTTAAGGTGCTTTATATTTGCAAAGCACTGCTGCAAGCATTGCTGTGGTCGGGTACAGTTGGTACTTGGCCCAGTGCGAACCATGTGCTGTGTTTGATCAGCTTGCACTGGGCTTAAAAGCACAAGTTTTGGGTTAAGTATGTGTCCAAAATTAATTAATAAAAAAAACCTGCCCCTCCCACCATAAAGTGCTTTAAGTATGGCTGGCTGCATGTGGGCAGAGAGAGGACTGCGGTTCAGGTCAAGTTCAGGGTCACAAACAGTGCGCCAAAAAGTCTGTCTGCACCAGCTGAACCTGGACTTCAAAAGGTTCACTCAGCACTACTTACAAATACGGACAAAAATAGTACAATATTGTATATCCTTCCATAATTGAAACTTAAAGGGAGCCTGTCAGGTGGTACATGCTGCCCAAACCAAGAGCAGCATGTATCAGGCATTGGCTTATGATCACAGCTAGGTATATTCCACTCTGAAGCCTGTGGTGTTTCATAGGAGAACATAGTGGAATAGATGCCCTGGCAGCTTCTCCCCTCCAGATGCCCTAGACTTATGGCCCCTTTACACGCAGCTACAGGTGACAGGTTTTCCACAGGTAACTTACTGGTTGCAGTGAAATCATGGAGACATAGTTCAATTTGTACACAGCACCAAGATAGAACTATGTCTCCATGATTTCACTGCAACCAGTAAGTTACTTGTGGAAAACCTGTCACCTGTAGCTGCGTGTAAAGGGGCCATTAAAGTTCTCTACCTACAGCATGCACGCATGTAGATAAAGAAAGAAGAGAAGCTACTGGAGCTCTTCATCTCCAACCAGCCTCGGTCCCTGCCATCTATTAAAGTATGTTTTTCTTTGACGTGCCTCAGCATTTTAGTGTCAAACATATTTAGCTGTGATTATAAATTAAGTGTCTGATACATGTTGCTCATGGTTTGGGGAGTACGTATCAGCTGTCAAGTTTCCTGTACTAACAATAGATTATATGATTTACAAATGTATTAAAGGGAGCCTGTCAGGGGCGGACTGGCCCAGGTGGCAGCTGGGCAAGTGCCCCCTGTGCTGGTGGTATAGCCCTCATCTAGGGCCGCCCCACCACAGAAATGGCGCGGCCGGCGGCGCTTTTTGGCTGGTGCTGTGCACTACCCCCCAATATCCCCCCCTGGTCCTCACCTAAGGGCTGGCAGAAGAAAACTGCCACCCGGAGTTAGAGTCGCCAGCCCCCGGAGCCTGTCAGCTAGTTTATGCCTCCCGAGCTATCACGGTCTGTACCTGTAGCTTTATAATACCAGTCTAACCATCCCTGTCTGAGCTCATGTTGTAATGTGAAAGGTGAAAAAAAAGCATTTATACACTTACATTTCCTTATGTAATGAGGCAGTCAGTCTCCAACTTGGAGGACGGAGACTGTTTGGCAGGTTAATAGTTAACATTTCAGCCTTATGTTAGAACATGTTGGGAGATCTGATGTAATGCCATAACCATGTGACTACAATAGGCAGAGTTAAGTCCCTATAACAATGATTTTGCTCGCTTAGCTCCACCCACTATATTCACATGATCGTTACATCACACAAGTCCTTTAGCCATGCAAGTCAATAGTGAGTTAACTATTATCCTGCCAGACAGACAGTCTTCCTCCTCCAAGGTGTAGACTGAAATGTAAGTGTATACATTAGGGATGGGAAAATCTACTCGCTAGGACTCGTTACTCGGCGAGTAGTAAGGGACTCGCAGGACTCGGTACTCTGCGAGTTTCCCAGCGTTTACTCGCACGAGTCCAATGCAAATCAATGGCAAACGCTGACAAAACTAGGATTGCCATTGTCTTGCATTAGACTCGGCTACTGTGCCAGTGATAGCAGGGAAACTCGCAAAGTAACTGCTGTTACTTTGCGAGCCGAGTCCAGCTGTCTTCTCTGTGTACAGGCTGCCGCAGCTCCAGGGTCCTAGAGCCCGCCTGCTCACAGAGATGATGTAGCAGAGCTGAGATTGTTCTCAGTCTGCTCATTCCCTGTGCATAGACATCTATATCTATGCACAGGGGATGTAGCAGAGAGGACATCGCGTTTTGGACTGCGTCGGACAGAAGAGGATTTTTTTAATTAAAGATGGAGTCCCTAATGGCTTTTTTTTTTAATTTCAAATAAATTTTTTTCTCTGTGTTGTGTTTTTTAACCCTTTATTGGAGATTCTTAGTGGCTGGGTCAAACGTGGCCTGACATTAAGAATCTCGGGCTTAATACCAGCTTGTATAACAAAGCTGGTATTAACCCCTTTATTACCCAGCGTGCCACCGCCACCAGGGCCGCTGGAAGAGCGGGGTTCAGCGCGAGAGGATGGCGCTTCAATGAACGCGCCATCTTCTGGGGCGGCTGCGGGCTGCAATTTGCAGCGGGGGGTGCCCAGAAAGCTTGGGCATCCCTGCGCTGCGGATTCCAGCCCCCAGCTGCTTAGCTGTACCTGGCTAGACATAGAAATTGCGCGGAGCCCCACGCATTTTTTTTTTTATTATTTCATGAAATAATAAAAAAAAAGGGCTTCCCTATGTTCTTGTGTCCGGCCAGGTACAAATAGGCACCTGGGGGTTGGGGGCAGCCCGTCGCTGCCTGCTGGATCCGGCTGGTTCCAGAAATACGGCGAAGCCCACGTGAAGATGGCGCGTTCATTGAAGCGCCATCCTCTGGCGCTGAACCCCGCTCTTCCAGCGGCCCTGGTGGCGGTGGCACGCTGGGTAATAAAGAGGTTAGGGCCAGCTTTGTATTATCAGCTGGCCCTAAGCCCGAAATTTATGGCGGTCACGCCAATATTAGACATGACCGCCATGAATTTCTATTAAATTGTTTTAAAAAAAACACAACACAGAGAAAAATTTTTATTAGAAATAAAAAAAAAAAGCCATTAGGGACTCCATCTTTAATTAAAAAAATCCTCTTCCGTCCGACGTAGTCCAAAACGCGATGTCCTCTCTGCTCATCCCTGTGCATAGATATAGATGTCTATGCACAGGGAATGAGCAGACTGAGAACAATCTCAGCTCTGCTACATCAGGCGGGCTCTTGGACCCTGGAGCTGCGGCAGCCAGCACACAGAGCAGACAGGACTCTTATCTGTGCGAGTTTCCCAGCGATTACTTGCAAAGTAAACGAGTCCAATGCAAATCAATGGCAAAACTAGGATTGCTTCAGGCTGAAGCTTCCGAGACACATCAGTGATTTGTAAATCGCACACTACTCGCTATTACTCGCTTCCCCATTCATTAACATTGGACTCGCTAGACTCGCAACGAGTAGCGAGTCCTGGGCTCGGACTCGCTAGAGTCAAGAGATTCCGAGTAATTTAGGATTCGCCCATCACTAGTATACATGCTTTTCTTCACCTTTTACATTACACTATGAGTTCAGACAGGGATGATTAGAATAGTATTATGAAGCTGCAGGTACAGATAGTGATAGCTGGGAGGGCATAAACCACCTGACAGGTTCCCTTTAAAGTACTACCTGTAGTCCCCGGTGTTGCCCGGGATAGTAACCAACTGTTCTTAGCTATGGTATAACAAAATAGAATGGGTTAACAAAGTCATACTTCTTCCTGCTGAGATACATTATCTGTAAGTGTAATATAGGGGCTACGTATTGGCTTCTGGTGTAATACAGGGGCTATTTGTGGGTTCCTGGTGTAATACACGAGCTATGTGTGGGTGTGGCGACTGTCTTCCCCTCCTGGCCACAGGTCTGGGCAGGCCATCAGTGAGATCCGCACCGAAGCTGAAGGCCCTGACATCAGAGTTCCCATACCCTGGGGCGTTACATGGGCACAGGCTGTAATACAGGGCCTATGTGGGGAACAGGTTGTAATACTGGGGGCTATGTGTGAGCTCCTGCTCTAGTACAGGAAGCAGCTATGTGTGAGCTACTGGCTATGGGAGGCTTCCTGTTATACTGGGGGCAGTGTGGTCTCCTGCTGTGTACTGGGGTTGTGTGGTTTCCTGCTGTGTACTGGGGGCTGTGTGCGGCTTCCTGCTCCATAGTGGGGACTGTGTTGCCTCCTGCTGTATAGTAAGGGGCTGTGTGTGACCTCCTGCTGTATAGTGAGAGCTGTGTGTGGCCTCCTGCTGTATGCTGAGGACTGTGTGGCCTACTGCTATACACTAGGGGCTGTGTGTAGCCTCCTGCCCTATACAAGGGCTCTGTGGCTTCCTGCTGTATATTTTGGGCTGTGTGTAGCCTCTTGCTGTTTGCTGGAGACTGTGTGGCCTCCTGCTGTATATTGGGGGCTGTGAGTGGCCTCCTGCTGTGTACTGGGGGCTGTGTGGCCTCCTGCTGTGTACTGGGGGCTGTGTGGTCTCCTGCTGTATACTGGGGCTGTGTGGTCTCCTGCTGTGTACTGGGGGCTGTGTGGTCTCCTGCTGTGTACTGGGGGCTGTGTGGTTTCCCGCTGTGTACTGGGGGCTGTGTGTGGCCTCCTGCTGTATAGTAAGGGGCTGTGTGTGGC
Organism: Allobates femoralis; assembly: GCA_033576535.1. Classification (NCBI taxonomy): domain Eukaryota; kingdom Metazoa; phylum Chordata; class Amphibia; order Anura; family Aromobatidae; genus Allobates; species Allobates femoralis. The sequence continues at coordinate 237,868,108 of JARQOC010000005.1, read as the reverse complement.
CTCCTGCTGTATAGTGGGAGCTGTGTGTGGCCTCCTGCTGTATAGTGGGAGCTGTGTGTGGCCTCCTGCTGTATGCTGAGGACTGTGGGGCCTCCTGCTATACACTAGGGGCTGTGTGCAGCCTCCTGCTCTATACAAGTGCTCTGTGGCTTCCTGCAGTATATTGGGAGCTGTGTGTAGCCTCCTGCTGTACACTGGGGGCTGTATGTGGCCTCCTGCTGTATACTGGAGGCTGTGTGTGGCCTCTTGCTGTATATTGGTGTGTGTGTGGCCTCCTGCTGTACACTGGGTGCTCTGTCTTGCCTCCTGATGTATACTGGGTGCTATGTGGCCTCATTGCTGTATACAAAGGCAGTTTGGTCTCCTGCTATATATTAGGGGCTGTGTGTGGCCTCCAGCTGCATACTAGGGGCTGTGTCTTGTCTCCTGCTGTACAGGGGGGGCTGTGTGTGGCCTTCTGCTGTATACTGGGGGCTGTGTGTGGCCTCCTGCTGTATACTGGGGGCTGTGTGTGGCCTCCTGCTGTATACTGGGGGCTGTGTGTGGCCTCCTGCTGTGATAATGGGGGCTGTGTGTGTGCTCTTGCTGTATACTGGGGTGTGTGTGGCCTCCTGCTGTATACTAGGGGCTGTGCGGGTGTAATGACCGGAGGTCCTATTAAGATCCAGTGAGTCACAGACTGAGACAGAGGCAGAAATAAACAACAGTATTTTTACTGATATGGGGATCAAGGTATGGTTCAGTAAGGAATGTAAAAGTCTCAAAATCCCCTTAAAATTTTACCAATAACAGTTTAACACACTCAGCGTTAGCCGACATCAATGCACCGATCTCAGAGTTCCCAGGGTATGTAAATCACACTCAGAACCAGGAACAAATTTACCTACACGTTAGACTTATCAAGGATTTAACTTAACTGAAGGCTATGTACATCAACTGTGGGCGGTCTGATGGGACCTCTGAGATGGCACACTGAGTATAACTTATCACAACTAATAACAATACATTACACTATATCAATGCTGGCTATACACTTAGCACAGGGATACCCGGGTATCTCAAAACTATGGTACCATCAACCTCAAATGTAGCTTTACACCGGTGTATATTCCACGTGGGCTGCAGCAAGTCCAGAAAAAGAAAAGAAAAACCTTTGGCGCCAAAAAAACGTATTGTAAAAAAACAGCAAAATTTGGCAGCTTACCAGCCAATGCCAGATTCACATGTCCAGCACTTTAGTTCTGTAAGCTTGGGGTGCAATCTGTGGAGCACTCTTTTCCAGGGCTTGTCAGGACCTTGTCAGGATCCTCCCAATGTAGATGGCACCGGACGCCGGCTCTCCTTTCGCAGTCACTCACGGCCTTCTTGGACGCCAATCACTCGCTCCATCAGGGGGAACATCTCCTCAGCCTCCTTGTCAGGATCCTCCCAATGTGGATGGCACCGGACGCCGGCTCTTCTTTCGCAGTCACTGACGGCCTTCCTGGACGCCAATCACTCACTCCATCAGGGGAACATCTCCTTAGCCTCCTCGGATGCTGGACACTTTCTGAGTTCAAGATAAAGTCTTTAGTCCACACAACAGGGCTTGCAAACAACTTTAAAGGCCCATATAGCTTGCACTGGCTCTGCTGTAATCCTTACACTAGTAATGGCCACCGCAGTGAGCGATCAACAACAATAGGAGCAACTGACAGAGCCGTCACCAAGGCAACCAGAGATTGTGCTTTCACTTTCCTAGACACAGAGCAGTCACCATGGCAACCAGAGACTTTTTCACTTTCCTGGGCCACTACAAAATGGCAGTCTGCTTGGTTTTAGCAGCTTATTAGTTTACTCTCTTACACGGGCTCCTGATGTGCTGAGTGCTGTGTGTGGCAGGTTGTTAGAAGAATAGCAAATAGGTGTCTTAGTCTCTTTGGGGTTTGTGTGGCTGCTGCTTCACTGAGAGTCATGCCGCAGTGTCCATCATTTTCCAGAAGTCCTTGTCCTCATACGCTGTGTTATAGTAAGGCTGCTTTCACATCTGCGGTAAGGTGTAATTCCTGGCAAATATGGCAGATCTGCCAAATCTGCCGCGTAACAGCCAACTTGTGGCACCAATCCGGCAAGCCCCATTCATTCTCTATGGGGCTTGTGGTCGAGTGCGGCAAATGCGGTATTGCCGAATCCAGCAGATCTGGCACTTGCGGCCGTGCAAAAAAAAAAAAACGCTGCTAGCAGCGTTTTTTTGTCGTGCCGCAAGCACCGCAAAAAGTCTTAGCTCATGTCCGTACACACCGATGCCACATGGACCATATCCGTGTGCAGGATGTGAATAGGGTCATGCTGTCAGCCAAAAACGGACATGTCTCCATGTGGAACACACAGACACACGTCAGCTCCACATGGAAACACTGTCCATGTGTGAAAGGTGCCATAGTGCAAAATGTGTGTACGTATGTACATGTCTCCGGCATGTGGGTGCATGGACAGCACACGTGCTTGAGACACGTACATGTGAAAGAGGCCAACTAAATTAAATCAACTAAAAAGTGGTATCAATCTAAGGGCCAATTCATTATCGTATTTGTGTCTTTTTTTCGTCTAGCCTTTGGTGGTTTTCACATGTTTTTCATTTACGAATAACTCTTCTATTAATTTGCATCAATATTTTACGTCTGTTTTATATGTATATATTGCATGGTTTGTTTTTTCATGTTGATGAATTGAGGGTTACAGAATTGACAGTCTAGCAAAGTAACAAATTTATCCAGCAGCAAAAGCTAAATATCTAGTCTAGGTTTCCACTATCTAAAATTACACAGTTTAAATAAATATCTATTAAGTTCACAAATGTGGGCACGGTGGCAGTGCTCGTACAATGAGCTGTACATAAAATTAAGGTATTAGTGTATGTTCTCATCACATGCTAGTATACATTCAGTGGCTCGGTCAGGTCTTACAATTGAAAACCCATAAAACGGGAGTCAAGCATAAGTGCTGATGGGGCCATTAGTTAAAATTATGCAGGTGGAGTTACTGTGTGCTTGGCCCTGCATCATTTTTGGCCATATACATCTATTAAAGGTGAGCAGCAAGACATTGTCAACTGCGTCTTGCTACCACCTCAGCTAGAGGTCTACAGCCAAAAATGATGCAGAATACAGAGAGGCTCCCATCTGCATCATTATTGTTCATGGCCTTGTCAATGCATACATCTGAATCCCATTTTGAATGTAAGCCCCTATGGAGCCTCTGAATATATATATTAAAAAGTGATGTGAACATAGCCTAAGATGGGGCTAAAGTGCGAGTTTTCAATCATTTTAAAATTATTACTTACTACTACTTTTAACAAAACCCTTCAAGTCTTCCAGCCTTATCACTTATAATAGTCTCAACAATACAGCATGGACTTTACTTCACATTGATATACAAATTAGACAAATAATGAAAGAGTTGATTGGGCTAATGAATATTACTACTGACTCTGCCCACCATCATGCATCATGTTCACATCTTTGCTCATCATTCATAGGAGCAGAACAGAAAAAATGATAGAAGTTCAAGATCTTACCAAACCCTATTGACTATAATGAGGTGGTCCATAGAGGATCCTTCATGGACAAGTTAGTGTCCAATTTTGTGGTATTTTCTTTCTGGTATTACTGACAGAAACTGCAACTGAGACCCCTAAGTGGACCACCCAGCCTTAGGTCATTTGCACATAACGTCTTAGGGCCCTTTCACATCAGCGTTTTTTGAAATTTGCGGCAGATGCTGTGAAAAAAACGCATCTGCCGCAATTACCGCATACCGGCTGCACTTGCGGCGCGGTTGCGGTAAACGCCATGCAAAGTATAGGCGTACTTGCGGCAGGTGCGGCAAGTGCGGTTTTGCACTTGCCGCAGGTGCGGCCGCGAAAAAAACCGGCTGACCGCGGTTTTTTTCGCGGCCGCACCTGCGGCAAGTGCAAAACCGCACTTGCCGCAAGTACGCCTATACTTTGCATGGCGTTTACCGCAACCGCGCCGCAAGTGCAGCCGGTATGCGGTAATTGCGGCAGATGCGTTTTTTTCACAGCATCTGCCGCAAATTTCAAAAACCGCTGATGTGAAAGGGCCCTTAGGCTGGTTTCACACTGGCGTTTGCAAGTGCTGCGGAAGATGCGCATACATACGCATGCAAACGCAGCAGTTTTCTTACACATAGTCATCCACAAACATTAAAAAAAAAAAAGCTGCGTATGCATGCGTTTGTTTGCGTTTTTGCATGCACATGCGTTTTTTTTTCCACACATTTCTTCAATAATTCTTCTGCGGCATCCGCACTGTTCCGCACAGATCCCGCCCATAGGGAGTGTCTAATCTCTTTCTGGGCATCTGCATTGTCTTATACGCATGTGTACCAAACGCAGGCATCTGCAAGTCCTTGCGTTTGATTGTGTACGCATAGAGAATAATGCATAGTTTATGTGCATTCGTACGCATGCGGACGCTTGCTCTTTTTTGAGCACCCAAAAAATGCAACATGTTGCATCTCCCGGCCGCGGAATTTCGACACGCCGGTACGCATACGCAGCCATGTGCATGCCAAATAATGTCTCTGCACACAAATGCGCACTCCATGTTAAAAGATACATGTGTATTACGCTTGCATTTTTGAGAAATTTTATCCGCAGCATCCGCACCGCTTGCAAACTCCAGTGTGAAACCACCCTTAGGTAGATTTATTCTTTTCTAATGCGTTGTAACCACTTCAGGCTTTAAAAACTATACAGCGGCTAAAGGAACTTGACCGCTAAATTTTTCTGACAGCTTCCATTTAGAAGCCGTCACTATTTTATTTATAAAATAAAAATTGTCAATAGCAGCCACCAAAAAAGTAGTGAAACTGAAGATAAGGAAAAATCATAAGGAAAATATCCCCGTCTATAAGACACCATTTGGACAGACCCTTATGCTTCAGATGGCTATACTGAAAAGTGCTCCATTCATTGAAACAAATTGCAAACATGAATACTTGTGTGTGTTTGTTTGCATTGCGGATGGGCATTATGGCGGGTTTACACGTCGCGATATCGTAGTACGATTTCAATCAAAAGTCACGTGGTTCAATCGTCGGAGCCGGAATCGTGCCGGCGTTGTATGGTGTGAACGTCCAATACGATGCAGGAACGATGTCAATGCGATATCGGGGATTGAATGAGCGTGCTATTCAATGCTCCGATATTGCATAGCGATTGAAGCCGGATCGTGCTGTGTAAACGCCCAACTACGATGCGATTTGAAACGTCACCCATTCACTCCCATGTTAACTATGCTATCCGGGATTGGGAGGCGGAGACATCGCACGGACGTTGTATTCCGATATCGCAGCGTCTAAACATTCAATGCGATGCGGGAGAAACGTGCACTAAATGCGCGCTCCCGCGCCATTGAACTGCGATATCGGATCGCAATTGAAGCGTGTAAAGCCACCATTAGAGCTATCTATCATTGAAAGCACTAATCTGATCCTTTACCCCTTCCCGACAATGAGATTTAAAATTTTTGTCCTTTAATTTTTTTCCTCCCTTTCCTCCAAATGCCATATCTTTTTCATTTTTCCAATGACGGGTAGAAGAGGAAAGCGGGTAGTCGAAGTTCATGCTGCCGATTAGAATCAATCCAAATAGGTCCACAGATCTTTGGTCAAACAGATTTTATTATATCAATGCGGTTTGTGTGCAAGCTGCCCACTTCTTTAGTATTGAAATTTTATATCGAAACAGGTTGACCGAAGATCTGTGGACCTATTTGGATTGATGCTAAATCGGCAGCGCAACCTTCAACTACCTGCTTCCCTCTTCTATATGTGTTTTCTCCATTATATGGGTGGTTTGCAGCAGCAAAATACGCTCTGATAGTGGTTGTGGCTCACACAACCAGACCAGGTGAGAGGTTCTTATTCTAGTTAAAGAAAAGTGCAGAATGATATAAGACCCTATTTGCGCTTTTCTTCCTTTTAGCTAGCATTTTTACAACGACATAGCTGCATGAGGCTTAATTCATTTTACCATTAAACGGAACCAACTACCAGGATTTTAATGTATAAGGTAAAGTAAGGTGAATGAAATCAAACCTTCATTTTTCTTATTGTTTGTTTCATTGCAGAAATAAGTTTGATCAATGTTGCATAAATGAGTGCAGTGTTGATTGATGTGTGCAGCAGGGTGTGACTCTGTGGGTCAGGTCCTCTCACATAGATTCTTCCTCCTGCTGTGCCCCTCTTTCTTTTTTTAAATTTTGTATCGCCAGTGCCATAGTTTGTGGGCATGCGCATTGCTATGGTATTGGTGTCATCAATAAAATGGTGCCAGACTCAGCCCATGCGTCTACCGCAATCTCTGGTGCCACAGAACACTGTGGAGACGAATAGGAGCATCATTGGAGCATGCGCAGATTGGATTTTTTTAATCTGCGCATGCGCCCTTGGCACTCTTGGTCGTCTCCACAATATCCTCAGTAAAATGGTGGTAGAGATCGTAAAAGCATGTGCTGACTCCGGAGCTATTTCAATCACAACACCATTACCATAGCAATGCGCATGCACCACCAGCAGCAGTAATGGTGGTGCAGAGCAAAATTTAAATAAAGAAATGGGGGCACGGCAGGAGGAATGTATATAAGAGAGGGCATAACGCACATAGTCCTGCCCCTGCTGCACACATCAATCAATGCTGTGATCATTTCTGCAATTTTGGTCAAACTTATTTCTGCAATAAAACATACAATCAGATAAATGAAGGTATGATTTATTTCACCACTGGTGCTGAATTTACTTCATACGTTGAAATCAAGGTGGTTAGTTCCTTTTAAATGGTGCTGGAAGAAGATTTGAAAAAATTCCAATTGAGGTGAAATTGATAAAATAGTGCAGTTCTGCAATTTTGTAAAGTTTTTTTTCTTACGATATTAATCATATGGTTAAAGTGATCTGGAACATGACAGGTAAGTAAAATTACCAAGATAACAAATGTTTGTTTGTTTTTAATTTAAGTGGTAATTTTTTTTCAAAAATTAGTAAAAAAAAAAAAAAAAAAAAAAAATGCAAATTTTGCATGTTTCGCAAATTTTTCGAAACCTGTAACATTTTTATTTTTCGGTCGAAGAAGCTTTGTGAGTGTGTGTGTTTTTTGCCTGCTGAGCATTCTTATTCATACCATTTTGTGGTAGATACAAAGGATGTTCATTAAAGATTTCCCCTGACCCACCTATTTATCACAGGATGCTGAAACTGCACATACTGTATGTAGTGCTATAAAGGCCCTGTCACACACAACGACACTCCAGCGATCCCGACAGTGATAACGACCTGCCGGGATCGCTGGAGCGTCGTTACCTGGTCGCTGGGGAGCTGTGAAGCCTGTAAGCAGGGAGGATGCTGGTAACTATGATAAACACCGGGTATCCAGGCAGCGCGCGCTGCCTGGATACCCGTTGTTTACCATGGTTACCAGCCAGTGAGGTCACTGATCGCAGAGCACTTTGCAGCAATCAGCGACTTCATAGCAGGGGCCTGATCGCTGCTAACGTGTCACACATAACAACATCGCTGGAGAGATCGTTGTAATGTCACAGTTACAACGATCTCGCTAACGATATCGTTGTGTGACTGGGCCTTTAGTCTCTATAGGTTATGTGCGAATTTACATCTCTGAACTGATAATGGTCTTCTTTCACAGGTGGTGAAGTGGTGTGAGGTGAGATAATGAGTGGCCCATTGAGTAAATAATGAAAGGGGGCACATGGGATTGTGAGCCCCTTTGGAAGTTTTTTGGTAATATGTTTTAATGTTCATGTTTTATGGATGTATTTATGACCATTAATTTTGTTGTGTTTCTGAGGTAAATGTGAAGTTAGGGGCTTTGCCCCTGGAACCTAGTAATAGAGGCCGCAGGACGTCATTGGACGGGCTGTCTGACAGGACTTTGGATCTTATTGGACAATCACCTGGTGGGAGTATGCTCTATATATAGCCCCTCAGAGGCTCTGTGATGTCATTCAGCTGGTCAAGCATCTGGAGAGCAACACCCACCCGCCCTATTTTTTTGGAGTTCTTTTTTTTTTTGTCGTTTGGCTTATTGGAGGGGAAAATTAACCCGCAATTTTGGGTGTTTTTATGGTGTATGACTTTGCCAAGTCTTCGGCCAAGTCAAAAGTGTTTAGTGATGGTAATATTTATTTGGAATAAAGTTAATTTTATTAGTTACCATCAATAAAGCCTTACGGCCATCTCACGCCAACATGTAATTGAATTGGTTATTTCGCCTGAACAGTTTATGAGAATAAGGGTGGGCCTTTACAATCCCATGGAGCCAGTGGAATACAGAGCAGTCATCAAGTTCCTTTACTTGAAAGGCCGCACACCAAGGGAGACGTTCGATGAGATGAGAGGTTTATAGTCACAATTGCCCATCATATGATGTTAAGAACTGGCATCGTCATTTTAAATGTGGTCGAACTTCGGTGGAAACCGCTCCAATTCCAGGGCGACCCCCAGTTTGCTATTGATGAACACACCTTTCAAGTTCTAATTGCTGAGGGTTTTTTGGTTTTGTAATAACAAAAATAGGTGTTTTTTTGTAAATTTACATATATGTATATTTTATTTTACTTTTTTCAAATTTTGTCGTCCCTGTAGTGAACCTGAACCAGCGATCATCCGATTGTCAGAGGTTAACAATGGCATTTAGGTTGTTAACATCAGTGGAAGAGTTCAGCTCCTCACGCTGGTGTAAGTGACAGATGATGGCTATGTAAGGGTCTGTCAACATAATTCGTCAAGACTGACTTTCTTTACGACAATCTTGATAAAGGGGCATGCTGGTGTCAGACACTATCGATTCATGTAGAGGTGCAGGTCTCCTCATGAATCTGAGGCGTCTAATGAATGGTGTGTACCACTGTGCGCTACGCCACAAATCACCCTTCAGTCAAGGTACTGGAATGAGATTTCTGGATAGGGAATGACACAGGAATTAGACAAGCTGTGGTATTGCGCCCTCATACTGCCCCAGTTCCATCCATGTTGATGGACCTGAGGGAAACTAAAGACAAAACGCCATACGTCACACACTTGAGGTGCATCTCCGAGTTGCCCATACATTTTTCAATTTTTCAAAGCTTTACCAGAATTTTGGCATGAAAGGAAAACTGCCTGAAAAAGCACTTAGAAATTGCTCAAAAGAATAAATAACCATTTTTATGTAAAAACCACTTGCTGTTCATTTGTTTCATCCTTTAATTGGTTCAGATTTTAAAAGATGACATGCGGCTAAAAGAAATGAGCCAACCAATCATCAGGTGTCTTCCACCTAAAAGTACTTCCAATACAAATCGCTGGGTAGGCGCAAAAGGTGCTAGGAAAATGTCCAATCATTTTTCAAGCGTTTTCTGACCAGTTCTGAAACCGTTAAGGGTACCGTTACACGTCGCAACATTGCATGCAATTTCACTTGCAACTTACTGGTTGCAGTGAAATCATGGACACATTGTTCTATAATTTATCTATTGTATCTATTCTATCACTGCAACAAGTAAGTTGCAAGTGAAATTGCATGCAATGTTGCGACGTGTAAAGGTACCCTTTATGGCCACTTTACACACACCAACTTATCTGTCCAACTTATCTGTCCAACTTACTGGTTGCAGTGAAATCATGGACACGTTGCTCCATTTTGTGGCTGTGTAAAAATGGAGCAATGTGTCCATGATTTCACTGCAACCAGTAAGTTGGTCAGAAGTTGGACAGATAAGTTGGTGCATGTAAAGTGGCCCTTAGGCTGGGGTCACACACACAGATATCTGGGCAGATATTGTTCACAGATCTCTGGTTACAGTGAAATCATGGACACATGGTTCAATTTTGTGGCTGTGTACAAATGTAACAATGTGTCCATGATTTCACTGCAACCAGAGATCTGTGAACAATATCTGCCCAGATATCTGTGTGTGTGACCCCAGCCTTAGAGATTTATTCATTGTTGAATGAAGAAAAAAAATTATTAGAAAAAGCCAGTAAAAAGACAACCAAAATTAAACACAAGTTATTTAATGACTCAGAACACATTAACTTGTGTTGGACACTTTTTTCTCATCCAGTATCCGGATGAGAAAAAAGTTGCAATATGCTGCAACAGTATGTGATTCTCGCGCGACACTCGCCAATGCAAGTCAATGGGTCTGAGAAAATCACGGACCGCACACGGACCATCCGAGTGGCATCCGTTTTTTTTTAACTGATGCATTATCATTCTGTAGCTCAGAACACTATAAAATGTTCCTGTAAATGATTATACAATAATAGCAGCTGAGAAAAAAAACGCATTGCACACAGATGTCACACGGACAGCACTGAGATGTTATCTGAGAAAAATGTTGGACACTCACATAGCAGTTGCATGCCACACGGACCAAAAAACAGATGTCACTCGTCCAACTCTCCTGGATGACAATCTGACCGGTTTTTTTTTTAACGCCAGTGTGTTTCCAGCCTAAAGTGAAAAGTATAATAGAAACACGTTACCACTTCTGCATTTTGTACCCACTCCTGGTTTTGGCTTCCAAATACTGAGGCAAAATACTCACCAAATACTCAACATGTGAACGTGGCCTTAGGCTGACCACACGGCAAGCTTTTGATGAGTTTTTGACACTGCATATTTTTGCTGTATAAAAAAATGCATCATCTTACAGTTACAGCAAACTGGATGGGTTTTATAGAAATCTCATAACCACTGTGCTTTTTTCTTACTCAGCATAAACTGCCCTGCGGTGCAGGTTTCAAATCCACAATATGTCAAATTCTCTTGTGGATACACTGAATTTTATGTGAAGATTTTCCTCATAGACATGCATTAGATGCGGAGAATCAACAGATAAAATAACGCACATGCATTTTAGTGTGTTTGCTGTGATGTAAATGCATCAAAACGATTGTAATCTGTACCTAAGGGCTATGTTACACACACAGATATCTGTGCAGAGATTGTTTACAGATCTCTGGTTGCAGTGAAATCATGGACACATTGTTCCATTTGTACACGGCCACAAAATGGAACAATGTGTCCATGATTTCTCTGCAACCAGAGATCTGTGAACAATATCTGCACAGATATCGGTGTGTGTGATGTGGCCCTAATGCTAGGGCCACACTAGTGTTATGGGGGTTCCGTCAAAATCCTGAATTCCGGCAGCATTAACGCAGCGTTACCATAGTGTCCCATGGGTGATGGACTCCCGAGCGCATGCAAACGCCGGCACAAAAGTGCAGGAGTTTGAAATCTCACACTATTTCGTAGCACATAGGAAAATGAGTAAAGTCACTTTTTCCTGTGCGCTACGAAATAGCATGAGATATAAAACTCTGGCACTTTTGTGCCGGCGTTTGCATGCGCTATGGAGTCCATCACCCATGGGACTCTATTGGCAGCGTTCAGGCAGCGTTACACTATGGGAATGTTGTGTTAATGCTGCAGGAATTCAGGATTTTGATGGAACTTCCATGACGGAGGCCACAATGCTAGTGTGGCCCTAGCCTAAGTGTATCAATAAAGTTTTGTCAAAGCCAAATATCAGGAAGAATAAAAATCAAGCAGCTTTATTTAAAGTATAACACACCAAATAGAGACAAAAATTGCAATGTGAAAACCGCGAAAAGAACATCCACAAACACAATTAACAAAACATAAGTAACCTAAATAATAGGTACAGAAACTCTGCAACATGAAAAACTCCTGTGAAAAAATGTACGTCACAGTCTGTAGGCCTTGAGTTGGTGAAGTCTCGGCTTTATTTGGTTTGTTATATCTTTTTTTATATTTTGTCACTATATCTATTGTATTTTTGGTAGTAAATCTTAGGCTATGTTCACACACGGCGTAATTGCCGTGTATTCCTGCTTTTACGCTGCACTTTTGAGCGCTCATGTAAAAGCAGTGCACAAGAAAGCTGGATACATCTTCCAGCAAAAGCTATGACGTTTGCTTTGCTGAAAGGCGTGCAGATAGCACGTTTTGCCGCGTATTTTTGCGTGCACAAAAAGATTTGACATGCCATTTCTTTGAGCTTTTTACAGCATGCTTTTCCCATAGGCTACATGTAAAATGGCCTCGGGAAAAGCGCGGCGTCTGCATGCAGTCACGCTTTTTTGCATGTAAACACACGCAAAAAAGTGCCACTGCCAAATACGCGGCAAAATACGCCGTGTGTGAACGTAGCCTTAGGAGTGGAACAATCAGAGGAAAAGTCTAAGGCTGGCTTTGTGGCACCCCACTGGTCAGTGTGCCACTGTAGGGGTACTGCACCCAAAACAGAGTGTGCGGTATCCCAGTCATTGGAGGGGATAATGTTGAAGTGAGGCTCTCATCCCAGCATCCTTACACCTAGACCAATCAGCTAACCCGTCCCCAGTGTAACTGGTCCAGGTGGGAGAAGTGTTAGGGTAGAAGGAGCGGGAAACACACAGACAGAGGAGAGTCTAGTCTGAGGAGACAAGCAAGGAACAAGTCCTAGAGGAACACCACAGGGAGGGCGCCCGAAAAGGAATGGTGACCCAGACAGAAAGGAGAGACCCAGTGCCAGACTGTCCAAGTAAATGGTTTGGGGGAATACCGGTCCACAACGGGGTACCGGCTCCGAGTCGCGGTGCACGTGAGTCCAACCCTGAGCCGCCAATACCGGTGGGTCGCAGGTCTGCCAAGCAGCCCCCGACCTCGTCCACAACATGCAGCCCCACAAGGTATCCTAAAACCGGGTTGACCCACTTAGAGAAGAAGGGGTTACCTCATCACACCCAATGGACCTAGTAGGAAGTGGGCTTGTACAGGGCAGCGCACGAATAGAAAGGAGGCGCAAAAAGACACAGAGGACAGTGAACGTAGTAGAAGGAATACTTGGAGAGCTTTAGAAAGACTTTGTATCCTCCTGTGACTACCCGGCCAGCTACCCGCAAAGCCTGTGTAACTGTGTACCTGAACTGCCGTGAACTGTTACCAGTACAGAGACAGCAAGCCTCCAGTGTTTTATTCTGTTAAGTCAAGAGGTAGCTGCTGCCACATCAACCAGCTCAGCAGCAGCCGTGCTCCGGAGACCCAGCTCCGCCTGCAGGGAGCGTTGTCAACTGGCTGCAATACCACCACCCCCGGCAGTCTGACAGCGGCGCTGGTGAGATCACCAGAAACTGCATCGGCCACCAAGACATCACCCCAGCACTCACGCCCGGGTACCGAGTTCCCATAGACCCCTGGGCGGGTCATATTCACACCACGGCAAGATCAGGTCTGGGGCTGTCCGGACCCGATTTTGAAACAGAACCAGAGGGCAAATATGCCCTCCAATTCGGTTTGCAGCTGGATTCTTCATATCGCAGCTGCTGTAATTTCAAGCTAGCCGTGGTCCTGAAATTTCTGCAGGGGATAGCTCCAGGTGCTGAAGTTTAGCAGCGCTCGCTGCTAAACTCCAGCACCCGGAGTCCAACTCCCGGAACCGATTTTATGTCGGATCCGGCGCCATAGATACCCATGTTAGGGGGCGCCGGATCCAGGAGGATCCGATTTTTCCCCTGACAGAAAAACGCAGCAAGCTGTGATTTTGTGTCCAGGAGAAAAACCCACATTCTCCTAGATCCTCCCGGACAGATGGGAACCGAATGGTAAATAGCTGCCATCCGCCCCATAAGAATTCTATGGGGCCGAAACCGGAGCCGAGACTGTCCGGTTCACACCAGACAGCCCCGGATCCATAAAAACGTGGTGTGAAGCCAGCCTAATAGAAACAAGTGGTCCACTTCTGTATTTCATGACCCACTGCTGGTTTTAATCAGCCCCTCCTGGTTTTGGCTACAAAAACTGCAAGAGCACTCGCGTAAAAATACGCACCAAATACACAGCGTGTGAACGCACCCTAAGGATACGTTCACACATTGCGCACGCTATTAAAAAATGCGAAATGTGTCTCTGTGGCTGCCGCAAAGTGAATGTGAAATTCACTTTGCTGTGCAGACAGTGCGTAAATATACGCAGCGCTTTTATGCGCGTAAAAAGAATGACCATGTCAATTCTTTACGCACCTGCGTCCGCGCTTTCTCCCATAGGAGCCCATTATTCCCGCTGGAATTACTCATCGCCGTGCAGACAATGCGCAATTCCAGCGGGAATACGCTGGCGCTGATGTCACACAGGGGAGAAACAATCCTGTTCCTCCTCCCCTGTGTGACATCTGTGACAGCCCCTTTGGGTTTCGCAGTGTATTAATATACACTGCGAAACCCAAATTAAAGTAAGCCAAATGTGTGAAAAATAATAAAAATTGAATACTTATCTCTCCGCCGGGTATTCCGGTTACCGGGAGCCGAGAGATCCTCCACAGGTACTGACCTTCCAGGGCCTGTAATCGCTGATTGGCCGCTCGCGGTCATGTGATATGTGACGTGCTATGACACACATATCACATGACCGCGAGCGACCAATCAGCGATCTAGACAGGTCCTGGATGGTCGATACCTTCGGATGTGTCGGCTCCCAACTCCCCGATCACCCGGTGGAGGTTATTCTATTTTTATTATTTTTAAAACATTTGGCTTACTTTAATTTGGGTTTCGCAGTGTATATTAATACACTGCCAAACGCAAAAGGGGCTATCACAGATGTTACACAGGGGAGGATTCTACCTCCGCTTTGTGACATCACTTCTCCCCTGCGCTTTAGGGGGAGAAGTGAGCCTGTATTCACACACCGCGTTTTTTTACGGGGCTTTTTTGAGTGGGTCCAAAACTCTGCAAAAAGCACCCGCGCAAAAAAAGCGCTATGTGTGAACGTAGCCTTAGGGCCCCTTTACACGCCGCCACAGGAAGGGAGAAACCGCCAGGCATCGGGGACAATTGTGCCTGTTACCATGAAATCACTACGAAATGGCGGCGTGTAAATCGGGAAGTTCCTTCCTGTTCCTTCTGATACCTGTTTCTGAGCTGTGCTCAAAAACAGGAAGAAACAATCCCTATGGTGGCGGCGTGTAATCGGGGCACAGGCAAGGTATTTGCGTGGCCTACGAAATCCCTGGGGCGTGCCACGGCATCATGGATACCACGCCCCATCAGCTATCATTGGTGGAGGCTCCTGCATTACGATTGGTTGTCCCTTCACAGGGCGCCATAGTTAAAGAGTTATCCATTCACAGTGCACAATTGCAATGACGTCATGTATTAGCCAGCCTTCCTGCAGGCTGGCCAATCATGATGCTATTGCGTTGTCCAATCACCGTACGAGAGTTACGTAATACACAACTCTGTCACGCCTATGTACTTGAGGCGGGAAATATGTACGCCCATATTCCTGTGTGGTAGCGGCGTGTAAACCAGGGAAGGTATTCAACATTCAGTAAGCCGCAGAAGCTGTCGGCGCTTTCGGGGAACGCAAATACCTTCTGTGTAGCACTTTGTGGCGGCATCAGGGATCGGTATCCACCGTTAAAAATGCGCGCATGCACATGTGTTTCCTGCCTGTTGCTACCTCTTGTGGCGGCGTGTAAAGTTACCCTTATGGTACCTTTACACGCCGCCACCGAAAGGTAGAAACCTCCAGGCATCGGACACAATTGTGCCTTTTGCCTTCAAAAGACCGCGAAGTGGCGGTGTGTAATTCAGGAAGTTCCTTCCTGTGTCTTTGGATACCTGTGTTTGAGCTGTGCTCAAAAACAACCAGGCATAATCCCTATGGTGGCGGCGTGTAATCCAGGCAAAGGCAAGGTTTTTGCGTGCCCTAGTGAATTCCCTGGGGCGTGCCACAGCGTCATGTATACCACGCCCCATCAGCTATCATTGGTTGGGGCTACTATGTAACCATTGGCTATCCCTGCACAGGGCGCCATATTCAGCGAGGTGACCAGTCACACTCCACATTTGCAATGGCGTCATGTATTAGCCAGCCTTCCTGCGCAAGCTGGCCAATCATGATGCTATTGCATTGTCCAATCACCGTACGAGCGTAGCGTAACACACAACTCTGCCACGCCTATGTACTTACGCCGCACAATATGTACGCCCATATTCCCTTGTGGTGGCAGCATGTAAATCAGGGAAGGTATTCCACAGAAGGTAACCTGCGGCACCCGTCAGCACTTCCAGGGAACGAAAATACCTTCTGTGGAGCACCTTGTGGCGGCGTGTATATGCGGCATCAGGCAACGTGCGGTGTCTGCCTGTTGCTGCCCTCTGTGGCAGCGTGTCAAGGTACCATTAGAGTGTCTTTGATATTAATATGGTATGGCACCTTTATATATGTGAGACAATTACCACGACTATGCCCTTATCCAGATTTTCTTTCTCTACTGATAAATTGTTGTTTGTGCACTCCCCAATATTTTTAATTGTAGTATTATTTTTTATTTTAATAGCTATAATCTTTATTGAATGTTTTTGAATCTTAACATAAAAAAATATCAAGTAGAGAGTATGGTTTCATAAAGTGGTTTGAGATGGCAGTGAATCAATAATGTGAATGAACAAAGAACATTATATCATTACAATTTTCAATATGACAGATATTCAATATGACAGATACATGGACAGAAGGCTACAAGGGATGGTTAAGGGTACTAAGGGGGGGGGGGGGAGTGTATGACCTAGAGGGTTAGAACCTAAGTGCCCAAAGGGGACCAGGTAAGATTGAGCCCTGCGATATTCAAAGTTCCTGATGTCTTTGATCCTGGCGTAAAGGTTGTATGAAGACGGAATCCGTTTGTTTCCAATGAGAGGCCTGTAGCATTCTTTTTAAATATGTAATAATAAAATTTTTATATTTTTTTGTGACTTGTGCACACAGCCTTGGGCCACCTTTATACATTGAGTATTTGATGAGTTTCTTAGGGTCCTATAACATCAGCGTTTTTCACTGAATGCGGCAGATCCAGCAGAATTACCACATCTGCCGCCTAACGACCGACTTGCGGTACACCTACTGCAAGCCTCCATTCATTCTCTATGGGGCATGCGGCAGGTGTGGCAAGTGCAGTTTTGCCGTGATCCGGCACTTGCGGCTGTGCAAAAAAAAAAAAAATGCAGCTAACTGCAGTTGTTTGCCCGGCCGCAACTGCCGGATTTGCTGGATAGCGGCAAAACCACATTTGCCACACCTGCTGCTTGTGTGGCACCCTTCCCTAACAAGTAGCCACAGAACCACCCAATGCATGGAAGGATTGTCACAACAAGTAAACACCATGCACAACACCTTCCATCCCAGGCCTGTAGGGGGAGCTCCACTTGCTGCCTTTAGGCAAGATCACCTATAAATACTGGTGCTGGGGGCGGAATTAGTCAGTCCGTGCAGTACGGAGCAGTACTGTGAAGAGAGTCTGGTGTCGGAGCCACGCTAGGCCAGAGTACCGCCTAGCTAGTGTCAGGAACCCGAGAGTGAGGGTCGAAGGCAAGGTGAGGAAGTAACTAAGTCCAGACCAGATTGGGGCAGAGGAGCCATACCGGTTCTCTCCAAGAAGCAACCCGGACACCGGAGTCAGAGTCTGTTAAGGGAGCAGCTAGCCCAGCAGAAAACACTGGTTTCCCGAGCATACTCCAGTCTCCCGGACCCCTGTAACAGCAACCAATCCGAGAGCCAGGACCCACAAAAATCCCCAGAGGTAGCGGCAATCCAGAGAAGGTTCTCACCAACCCAATACAGGAGGGAAAGATGTACAGGAGGCCAGGCCAGGGCTTCAAGACAAGTAGAATGGGAACAAGGAGGCCTTATAACTCACTCGGTGTGGAAATCCCAAAGTGCTTCTGACTCACTGTAGCCGGGTAGTTCACGTCGCAGGCGTCTGATTCTCTTCTGTCACGGAACCGCGCCTGCGGCTGTGGGGCCCGGTGGTCCAGATCAATAGGGGGGGATGGCTGAACAGTAAGGGTACCTTTACACGCGGCTACATTTCTAGGGTGGCTACAGGTAACTTACTAGTTGCAGTGAAATCATGGAGACAAGGTTCTATCTTGTTGCTGTGTACAAATGGAATAATCTCTCCATGATTTCACTGCAACCAGTAAGTTACCTGTAGCCACCCTAGAAATGTAGCCGCGTGTAAAGGTACCCTAAGGGGCCCTTTACACACGGCTACATTTGTAGCTTGTCACCAGGTAACTTACTGGTTGCAGTGAAATCATGGATACATGGTTCTATCTTGTTGCTGTGTACAAATGGAATCATGTATCCATGATTTCACTGCAACGAGTAAGTTACCTGGTGACAAGCTACAAATGTAGCCGTGTGTAAAGGGGCCCTAAGGGATAAATGTCTTCATAACGCCACCTGCGGGTGTTCGGTAACTGTACCGACGCTGCTCGGCCTCCGGGGGATGTTGGGCAGCAAGATGGAACGCTCCCCACAGGAGTCCCCGGAGCTGCACAAGATGTTGTGAGGCAGCTGCGGTAATACTGCTGTTAGGACCAGGAGTCAGACACAGACACGCCAGAGTCTTTTAAGTACCTTTACTGGTGGTATTCAGGTACGCCAGACCGGGTTAGTGAAGTTAGCACTCCTGGAGGTTCACAGCAAGCAGTTGTAGTAGGCTTCCTTTCTCTTTTTCTCTCATTAAGGTTGGGTGGATGTAGAATCCAACTGGACCGGACAGTGTGTTCAATGGAACTTGCTTCACCTGGGTATCAGCACTGAGGACTCTGTACAAGGGTCTGAGCAGGATCAGTACTCTTCCCTGGGCTCTCGTGGGTAGGTGCTTCAGGTGGAACAGGTGGCTAAACCTCCTGTTAGTCGGGCTGGTTCTCTGTGGTGGCTGGATAGCTCTCACAGCTTCGGTTCCAGTAACCAGTTTGTAAGGAAAGAGTCAGAATAACTCTGTTTTCCTTGAGAGGTGTTCTCCTTCTTCCTCTAACCCCAATTGCAAGCGTCTCCTCACTGGCTAGCTGGCTGGTGGGGCCTAGTGTGTCCCTCATAGGATGGAGGTTTCACACAGGTTGGCAGCTCTTGTAGCAACTGCACACACTCTGAAGTTTCTCCCTCCAGGACTCTATTTATAGGGGGAACTGGCTCAAAGTGACCAGTGGAGCTCCCCCTAGAGGCTCGGGGTGAAACCAGGTGTTGTAGTGTTGTTAGGTGTTTTGTGAGTATTGCTTTGCTGTTACTTACTCCAATTGTGCCCTAAGGAGTTCTGTGGTGCCCAACAAGGTGCCAGGGTGCCACAGTTCCAACACCACCTGGAGTGTACCCTGAACAGTGCCGGTTTAACATCAGTAAAGGTACGGAAAACAACTACCAGAGTGTGTGTCAGTCCTTACTGCCCTGGGCCTGTTCCACATAGAGACTATAGACGCTGCCGCCTGCAGAGCTATCTCCCTGTACCCACGCTCCACTCCCTCATCACTGCCTCAGGGACCCTGCTCCACCTACAGGGAGCCACAACACTCAGCTGCCCATCCATCACCCCCGAAGGTGTGCCGCAGCCCTGGTGCCTTCACCAAACACTGTAGGTGGCGTCACAACATCTTCAATCAATATCCCTGTATATAATTCCCGTTTTTCAAAAGCGACCACAAGGCACAGTCTGGTGCACTGGCCACTAGTGACATTTCCTGTAACCAACGCCCGAGATCCGAGTACCCCCTGCCTGCGGGTGAGACACTTGCCACAGGTGTACTGCAAGTCAGTCGTTAGGCAGCAGATACGGCAGATGCAGTAATTCTGCCGGATCTGCTGCATTCAGCGAAAAACGCTGATGTGAAAGGACCCTTACTCAGTATTTGTAAGCCAAAACCAGGAGTGGGTGAAAAATGTAGAAGTAGGGCATGTGCCGCACGTATTTGTGTTATATTTTTCCTCTGATTGTTACACCCCAGATTTTGGCATAAGCTTCAGCGATGGTAGAAAAAAAATTGAAAATCAGTCTGATTTTCATCTAGAAAAGTGTGACCATTTTTTCTTGTCATCTGTATGCAATCCGTTTTTTTATAATAGCAGCTATTAATCATTTAGTTTCCCATGCTACAGAACTGTAATGTACGGTATTTGTAAAAATTGAATGCAATCTGATTTTTTCCTCTCACCCATAGAACTGAATAAATGATTCTTATCCGAATTCAGAGTAATATTGCAGCATGCTACAATTTTTTTTCAGACATTATGGCTACATTGAGACTGCGTTTTTTTCTCTTCTGCTACGTTTTTAGCTGCAAAACAGGAGCTGCCAAAAAACTGCACCCAAAAACAGATCATCCGTTGCTGAACCGGTTTTTGGTGCGTTTTTTTTTACCCATACAAAATGTCTCCTATAGAAAAAGCAGATCAGAAAAATGCCAGACAAATTGACAGACCCTTTTCTAAAATGGAGCCTCCAAAAATGACAAAACGGATCACTTTCAAAGTACCCTGTGTGAATGTCAAAAATGAAAACCCATAGACTTTGCTGGAATGTCATTTGAGTGATCAGTTTTATGCAGTGCACTGCATAAATTGGATAAAAAAAACCGTACAGTGTGAATGTAGTTTTAGGATGTGTGCTCAAGGTTCAGAGGAACTGCGTGTTGGACGCAGCTCCTACGGACCTGAGTGAAGCCGCGGATGGCTGCAGGGAGACCGCAGCAGCCCAGTACTCACCATGTGCGGCGGGTGCAGGGCGGCTTCTCCCTGCAGTCACCCCATGGGAGCCGCTTCCGACAGCATGAAATGAACATGCGGAGGAGGAGCGGAATGGTGGCAACCCGCACTGCAGCTAAAAGATCGCTGCGGTCAGGTTAAGCATAATGAGGATGGGATTTCTTGAAATCCCATCCACTATGCTGATACTATACTGTGCAGCGTTTTGGACGCAGCGGCAAGACGATGCGTCCAAAATGCTGCGTATACTGATCGTGTGCACGCACCCTATGTCAGCAAAAAAATAAATAAATTAGTTATCTGCACTGCCCCACTGAAAAACATGGGTCAGAGTGCTAGCTGATAAAAAATGAAATAGCACATCCCATTTATAACCTCATGTGCACATGCCTTAAAAAACAAATGTAAGATATAAGCCAAATATTGAACATGCAAAAGCTGCCTATGGCCACGGTCACACGTTGAGTATTTGGTGAGTTTTTTACCTCAGTATTTGTAAGGCCACGGTCATACGTTGAGTATTTGGTGAGTTTTTTACCTCAGTATTTGTAAGGCCACGGTCACATGTTGAGTAGGCCTAGTTCACACAGTGCATTTTGGTGCGTTTTTGACCTGCAGATTTGTCTGCGGTTTATGGTAATTATGTTAATCCTTTCTTGCGTATTTGGTTAACATCAAAACCTATGTGGTTTATGGAAAATCTGTCCACACACATTGGTATTTGTTTATTGCAGAAAGTGGAAACACCACAGGTTTTGCTGCTCTTTTTAAAAAATGAGTATGTAAATTCTTTTCTGTGTTTTCTCTACAGTTTCTATTGGAAATCCGCAGCAAAAACGCAGTAAAACATGGTAAAAAGAAACAAATCCGCAGGAAAAAAACACAGTAAACCTGCCAAGAAAAAAGCAACCCCTAGGATTATATTTGCTACTTTTTGACAAAACCAATGTGTCTGGACTTAGCCTTTGGTGAGTTTTTACCTTAGTATACGTAAGGCCACAGTCACATGTTGAATATTTGGTGATTTTTTTTACCTCAGTATATATATGTAAAGGTACCGTCACACGCGGCAATATTGCTTGCAATTTCACTGGCAATTTGCTGGTTGCAGTGAAATCATGGACACATTGTTCTATTTTGTTGCTGTGTACAAATGGAACAATGTGTCCATGATTTCACAGCAACAAGCAAATTGCCAGTGAAATTGCTAGCAATATTGCCGCGTGTGACAGAACCTTAAGGCCACAGTCGCACATTGAATATTTGGCCTAGTTTACAGTGTGTTTTTTCTGCATTTTTAACCTGCAGATTTGCCTGCGTTTTATGGTAATCTATGCCAATCCTTACCTGTGTTTTTGGCGAACATCAAAACCTATGTGATTTCGGGAAAAGCTGTCTGCACACATTTGCTTTTATTTGGTGCAGAAAGTGGAAACACCACAGGTTTTGCTGCATTTAAAAAAAGAATAATTATGTCAATTGTTTTCTGTATTTTCGTATAGTTTCTATTTGAAATCTGCAGCAAAACGCAGGAACCAAATCTTCAGCAAAAATGCACCAAAAACACAACAAATCTGCAGCAAACCTCCTGCCAAGAAAAAGCAACCCCTAGGACTTGCTGCATATTTGATGCTTTTTGACAAAACCAAAAACCAATGTATCTGGACTTGGCCTTTGGTGAGTTTTTTACCTCAGTATTTGAAAGCCCACATTCACACGTTGAATATTTGGTGACTTTTTTACCTCAGTATTTGGAAGCCCACGGTCACATGTTGAGTATTTGGTGAGTTTTTTACCTCAGTATTTGGAAGCCCACATTCACACGTTGAATATTTGGTGACTTTTTTACCTCAGTATTTGGAAGCCCACGGTCACATGTTGAGTATTTGGTGACTTTTTTACCTCAGTATTTGGAAACCCACGGTCACATGTTGAATATTTGGTGAATTTTTTACCTCAGTATTTGAAAGGCCACGGTCACATATTGAATATTTGGTGACTTTTTTACCTCAGTATTTGTAAGGCAAAACCAGGTGTGGATGAAGAAAAAAAAAAACACAGAAGGGATGACGTGTTTCTACTAGGCTACATTCAGACGGTGCGTTTTCTCATCTGTTTTTTTATCCGTTTTGTGCAGAGCACTGCAGAAAACGGATCACGCAAATGAAATCCCAGCCAAGTCAATGGGTTTTCATTTTTTACCATTCACACAGTGATCTGTTTTTCACTTTAGGAGTGCTCAGTTTTAGAAAAGTGCATGTTAGGGCCACGTCACACACACAGATATTTGTGCAGATATTGTTCACAGATCTGTGGTTGCAGTGAAATCATGGACAGATTGTCCCATTTTGTGGCTGTGTACAAATGGAACAATGTGTCCATGATTTCATTGCAACCAGAGATCTGCGAACAATATCTGCCCAGATATCTGTGTGTGTGACGTGGCCCTTAGTTTCTCTGGTGTTTTTCTGATCCACTCTTCCCATAGGAGCCATTGTAATGGGGGAAAAAAAAAACGCATCACACCATAACGCAGCAAAAAAATGGATTAGAAACATGATCTGGGTTTTTTTTTTTCTTTTTGGAGAACAGCTCCTGTTTGCAGCTAAAAAACGTAGTATATGAAAATAAAAAAAAACCCATATCATCTGAATGTAGCCTTATACTTTTCCTCTGTTGGTTTTGGCTTTCAAATACTGAGATAAAAAAGAAAATACTCACCAAATACTCCCCGTGTGCACGTGGCCTTAGGCTATTTTGTGATCCATTTTCGCAGTGAAAATGCATGGATCACGCAAATGGAATCCGAGCAAAGTCAACGGATTTTCATGTTTGGCTGTTCTGATCGGGAATTTAAGATCTGCGGTGGATTTTCCCTTGAAGTGATCCTCAAAAAGGATGAGCATGTTAGAATATGTGGTGTTTTTCTGTTCCACTTTTCCCATTGTATATGAGGGAAAAAAAATGCACCACCAAAAGAGGATCAAAATAGATCAGAAACAGATGATCCGTTTTCTGATGCGTTTTTTGAAAAGCTGAACCTCTTTTGCTGCAGAAAAAGTGAGAAAAACGCCCCCAAAAGATAGATAAAAAAAGCACAGTGTGAACATAGCCTTAACTATTATCTGCTGAGAAGGATGCAGCTCAGTTTCTGAGGTGGGGATCCACCATGACATAACGGTACTTTATTTGTGGAGAAGGGGTTAGAACAGAGTCGAGCAGTGCGTGCTGTACATAAAAAAGCATGAAAAAAATGCATGAACATGGTGTCATTTTTTTTCCAAGACAGAAAAAACAAAATGTGGAAGAAGGCTTATGACCTCAAGACCATGCTGCAGGTTTTAATACGTTTTACTTGTAGATTTTGATGCAGAATCGGTGCAGATTTGTCTGAAATCCACAACCAGCAAAGTCTATGGGAATTCTGAAGTTTTGTGCTCACACTGCATTTCTTTCTGATACAGAAAAGGTCGAATGTCAATTATCGCAGTGGATTTGTTGCAGTTTTCTGCCACAAGACGAGTATTTGGCGCAGAAATTTCTTCAACAAAGCACTCAGCGTGGGCGCACACCCTATGAGTTTGGCTACATTCAGACGGGACGCTAGTGCACCGTTTTTTGAGGACCTGTTCTTGCAATGCAAAAACGGATCCGCTTTTTGCAAAAACACAGCTGGCATTCACACACTAGTGCACCGTTTTTTTACAGATCCCCTTTCTTTTTCTTATTGCACAATGGGGGGAATGGAGATAGGAGACCCACAAAAGCCCAAAATAATTGACATGCTCATTCTTTGTACAGATCTGTTCTTGAGCCCAAGAATGGATCCGTACATAGCATCCTGACTGAATACAAAATTGTGAACCACATTGACTTGGATGGGATAGGTAATGTCCATGAAAAACGGGACATTAGGTGCACTAGCATCTCGTCTGAATGTAGCCTTAAATAGCACTTATAAAATAGGTTTCACATCTACATCTGCATGCAATAACCAGCCAGCTATCCGCAGTATGTGAACATGGCCTTTGCTGTTAATATGGTGCTGATTACCTTACTAAATATTGCAGGTAATCTAGGGTCAGGTAAAACCTCGGCTGCCTCCTCCTCCCCAGGGCTGCCAGAAGGCTCCCTCCTTTATTTGCATTAATTGAATTAACCCCTTAACACTGTGGTCTAGCCTGCTTGGATGCTTACACAGCTTGAGCAGTGAAAATCTGCCATGCAGTGTAAACCTATGGGATAACCTTATGTACCAAGTAAGACTCATGTAATGAGCCACCTGGGGGCAATTCTGCCTCTTCAGTGAGGCAGGTGCACTCCATTTCTAAGAAGGAGCAGTAGAAATACTTGAAAGTCAGGAGCTAAACTTCAGAGCTGGCATCTCAGTGCAAGAACAGGGAGAGGATGCTACTTTGTAGCAACAGGCAGTTAGCTGAGAGAGAAGCAGCCTCAGCAGGCTCAACATGTCCCCAGGAGATGAAACACGTGATGGCTTCTCTATCAGGGAGGGAGGAGGGTGTGAGGACTCCTGTGGGGGAGAGGAGGGAGAAAAGAGCAGCTAACCTGCTCTACCTGCCTCCCCAGGTTCCTCCCTCCACCATCCTTCATAGAGGTCAGCTGCTGCTCTGGAGGAAGGAGAGATAACATGTGTCTGTGAACTTTGCCCATCCACACAGCTCTCTGCCCTTCTGTGCCTCACCTGCCCAAGTCCCTCCACTGTGGGCATCATCGTGCTGGGCATACTCCTGCTCTGCTGGGTAGGAGGTGGCACTTGTTTTATGTCATTACAATATGACCTTTGTAGTGGTGACATTTTACACACAAGTTACAGCAGAATGAAGCTGCAGAGCTCAATGACAGCTGCCCACATATCATGCCAGGGACTTCTGCCCCTTAGCTATCATGGATGCCACTTTTAATGAAGGGCATCACCCCGCAAGTCGCAGGTAGTTGTATTAATGACTCCACCTCAGTAATGATGGGCATGAGGCTGGCACCTTACTAATGACCCCCCATAGTGTGATCGGGATGTAAGGGACACAGGGGCAAAGTTAAAGACAAACTTTTTGGAAGTTGTGCCCAATGTAGAGAGATGATGTTGCTGTTTCCCTCCCCTCCCCCATCTCCTCCTCTCTCCTCTCTCTCCGCCCTGCTGACTCTCCTTCCCCTTCCTTGTTAAAGTCTTTCTACCAACCAGCTTTGAGCAGCAACAGCAGCAGCACCAAGAGCAGCATTTGCCTGCAGGACCTGATGCTCATCCATATTAACTGGCTGAGCTCAGGAATCCGGCAGATCATCATCTCCTCCTAGAGCAAAGTTTCTTGTTCCCCCGGTCCTGGATGTGGAGCCTCAGCTCGGGCTTCACCTACATCTGCACACTCTCTGAGCACACGGGGCAGCCTGTCTGTCTGCCTGTCTGTCTGCTCCTTCCTTATTTAGTGTCTTGAGTACTCCCCATGGCATCCAGCGGATGAGATGAAGACATCCCCAGTAAGGTGAGTCTGACAAGTTCTGTGAGAAGTTGTGCTGGACATCTTCGTGTGTCTGTCCCCTCCTGAGTGTCTTGCTCCATCCTCCATGTATCTCGTCTTGTTTTCCGACCCTGTGAGGAGGGGGCAGCTGGTGGCCTTGACGAAGTTTCCAGTAATGGCTGTGAGTTCGTCTCATCTGCTCCGTGCTGGGCATGGAGAGAGGATCAGGGAGGAATCACACGTAGCAGATCGTCATCATGGAGTACAGGAAGGAGCCTGGCATCAAAGTGCAGATGGGGGATGTGAGGCTGCTGCCATATACAAGGCTCCTGCTAACTTTCTCACCTCCACACTCCTCCTCCAGCAGCCATCATTATAGATGCTCCTCTACCCTCATCATCCGACCGGGAGGAGAAGGAAGGAGCGGAAAACTTTCCCAAAGTTTCACAAGTTAGTTTTATGTGTGTATCAGCGCAGTAAGTAGATGGCTGGGGAGAGGCTTGGGAGACTGTGACTGTAATGGTTGCTAAGAAGCAGGGTATTATCCCCCCCCCTCCTTGGTGCCTGCTGGAGATGATGGGGATGGACTCTAAGATTTCCTCACTCTTTAGTTCTACATTGATAATTAGTATAAAAGTTTGTTCTAGTTTGGAGAGTTTCCTCTTCCTCCTCGTGTCTCACTCTATATGTGCTCTGTCCATCTGTCTGGGTGTACACTGTCCTGATGAGTCGTCACAGTATGGCTCAGCCCCACTGTCCTCCATAAGGCATCCTTGATGAGTTATAAAGGAGGAGGAGATCGAGCATTTCTCCTGTCTCAGCAGATCTGTCCTCCCCTGCTCCTTACTGGAGGAGATAGAAGGAGCCCAGATCCGGATGAGCAGTTCACATTCCATTACGAAATTCTACACGGCTTAGGAGCCAGCACAGCAGCACCAACACTGCACTATGGAGGGTACTCCTTAACCCCAGGGTGGCTGGCCTGGCCCACCCTCACTCCTCCATCTTTAGCCTTTAACTGTTAGTAATAACCTCCAGTACCCTACTATATATATCACCTACATCACTGCACTATGGAGGGTACTCCTTAACCCCAGGGTGGCTGGCCTGGCCCACCCTCACTCCTCCATCTTTAGCCTAAATGGACAACTTTAACTGTTAGTAATAACCTCCAGTACCCTACTATATATAGAATATATCACCTACATCACTGCACTATGGAGGGTACTCCTTAACCACAGGGTGGCTGGCCTGGCCCACCCTCACTCCTCCATCTTTAGCCTTTAACTGTTAGTAATATCCTCCAGTACCCTACTATATATATCACCTACATCACTGCACTATGGAGGGTACTCCTTAACCCCAGGGTGGCTGGCCTGGCCCACCCTCACTCCTCCATCTTTAGTCTAAATGGACAACTTTAACTCTTAATAATAACCTCCAGCACCCTACTATATACAGGATATATCACCTACATCACTGCACTATGGAGGGTACTCCTTAACCCCAGGGTGGCTGGCCTGGCCAACCCTCACTCCTCCATCTTTAGCCTAAATGGACTACTTTAACTGTTAGTAATAACATTTTGTAAACCTCCAGTACCCTACTATATATAGGATATATCACCTACATCACTGCCTATGGCAGCAGTAACCCTACACCTGGCTTTCCACATGGTGAGCCATTATATAAATGCTCTCTGTATATGCCAGGCAGGGGTGGATTTGTCCTCTACAGCAGGTGGAATTGCGCATTGTGATGATCTGTTGGACCATATAGGGCCCTATATAGTGTTCCTTCCTTACTGTGGGCCCCACTGATGCCAGGACTAGTCGTTTGCTGTCAGTGAAGCTCATCCATCATGTCTCCAGGACAACTCACCTTTCTAACATCTAAGAGCCTTTACTCCTCCCCTGTACAGGACTTGCACTCATCTCATCAGTCTGGATTACATTGTAGTTGTGCAACCTACTATCTTTGCCTGTGTGGGGCAAGTCACAGTCAGATGGTCTGAAGTTTGCATGTAACCCTTCCTTTGCCAGATCTCTTTTGCTGGAGCACATTTGTGCATGTGTGTTTAGGCTGTACCTGTTGTATCTGCATTTGGTAACTGGATAAGGAGAATCTACCCTTGTTCTAGTTACTAATAAACCTCCCCAAGATGGCTTTCTACATCTATTTACATGATACAACAGTTCAAGGCTGTGCACTACATATGTAAAACAAGTGCTGGTCTGCCTCATTGTCTTGCCTGGTGCCTGTTTGGCTATGGATTCTTTTGAGTTACAAACTAGTTTCTCTACAGTGAATGAGTTACTTTTTTTCTGTTTGCTGGGTGTGTAGAGGATGCTTCCATTTTCTCAGATTAACCTGCATTCTTGCACTCACCTTGCGGATACTTAGGTTTGCACAATTGTGACAATTGTGCTGAAAGAAGGCAACTAGTAGTGAGGATGACTGCGATATGTGAGCGTGACCCCATCCGGGTGAGGACCATAAACTTCTGACTTTACTGATGTTTTATTTTAGCTTGTCCACATCTTAGAGAATCAAGTAAGGAGTTACATGATGAAAGAAAGGTAGAACTGAAAAAAAGCAAGTTAAAGTACTTTTCGATGTTGGTATTCATTATCCCTTTTAAAAGAAGGTGGTGCTCTGAAGGTCATAGGATAAGTGTTGCTAAGCAGCTAAACAGAAGGGAGCTAAAATTAACCCTCGTATCTTTGGAAAAGCCAAGATGCCTTTTTTTTTATTATGACAAAGGTGTTTAGTTTGTTAAATATGAATTAACTTGCGTCTATAGATGAATAACCAGACTGGTTTTCCAGAAGGATGTGCTGTCGGAGGGTATGGGTCATGGCGTATCGCTTGTAGGACACCATGATCCTAAAGGACCCGTTACACGCTACAATATCATTTGTACGTGACTTTTTTTGGGTGGAGCAATGACTTTGTAACGACGTTGTTGCGTGTGACAAGTAGAAACGATCAACGATAAGTCGGCTGACTGTTCATCGGAGGTTGGTGAACCGGTCCTAAAACCAGACGATGATCGTGTGTCCAACCTGCAGCATCGTTGTGTGTGTGACACCTCGATAACGATGTCGTTAGCGACTTCGCCTATTTAGAACTGAAGGACTTGGGCGAGCAAACGACCGCAAGTATCGTTCGCTTGTCGCGATATCGTTGCTGCATCGTTAACAATATTTGTACTTGTGACATTTCACTAGCGATCATTGAACGACGTTCAAGCGATCTAGGTCAAGTCGGATCGTTGACCATTGAAGCGTATAACGGGGCCTTAAGAGTGGTTCATTCATTAGATTAAATTAGTTTCTTACATTTGTTTGGATTTTCATCAACTGGTATCACAATGGATGATGGAGTAAAATGTATTAAGTCTCCAGACTACAATATGGATGCTAAAGTCTATCTTATCTTCACGTACTGTGCAGTTGAGTGTTATCTCTTGTCCCTTGTTTGCAGCCATTCAGTGGTGTTGCTGATAGAAAGTTCAGAAAAATTTCCATCCTGTGATCACAGCATTTTTTATCACCTATGTCCCCTTCTAAGAGCATTAATATACGTGTGATTTCATTATAGCGATTGAAATTAAGGTTTAGTGGCTTAAACTACAGATGACGCTGGTTGTTGGTCAAGGCCAAGTTTGTGGCTGTAATGCTAATTCAGTGGATAGGGGCAAGTCTTCACAGATGTGCGAACTCAAATGGTGGTACTTCTGTGTTGTATTTGGTCCTTACAGCGGATGGCTTGGGGATCGTTGTAGGGAGACGTAAACCAGCATTGTGGGAGTTAAGTACCATCACATATTCTGTACTTGCAGATTGCTGAAATGAAGACTTTGCCCACCAGGTTTATTACCTGGCAGTCTAGAGAGACAAAAAAGACCAATGAATCATTGTTCTAACATGCTGTAAAGGGTGGGACATCTTCCTTATCCTGTTATCTGCAAGCAGGTAAAGGATGTTAAGTTGGAGGTGAGGGGTGAATAGTTTTTGCTAAAATAGCTACTACTGTATAACCTCATCCTAGATGCCTTTTAGTTCTTACGTCTGTTATATACCGAATTCTTCTGTTAATTTTGTGCTGTTAATGGGAAAAGTTATAAAATGGAATATGGGCAAATACTATTCCAGTATGACTGTAGTATATGTGCGGCCCATACTGAATGTGATGGTCCTTAGTGACATAGTGCCATTACTAATATATTGAATTGTGTATATTTTAATTGGCAGAGAAAGCTAAACTAAACATACCAGATTAAAAGGAAAATGATGATAACTTTTAATATGTGGCAATAAAGTTAGTAAGATGATGTGAGACTGCTACATTAACTTATGAAATATCATTCATTTAGAATAAGATGTAAGGTGTCCTGTACTGGTTTACATGAGGGTGAGCTTCTATTCCTTTCTATATGACTCTAGAAAACTGTCTATCCATATATACATCAAATTTATAACATAGGTATCTATTCTATCAAAAATTATAGAGGTATCGTTGAAGAAAATAGATATTTTTAATATTTTCTAATCTCCATTCTACTATTAAATATTAAACCTGATTTGAACCTAAGGGGATGGAGGAGGTAAACTTTTGGCTTCTTAAGATTCAGGCTAATTGGTTATGGCTTTATAGACGCTAATAATCTGATGTGGAGGGATAAGTAATGCAAGGGGGGGCCACAGCAGATGTGATATAATTGGAGATTATCTGACAATTCTGGAGAGCTTCCACAGTTTCAGTAATGGCCATTCTCAGTTATGTTGTTGCCCCATAGTCCTCCTTCTCGCACCGTATACTCTACTATTGCCCAATTTTGGTGAATTCTCACACCGCACATTTTGTTGCATAAATTCTGTCATTTGAAATCCGGATTAGTCATCACCTGAATGGGGGAAAGTTGCAGAAGAAAGTCGCATCAAAATCCATCGCAAATGTGAACATGGCCATTATAGTACTGATGGATGTTAGGATGTGCTCTGATGCCACATAGCAAGGATCATGTATATAGGAGGTGGATTTTGCTTCGTGAGCTTACAATCAATAAGAAAAAGTATTTTCATTGGCAGTTTAGAGACATTCCAGTGTAGCTTGTTTTCACTGGAGCCTGTTAACAATTCTGCATTAAACAAAGGTAGATTTGAGTGAAAAGGTGCTTCAGACAAAGCAGTGGGTTACGGGTGGAGACTGTTTGCTCTGTGTGATTCAAACAAGAGAAGCTGTGAGAGCTAAAAGCCTAGTCCAGATCACCACCAGGTATTTCAATAGCTCTGGATTCACCTCCAGACTTTATGATGGTGCTGCTAATAGGGGTGGAGAAGGTCTATTCAAGCCCCCCACAGGCATTGTCACTCTTTGGGTTATGAGATCAACGTTTTAAGAGACTAAAGGTCTTTTTACCTTTTCCGCTGCTTTTGTTTGCACTTTTTGAAAAGGCTATTGAATTCATTGATGTTAAGTATATGTTGAAACATTGTATACCTAGATTAAAACCTCACACCATCAGGGTATGGGTATGATGAGTGAATGAATGGGTGATGCTCATCTCACAACCTACTGGATCTGTGTCAGTAACAGATGTCCACCCTGTCTGAAGCCATCTTGCAAGATTAGTGTTAGACAGGGTACTAGGCAGCATCCTCTCCAAGCTGCTGTTCGCCACATGGTAACATTTAGGAACCTTTTGGTTTCCATAGCAAACAGAGAAGCTGAAACGGAGCGCCTGGTAGATTTACCTGCTCCGCTTGTTGCCAAGGCTAATGATGCAATGAATTAGGATCCTCTTTTGTTAATTAAATTAAGTTTACGTCTGAGACTGGTCCAGATACTATGAGCAGGGATGGACTTTGAACCAGTAAATCAAATGGGATATAAGATCTAAAATATCAGCTAAAAAAAAAGGACATAAATGGGGAAAAAAACTGCTTTTATTTTTATGAAGAAGGAAAATATTATTGTAGGAAAATCACAATTCATCACACTTATGGATTCTTCATACGTTTGGACCATCAAGAATTAAATCCTGTATAGATTAAAGGGGGTTTGTCCGGTCTAAAATGGCAAGTCTGCAGCCACTCTATGTCTGTAATACACGTGCATTGTTCGAGGCCACGCCAATCTATTTGGGTTCTGGCTTTTGGAGTATACATATCACATACCCGTGGCAACGTGATTGGTGTTCCCAGCTCTGACACTGGGAAATCCACATAGTGTACATTGTGAGCGTTCATAAGTCTGCATCTACAGTATATAAAGTGACTGCAGACTTGTTATTTTAGTCCAGACAACTTCTATATATGCCACAAATTCGCTGATTCTGGAACTATTTTTGTCTTTCTTCTGTGCCACTCTGTTTCAAAGTTATTTCTCCGATAATATGCAAATTTCCCCTTCAACCAACTTAACGTTTACAAGACATCTTTTTTTTTTTTACAGTATTTGGCTTCCAAATGCTGAGGTAAGAAACTCACCAAATACTTAACGCGTGCATGTGGCCTATAACAGATGTTCTGTGGTGTACGCCCAGTTGGCTGAAGGGAAGTATTTGCCCAACTGGGCATGTACAATAGAACATTTGTCATAGAGGAGAATAAGCATACACTTAAGAGATCTATGGTATCTGCTCATTTGGCTGATTGGAGAATTTGCATCTTTATTACTGAGAGGCATAACGTTTGGGATGGACGGGCACTTAAAAATAATGAAAAAAAATCAGCAGCACTTTGAAGAGGTAATAAGTGTTGTTATTAAGAGAAAATAATTCAGTGAGCGGTCTACTCTCATGAAGGCTCTCTCTAGTTTTCCCCATAATCATGTTTATTTCATGGTGTTGAGATTAGAAAGCTGCTGACAGTTCTGGCAATGGTTGATTTCCTGCAGATGATTAGGAATCATTCATCTTTTTATCCAACATACCCGATCCACATTTTCTCCTCAGATCTGCTTGTGTTTGAGGGTACCGTTACACGTCGCATTATTGCATGCAATTTCACTTGCAACTTGCTGGTTGCAGTGAAATCATGGACACATTGTTACATTTGTACATGGCAACAAAATGGAGCAATGTGTCCATGATTTCACTGCAACCAGTAAGTTGCAAGTGAAATTGCATGCACTGTTGTGACGTGTAACGGTACCCTGAGAATTAGATTTCCCTCCCATACACTTTAAGTTGGTTGTCAAAACTGACAATTTTTCATGGGGTGCAATAACATTAAAGGGGATGTCCAGTGAAAACAAATTAACCAATGTGAACGTTCCTGTGCTTTTTTGGCACGCTCTCCTGCAGACCACCGGTGTCTTCTGAGCCCCCGCCGGCCCGCAGTATGCGGCGAGCTCTAAGACCCTGCAGCACCATGTGACCGGTGATGTCGCCTGGTCACATGGTGCTGTTTAAGGTCCTGTGCAAGTTCCTACGGTGCCGGTATGAAGAGATCTCTGGGGGGAACGGCAGCTAGGTGAGTAAAAAGCACACCTTAAAAAAATGGCAAGAATTCACATGTTTGTTATTACGGATGCGCTTTGCAGTGAAAAGCGCATCCGCAAAAAGACAGGACATGCGAACAGAGCTGCGTTCACGGCATTTACACAGCAATAAAAAGCGCTGCGCTTTATAGCACTGCGTAAATGCAAAAAAATACTCTGTGTGTGAACGCAGCCTAAGCTGGAGAAGGAAAGGCGCGAATAGGGTCTTTTCCAGGGACAGAATGGTAAAATTAAATAAATTGCTCCCCTTTTGTGGTTGTGTTAGAATTAACCATTATAGAAGCATGTAACCGACTGCTGCAGACCCTCGATAGGATAAAACGTGATATCTGCGTGATACTGCCAGCAATAAGTGAAGGTCCACCATCTGAGTTATGAAGATTATTCGGTCGGCGCATTTCAAAGCAGCAGCTTCTTCATCAGAACAACAAACTAAAGTCAGTTTGTTGTCCTGCTGCTTCGAAACGCGATGACCGAATAATCTTCATAATTCAGATGGTGGTCCTTCAGTTATTGCCGGTAGTGCATTAATACCCTGCTCTTATCCCGGATATCAAGTTTTGGTGAGTTCATGACGTTCCGTGTTTTTGCTGCGTAATAAAAGGCAGCATCTTACAGGTCCAGTAGAAGATGAGATTTTTAGAGATCTGCTTTACGCTGTGTAAACTGCGGAGCCATCTTTAAGGCTGGCTTCACACTTGCAGATGGATCTGCAGCGTTTTGCAGATGCATCTGCAAGTGTGAGCATGCTGACCGCGGCCCCTATGTTTATATAGGGCGCACGCGGTGTGAAAGCTCTCATTCACTCCTATATGTGTACTGTCAGCAGGCGTATGCCTGCTGACAGATCACACACTCCCGTCCGCACTGTGGACGCGAGATGTAGCGTCCATGCTGCGGGCGGGAGTGTGTGATCTGTCAGCAGGCATACGCCTGCTGACAGTACACATATAGGAGTGAATGAGAGCTTTCACACCGCGTGCGCCCTATTATAAACATAGGGGCCGCGGTCAGCATGCTCACACTTGCAGATGCATCTGCAAAACGCTGCAGATCCATCTGCAAGTGTGAAGGCAGCCTTAATCTGGGGCATGTCAATTTCTTTTGAGGGTATGTTGAGTTTTCTCTGTAGATCTTCCTCATAGACTTACATTAGATGCAGAATATATGCTTGTAAAGGAAGGCACATGCGTTTTTAGTGCATTTCCATATCAAAACGTTATGTAATCCGCACCTAACAATGTCAGAAAAGTTCTGTCAGCGAAATACCTGGAAGTTTCAAAAACAAAGCAGCTTTATTAAGAGCATGACTCCCCAAACTGAGACAAACATCCGCAGGGTTAAAACGCAAAAAATAAGAGCAAGTAACCTACATTACATAATATGTGCAGATATTCTGTAATATCAAAAATTCACCAGCTCATTGTGGGAACGTAGACTTAAGGCCCCGTTACATGTAGCGACATTCCAGCGATCCCGACAACGACCTGGCAGGGATCGCTGGAATGTCGCTAAGTGGTCGCTGATGAGATGCCACACAGGCAGATCTACTCACCGATGTGGCGACCCCCGACCATGTTGGGATCTGTCACAGGCGTAGCGTGGAGATAGTTGGTCGTCTCCCTGTCGCACACAGCGATGCAGCATGGCCAGCGGGAGACCGATGATGGAAAAAAATGGTCCAGGCCGTTCCGTAACGATCAGCGATCTCACAGCGGGGGCTGCTTGCAGCTATGTGTCACACGCAGCGATATCGCTAGCGAGGTCGCCCCAACATCACAAAACCTGTGACGTTGTGGCAATATCGTTAGCGATATCGCTATGTGTAACGGGGCCTCAACAGGGTTAGAAAAAAAATTGACCATTCTGCCAATGACGTGGGACAATATTATAGGTAAGCTGTATATAGAAACGAGCCGTCTCCTGTTTCAATGATCATGGTATCACATATCCAGATAATTCTCTTGCATTGAGTGCCAATGAGGTATCTACCGATGCTGGAATATTTCTGTTCTTAAATCTCTTAATCCAGTGTCAATGTACATTTATTTATTACATACATAATTATACAATGAATTCCTATATAATAAATCAAGCAGAGAATGTCTTTCTGGAAAGCATAGTGTATTCTCCACTGCTATCTCTGGGTGTGTGTATATATAATATAATATGATGCATATTTGGTTATTTTGCTGATTATTGTCAATGTTGAGCCCACTCTTTCGGCCAGGACTTGTACCATCTGTGGAGTTCCTCTGTAGTTGCTCTGCTGGTTGTGGCATCACTGGCTCCAGACGTTATTCCCTTAATGAAGAGCCCTTGATAGCATCTCCTGCTGGTGGCTGACTAAAGATATTTACTTGACCACAGGCTTTCCCTGACACCGCTTGTTTATGGCTCTATCCTCCTCCCACTAGTGCTAGTCTTTTATTATCTTGAGCCTTATCTGCTTAGCCGGTCATTAGCCTGTAGCTAGTGCAGCCCTCATCAATGGTCATGTGCAGTCTGTGGACCAGGTGTATGTTGTACTTTTGTGTTCCACGTTCCTGATTCCCAGTACGGATGATGCTGTTAATTTTTATTTTAGTTTTCCAATATCTAACTAGAACATTAACCTTTTGAGACCTCTTTCTTTTGAACGGTCCCATCTTGCTTCCACACAAGTTAATTTTCTTGCAGAGGATGTTGGCCAGTAGCTAATGGCCTGGACCGCATGTCTTGCTTCCTGTTTGGGAACTCATTTCCCTCTAGGAGGACTTTTCCTTCACTACGTTTGATAACTCGATCCCTCTGCTTATGTCTTTTGCATATGGTTCTTTTGTTTTTTCTTCTTTCTGTAGAACCAGTACATCTTTACATCTGATGTTTCTGATATCTAAATGAGTTTTTACAGCTGCACATACACGTATCCACAATTAAAGTGTCATTATTCTAGACTGTTATCTTTCATCAGTGGCATCTATTAAAATTGAATATTCAGTCTCAGGGTAGTGAAAAGGATGCGGTACTTTGCTTTTGCTCCTGGCTTACAGGGGGTTAAGGTGCTGTCAGTAAAAGGTGTAAAGTGGTGTTAAGCTTTCACTCCTACTTGCAAAAAGCTTTGCAGTATACCGTAGTCCAGGCCCCTCAAAGAGCAAATCAGATAAATCCCTTCACAGGATGGTAACAAGATGCTGGAAAGGTAACTTATACATCAGTGCCAGATCTCAAAACTGAATCAAGGCCAGAAAACACACTTTGTAATGTGCTGCTCCTGAAACTGAACCAGGTGGCACCGTCCAAATGTGTGTACTGCACCCAGGTTTGGTGAGAGACGTTAAAAACAAGGATTCTGATGGGTGTTGGTTCATCATTTCATCATCGGATCCTGAGAAGGGAGGATGTTCTGTGTTCCAAGTAGCGCGTGAGAGCGAGATCTGCCTGGAATTGTTGGTCAGCATGGAAAGTTTCTTTAGGATATTTTTGGGTAACCCTTTGAGATATTTTGGTGTTTTCTAACTAAAGAATGATCAACTTTTATTTTTGCTTTGTAAGCTTCCAGATTTGCAATGATGTATTATTAATACATAGATGGAAAAGCCCATATTTCTGACACTTTCAAAGATCTGGATCAACAATTATTTCAAGCAAAACATGTTTTTATGTTTCTATAATGATAGGTGAAATAGACACTTTAAATTATACAATCACATACCTTAATTCTCTGGAATCCTCTATCTACATCATCTGTCTGGGATGATTTAGGGAACCCTGCTTTGAGCAGGGGATTGGATCAGATGACCCAGGAGGTCCCTTCATCTCCACCATTTTATGATTCCATGAAGAAATCCTCTAGAGATGAGGATGTGTAATGGCCGCTTTACACGTCCTGATATCGTTGTCCAACAATGATAAAAAATCACGTGGTTCGTGCGTTGGCGCCGATATCGTTCCTGTGGTGTAAATGTGCAATTCGATGCAAGAACGATGCCAAAACGATATCTGGGGAGAAATCAGCAGGCTCTCCAACTGCCCGATATTGGATGGACAATCTGGCAGGATCGTTCTGTGTGACAGCCCAACAACGATTTGGAGCACAACTTACCCTATTCACTCCCATGTTAAATGGTCGTTCCCTGGTTTGCTCGTACAAGGGGGCGTATACATCACAGTTGTGTTGCCTGCTGATATCGCCATGTGTGACAGCTCCTATGCGATCTTGGATTTCAGCCAAAAAAGTGCGTGCTCCCGTGCCGTTGTATACAATATCGAAACGATGTTGGGACGTGTAAAGCGGTCATAAGTGTAAATGTCGTGGGACTGAGCTGGTTTGACTATATATTGTACATATATTATACATACACATTACAATAGTTATAACAATGTAAAAATAATATGGACAACATCAAGTAATGGATACTAATGAATTACAGAAACCTGTGGTGACTGGTGGGACAAAGAGCTGGCATTCACCGATGGAAAACCAGGTATTCCAGGACTATGTTTTACTCCTTCTCCTTCTCCTTCTACCTTTCTGCTCTTTCCAAGCATGACACATAGTGATAAGATAATGTTCATGAGGATAATCCGCATTTCAAAGCCATCCAAACAATAGATTGTGGTTTGATTAGCATCTTTATTGCAGTAGATGGTGGGACCAGACTGCTGTGGGGATACTTTTAATCCAAGTCAGACAACTCACCACTGATTAACAAGATCTGGCCATCATAACTAAGTGAACAATAGGTAATGCCACCTTTAGCACTATTTGGGTTCAATTGAAGCCATCTTTGAGAAAGACTTGAGAAAAAAGTGCAAACTGTAGAAGCTTATATAAAATAAGTCACCCTGTGATGGTGTTACGGTATCGGGTATAGATGGCAGTCAGACAGACAGTGGTTCAGGCAATCATTCAGCAAGCAGCTGTCTTCCCCGACGCTCCTCCTCTTTTTCTATGCAAGAGCTGCTGCCAGACATCTCTGATGGCAGGATGATTGGAAGATGTAAAAAAGATCAACAGTTCAAAATCAGACATGCCAGATGTTGTATTCCCCCAACATTTGTCGGAGGAGAGTTGTGGTGGAGGCCTCCATACACATTAAGGCCCACGCACATTTGACTAATGTTGGCCACACCCAACAATATTTACAGGTTTGTTTGAAGCTCTAATATGTATGGGGCGCCTGCTAACTCATGGTCAGGGGAGATATCGATTTCTGACTGTTGACCACATTGTTCTCAAGGAGATTAGCTGATGTCGACTTGTCAGTCTTCATATTTCTCATAAAGAACACAGGAGCGCAGCACTCTTGGTGGTTCCATAGAGAATAAATGGAACCAGGGATGGAGAATAACTTCCAAACTTGGTACAACCACTTTAAAGCACCACTCCAACGTTTTTCTTTTTCAGCCCAGGAATGGCGCTTTAAATCTAGGCCCCTGTATATACTCCCCTTCCGGCGGCTTCATCACCTTTCATTGACTCTGTTCTGATCCTTCTCTGCCATCTTCTGACTGGTCAGAAGTTTGTCACAAGCTCCCAATGCATCTCCATGAGATCATCGTTCTGGCTCTCATAAAGTTTTACTTAGTTGTACTGAGTTGTGACCTCGTGAGCGCTCTATGAAACACAAGCTACCGGCAAGTCACAAATTGCAGGAGAACCACCAGAGCGGTGGCTATAGATGAGGCTGCTGGAAGTATGACTGGTGTCAGGGGGCTTAGGTTTATAAATAAAAATGTTGGTGTGCTGCTTTAATGAGCAAGTCTACATCTTTTACTTGTCAGACCATAAGGACTTCCATGGGAAATAACCCAAAGTTCTACACTAACAGTAATGGCTAATAGCACTGATTGGATCATTGAACTAATCGGCACTGTTAACCCTTTAGATTGTGCTGTCAATCACTGACAGCACATTCTAAAGCACTGCTGTTCCCTGCCGGCAT
This sequence comes from Allobates femoralis, assembly GCA_033576535.1. Taxonomy (NCBI): domain Eukaryota; kingdom Metazoa; phylum Chordata; class Amphibia; order Anura; family Aromobatidae; genus Allobates; species Allobates femoralis. The sequence continues at coordinate 237,828,581 of JARQOC010000005.1, read as the reverse complement.
CAGCAGTCACACAGGCCTCAATGCGTTGCCATGACGGCACAGGGTTGGCTGATGACCCCGGATGCTGCCATGTCTCACTTCCTGCCCAAGCAGCATCACTGTCAGAATGTGATCATTTGTGCTGTGCAGAGGGATGCTGAAGCCTCTCTATGCATTACACAAGCAATCTGACTGTGCAGTGCTAAGGCACCCTGAGGGGCAATGTAAAATATAGGCAAAGTAAAAAAAAGCTTGTAAAAATAAAATGTGAAAAAAGACAAAACATAAGTTCAAATCACCCCCTTTTGCCCTATTGAAAATAAAACTGTTTAAAAAAAAACAAACAAAAAACACATATTTGGTTTTGCCAAGTTCAGAAATGCCCAATCTATCAAAATCTAAAATCAATTAATCAGATCTGTAAACTGCAGAATGGAAAAAAAAGTAAAGACTCCAAAATTAACTTTTTTTGGTCACAGCAAGATTGCAAAAATATGTGTTCAAAATATCGCATCCACCCAAAAATGGTATCATTAGAAACGTCAACTCAAGGCACAAAAAAAATAAGCTGTCACACAGCCCCAGATCCCGAAAAATGAAAAGGCTACGGGTTGCTGAAAATGGTGCCAAAAGCACAATTCTTTTACTTAAACAACTTCTGTATTTTTATCACCACTTAGATAACCGTAAAAGTATACGGTACATGTTTGGTATCTTCGAACTTGTACCGACCTGAGACATCACATCAACACGTTAGTTTTACCATATAGTGAACATGATGAAATATAAAAAAATTGTGTAATTAGTGTTTTTGCAATTTCACCGCACTTTTTTTTTTCTCGTTTTCCACTACATATGGTAACGATGATGTCATTTAAAAGTACAACTTGTCCTGCATAAAAACAAGCCCTCCTATATCTATCTATGGATTAAAAAACAAAAAAGTTATGGCTCTTGTAAGAAGAGGAGAGAAAAATGAAAACCGGAAAATTGTATGGGGGTAAACATGTACTGCAGACAGATTTCACTCCCAAAAGTCAGCAAAAAAAAAAAAAGGTTTTACTGCAGAGAAAAAAGTAGCAGAAAAGCAACGTGTGAACATAGCCTTACTCTGGTGTAAGGGTACTCTGAAATGTTTGATGTTTTTTGCTGTGTGTGGTTTACTGTACAACCTGGACAAATGTCATTGTATTGCTACTATTTTGAATGTGTTTACACCTATGTCATTACGTTTGGTGCCCCGCAGCATCTTCAGAGCCCCTATTCTTGGGATTAATGGGGTTCCAATGGTCGAACATCCACAGATGAGAACGTTTCTCATAGAGGGGTTGTTTCAGATTTGGATGTTCTACACGAAGTATAGAGTGATTGTCAACCCCTAAATTTACAACTCAGTTTATTTTTTATTGCATAGAGTTGTGCACTTTTATGCAGATTTATCATAACCAATCTGTAGAATTTATGTAATGTATATGATCTCTTCTTATGCAAAATTGTGCCGTCCTGTGTAGAATATAATGGACATCTTTTGTGCTTTTTAGGATGAGGCATCCTGTATTAAATGTTGCTCCGTTTATTTGGCAGAACCGATTGCATACACACTTCATTTTTTGATTATTTATTGTAAGCAGACCACTTGTTTGCACCTTAAACATAGCCCCCATTTTGTTCTGTTTTCCCATCAATAGTTTAACTAGCTGCTTCGCACTCTGTGGGATCGGAGCAGTACAATGGTGCCGAATGGGAGCCATGCAACGGTGCCTTATGGGGGAGCAGTTAGTACGACGGTACCGTATGGGGGAGTAGTACGACGGTGCCGTATGGGGGAGCAGTATGACGGTGCCGTATGGGGGAGCAGTCAGTATGACGGTGCCGTATGGGGGAGCAGTACAACGGTGCCGTATGGGGGAGCAGTATGACGGTGCCGTATGGGGGAGCAGTCAGTATGACGGTGCCGTATGGGGGAGCAGTCAGTATGACGTGTTAGCATCGTATGGCGGCGATGAAGTACGACGGTGCCATGTGGGGGAGCAGTATGACGGTGCCATATGGGGAGCAGTCAGTATGACCGTGCCGTATGGGGGAGCAGTCAGTAAGACTGTGCCGTATGGGGGAGCAGAAAGACTGTGCCGTATGGGGAGCAGTAAGACTGCTGTATGGGGGAGCAGTCAGTACGATGGTGCCGTATGGGGGAGCAGTCAGTACGATGGTGCCGTATGGGGGAGCAGTACGACGGTGCCATGTGGGGGAGCAGTCAGTACGATGGTGCCGTATGGGGGAGCAGTCAGTACGATGGTGCCGTATGGGGGAGCAGTCAGTACGATGGTGCCGTATGGGGGAGCAGTCAGTACGACTGTGCCGTATGGGGAGCAGTCAGTACGACGGTGCCGTATGGGTGAGCAGTACGTACGACGGTGCCGTATGGGGGAGCAGTACGTACGACGGTGCCGTATGGGGGAGCAGTACGTACGACGGTGCCGTATGGGGGAGCAGTATGACTGTGCGGATGGGGGAGCAGTACATAAGTGCTTGTCTTCCCTTCAGTCTGCAAACAGATGTTTTATTTTTGCAGTGTTCTGTATTTATTGGATTTTCTATACTTTCCAGTGTTACCACATAGAAGTAACTACTGTCTCAGAGATATGGAGCAAATTACATGTTAATATTCCATCACTATTGTAGTAAAGCTGACCCCCTATCTGTCAGCAGACATTTGAGTCCCTCCAAGCACTAGGTTATGGGTTCATCTGCATTGCAATTCCCTATATTTAAACACTTACAAGTATGTTGTGAAAGCCTTCTTAATCTAAGTACGGTAACAATGAAGCATCTAAGGTTATGTGCCCACCGTGCATTTTTTTTGTGCGTTTTTTGTTTTAATGCATTTTTCCTTGCAAAGAAAAAACACATGCAAGCCAAGTCAATGAGAATCCTGAAGTGCTGTGCACACCTGCAGATTTTGGTACAGAAAAAAGAAGCAACCTGTCAATTCTTTCTGCCTTTTTCCCTGCATTTTATTTTATGTAGCAGAGAATGCATAGCAAAAAAATGTATGAAAATGCTAAAAACGCAGCATTTTTCCTGCCAGGAGCTGCCGATCAAGGGCAGAAATAATCTGCCAGGTGGGCATGTAGCCTATTTTCTCTTAAATGTTAATGTAAATGTTATTGAGATCTGAAAGTTTCAGAAATGTCATTTAGAACCAAGAATGAATAATTCCTATATGTCCTGTAACACTTGTGAGGTCTGTGAACCAAATTCCGACTGCTCAATTCCCTGACTCCGATTCCGTCATACACGGCATGTTTAAGTGATACATTTATTTTGGTAAAAAGTAACCATCAGGCTTTAATCATTATTATGATACAGTAATCAATATATTTAGATAGAACTTAAAGGGATCCTGTCACCTCCAAAACGCCTCCTAAGCTAGCAAAACATGTCCCTGCAGCATCCCATCACTAATCTCACACTCTTTTTGTCTCCTAAAAGCATCCTGTGAAAGTGCAGAAAAGCGTTTTAATACTTACTCATTAGGCATTATAATTAGCAGGGGCTATATTCTTTAGCCCTTAGGGCGTGTTGTTTTGCAGCTCCAGGATCCAGCCCTCTCTCTGTCTGTGCTGCTGTGATGTGGAGCTGAAGGCAGGACTAATGATTTGCATTTTGTGAGTGATAGAGAGGGGGGGAGGGTAAAGCCTGCACAAGCAGAGCACACAGACAGAGAGGGTGGATCCTGGAGCCTGCAAAACAGCCCGCCCTAAGGGCTAAAGAATATAGCCCCTGCTAATTATAATCCCTAATGAGTGAGTATTAAAACGTTTTTATGCACTTCCACAGGATGCTTTTGGAAGACAAAAGAAGTGTGAGATTAGTGATGGGATGCTGCAGGGACATGTTTTGCTAGCTTAGGAGGCGTTCTGGAGGTGACCGGATCCCTTTAATAATATTTTGCAACTACTGCATTGAACTGCAGTTACCCAACATATTATAAATTATTGGAGTTGGTTCCATTCATACTGACTTCACCAAAATGGGCTCCGACCCCACCGCCCTGGTCCCTCATGTGGTACTCTTCATAGGGTGGCAAATCATGGTGATTTGTGGCACCTTGGTGTGTTCTCTTACATGGGGGTTGCGTCGCAGGACAGACAAATTAAAATAAGTGGGATGCCAAGCATCCTTTTCATCTACGTTATTGATGTTTTTTGTATAGAATGTGAATTATATGCTTCAGCCTCCTGTAGATGGAAACTAGGCCATTTAGTGTAATGTGAAGAATGCAAGGGAGGGAAAAGTGTGGGGTAGAGGGCACCAGGAATAATCTCCACAGTGAGACTTGGTTGATCACATGGGAATAATAATATAGTCATAGTCGAAGGCATGGGAGCTGAGAACCATTTTTTTTTTTTTTTTTGGGTGGGGGGGGGGGGGTTTAATAGATTTTAAGGGAAGGGTGAAGTAACCTTTGAAAGTGAATTGAAGATTGGGCTAGTACTTGGAGATGTCAGTTTAGTTTTGATGTGTTCTTTCTTTATTCTAGTAAGTGACATGGGTACATAAACCTTAATATTACAGAGGAAACAGAAGGATATGTACATGATACATCAGCATGGCTGTCAGTTTTGTAGATTATTCCCCCCATATACACAGGAATTGTCAATCAGCCCCAATTTAGATGAAACCTTAAATGTCCACAACCTGTGCAGCTTCTTGTCCTGTAAACACTCCTCTCTGAAGTTCTGCAATAGTTTTCACATCCTATTAATACTAGTGAAGCAATGTGTTGATCCAATGATAGTATGGGTGCAGTGAAGGGGTTAGCAGGAGGCAGGCTGAGCACCTACAGGCATCACTGCCTGGGGAAGTGAAACATGCAGGCGCTGTGTACAGGCTGCGCTCACAAGATGGGGGAAGTTGCTTCAGTAGAGCTCATCACAGAGCCGGAGGGAAGGAGGGGGCAAACAAGATGGGCCATGGCAATATGATTTCCATTAAAATGTTTGCAGCTAGGACACCGCATGGGATTCTTCAGTCTCTCAGGGGTTAATTGAATGTGCGCAGCTTTGCATCTTAAAAACAGTTGGAAATGGGCGTGAAAAGAATCCTGAGTGTTTTCACTACTTATTAACACAGACTATCTATTTTAACTTATTATTTTTAGCCTGCATAATTTAGACCGGACCAAACATTACTGCGTGTGTCGGTGACTACATGACATGACATTTATAAGGCCCTTTTCACATGTCAGTGTTTCCGCTACGTGTGGCATGTGTTTTTTTTTCATAGACACCACACGTACCTGTTATAATCTGTGGTGATCTTTAAATGTCCGTGTTTTCATGCAGACCGTGCGTCCATGTGAACTACACATGTGTCTGTGGCACCCCAGGGTCCAGTTTCCACAGATACACCTGGGACAGAGCAGGATCTCCACATTAGATAAGCCCGCACACAACACCTTCCACTCCAGACCTGAAGGTGGAGCTCTACAAGCCAAGTTCAGGTGAGGTCCCCTATAAATTCAGGAGGTAGTGAGTGCAGTTCCAGGAAGGACTGTGAAGACGTCCTGGTGACGGAGCTGTGCTAAGCTAGTACCAGTGAGCACTACTAACCTGCGTGAGGGACCCTAGAGCAGGGGTCAGAGGCAAGGGGTAGTAGCAACAGGGGGAGTGGAGTCATGCCAATTCGCCCTGGAGACACAGCGCCTGAAACCGGACACTGGAGTCCGCGACTGCAAGGGACTAGTTAGCCCAGCTGTAAAGACCGGAGGCCAGGGAGACCACAGGTCTCCTGGAAACTTAGCAGAGCCCGGGACCACAGTGGTTACAGCGGTAACCGCAGCAGAGCTCTCGCCACCTGCCATACAAGTGAGGACTACGGGAAAGGGTCAGGACTTAGCTTCAGACAGCCTGGGACCAGAAATACACATAGCGCAGCAAGGAGGCCTCATAACTTACCAAGTGTGGAAATCCTGAACTGTTACCAGACCACCCAGACCCGTACCATCAGAGATTGTACCCTAGACTATACCTGAATCATCAGTAAAAGGTTCGGAAACATCTACCTTGTATGTCGCTATTATTACGACCCCTGCTCCTGCTCAATCCATAGACTGTCTTTCAATTCCCATACACTACACTGCCCCGGATATCCCACTCCACCTATGGGGAGCATAACCATCTTGCTGCCCACACATCATCCTGGAGGACTGACCCGCAGCACCAGTAACCATACCGGAACCGTAGGTGGCATCACAAATCACTTTTGCTTTTATTATTTTTCCATTGACTTTTAACAGACCACGAGGTCCATGGGACCGGGCACAGGCCCCAGTGACATCCGCCGCGAATCAACGCCGGGGACCAGGTACCCCACGTCCCTGGGACGGGTCAGGTCCATGTCAGTTATTTCCCAGCAGCATGGATTACACAGAGCCATACGAGTCTATGGGTCCATGAAAAAAATGAACCGCACATGCATGGCATCTGTGTGCTGTCCGTGCGGACCAGAAGGAAATGCCTTATAAAATGAATTTTAGATGCTAAAGATGTGCAAAGATGATAGAGAAATAGATGGCCAGGTTGTACAGCTATTAAACAAAAAAATAATTCAATGCTAAAAACAATGTGGGGTGACCCCGATTTTAATAACTAGCAAAGGTAAAGCAGATAGCTGTGAGCTGATATCATCAGGCTGGGAAGGTATATGGTTATTGGACCCTTCCCATAATAGAAGTACTATCCCGTAGCTGCAGCATCATGAGATGCTCCAGTTCTGATGCTTCACCTCCGCTCTACCTGAGTGCCCTGGTGCATTGGCAAACAAGGTAACTGTTTTTAGGGTTGATGTCCACTGTGTAATGTCCAAAAACACAGCTGCCTTGAAGCCTTGGTGCTACTAATTGAGAGGTGGCTATTACTATCTCTTATATATATAAAAAAAAAAACACACACACACACAATGAAATATTTTATTGAAATAAACACTCCCAGGCATTTTCCCTCCCCACATTCACCACTTTATTTTAATAAAAGGCGGTTCACTGTAGTCCACAAATGGAAACCTGTACAAAAACAGAAACTTAAAAACAGAAATAAAACGGAACACTTTACCTCGTTCACTGAATAATTAAAAAAAAGAAAATCCCCAGCAGGTCTGACGTAGTCCGGAGTGAATCCAATGAACAAAGTCTATGGAACATTGTTCTGAGGCTTTATAGACCTTGCTAAGAGGCATTTCCGGGTCACGGTATGCTGCTCGAGATCTGGTGACATCCGTTACATTACCGCTCTTCACTCGTTCCAGGTCACGCTGCACTGTTCGAGTCGTCAACTCTGCACGGCGGTAACGTTATTGATGTAATCACTCTTCAAAGGCACTGGGTATTGTGCAGCGCAGCATGACCTGGAGGTGACTGCACCAGGACCTCTGGAAAAGCTGAGGTGAAGAGCCAGAGTGGGAGCATCTCATGATGCTCCACCTCAGGGAAGGCTGTGGGCTGGTATTTTTTAGGTTGCGGAGGGCTCAATAAGGGTATGTGCACATCAGTCGTTTTGTGGGCTGCTTTTGGACGTTTTCCGTCGGCGTTTTCCGCTCCGTTTTATGTTAATTTATGTTAATCCTACCCTCCGGTTGGATTAACATGCTAGTCAATGGAGTTTAGAAAACGCTGTGTACATTACAACGTTTTTCTTCTGGTCGTTTTCAGTGAAATCTGGGTTTTTCCTCCGGTTTCCAAATATAGAGCAAGTGACTTCTTTCCTCCGTTTTTCCACCGGTTTCAGCTGAACAAGTGCACTAAAAACTCAGTTTTAAAACCGCTCAGAAAAACCGCCGACAAAACGCTGTAAAACCGGGCGGAAAACGAGCAAAAAACTAGGACACTGCTGAGCACAGAAAACTCAGTTTCTGCCAGTGTCCACCGGTTCCCGGTCGGTCTGCAGAAATGCAGAACCGACTGATGTGCACATAGCCTAACCATGGACCTTTCAGCTTGATGATATTGGCTCACAGTTGTCTACTTTACCTTTGAGTATGACAAATAGGGGGTCCATGTTTGCTTCCTGAGCGCCTTTTCAATGTTTTCTTTTTGATATCTTAGTTTTACCGACTTTCTTTGTAGTTTTTTTTTTTTTTTTTCTTAATCCATTAAACGATAAAAAATGGTAACATTTTTATTTAAGCAAAAATGCACATCTTCTGGGCTGTTGTTTCCATTGATTTTTATACACTGTGTGCAGAATTATTAGGCAAGTTGTATTCTAGAGGATTATTTTTATTATTGATTAACAACTATGTTCTCAATCAACCCAAAAAACTCAAATTTCAAAGCTTAATATTTTTGGAAGTTGGAGTGGGTTTTTTTTAGATTTGGCTATCTTAGGGTGCTTTCACACTAGCATTTTTTTCAAATCGCGGCAGATGCGGTGAAAAAACCGCATCTGCCGCGATTACCGCATACCGGCTGCACTTGCGGCACGGTTGCGGCAAGCCCCATACAATGTATAGGCGGGCGTGCGGCAAGTGCGGTTTTGGCACTTGCGGCAGGTGCGGCCGCGAAAAAAACCGCGGCTGACTGCGTTTTTTTCCGCGGCCGCACCTGCCGCAAGTGCCAAAACCGCACTTGCCGCACCTGCCGCAAGCCCGCCTATACATTGTATGGGGCTTGCCGCAACCGCGCCGCAACCGTGCCGCAAGTGCAGCCGGCATGCGGTAAGCACGGCAGATGCGTTTTTTTTCACCGCATCTGCCGCGATTTGAAAAAAACGCTGATGTGAAAGGGGCCCTAGGAGGATATCTGTTTGTGCAGGTAACTATTACTGTGCAGAATTATTAGGCAACTTAATAAAAACCAAATAGATTCCCATCTCCCTTGTTTATTTTCACCAGGTAAGCTAATATAACTGCACAATATTTAGAAATAAACATTTCTGACATGCAAAAACAAAACCCCCAAAAATTAGTGACCAATATAGCCACCTTTCTTTATGATGACACTCAACAGCCTTCCATCCATAGATTCTGTTAGTTGCTTGATCTGTTTACGATCAACATTGCGTGCAGGGGCCATCACAGCCTCCCAGACACTGTTCCGAGAGGTGTACTATTTTCCTTCCCTGTAGATCTCACATTTTAGGAGGGACCACAGGTTCTCTATGGGGTTTAGATCAGGTGAACAAGGTGGCCATGTCATTATATTTTCTTCTTTTAGACCTTTACTGGCCAGCCACGCTGTGGAGTAGTTGGATGCATGTGATGGAGCGTTGTCCTGCATGAAAATCATGTTTTTCTTGAACGATACCGACTTCTTCCTGAACCACTGCTTGAAGAAGTTGTCTTCTAGAAACTGGCAGTAGGTCTGGGAGTTGAGCTTCACTCCATCCTCAATCCGAAAAGGTCCCACAAGTTCATCTTTGATTATACCATGCTATTACCCCACCTCCACCTTGCTGGCATCTGAGTCAGAGTGGAACTCTCTGCCCTTTGCTGAACTAGCCTCTGGCCCATCCATGTGGCCCATCAAGAGTCACTCTCATTTCATCAAGTCCATAAAACCTTTGAAAAATTAGTCTTTATTTCATGGCCCATTCTTGACATTTTATCTTATGTTTCTTGTTCAAAGGTGGTCGTTTTTCAGCCTTCCTTACCATGTCCCTGAGTATAGCACACTTTGTACTTTTTGATACTCCAGTAAAGTTGCAGCTCTAAAATGTGGCAAATGGCATCTTGGCAGCTTCACGCTTGATTTTCCTCAATTCATGAGCAGTTATTTTGCGCCTTTTTTGGCCAACATGCGACCCTGTTGGCTATTTTCCATGAAATGCTTGATTGTTCGGTGATCACGCTTCAAAAGTTTGGCAATTTCAAGACTGCTGTATCCCTCTGCAAGACATCTCACAATTTTGGACTTTTCAGAGCCCGTCAAATCTCTCTTCTGACCCATTTTGCCTAAGGAAAGGCATTTGCCTAATAATTAAGCACACCTTATATAGGTTCTTGATATTCTTACACCACACCCATCCTCATTACAGAGATGCAAATCACCTGATTTACTTAATTGGTAGTTGGCTTTCAAGTCTATATAGCTTAGAGTAGGACAACATGTTTAAAAAGTATCATGTGATCAAAATACTTATTTGCCTAATAATTTTGCACACAGTGTATTTCTTAAGTAATGAGCAAATAGTTTTGAGTGAATATACGTTTTTATATGGCAACTAAAATGCACAAGTGCTATGGTCATCTCCAGAATATAAGGTCATGGTCATCCATCACTTACAGATAACATCTGGACGCCCCGATCAGGGCTGAGGAGGCGGCTAGCCAAACCTCCAACTCCAACTCTGACTCCCTCATAGAATGTATTCATAATAATTATATTCTGCACATCTTGCATTGAACTACTGTACCCAAATTATGTGGAGCCCACTGGGACGGGGTACTCCGGTACCGGACCGGGGTATCACGGGGGTTATCACGGCGGTCTTGGTCCGGATCGTGTCCCGAGCCCACAAGTAAAGGGGTTATTTACAGGGATTGTCGTGACACCACCCACGGGTTGTGGTCAATGGGGACCACCGCTGCTGCTTGCTTCTGCCAGGAGGATGGATGGTGCTGCAGCCGGATGGATGAGCCCGCTGTGGGTCGGGCTGCTCCTCACAGGGTATAGAACAGTTTAACATGCAGGAAAACACACTCAGGAGACATTGGCAGGGTTCACCCGGTTTTACTCAAGCTCTTCACAGTACATTTCACAGTTCACACACAGTTTACTCTTTGCCGGTACCCCTCCTGCAGTCAATACTTCCTTCCAGTTGTATCCCCTCTTTCTTACTCCTTTCAGGCCCTTCTTCCTCTAATTCTTCCTGCGTGCCGTATGACAGGTCGCTCAGGGGCGGAAGCCAAACAAGAGCCCATGTGTGGGTCGGTAAGCTCTGAGCCCTATATGCCACTGTGTCTCATAGCACTTTGTTAGGAGAGCAGACTTGAAATCTACACCTCCCTCTGGGATGTCTGTGATCTGGGCTTGAAGCTCCACCCACCTCACTTCCGGGGAACGAAAATACCTTCTGTGGAGCACCTTGTGGCGGCGTGTAATTGCGGTATCCGGTACCGTTAGCAACCGTTGAAACCGTGCACGTGCGGTGCCTACCTGATGCTACCTTCGGTAGCGGCGTGTAAAGGTACCATTATAGTTAAAATATTTTTCTCTGGGCACCCATTAATCAAAGGGTGAGCCAAGCATCCACATTGATATTAGTTAATGGATCCATGTTCCATAGACATCAATGTAAAAAAAAAAAAAAAAGCCAAAATAAGGGCCCTTTCACATTAGCATTTTTCGCTGATTCCGGCAGATTTACTGCATCTGCCGCACTTGTGGCAAGCCCCATTCATGGTCTACAGGGCTAGCGGCAAGTGCGGTTATGCCGGATGCGGCAGATCCGACACTTGTAGAGGTGAAAAAAAATGCTGCTAGCTGTATTTTTTTTTTTTTTTTTTTTTTTTTTTTTTTTTTGTGGCCGCAACAGCTGGATTTGCCGGATCAAGGCAAAACTGCAGTCGGCGCACTTGCCGCAAGCCCCATAGACCAGTATATCTGCCAGAATCAGCGAAAAACGCTAATGTGAAAGGGACCTCAATCTTTATATATATTTTTTTTTTTTTTTTTTTAAATTTGTGTCTACTCAACATTTTTGCCAGTGGATTGCTGCTGGATCTGTTGTAACAGCTGATACATGTGAACATAGCCTTACTTTGGGGAGTTGCTACTAGGGCAAGGGATGATGGAGCAGTTGCCCATAGCAACCAGCATCTTGTTTTATTTAAAAGGCCATTTGAATATTGAAGGCTGTAATCTGGTTGCTACAGGGAACTGCTTCACTTTTTTTTCTGGGTCAGTTTTTGATATTAGTTACACTTTTATATATATTAAAAAGGACTTTGTCAGCACAAAATATATTAAAACTGATGTAATAGTGGAGTAGCCCATGACCATCAATCAGAATCCACCTCATTTTTCAGAGGCTGAACCACACAATCACATTGGTTGCTGTAGGTAACTATACCAATTTTCCTTTTCACCAGTTTTAAGGGTGCGTGTACACACGATCAGTATACGCAGCGTCTTGCTGCTGCGTCCAAAACGCTGCGTAGTACAGTATAAGCATAGTGCATGGGACTTCAAGAAATCCCATCCTTACTATGCTTAACCCGCCCGCAGCGTGTTTGGAGCTGCGGTGTGGGTTGCCGGCAGTCTGCTCAGTCGGAAGCGGCTGCCATTAGGTGACTGCAGGGTGACTATCTTCCAAAAAGGGGGTTATATTTACAGTGGACTATTTACAAAGTCTGTCGTGACGCCACCTGCAGTATCTGGTGAGATGCCACCAGCGCCGCCACAGTCCGCCGGAGGTAGATGGTATTGCGGCAAGTGTGGTAAAGTCCTCCACAAGTAGGACTGGACCTCCGGGGCACCGTAGTGAGAGTGGGCAGCTTGTAGTGGAGCTGGGATGGTATAGGGAGGGCTGGAGCAGTCTATGAGGGACATCAGAAGCGGAAAGGAAGGATACACGCACACTGCAAAGTCTCTTTTACCTTTTACTGATGTTCGGCAGGTAAAGACGTCCAGGGCACTAACAGGTGACCAGGTTGCGCAGTGGGTACCCATAGCAAGTGGATATAAGGCTTCCTCTGCTCTTTAGTGATGATTGAAGCCCAGCCTGCTTGTAGCCAGGCTTGCCTCCTCTCTCTTCCTGACTGTAGTGTCTGTCTCTCCTGCTGTGCGGTCTCCGGGTTACCCTTGCTGAACACTGCGGTGCTGTATTGCTGTGTCTGGCTCCCTCTCTTGACTCACAGGGGATAAACCGGGTAGCCGAAGCCTCCACGGTGCAACGGGGTTTTCTGTGATCCTAGAGTATCCCACAGGTGCGGATCCCCAATATCCGGTTCTTCTCTGGGAGAAACTCTTCTCCAAGTTCCTCACTTCCTTTCAGCTAACTGCTCCTTGCCTTCAGTCCCACTTAGGCTCGCGGGACGTAGAAGGGCCACTCCGGGTCACTGGCTCGGGCCTAAACGCTGCACCGACCTCCAGGACATCTTCGCAGCTCTCCTAGCATCTGCACACTCTCACTAACTCCTCCCCCAGCAGCAGTATTTATAGGGAAACTCACCTAAAGGTGGTGAGCAGAGCTCCCCCTACTGTGCCGAGGTGGAAGGTGTTGTATGTAGTAGGTACCTGCTGTGGAAACCCAGCTGTGCATTAGAGAGATTTGTGGCTACCTGCATGAGCAGGGATGCTACAATAGATAGATTTTATCTATCTTGTACTATTGTCTCCATCCTGACCCTCTCCTTGTAGCTATGTGCTCTATCCTGACCCTCTCCTTGTAGCTATGTGCTGTATCCTGACCCTCTACTTGTAGGTACGTGGTCCATCCTGACCGTCTTCTTGTAGTTATGTGCGTCATCCTGACCCTCTCCTTGTAGCTATGTGCTCCATCCTGATCCTCTCCTTGTAGTTATTTGCTACATCCTGACCCTCTCCTGGCAGTAATGTCTCTATTCTGCCCCCTTTCTTGAAGTAATGCCCCATCCTTGTCCACATTTAGTAATAGCCCATTCTGCTCCCATCTTGTAGTAATGCCCGATCATTGTCCCCTTTCAGTAGTGCCCCATCATGCCCCCTCATTGCAGAAATGCCCCATCATGTCCAATCCTTGCAGTAATGCTCCATCATGCCCCCTCCTTCTAGTAATGCTGCATCATGCCCCCTCCTTGTAGTAATGCTCCATCATGCCTCCTCCTTGTAGTAGTGCCCCATCATGCCTCCTCCTTGTAGTAGTGCCCCATCATGCCTCCTCCTTGTAGTAGTTCCCCATCATGCCTCCTCCTTGTAGTAGTGCCCCATCATGCCTCCTCCTTGTAGTAGTGCCCCATCATGCCTCCTCCTTGTAGTAGTGCCCCATCATGCCTCCTCCTTGTAGTAGTGCCCCATCATGCCTCCTCCTTGTAGTAGTGCCCCATCATGCCTCCTCCTTGTAGTAGTGCCCCATCATGCCTCCTCCTTGTAGTAGTGCCCCTCCTTGTAATGCCCCCATCCTTGTAGTAAATGCCCCCTCCTTGTAATGCCCCCATCCTTATAGTAAATGCCCCATCGTGTATAGCCCTCTGTGACACGCGTGCCATAGGTTCGCCATCACTTCCTAGACCACTCCCAAAACCTCCTGCAGCCCTCCCCCAGCCATTTAAATCGGATCCGATAAAAAATCTGATCGGATGGCATCCGATTTTGAGCATCTGATGCTGTCTAATTTTCATCGGGGCAGCATCGAATTTAACAAAATCGTAATGTGAAACCAGTCTTCGATGCCATGGCAGCTTTTGAGCCTTCCCATTGACTATAACGGGAAACTCGTGAAGTATTGTCACTTCTTCTTTGAATGGCTAGTCATCTTTGGAAACCTTAAGAGGTTCAAAGACGCTGAAAAGTCTGGACATATGAACAGCAAGTTGTTTTTACATCGAATTACACTAATTTTACACTAATTAAAAAGAAAACAGTCTCTTTTTTTTTTTTTCTAAGCTTGGAGAAAATAAGAATAAAAAAGGCGTGGTATGTGAATGAGGCTTTCTTCTTGCCAATACTAACATACTTGTAGATGATGGTGTCTTGAGACTTTTCCGGCATTCTTCTGATTACATATGTGCATCTAGATGCATATGATGTCCATGTTGTAAAATGTAGATTGTACAATGATGCGAGGAGCACTTTGCGGCTAGCGGTGATGGTCTAGATCTGTGTATCTACACCTCTTACTGCTGACTAAACAGTTTTGTCAGCTGGCAGTCGTGAGGCCTGAGGATTTGTGATAGTTGTTGGAAGGGTGTGGAGGAGATGGAGAGCAGGGGGAGGGGGATGAATGCTCTGGGCACCAACTGTTGCTCCTTTCAAGCCTTGTGCCTGAGACACCTTCACATATTATTTTGTTTACTTTCGGTCTTTTTCTGCTTGTTTTAACCCTTTTCATCATTCGTAGCCTTTACTTTATAAACACTGATATTTCACTTTCTGGCCTTTTGTAAGGGTCTTCTGTAATAGGCCGTAAAGAGGTGCAGATGTCCATAGTGGTGATCTACGTTTTTTCTGGGCAGCTGCTTTATTTTTCATCTGTACTTGTTTTTGGACAGGAGGTCTAATGTAACAGTATCTGGCGCAGCTATCAAATAAGACTTGAGTAGTGAGACTCCGTGGTGCTTTCTGAAGAGGTGCTACCCTTTCTGCAGCTGCCATCATCTTCTTCTTTTACTGGCAGCTTCACGAAGGTTTCTCTTGCTTGATATTCAGCTTTACATTGGCAAAATCTAGGAATATACATAGAGTGGACTTGGAAAGAGTAACCGAAATCAAACGTCTAAGCTAAAGATCCTGTTTTGTTGCACCGTCTTGGTGTTTCTCTAGTTAGGCCGTGTTTGAGCATGTAACCACGGCTGAGATTCCTTCAAGTCACAATAGATCCTGCCACTCCCCAAGGCCAGGTAACTTTGTGGTGGTGTGTGGATGATTGCCTGCACCTCTTCCTGGATGAAGGGATACAGAGACGCACCTTATTTTGCTGCTTGCTAGAGCCGGTTAGGAGTATAGTCTTGTGTGATTGCAGAATTGATGAGGCGGGGTGCCCATTGCGCATGGCAGGAGCATCATAGCTGGATATAGACACTGTTGACGGTAATTGTGATCCGATTATTCGGTGGAGACCCTCGTTACATCATTTGCACATCTAGCTAATGCTTCCAATGTATGTGGAGTTATTGCCATATGTGTTCCACAAGTGAACTCATGCATTATCATTTTTGGCCGCCTCTTGCTCGGCCAGTTTGGTCCTGGCTTAAAAGGTGCCATTGTTTGTTCATCAAACATTAGGTGCAGCATGTTTCCAAGGGGATTGCGGTTCTAATGCTGCTGTGATAATACACAATGTAAGTTACCTTTGTACAGAGCATCCTTCTGCTGGGGGAAGGTGCAGCCAGAAGAAAAACTTTATCTTCATTTATTGCAGAGGAAAATAGGGCAGCGAACCAACAAGGGCTTGTTCAGACCTATCAACATTTTACTGAAGCTTTTTGAATAGATTTTTTTTTTTTTACTGTTTTTTGTTAAAATAAGTTTGACTCTGTTCATAAAGTCAATGGATGCAAAAAAAGCATCAGTAACCAGGGCTGCGGAGTCCATAAGCCAAACCTCCGACTTCTGAATTCCCTGACTCCGACTCCCTCATACAAAGCTAACGTTTAAGTGATACATTTATTGGAGTACAATGTGAACATCAGGCTTTTAATAATGATTGATATAATAATAAATCTATTTAGATACACAATAATAATAATATTCAGTGCATACTGTATTGACCTACTGTACCCAATCCATTTTATATTTTGGGGTACATGCACACAATCCGGAGACGCTGAGTCTTGGACACAGTGCTTGCAGACTTGAGGGAACCTGCCGGTGAACACAGGGAAACCGCAGCCGTCCTGTGCCCGCAATCTGCGGTGGGTGCAGGGCGGCTTCTCCCTGCATTCACCCGATAGTGATCGCTTCCGACTCCGCAGCATGAAATGAACAGAAGTCCGGCTGAAAACACACTACGGTGGGGAGAAGCACAGTGGGCATGGGATTTCTTGAAATCCCATTCTTTATGCTGCTACTGTACAATACAGCGTTCTGGATGCAGTGGCAATACACTGCATCCGGAATGCTGCAATTCCTGATCCTGGATGCAGCGGCAATATGCTGCATCCAAAATGCTGCAATTCCTGATCGTGACCACAGACTATGGGCACACTGAACTTTTCTGCTGCGTTTTTGTGCTGCGCTTTCTACACCAAAAACGCATCGCCCTTAGTTTTGTAATGAAAGTCAGTGTGATTTTCAAAAAGCTGTGCCCACTATGTGCGTTTGTCAGTGGTGCCAAAAATGCATGCATTCATAAAAGTCCCTGTCAATTATCTGGTGCTTTTTTTGGGCTGCGTTTTCCAGTTGCCGGCTATTCTAATGGGCTGAAAAGCAGAACTAACAAAAAATGCAGCAAAAACACATGCATGCTTTTTACAACAGCTGCGTTTTTGAGGCTTGGAAAAAAGCTGCCCAAACAAATATGCACAATGTGCACTTAGCCTTAAGGCCCCGTTACACGTAGCTATATCGCTAACAATATTGCTGCAACATCACAGGTTTTGTGACGATGCGGCGACCTCCCCAGCGATATTGCTGTGTGTGACACGATCGCTGATCATTACGGAATAGCCTGGGCCGTTTTTTTCATCGTCTGTCTCCCGCTGGCCATGCTGCATCGGTGTGTGTGACAGGGGAAACGACGAACGATCTGTTACTCCCTTGACAGATCCCAACGAGCGTCAGGGGTCGCCCCATTGGTGAGTAGATCTATCATTGTTGGGATCACTGGTGCGTCGCTAGGTGTAACGGGACCTTTAGGAGTCTGAGTCAGTCCATTATATTGCGACTCCACAGCCCTGTCAATAACTCGAAGATATTACTAATAAATATGATGTCCGTCTTTACAGTGGAATTGACTTATCATATGTTCATAGTTTCATGTTTACACACGATCTCAAGAGGCACCACAAGGGACATCTAGTGTATTCTACTGATAGTATCTTCTTGGGGGAGGGAGAATATATATGTACATGCATTGCCAAGTCTGTCCCACCCAGTGGCACGTAATGATCCCGTCACTGTTGCCACATCAAAAGTACATAAAAGAAATAAGAAAAACTTCATATGCAAATAAAGTAATCTTCGCAAATAGATTGATATGGAAAGTGATGAATTTCTCCACTTTACATAGACCTGTAAGGCGCTCTGTTGTCCCAAATTCCAATGCTAATTGTCTGTTGTGGCTACAATAAGTAACACACAAAAGCCAAGTATGCTTCAAGTACATGTATATATGTAAATGTTTTATTTTTTACAAGTTTCTTGTTTTCTTTTCTGTTGTTGAACTAATTCAGTACAACTTTTCGTATTTTTGTAACTTTGTACCTTGTTAAAGTTTAAAATCTTAATAAAAAGTGGAATATAAAGAAGTGGTGCAGCATGGATGCTTGTAGGGCTGAGCAGGCAAAGTTCTGCTATCGGGTTTAGTACAGTTCATGCGCAGGTTTCAGTAAACATTAACCATTATTATCAGAGCTCGCAGTGTGCTGAGTGGTTAGCAAAGAGAATGTACCCAAAGACTTAGATGAAGCAAATGAGTCCAAGGTCAAAAGGATGAGAGCGCTTTTATTCTATTTATTTTTACCAATCATGGGGTCTGCTGCATTTTGTCTACCTCTGAGGCACAAAAGTTATTAGTATTCGTAAACTTTTTGTCTTGAATCTACTGCCAGAGTGCTAAATATATAATAACTTAATGTATTCTAGCGGCTCTTCAATATTTCTATGAGTTGCAGACATATGGAAGTGTTAAATATTCAGTATTTGCTTATTTATTACTGTGATTAGTCTTTAGTCTGTTGTGCGGAGTTTTGCATTATGGAGGTCAACCTACTTCTGTACTTTGTAGGGTTAATGGTACATTGTGACACTACAGGCAGTTTTCTCTCTTCACTGATGGATTTCACCTTCTGCTTAGCAGAGCACCGCTGTCAGTCATGGAGAATGAGCAGGGCGGGGAACCTGCTGGCTGGGGAATGATTGGTTTGTAGGAGCCACACACTGAGGGCGGAGGAGAGCGGCTGCAGCAACAGTTGGCCAATGTTCTTGCCTTGTACTTTGGCCTGCATCCTCTTGCCTGGAGATTTGTAGCAGAGAAGGGAGAGAGAGATTAGTAGAGACATTTTGCAATAGCTAGTCTACATAGATGCACACTTCTACCAATACGCTTCCCCTACGTTATATTTAAGAGCGGAAAATGAGAAGCTTTTATATCCTGTAGTTTGATGTAGCAATGTAAATAGATGAATAAAGCCACGCCAGGGGAGCAATATAGGTGTATATATACCGCTAGCAAATATTTAACCAGACTAACTAGCATATCAGGTACTAGTCTCCAATTAGAAGGGGAAGATAACTTTATCTTTCGTGTATGTGTAGTTGATATTACCAAAGGACAATCCACATAGATTGTTTCATCACATTTAGGCAGCCGTCACACGCTACGATATCGCTAGCGATATTGTAAGCGATCACGTGCACGCGCGTTCGCTTACAATATCGCTCACATCGCTGGTGAGATGTCACACAGACAGACTCACCAGCGATGTGGATCCGCGATCTCGCTGGTTACTATGGTACACATCGGGTTACTAGGCGCCACGCATCGCTTAGTAACCCGACGTGTACCATAGTTACCATCTCCCAGCATAGGCTCTGCCACTGGGAGATCGCTCATCGTGGTGTTATACACCACGATGAGGCAGATCGTGAAATCGTTAATCGCAAGATCTGAGGTCCGGAGCTCAGATCTCGATCTTGCGATTTGAACAATTCTCGCTCATCGTATCTTGCCGTCACACGCAGAGACATCGTTCAAGCGATGTTTCATCTGGCGCGTTCAAGCGATATCTTGCAAGATATCGTAGCGTGTGACGGTCGCCTTAGTCGTAGTAGGGAGATCTGTTCACGTTTCATTATATTTATTACAAACACATGATTGCTGGAGCATTATACAAAAAGTTAGATTTTTGAAAAATTCTACTTTCAGGTTCTCACGAAACGTATAACAGGCACATGGTGTGGACCTGGATCAATGCTACAGTGTAACGGGAATACGGCAGAATTTGAAAAATGATAAATTATTATATAGTTTTTACATCAACATTGCAAAATTGTGAATATTGCCGTTGGCAAGTCTGATGATTAAGTGGTTAAATGGTCACATAATAGTTTATATGGAAGGAGATTTCCCGCCTGCCCAAAAAGATCCTTACTGCAGATCTGGTGACCAGACGATTCGGCAGAGATTCAGTAGAAAAGGAAGTCCTCAACGATGCACAAGAGATTAAAATGCATTGATCCATCATAATCAAAACAGCATGAGACTGAAAAACTATACACGTTTCGATCAAAAGATGATCTTTATCATGTGCATAGTTTTTCACGCTCATGCTGTCTTTATTATGATGGATCAATACATTTTTTAATTGTAATCCTTGCTGGACTTCCTTTATATGGAAGGAGCTATTCGGGTTGTATTTAGATGTGTTGTCCAGCAAAGTTATTTCACCACGGTCAATGTACTATATCAAAATCTTGCGCTTTTAAAAATGGTTTATTGGAGGCCAAGCTATTATAATAATACTTTTTATTTACAAAGTGCCAAGCATATTCTGCAGCACTTTACAATTCAGAGAGGACACGTACAGACAATGTGAGACAATACACATACCACAAGGAGTGAGGGCCCTGCTCACAAGCTCCAATCACAACTGATGATGGGGATGAGCATGTATCCTCTATGCTATATCTCACCCTCCTGTGTGGGAGGGAGAGGACTGAGCAACCCTCCGTTTTACTGTAGAATTAGAATCCTTCAGACTTTTTTGCTTCATGAATGGGTCATTTGTTAGTCGGTGCACAACTGTTACATGTAGCCTGCCCGACATCCCACACTACTGCACAGTAACTGCATCCCAACTGTATTCTCTCATTCTTTCTCTACTACGCTCTACCCAGCATCTGTGTTTGGCATTTTACCCCTTTACTTTATATCAGTGTCTTACTTTTTTTTTCCCTTCATTCATCTGGGCTAATAAACACTAGAAGCAATAGGCTGCAGAATGTATTCTAAGGTTCAAGCATTTGAAGACTGAGGAACGCCGGCACATCGGGGTCTCCAGCACCAGCATCCTGCGAGCTCTCTACATGTTTCAGTAGGTTCTTCTGTTGCTAGGCATTCGCATTTCAGGTCTGCAGGCCATCTCCACTCATTTGTGGCCTCCTTGCAAATACCCTGCTACCTTCTAGGGGCGAATTGCTTTTGGCTGATTAGAAATACTACACAGAAAAGTCATGGCACAGTGCCTTGCAAAGTGTTAGACCCCTTCCGTGGATGAGGTACAAGCAAGATTACAATCTGAATATTTTGATCTTGTAAAGCACTGACATTTTCGGCAGCTGTGTACACTCATGTAAAATAAAACCAGCGGCATAAATAAAAGGTTCAGATTGTGCTGTTCTGGAGCCTACTAGAAGTGTCTGGGGTTGGCTCCAGTGGCGTAACTAGAATTCAATGGGCACGGTGCAAAATTTGGACCTTGGTCCCCACCAAAATGCTGTCAGATGTATGGCCCTCGTAGCATTCTAAATTCTATAGACGTGTTGCCAACCTCTCCCCCTTAAAGTAATAATGTCCCCCATTCTGTACTAATGGCACTCAGCCTGGGCCCCTTTCTGTTAAAAATAAATTCCCAATCCTGGGCCTCATCCATTAATAATGTCCTCCTTCCTGTAATAATGTCCCCTATTCTGAGCCTGAGAAGTGTGGAGTTAGATGGAAACCAAGCAGGTGGGATGGTGTACGTAAATAATTAACCCCACCACCATGATGCACTGAGTTCCTGTACTGGTAACTGTAGGTGCAGGAACAATTATTAGGGAAGACGGAGTAAGCGTGCCCCATTAAACTACTCCTTTTCACATGTAAAGCACCATGGAATAAATGGCACTATAGTAATGAATCATACTAATAAGTTAGTTAGGCACATTGTGTGTGTTTTTTTTTTTTGTTTGTTTTTTTTTATTATTATTATTTTTTTCCCCCGATAATCTTTTCTGTGGAGACATGTATAAAAACCCACAACATTTTGTGAAAGAATCCTAAAGGAAACATTAAATCTTTATTCCTACCCATTAGACCTCTATCACATCAGTGTTTTTGCTGATTTGCGGCAAATTCGGCAGATTTAACGCATCTGCCGCGTAACGGCCAACTTGCAGCAAGCCCCCATTCATTCTCTATGGAACTTGCGGCAGCTGCAGATATTTCTGCGATTCGGCACTTGCAGCAAGTCAGAAAACCGCAGCTAACCATGTTTTTTTTGCTTCCCACAAGTGTTGGATTTGCCAAATTGAAGCAAAAAAACACACCTGCCGCATGTCCCATAGAGAATGAATGGGGGCTTGCCACAAGTCTGCCATTATGCGGCAGATGCGGCTAACCTGCCACGAATCAGCAAAAACGCTGATGTAATAGGGGCCTAAGCGGGGTAATATACATATATTTCCTGCATTTCCTATGCGCAATAAGATAGCAGATCACCTCAGCAGTCAGGTAGCCAGTCACAGCGTACCCTGACCCTGTAACCATTGCATCAGAGGATATATCCGCATGCTACTAAAAGCCTGAGGTTACCTTAAGACCCACAGAAACATCTGTAATAATGAGTGAATACAAAAGTATTTATTCCAAACTTTACCTACACCTATCTCAAGAGACCTAACACTAACTTGGTAAAAAATAAAACAGGTGGTCCATGTTTCCGTGAAGCCCCCTTGCTATGCTCTGCGGTGGCTCACCATTTTATCAGTAGAAAAAAATTGGTCATCAGCATTGAACCATTTAATAACATTGGTCCGAGTTCTATCCGATTAAAAAAATCAGATAGCACTTGTCTGATTCATACAGGGGTGTGAGCGAGCTCTTAGGAAAAACAAAGGACCATTTCACCTGACCAGTGAAGATTTTGCTACTTCATTGGGTCATTGACAGCGTGTTTCCACAGGTCAATAATCTGAAAATGCCCATTCTTAACGACACTTGTTCGCAATTATCGGACAGTGTAAATGAACCTTATGGCTGTATAAGGCCCCTTTCACATCGGCGTTTTTGCTGAATTGCAAATATCCGGCAGATTTACCACATCTGCCGCGTAACGAACGCACTTGCGGCACACTTGCAACAAGCCCTATTCATTCTCTATGGGACTTGCGGTCAGGTGCGGCAAGTGCGGTTTACTGGATCTGGCAGATCTGGCACTTGTGGTGCGAGAGAAAAAACGCTACTAGCTGCGTTTTTTTTTGACCCGCCGCAAGTGCCGGATCCAGCAAATCGCACTTGCCGCACCTGACCACAAGCCCCATAGAGAATGAATGGGGCTTGTCGCAAATGCGACCATTATGTGGCAGATGTGGGTAAATCTGCCGGATCTGCTGCAATTCAACGAAAACGCTGATGTGTAAGGGGCCTAACTTGTATAAGTGCTAACTGATGTTTTATTGGATAGCCATCAGACCAATGTTAATCTATGGGTTAGGTACAATCCGAATTTTTTTTTTTTCTCATGCTGATACAACATGAGAGAAAATTAGCAGCATGCTGCAATTCGCAGAGTAAAATGGACAGCACTATCCATTCAAGTCTATGGGCAAATGGAAATCCATCTGAGTGCAGTCTGATTTCCATGGACTCATAGAATGGAGATGATGGAGAACCCTTGTTCTTCTTCTTGCTGGACTGTGTTCTCTGATTCCCTCATTCAGCAGACTCTGATCAAACCCGGATCATAATGTCTTTTAAGGATAACTCCAGTGAGACAAACCTTTTTAGTACAGTCCATGCCCTCCTACATGATGAAGCAGAGCTGTACACTGCAGTTCTAGGATCTATAGATCTCTTATAATTCAATAAAATCATATCTACTCCTCTGCTCTAGCCCCCACCTCAGGGAACACTAGATTTCTGCATGTCAGCTTCATCTAGAAACAGATAAGAGGAGGTGTGTTGGGGGTGAGGATGCTGGGACCTGCAGGATCATCCTACATTCACACTCCCTCACAATTTTGTTTAGTGAGGGGGCGTGCATAGATTTAGATTCCCTGAGGTGGGGACCATAACAGAGGAGCAGGTATGATTTTACCGATTTATAAGCGATCTATAGATCCTAGAACTGCAGTGTACAGCTCTGCTTCATCATGTAGTAGGACAGGGACTGTGCTAAAAAGGTCTCTCACTGGAGTTCCCCTTTAAACTGCCCAATTCTCTCGTGTGAGTGAGCCCTAAATCTTCGCACCACCCTGAAGATGCACCACAATGTTTGAGCCTAGAATTGTAAGGGTATGTTAACACTTGCGTACGTACGTTCCTCAGAATGCTTAATTCCTGATAATTTTGCCATTTAAACAGGCTGCCAATTAGCAGGAAACTTTTCCTTCTCCAGGTGAAATGTTCTTTTGTGCTGGATAAAATCTCAGCAGCATATCCTGTGTAAACAGGACTTGTGCTGCCGAGAATAAATGTCATCAAGCTGTTACACATTTCCTCCGATTGGTTGAGTAAATAACAATAATAGGGAGCCCTAATCTTGTGGTTGGTCGGTAGTGAAATGTAGTGTTTCACCCTTTTTTTTCTTTTTGCGCTGTGCTTGTCCAGTGAAGGGTGTCAGGAAGCCTGGCCAGCATTGTGCTATTGTTTCAGCTGCACTAACAAACTGTACAGCAACTTAGGAGATGGCCAACAGTTGCTATTTTTAAAGCAAGGGAAACTGAATATTGCCAGGCAACTGGGGCTGCACCAGCCTGCAAGTGTGGGACATAGGCAGTGAGGTTCACAGGCAAGCCTGCAAAAGTATAAGGAATTGCCGGTTGAGCGATTCTGAAATCTAAATGGAAACACTATAGGCAGTGATGCTGTATACCCCATCATAACTATGCATCCGCCCTTTGCATAGCAGAATACAGGTGTGATAGAAGAAAGGTCCATAGCAACATACAGGACTGCGGGATAATCGGGCACACAATGTCGTCTAACAGGTTTAACAAGATTTTCTGAATCTGTTTGCTGCTAAGTATCATCTGATTATTTTCCTTTTCTGTTTCTTTACAACCTCACCATAATCCAGTCTTGCAATGAAAACCTTTTTAAGAGGTACACTTTTTTTATAATGATGTTTTAGATGGGTTAAGGGGGAGTAAAGGGCAAAGATCTTCATCAGAAACAGCAGCTGGCAAAGAAAGACTCTGCTGTTTAGGTCTTAAGACACAGAACTTGCACATGTCTATGCCCATCATTCTGCAGCCCAGAAGAAGCGGAGGGGCGGTGTTCTTAACCCTTAACTACAAGGCATCTATTGCATTACCCCGGTCTAAAGTCCAAGATTTAGATTTTTTTTATATACTTTAATTTCTAGTATTTGTATACCCATCTCTAAAAAAGTTGAAAAGTGTATGTGTATAGGGTTGTTTGCATCTCCCAGCCCCACCGTATGGTATCAGGAATATCTGATGTAGTGGGCAGATGTTGCTGATAAATACAATGTAATTTCTTAATTGTAGAATTGATTGTAAATCTTGAGCGTTAATGCTCTGACGTTGAGGCAGTGCCGCTCGGACTGTGTTATGCACCTCTGCTCCCTTATAACGTTTCAAGGTTCACATATGATATGAACATAAGGGCTAATGTGACATTTTGCTATTGCCGTAAACATGCCATATATAGTGCATCTTCTGCTGGCAAGAATGTGCTGCTGAGAGCTAACCTATCCTGTGACAGAAGCATTCCTTGGCTCCTTAAGAGCCTGAGTAGGATGACCAGTTTGTGTGTGACCTACAGCCATCTCCATGCTGCATGGCCACACCTGCCCAAACACATGGACTGCGAGCTGACTCTGAAGTCCACCCCTGTGCGTCTCTACAAATGAGGCAGCCAACATCTCCGCTAGCTCTGCCATTCTCTTATTACAAACCTCATGTGACTCCCAAATCTTGGAAAAGCACATGATGCCGGTACTGTGTCTTATTTTATGTTGCTTTTTGGAGCCTGCCGAGTTTTATGTCTTGACTTTGTGTTTTTTCTTTGTTAGTTGAGATGTGTTAGATGATCGGTGCCGCATTACCAGATCTTGTAGAGACAATGTGTGTCTATAATATTACTGTATGTATTCGTATACAGTACTTAACACACAATTAGATTTTTTTCTTTTAAGGAACTTCTTCTGAACTTATTCACTTTACTCAGCTTTTCGGCTATAATAGTGCAAACTTGTGCTAAAAAAGTGTCAATTCCTCTTAATTTGGCATTTAATGAATCGGAACATATATATAGGGCCACTAAAAAATAAACCATTAAAAATAAATAGTTTAAAGCTGTAAAGTCATCAGTAGGAAACAAACTGTGCTTTATATTACTAGGAGTCCACATGCGGATTAGATCCATGTAGTGGTGGCACTACCTCCTATTAGGGACACATTTGCCATATCAACGTCAATGCAGATTTCCCATTGCAAACAATGAATTTTATAAATTTATTTTCACATGAATTTTGGCATGGAATACACTCCAAAATCTGAGAGCAGATAAAAGCTGTGTTAACATGCCCTCCAGTCTCTAGATCTTTGGAGCTACTCGTATGATTGATAGGATAAGTAAGCCTTTGCCTTATAATGTATGGAAATCTCTAATGAGATGGACACAAAGCACAGTGAAACAGATATTCCCATGACTTCTAGCACTCCTGGTCCAGCCAAGCAACTAAGGGAATTTAAGGATAGTGAAAAGAGCACAGATTTAATAAAGGCTTTGAGAGGCAGATGATGCGAGTGGACAGCGTGCTCCAGCTGTAA
Source organism: Allobates femoralis (assembly GCA_033576535.1). NCBI lineage: Eukaryota > Metazoa > Chordata > Amphibia > Anura > Aromobatidae > Allobates > Allobates femoralis. The sequence goes on along the minus strand of JARQOC010000005.1, from coordinate 237,802,024 downwards.
GTCATTACTAGCAGAATGGCGCTCTCAGGCAGACAAACGCTATCCTTGTCTTGAGACCCTGTACTGTAAAACACTGCAGTCGACCTCCACACTGTGCGTCCTTTGTACTATACACATAGTGAACTGAATATCTAGCATCATGGATTAGATGGTATTGCCTACTGGCAGTATCGACTTTGGCATACACAATATGTGTCTTGAACCTACAACCCTCCCAAAAAAAAAAAATGAATAGTTAGCTGATGTCTTGTACTTGTAAATATTGACTCCTTTTATTCCATCAATGATTCAGTTGCTGGGAAAATTCTGATTGTCTCCATAGTGTACAGTTAAGGGTATCCTGTCCGGTCCCCTGTGCACACAGAACCACCAGCAGTTTTGTGCACATATCTATAATCCTTGCATAACAGTCCTTTCATATAGTAGCATACATAAACAGATCTTTAGAAAAAGTATTTCTAAAGACTGTTTGAGATGCAAAATAGGACTTTGTGTAGTCGAGGGTGTGTTAGATCCACGACTAGTCGGATCACTTAGAATGTTAATAATGCGTTACACCACCTAGCGGCATCAGCAGAGTTTTTGGAACAAAAACGTGCCACTTGCTCCTCATAAAAATACCAAAAACTTAAAAGATTTGAGATTGTTTTAACATAGCCTTGAAGGACCTTATGGTTTGTAGAAGATTAGAACAACCATCAACACATGAGTGCAGCACTATAACCTTCGTCGGTATAGGTATACAGCACCACAACCACAGTCAGTTCATAAATTCAGCATCAGAACCATCCTCAGTACGTGAATGCAGAGCCGTAAACACTAACTATATGAATGCACTGCAGAGCCACTATTTGTACATGTATACCGCACCAAGCATAGCGCAGGGCTCAAATTTAATGTCATCATAGCCTCATGCATGTATTACTTGAACGTACAATTCCTAGTATCTTCTTAATAATGGCAAGGAGATATTAGGAATTATCAGTCATCATCACACTGCGGATCACAAAGGAACCACAGTACTGATGAGACTTTAGTTAGTTCCACAAAAACATTTGTACCCATGTACCATTTATACGTGACACTGTCTCTGATTTGGTGTAGTTTCCGTTCCTTATGTCTCCACCTAGTAAAGACGACATGTTGAGATTTCATGCCCAGAGTTCATATCTTAGACTTCACTCTTCCCGTCCTCAGCAGCACTCCTAACATGGTGCCCTTAATGATAAAAGAATCATTCTTCTGCCCCATAAAAATAAATATCTCCTATGCTGTGCCCCTGAAGAAATAATGCTCCTTGGTGTCCTTCCTGCAGAAAATATCCCTCACACTGCACCTCTCAATAATATAACTCTCTAAAATGACCTCCAAACTGTCCTTCTCCATAATATTCCCCACACATACCGCACATCTCCATAATCCACCCCGTACCCAGAGTGCCCCTGACAATAATATCCCCCTCCCCTTCAACAGCCGCTCTCCATAATGTTGTCCCCTCAACAGCCCCTCTCCATAATTTCATTCCACATACAGTCCCTTTCCATAATGTAATTTCCCACACAGCCCCTTGCCATAATCCATAATGTTGCCTTCCCCCTGCCCCCACAGGCCCTGTTCATAAAGACCGCCTCACACTGAGCCTTTCCATAAGGCCGGTCTACACGTGTCGACATCGTTAACGATGTCGCTGCAACTTGTGACATTGCAGCGATCTCATAATGATGTCGCTACATGTGACATCCTGCAACGATCATCGATCAGCTCGCTGATCATTGCGGAACGGCCTGGCCCGTTTTTCGATCGTTGGTCGTTGGTCTCCCGCTGGGTGGCCAGCATCGGCATGTGTGACAGTGGGAGACCAACAAGCAATGACCTCCCGGGCAATGCCCAGCGCCGCACAGTACACGCTGGGACATGGTAACCAGGGTAAACATCGGGTAACTAAGTGCGGTGCTATGCTTAGTTATCCGATGTGTACCCTGGTTACCAGCGTTCTAGCTGGTTGCTGGTGAGTCTGCCTGTGTGACAGCTCACCAGCAATTATATAGCAATGTCCCAGTGATCCTGATCGTTGGTTGGATCGCTGGGACATGGCAGCGTGTAAACTGGCCTATACAATCACACACCCTCCCACCTCCACCCCTTCATACTGCCCTTTTCCAAAATATCCCCCCAAACTGCCCCTGTCTAAGGGTACCTTCACACGCGGCAATATTGGTAGGCAATTTCACTGGCAATTTGCTGGTTGCTGTGAAATCATGGACACATTGTTCTATTTTGTTGCTATGTACAAATGGAACAATGTGTCCATGATTTCACTGCAACCAGCAAATTACCAGTGAAATTGCCTAGCAATATTGCCGCATGTGAATGCACCTTTATGTGTATGGGGAACTTAACCGAAAATGATCTTCTGGCCTAACATTACAGTATGTCTACATGAGGCATAACATACTTATTAGCTTTTCAGCAGATTTCACCCCATGCATTGCAGCGAGTTAAATCTGCTGAAATCCACAGCAAATTATAAATGCTGCAGGTTGTAGGTGAGATTTGTTGAAACCTCATCCACTTTGCCAGTATAGTAATAATACTCCTGGGAATGTATCCATCGTATCCGCCTAATGCGAACATACCATTATTCTGCACATTTTTGCAACTCCTGTTAAATTGATGCACAAACCTTCCATACAATGCAGAACCAATTGTTCAAATACATTTAAAAGGCAGCAAATAAACAAATTAAAGATAGTGAATTGCAGCCAATAGAGGAGTATAACAAGGGGTGCCCAGCATCGCTTTCCAAAATGCAGCAGTGAAATCATGACTTGGGTCCGGACCTGGACTATTGATATTGGATGTGGGATCTAGTATGTACTCAGCATCTTTTACTTCACTCAAAACAATTCTACACATTTATTGATGTTGGCCCCATTCTTCAGAAAAAAGGTCTTTGTGATGTACAGAAAAAAATCCCAAATGTACCCTTTAGTTGATCAGTAACGTCGAAATGTGTCTGTACATGACAGGGATGCCTCATCGAGGAGGAATTGTCTACATTCCATGGTCCTACTATACACGATAAGCATCTATGATGTTGTATTAACCCTAAAGCTTCACCTATCCATGGAGTGTTGATGAATTTATTTGTACATTTGTTTTTATTTGTGTTTTCTTTCAGATTTAGAATTTAACATTGCAAAAAAAAGTGTGAAATTGTGTGGATTTACATTCGTTTTAGGGTTCATCTACAGTTTTCTTTTTTTCCCCTCCTACATGAGTTTTTCAGTCTTGTATTAGTTTTAGTTGTGTCCGGGGTTGTAAGATTTTTTTTACTTGTTTGTTTAATTTTTAACTAATATTATTTTGCATACAGATGGTGAAGATGAAAAGGGAAAGGACGGCACATGTGAACTATGCAAACACAAATCATGCTTTTTTTTTTTTATTTTTTTTTTTTTAGCTCAACCCATCAGCCTTAAGGTGTTACACTAAATCCCCATCGAGTAGTCTTTGATGCAGCTTCTAGTTAATATAAATGCTCAATAGCTCAAATTTGCTGTGTTTTCTTGTTTGCTTTTGTACATGTGTGTGTGTGTGTGTGTGTGTGTGTGAGAAACAAGGCAACATGTCAATTCTTGAGTTGTTCCAATTTTAATCATTGCATAATGGGAGAAAAGTAACCCTTTACACGTAAATCGGATTAAAATCTGCACCAAAATATCCTTGTTTTTATATGGATTTTCGGCCACTAAAATTCATGTAAAAAATAATAATTTTTAAATATATAGCGCCAACTTATTTCGCATCACTTTAAAATTCAGAGGGTATACGATACAATACAATAATATGATAAAATACAATACAGATAATATGAGACAATAATAATAAAAAAAAAAAAAGTGAACATACTCTAAAGAAACCCATTCACAATAGACCAACGTTGGACAAACCCATCAATTTTGTACAGCTCCAACACCAGTCCGATTTGGCCAGAGACACACGGTCAAAGGCAATGTGAGATACTTAAAGTGGTTTTCCCACGAACAAAGTTAATTTAAAAGTTCATTTTAATCAATAGATCTTAGAATAATAATAATTTCCACAATTGGATGTGTTTAAAAAAAATGTTCCTGTGCTGAGATAATCTTATATATGTGTCCTACGCTGTACAGTTTCATTTTTGTTTCTGAACGTGCACGGAGCATTGGTTTGATCCCGGGCAGGGAAGGATGAAATAGAGTATACAGACATTACAGTATGGGATCACAAGTAATTGTTTCTTTGAGGTAAAACATTTTTTAGCAACAGGCAAAGAAATGTTTTACCTCCATAAAAGAATTATCTGTGATCCCGTGCTGTAATGTCTGAATATTCTCTTTCCTTCCTCCCCTGCCCAGGAGAATGTGGTATGATCAGACTGTGTTCCATCCACGGAATAAAAATGACACCGTACATAGCAGGGACACATATATAAGATTATCTCAGCACAGGAACAGTTTTTTTAAACACATCCAATTGAGGAAATCATTATTATTCCAAGATATATTGATTAAAATGAACTTTATTAGTAGGAAAACCCCTTTAAGCAAATTTTTCTTCGCATCGCCTCCCATGGCTGCATGCTCCTGTCCAAATACATGCAACTGCATACTCCTCTATCTGGAGAGCCGGTGGCCGGGTGATGTGATAAGAGACTCGCGAAGTCTCTAAAGGTGGGGTCACACGCGGCGATGTCGCCCGCGACATCGCCGCAAAGTGACGTCACAGCGATGTCGCGGGCGATATTGCAAGTGCGTCGCGCTGTGTGACAGCGCGACGCAACTGCAAATTATCGCTGGTCGCAGGTTGACAGGTTTATGAACATGTTCATAAACCTTTCAACCTGTGACCAGCGATTAGGCTGGATCGCGCCGTCTGACACTGTTGGCGGCGCGATCCAGCCTATATCGCAGCGTTACTGAGCCATCGCTCCCTGGGCTTAGCCCAGCCCAGCGAGCGATGGCTCCGCCCACATCGCCGCCGCGTCACCGGCACCGTCGTGCCGTGTGACAGCTGGCCTGCGATGTCGGAAGCGACCGCGCACCTGCACGTCGCTTCCGACATCGCAGACCAGATCGCCGCGTGTGACCCCACCTTAACATTTTCTCTTGCAAATGTGTCTCTGGCCAAAATATGATGTTGGGTAATATAAGAATCCAGCATGTCCAATGTCAGACTGCATTTGTTCTTAGTGAGCTAAGCCGTTGCCAGAGGAGTCAGGCTGAAGGGCTGTGGAGTAGGAGTCGGTGCCCATTTTGGGTAGTGTCTGAGTCAGATTCAGGGAAATTGAGGAGTCAGATTTGTGGCCTCCTGACTTCACATCCAGTGTTTGTGGAGTCGAAGTCTGTGTTTAGTTTATCTGATTCCAACTCAAACTCCACCAAAATGAAGAGTCGAAGTTGGATGTTTGGTTTGCCGACTCCACAGGCCCTGTCTGGCAGGGTCTCTTTTGTAAAGAACACAGGAGCGCTCTCCCCGTGTATGGAGGAGTCAGGAGTAATAACTTTCGTGTGAGGCCAATAGTTATGTTTTTGGGGGCCTCCTCATGATTTACTCATTGACATGGCGGCTATCTGTCACGACCTCCATAAACATGCATGTTCAGCTGTTTAGCTTTTTGGTGATAATTTAGAGAAGCTATGAGTAGCCCAGGCAGTTTACACAGGATGGATCACTGTTGTCTGGAGGATAAGGATCCAATGACTGTTACTAAACAGCTGCAGTAACCTCTGTGTGCAAACAGCGTGCTTTGCATTGGGGGAGGGAAGGATGCAGACAGTTTAGCAGTTGTAGGTGATAATGGTACAGTTTCAGGCTCTGTTGTGCTGTCCAGGAAGCTGTTGTCTTGATGCTTCCTGATGATGCTGCAAGGTTTGTTTATGGGTATAGTGTTACACAGGGATCCATTGTTGCCTCTCTTGTACAATACAGAAATGCCTCCTGCTCTTTTCTTTCTGTAACTAGTCCTCCTCAGTCCTTTTTCCCAGTATTGGGGATTTTCATCTTATTAATCAGGGTCTTCCATAAAGCGCAGACCTCTGCCGGCAGTTTTGGCACTGTGCTGGTGCAGTGGGTTTATTAGCTCGTGAACTATGATGTGGCTTTTGCTTCTTCTGCGGTTCCTTTACAATATGTGCAGTCGCCATTTTTGGATAGTTAATGTCCATAAGTTTTCTGACCTTCAGTCCCAAGCATCAGACTGCTGAAAAGGCTTCTGGGAAGATCTTCCCTTGGGCAGTAATCCAAGGCTCTGAGGAGTAATATTTAAAGCAGCTGAACAGTCCCCTTCAGCCAAGAGTAGCAGCATGGTTCACAGCAGCAGGAAATCCATCTCCTAAACAGCAGCCGCAGCAACAGGGTTGTCCTGTCCCTCCTCACACAGGACACTCCAGAAAGACTCCAGTGATTTCTACTTTACAATCTCCCTTAGGGACATCTAGCTTTAACTTCATTTTATATGCATCAATGTACATAACATCAGAATTAGTTACATATTAATAGCATGAAAGCCCATCTTATTGTAAATCCCGGCTACCGGGTTTTAATGGCAATTTGTCACCGGGTCAAAAGTGTCCATTTATTGAGATTGTTTTATTCCTGCTGCTCCATTAGCATTGGTTTTTTTTTGTTTCATATAAATTTGCCATATGGTTCCAAAGATAGAGGCCTTCTTCATGAAGGGAGCATGTCTCAAGGATTCTCTGGGGCGTGTCGTCAGGCTGCTCCGCATGATTATCCTGTGGGCATCGCTCGCTTAGTAAAGATCAGGTCCGTATGTCTGAAACCACATGGAGGAATGATATAAGACCAAAAAAAAAAACCCAGGACACTCGAGAACTGCCCACTTGACATGGTAACAGGTCTTCTTTAATGAAGTTCTCGAAAACAATTTATTGAAACTTTTGCTGTCTTGATTAACCAAATAAGAGAAATTAGAAAAACATTTATGCACTATAATGCTAAGCGTTCGAGCAAATACTTTTAGGCTATGTTCACATGTTCAGTTTTTGATCAGTTTTTCAAATTATTTTTTTGTAAGCTAAAACCAGGAGTGGATGGAAAATAAAGAAATGGTGGCGTCTTTCTATTTAGGCCACGTTCCCACATTGAGTGGTCAGTATCTTACATCACTATTTACAAGCCCAACCCAGGAGTGGAACAATCAGAGGTAAAGTGTAACAGAAAGACGTCACCACTTCTGGATTTTTCATCCACTCCTGGTTTTGGCTTCCAACAACTGAACATGTAAACGTAGCCTTCCAGATGCAAACGTTTTGCGTACATTTGTATCGTGGAGTTATAAAGGTATTGTCCAGGCTTGGAGCTCAAGTATGGTGTCACTTGGGAATGTGAAACCTCACAGCTTGTAGTGTAAACATAGCCCAACAGTTCTGGACCATCTTTTCCTAAAACTTTGTTGTGGAGTTCCCTTGTTATCCTCTTTCTTCAAAAGTATGTGTAAATTTACAAGTAGGGGTTACCTTTCTTTTTATCAAAGGAGTGTGTCCTTACATACCCAATAATTATGTACATGTATGTAAAATTTGTAGGTGGGGAAACAAAGCAATGCAGTCAGGGGCATAACTATAATAGGTGCAGGGGTTACAATCGCACTGAGGCCTTGAAGCCTAGGGGGCCCCAAAATTCCCTTTGGCCTATAGAGAAAGACTGTTATTAAACATTTGCAATAATTGGGGGCCCTGTTGGAGCTTTTGTATCGGGGCCTATGAGCTTCAAGTTACATCACTGGGTATAGTGTTAAGTCTGAGATGCCCCAAAATTCTTATTGAGGCTGACATTATTATTCATTATTAATTTATAGAGCACCATTGACTCCATGGTGCTGTACATGAGAAAGGGTTACATACAAACAAGTTAAAAATACAATGAACAAAATAACAGTGACTGACTGGTACAGAGGGGAGAGAGGGCTTACATTCTACATGGCAATTGGGAGGGAGACAGTGGATTTGGTCTACTCTAGTGGTGGTGGAGCGCTGGGTCCAGTGGTGGTGAGGTGGCATTGTGGTCATTGCAGGTTGTAGGCTGTTCTGGAGAGATGGGTTTTCAAGTTCCGCTTGAAGGTTTCGAGTGTAGGGGATAGACGGACGTTTTGAGGTGCAGAATTCCAGAGGATGGGGGATATTCGGGCGAAGTCTTGCAGGCGGCTATATAAAGAACGTACATGTATGGCGGAAAGAAGGAGGTCTTGGGAGGATCAAAGATTACGAGTTGGATAATATCGAGAGACTAGTTCAGACATATATGAGGGAGACAGATTGTAGATGGCTTTGTAAATCAATGTTAGTAGTTTGAATTGGATACGCTGGGGAATTGGGAGCCAGTGGAGGGATTTGCAGAGGGGAGAAGTGGAGAAGCAGCAAGGAGAGTGGTGGATTAGTAGGGCAGCAGAGTTAAGGACGGATTGGATAGATGCACGAGTGTTAGCAGGGAGGCCACAGAGGAGGTTGCAGTAGTCGAGATGGGAGATGATGAGGGCATGCACTAGTAGTTTAGTAGATTGAGGGTTGAGGAAGGGACGGATTCTGGAAATATGTTTGAGTAGGAGGTGGCGAGAGCTTGGATGTGTGGTTTGAAGAATAAGGCAGAGTCAAGGGTTACTCTGAGGTAGAGGACTTCAGGTACAGGGCAGAGTGTGATGTCATTTATTGTGATAGACAGATCAGGTGAGGGAGGTGAGCGAGATGGGGGGGAAAGATGATGAGTTCAGTTTTGTCTATGTTTAGTTTAAGGAAGCGAGAGGAGAAGAACAACAATACAATGTTTAGTAGGTCTAAGCATAGATCATCTTTCAGATGATCCATTCCTGAGTTTTTTTAGGGTATGTGTAACCGCTCCTATACCATTGGTATGCTCAATTGAAGTATAGCGGCTGTTGACATCAAAGGTCGTGAGGAAACTGTGCGGTAATGTATTACCGTGTTTCCCCGAATATAAGACAGTGTCTTATATTAATTTTACCCCCAAAAGTCCCACCCTGTCTTATATTCGGGGTATGACTTATATAAAAAAAAAAAATGACAATTAACCGCACCTTGCCGCAAGTGTCCCATACAGTACCGTACATTGTATGGGGACCTGCCGCAAGTGTGCCGCAAGTCGGCTGTGTGGCGGAATTGCGGTTTTAATGGGCAAGTCGTCAAGGAAACATCCTTATTTTTTAGGGTAATGGCAGCCTCGGGCTATGGATTCCTCCACGGTGCAGGGCATTGTCCAGATGCTTCTTCATGCAGGAGCTTCTGGCCAATCAGCACTCGAGCCGCTGAGGCAATCAGCGCTCGAGATGCTGGGGAGCCGCTGGCCAATCAGAAGCTCCTGCCGGCAGCGGTGACGTCAGGCCGGGGCGACAGGCGCACAAGGTTAACCCTATGCCCTCGGGGTTACCTGCGGCACCTGAGGGCAGAGGGGAGCCCACGGGGGACAGCGGACCTGCTGCTGCACCTGAGGGCAGAGGGGAGCCCATGGAGGATAGCGGGGCCAGCGGGACAGCGGGGACACAGGTAAAACATGCAATGGGCAAAAATGGCACTTTAGCGGTACCCTGTCTTATATTCCCCGAAAATAAGTCACCCTGTCTTATAATCGGGGTATGACTTATATTGGAAAATTCTGCGCCATCCCTGCCCTGACTTATATTCGGGGGTGACTTATTTTCGGGGAAACAGGGTATGTTCTTGTGGATTTTTGGTAAGATATAGAACACTGGTGTTCTTGGATGTGTGTTGTGAGAAAAGTTTTAGTTCTTAGGTCAATGGTGGTGTTTACATAGTTTTGTAAGATACCATTGATTGACATTCAGGAGGGCGGACAGGGTGTCCTCCACCATTATATGCCACGGTGTCTAACCTCTCTCTCTCTCTCTCTCTCTCTCTCTCTCTCAAATATATATATATATATATATATATATATATATATATATATATATAATATATATTATATATATATAACAAATATAACATATATATAAGTTACGTGGTGGTACTATAAGTGAGGTTTTGAAATAAAGATCAGAAATTGAAATGATTTATAATAGTGAATATAAATATTAGATTTACTTTTATTAGTTATTGAAATATACAAATTGTGAATAGTCTGGTTTGGATATGTTCTGTGCGCTTTGTGGTTGACTTGCAGATCGATACTTGATTCAACCTTGTGCTGGGCGCTTTCCGTACGTTGGTAATTTTCATTGAAGTTGATATAATAATAATAAAAAAGCTTTATTTATATAGCGCCAACATATTCTGCAGCGCTTTACAATGTAGGATATGTACTGCATTGTATGTATTTGAAGTTTTCTGAAATAAATTCAAAGAATTATAAAAATAACTTATTAATTTGTTGAGTCCCATTGTTGTAGAACATCCAGTTAACTGTTAGTAGACAGTTGTTTATCTCTGGAAAGACTGGCCGTGATTGTTACTTTTATTGTTCTAGTTGGATGGAGGAACGTTGAAGTTTCTTTCTTATTCCTATTAGCGTGACTGTAATTATGTACAACATTTGTCAGATTATAGGCCAAAGAGATCTTTGTAAATGAATGGAGGTTTTGGATTGGCTGGTGTGCAGGGTGTTAATCTCCCCAGAGTGCACTGGTTTTCACACATTCCATAAGAGAACAGCTTCTAAGAAGCAGACCAATGCAGTGCTAGTCACTGAGGTGAAGCATCGGGACAATTCTGATGATGGTGTTCTTCATTCGTTGATTTTATTTATTTTTGTATTTTTATACCTTCATTTTTTTCCCCTCGTGGCTGACAAGTTTTGCCCTTTTACACAGATTTAATAGGCTGAATTAATTGATTTTTCAGAGCTGAAATCCATAAGCGGTGCCACTGAGGTTTTGTTTTATGGAAATGATTGTAGCTTTGGTGCGATATAATAATCAATAGTGGGTAATGCTCTACCCTTGTCACAAGAATGCACCTCCCGCACTAGGATGGGCTCTTATCTCTTATGAGAAGAGAAGGGTTGGGTTCTGGTTTACAAGACAGCCACAGAAAAGCATCGGCAGAGCTGCTCCAGGGTTACCCAGGCTATTGCTTCATATAATCATTAGCCCTTACTGCGGAGAATACAAGGCAAAGTACACTCAGCCTCTGCCCCATCCAAACTTTTTGTGTGAAGTCATTTTTCATCCTCATGTATATATGTATTTATAGAAATGTATAGCTGTGGAAAAAAAAAAAAAACTGTAGAAACCGACTCCGATTCAGGCCACCTGTGCACTAGTCATTTCTTACTGTGGCCAATCTTTGTGTTTTTACTATAGTAACATAAAAATATATCTACCTACTATTTGATGTTACTGTAATATACCGATTATAATACCATTATGGTAATGACTTCTTTTATACCCAACTCTCTGTTAGTAATTCAAGGTGTGTATTTTCACATGAGCATTCAAGACCATGCAGGTTTTATCGCATTTACGTTTCGCCCTGGAGGTCACCTGTTAAGAAAGCATGTCATTTTGCTTTGCACATCTGGATTATAAACTACTGCTTAAAGGGTTATTCCCAAATCCAGTTGTCCTCTATATATACTGTAGGGTAGAGGATATGTTACTGATCATTGGGAGTCCAACAGCTGGATGCTCTACCTATACCGAGAATATGGACCTGTCGCCTTGTATTGAATGGAGTAGATGTGCACACGCATAGCTTCCTCTCATACATTGACTATGGGACTGAGGGAAATAGCCAAGCACTGTACTCGGCAGTCCCATAGACAATGAATGGATTGTACATCACAAATGCACACTTCTGCAATGTTAAAGAGGACCTGTCACCAAACCAGGCATGGTGATCTAATTACAGCACTGAATGCAGCATGTCCGCTGCATCCAGGCAAGGGGTCCCCCAGCCCTTGAGCCCCCCTGTATCCTGAGTAAATACACTTAGAAAACTTACATCCTGCAGCCAGAAAGGAGGTGTGGCTGGTGCCAAAGGGCAGATTCACACCCCCTGCATGTTTAATCTGCCCACCGCTGCCTCCCTAATGCCAATCGTTGTCTCCCTCATCTGCAGTATAACACAGAGCTTATTTTAAAAATGGCCACTTAGCCCCGCCCCCCTGCGGTGAGGTCACCGCTTATACCCGCCCTGCTCTATGGTTAACATAGAGCAGCGTGGGGAAAGGTGGTGATGTCAGAGCAGGAGGTCGGCCACCCCTCCTCCTGCAGTGACATCACCGTTATACTCGCCCTGCTCTAAGTGGTGACATCACCGCAGGGGGCAGGCTAAGCGGCCATTTTTAAAATAAGCTCTGTGTTATGCTGCAGACGAGGGAGACAATGATTGGCATCACGGAGGCAGCAGTGGGCAGATTAAACATGCAGGGGGTGTGAATCTGCCCTTTTGGCTCCAGCCTCTAGCTACCTCCTTTCTGGCTGCAGGATGTAAGTTTTCTAAGTGTATTTACTTGGGGTACAGGGGGACTCAAGGGCTGGGGGACCCCTTGCCTGGATGCAGCAGACATGCTGCATTCAGTGCTGTAATTAGATCACCATGCCTGGTTTGGCGACAGGTCCTCTTTAAGAACAGAGTCTCGTTCTCAATGTTAAAGAACCCCATTCTCTTGATTGTCCTATATCATCACCTAAATGAAAACTTGAGCCGACTTATGCAGGTATGAAGGTGACTTAGTCCCTATAAAAATAAAATCATGTTTGAGTTCATTGACTTATCTTGATTGTTAGCAATCAGTGACTCTACTCTCGCGCATTGTCACTACGTTGGTTATTGGTTGCTTCTGTCCACGCCACTGATTGGTGCTTCACGGCAGCAATTAAGCAAATTCCATCCAAAGCGGTATCCATAGTGCACATAACAGAACGGTATATTTAATACAGCTATCTCTTTCTACATACATATGCACACATAGTGATGGTGTGTGACAGACTCTATTATAAGGAAGCAATGTTATTGGAAGAAAATTTAGAATGAGATCTGAATAAATCAAAAATTTGACAGATTTATCAATACTAGAAGAAAAAAATGTAATTGTTGCCCACAGTAACCAATCAGAACAGATTTCATGTTAATTCCTTGTTTATTGGCCTCCACCTCAGTCTCGAGCCATGGTGACCCAGCAGCAGGGAAGGGTGGTGGCGACTGCAAGGAGAGAACATGCTGAGCCAGGTTACAGCTATGACCTCCTATGAAGCGGTTTCAGCCTCCCCTTCTATGTGCATCTGTGTTTTGATTGGCCAGTGTCATAGAGGAGAAAAAGCAAACTCCCACAGAGACGTTCTGTGCCATATGCCCAGTTAGGCGGCCGTCACACGCTTCAATCTTGTGAGCGATATTGTTAGCGATCACATGCACGCGCGATTCGCTAACAATATCGTTCACATCGTGGTGAGCTGTCACACGGGCAGACTCGCCAGCGATGTGGAGCAGCGAGATCGCTGGTAACTATGGTACACATCGGGTTACTAGGCGCCGCGCGGCGCTTAGTAATCTGACGTTTACCATAGATACCATCTCCCAGCATCGGCTCTGCCGCTGGGAGATGGATCATCGTGGTGTCACACACCACGATGAGGCAGATTGATCAACAATTATCGCTTGATATGAGCTCGGCTCACAAATCTGCGATCAAACAATCAAGCGAATTTTTCATTGTAAAATCCTTGATTACACGCAACGACGCACAAACGATATCGCATAAGCGATCAAAAAGCAGATCGCTTAAGTGATATCGTTCAAGAAATTGATGCGTGTGACGGCTGCCTTAGTTGAAAGGAAAATTTGCCATTTTGTTGCTGGAGAATGACTTTGAATGGAGAGGGACCAAAAAAAAAAGACTGGTCTAGAATTGGAGGAGCAGCAGCAATTGAGGGAGGTACTCCTTGTGAATTAATGCCGTGACTGTTTAAACAATGGGTCATTTTCTCATAATCAGTAACAATGTTTTTATGGAAATGTGAAATATGACTGTATGGGATTGATGGGGTTCAATTTGCTGCTAGTAACTGATGTTGGTGAAAATATTGAGTTGTATTTTTTTGGTGATCATCTATTCTGGCTTCCTCTTTACTTTGTGAACTTTGAACAGGAATGTGTTCTAGCATCCTTAGGCGCTCACATGACAAACCAGAAGTACAGCATTTATCAGTCTCTGTCACAATTCTGGTGTGGAGAAAATCATTTATTTGCAAAATACATCCGTGTAGTGTCTTGCAGGAGTGTTGTGCTTGTCCACTGCTCTCATGGGGAGAGGCCTCTGTTTTAAAATGGGAGTTCTTTTTTAATGGGTAAAATTGTAGAAGTAACTAACTTGGCAAAGTGTTGATTGTCTAAAATGGTCTCCGTTATTAAGAACATAGCAGTTTATCATTTTCTTGTTAACTCCTTGTTGCCTAGGGCTTACAGTCTAGCATCAGTGGCTGAACATGTGAAGTGCTTACAAGCTCTTTCCTATAGAATTTGGTAGCGCTGGACGGATTGCTGGAGCATATTCCTCGTTCCTGATCTAGCCAGCTTCAGTGTCAATTCATCTCTACAATGCATCCTCGCAATGATCCTGCTGGTCCAAACTATAATTTCAGAAGGAAGCCTTGGGGATAGTGACCTCCTGAAGGTGATGAATACAGCCCTTTTAAGTTCACTGTATAGAGGGGTGTGGATTGTTCCATGCCACTTCTATCCTATGTAAGGCAGGATATAAATATAAATTTCCGAATCACCTTCAATAGAAGAACATTGGTATTAAATGAAGACCACCTTGACCTTAACAATTACTGATCTCTACTAGAATATTCTATACCAGTGTATCCATATACCAGCTTTCTTGTATATGATTCTTTTTTTGCCTTAATTCGAAATGTTCATTCTAAGTAAATGTTGTTGTCTTGTCTCCCGCAGGCTGCAGTATATTGGTGCCCAGCTGGAGGAGGGATTGAAGGGATGTTGCCAGCTAGTTTTTCAACTGGGCCCTGCCAGTTCCAGCCTTTCCAGCAGCCAGGGAGCAGCCTGGTTGTTGAAGGTCAGTTGGAAAATACATCCTGTAGAACTTCCTTGATCCATTATGTCATCTTTTCATTTATATCTACTTCTATCAGTCTCACATTCTATAACCTGTCACTTGAAAATAATACAATCTTTTTGGAGCAACCCTGCATACTTGGTCTATGACACACGTAGTAACAGCCTCTGATGCTAATGACAGTAATTGGTGACAATTTGATGAGCCGTACGGCGGAACCTTATGCATTGTGTGTCCATTTTAATCACAAGTGTCATATAATGACGGGCACACTAATACTGTAATCACTTCTGTTGTGTAGATAGAAAAATATGACATTTTATTTCTTTAATTTTATTTGTTCATGGATAGTGATCTCCTCTTGGAAAATGATTAGTTGTGAGACCTAACTATGAATTCATAACACTAGTGTTGACTATACCAGCATATATCTGTATCTGCCTTACCTGATCGTAGCAGCAGTTATCTATATTTAGAGCACCATTGATTCCATGGTGCCGCACACGAGAAGGGATTACATACAAAATGCATTACAATGAACAAACTAACATTGACAGACTGGTACAGAAAGGAGAGGGCCCTACCCTTGTGGGCTTAGTCTGCAGGCAGTAAATTATGGGTGGTGGCAGCTCCAATGATGGGAGGTGGCAGCAGGGTTATTGCAAGCTGTAGTTTTCCAGAAGAGATGGGTTTTCAGATTCCACTTGAGAGTTCCCAATATGGTGGATAATTGCACATGTTGGGGCACAGAATTCTAGAGGATGGAGACTACTCGGGAGAAATCTTGGAGGGGATTGGATGAGGAATATACAAGTGTGGAGGGGAGCTCTTGAGAGGATCGGAGATTATGTGAGGAAAAATATGAGGAGATTAATTTGGAGATATATGAAGGATACAGATTATGGATAACTTTGTAGGTCAGTGTTAGGAATTTGAACTGGATGCATTGGGGAATTGAGAGCCAACAAAGGGATTTGCAAAGAAGAGCGAGGTGAATTAGTCGGCCATCAAAGTACAGGGGAATTGCTTGATGTTTTTTATTGTGATAGACCAGGTAGGGGAGTTAGGTGAGATAGGGGAAAGATTTGGAGGCCAGTTTTGTCCCCACTAAAGGCCCCGTCACACGCATCAATCTGGCCTGCGATGTCGGAAGTGATGCGCAGGTGCGCGTTTGCTTCCGACATCGCAGGCCAGCTGTCAAACGGCAGGAAGTTGCCGGTGACGCGGCGGCGATGCAGGCGGGGCCATCGCTTGCTGAGCTGGGCTCAGCCCAGCGAGCGATCCTCAGCAACGCTGCGGTATAGGCTGGATCGCCGCCAACATTGCTATTGCGGTGTCAGACAGCGCGATCCAGCCTAATCGCTGGTTGCAGATTGACAGGTTTACCTTCATGCTGGTAAACCTGTCAACCTGCGACTAGCGATAGATCGCAGTTGCGTCACGCTGTCACACAGCACAATGCACTTGCGATATCGCTAGCGACATCGCTGATGCGTCACTTTTCAGCAATGTCGCTAGCGAAATTGACACGTGTGACAGGGCCTTAAGCTTTGTGTGTGATAAAATGATTTGCACAAGCCAGTGTCATCACCAGTTCTCTGCAAATCTTGGGCATGTCTGAGACTTTTTCCCACAGGTCATTGCACCTCTGAAGCCAGGCCTATGCTTCCTGGTTCAGAAGTGTAATGTACTTGTCCAGAAGCAGAGGAGAAGCTTGATCTTAGACTCCTCCATTGACACTATACTTCTTTTTTGCTAGAAATGCGCAGTGCACTTTTTGAAGCTGGGAAGCATAGACCCAGCTTCAGAAGCACTGCGGAAACAGTTGTGCACACGCCCAGGATTTGCAGGGGGCTGGTGATGGTGTCGGCTCTTGCAAATCATGTCCCGCACACAGGGGCATGATAACATGGTGGGTGGGACAACTAGTCTGGAGAAGCAAATGCCCCATTGACTAGTGAAAAAGTTAATTTGCATATTTAAATCACACCGTAAAAAAAAAAAATCTGATTCTGTCATCCAGGTTAAAGGGCTTGTTATGCCAAGTATTTATAAAGGACTCTACAAATGCAGGTGGTTTGGAGTGCATGGGGGACCTGTCAGATTCCCTTTAAATTCAACTAGGATCTGATGGAAAAACTGCTATGTTAGAGCATCCTAATGACCGTCATGTCCAGTTTTTAGAGTTCCAGTTTCTATTAACTCTGCAGCACGTGGATAGTTAACCGTTGGGTAACAGATATGAACTAAACTATGAATTTAAGTAGAAAGGCACCTTTGTCAGCTGTTAAAGAAATGACTCCGAGAGTAGGAAAACAAAAGGGCCGGTGTCATCACTGCTGGGTTAATTGGCACCCTTATGCATGGAAAACCAGGATGTTTAATCCTTGTACTGCTTCACTGACTTGCTTGACTTACATGTCACAATTTGCCCAGAGTCTTAACACTTTGTTGGCTGGAGCATCAGGCAACATTGGCAGGAAAGGGTTTACTCTGGCTTACATTCACATTCCTGGTGCTGCGCTTCCTGATTCCCCCCCTTCCTGTCCTTCTTCATCTTGGGACCTTTTTCCATCTATTCTTGTGGGATAACTCTGTTGCACACATTAGTATGGGGAGGGGGGGGTTGTTACTCCATAGGGTCTATTTAATTTAGCGTTCATGCTTCGATTTCATCTACATGACTCAGAGTCATGGCTGCAGTTAGTCGAGCGCTGCTTCCCTTCTCACTCCTCCCAACGTTTGTGACTTCCCCCCTTGCATCCTCTTGTTTCCTGATTTAATGTTTCTGAAACAGCAGTAACAGATCGATTAACGTGTCTGAGTATGGTTGTATCCCATCATTCATGTTATACATTGTCTATATACTCCTATTTTACTCTTTCAACAACTAATTGTACATTTGCATGTACAATTTCCCAATATGACGCAGGCAGAAGCAATGACTAAGGCAGAGACTACATTGTGACACCAGACCCAACTCCTCCGAGCAGCTGACTTCTTCTCCATTGTAAAAGTTATTTAGGCTGTGGTTGCAAGTGATCGAATAAAAAGCTAAATCTAGCCTGATGAGGGTTTAGTGTGAAGAACGGCTGCGGTCCATTATGTGGATGCAGCCTACAGTCACATTCTGTTCTCGTTAAGGAAATAGATCGAGCAAATGTCTTCCTGTCTTTGCTGAATGGGAAGAAACGTATTGAAACTTCAGTGTGTGTATCTTTTAAAAGTAGCTATACAGATCGATCATTTACATGTTATTTTACATAACTAAACATATTCGTATGTTATCCAGTAAATTCATCTACATTCACCTGCCTAATGTGACATCTAATTTGTCTGCGTGGTTTAGTGTGTTGAGTATTTTTTATGTGCCTGAATGTTTATATAAAGGCATTCAAATTAAGAGTGCCGATCTTGCGCTGGCTCCTTTAAGGGAGCCCGTCATTATAAATTGTCCCGTCTGAGGGTAGCATGATATAAAGAAGGACCAGGACATATTGATATATACAACCTCTGGCAAAAATTATGGAATCCCCTGGCTTCGGAGGATGTCCATTCAGTTGTTTAATTTTGTAGGAAAAAAGCAGATCACAGACATGGCACAAAACTAAAGTCATTTCAAATGGCAACTTTATAGCTTTAAGAAACACTAAAAGAAATTAAGATAAAAAATGTGCTAGCCAGTAACTGTTACTTTTGTAGAGCAAGCAGGGGAAAAATTATGGAATCACTCAATTCTGAGGAAAAAATTATGGAATCATGACAAACAAACAAAACAACACTGAAATACATTACTAGTATTTTGTTGCACCACCTCTGGCTTTTATAACAGTTTGCAGTCTCTGAGGCATGGACTTAATGAGTGACAAACAGTACTCATCATCAATCTGGCTCCAACTTTCTCTAATTGCTGATGCCAGATCAGCGTTGCAGTTTGGAGCCTTGTCCATGGACCATTTTCTTCAACTTTCACCAAGGGTTTTCAGTTGGATTGAGATCTGGACTAATTGCAGGCCATGACATTGACCTTATGTGTCTTCTTTCAAGGAATGTTTTCACAGTTTATGCTCTATGGCAGGATGCATTATCATCTTGATAAATGATTTCATCGTCCCCAAACATCCTTTCAATTGATGGGATAAGAAAAGTGTCCAAAATATCAATGTAAACTTGGGCATTTATTGAAGATGTAATGACAGCCATCTCCCCAGTGCCTTTACATGACATGCAGCCTCACATCAATGACTGTGGAAATTTGCATCTTCTCTTCAGGCAGTCATCTTTATAAATCTCATTAGAACGACGCCAAACAAAAGTTCCAGCATCATCACCTTGCCCAATGCAGATTCGCGATTCATCACTGAATATGACTTTCATCCAGTCATCCACAGTCCACAATTGCTTTTCCTTAGCCCATTGTAACCTTGTTTTTTTCTGTTTAGGTGTTAATGATGGCTTTTGTTTAGCTTTTCTGTATGTAAATCCCATTTCCTTTAGGCAGTTTCTTACAGTTCGGTCATAGACATTGACTCTCAGTTTCCTCCCATTTGTTCATCATTTTGTTTTGTTGTGTATTTCATGTTTTGGAGACATATTGCGTTAAGTTTCCAGTCTTGACACTTTGATGTCTTCATTGGTCTACCAGTATGTTTCCCTTTAACAACCTTCCCATGTTGTTTGTATTTGGACCAGATTTTAGACACAGCTGACCGTGAACAACCAACATCTTTTGCAACATTGAGTGATGATTTACCCTCTTTTAAGAGTTTGATAATGTTCTCCTTTGTTTCAATTGACATCTCACGTGTTGGAGCCATGATTCATGTGAGTCCACTTGGTGCAACAGCTCTCCAAGGTGTGATCACACCTTTTTAGATGCAGACTAATGAGCAGATCTTAGTTGAGGCAGGTGTTAGTTTTGGGAATGAAAATTTACATGGTGATTCTATAATTTTTTCCTCATAATTGAGTGATTCCATAATCTTTGCCATGCTTGGTCAACAAAACTAACTGTTACTGATATTGAATCGCATTTCCCATATGAGCGTGCTCATAATGATGGCTGTCTGTTACCGATATGTACCGCCCACTGGACTTCTCACTATAGAATGAGAAGGGTTTTAAATGTATAAAACAAAACTTTTGACTGATTAATATATGGTTTTTCTTTTTTTGGAAAATTTAATCTGCTCAGTGTCTCCTGCACTTTAACATGCTGCTGACATCTTCTCTGACCACTTCCCTTTAATTCTGACATGCTCTTTAATTTGCAGTTTTAGAGCGAGTTGCTGCTGAATCTGCGTTCAGTGTATCTGCCACCATTATGACAGATAAAAGTATTAGACCAGACATTCAAGCCACTACTGAGCACATGGTCAAGGAAAATGGAGGTAAGTCAAGTTTTCCTGGTACCATTTTGTAATTTTTAATGCATATATATTGATCTTCTTAGCAGGGCAGTGGAGTCGGTAAGCCAAACATCCAACTCAGGATCTTCAGTTTCCCTGAATTCGACTCCCAACTCCTCCAACTCAATAAACATGGCTGTGAAGTCAGTAAGCCACATATCTGACTCAGACTCCAACTCCTCAGTTTTCCTGAATCTGACTCGAACTCCATCCAAAATGGGCACCAACACTCTGACTCCACATCTCTGCTTATCAGAAGCTTTATTTATGTACAGCTTGGTCAATGAAAAATCAGTGGAATTTATTACATTTGTAATAGTGTTATATTTATTAGTATATAGGTTAAAGAGGACCTGTCACCCCATCCCCCCCTGGTGCTATGGTAACTTAATGCAGCGTGTCTGCTGCATTCAGGGAAGGGGTCCCCCATGTTTCTAGCCCCCCTATAAGTTGTTAAAAAGACTTTATAAAGTGTACAGATTAGGAGTCTGGGAGGGACTTACTCAGTAATGAGTCATTGATGTTGATGGTGTCCTCCCCGCCTTCAGCCCTCTCTGTGCCACCTCCAGCCATCTCTGTGCCACCTCCAGCCTTCTCTTGTTCAGCCTCCTGTCTGTGTCATCACTGTTGCTGGTGTCCGACCCGCATCCAGCCCTCTCTGTGCCACCTCCAGCCCTCTTGTTCAGCCTCCTGTATGTGTCATCGCTGTTGCTGGTGGTCCGACCCCTGCATCCAGCCCTCTCTGTGCCACCTCCAGCCCTCAGCGATGACACAGGAGGATGAATAAGAGAGGGCTAGAGGTGGCACAGAGGGTTGGAGGCAGGGAGGACACCAGCAACAATGACGACTCATTACTAAGTCCCCCAGGCTCCTTATCTGTACACTTTTTATAAAGTATTTTTAACAGCTCACAGGGGGCCTAGAGACATGGGGGACCCCTTCCCTGAATGCAGCAGACATGCTGCATTCAGTACTGCATTCAGTTAGTATAGCACCAGAGGGATGACAGGTCCTTTTTTAATTCTTGATTTTCTCTGTAAAATGGATAACTGAAAAAATTGGAGTCCAGCTCAACTGGACTGGATTTTCCTTTTTTTTTATTTTTCAAAAGAAAATATAGTGAATACAAAAGGAAAATTTACATGGTCGACATGACCCAGTCGCCGCGTTTCGACTGCACTAAGCTGTCTTACTCATGAGTCATGAGTAAGACAGCTCAGTGCCGTTGAAACGCGTTGACTGGGTCATGTCGACCATGTAAATTTTCCTTTTGTATTCACTATATTTTCTTTTGAAAAATAAAAAAAAAAGGAAAATCCAGTCCAGTTGAGCTGGACTCCAATTTTTATTCTATTATCCTTGATGTGAGGTCATGGCGAGGCCGGTGTCTGAGCCCCAGGTGGATGAGCATAGAGCAATTGGGTGATCTGGAATCAAGTTTCTAAAATGCTGTTAAAACCATAAGAAAAGTTCATTTTTACGTGCCTTGTAGAAGCAGGATAATTTGCGTCTCTGAATATCTACATGCTGATCTCTTTTTATAGCAATGGAAACAACAAGTGCAAAAGATCAGATGAAGCCAAGCAACCTTTTCAATGGTTCTGAGGCCAATGACTTGTCTTCTGTGAATGCAATGATGTCAGCTGTGATGAGCACAACGAATATTGCTGAAAATGGGGTGAACCTGCAGAACACTAAATCTCCAGGAAAATGTCCACCTCCAAACCGGATCGGTAGGAGAAACCAGGTAAGGATTAGAACAGAATTCTGTGTTGCCCCTTGAAGGCCTTAGAGCTGAGATAGAAGTAGGTTCTGGTGGACAAACTGTTGTTTGCTTCAACTGATTGTCTTTTCAAGACGTAACAGAATAGTGTCTTGTAGGACGATAAAATTACTGATTATGACAACCTTTAGTGTGCTCTACCTGCATGTGGTACTTTTGGTCTTACTTGATTCTTAATTCGGTTAAGTTAAAGGAAAAATTCCTGTACTCTGTACATCTTCACTTTGTACAGCAGTGATCTTTATAATACTATGGGAAGATCTCAGGACAGTGATGGTGATTGCCATTTATACCTTTATCACTTCCCATCCTAAGTAGAGACATTGAAAAGCCGCTTCATATTTTCTGTGTCTGCCTGCTTTAACATGGCAGAAACTGTTGCAATACATTAAGCATCTTCCATCACATTTCTCTGTGCTGGTATTAGGAACGTTTGGACCTCAGTTAATGATAAACTCTTGAGCAAACAGACATTTGCTAGAGCAGCCTGGATTATGTGTCATTCTTCACTTCAAGGTGAACCAGCAATTACTCTTCAGTTTGTTGATCTGCTGATGCAAAGGGAAAAACTCCATAAAATATATAAAGTAACTGATGAATTCAGAAAATTGGTGTAACACTGTGACATCTTTATTTTGCTTTTTCTATTTTTTTCGGGGGAGGGGGTCGGTGTCTACCTGGGGACAGGAGCAAGGCTAAGGAAGTATAAAGAATGTCATCACACATTCACATTGTGCCAAGATGACAGACTGACCCCAAACATCCTTCCTACCTACGATTTCATACCAATGCATATTGGCCATGTACAAGCACTGGATGCTGGACACTCTAAGCTAGGAGTAGAGTGGTATTGTATATACCACATGACAATTTTCATTTTATTTTTTTTCTCATCAACCAAAATAGTAATCTGGAGCAACAACTGATGTGCCAGATGTAGGGGTATAACCGAATAACAATCTTAACAGGCCAGTTTTGTTGTCAGTTTATCACCAGCACTATATAACATATATATATGCACCGCACATGGCAGACTCCCTAAAGGGCCTGGCTGCATCCTGCATAAAGAAAAAGTGCAAAAAAATGATATAGAATATGAAGCTAATGTTAGTATTGGGATATTTAGGCCCAAACACGGAACCTCGTAACCCATGTCAAGGGTCCTCACACTTATGAATCCCTAACGCTATATCAGAAAATTTACAAAACGGACATAATTTAAGGAAAACTCACCATAAGCTGCCAAAAGGTCTGAGCATAGGATCTCCTGGCCTCCTGATAGCAAACCCCCCCAATCCCTCCGCTCCTCAACCCGCCGGCGCCTGACAGCATCCTTCCTCCCCGATTCTCCAAGGAGCCAGCGCTTGTCAGCACGTTCCCCCCCCCAGTACCGGCAAATATTGTTTTACAAAAAAATGCACTGTGTATAAATAATAATACAGCCGTCTCCTTATCATGAGTAGCATTCCACTGACTGGTAACACCAGTCACAAGAGATGTCCCCCCTTCACAGTGATCTTTGCACATGCTCATTAGATGCTTCAATATAAAAGATAATGTCTGAGTTATTCTATTGTTGCTATTACACATATAGATTTCCTGATGGAACAAGAACTATGGCCCCGATTCATCCACTCTTGTTTTTTTGTTTTGTTATGTTTTTTTTTTATTTTTTCCTTTTTAAGCAACTTTTAAAATTTTGTCTTATATTATTCGTTACTATGTATTTTGTACCAAATTCTTTAAAATAGCAGAGTGTTGATGAACAACAATAAGATTCTCTTTTTGTGCTTTTTTTAAGAGCAAAAAGTAGCATGAGCCTTTAAAATGTGGCACTTAAGATGCCTGTGCAGTCATAAATTTACATTTTGTCCTCTTGTAGGGTATTGGAGACAAAACTAAGTAAAGCTACAAAAAAAATGTACATTAAGTAAAGAATGGGCAGCAAATGCATAAGTCACTGTTAAATTAATTTTTACTTCATAAAAAAAATGCACAAACCATGATGAACTTGAGCCCGAGTTTAAAATAGCCCTAGAGGCCAACATGAACATTGCAAGATTTTTTATTTTTATTTTTAACATATTGCAAAATATAGATATATAATATTTAAATGCAAAAGGTAGATTGTTTTCTGATGACACATTTCCTTTAATTGAAACTTGACCTGCTTTTACTTTCTGCAATCAACTAAGGGAATATATTTTTATTTTTTTTCTGTTCAAGAAATACCCTTATAAATTGTTATCTACCTTATTCAACAGGAATCAAAAGAGGAAAAATCCTCGTATATATGCCCCTTATGTGAAAAGGTCTGCAATTCACAGCACCAGCTCACTATGCACATCCGGCAGGTAATATACATTATGCTCTTTGTAAAGATTATTCTTCATGTAACATCTATGATAGAAAAATATATTGTATCTGAAATAAATAAACTCAACGCTAGTCTTGTATTTTAACATAAAATAGCTGGAATTCTCATGGTGTAATTTAGTATTTCCCATCCTTTTACTGGGGATACCTTTATTACCCATAGTTCTAAATGGGGGGTGGGAAAAGTCGTCCCTAATTATTTGCCAGCCTTCTGCTGCCACCTCCATTATTGCCTCCATGTTCAGCATCTTTAAGCAGCTTGCCGATACAATGGGAAATATACCAATTTTTGTTGTTGCCCGAGAGCATTGCCAGATCATTTTTATGAGGAGCATAACATTTCTACATAACCTTAATAGGAAAATACTCACATATGGTTTCCTATTTTCTAAAGGTGTCACATAGGGTATACCTGCATATAAATAAAGTGTGAACACTGCTCATCTTATAATGGTTGTGGTGGTCACAACCAAACCAAAATCACTCGTGGTTTATCCTGATAGCGGGCTGCTGAAGTCTCCCTGGGGTCAGGAGCACATGGTAGTTTGAAAAGAAAAAGGGATTTCAGACCGCCCTCCCGCCTAGGTGAAAAATCTCAAATCGCTGAGATTTATTTAATGTGATTTATATTTTCTACGTGTTTCGGGATTAATCCTTCATCTGTACCTCTGCTACATCTGTTAAACTTGTACAAAAACTACTAGAAAAAAGCAGCATCAAAAATTCTTACCATCCATGCCATAGACAGAAACCAAATGCACTTACAGGACGCAGTCAGAGCCCAAATGTGAAGCAAGCCCAGCTGCAGGCTGATAAAATCACCTCTACCATCAAGATGTGGGAGGCGACCTGCCATGCATATACTAGGCCTGCATAGGACACCATTCACACTGATACATATGATGCAGAGTGTCTGAAAGCTACCCAACCGCTCCGCTGCCTGAGCATTGGGCTGCACAGAGCGATGCTTCTGCACCACTAGATGAATGGCGCCCCTATGGGCCCAACTGCACCCTGGATGGATAAAAAAGTGCAAAAGTTTTTTATATGATAAATAAAAAACCTTTATAGATGGGATTTTGGTTCATGTGTTGGCCCAAGACATTTAAGCTGATGACCCACGATCAAGGGATCCCATGCTCACCAGTCCTAACAAAATTGTACAAAAACTACTAGAAAAAAGCAGCATCAAAAATTCTTACCATCCATGCCATAGACAGAAACCAAATGCACTTACAGGACGCAGTCAGAGCCCAAATGTGAAGCAAGCCCAGCTGCAGGCTGATAAAATCACCTCTACCATCAAGATGTGGAGGCGAACTGCCATGCATATACTAGGCCTGCATAGGACATCTGTTAAACTTGTGATTTTTTTTTTTCTGATAACGGGTTAATCCCGAAACGCGTAAAAAATAAAAATCACATTAACTAAATCTCCGTGAGTTGAGATTTTTCATCTATGCGGGAGTGCGGTCTGAAAACCCTTTTTCTTTTCAAACTACCCAACATTAAGGACTTGGTCAGACACTGCAGTATACAAGAAAAATCAGTAGAAACCATCAGTTAAAAGAAATATTCCCTCTACTGGATAATGTGATATCTAAAATTGGGAGTTATAAGGGTGTTTCATTATTGGACAACCCTTGCTAGATCAATTCATTGGCCCATACAAGCTAAAAACTATGTATACTCACCTCCTGTAGTGGTGCTGTTTCTAGGTTTTGACATAAAATTGTTTCATCATGTGACCATACGATGATCGGCTTCTGCTCATCAATATTCTATGAGAACTGTAATAAAATACTGCAGACCACAACCAGTCAGCGGCTGCCAATCAGTTGCAGTGTTCACATAACCATGCCACATGAGTGCCAGGAGACCCAGTGCTGACATTGGTGGGAAGGTGCCAGTGCGGGAGCTGTTTATAAGCGTTTCTTAGGGTACCGTTACACGTTGCAACATTGCATGCAACATCGACCAAAAGTCACGTGGTGTGGTCAGTTGCAGTTGATATCGTTCGTGCGTTTTGTCGTGTTACAGGGCGATGCGACTGCAATCAGTCGCAAAACAATATCGGCAGGTTTTTCCTCACGCACTTAAACCAGACCATATTGTATAGGCAATGGGGCATGATCGTGCAGTGTGACGAAGTAACAATGATGTATGCAATTT
The DNA here is from genome assembly GCA_033576535.1 of Allobates femoralis. NCBI lineage: Eukaryota > Metazoa > Chordata > Amphibia > Anura > Aromobatidae > Allobates > Allobates femoralis. Next base: position 237,775,231 of record JARQOC010000005.1, on the reverse strand, counting down.
GTCATGTCGCGCAACCAAGGCTGTAGGCTTTCCACGCCCCATCTACGGCGATTGGTGCCTAGTATTGTATGCCGATTGGATGTCCGTGATAAAGGAGCCATCTTTGATTATATGTGCGTTACAGCACAACATTCATTGACTTCTGCATCTCCTGAATTATCTGTAAATGTATGTAGACAAAGGTGAATGAGTTAAAAAAAAATCCTTCACTATTGTGGTACGTAGGCGCGTAATGACGACGCGAAAAACACTGATTTGATGAAACCAAGTCTGTATGTAGCTTGTAAAAATGCCATGGCAGCATGTCAAGTCGTCATTTAATGCTACCTTCGATGTTCCATCCTACATGTCGCACATATCAGAAAATGTAGACACATGTCAAAGCCCTTTGTATAATAATTGGCAGATATGTGTTCCATGGCCGATGCCTGAGCGTTGCGGTCTTGCATGGTATGTGACGCCTTGGCGTTTAATGTGTACCTACGTATGTGCGGGCGACTTCTTTGCGGACGTTGAAGTCTTCCCGTACATACCTGTGCGGCGTGACGTCATTACGTCCTTGCACGTCCGGCCCTGCCTTCTAGGTGCTTTCCAGTCCCCTGCATAAACATGGCTGCCGCACAGCGCTCTGCAACATGGGGAGAGCCCAAGCTCCTCATCGTTTTTGACTATCTCCATAGGCTGGAGTACTGGACACATGACAAATGCCATGAATAGCGAGATGGTATAATGGGTAATTGCATCCATATCGGCACCATGTTGTCTGAGACGGGTGACCAATTGTACCGCTCTTTTGCCGTCCAATCGGAGTGGCGTGGGCACGGTTGAGCAGACTCAGGTACGCCTATGTCCTAGGCTGGGATGAACAGTCCGCCCACATTGCTGATGTGGTTGTGCTGTGTGACGACGCCACTGCGATCGTCGACATCGACTCTACAGTTTGGCAGGCCATTTACGGCACGCCTAATCGTCGAGGTTGCAACTGCGATTGCTACATGTAACATCTCCTATGCGATCTTGGACAAGTGCCAAAAACGTGCACGCTCACGGCAAATTGCAGGTGATATCGAAACGATATTATGACGTGTAACGGTACCCTTATTTTACTTGGCGAGTATGTGGGTATTTAAGAAGGGGTTCTCTTAAGTAGTAGACAACCCCCCTTAATCTAGGGCCAAGGATCATGCGACAAGAATTATTGAGTTCTAAATAAGGATATGTGCCAATGGTGCAGATATATTGTGGATTTTGCCACATTTTTGGTGCATATGCGCTGCGGATCTGCAGCACAGTGTGGGGCAATCAAAGTTTATGGGAATCCGGAAGATCTGTGGCGATGCTGCTTGTTTTCCCACAATGAAAACACTGCATTTTTCAGTGCGGGAAAATGTGCAGCACGTCAATTAGTGAGAAATCTGCAGCAATATCAGGCACTGGTATACATGCTCAACTATATATGTTTTAAAGCCTTGGAGTATAAAGTTAGATGGGAGACTTGTTGAAAAGGTGGGTTCCTGGTGGCTTCTCCCCACTGATTGCTCAAAGTGACTGGTCTTCGCCTCCGTGAATGTATAACGAGAGACCTATCACTCAACGGCAGCCGTTGGGAGCAGCTTCCGGGGACCTGCCTGTCTAACTAGTATCCCGTGTGGCTCGATCCCAGGCAGACACCCCTTAGTGGCCACCAATTCAACTTAAAACTGACCTGAGATATAAGTAAACAGCATCCCCTAATTGGTGAAAATGTAGCAGCTGTTGACTCTTCTCTATAACTGACAATATGCTGCATCAGTCACAATCGGTGTTGACACCGATGCTGTTTAATCTTCTAGATACTGCTGTCAATGACTACAGCAGCTAGATGGCTCCCTCTTTATCTCTATTGGCATCCTGAGATCATGATTGTGTGGTCCTGATGGTTACTATGCCAATTCATGGCCAAATAATGGCCTTAGATCTGCCAGTTATAGTGATCTGTTCAGAAGTTAGCAACATCTAGATGGTAAAAATTACATTTTCCTCTTCTGTTATGCTACTTTGCATTAAAGGGACACTGTCACTAGGTTTTTGCCATCCCATCTGACAGCAGCATAATGTAGAGATGGAGACCCTGATTCCAGTGATGTTTCACTTACTGAGCTGCTTGCTGTCACTTTGATAAAATTACTGTTTTCTCTGCTTCAGATTTAGTAGTAAATGACTATGCTGGTCTATTTGATTAGTCCTACAATGTTAATTTCTAACTGATTGAACAGTGATTTTATGAAAACTACACTGAGCAGCCCAGTAAGAGACACATCGCTAGAATCGGGGTCTCTGTCTCTACATTACGCTGCTGTCAGATGAAATGGCAAAATCCTGCTGACCGTGTCCCTTTAATCCCTGAAAAGCATCTGAAGGGTTAATAAATTACCTGACAGCAGTTCTGGATATGTTGAGGGGCGCTGTTTATAAAATGGTGTCACTTTTGGGTGTTTTTCAATATATAGGACCCCCAAGTCACTTCAAAACTGAATAGGTCTCTAAAAAAAAATAATTTTATGTGAATTTCCTTGAAAAAAAAGAAAAATGATTGCTACAATTTAAAAGCTTATAGCAACATAGATATATTACAGATGGTGCAGATGTAAAGCAGACATGAGGGAAATTATATTTATTACGGTAACTATGTTGTTTAGTTTTAATATCCTCATTAAAGGGATAATCATTCAGAGCTTGAAAAGTGCTAACTTTTAGAAAGTTTCTGTCAAATTTCTGATATTTTTATAAATAAATGCAAAACATAATGACCTAAAGATACCATTATAATAAAATAAAATGTGTCACGAAAAAACAGTCTCAAAATCACTGGGATATGGTGAAATACTTCAGAGTTATTGCACATAAAGTGACATATGTCGGTCACTAAAAGGTTAAATTATGCTTTTCTTTGATACACCACAATGGTTCAGAGTTTTGCAATACTCGGTATATGTCATTTGTGATAGGAGAGGGATTTGTTAGAATATGGTGGCCTCCTATTCAGAAGGCAAGAAATGGGAACAGTCTAAATATCAGGACAAATGAAGTAGTCACGTAAGCTGAAGTGATTAATGTTTTGTTTTGTCTGTTGCCCCCACAGCACAATACTGACACCGGAGGGACAGACCATAGCTGTAGCATCTGTGGCAAATCTCTGAGCTCCGCCAGCTCTCTAGACCGCCACATGCTTGTCCACTCTGGAGAGAGGCCTTACAAATGCTCCATGTGCGGGCAGTCCTTCACTACCAATGGGAACATGCACAGGTGAGTGAGACGTAGTGATCGAGCTGAAGAACAGATGAGATGTGAATATATTAGCTCCTGGGAAATTCTGGTGCTGTTCTGGTGTGTAATCCTCTGTGCTGGCCAACATCGCGAGTATCATTTGACTGCTTTGTAATTGGCTGTATAGCGGTACAAATGAGCAAGGATCAGGAAGGTGTGCTGGCATTTCTTTTATCTAGGTGCCAAAAAGAACACAATCCTTTGAACAGAGGTCTAGCTGCACTGACACAAGAGGCAAGCCGATGAGGTTTAGGAGAAGGCAGTCCAGCCAAGATTGTAGAATATGTGAGCTTTACCTACCTTAAAGGGGTTGTCCACTGCTAGACAAGCCTTGTTCAATTACTTCCAGGCCCCACAGAGAATAAAAACAATCTATACTCTTCACCCGCAATGACACTATTACAGTGATGTCAGCACTGCTATTCCAGGTGGGTCAGGTGACACTGTGTCACGTGACCGCTGCAGCCAATCAGTGACCAGCTATAGCTTAATGTTCCGCTAGAATGGACATCTGTTCTTGCAAAATGGCAAAGGCTGCAGACAATCAGCGGCTACTAATTGGCTGCAGCCGCCACACGACACAATGTCACATGGCCCATTCATGTCATGTGACCTGCCGGGTGAAGGCACACTGGCATGATGAATGACGAGGTGCAGAAAGTCAGTTTTATTATATAGTGTTAATTCCACCTTTCTGTAGTCTGTGTTAGTTTATGTATCTCAGAACAGTCCAGCATTTATGACTGGCCACTTCCTCTCCGTAGATGTCATATTCTGATTTTTGTGCATTCATGGGCGCTTGTTTTATCAGCAAGCACACAAACAGTGCATGGATCTCAATGTATCTGCAGTGTCCTCCGCATGACAGCGCAGGAGAACGCTGCGGATCTCATTGAAATTCATCCCGGTGGCCGCCACTAATCTCCCGGCGGTGTCGGCGCGGGAGATTTGAAGAAACAGCTGGTCTGACAGCTGTTTAAATCTCCAGCACCGACATCACCTCTTCAGTGTCGGCGCGTGAGATTTAAACAGCTGTCAGATCAGCTGTTTCTTCAAATCTCCTGCTCCAACAGCTTCGGGAGATAAGCGGCGGCCGGGAGGATGAGATTCCTGCCACTGATCTCCTCCTCCTGGCCGCCACTGAGACAGCTTATTGGCTGGCCAGGCACCATACCGATGTGAACGCATGCAGACATTCTAAGCTGCATCCACATCAGTATGGCAGCGTTTGCCCTGCATTTGCGTCTGCATGCCCTCCGCATGCAGACACAAACGAAAATGTGAAACCAGCCTTACATTGTTTTCTCTGCAGCTTGTCTTAACGTACCATCACACGCCGCAATTTCGCCCTGAAGCTAAGGCGATGTGTCGCTCCGGAAATCACCTCACATACAGCGGAACTAATCTTGCCTAATTCCATCCACGCTTCACATGCCGCAATCTCAAAGGCAATATGGGCATACATGTTCAGCGTGACGAGGAGATAGGCGTGCCGCAGTGGTTTACACCACGCCCCATACACACTCATTGGACAACGCAACAGCGTTACGATTGGTCAGCCTGGTCTGGGAGGCAGGCTAATACATGACAGCATTGTCTATCGGAGTTTGCACTGAGTTTGCGGACGCTTGCGTAGCTGAAGATGTGTGTGGTGCTGAACGGACAGCTCTTCAAATATGGCACCCTGTGAACTGACAGCCTATGGCAACACAGTAGCCCACACTAATCATCTCAATGTGGCGCAGACTTCAGCACGCTGAGGCATGCCTACGGGAAATCATAGGCAACACTCTTTCCATCATTATCGCCCTGTCGCACGCCACAACACGGAAATATCGCCTTAACGATTGCGCCTGATTACTGAGCACTGTTCAGGAATCAGGCGACTGCCGATGGGCGATTTATCGCTGAGAAATCACCCATTCACATGCCGCAACCGTGAGGCAATTTCACGGCGATTACACCAAGGCGACATATCGCCTTTATGATTCCCAGGCGAGATTGCGGCGTGTGACGGTACCTTTAGAGTAATTTATTTTTTGACCTTTGTGCGATGGAGAGGGACATATTAGTTTTGCCATATGATATACTTTAAATAAGAAAAATCTTATAACAGGCAGCAGTAAAAAATCTTAAAAGGCCCCATACACATTAAACTAGAGTGACTAGACTTAAGGTCTGACAGTCTGTGTATGGAATCTCCCAACACCTCTCTTCATAATGTTCAGCCATTATATTCTTCAGGAAATAAACTGCTGCCAGAGCTGTGTGGCAGAGGCTTTCTCTGCTTTCTCCTTTAAAAAACAAACAAACAAAAAAAAAAACACTAATATTTGGAGGTGAACATTTATTTATGTGAACATTTATGTGTATGGAGGAGTCTGGAGAGATGGCTGGTGGCCAATTGACTGCTCAAGAGGCATCATGTCCACTATGCACTGTGACCAGTAGACCTGACTTCTGTTTATAGTAAACTAGCTGGGAGCCCGATGCACATGCATCGGGATTCTAGAAGGCGAGTCTCTGACTCGCAATGGCCGCTTCGCGGCCAATGCTTCGCGCTGCTAAGTCGACTCGCCATGCCCGCTGCGCGGGCATAGCGATTCGCCTTAGAACTGCTCGCAATGGCCGCTGCGCGGCCAATGCTTCGGGCGTATCCACATGACCACGCACGACTCGCAATGGCCGGTTCGCGGCCAATGCTTCGCGCGTATCCACATGACCACGCCGGGGGCAAAAAAGCCATTCGCAATTATATAATAGATCACCATGCTTTGGTGAGCAGGATTCACCCATCACTCACATACAGAATTCTAAATAATATATACACTTTTAAAAGTTAAACGGTGGTAAATGAAAGTGAATTTTCAAATTATAGAGTAATATTATTTTCTTGTGATTTTTGCATCACAGCTACATGGTCAATATTATATCTGATCTATGCCATTTATAGAAGGACAAAACTCCTAGCTATAGAACTGCAGAAAGTATTATTATTATGTCTTTTTTTTTTTTTTTTAATGCTTTTGGAGAAATAATTTAAAATATTGAGACCTTTAAAGTGGTTTCCATGTTGTTTTTATTGACACCTTTTTTAGGGGTATATACATAATATTGTTCAATATAGTTTTAAGAAGACAAGTGTCCATTGAAGCCGTATCACATGGGAGTGCCACATCCCCTTTATTGTTTACCATGCACAACGCTGCACTTTTTGTAGTGGCTTTACCTGGCATTACAATTGTAATACCAAGCACAGCTGCTAGTAAAAGTATGGGATTTTATAATATCCAGTGGTATTAACAACAAATAGATAGTCGTCGGGGATGTGTGGTTGGACCTTGTCTGGTCTAATGTTGATGGCTTATCATATGACCCTCTTCACACAGCTGATTGGTGGGTTTGTAATATTGATAGCCTACCTTGCCCTTTAGGCCAAATTCAGATGACTAGTTATCATGATTTAAGTACTGATTGCCATGCACGATCATGAAAACCTGTGGCTAGTACACAGCCCATGATACAGGATCATCTGAAAGAGACCTTGATGATGTAACACAAAAGAAACTTCTAGATATCTGGACATATGGATAAAGGGCATGCCAAGCTTTGGTTAAATACAATGTAACCAAGGGGAAATATTGTCTGAAGAAATGTAAGACTGTAATTGCCAAAAAAACAAGGAATCAAAATTGATGGATGAATCGTCACCAATCTTGTCTGAGTCGTACTACACTGAGTGGGGGTGTAACGGTGGCCAACTGTCAAGGTGGTCTCTTCGGTTGACAGGCCATCCTCAGCAGAATAAGAGAGGGTTGAAGTTGTGGATGGGAGTTCAGGATCAGCCGCTCTCAATCAATAATGTACAGGCTCCGGGTGTCCCAAAATAAAACTCACATTTACTGAAGCAGTTTATGATAGTGGTTATATTACAGCTTTCTATAGTTAATCAAGCTACAGAGTTGCAGCCTCTGATGGTGTGACAAACCCTGCTCTCTTTCCAGAAATGTGTGGTAGCTTTCCTCACTTTTGCTGCTTATGGCACTGTACTACAGTCTTTAACTTCTCCCAGTCTGGACCTTGGCATCCACGGTACCTCAGGCTTACAGGAAAGTACTTCAGCTTTCTTCACACTGCTGACAACTCCGAATCCCATCAAGGCAACTTACTACATACATCATCACTGATCCCCAAATGTCGTCTGGCAGTGGGGCACCACTGGGACCGCACAGGACACTATGTCCCATGCGGCTGCACAGATTTAGCTGTTTCCCAACAGTGATCACAGAAAAAGCTCTGTCTGGCCTCCTTTCTCTTGAGCACCATTGAATCCAAGGAGAGCACTGATGCTCCTCCTGGGCTCAGGCTGCTGTCCAACAGACTTTACAATAGCCATTGTACTAATCACATCTGCATGTATAAAAATGGCTAGAGAGCTGATTTCCTACACCACCAGAGTTCACAGATATTTGTGACGTTCAATTCTGCAGGGTCCACACAGTACAACATGGATAGCAAAAAGTGTAGATGGATTGCAAGACTTTTTACATAGTGTCAACATGGAAAGCTCGAACATGGGACTCACTCAATACAAAGAAGACAAAATATTGACTGCTGTCAGGTACAACCGGGACACATTTGAGATAGACTGCTACAAATTGGAAGTTGTAAAGGACTTCAACCTACTTTTGTCAATGTCACTCAAGATGCAGCAATGACACCAGAAGTCAATAGAAGAATAGCTATGGGCAACTTGGCAATGAAAATACAGGACAAGGTCATCTGTTCAAGGAACATTTGAAGGTATGGCTTACACATAATCTCATCTTTTCTGTGGTAACATATGGATGCCAAACAAGGATGATAAAGAAACAAGACAGAAGAAAAATTAATGCCTTTGAAATGTGGTGCTGGAGAAGGATGTTATCAATACCATGGATGGCAAGAAGCACAGACAAACCATTTTTGGAACAAATCAAGCCAGACATGTCACTCGAAACATGGACTACCAAGATACGACTTTCGACACATTTTACGAAGTGAGAAATCACTGGAGAAGGAAAATAGTAGTCGAAATGATACAAGGAACAAAGCAAAGAGGAAGACCAGCAACCTGATGGCTTGACATGATCAAGATAACAGTGGAAAAGACTATTGGACTGATGTAGGCTCACACAAGATGGAACTTCTTATAGAGCGTTCTTCCATCAATTCGCCCCAACTCGAGATTGAGCTGAAAGACGTTAAATGTTTCTGGATTTGTAATATAGGGTTATCCATGTGTATGTACTCTTTCTTTATATTGGTAGAGAGGCTTCATGCTGATGAATTGATTGGTAGCCAGCAGCAGAGGTGTTAACAGAATAGAAAGTGAACCTGAGGCTTAGTTGGGATCAGCAGTAATGTTCTCATCATCCAGGTTGTCATGCATCTCTTCACAATGGTAAGGTATTGCCTGGGACTTCACCTCAGCTCACACAACAAACAGGAAAAAAAGTGAGTGAAAACTTGTCTGACCTGTTCCACCGAACACGCCGGGACTAGCAAACAGAGCAGTATCCTATTTCACTCCCCCTCACTGTCTCTCCAACAGAAATGTTCTTTTCTCTGTGGATGTAGCATCATCCTATGTGCATGTGGCCAGGATAAGAAAAACATGGCTGCTTACTTCCAAAAATAGCACCATACTCATCCACAGATTGTATTGCAGTTTAGCTCCTTTCACCTTAGTGAAGCTGAGCTGCAATACCTGACACAGCCCTCTGTCAGATGTGGCACTGTGGAAGAAATCATTCATATTATTATCATCCTTTCAATGTTTTCACATCAACCAGTAGCAGATTGCACCAGATATGCCATTGTTGGCAGCAGTAAGATGGAGATGATGAGTAGATGAGACAGGTTATCTGGTCCACGTCAGTGTGAGTGACTGCACTTTCTACAATCCGCCTTCATGCTTGGCTGCGGTACGTAGGAGGATGATTCCACCCTGTTATTCGGCTGCCTCTCCTTGTAAACTGCACTGTACCGTTTCTGACTGCGGAGTGAAATCCTTTAGATGCCTGACACTACGGGGCTGTCGGAGGTGGATCACTCACAAGAGTTTTGCAATCCTGTGTTCGCCCAGGGGAGGATCATGACAGAACTCGCAATGCTCAGTCCATTTTCAGATTCCTAGAATCTTCTCGCCACCATTCATTCTTCTTACGTACAATCAAATTTACATGTCCAGAGATCACTGTGCTGGATTTAGAAGTTGGAGATCTCCACACAATGTGCTAGCACTGACTAATGGTAACATTTTACCCCCTTACCTTCTGCTTAGATCCAGGCCAGCAGCTGTTCATGACTCTGGCATCGCCCTGGCACTCAGTGTTGTAATCATCTCCATTCTTTTCTGATAAATCCTCCCCAGAAGCCAGGAAAATATCTCTAGCAAAAATATGTTGAAAAAAGGGAGCCTCTTTGAATGCCTCTACGCATGATCAGGACTAGGGAATTTTACGTGCTTTTTATTAGTCTGGTAAATGTAATAATCCTTGTTAGGCCTTAATCACACGTTGAGTATTTGGACAAGTCAGTGACTTTTATTTTTTACCTCACAATTTATTAGGCAAAACCACGAGCTGGTGAAAAATGCAGAAGTGGTGACGTGTTCTATTCCTCTGATTGTCCCACTCCTGGCTTTGGCTTACAGATATGGAGGTAAAAAACTTGACATGTGCACATGGCCTTGTGCACAGATGTAGGAGCGGAAATTCCACTGGTGCAACCTATATAGGGGCCCAAGAGATAAAGGGGCCTACATCTACCCCCAAAGCAGGTGGAATTGTGCATTGAGGAGATATTGAACTACAAATGGCCCACATATTGATCTTACACAGGGGCCCCTCCTCTGTCTGTGTCCAATTCCGACTGATGCCCAACACTTTTTTATTATATGCCTGGGGGCCACATTATTGGACTATACCATTCCAAAACCCCAGAATTGAGAATTTTTCTATAATGGATCAAAGTTGAACCTTGGCCCTAGAGTCTAGGGGAGAGTACAAAAGGACCCTGTGGCCTATAAGAACAGTACTATTAAAGAAATTTCTACCTTTCAGGGAAATTGTATTTATTTTTTTACTTGAACATATTGGGGTTAAAAATAATTTTTGCAATTGGATTTTGCTAAGAATTTTGCTTTGTAGATGCTTGGTGCTGCACTGTCTTGCTGGATGCAGAATGAGTTATGTGAGAATCTATCAGTGAGCTCATTCTAACAGTCTGATGGGGAGTCTATAACTTTATCTGTCTTTCTGACAGACTACATGCAAGTTAAATGGTCACTTTTTCACTGGAGCTTCAAGATTCTTCAGTGGATACAATAAAACCTAAAGGGGCAGTTCTATTTGAAACATAGCAACAATATATACCAGAAATATCTGTTAATTGTGTCTACCTTCAGAAACTTTCTATTTGTCTCAGTAAGGGTGCTTTCACACTGGCGGTTTTGCCTGGATCCAGCGGATCCAGTCAAAAAAACTCATCTGCCGCATTTTCCGCCTAACTGCTGCACTTGCGGCAAGCCCCATGCATTGTCAATGGGGCTTGGGGTAAGTGTGCGGCAGACGCAGCAAGTGCGGTTTCGGCAGTTCGTCATATGCTTCAATATCGTTAACAATATCGCTGAAACTTCACTGTTTTTTAATCGCTGAAACTATATAGTTTGTGCGTCATTGCGTATAACCAAACAATATTTTCTCGAAAAATTGTTTGATCGCTCATCACAGATTTGAGATCCTCACCTCAAATCCGTCGTGCATCGTTCAATTAACCAGCGTTCAACCTGCTGCATCGTTGTGTGTGACCGCGATAACGATTTTGTGAACAACTTCGCCTATTCACAACATAGAACAAGTATCGTTTCTGGGTTGTGCTTACGATAGATGCTCGACGACTCGTTCACTATATCTAGACGTGTGACATCTCGTCAATGATCTCGAACGATTGACCGAATGATCTCATTCATGGGAGATCGCTCGTGCGATCGTTAACGATATTGAAGCATATGACGTGGCCTTTACACGATCGACTGTGATGGGGGTGCTGCACAGAATTTCAGTTTGTGTGTCCCTGAGCTAACGTATGTTACTGATTATTTAAGAAAGATTAACTCATTCATTCTGAGTTACAGATCCAAAAGGTCCTATAATTTGTTTGTGCTCGTTAAAATTGGCATGACTCTCCATGCCACTGATTTGATTAAAGTTGCCCATCACTTTTATGGCTTGAAAAGCATGCCATGACTAAAAATCGTTCACATATACCAGTTTGAAACGCGTAGGATTTTATTTTGCCAGTATATCTTGTTTTAATTGCGTGGATTTTAATACGGATTAATTAAAGTATCGCTGTTTTCATAACTTATTTTTTTAATGGGGTGCTTTACTAGCCATTTTTGGGCAACTGGATTTATCTATTGTACATTCTGTTCTAGTGCTTCATCCCGATCTGATACTCTGCCACTCATTTGCCAGTCTAAGCTATTTCGAACCCTTTTATTACATGTTCTTTTTTTCATAGAAGTTCAATCTTTGGCCCTGAATATCACCCAGCACAGCTGCTTGTTACTCTTAAGGGAGATGTGAATTGTAAAGCGTGCAGTGTGCATATGAATTGGAGCCATGTGTTGTCCAGTAATTTGACCAATACAGTATGGCTGCACTTTTACCCTGAGCATTTTGGCCTAGTTGCCTTCGTCCTCCTGACGGAGTCATGTGTAGGACGCCTGGGATTTGGCGAGCACAGAGCTGAGCACCACAGCAATGCCAAATAAGGAGACTTACTTGGGAGATAACTGCCTTGAAATGTCTGCTTTCTGTTCACCAGGCACACTGCCTGCAGACTTCCTTTTCTTCCTTTGGAAACTTGTTCAGGTTTTCTTTTTTGGGGATAAAATTAGTCTGTGATTTAACTGTTTGTCTCATCATTAATAAGATTGCTTTACATAATGCATGATACAACACGTCTGTGCAGTAGCCCTAACAGTTTATTATTGGTTTATATAGTGTACCATATAAGCTAAAGAGATTGTCTGTGAACTTTATTTTTTTTTACATAAATGCATGCATTTGAGTCTAAAAATAAAATATTTTCAATTGGGTTTCAGTTAGAAAGTTGCACTGTTTGGCTATTTTAGCCTCCTTGTGTCCCTGCACTCTCAACTTTAATGTGATATGTGGACATGCACAAGTCCAGAGGAGCTCAGAAAAAGTCAGATAAAAACCTACAGTTTGTCCCTTTGGAACATAAATATGAGCTTAATGATGAACACTCACTTAATTCATTCTACAGCCAGAAATAGAGTGCAACACAGAGGCTATACAAGGCCAACAGTGCAATGAAATCCAATAGCAAAAATGATTTTTAGCCATGATAAGAATATCACATTAAACTATTTCCAATATTGTTTATGTATGTGGGAAGACCACAATTGTGTGTACTGTATGGTGGCCATTGCCAGGTACTTGAAATCAGCTCCTATTGAAATGAATACCGGTTAAAGGCCTGCAAACTATATACTGTTTCCATCCAGCTAATCAGTGGGAGTCTGGTTGTCAGACTCCCACTGATATTGCTATTTGATAGCTCATCAATATTAAGGTAGTGCATGACACCTTTAAGCGATTGCAATTAATTTACAAAAATGAACAGATTTATTGTGGTTTATTTTCCAATTATGTTTTAGACACATGAAGATCCATGAGAAAGACCCAAATAGTGCAGCTACTACAAGTCCTCCTTCCTTTCAAAAACGAAGGAGGTTGACACCTAAAAGAAAGTCTAGTCCTGAAGAGGAAATCGAGAAAGAAGAGACCCCTCCAGTAAAGAAGGCAATCGTAAGTATTTCTGTATAGCTGTCTGTGTTACTGCAGGATGCCGGTAAACCACCAGCTGTAAGTTGCCCTACTTTGTGTTTGTAATAATGTAGCTGAGATCACTACTGCCGAAGAGTAAAGCTCTTTTCATGTTTGAGCCACATATTTGCATATGCAGGGGCATAGGCCTTCGGTAGAAGATGCACATTAGACAATACTCCCATTGTATACATCTGATCCAAGACTAAGGTATAATGTGAACAGAGACTAACCACCTAGATGTATGTTCTCCCATTTAGCATGTTCATGTCAAGACGGTGTAGTGTCGATAAACTACAACCCCTGGCAAAAATTATGGAATCTCCTGGCTTGGAGGATGTTCATTCAATTGTTTAATGTTGTCGAAAAAAAGCAGATCACAGACATGGCACAAAACTAAAGTCATTTCAAATGGCAACTTTATGGCTTTAAGAAACACTAAAATAAATCAAGATAAAAAATGTGGTAGTCAGTAAGGGTACCTTTTTTCAGACCAAGTAAAGGGAAAAATTATGGAATCACTGAATTCTGAGGAAAAAATTATGGAAACAACCTGTAAATTTTCATTTCCAAAATTAACACCTGCATCAAATAAGAGCTGCTTGTTTGTCTGCATCTAAAAAGGAATGATCACACCTTGGTGAGCTGTTGCACCAAGTGGACTCACATGAATCATGGCTCCAACACGAGAGATGTCAATTAAAACAAAGGAGAGTATTATCAAGTTCTTAAAAGAGGGTAAATCAACACGCAATGTTGCAAAAGATGTTGGTTGTTCAGTCAGCTGTGTCTAAAATCTGGTCCAAATACAAACAACATGGGAAGGTTGTTAAAGGCAAACATACTGGTAGATTAAGGAAGACATCAAAGCGTCAAGACCGGAAACTTAAAGCAATATGTCTCCAAAACAGGAAATGCACAACAAAACAAATGAGGAACGAATGGGAGAAACTGGAGTCAATGTCTGTGACCGAACTGTAAGAAACCGCCTAAAGGAAATGGGATTTACATACAGAAAAGCTAAACAAAAGCCATCATTAACACCTAAACAGAAAAAAAACAAGGTTACAATGGGCTAAGGAAAAGCAATTGTGGACTGTGGATAACTGGATGAAAGTCATATTCAGTGATGAATCGCGAATCTGCATTGGGCAAGGTGATGATGTTGGAACTGCCTGAAGAGAACATGCAAATATCCACAGCCATTGATGATATGGGGCTGCATTTCAGGTAAAGGCACTGGGGAGATGGCTGTCATTACATCTTCAATAAACGCCCAAGTTTACATTGATATTTTGGACACTTTTCTTATCCCATCAATTGAAAGGATGTTTGGGGATGATGAAATCATTTTTCAAGATGATCATGAATCCTGCCATAGAGCAAAAACTGTGAAAACATTCCTTGAAAGAACACACATAAGGTCAATGTTATGGCCTGCAAATAGTCCGGATCTCAATCCAATTGAAAATCTTTGGAAGTTGAAGAAAATGGTCCATGACAAGGCTCCAACCTGCAAAGCTGATCTGGCAACAGCAATCAGAGAAAGTTGGAGTCAGATTGATAGAGTACTGTTTGTCACTCTTAAGTCCATGCTTCAGAGACTGCAAACTGTTATAAAATCCAGAGGTGGAGAACAAAATACTAGTGATGTATTCGAGTGTTCTTTTGTGTGTCTGTTGTTCATGATTCCATAATTTTTTTCCCTCTGCTTGGTCTGAAAAAGATTACCCTTACTGACTACCGCATTTTTAATCTTGATTTCTTTTCGTGTTTCTTAAAGCCATAAAGTTGCCATTTGAAATGACTTTAGTTTTGTGCCATGTCTGTGATCTGCTTTTTTTCTACAACATTAAACAACTGAATGAACATCCTCCGAGCCAGGTGATTCCATAATTTTTGCCAGAGGTTGTAGACATTGCCAACTGACTAAACGGACATAATGACACAACCGTAAAATCACATGTTTCATGAGATTATCGGTACTGGTATCTTTATCTGCTTTTTATTCACCAACATCCCACTCCCCTTATCATGAATTCTTCCTGGATATTTTAATAACCCTTTAAGGAAATTTTTACTGCAGTTCTGTATTTTTTTTTAACAGAATACCTTCAACTGCTGATTCTGGAACAGTTTTCCTTGTTCTTCAATGCCCCTCCATTCCAGAGTTATCTCCCTGGTGGTAAAGAAGCATCATTTTGCTTTAACCAACTGGGCGTGTAACACATACCTTCATAGTGGGCACAGATGTGTTCTGATTGACCAGCATCAGAGGAGTAAAAACAAATACCCAAAGAGACGTTCCAGTTAACTGAAGGTTAAATGTAATATCGAGGGTCATAACTCCAAAATGGAGGAGTACATAAAAAATGGAAAACTGTTCCAGTATCGATGAATTAGCAGCAATTGGAGGAGGTACTCTGTTTAAATTAAAAAAATCTAGTGAAAGGTTCCCTTTAAATCTGGTTCTCTTTCTATTTATATCCTCTCCCTTTTAGTTATCAGTATGCATGGAAATGTTACATGTGACATTATAAAACATATGACAGCATAATCTATAAATTTGTGACACTAAGGCAACAAGCACATGATTAACATTTTGTGGGCTGTATATTGTGTTTGCTAATTACTGTGCTTTGTATTTGTGGGACATGTGTCCCAGTAACTATATGTTCTATGTATGGTCCCACACTGGGAAAGGGTAACCTTATACTCTTGATTCTCAGATACTTGGGTGCCATGAGTACTGTGGGTTTTTTGCGCATTGCTTGAAGTGCTCTTAAATTTTCAATGAAAAAGTACACAGATTTTCAGTATTTCATTAGTAAAATCTGTTCTTTTTACCTCTCTTACATTTCTGAAGGTGGTTGAAGAAATTCAGCAAGTCGAACAAGTAAAAAAGGTTGAGGATGCCCTTCCCTGTACTCTGTGCTTGAAAGAATTTACATGCAAGTCTAGTCTGGATACTCACATGGAGTCTCATCCAGAAGCCTCTCTGAAGTAAGGAAGCTTATCATCTACTATTATTTATGTTTATAGCCAATTATTGTGCAATTCATTCTAAACAATATCAAGTAAAAAAAATAAAAATGCATCGCCTTCAGGGCAAAGGGTTACTCGGGACCAGTCCTTATTCTTCATTTGCAGGGGGATGTCACGGTGGTGGCCGTGGACCACTTCCGTGGCCCTGGAGGGACCGCAAATAAAAAGGGGATAATTGTAAAAAGGGAAAAATAAAAATAAGAGTTTGTCAGTTACGCCACCTGTGGGATGCGGCCAGATATGACCGCCGCTGCTTGTCTCAGCTCCAGGGGATGATGGGATGTAGCCGGGTGATAAGCCCTCCACAGGGCTTATCACCCCTGGTAGGTAAGGCTAGGATGATCCCTGGGCCGGTGATAATAGTTTTTGGTTGGTGTAGTTGTTGTGAGGTGATGATGGGGGTGCACTTAATACTGAACGGTGTCCTCCAGATCTGTCGGGCTCGACCTCTCCTCAGATGCTGGTCTCCACAGCCATAGACCTTTAATAAAGACTCACACATTTCTTCAGGTTTAACCGGATGCTTTACTCACTGTAATTTGTTCACACAGTCCCGGTATTTTCTAACAGTGAGCGCGCACCGGTAGCCGGTCAGCAGCTGGTCTGGTTTACCGAACACCTCCTCCTTTCTTTAGGCCTTTCCGGGTCTCTCTTCTTAGGACCACTACCTCAGGGCCAGCAGTCTCGGGGTCCTCTCCCACCCCCAAGTCCTATGTGAGGCCTTTCCTGGGTTTTCTTTGGTCTGTTAGGTTCCGGGCATAGAGACCCTTCACCTCACCGGTTAATCTGTGGCCGGGGCTGTATTCTCTAACCACTTTTACAGGGCCGGTACCCTGTCCGTCAACCCAGTCCCTTAGTGACTCCGTCAAACCGGTCTTTCACCTTGGACTCTTTCCTTCCTACACCTGGTCGATCTCTCAGGGATGTCAGTAGCTTCGAACCCGGTCAGCCTCTGATGACACCAGCTACCGGGTCCCGGTGTTTTTCCTCTGTTCTTACAGTCAGTCTCTGCTGTCTCTCTGCTTAGTCAGGAACCCTTCTTCAGCTCCAACCTCCACCTAGCAACTGTTACTGTCACTCTGAGGTAAACAACTATAACTCCTCCCCCTCTCACAGGTGTCTCCTAAGCTCCACCTACCACTCAGCTTTTCCGCACTTCTCCCTGCCTGGCATAAAACCCTGGGTCTGGGGATTCAGGGACATGTTGGGTGCTTTTGGGTTGGGGTGAATGGCTTGCCATTCCAGCTGCTGCACTTCTCTGTGGCTACCAGTCCGCAGGGGTGCCACAAAACATGGACAGGATAATCCAAATAGTGCAATGCCTTCTAGGAAGCAGGAGTAGGATGACCACTTTTGATTTAATATACCATGGAGAAATCTATTTAGGCCCCTTTCACATCAGCGTTTTTTTCAAATCGCGGCAGATGCGGTGAAAAAAACGCATCTGCCGCGATTACTGCATACCGGCTGCATATGCGGCACGGTTGCGGCAATTCCCATACAATGTATAGGCGGGCTTGCGGCAAGTGCGGTTTTGGCACTTGCGGCAGGTGCGGCCGCGAAAAAAACGCGGCTGACCGATCTGAAAGTGCAACTGTCATTTTATAACAGGTTTTTATATATTAATGGCGCTTGATAGTTTTTCTGTTCCGTGGAGGCCTGGGTTCTAAGACCAACAACGATCATTCAAAACATTGCTCCGAATTGGGCAGCTTCTAAATGAACTGTGCGCTAAGTGCACTATAAAGACTCAAAAGTAAGTGTGTGGGTCTGTAAACTGCTCAATGAAGTGGATGTACCGACCCGTAGACTTACTATTCACCTGTACACCGCTCTGTAAACGTGAATGTACCGACCCGTAGACTTACTATTCACCTGTACACCGCTCTGTAAAAGTGAATGTACGAACCCGTAGACTTACTATTCACTTGTACATCGCTCTGTGAAAATGAATGTATCGACCCGTAGACTTACTATTCACCTGTACACCGCTCTGTGAAAGTGACTGTACTGACCTGTAGACTTACTATTCACCTGTACACCGCTCTGTGAAAGTGAATGTACCTATCCGTAGACTTACTATTCACCTGTACATCGCTCTGTGAAAGTGAATGTACTATTCACCCATAAACCCTCTGTGAAAGTGACTGTACTGACCTGTAGACTTACTATTCACCTATAAACCGCTCTGTGAAAGTGACTGTACTGACCTGTAGACTTACTATTCACCTGTACACCGCTCTGTGAAAGTGAATGTACGACCTGTAGACTTACTATTCACCTATAAACCGCTCTGTGAAAGTGACTGTACTGACCTGTAGACTTACATTCACTTTCACAGAGCGGTGTACAGGTGAATAGTAAGTCTACAGGTCGATACATTCACTTTCACAGAGCGGTATATAGGTGAATAGTATCGACCTGTAGACTTACTATTCACCTGTACACCGCTCTGTGAAAGTGACTGTACTGACCTGTAGACTTACTATTCACCTATATACCGCTCTGTGAAAGTGAATGTATCGACCTGTAGACTTACTATTCACCTATAAACGCTCTGTGAAAGTGACTGTACTGACCTGTAGACTTACTATTCACCTATATACCGCTCTGTGAAAGTGAATGTATCGACCTGTAGACTTACTATTCACCTATAAACCGCTCTGTGAAAGTGACTGTACTGACCTGTAGACTTACTATTCACCTATATACGCTCTGTGAAAGTGAATGTACTACCGTAGATTTACTATTCAGCTGTACACCGCACTGTGAAAGTGAATGCACTGACTCGTAGACTTGCTATTCATCTGTACACCGTTCAGTGAAAGTGACTGTACTGACTTGTAGACTTAAGGGCCTGTCACATGTGTCAATGTCGCCCGCGATATTGCTCATGCGTCACAAATTATTGATCGCCTGAGCGATGTAGAATTATCGCAGGTAAGATGTCACACGCGTCAATATGACCCAGCGATGCGGTGATGTCGTCATCTTGCGGACGATCCAGCGAGCGATTTTATTTAGTCTCTTGTACGGTGTCAAAATAGAAAATACGTCGCTGAGTTTAGTGTCACACGCAGCGATGCACAAGGTCTACTGAGCAATGAGCGACAGGTTTTACATCTGGCAGTGAAACCTGCGATCAGCGACATATCGCTGGTTGCATCACTTGGTCACACGCTTCAATGTCGCTCCTGCGTCACTTTTACGTCGCTTGAGCGACTGAAAATCCGTGACGTACGAGCGACATTGACAGCAATATCGACGCGTGTGACATCCCCTTTACTATTCACCTGTACACCGCACTATGAAAGTGACCATACTGACCTATAGACTTACTATTCACCTGTACACCGCTCTGTGAAAGTGACTGTACTGACTGTAGACTTACTATACCTGTACCGCTCTGTGAAGTGATACATGACTCGTAGACTTACTATTCACCTGTACACGCTCTGGAAGTGAATACACTGACTCGTAGACTACTTTTCACTGTACACAATCTGTGAAAGTGTGTACTGACCCATAGACTTACTATTCACCTGTACACCGCACTGTGAAAGTGAATACATGAACTCGTTAGACTTACTATTCATCTGTGTGCACAGCTTATGCGTGATATTTGCACTTCAAAGCCATATTTTCGGGTATCTGTGTGGGTCTCCAAACCCCACTGATCACCATCACTGTTCAGTTATTTATTATTTTAATATATAAAGGCTTTTATACAATGACAGTTACACTTCATGCACATTTTTCCCGTGCTAACCTCATCTTAATTTATTATTGCACACCAGAAAGTCAAATCTAAGGCATCTATAATCTGAAGTATTGTTCGCTCTACATTTTATGCTATTTTCTGGAGTAAATTGCTGTAAACGTATTGAATGGCAGAAGCTTTGTCCACTTCTTAAATAAATTGTCGATGGCAGTGGAAATCCACAAAATCTTGTGACACTCTCGTGTGCCATATTCTTTTTTTCTGCTAGCAATCTGGTGGACAGCATTTTACATGTTCCTCCAGTGAATAAAGATTTTCTCATTTGTAAATTGTTTGCCACAGAACATGAAACATAATTCATTTAGATACAAAGTATTGTCTGCTCTTTAATTTTCTGGGTCCATTCTCCTTTTTTTACACGAGGCCCATGCCTTCAGTTCTGATTTATCATGCACCTTTATTACTGTTCTATTTGTGTAGCCGTACAGGCTGTAATGGTAATGTGATAATGGCGCACAGTGCAGGTCCCCATTCCTGCCAGACACACAATGTAAGATATGACCTGATGGTTTAATGTCATCTGATACGGTTTGTAATTTACTTTACAGAGTAGTAATTGAGACGCCCAATAATTTCTATACAGTCATATATCTTCTTTTTTTAGACTGCTGAAAGTATGTTTTTGGGGGGTGATTTAGTTCTATATCTTGGTTCAGAATTGACTGTGTGTGTGCTTAGATTCTCTGGCTTGTATTGGGGCCTTGTGAGATCCCTATGTAAGGGTCAGACCAAAACAGCTACACTGTGTCTGGAATGCAAGTGGCAACCTGCCCAATCTATAACCAGCAGCCTTAAAATAGGAAGCCCTAATGATATGGTTTCAGACCTTGGAGTAGAAGGAGGTGTGTGTGCATGCATGTTTGGATGACTGCTGCGTGCATGTGTAATTTTATACTGGAAAATGACAGAAGAGTCTTTCACGTGAAGTTCCTCATACCATCCACTGACTATTGTTTCCAAGCTGAAACGCAATTCTATTGCACATTTTAGAGCTGGATGTATCATAATTGATAGACCTGTGGAAGAATCTCATTCGCAACTTTGTGTTTTGCATCCACTTCACTGTTTTCTTTTTTTTATTGTGGGGGTTGGTGGTGGTCAGGGTTATTTTAGCTTCTTTTAGGTTAAGTGCACACAAAGGGGCCAATTCATAAAGGTGCTTATGCCAGTAATCTGGCATAAACACCTTAATAATTTGCAATATTTTTCTACAACTCATTGTGCACAAAAATACTGCAACTTTCGGTGTTTGCCCAACGGTCTCGCTACGCCACTATGGATGCTGTATCGAAAGGCATGGTCACGCCTGCCTGTAAATTGATCATAAGTTACCCCATGGGGTAACTTTACTGCAGAAATGAATTCCTGGCCTTGGCTGGCGTTTATTTCCTGCACGTGGCAGGCTGGGCATCAGATGTGCCTGGTTCATTAAGCAGCGTCTGGCACTTTAAGACTCGGGTCATGGTGCTGCAGTAAGGCTGGTTTCACACTGGCGTTTGTGTCTGCATGCTTATGGCATGTAGACACAAACGCAGCCATACTGATGTGAACGCAGTGGAGAATCTCCGCATGCATTCACATTAGTATGCAGCCTGTCCAGCCAATCAGCTGTCTTGGCGGCGGCCGGGAGGCAGAGATCAGCGGTGGAGATCTCCTCCTCCTGGCCACAGCTGATCTCCCGCCGGTGTCGCCGCGGGAGATTTGAAGAAACAGCTGATCTGACAGCTGTTTAAATCTCCCGCGCCGACGCCGAATAGGTGATATCGGTGCAGGAGATAAGAAACAGCTGATCACTGCTTCAAATCTCCCACGCCGACACCGGCGGGAAGATCAGTGGCGGCTCTAGCTGATCTCCCGGTGGCCGCCTCTGATCAACGGGGGCCATCAGGAGAGATTTCAATGTGATCTGCAGCGTTCTCCTGCGCTGTCATGCGGAGGACACTGCAGACCCATTGACTTTAATGCATGATTTGTGCGCTTGCGGACGCTTGCAGATAATACAAGCGCCCACACAAAAAATGCAACAGGTTGTGTTCGGAGTGCGCTCGAAGGGTGCACAAATTATGCGCATCCGAACGCAAACGCAACCGAACACAGCCAAACGCAGGCGCATGCATTCCCATGTTAAACATAGGAACACAGTGCGCAAGCGTTTGTCTGTGTTCGGTGCGCTGCGTTTGCATACGCCAGTGTGAAACCACCCTAAGCGCATCATTAACACTTGCGTGTCATTATACCAGTCTTAACGAATCGTCCCAAGTGTCTTTTTTTTCAGACGAGAGAATCTGAGGATTTTTATTTTCCAACAGAAAGACTCTCCAGGAAGCACCAGCCTCTTTTCTTTTTTTCCCAAATGTCTGTTTTAGCCTTTTTTATTATTCTATTTCCTGAGAGTTTTCTTTTTTTTTTTCAGCCATCTTCTTTTTTTTTTTTTTTTTTTGCGTTTTTTATCTGGCTTTTTTTTTTCAAGCAAAAATGCTGTAATGCTCAGAAACAGCGACTTACAGAGTTCCCATTGCCTTATATTATAAAGTCTAAAATGTTTTCAGAGCAGAAAATGTCTGAAGCAGTCGGCCCACCAGGGCTGTGGAGCCGGTAATCCAAACCTCCGACTCCCTCATACAGGACTCATGCTTAAGTGATAAATTTATTTTCGCACAATGTAACATCAGGCTTTAATCATTATTGTGATTCAATAATCATTGTATCATGTAATATTGTATTGCAATACAATAATAATTATGAAACAACTTATTTAGATAAAACATAATAATTCATATATAATCAGCACATATTGCATTGAATTACTGTACCCAATTTATTATATATTTTAGAAATCTGAGACGGTCTATTTTATACCGGACTCCACAATCCTGCCTCTCGTTTATTTTAACAACTTGGCATGTTTGCCAACCTGAAGCAGTTGAGACGTTCATAAGACAGAACTTATGCCTATGTTTAAAAGCCAGGCTTTGCATATGTTCAATCTTCTGAGCATATAGGAAGCACTTTTTCAGATGTTTTTTTGGAGCAGAATCCTCTTGAAGAAGGTGATGTGCCCACATACCCTTGCAAGATACTGATGGAGTGCTGATGTAAAATGCAGCCGGGATGTGTAGAGGGTATTTGGAGCCATGTGTCCTTCCTTTCAGCCTCCATTGCACATTCAGGGAGCCAGCAGTGTCAGTGGTGAGAGTGTTTCTTCTAGCAGCTGAAGCCAGTGCAGCTGTTTGATGTCAGTTCACAGAGACAGGGGAGATGTCTCCCATTTCAGCTTGTGAGGGGGAAGAAAAAAAATAGGATACTCTGGTGAGACTGGAACTGAATAGCCAGTCGTCTATGCATTGGAGTTACTAAAGAAGCATCCTCCATTGCTTTTAAGCATTTGATTTCCTGTACGCTTAGGCGGCGAACATATTGTTAGGGAAATAACACCTTGGCCTCTGGAGCATTAGAAATGTAATACAAAAGAGCTAAATAGGCGCTAAATTGAGGAGCCTAGGGACTGTGTGTGTGTGCTATAAAGCTAATTAGATCATTAATTGAGTGGTAAACCCACAACAGAGCGCAGATGCTTGTCTCCCACTGGACAGACCATCAGACGGTACAAGAACATATACTCTAGTGCCCTGAGCTTCGCAAAACAATAATGTATGTTACAGGCACCTGCTTATGTTAGCATTGATGTGCCCTGGCATGGCGCCAATGTAGGGACATCAGAAGGCTAGAAAGGCAGGATCGGGGCAGGCACTGTAAAATTGTATCTGTTCCAGATAAGTGTGCATATATTATTACTGCCTTTCTTTATTGTTAGAATAGAAGACAAGTTATATTATATTGATGTAGAGCACAAGAAATGTAATTGTATTTCTCCTATATAGCACCTGTTCGATCCGATCCTAATATACTTGAAAACAATATAAGGCCCCTTTCACACTGGCGTTTTTGAAAAGGTGTGGCAGATTTACCACATCTGCCACCTAACGGCTGCACTTGCAGCAAGCCCCATGCAGTCAGGTGTGGCTTTGCCGGTTGAGGCACTTGCAGCCGCGAAAAAAAAACGCGGTCAGCAGCGTTTTTTCTCGTGGCCGCAACCGCGCTTGCCGCACCTGACCGCAAGCCCCATAGACAATGCATGGGGCTTGCCGCAAGTGTGCCACACGTGCGGCAGTTAGGCGGCAGATGCAGTAAATCTGCTGCACTGTTTGTTTTTTAGAACTTTACCAAAGCTAATTTCAAAGAAAGTATATTTGAAGTTCCTTTTTGTAGACCTAGGCCACGTGCACATGTTGCGTGTTTAGTGAGTTATTTACCTCAGTATTTGTTCCACTCCTGGCTTTGGCTTACAATCAGAGGAAAAGTTTAATAGAAACGCGTGCACCACATCTGTATTTTTCACCCATTTTGGTTTTGGCTACAAATACTGAGGTAAGTCACCAAATACTCCATGTGTGTGTGTGGCCATATATATAAAAGGCAGGGCCACAACCCCTAGATAGTCAAAGATGTTGGCGTCCTAAAGTTCTCTTATTTGTGGATGTAACAATACTATAATTAGGAGATAATGTATTTATACTGCAAAAGAGCAAAACCGTATGGAGGAAATGGCAGAATGTATAAATAACGATATACTGCACTTTTATGATCTGGTACTATGTAATGTAACTGAAGAATGGATTGTATGGCACTGGAAACTGCAGGTCTAAGATGCTGAAGCCTTGGCTGTCTCTAGGACTGGGTAGATTTGCAATGACCTGCCTTGTCCTTGAAGAGCCGCTTAAAGTCAATATGTAGGAGGCTAGTGGGGAATGTATGTCTTCCAGCTAAGCATCTCTGCGGTAGGGGGCAACTCCAGCTAGTTCTGGGTGATGGCTTTTCATGCTGACTTCTGAGTTTGAAGACACATCAACAGGTGTTAAGTGCTGGCCACAGAGGTTTTTATTACAAGCCTCTAGGTATGGCAGGGATTTGTTTTCCTTTTGTGGCACCCTTGTGAGAAAGGGAAGCTAACAAGTACAGTGCTCTTGGGTGAGGGGGATGGGGCACGTGATGACAGAGAAGAGGTAATGCAAAATTAGAAGTACCAAGCTCGGTGATAAAGTCCTTTCTGTTTTCTACACCTCCATTGGCTCTGCTGGATGGGATAATTTAAACCTTACAGATAGCTGAAAAGAAACAGCACAATGATTCATATCCAGGATGAGAAAATGGGATATGCTAGTATATAGCTCTCCTCAGGGAGTAAAAAACATAGATTAGTCAACTGCTGCAGATCCACCAGATCTCAGCCAAACAGTGCATAGGAGGGAATAAAGTCTTTTTTTCTGCACTGCTATAAAAGCATGATATCATGCAGTGTTGTAGAAACAGTGGTTTATTCGACCAACTCATTTCAAAGTCTGACTTCTTCCTTAGGATCTTAGCATCTGAAACGCGTTGATTGAATAAACCACTGTTTCTACAACACTGCATGATATCATCTTTTTATAACTCTGCAGAAAACACTTGATTCCCTCGTATAAACCTTAAGGCCCCGTTACAAGGCACGACATCGCTCAAAAGTGACGTGTTCACACCTCGCAAATGCAATTAGACAAAATCCTGACATTAAAGGCCTAGAGTGGAATTCTCACTCTTACAAGGCGGCGCTATTTGCGGATGACCTGCTCTTATGTGTCACCCAACCTAGGACTTCTTTTCCCTCGATAATGAAAGTATTCGATAAATTTGGTAAACTAAGCAACTTTAAGGTGAATATAGCTAAAACAGAGGCTATGGATGTTTCCCTCCCGGCGAATGAGAAGTCTCATTTGATGGAATATTTTCCATTCAGATGGAAGTCAGAGGCACTAAAATATTTGGGAGTCTTTGTCCCCAAAGACCCAAGTAGATGGTTCGACTTAAATTACCTCCCACTTCTACGGAAAACGACTAATGATTTGCAGAAATATGATAAAAGAAACATCTCATGGTTCGGTCGCATCAATGCGATAAAAATGGACATACTACCGAGATTTCTCTTTTTGTTCCAGACAATCCCGCTAGATATCCCATCTAGTTACTTTGATAGTTTAAACACTCTAATCACTAGGTTCGTCTGGGAGGACGTAGACCACGAATAGGAATTAAAAACCTATACAGACATAAACTCCAGGGGGGAGCTGGATTACCTAATTTTAAATGTTACCACAGGGCGACAGTTCTGGTGAGAATGTTTGACTGGCAGTTTCATCACACCACAAAACAATGGGTGACATTGGAACAGGGGGATTTAGATACCCCTCTTAGGTACTTACCCTGGTTACGACCCTCAGATAGACCCAAACTAGACTATGAAAATTATTCTATTATAACAACTTTAAGAATATGGGACCTTGAGGTCAGGAGGGGATTATTAACTAAAAAACTTGGGCCCCTGACACCACTATTCAAAAACCCACTGTTCCCCCGGCAATGCACAAGACGTCATTTTTAAAATGGAACTTGGAAGATGAGCCTAGAGTGTTCCAAATATCTGGAGGAGGAGGTTTGGTACCAGCTGGGATCTTGACGAGACCTGATATAGAAGGATCTTGGATGGAGCATGCCCAACTACAATCATTCATAGTTAAATTCAAACGAGAAGGGAACTTTTCTGCGGTGAGAACCCACTTTGAGAAAGTTTACACCCAGGAAAACTCCCCTACACATCTAGTCTCTTTCATTTACTCACAGTTAACCCATAAGGACCCAGACGATAGACCCAGATATTTTACTAGTTGGGAAACAGAGCTGGAGGGAGAGTTGATGGGAGAGGACTGGACTAAAGCATGCCTGTTCACCCATAAATTATCAATGGCATGCCTGGCACAGGAGAGGAACTTTAAAATTCTCTCAAGATGGTATCAATGTCCTGTGAACTTACACGCGGCCTTCCCATCAACCTCTGACAGCTGCTGGAGGTGTGGCTCCGCTAGAGGGTCAATGTTACACATATGGTGGGAATGCAACAAGATTAAACCATTTTGGGACTCTGTTTTCAAGTTCCACAAGGCTGTGAGCGGACACGACTTGGCTGTAACCCCAGAACTGGCTTTACTTTCTGTCCTCCCGGGATCTATCAAATCTCAGAAAGGGGATCTACTCCGATTCTTTCTGACAGCAGCCAGAACGGTCATTCCAAGGTATTGGAAAACATCTTACACACCAACGTTGACAGAGTGGTTGGAGGAAATGGGTAAAATCCACAGAATGGAGGAGCTGACGGCGGAAGTCACCGATGCCAGGGACAGATACCTAAAGATATGGAGCTCATGGGTTTTGTTTCTGGATACCCCCAACTGTAGAGAGTTGTTCCTCAATGAGATGATAGACTAGAATACTGAGTGACTAGAAGACCTTGAGATTTTGATAAGAGTTACGGGTGCTTAGGTATGGGGGAGCTTCTTCTTTTTCAGTTCATCCACCCCCAATTTATCGGCTCTCTTAAATACCTTCTCTCTTACACTATACTTATGACTCCCTTATATCTGCTCTTTTCTTAACTTTCTTAACTTTCTTTACTTCCTTCTCACTATATTCTTATAGAATAAGTCCAGCGAACAGAAAACCAACCATTTTGTAGATGAAAATCACAAAGCCAATAGGGGACAGTTACCCACACTCGGATTTCTCCAAATAGATTTATAACTTATAGTAACTGGCGAATTACGCCTTACGTAACTAAATATTTTCAGACGATTTAATGTTATATAGAGGACAACAACTTTTTCTCTTTCTTTTTTCCTTTTTTCTTTTTGTTCTTGTTTTATTGACTTTTTTCATTGCTAATTGTAATTGCTTTTTCTTGTATTACTGTTCTAATGAAGGATTCATACAGCCATGAACTTATGAGTTTTCTCTCTAGCCATACTAAGACAATGCTTGAGTTCGCCTGATGGTAACGTTCCATATTGTTTTGCTGTTTACAGGAGATACGTTGTCTCCTATGTATGTACTTTATTACCCTTGCCCCCTTCCTGTTTCAATAAAAACCGATTGAACATAAAAGTGACGTGTTCAACGATGTTGAAACAACATCATTAGTGCGTCATTGCGTGTAACCGAACTAGTCAACTACGATAATTAGTCAAGTTGGAGTTGACAGGTTTAAGAATATGTTCAAAAACCTGACGATGTCGTTCAAGCGATCTGCTAGCATTGTTCTGTGTGACACCGCACTAACGATGTCATGGACGACTTCGCCCATTCACAGCAATGAGCAGGGATCGTTCGCAGGGTTGGCGAACGATGCCTGCTCACAACATCGTTGGTGAGTTGTTCACGATATCTAGACGTGAACAACTCACCAACGATGTTGTGAGCAGGCATCTCACCAGCGATGTTGAAATGATGTAAAAAAAACGGCGCGCCCCCGAGATCGTTGCCGACATCGTTTCAACGTCATGCCGTGTAACAGGGCCTTTACAGATACACATCTATTTTTATGAGATTTACACTTTTATCAGTATATTATAAGCTTCAAGGCAGATTTCAGGCATTGTATACAAGCATAATATATAGGTAGTGTGATTTCTAGTGGATCAGGAATTTATCTTGGAGATTTCTAGGTCACTAGAGAAAAAGGGCAATAGAAATAGTCAAACTAAAATGAATTTGTTTTCCTTTGCACAGCCACAATAACCTGTAGATTGCAGGTCAAGTGTGATCCCATCTTGTGCAGATCTATGCATGAATAACATTTTAGCGATCCTGAACCTTTTTTTTTCTTCTCCCTAGGTGTGACATTTGCTGCATTTCATTTCGTACCCACCGTGGTCTGTTAAGACACAATGCTGCAATCCACAAGCTGCTCCCCAGAGACCAATCTGGAAAGCCATACATTCAAAACAACCCTTCTATCCCAGCTGGATTTAATGATTTGGGCTTTACTGACTTTTCTTGCAATAAGTTCCCTATCATTTCTCAGGTAAGGAATGCCTATTACTACTATAGAATCACATGCTTTCCCCAGTTATAGAAGAAACCTTTTTAAAGGGATTGTCTAGTAAAAAGTTATCTTCTTTCCCTATGATACGTGATGATCTGAGGATCAGTCAAAGTCTGTCCATTAAGACCCTTACTGTTCGGCAGAACAGGGAATTGTTATCCCCCATAAAGCTACATTCACACTGTGCGTTTTTGGTCTATTTTTGCTCATCAGTTTTTGTAGCCAAAACCAGGAGTGGAACAATTAGAGGAAAAGTATAATAGAAACATGGATACCATTTCTGTATTTTTCACCCTTTCCTGGTTTTGGCTACAAAAACTGATGAGCAAAAACAGACCAAAAAAACGCACAGTGTGAATGTAGCGTTACACTGTTAAAATGGAATGGAGAGTGTGCGTGCTTGACTGCATCTCCCTATGGGACTGCCAGTGTTGTGCTTGGCTTTTTCTGACAGCACCATAGAGAATGCAGAGGCGGTTAGAAGTCTCACCTGCTACTTCATTTTTCAACTACGGTAGGATAAATGTTCCCAGTGTGGAATAAAAATTCCTCAATCTGCCATTTGATGCCTCAAGGGCTACCAACAGTGCAGGTTTTCAGGATATCCTTAGTATTGCTAAGGGGTTGGAATCCTCACCTGTGCAATACTAAGGAAATCCTGAAAACCTGCACTGTTGGTGGCCTTTGAGGCCTGGAGTTGGAGACCTCTGATGTAGAGTATCACAATCGTTCGGCCAATGGCTATCTCCTGACATGCTAGGCCGAGCATTCCACTGTTATCTATGACCGAGCCTCTGCCAGACTCTTCTGGTGATGGTTTAGTTCTCCTCCGAATATAAGGATGTAGAGCATGATGTGATGTAGGAGCAGATAAACTGATTGCAGCATTGTGTCTCTTACTCGGCTACTTGCTGCAGTTTTCTATTCTGCAGATCTAGCAGTGCTCATAATGTTGACCTCTGTAAAACCCTGTCCATATCACTAATTGACAGCTTTCTATGTACTTTTCATTGGCATAGTGGTGGGGGCATGGTTATAAAATAGGAAGACTTCATGGCAGGAGACAACTGGTCCCCTAGTGATAACCTTGTGATAAAACACGGGATTTTATTGGAACTATAACAAACAGCCTAGTAGGTGACACATAACTGAAATCAGGGTGTCTGCCCCTACACTATGCTGCAATCAGATAAAATAGTTAAAAACTGGTGACAGATTTACGCTCACATAAGAAATACATGATTCCACAGACCTGTATTGACACTCAAAAAGTAAGCTTTTTAGTCAATAATGCAGTTCTAATTGGAAATTAATTTATTAATTAGTAATAAAATCCAAATTAATATATAGAATCTCAATATCTACCATAATATAGTAGAATGATTTCCAGATTTCTTTGGAATAGAATTGTTCTATCCAGAGTCCAAGGTAATTAATTGGTAGAACATTATGACAAAACTTAAGCTCTTGGACGGCGGGGGTATGGCGGGGCAGTCTTTCAGGGCATCTTGCACTAAGCTGCTATTTAAGAAAGAAGTACAAAAGGAAGATGGTCAGCTGTTTGTTTTGTGCAATAGGCTGGATGTAAAGTATCACAGCGAGACATGCAATGCTCTTTGGGTTTCTATAGCAGTAAAGGGCTTATCATTCTAATCCCCAGTTCACAAGGCTTTAAATGGCATGTGGAGGAAAAAAATAGTGGTCTGCCCTTAGACCCAGATAGATGTTAACCCATCCACATCCAGAATAGTAATTTCTATGCATATTAAGAAGCCATGACTTCTCAATAGATACTTTAACTTGGATTGGATCTCATTTCAATTTTCTTTTGTCCTTGTAGTCGCAGTTTAATGATTGATCAGTAAAATGTAAGGGTTTTGTTTAATACTGTAATGCTGTAGTGATTTACATATTTACACGCACAATATTTTATCTCTTACTCCCGATTAGGCTTGGTGTGAAACCAATTTAAGAAGATGCATTAGTGAAATGCATAGCTTCGTATGTGAAATCTGCAACAAAGCCTTCCCTATGCCATCAGCTCTCAAACTGCACTTGGAAACCCATAAGGAAGATCAGGTTAACAGTCTGCACAAAACCGCAAAATCGTCTGTGGAGGATCCAGAGCAGAAAATTTTCATGGCAGCCTTGGGCCTGCAGTACACCAAAGACATCAAGCCTGTCAGTCAGGAGAATAATTCATCAGAATGTTTCCAAGCCATACACATAGAGGCTATGAAGAGCAACCTACCTCATGAGCTTGGTTGCAGCACAACCATGCTAAAGTTGTCTCCTTTAGAAGCACCCCCTGTTGGTGGGCCATTCTCAGTTCTACCCTCCGCAAAAGAAAACATGAAAATACTCTCATTGCAGCCTTTCCAAAAAGGCTTTACTGTACAACCGGATAACAGCATTGTGGTAAAACCTTTCTCTGGAGAGTTGGCTGATATTCAGCAGATATTAAAGATGGCTTCTTCAGCACCATCTCAGATTAGTCTTCCACCATTTTCCAAAACATCTCCTGCCATGATTAAACATATGCCGCCATTGAAGCCAAAGCCACCAGTCACTCCTCGTACAATTGTTGCTGCTTCTACACCTCCAGCACTTGTAACAAATCAGCAGGCATCTCCAGGCTGCATCAGCCCTAGCCTTCCCCCCCACCAATAAGGATGATAAAGAACAGTGTGGAATCTGCCACAAGCGCCATATATTTACAATCCAGGTCTGGAGCCAACTGTAGCTCCTCTACTCAAAACTCCCAACTACCAATCTCAGAATTACTGAAACCGCGAGATCTGAAGACACAGCTAGAACAGGACAGTATTATAGAAGCCTTTATGCCGCTAGACCTGGAGGCAAAGATCAAACAAGAAGTAGCTGAAGGGGATTTGAAATCAATTATTTCTGGATCAAACGGCAAAAAAACAACCCAGTCTAAAAAAGTGTTTTATCCTTGCCACTTCTGTGATCAGGTGTTTACATTCTCTGGTGTATTACGGGCCCACATACGCACCCATTTGGGAATATCACCTTACCAGTGTAACATATGTGATTATATTGCAGCTGACAAAGCAGCACTAATACGGCACCTGCGAACACACAGTGGTGAAAGACCTTACATATGCAAAATATGCCAGTACCCTTTCACTGTTAAAGCCAACTGTGAGAGACACCTACGAAAGAAGCACCTAAAGGTCACCAGGAAGGATATAGAAAAGAACATTGACTATGTCTCCACAAATACATCTGAAATGGTAGATGCTCTCTGTTCTCCAGATACAGTTTGCAAATGCTGCGGCGAAGACTTAAAGAGTTATCGCGCTCTCATATACACATGAGGAGTCACAGCAACTTTCAGAAAAAGAAACTTTTTGAATGCAAAGAGTGTGGTACTGCTTTTTCTGCAAAGAGAAACTGCATTCACCACATACTCAAGCAACACCAGCATATTCAAGAAAAAGAAATAGAGAACCACATCTTGTGTGGTTCTTCTAGTCCAATACAAAATAGAACAGACACTCCACCCTTGGAGGATAGCGCTTACCTTGAGCGCAAACCTACCACATCTAACCTGGAACCACAAAATGGATTTCTTCATGGGAGTGTGTCTTCTTTGCCTCTAAAACTTGAACCTGCTACCAGCTTTCCTGTGGACCTTGATGAACCCTTAGACTTTTCTCAAAAGAACAAAAACCCAAGTATGTTTTCAGTGAAAGAAGAACCTGTCTTCACCTCGCCTGCCTTTTATGAGTCCTCCATGGAACCCATTGATCTCTCTATACCTAAACATGTTAAGCAAGACAAAGAAATCCTACCTATTCAACCAAACACTCAAGAGCAAATATGTGGCCACGTCGGTCAACTGTTTAGTTGTCAGCCATACCCACTACCCCTAAGTGCCAATGAGCTACTAGAAAAAGCTGCAGCTATCACACATTCCAAACAAGTGAAAAACCCTCTACACTTGACTGTTCCAATCATTTCTCCCACTGTTCTTGGAAACGCAACTCTACTTCGTCCTTTGAGGCCTAAACCACCTCTACTTTTGCCAAAGCCTACAGTCACTAAAGAACTGCCACCTCTGGCTTCTATTGCACAGATCATTTCTTCAGTATCCTCTGCTTCCTCTTTGCTCAAAACTGATATAACATCAACTTCCCAAGTTGCTTCTGCCAGCACTCCAACAACTGAGAAATCTGGTGCTTCCAAATCCAAAATGACCATCCAAAACAAAGAACCTGTTCTATCCGGTGATTCATCCCAGAATGTTTCAAGCTTGACAAGTCCATCAGACCTCTCTAGTCCTAGTACTTTAGTAACTGTAGCAAAGAAAAGGGGTAGAAAGAAGGGAACTAAAAATAAACCTAAGACCGCAATAGGTGTAGACCTTGAATCAAGTGGTGAATTTGCAAGTGTTGAGAAGATGTTGGCCACAACGGACACTAACAAGTTCAGTCCTTATCTCCAATCCACAGAACACCTAAAAGATGCTGTAGTCAAAAATGGTACTAGTGAAGATGAGCGAGATAGTGGTGAAGATAAGAAGGCAAAAAGAAATTCTTACTCTAATTCCTTGCAGAAGATTACCTGTCCTTACTGTCCCCGTGTTTTTCCCTGGGCAAGCTCCTTACAGAGACACATGTTGACTCACACAGGTAAGATGGTCTAGATGTTTTCATGCTTTTCTGCTGTTTCAGTTGTTAAAGGAGTTCTTAACCTCTAAGGTGTTTTCATCTAAATTCCTCCCATTTTGCTTTAAAAGCTGATGTTGTGTAAATAGTGGAGTTTGCAGGAGATTCCATCTTTAATCAGAAATGCAGGTAAAACCATGTAAATGTACACTTTGAATATTAATAAGATCCCACTCTATCAAACACAAGTTTTCCCAACCAGGTGAATACCTCAAGAAAGGAATGTTTTACCTTTATAGTTCCTGAATGGCCTCATATCTTTCTGTAGAATTGCATTGTACAATTTAAAGAGCCCTTTTACAGGATATTTATTAAATGTGTGCAGCTTCACTGATTCTGGAACAGGATTTCTTATTTTTTTTTATGTGCCTTTCCATTGTAAAGTTCTGCCCACAGTAATCTTGACACCAATGTTCCCTTCAACCAACTGGGTGTATACCACAGAACTCTGTGGGTTTGGCCATTTTTGATTGTTTGTCCAGCATCAAAGTGAAAGAACTAACTTCTGCAGAGAAGTTCTGTGGTATAAACCCATATGGGTAAAATGAACATTTGTACCTTCTATCTGGGGCATGACTTTAGAATGGAGGTGCAGGAGAAAAAGAAAACCTGTTCCAGAATCAGTGGAGTAGAATCAATTGGTAGAGGACCTGTTTAAAGGAGTTCTCTAATTTGGTTCATTCTGCTACAGAGCGGTCCCTTGTTCCCAAATTTTTTAGCTGGAAGCCCGACATCTCAGCTGATGAGATCAGGTGAGATGTCAGGGAAATGATGTGAGATCCATCAAACCCCGGTAACTGGCCTATGACGTCCTCCTACATCATGGGTCGGTAAGGGGTTAATCAGCTGATCGGGCAGGGCAGCAGCTCGATCAGCTGATGTGTCACATGACAGAATCAGCTGAGCGGTTTAAATCGCCCACCCGCCAATTGGTATTCGCGGGCGATTTAAACTGCTCAGCTGATTTTGTCAAGTGACACATCAGCTGATCGGGTTGCTGCCCCACCCAGTCAGCTGATTAAGGTCCTGTAGCCATCGGAGGTAGACGCGTCGCATCGCGGCACACTGCGGAGAGGTGAGCATTTTTTATTTTTAACACATTGCTTGCTTTAATTTCACTTTAGCAGTGTATGTAGATACACTGCTAAAGTGAAATTACAGGAACAGAACAGTTTTAGTGTACTGAGCATGCTCAGTACACTAAAACCGGATTTGGGAAACGATCCTGTTTGATCCGGCGCCCATAGACTCCCATGCTATGTGCGCCGGATCGCCCCGGATTTGTTTCTTTCTGGTTTGGTCCGTTTTTTTCACCTGAGCCCAAAATCGGAGCAGTCTCTGATTTTGAGGCCGGGAAAAAACAGGACAGAAACGAATCCGGGACTGAAATGACAGAATCGGATGGCCAATTATGGCCAATCCATCACCATAAGGATACATGGAAGGCAAAACAGGATTCTGTTCTGTCCTTTCCAAAACGGACAGAACAGGATCCCAAAAACGTGGTATGAAACTAGCCTTACTGGTGGGGGGAAACTCCTGACTATTCAAGAAATTTATCAGTAATCTCTAAATTGCTATTGCAAAACTATAACAATTTCTTCCAATAAAGTGCTTATTAAATTAGGAGCAGCTTGATGAATCTGTCGTCTAGTTCAGCACTTTGTGTCTGCAAGTAATACTGTGCAGGATTCAGATAGATTAATACAGTTTTGTTGCATAAATGTCTGCAACATAAGATCCATTCCATTCGTTGGCATGGGATTGTTTTGGTGGCAGGCACATGGACTTCTGCAAGTTCAATTGGGATAAAGGATACATTTCTGCCACAAGTCTGCTGTGTGTGAATTCATCCTAATTGTCTTGCATATTTGTGATTAAGAGACAGAAATCTGCTGACCGTGCGCATTGTCACTTGATACAAAGCTTTCCTTCCTCGCTGCTGACCGTGGAATGGCATGGATATTCATGTAATTAGGCATAGTGTGGTCACATGACAGCCTGGTAGTAAGGATTGGTCCATGCAATCTCCTAATGCAGATTTAGCTGTTAATTAGCAGCAAAACGAACAACTTGAAGCAGATTAAAGCAGAGTGGGTGCTCATAATGCAGCTTTTGTATCCAGCCTAGAGAGACTCTCTTGTTCTAAAGGATATTTCTGCCCTCCCCTCTCCCTCCTCTATTGCTTCAACCCACATCACTCCTGAGTCCCGTGCCCTGTGTTTTTACCCAATATTAGCCCATGCTGCTCTATTTCCAATCCTGCAAATACATTCTTTCTTTACAATGACCTAAAATGTAGCATTTGTGTACCTTTTATAGCAAGTGGGATAAATGTAATTTTTTTTCCTGCTTCAGGTCAGAAGCCCTACCCATGCGCACAGTGCGATGCCTTCTTTTCTACTAAATCGAACTGTGAGCGCCATCTTTTACGCAAACATGGAGTTGCCAACCTCTCCTTAAGAAGAAACGGTCTTATGGCCCAGTCTAAAGAAAGTGATGTTGGATCTCATGATAGCACAGGTAGCACATTTTAGCTTTATTCATTTTTTCTAATTAAATAGCTATGGGTCATTGTCTACATCTATGTCAGTGTCACATCTATAAATTATTAGCAGGCATGAGGTGGCCATACACATTGGATAGCTGTGGGCCGACAACTATCAAACCCAACAGACTCGAACATGTGAACGCCTGGCTTGGTCATGCGTTCATGTGCTTTGAGTGGAGAGGGGAGTAGCAGGTGCCAGACATCGGATCTGGCATTTAAATTCCAACTGCTCGATCCTTATCTACCTGACGTCATCTGTTGGGGAAGATTCCTGGGACCTCCATACACATTAGATTGCCCTAATCCCATTGATAACTTTGAATGTGTATGTCTTGTTAGTAGTGACTTTGCCCAATTAATGTATGTATGAAACAGTTCTGTATTGCTAGATAGTGACACTGTTAACTAGTCCATTGTGGAAAAAAGAACCTATATCTGCCATGTATAAGACTACAGTACAGTCTAGAAATGTATTTGACATATATTCGGTGCATTTCTCGGCACAAAATTAGTAGACATCAGAAGGCAGAATTTAGAAAGTGTTACTGAATGTACTGATATGATGTACCCAAGTTTGATATTATACTAAATAGAGTTTCTGCATGTAGATTATTTTCTAATGTTACATCGTTTTGGTTTTTTTATTTGTTCCTGTTAATACATTGACCTGTGGATGGAAAGGGATTGAGGGCTGTAGGGTCATTTGCTTCAAAGATTACTTCTGTTTTAGGCAGGGGTTGCATTGCAGTTTTGACTCGCGACCCTCTAAAAATTGCTCTGTTGCTTCTACATCACAGTGTGATGCATGCAAAAGGGGTGGCATTACAACCCACAAAGTAGTGCAACTGCAACAAGAAATTTTTTAAAAAAAATTGCATGCGATGTTGCAGCAGCAAAGATCATTATTGGTCACATGTTGTGTCTTATTGAGGGGTGGTAGTGATGGGCAATCTACTAAATTAATGTTAATGTGTTTTTATAGACAGTCAGTCTGATGCGGATTTGTCAGCTGCAGAAGTTGATGTTCTAGACCTGACTTCTGGAGAAAGAGTTAAAGTGGAGCAGGTTCCAATTTCGGCTACTGAGACTGGTATGCAAGATCGAGCAGGCAGAGAATCTCACTGTAGACCATGAAGAGTCCAAGCAGGATGGAGCAGAGCAGTTAGATGATGATGCTGTGAGCAACAAAAGCCTTGACCTTAATTTTGCAAGCAAGCTAATTGAATTCAAGCTGTCAGCCAGTGAGCAGACAACCAACAACTCTTGTGATGTTTGTGGCAAAAACTTTAAATTTGCCGCCACACTTGGCAGACACAAGAGAACACAGTCGTGTGCGAAGCAAGGGACAAGAGAAAAATGTTAAAAATGAACCTGAAGAGATATCGACACCTGTCTGCAATTCCACTCATGTTACTGCTGATGAAAAACCAAGTCCAGATGAAGAGTTCCCTGTTGATTTAAAAATCTCTAAATCTACTATGGCAGCCGAACCCTTGGGACAGATAAAGACTGAGAACGAGGGGAATTTTGAGGTGAAAGTGGAAATGTCATTGGATAAAAGTGATGAAGACAAGGACTCCAAGCCAGAGACAAAGGGGACAAAGGCAGACAAGCGAAAGAAGATCTGCACAGTCTGTAGTAAACGTTTCTGGTCCCTTCAGGATCTCACAAGACACATGAGATCTCACACAGGTAAATTTTTACTTCAGCGCCACAAAGATTTAGTCCACTGTTCAAGCCCTGTACCTAAATACACTGGCCAAGTTTTGTATCTAAATAGACTGGCCAAAATTTAAGGCCTCCCCATACACATTAGACTACAAACTCTGTACCTGAAGACAATGCAATTTGTATGATGTCACTGACGAACTGATGGTTGGGAGTAATGTCATGCATGACCGTTTTTTTTTAGACTGCCTGTTGTATTGTACTTCCGGAAATAAACCTCCGGCTAATATGTGCAGATTTCTCATTAAGAACGCAGGAGTCCTTAGCCGAGTAAGTGCTCCTGTTAATGGGAGAGTCTGCTGAGATAGTGATCAGTCGAGTGATCATCCAAAGCATCTTTTGGCTGAAAGCCATCTAATTGATAAGGCAAGCTTTATTGGCTTCTTTATCCGGAGGTTTCAAGGTTCCAAGCACCGTTACTCTGGATGTTTTGCATGAATTAAAGAGTTGGAGTAAGCCCTTTGCTGGATTAACTCCATTGGATAATACAGACAAATAGCCAGCAATGCAATTAGTTTCTTTTTAAAAAAATAACTTTTATTCCATAGGTAAAAAAAACAGGTTCAGACCTCCATAATCTCTATACAGATATAAATGACACCTTTTCCTGGTAATCCCAAAAGACTACGCATTTCAGCACTACATGTGCTTTCTTTCAAGGTCCATGATCTGTTACATCTATTAAAAAGAACCTAATTGCATTGCTGGAATACTTCCATTGGATAATATATACTGTACTTTTCGGATTATAAGACTCACTTTTGTTCCCCCAAATTTTGGGGGAAAGTGGGGGGGGGTGCATTTTATAATCTGAATGTATGGATTATATACTGCAGAGGAGGGTGGGGGCAGCTCTAGAGCGTGTCCTGAGGCTGGGGCAGGCTGAAGGAGGCAGCGGGAGGTCATATGCTCTTGCTCATATAAAATGCACTGCATCCTGCTAAAACCACGCCGAGGTGGTGGACTGGGGAGCCCATTTAACATTAAAAAAAATTTTTTTTTTCTCTTTTTCTTCACCAAGTTTGGGGGTGCATCTTATAATCAGGTGTGTTTTATAAAGCGAAAAATATGATTGATATATATATATAGATATATAAATCCAAGAAAGGGAAAGCAGCACTCCAAATAGTATCCACACTGCCTTTATTCGGCTTCAGGTGCATTGTGCGACTTTTCAGGCTAATGAGCCTTTCTTCTAGCTAGAAGAAAGGCTCATTAGCCTGAAACGTCGCACTATGCACCTGAAGGCCGAATAAAGGCAGTGTGGATACTACCGTGTTTCCCCGAAAGTAAGGCCCCCCCGATTGTAAGGCCGCCTAGGGGTAAAGGGGGGGCCTGCTAATTTAAGGCCTCCCCCGATTATAAGGCCTTACAACCGGGGGGGCCAATGTAAGGCCCCTAGCGGAGGGGGGGGGAGCGGGAGCGGGTCGCACGTCACGTGCGCCCGCTCATTACATATGCACTGTATCCCCCTGTCAATCAGCGACAGGGGGAGCAGTGCATTATACGGTATATATGGGCCCCCTATTGCTGGCACACTACCCCCCTGTTCTGAGGCCCTCACCGCTGCTGCTGCTGCAGACATCTTACCCTCCAGGGTCTTCTTGCAGCAGCCAGCGCGTCCGTCCTCTGTCCTCGGCTGTCTCCCGGATCATGTGACCGGCCGGTCGCAGTCGCGATGACGTCATGCGCTGCGACAGGTCACATGATCCGGGAGACAGCCGAGGACAGAGGACGGACGAGCTGGCTGCTGCAAGAAGACCCTGGAGGGTAAGATGTCTGCAGCAGCAGCAGCGGTGGAGGCCTCAGAGCAGGGGGGTAGTGTGCCAGCAGGAGGGGGCCCATATATACAGTATAATGCACTGCTCCCCCTGTCGCTGATTGACAGGGAGATGCAGTGCATATGTAATGAGCGGGCGCACGTGACGTGCGACCCGCTCCCGCAGTGCCCCCCCCCCCCCCCCCCCCCCCGAAAGTAAGACCAGGGGCCACTTTTGGCCCCCAAAAGAATGAATGTAAGACAGGATCTTACTTTCGGGGAAACACGGTATTTGGCGGGCTGCTTTCCGTTTCTTGCACATGTTTTGTTATACGCATTTATTTCCTTTGTGTGTAAATTGTTGGCATCCCCACCGTTAATATTTGGTTTCACACCTTTTGGAATAAATAGCTGCAATCAATCGCTTCCTAGAACTATCAACAGGCTTCTTAAACCTCTCAACTGGAAGTTTGGACCATTCTTCTTTTGCAAACTGCTCTAGATCTCCTATGTTTGAAGTGTGCCTTGTCTCAAGCTTTAAGATCTTTCCAAAGGTGTTAAATGGATTTAGATCCAGACTCATTCCGGCTGCTTCAAAACTCTCTGGCGCTTACTTTACTTCCATTTCTGGGTGCTTCTTGAAGTATGCGAGGGATCATTGTCTTGCTTGAAGACCCATGACCTAAGCATGCAAATCCAGCTTCCTGACAATTTACAACCCAAAGTCCTTTAGTAACCTTCAGATTTCATAATGTTTTGCAAAAAATCTGGAGAGAGGAAAGTAAGCGCAGATAGGGTCTTATCCTCACTCTATTTG
This sequence comes from Allobates femoralis, assembly GCA_033576535.1. Lineage (NCBI taxonomy): Eukaryota > Metazoa > Chordata > Amphibia > Anura > Aromobatidae > Allobates > Allobates femoralis. Next base: position 237,734,680 of record JARQOC010000005.1, on the reverse strand, counting down.
ACTGTACGTACTGTGTTCCTTTCTTTGTAGATCCCTTTCTGTTTTTGTAGATATGCTTTACCAAAAAAGCTCTATCTTGTTCTCATCTGTTCATAGAATGCTTTAACAGAAGAATTTTAGCTTAATCACGTATTTTGATAAAGTGCATTCTAGCTCTCTTATGCCTGTGTTAGAAGTAGGGTCCTCCTGGGTCTCTGTCATAGTGTTTCATTTCATCCATTTCATTCATTTGTAAATAGGTAGTTTGCACTGACAGTGATGCATCCTGAGCCTACAGCACAGCTTGAATTTCTTTGGAACTAGATAGTCTGGATAGTGGATAAGCAGCCCCTATCTTGCGTTGAATGAAGGAACATCAAGATCTCTGGAGATTGTTGATATTTTTCAACAATTTTTGCTCTCAAGTCCTCAGACTGTTACTCTTTCTTTTCTCCATGCTTAATGTGACGCACACACACACATAATGCAAAGATTGAGTCAACTTCCCTTTTTTTTTGTTCTGGCTTCAGGTGTGATTTTCATGTTGCCCGTATATACGTGTTACTTGCCACAGATGAGTTTGCATGAGCATCACATGCTTAAGACAAAGTTGTTTACCCACAATTTTAAATGGTACCAACAATTTGTATGGCCCATTTTTGGAATTATGCCCAATTTGCCCTTTTTCCCTCAATTTTTTTTTCTGTTGTTCCAATACACACAAAGGAAATAAACATGTATGACAAGACAATAGTAAATGCAATCATTTTCCAGGAGAAGTACGGTACTTCATTTTCTGGAACACTTTCAAGCGTGCCAATGCTTTCGGCCATGACTATATCTATGCATGTGTGTATATATGATTGTATGTATGTCCATATATATAATTTCTGTGGGCTTGTGCTAATAGATTCTTTTAACTCTTATACTTTTATTTGCTTATTTTTACTTTTAGGTGAGCGACCTTACAAATGCCAGACATGTGAACGGACTTTTACTCTGAAGCATAGTCTGGTTCGTCACCAGCGAATCCACCAGAAAATAAGAGATCATAAAAGCCAAGAGAAAGAAAGCGACAAGGAGGAACGGCTGCTTAGGGGTGACGAGGACAGCGATGCGGAGTCCATGCACAGCAGTACACACCACATATCTGAAAATGAATGCGATACACCAGTAGCTAACAGCCAGGCTGCGACTAGGAGCAAAAAAAGCCAGCTCTCCAATGTGGATGCAGAGGAATCATCTCAAAGCAATAAAGCTGCATCCGTAAAAGACGCCCTAAAAGAAATCAAAATAGAGGCAGACCCCTAAAATGTAGAGGGCAATAATAAGAAGCTGGAAAAGGCTACTATGAATCCTATAACCTCAGAGGGATCTCAGTCTATTGTAGGGCCTAAATGAGCCAATAATAGGAGGAGCCCTAAGATAGAATCATACTTACACTTGATCTATTCAGACAGATTTTCTACAGCAGATTATGGCAGGCCATACCATGTGCCATATCTTTTGTTTAAATACAGAAACGTTTTATGGATATTGAGTGCCTTACTACTTTATTATGTGTTTTGGTATTACACTTTTTCAATATTCAATTTTGTACGTAAAAGAGAATATATCTTTGGATTTTCAGAGAGGACGTTTCCAATTGATGCATTAAATATTTTTGTGTGTTCATCAATCACTGTCTTTCCAGAGGTGGACTTTTTAGGTTGTGGAGAAAGCAATAAGTTACTGCAGCCAATAACTGGAAGAAAGTCAGTGGACATGCAGAAAAGGTTTCCTAATCTTCAACATTTCTGAGCTTTGAATTTGCTGTGGACCATTGTGCAAAGTACAATTGCTGGATGAGTTTATTTCATAAAGCTTATGGCAGTCCCTTTAAGCCAGGAAAAACTTCACAACCTGATCCTGCACATAACATAACTGTATGGCGTTCTTATTGAGTAGTTGTTCTACCTCGGAGAACCACACACAGAGGATTCAGCAGAAACATCACCACTGATGGAACTATCTGCCCACCGATGTCTCAATTCTGTTTGCTTGAATTCAACCGCTTACTAGTCTCTGCATTTTGCAGCACTGTTTGGGCAATATTTGCCTTTATTTTTCTTTTGTTCAAAAATTACCACGTAACTTTTGAGTCCTGGTATTAATAAATCTGTACAAATATAAACTTTTTATTATTTCGGATGCTAGCCTTCGACAGTTCTTGCGTTGCACCATTCCAACCCTGTTCTCGGTGAAAACAGAGGCTTGTGCACAATAAGGTAAATGGAGACTCTCGTGTGTCCTGCGATTGAGGCTGGTGGAGGACAGAGGTGGACTGTGAAAAGAAGCAATTGAGTTTTGTCTTCCAATATAAGAGGCCTTACTTTTTCAGGTTTTCATCTTTTGTTTTTAGGCAGGGCTGTTCTACTGGAGAAAAGGAGGAGCTAGATTAGAATTTGTACTATGGCGCTTGAAGATGAGCCTGTTCAAGAATGGTATATGTATGTGCACATATATAAATACCTAGTATGCGTGCTGAGTATGCGTGTGAGTATATGTATATTTTGCATATATGTCTCCACACTTAGATACAAATACGAGTGATCAGTTAACTATATTAAATATTAATATATATATATATATATATAAAAGTTATACCCTACTGTAACTGTGCAATTTGCCCCCTCGGGTTATGTGACCTCTAGGACTTAAAACGGGAAAACCCTGTTCACCGTGTTTTTGTTATTGAAAACTATATGCCTCCCCTTTACACCGATAATACACGTGTATCGGTTACTTTTTAATTTATCTATGGCTCGGGCCAGTTTGGGTCATGGAAACTGGTATTACAAAGGTCCTGTTCTGGCTACTAGAACGTTGCGTGGTTGCTAGAGGTATTACATCTGCATTTCCACAAAGCAGTATTTGAGACTATAACCTCAACATTTCACAAATTATGATTTTTTTTTTTTATGCATGGGGAGTTTCTTAAACAGACACTGCAGCTATTGAAAATGTGATAGGCTTGTGGGGGAAGCGTCTTATTATAAGTCATCCGAAATCGGGAGTCTAAGCGGAGGTCAAGTCCGAGAGGGATTATCCAGTAATACACTGTCACAGTATCTGTGCAATGCCTGACAATCAACTAAATGACCAATATTACAGAGCAGCAGATAAAGCGATGCCTTTCTAAAAACAATAAGTTCTATTGAAATGTATATTTCTATATGAATGAGCAGATATATAGACACACGTGACTAGCTCTGGAGAATGGTAAATCACAACCAATGATTCCTTCTTATTTTTTACCAAGTGTTCTTATTAATCAGAATCAATTAAAGGACGAGTGTATATTTTAGTCTTTTAAGTTGTATGTCTCCAGACCATTGATGTTACATGTTTTACTGTAAAGTGATGTATCAAATCTTATCGGCCCATCAGAACAGCGGGACGTCTGTTAGCAATAATGAAAATGGAATGAAAGCTTTATTTAATGTATGTATACCCTGATAGATAAGGTCTTTATCATATGTTTTGTTCTAAATACAAATATATCATAAATTTAATATGAGTTGTTCCCAAACTATTGTGTCTTGGATATTAAACTGTGAAGTATATGCCATGATTGAACTCTGGGTGAATCGTAGATATTTAGTTTGCATGTTCAACTAATTTTTGTCCTTTTCCTTTAACTCTTTATTTCCTCTCAGGGCTTTGCAGATTGATTTCTATGAATTATTTTATTAAATTTTGTCATTTCCACGTTTCAGATTAAGTGCGCCGTATATTTAATGCCGATGTCCTGAAATCACTACAATAAGCACTTGACTGTGAATGCAATAGAAACCCGTCATATAGATAATGATCTTGCAATAACGGGTGGCTACAGAACAGTCACAGTTCCAGTATCCCAATGATTTCTCTTCCTGTCATCTGACAGTACGAACAACATTTGCAACTACATGCCAAGGGGTAGCTTTGGTGACAATGTCAAATTTCATATTTTTCTAAAGGGAACTTCAACTGCTGCTATGCATTGTGTACAAGACTGGTCTATGCCACATGAACAGAGAATCATTTTTTTGTTTTGGTACTTGTTTTCCTCCTTTTTATTCAGCTGTACAATACATCCAAATTCAGAATGAAATGCTGTTCTTTATGAAACAATCTAAGCAATAAAATATTATATTTAAAAATTAATGTTCTGGTAGGTTGCACTTTGTGAGTATATTTCTATAAGTCTTGACGCATAAACATTCAAGAAAATCGTGGCCAGACACACAGATGGCAACAACTAATAACTGGGTTAAAACTTTTCAAGTGATTCACATCACTTTAGTGTGTTTTTTGTTTTTTATTTCACTGCTGGAGTGGTGCTTTAACACTAGAAGTCCCAGAAATTTCGAGCTCCCCCCTGAAGTCCCGAGAGAGGGTCAAATGACCCTTAGTCCAAACTGACAACTCTGATGGCTCCAATTAGCATCCTTTCATTTGTAAATGTGGCCTAAAATCCTTCAGGTCATTCGACCCGTCTCTGGGTTTCCAAAGGTAGAAATATTAAATGACCCCTCTTTGGGACTTCTAGTGTTAAACCCAAGTGCCCGGACCCCAGTCTTAAACTCCTTTTCTGGTGGTTTAATCTTCTATCGCCTCTGTGATTTATGATCTGACGGCAAGTCCAGTGTTTGCTGGAGCGCACCTGAGGTCACAACTCAATGCACTTCTATGAGGGCCTCGCTCTAGCCTCATTCTGGCTCTGAGATTGCATTGGACATAAAGTCTGCCTTTCGGCCAGTGGAAAAGTAATGCATTGGTAAAAGGTGAAACTGCCAGAAGGTGAATATAAGAAATGGAGCAGGGAGTTAAATTTAAAACGCCACTCCAGCATGAAAATAAACAAAACAAGCACTAAAGTGATGCTTTAAAGGGACCTGTTATTTAAGAGGACCGCTGTCGTGTCTACAAGAGGAGTTAAGGTATGTGCACATTGTACCCTATGATGCTGGTGTACCTGTAGAGGAGTTTTACCAGAGAACGACACTTCAGGAAAATGCCAAACAATTTGTTTCTTGAAGCATCTTCTTTGTCATTTCTTCAATCATTTTCTCAATGGCTTCCCTTCAGCTCTTCACGCATTAAAAGCGTAAAGTGGTTAAAGGAAGCTCACAAAGGCTGAAATTGTTTTGCCATTCTAGTGCGTATTTTTTTCTCCAGGTACATTCCTTAATGGAATCACAAGAAAAATATGACGTGTGCACACACGCTTAGGCCATGGGTAGGGAACTCCAGGCCTCGAGAGCCGCACACAGTGCAGGTTTTCAGGATTTCTTTAGTATTTGACAGTTGGAATCATCACCTGTGCAGGAGATTAAATTACCAACTGTCAAACACTAAGGAAAACCTGGACTGTGTGCGGGCCTACTGTGCGTTTCTGTGCTGCATTTTCTGCACCAAAAACAAATGACCCACAGTTTTGTAATGAAAGTCAATGTGATTTTCCAAAAGCTGTGCCCACTATGTGCATTTTTCAGTGGTGCCCAAAACGCATGTGTCTTTAAAAGTCCCTGTCAATTATCTTGTGCTTTTTTTGGTTTTCCAGTTGCCAGCCATTCTAATGAGCTGAAAAACGCAGCACTAACAAAAACACACCAGAAATGCATGCATGCGTTTTTGAAATAACTGCAATTTTTAGGCTGAAAAAAAGCACAAACACAGCCCAAACAAATATGCACAGGGGCACTTAGCCCAAGTGCTATTTCTGGCCCTTATGTAACTTATATATGCATGGTCGGACTGGGTGTCTGGGGCCCACCAGGGAAATTGATTTCAGGGGCCCTGTATGGTCAGACACATCCATTACACAGTACACAGCAGGGACACATATATAAGTTTATCTCAGCCCAGGAACATTTTCTTTTAAACACATCCAATTGTGGAAATTATTATCATTACAGGGTCTACTTATTATTAAAGGGAACCAACCACCTCGGATGACCCTCATACACTGTTAATATGTGCCCCTGCAGCCTAGTAAACCATTTGCAGCACTGTTTTTGTGTGAAAAGTGGCTGCAGTAGAAGTGAGATAATGATTTTATAAACTTACATGCCTGCGTACTTGAGGGCGTCTCCCTGTGTGTGCTGGCACTTGTGAGCTGTGCTCGTCATGCCTGCTCTCCCCTCCCTTATGCACGCCCCCTCTCAGCCTGCTATACTGTGTGAGGCTGATTGCGTCATAAAGGGGCGGGCTAAATTGCGGCATCCCGGTAGCCCCACCCCCTTTATGACGCAATCAGCCTCACATCACTATAGCAGGCTGAGAGGGGGCGTGCATAAGGGAGGGGAGAGCAGGCATGACGAGCACAGCTCACAAGTGCCAGCACACACAGGGAGACGCCCTCAAGTACGCAGGCATGTAAGTTTATAAAATCATTATCTCACTTCTACTGCAGCCACTTTTCACACAAAAACAGTGCTGCAAATGGTTTACTAGGCTGCAGGGGCACATATTAACAGTGTATGAGGGTCATCCGAGGTGGTTGGTTCCCTTTAAGATGAACTTTAAATTAACCTTGTTCGTGGTAAAGGCCTTTAAAATGCAGTGGCTGGTAATGATGTAAGTATTGCGCATGCGTGAGGTGTACTTTACCGCAGCTCATCACATGAGCTGCCGTAAAGTATACCTCACGCATGCGCAATGCGCAGCTTGGGGTCTGTCGATACACCGAAAGGGTGTATCGACGTCAGCAGCGCCTGAAATGACGCGATTAGCGTCATATCGGCTGATCAGCCCATGGAGAGGGGCGAGGAGGATTCAAATAGTTCATCACCCCCATCGGGGCGTGAATACAAGCACTAAAGGCAGCGATAAGAAGTCACAGGGAACGCCCTGTGCGACTTCTCAGGAGACAAGATGCCGTAGTTGTAGAGGTATCAAAATCCCTTTTTGAAAGTTTCAAACTACACAATTTTTTCACACAGGGATAGGTAGAATAGCATAATGATGGTGCAGGGAAAGGTATTAATAGGATGGGGGTGATTTTTAGGGGTCAGGTTCCCTTTAAAGACTACAGCATCCACATGACTACATCACCAGAACCACCGTCAATACAATCACATATCATTAGAACCACTGTCAATACAATAATACCTCACCAGAACCACTGTTAGTATATCACCAGAACCATTGTCAATACAGTAATACATCACCAGAAACCCCATCAATACAATACATTACTATAACACCTGTCAGTACATAACCAGAACCATCAGCAATACAATAATACATAATCAGAACCACCGTCACTACATCACCAGAACAGTAAGTTCCCTATATAAATGTGCATGTAGATTAAATGTCCCATACTATTCATACTCCTTCCACATGTCCCATACTGTTCACCCCCGATGTGTCCCATGCAGCTCATCTTACATCCATATGTTGCATACAGCTCATCCTCACCCCCATTCCTATGAATCCCATGTTGCTTATCCTCCCCCAATATGTCTCATGCAGCTCATCCTTCCCCACCATCCCCCTTCCAGGTTCCACGCAGCCTCTACCCTCCTATGCACCACGCAGCCTCTCCCCTCCTATGCACCACGCGGCCTCTCCCCCATCCCTCATCCATGTAGCTTCTCCCCTCTCCCATGTTCCATGTAGCTTCTCCCCCACATTCCATGTAGCTTCTCCCCCATCCATGTACCTTCTCCCCATCCCCCCTCCATCCATGTACCTTCTCCCCCATCCATCCATTTTCTCCCCCTTTTTCCATGCCGGCCCCCATCCATCCATCCAGCTACTCCCCCCTTTCTATGCCGCCCCTATCCATTCATCCATCCCGTTCTCCCCCCTTTTCTATGCCGCCCCCCTATCCATCCATGACGTTCTCTCCCCTTTTCCATAATGCCCCCCACACATCCATCCCATTCTGCCCCCTCTTCCAGGCCACACCATCCATCTATCCATCCATATATCCCACTCTGTCCCCCCCAGGCTACTATCTTCGGCTGTAAAAGCGCCTTACCTGACTCCACGTTTCTGATCCCGCATCCCGGCAGCTTCTTCCTCTGCAGCGCTCGGTCTCTCGGTCACCGGCACCAGGAACCCGGCACCAGGCAGTTTCTTCCTCTGCAGCTCCCGGTCTCTGGCACCAGGCAGCTTCTTCCTCTGTGACTCTCGGTCTCCCGCTCGCCGGCACCAGGCAGCTTCTTCCCCTGCAGCTCCCAGTCTCCCACTCGCTTGCACCAGGAACCCGGCACCAGGCACCCGTCAGCCTGTTCCTCAGCAGCTCCTAGTCTCCGGCACCAGGCTATGGGGGCAAAAACACGCTGCTATGGGGGGAGTCACAGACATACTGCTACTGCTGGGGGTGGGGGAGCACAGACACACTGTTACTGTTGTGGGAGCACACATATTGCTGCTGCTAGGGGGGGCACACTTTATGCTGTTGCTGGTGGAGACATATTGCTGCTGGGGGCAGGGCCGGCTCCAGGTTTCTGCGGGCCCCGGGCGAAAGAGTCTCAGTGGACCCCTTTAGTACATACCGCCGCATCATGTATAATATATATATATATATATATATATATATATATATATATATATATATATATATATATATAATATAAATATTCCGCAACCTATATATATGTATATATAAATATATCCCTCGCAAATGTATTCCCTACCATGCTGTCTCTCCGATCCTGTGCATATCTCTCCCCTTGAGCGGTCTCTCCTCTCTATGTGCAGTCTCTCTCCCCTGTGCGCTGTCTCTCCATTGAGCCTGTCTCTTACCTGTGCTTGTTCCCCTCCCTGTGCACTGTGTCTCTCCCCTACACTTGTCTCCCCCTTTGCCTGTCTCTTTCCTGTGCGTTGTGTCCCCCCTGCGCACCTATCCCCCTGCGCGCCTGTCTTCCCCCTGTGCCTATCCCTTCCTCTGTACGCTGTGTCTCCTCCCTGTGCCTGTCTTCCCCGCTGGTGTAATTTGTCCCTGACAGGGCCCCGAGTGCTACCGCACCCTCGGGGGCCCTGCGCTGCCCCACACCTCACCCTCGGGGGCCCCTGAGTGCTGCCCCCACACCGGGGGGGCCCCTGAGTGCTGCCCCCACACCAGGAGGCCCCTGAGTGCATCCACTACACCAGGGGGCCCCTGAGCGCTTCCCCCCAACACCGGGGGGGCCCCTGAGCACTGCCCCCACACGAGGAGGCCCCTGAGTGCATCCACTACACCAGGGGGCCCCTGAGCGCTTCCCCCCCAACATCAGGGGGCCACTGAGCACTGCCCCCACACCAGGAGGCCCCTGAGTGCATCTACTACACCAGGGGGCCCCTGAGCACTTACCCCCAACACCGGGGGGGGGGCCCTGAGCACTGCCTCCACACCGGGGGGGGGGCCCTGAGCACTGCCTCCACACCGGGGGGGCCCCTGAGCACTACCCCCACACCGGGGGGGCCCCTGAGCACTACCCCCACACCGGGGGGGCCCCTGAGTGCATCCCCCACACCGGGGGGGCCCCTGAGTGCATCCCCCACACCGGGGGGGCCCCTGAGTGCATCCCCCACACCGGGGGGCCCCTGAGTGCATCCCCCACACCGGGGGGGCCTCTGAGTGCATCCCCCACACCGGGGGGGCCTCTGAGTGCATCCCCCACACTGGGGGGGCCCCTGAGTGCATCCCCCACACCAGGGGGGCCCTGAGCGCTTCCCCCAAAACCGGGGGGCCCCTGAGTGCTGCCCCCACACTGGGGGCCCCTGAGCACTGCACTTACACTGGGGGGGCCCTGTGCGCTGCACACACACCAGGGGGGCCCCTGAGTGCTGCTCCCACACTGGGGGCCCCTGAGCACTGCACTTACACTGGGGGGGCCCTGAGCACTGCACCCACACCAGGGGGGCCCTAAGCACTGCACCCACACCAGGGGGACCCTCAGGGTCCACTAAGAGCTGTCTCCCTTCTAACCTGAAGGCTGCAGCCAGTGATTTCTCAGACCTCTCCTTTCAGTGTGAGCTGCCTGCAGCTGCTCTATTTCCTGTGTGCAGAGATACAGGAAATAGACGGCTGCAGTTATATAAAGCTAAGGAGTGAGTCAGAGCAGCTCCTCAGCACAGTTCAGGCCCCAGATGATTGTTTAACAGGACAGGTGCAGATCAACTCAGGAGACAATGATAGTTTACTCACAGGAGTGTGGCGGCTGTGGAGTCTGTGTCCCCTGCAGAAAGACCTGTCTGCCCTCTCTTTCAAGCTGCAGTGTCTCAGCCTGTGCTCTTGCTGGCTGGCAATGTGCAGCCATGGCTGTGATCCTGCTTCTCAGTGTCACTGAAGGCTTCCCTCTCTGCTCCCTCCAAGAGGAGCAGGAACTGGAGGAAAAAGACGTCACATAGGAGGGGGGAGGAGATCACAATGCCCGCTCTACCCGGAGGAGATCCCTGCACAGCAGCACAGTCAGGGGGTAGTGAGAGGCGGGGCTAGATGGGCGGGGCCTCTACACCTGAGGGCCTCCCATCACTTTTACCTGGTTACCCGGCAGAGCAGTCCGAGGCTGTATATATGGCACTTTGTTCACCAGTTTTCTTCCTTGTGGGCTTTAATTTTAATTGGCAGTTTTTCTTGAGCCCACTGTGGCACCTAGCCTTTCTCTGTTGTCCTTCAACAGTAGCAGCTTGGAGGACATAATTCAGTAGTGTATTGTACTGATCATTGTAGCTCTGAATAGATCACTAGAGTGAGATCTAACATTTACTGGAGCCTTTAGCAGTACAATATTTTAAGTATTATATGTTTGTCTCCCTCTCTCCAGAAATTCTTTCCTCATCCTCCATTTTTAATAGACTTAAATAGGCAGTGTGTACAAGGAGCTCTCCATAACATGTCATGTTGTTGCTTAAGACAGATTTTTAGTAATAAATTATGGTCAAATGGTCAATGAATGATCAATTTCAAAGGTGAGGAGGGGGACTCCTGGTGTATGCACGATCAGAAGGGGTTGAATTCGAGAAAGTTAAATGAGAAGTTCAGGATGCTGGGGGTAAGTGGAGCAAGAAACATTTTTTTATTTTCACAAAATATGTTACAAAGCTTTTGTTTATTATAATTATGCACTATTGATTTATGGGAAGCTGTTTGAACTGATGGAGATTATAGAGTATTGTTGCTGCTCAATAAACCAGAAGCTCAACTCCTTTGGAGAAAATCGGCATGGCAAGAGATTCAGCAGATGAAATAAGTATTGAGCACATCACCAATTTTCTAAGTAAATATATTTCTAAATGTGCTATTGCCATGAATTTCTCACTAGATGTCATTAACAACCTTTCCAATCTATACTGGCAAAGAAATCAAACCATAGATGTCCATGAATCTAGTGATATGTAGTAATGAGAACTGACACAGGAAAAAAAGTATTAAACACCTGAAGAAAGAAATGTAAAAAGCAATGGAAAGTCATGACACTAGCTGAAATATATTAACAATTAGAATGCAATTCTGCCATTAATTTAGAAGATGTGGTGCTCAAATGATGGTCTATAAAAAGGCGTCCCGTTACCAAGGTGCTACACAACAAACATCTCATAAATAGTAAATCCAGTGAGCTGTCTCAAGATTTTCGCATCTTTATTGTTGCCAAACATACTGATGACATTATTTGCAAAAGAATTTCTAAACTGAAGGTTCCAGTCAGCACAGCCATGGCCATAATCCGGAAGGGGAGCTAACATTATTTCACCATAAACTCAGACAGAGTAGTGAAAAAATGATCAGCAGAGTTGTCAAAAGAGCCAAGGACTACCTCTGGAGAGCTACAGAAAGAACTGGAATAAAAGCAGGTAAAATTGTTTCAAAGGAAATAAGTAATGCAATCAACCTCCATGGTCTGTATACACACTCACCATTCAACCCTCCATTGCTGAACAAAAAGCATGTTCAAGCAAGTTTAAAGTTTGCCCAAGAACATTTAGACAAGCCTACAAGCCTGTGAAATACTAGGAGAATATAATAATTAGATCAAAATTGAACTCTTTAAATGCCATGATACACACTGTGTTTGGAGACCAAAAGGTACAGCATATCACCCCAAAAACACCTTACGAACAGTGAAGTTTGGCGGTGGGAACATCATAGTTTGGGGCTGTTCAACATAGGCTAGGGTTACATTTGCGGTTTTTTTTTTTGGTTTTTTTTTACATCCTGATCCGGTTTTAAGCATTAAAAATTCTCAAATCCGGATCCGCAGCCCATACGCTGCAATAGAAAAACCGGATTGCCCAAATGGCAATCCGGTTCCCGAATCTGGTTTTGCAGCATGCGGTAAAAATGATGCAGGCTGTGTCTATCGCAGCGGTTGCAAAACCGGATCTGGTTTTTTTAACACGGGCACCTATGGGAACCAGATCCGGTACCGTGGGCACCTATGGGAACTAGATCCGGTACCGCAAGGCACATAAATGTACCTTGCGGTACCGGATCCGGTTTTGAAAATTGCAAAAATCCTCATTCCAAAACCGGATGCATTAATGCATCCAGATCCGGAATGAGGATTGCATTTTCACACATTTTAAGAAGTATGAAGGCACAGTCCAAAACCGCATCCGGTAATGGATGCGGTTACTGGATTGTGCCTAAGTGTGACCCTAGCCATACATCACTGGCGAGCTTCATATATCAGTCATGTTTGAAAATGTTGGCAGCCTGGAATTTGTTTCAGAAAAGGAAGTATTTCTCCTAGAAAGTTATTGCAGTGTATATGTTTTTGTTTTACATATGATTATTTCATTTGTGTGTATTGGAACAACACAAAAAAACACAAAGGAAACAGGCACATTTCACATAATTTCACACTAAATCCCAAAAATGGGACGGGCAAAATTTTTATCCATGGCAAGCAACAGGTGTGGCCAATATGAAACACCTGAAACCAGATACAAAGGAGAGAAGTTGACTCGATCTTTACATTTTGTCTGTATGTCCCACACTAAGCATTGAAAACAGAAAGGAGTGTGTAAATACTTGAGAACTAAACTTGTTGAAAAGTTTGCAACATAAAGAGTTTACAATCCATTGCACAGTAGCAAATCCCATTGGATGTAGATGGCAGAGAAAATTTGATGAAAGGTTGCAGCGCAGGATAGTCTAGAATAGATAGTGGATAAGCAGCTGCAATCAAGTTCGAAAGAAATCAAGCTGTGCTGCACACTCAGTTTGCGCCCTGTGCACCCTATCAGTTGACGTTTGAATAAAATGAAACTCTATGGCAGGAGACCAAGGAGGACTCCAGTACTGACACACAGACATAAAATAGCAAGACTGCAATTTGCCAAAATGTACGTAAGCCAAAATCTTTCTGGGAAAGCATCTTGTGGATAGAGGAAACAAAGATAAAGCTTTTTGGTAAAGCACATCATTCTACTGTTTTTTGAGAATGTAAGGAGGCCTACAAAGAACAGAACACAGTACCTAAAGTCAAATATGTTGGAGGCTTAAAAATGTTTTGGGCTGGTATTAAAAGTTCTGGCACTGCATGCCATGACTGTGTGCAAAGCAGCATGAAATCTGAAGATTACCAAAGAATTTTGGCTTGCAATGAAGTGTCTAGTGTCAAAAAGGTTCCCTAAGGAAGGTGCCAGGAAGGCACCGAAATGTGTAGGATTCAATAAAGGAACTTTGCTTGAACATCACTGACCTGTGTGTTCTCTGGAGCAAGTGGATTTCGGCAGCGCTGACGATTATACACCTCTATTTTTCCCCTATCTTCCTAGTGTCAAAAAGCTGACATTTGTCCTAGGTCATGGGTCTTCCAACAAGACAATAACCCAAAACACACTTGAAGAAGCACCCAGAAATGGATGGAACAAAGTCCTGAAAATTCTCATGTGGCCAGCATTGAGTAGTAATCTAAATCCTATTGAACACCTGTGGAGAGATCTTAAAATTGCTGTTGGGAGAAGACACCCTTCAAATATGAGAAACCTGGAGCAGTTTACAAAAGAGTGGTCAAAAAGTACCGAGGTGTAGGAAGCTTGATGATAGTTATAGGAAGCAATTTGACTGCAGTTATTTATTCCAAAGGGTGAACAACCAAATATTCAGTTGAGGGTGCCAACAAATTTTTCTGGCCCATTTTGGGGGTTCTGTGTGAAATTATGATCAAATTGCCTTTTTTTCTGTTTTTTTCAATACGCATAAAGGAAATAAATGTGAGAGAAATACTTCATTTTCTGGAACAATTTTCAGGGTACTAACAGTCGGCCATGACTAGAAGGAAGGATGAATGAAGTGACAATTTGCATATTTCCCAGAGTAGAATTGCGGCCATAAGTTTCCTTATCAGTCTCCTTATGTCGGCAGGCAGATTCCTCTCCATAAGGAGAATAGCTAGTCCTCCAGACCTTGTCTTAGCCTCTCATACAGCCAGATCAGAATTCTCACACACTGCACTGATGAGGGGCAATCACTCCAAAACGCAGCGTCTGCAGTTTGGAGTTCTGATCTGACACAAATCCCAAGTCATATTAAAAGGCTTGTTAAAGAGTCGATTACGACTTTGAGGATTGTACCTTTATTGGGTGACACTAGAGTTCATCCACTTCCTTACTGAAGTGACAATTTGCATATTTCCCAGGGGAGAATTGCGGCTATAATCTCCCTATCAGTCTCCTTATGTTGGCAGGCACATTCCTCTCCATAAGGGGAATAGCTAGAACCTCAGATTCTCCAAAATATTATTCAACTACATAAATAGTAAGAAACTAAAAAAATGATTGTGTTGGCCCTCTTAAACATAGTCTGGGTGAAATGGTGGATGAGGAAAAAGCCAATATGTTAAATTACTTTTTTCAACAGTACTTACACAAGAAAATGCCATGACAGACAACATGATCAGTGATAACAAAAATTCTCCTTTAAATGTCACCTGCTTAATCCAACACGAAGTACGGCACCGTATAAAAATAATTAAAATTGACAAATTCCTGGGCCTTGATGGGCTACACCCCAGAGTACTGCAGGAATTAAGTACCATCATAGATAGACCATTATTTATTACTACTTAAAGATTCAATAATAACATGGTCTGTACAACAGGACTGGCATATAGCAAATGTGGTGCCAATATTCAAAAAGAGGACAAAAACTGAACTTGGAAATTATAGGCCAGTAAGCTTACCCTCTACTGTGGGTAAAATCCTAGAGGGTTTTCTAAGAGACCCAATGGCAACATGAGAACCGTTCCTGTCGAACTAATCTGATAAGCTTCTATGAAGAGGTTAGTTCTGGACTAGACCAAAAAAATGAATTATATGGACTTTTCAAAAGCTTTTGATACGGTGCCACACAAAGGATGATACATAAAATGAGAGCAATGGGGATAGGGAAAATATGTGTAAGTGGGTTAAGAACTGGCTTAGTGATAGGAAACAAAGGGTGGTTATTAATGGATCACACTCAGAATGGGTCACAGTTAACAGTGGGGTACCACTGGGGTCAGTATTGGGTCCGATTCTTTTTAACATATTTATTAATAACCTTGTAGGGGGCATACAGAGTAGAATCTCAATATTTGCAGATGATACTAAACGCTGCAGGGTAATCAATACAGAAAGGATAATTTTATATTACAGGAGGATTTATGTAAGCTAGAAGATTGGGCTGATAAATGGCAAATGAGCTTTAATGGGGATAAATGTAAAGTCATGCATTTGGGCAGAGGAAATAAAATGTATAATTATGTGCTTAATTGTAAAGCACTGGGCAAAACTATCAATAAAAAAGGCTGGGTGTATGGGTAGATGATAAACTCACATTTAGTGCCCAGTGTCAGGCAGCTGCTGCAAAGGCAAATAAAATAATGGGATGCATTACAAGAGGCATAGATGCTCATGAGGAGAACATATTTTACCTCTGTATAAGTCACAAGTGCAACCACACTTAGACTGTGTAAAAGTCTGGTCTTCGGTGTATAAGAAAGCCATAGCTGAAATAGAGCGGGTGCAGAGAAGAGCGACCAAGGTTATTAGAGGACTGAGGGGTCTGCAATAGCAAGACAGGTTATTAAACTTGGGGTTATTTAGTTTGGAAAAACGAAGGCTTAGGGTGATCTTATAATAATGTATAAATATGAGAGGACAGTATAGAGACCATATTAATGATCTTTTTACTCTTAGGCCTGAGACGGGGACAAGGCGGCATCCTCTACGTCTGGAGGAAAGAAGGTTTAATCATAATCACAGACATGGATTCTTTACTGTAAGAGCAGTGAGACTATGGAACTCTCTGCCACATGCTGTTGTAATGAATGAGTCAGTACTAACATTTAAGAAGGGCCTGATTGCCTTTCTTGAAAAGTATAATATTACCGGTTTCTTTATACTAGATTCTTGATAGGGCATTGATCCAGGGAACTAGTCTGATTGCTGTATGTGAAGTCAGGATGGAATTCTTTTCCCCCAATGGGGAGCTTAGTGTTGCCACATGGGTTTTTTTTTTGCCTTCCTCTGGATCAACATGTTAGGCTATGGGTTGAACTAGATGGACTTAAAGTCTTCCTTTAACCTTAAAAACTATGTTACTATGTCTAGCCTCTCATATAGCCAGATCAGAATTCCCACATACTGCACTGATGAGGGGTAATCACTCTGAAACGCAGCGTCTGCAGTTTGGGGTTCTGATCTGGCACAAATCCGAAGTCATGTTAAAAGGCTTGTTAAAGAGTCGATTATGACTTGAGGAGTTCCACTTTCATTGGGTAGCACTGGAGTTTGTCCACTTCCTCATTGAAGTGACAATTTAAATATACCAAGACATTCTTATAAAAATCTGCTGCCAGGATGATAAAGATGAATTGAGGGTGGACATTGCCAAACACACAGCCAATGAAACTCAATTGGTTTCACAGAAAGAAAATAAAGCTGCTATAATAGCCCAGTCAATCACCTGAGCTGAAGGAAATAAAGCTCAGAGTTCAAAGAAGGAGCCCACTGGACCTTCAGGATTTGAAGACTGTGTGGAAGAATAGGCCTAAATCACACCTGAGCATTGCATGTGACTAGTTTCTCCACACAAGAGATGTATTGAAGCTGTCATCACCATCAAAGGCTTTTGTAGGAAGCATTAAATACATTTCAGTAAGCATGTTCAATACTTTTTCCCTATGTCATTTCTCATTCTTCCACATCCCTACATTTATGGACCGCTACGGTTTAATTTCCTCTCTTGTGTTGATTGGATGAGTTGTTACTGACATCTAATGAGAAATTCATGACAATAACACCTTTAGAAGTAAATTTCCTTTGAAAATTGGTGACGTGTTTAATACTTATTTCACCTGCTGTAGTAGTCTGCATACATGGTTCATGAAATTGGTCTGTAGTTTGATGATAAATTGCTACATGGGAGCTCTACAGTTCTCATGTTACACATTTTCTTAGTCTTTTGAATATGTTTTTTTAAACGGCACCTAATAGATCTGTAAAGCAATAAAAATAAATGTCAATGTAATCATCTGTTTAAAGCATAGGTATGCAAATGAAAAAATCTAATCTCACTGTTAAATGTTAAATGAACTGCAGCCATAATTTTTAACCTAACCAAGTCTAGCCTAGAAGCAGTGTAATGTCTATTCTTGTGTTGGCTTCTGTAAATGAGTCTTTATTTTCTTAATAATTCACTAACTGGTCAAGTTGGAGTTGTTAAGATGTATGCGCTGTCTCACACTAGCTTTCCACTGAACAGGGTGGGAAACTTCAGCTGGATCCCCCTCCTCCTTGTCTTCCATTTACTGTTTTACAATAACCTGACATTTTTCAGGGGCATAAGTGGTTTGTAAAAATTCTGCCAGATGTGAATAGTCATAATAGATCTCAGGACAGATCCATATTTAGTGTCAATGACAAGCTTTTCAAGATCTTTCAGGGCGGTATTTGGCATAAAAAAATAACAAGTTTGTTGACGATCAGCACTACGCTTAGATCAGAATAAATGAGTATAATATTAGCAAGTCACTACATATATGAATCAATATGATATTTATGTAATAAAATCCTACACAATTGCAAAATATGAAAACTGCAAACACACAGTAACGAACACAAGCAACTTCCCCCTACCTGATAGTACTAATGGTGGGTTTACACGCAGCGATATCGGCGTCCAACTCCGACCCAACTCCGACAAAAAGTCACGTGGGTTGCGAGTTGGAGCCGATATCGGGTGCGCGTTGTACTGTTTTAGCATACAACGCGATGCTGGAACGATGCCAAAACGATATCGGAGTTGAATAGCAGAGCTATTCAACTTCCCGATATCGCAAGGCCGTTGTACCAGCATCGCTGCGTGTGACAGCCCAACTCCGATGCGTACTCGCACCTCACCCATTAACTCCCATGTTAAATGGTCGTTACTGGGTTGGTGGGCGTACACATCGGAGGGACGTTGTTTCCCGATATCGCAGCGTGTAAACCGGCGATGCGATATCGGGAAAAGTGCTCCCAAAATGCGCGCTCCCGCGGCGTTGTATGCGATATCGGGACGATATCGCTACGTGTAACCCCACCATAACTACTTCTGGTACTTAAGGATTTAACACAAACAGGTGTTCTGGTGCATTCTCTTCTTTGTCCGTGTTCTTGAGCTCCATTTGTGTCTTGAACGATTGTCTACTTCTTTAGCTATCTTTTGATAATTATTCCAGTCATTGACAATAATAATGCCTGGCCTGATTAACCATGTCACCATGTTCTGATGGATCTGTTTGTTTCCTTCCAAATATTTAAAATAGTAATATGCTATCATTGTATGCTGGCGTTTATGGCAGTACCCAAGCCATCACCATGTGCAAATTGGGGGCAAAAAAGGACTGGTTTTGCGACTGATGGCAATAAACTCTGTGTATTCTATAACAACTGCCAGGCAATTTTACCTCCCTCCTAGGATACACAGATGCATACCTGACTGCGGACATGGAACCCATACTCCTGATACAGTGACCAAATATCCATACACATAAAGTCCAATGGCTTCCAGTACCACCTATATGCTGATGACACTCAGATCTACCTCTCCGGTCCTGATGTAACCTTCCTGTGTCCAGAATCCCCGAGTGTCTATCAGCCATATCCTCCTTCTTCTCCTCTCACTCCCTAAAGCTCGATGTGGACAAATCAGAATTTATCTTTTCTCTATCTTCCTACCCAATCTCTATCTTCCCTACCCAATCTATCACAATAAATAGCATCACGCTCTCCCCCGTACCTGAAATTTACTGCCTTGGAGTAATCCTTGACTCTGCCCTGTCCTTTAAACCACACATCCATACTCGCGCAACCTCCTGTTGCCTTCAGCTCAAAAATATTTTCAGAATCCGTTCTTTCCTCATTTCAGTCTACTAAAATGCTTTTGCATACCCTCGTCTCCCACCTTGACGCTTGCAATATCGTTTTCTGTGGCCTACCTGATATCAGTCTCACACCTCTCCAGTCTGTTCTTAACTCTGCTGCCAGACTAATTCACCTCTCTCCTCGCCACACCTTTGCTTCTCCTCAGCAATTCCTTCATTGGTTCCCAATTCCCAGAGTCCAGTTCAAATGACTAATATTGACCTACAAAGCTGTCCATATCCTATCCCCTACCTATATATTCAAACTAATCTCCCGGTCACACTTCGCATGCTGCAAAGCCTCCTTGGGTGCCTGAGATGATCTCTGCAGGAGGATATGCGAGGTATGATGGGGTAACTGAGAGCTGAGATGGTGTCCCTGGGTGAACGTACCTCACGCATGGAAAAGATGGCGGAATATGCCTCTGCTCGCAATAATCTTGTGGACGATTTTATAGTGATGGACAGCACTATGGAACAACTCAACTTTAAGGTATGGGACTTGGAGGACAAAATGAGGAGGTGTAATATCAGAGTGATAGGCTTACCTGAAGTAGAAGCTGATATAGATCTGTCCACTCTAGTCAACCTGAGAGAATTTGCTCCTTTCTGTAGAATCCTAAAGGCCCTGTCACACATAACGAGATCGCTAATGAGATCGCTGTTGCGTCACAGATTTTGTGATGCAACAGCGATCGCGTTAGCGATCTCATTATGTGTGACACGCACCAACATCTGGACCCTGCTGTGAGATCGTTACACACTGCTCTGGATTATTTCTAAGTCGTTGCGCTCCCGCTGGGAGCGCTACATCGTTGTGTTTGACAGGGACAATAACCAATGATCTCAATGCTACGCTATGGAGTGACAATTCCCAACGACCTCGGTATAATTCTGGATCGCTAGTGGGTTGCTTTTCACGTTGCTGGTGAATACCTGTTTGACATCTTACCAGCGATGTGAAAAACGACGCACCAGCGATCTCTGCACATCATTATCGTTATCTGATCGCTGGTGGGTCGTTGTGTGTGACTGGGCCTTTGGAGAGAAAGGGATCCTTTACAGGTGGGGCTCCTGAGTCAGGGTGAGATTCCAGTACAAAGGTCCTAATCAATCCTTTCAATCCTTCAAGCTACTGAAAAAAGCTTTGAAATCGTGGAACATGCTGCCTGACTCAGGGGAGACCTCGCCTCGCTCTAGCTCAGCGCGAAGCAACACCAAGACCTTCCAGGAGTGGGAGAAAGTGGGCTGATAGTCATCTCCAGGTGATGGCCCCTCCTCATCTTGAGCTCAACGGAGCCCCTGGGCCGATTTTTTATTTTTTCTCTCCCTGAACATTTTTGTCGGCCATGGTTGGACTCTTACTAGTGACAGGAAGTTGCCCACGGGTCCCCATTTTTAGGTCACACTTCACCATCTGGACCCTATTCTCTGGCATGACTACTGTGCTTCAATGTTTGCCCTGAAACTGTCATTCCCATTTAAATACACTGTTATAATCAGCGCTGAAAAATATCACTAGAGGATGTCAATTCAATTCAGGTACACTGATTTTTACAGCAGTTATTCAATAGTTACTTATATTTATGCACAGTTATTTTAAATCTTCCTGAGAATACCTGAATGGATTTTTACGAAATCGTCATTCCCTTTTAGGTGTAGCGCTGAAAAGCATCACTATAAGCCTACAATTCAATTCAGATACATTGATATATCAAGACTCAAGGCCACTTCACACACACAGATATCTGAGTCCAATATCTGAACAGATCTCTGGTTGCAGTGAAATCATGGATACATTGCTCCATGTTGTACACAGCCACAAAATGGAACAATATGTCCATGATTTCACTGCAACCAGAGATCTGTTCAGATATTGGACTCAGATATCTGTGTGTGTGAAGTGGCCTTAAGACCTTGTGTCGAAACATGTCTGTGTAGCACACTGGTTGCAACCATGAGAAGCTGTTTATTAACACATAATAAAGCAAAGATTTGTAGTACATCAGCGCTGGATCATTCTACATTTTTTCCTATTTGACTACAACTGTCTGAAACCAGAACTGGATACCTGTGTATTTTGTCTCCTGCCGGACTGGTAGATTTACAACACCTCGGTGAGCTGCTATTTCCTCCTTCTACCTCTCTCCTTGTTATTTTCCCTTTAAGACAGCTAGTGCATTTCATCATTTGACTACACTGGTTAATTTCAGTACAATTTGCAAGGTGAGCTAGCTCCCTTACTGCTTCTGGGTCTCTGTGCCCTAAACATCTGTGCAATACATGGATACAGTTTTTATGCAGATCTTGTCTAGCACTGTATGCACTTACTTTGCATGTTAGCTGATAAAGTTAATTTTAGATTGTTTCCTTCTGCAAGAGTGTGACACTTGAGATGATGCAGCTATTTTCTTTAAAAGTAACTACATTCCCCTTTTGCATGAGTTTCTTTACTGACAAAAGATTTATTTCAAGGCTGGGATAAAGAGCATCCTTTACTGAGATCTTTCTGTTTTGTGATGAGGAAACTTGACAGTGAAAGTAGCCATTTACTACTCTTTCTGAAGTCCTATTGTAACCATTAGCTAAGATGACCTTTTCTGACTTCCTTTCATCACGGACAGTGAAGAAATCCTTGTTATTTGTCATACGGCTGCTTGCACTAGAATCTATACACCATATATACTTTGCAGATGGGCCTGTACTGGCATTAAATGCATCTTCAACACAAATGAGAATCTTTCTTTACAGCAGTTTTAGCCCTTTGATGACTTCTGCTTTTTATTCTTGCTTTCCAAATTCTGCAGTCTGCCTTAAGGTGGACGGGCTTTTTACAAACAAAATATTCTCAAGTTTTTCTTAGATTGCTCTTATATTTAGAGAAGTCCTGTGTCATTAATGCTGTTTCTTCTCTGGATTCAATACTGCTGGTTACAGTCTGTGTTTTTTCTCTTGAACTCATCTACAAGTTTGCCTTTAACATACACTAGTGTGAGTTCATCATCTGGCCATGCATCTAGTGCATTGACAAGTTTGTCATAACTTTCTGAAAGACTACTTAGTAGAAGTGCAGGAACATGCAAATCTCTATTTTTTTTCCAATACCCCTGAGGCGCTTCACAATCTCTAAGGTGTTTCTTATATAGTCTACATATTCTGTCCATCACTTAGTTTAGATTGATACAGCTTTTTCATGAGATAATGTTTATTGCTGAGATTTGATGTTTCATGCATTTTCTGCAACTCATCCCACATTTCCTTTGCACATTGGCATATATATACAATCTAATCATCATCTACACTGAGGGAGATAGTGCTTTGTGCTTTCTGATCCTTCTCTAGCCAATTATCAGGTAATAGATGAGGTACTAGTTTCTGAGTATATTTCCACATACCTTTTTAGGACTAGTAGTTCTGGTTAGTCAGGCTTTGCACTGTGAACTCGCTTCTAGTGGATATCTCTGTTACTCTGTGCTGCCTTTGCTTTGGTTAGTATTGCTCTTGTACTCTGGGGTTCTGTGTCACTCTGGGCCTACAACCTGTTGGCACTGGATTATTCACAAAACTCTCCAATCATGTGACACTAGAGCTGGTTTATTCAGCAACAATCAGGAACAAATATGATAAGCTTAATACATCAGCAATAAATCATTTGTGTGTCTCTGTTTTTGCAACTTCTGCAGCTAGCTGCATCCTCTCTCACACACAGACACAGGAAACTGAAAGCACAGTCACATGTTCTCCCTGTGACTTTCTGGAAGTTTTTCTTTCTTTGTACTAACTTTATAAACAGCATCCAAATCTAGCAACTAAACACTCACAGACAGGAATGGAGTTGTTGCACTAAACATATTCCAACAGGTGGTGTTGCCACCCTGTAACTACGATCGCTGTGATTGGCTGTTTAATTCTGAACAGCCAATGACAGTGATTCTAATGCTCCTGACAATGAAATTGCCTGGAACATTGTGATCCAGCTATGCTAGTTGCTGGAACAGAATCTATCATAGGCTGGAGCTAGCAGGCCCAAGTGCCACCCACCCTTAGCCCTGATTGGAGCAATCAGAATGTTACACACAACTGCTCCAATCACTGTGCAGAGGGGTGGTTTTACCTGGACATGACTGCTTCCTTCGGCCTCATTCCATCCGTGGCGAGCGGTCTCACACAGCCCGGAATGGTCTACGTGCCATTCCTGGCTGTTTAATCCCCTTAGGAGATTGAGAAAGAGATTTTGCTCCCTCTGTCCAAACTCCAATAAGTGCTCCTGCAATCTAATCGCGAGGGCTTGATCATTGCCATGGTGACTCAACGTAGCCATGATGAGATCGAGGTCACCTGACTACAACAAGCCTTAGGAATCATGGCTGCAACATGATTCCTGAACCTTGTGAAATGCATTTCTGACAGCTCCACTACCCTATAGTGATCGAGCATTATAATTCAGTGCAGATGCAATCAGACCTGTAAAAGGTGATGTCCCATAAAGGGATAAGCAAAAAAGTAAAAAAAAAAGTAAAAACATTTTGAAAAAAGCAGGAAATAGCAAAACAAATGTAACAACCCACTCTATGAAACACAGTAAAAAAATAAACATAGCAAAAATGATGTATTTTCATGATATACCTGTCAAAAAAAGTGGAGTAAAATGCGATCAAAAAGTAATATATAAATAAAAATGGTACTCCTGAAAACATCATCTTATCCCACAAAAAATAAGCCGCCAGACAGCTCTATCAGAGAAAAATTAAAACGCTATAGCTCTCAGAACACAGCTACACAAAACCTTTTTTTTCTATAAAGTAGTATTTATGGTGTAAAAGCAGCAAAACATAAATATAATCTTTATATATATATATATATATATATATATATATATATATATATAATGTGTATATAAATGGGTTATCCCTGTAATCATACTGACATGGATAATGATGTTCTTATCACTTTTACAACACACTTTAATGGCGTAAAAATTCCTGAATTGTTGTTTCTTGATTCTGCCTTACAAGAAGTGGAATAGAAAGTGATGAAAAATATCAAATGGAGCAACTTCCCCCCACCCTACAAACCCTGTTGTATGCCCAAACAGTGGCTTCTGCCACATACAGGTATCAGCAGAGTCAGGAGAAATTGCACAACAAATTTTGGTGTCCAATTTCTCCTGCTATCCTTATCTGGTGCTAAAATAACATTTTTGTGGGGAAAAATCTAATTTTTCCATTTTCACGCTTCTTTCTTGTAAAACTCTGTGAAGCACCTCTGGGTTAAAGGTGCTCAGAACTCATCTAGATAAATTCCTTGGGGGTTGTCTAGATTCCAGAATGGGGTCACCTATGAGGGAATCCCATTGTTTAGGTATATCAAGGGTTAACCAAATGCAGCATGACACCTGCAGACCATGCCATCAAAACCTGCACTCCAAAACATCACTCCTTCCCTTCTGAGCCCTGCCATATACCCAAACAATATTTTTCCACCATGTATCAGCGTACACAAGAGAAATTGTCAAATTTTGGGGTCCATATTCTCCTGTGGACCATGTGAAAATTAAAAAATGGTAACTAAAAGAACATTTTTGTGCAAAAAAATTACTTTTCCATTTTTACGTCTCAACGTTATAAAATTATGTGAAGCACCTAAGGGTTCAGACTGCTCACCACACATTTAGATAAAATCCTTTGGGGTCTAGTTTACCAAATGGGGTCTCTTGTGGTGGGTTTCCACTGTTTAGGCACATCACGAGCTCTCCAAATGTAACATGATATCAGCTAATTATTCAAGCTAATTTTCCATTCAAAAGGTTAAGTGACACTTTGTTCCTTTCGAACCCTGCAATGTGCCCAAACAATATTTTTCCACCACATATGTTGTATCAGCATATTCGGGAGAAATTGGACAACAAATTTTAGGGTCCATTTTATCCTGTTGTCCCGGGGAAAATGAAAAATTTGAGGCTAAACGTGCTTACCACACAGATCTAGATAAAATCCTTTGGATGTCTAGTTTCCAAAATGGGGTCACTTGTGGGGGGTTTCCACTGTTTGGAGAGCCCCTGATGTGCCTAAAGATGACATTGTGTCAGCTAATCATTCCAGATAATTTTCCGCTTGAAAAGTCAAATGGTCCTTTCCTTCCAAGCCCTGACGTGCGCCGAAAGAATGGTTTTCCGCCACATATGTGGTATAAGCGAACTTAGGACAAATTGCCCAACAATATTTGGGGTCCATTTAATACTGTTGCCCCTGTAAAAATGAAAAAAATTGAGACTAAAAGAACATTTTTGTGGAAAAAAATATTTTTCATTTTTATGGTTCAATGTTATAAAATTCTGTGAAGCACCTGGGGGTTCAAATTGCTCCCTAAACATCTGGATACATTCCTTGGGTGGTCGATATTCCAAAATCGGGTCACTTCTGGGGAGCTCCACTGTTTAAGCACATCTGGGGCTCTCCAAACATGACATGGTGTCAGCGAATGATTCCAGCTAATTTTCTATTCAAAAAGGTAAATGACGCTTCTTTCCTTATGAACCCTGCTGTGCGTACAAAAAGTGGTTTTAGACCACGTGTGGGGTATTGGCGTACTGTGAAAAATTGCACAAATCTTAGGGTCCAATTCATCCTGTTGTACCTGTGAAAATGAACAAATTAGAAAAAAAAGTATTATTTCATTGCTCAATAATGCCACTGGGGGTTCAAAGTGTTCACCAAATATCTAAATAAGTTGGAGGGGGCGTGTCCAGCAGCTAATGGCGCCGGACGCGTACTGAGGAGGCTCCGCCACACATATCCCAAAAACGGCATCTAACGGCTCGACCCGAGCTCCAACAAGCACCCACGGAGCCCATCTGCCAACACAGCACAGCCGGTCATGCCGAGAGCGAGTTCCAGAAGGAGAGAGACCGGGAATAAGCTCACCAACTTCTTCCAGCTTGAGGGGCAGAAATCATTCAAGATGGCGCCCGCCAGGGAAGACACAGCAGCCCCGGCCCGCAACTCGGCACACTCGCCCCGATCTCCCTGCCGCTCAGCGGAACAGCACGCAGTGAACAGAGATGACTCACCGATCACTAAGAGGTACATGAGAGACATGTTGGGAGCAATGCGGGACTCCATGCTAGGGGAACTGCGCAGTATGAGGGAGGAGATGAAGGCAGAAATGGCGGCCATAGGAGAGAGAACCTCCAAGGTGGAAGCTAAAATGGCCGACTATGCCTCGGCACATAACAACCTAGCAGACAGCTACGACATCCTGGATAGGGAAATTGGCTCCGTGCAGGCTAGACTGTGTCACCTGGAGGATGGTCTCCGTAAAAATAACATTAAACTGAGAGGGGTTGTGGAGGAGCAGGAAGCAGAGGATCTCCCGGGGATTGTAGCTGCATTTCTGACCGCAGCATTGCCGGACACCCCCCCGGAGATGATGGAAGTTCTGAAAGCTTATAGGCTCCCAAAACCGGCTAAGCTTCCTAAAGAAACCCCTAGAGACATACTGGTATCATTCCTGAGACCGGACTCGAGAGACACACTTCTCTATGCCATGAGAGCTAACCCCACCTTACCAAAGCCCTTTGACAAGGTGGCAACTTATCCGGACCTGTCGCCGGGAACGTTGGCCAGGAGACGTGAATTCTCCTCCAGCTGCCGTATACTACGCGAGAAGGGGATCCAATATGCATGGGGCTCGCCATCAGCTGTGAACTTTCGCTACAAGGGAACCAGGCACTCCTTTGCGTCCCCTACCCTGCTCAGAAAAGCTTTAAAATCATGGAAAATGGTGGCCCCTAGCCCTCAACCACACTCACCAAGAGCCCCGCATGAGGATCCCCAAGCCACACATCCCGGGGTCAAGATTGACTGCGACGCAACTTGGGATAACAAGTTTCTGGATCTTTGTGGCTTAGTCTCCACGTTTGGCTATTTGCCAGTTTAGTCCCACTGAACTTCCTTCGCGGGAGCCTCGGTGGCCCTCCTGGACGAGAGGATTTCTCCGGTTCCGGGGTCTACCCGGGCCTGTCCTGCTCTGGAAGAGACTCTAGTGGGACTTTTATTTCTACCCCCCACAAGCTCAGATATTCCAGTCTGACTTAATTGCGAGTTTACATTTGTGTTTTTTTACCCTGTAAATAACCTCCCCCCCCCCCCTAATCCCCCCCCCAACACCCTTTACCCCCCCCCCCCCACCCTACCCAGCTACTCTTTCTTTCCATATCTTTACTCCCCTTCTTTACAGTTCTCTCATCTTTTTCTTACTCCTCCAGGAGTTGTTTCTCGGCTGTCCCCCTGAGTGCCTACGCTTGTTTGTAGGGCCCTTACAAATTTTACTAATGTCCAAATTTGCATTGTCAAACTCACCTTCCATTCTACAGATAGCGTCCCTCAACGTAAGAGGATTGAACTCTCCAGTGAAACGCTCCTTTTTGTGGAGGGAGACCAAGAGACTCAAAGCAGACGTTCTCTGTATTCAGGAAACGCACCTACTGTCGGAGGACAACCACCGGGTAAGACACTCCTCCTACCCCCACATATATTTCGCTAATAACAAAACAAAGAAAGCAGGAGTCTGTGTGATGGTTAGCAGCAGAGTCCAGTTTCAGTTGAAATCCATGGAAGCAGACCCGTTGGGGAGATACCTCATTCTAAATTGCTACATAGCAGGGGAGCTGCTCACCATAGTGACGGTATACGCCCCGAACGCTGGCCAAATGAAATTCTTGAGGTCCTTCTTTAAAAAGGTGAGAGAATTCACAGCGGGATCTTTGGTAATATGTGGTGACTTTAACCATGTTTTGGAAGCTAGACTGGACTCTTCTGCGACCTCCACAAGGAGAGGAAGGGACTTGGCCGATGTGAGTAGAGAGTTCAAACTCCATGATGTATGGCGGTATTTACATGCGGAGGAGAGGGACTACACCTTCTTCTCCAGCTCCCACAAATCCTATTCTAGGATTGACTTCTTTCTAGTGGGAGACGACATTTTGCCCCGTTGTTCTGCAGCCTCCATAGGCCTGATCACGTGGTCGGATCATGCGCCTGTGACCCTGTCGATCAATCTGGGGCAAAAAAGCGGTACCCACCGCCGCTGGAGGATGAACGTTGGACTCCTCTCGGACCAACTCACTCTTGACTTCCTAGACACGAAACTGGAGGAATACTTCCTCATAAACGACAACAAGGAAGTGGCAGATGACACTCTCTGGCAATCCCATAAGGCAGTTTTCCGGGGCCTCCTTATTCAGAAAGCTTCCCAGCAGAAGAGGGTACGAGAGAAGTTGTGGAGGGAATGGACGGATCAAATACGGGACTTAGAGAAGGTTAACAAAACTAGCCCTTCCCATCTTCTGACCTCTCAAATACTAGAGTTACGCACAAAGCTTAGAGCCCAACTGCTCTTCTACCACGAACTTAGCTTGAGAAAAATAAACACTCAATACTACTCAGCAGGGGATAGAGCAGGTAAACTACTCGCTAAAAGACTGAAAAAACGGGTAACACGCTCCATGGTGACAACAATGTCTACGCCTGAGGGAAGACAGGTCAGAGACCCAACGGAGATAGTGGAAGTTGTGGCGGACTATTATTCCAGACTATATAACCTTGCCAACGATCCACAGACTCCACAGCCCTCACAGAACCTAATTCAAGACTATTTGTCGCGACTGGACCTCCCAACCCTACAGCCGGACACACTGACAGACCTGAATAAACCATTCACGCTTTCTGAGGTGAAAGCAACTATCCAGACACTCAAATCTAACTCAGCTCCAGGCCCAGATGGGTTTGCCAATGAATACTACAAGGTCTACTCGTCCCGACTGGCACCCTACCTCCTCCGACTTTTCCAGTTTTGGCAGGCAGAGGGATCCCTTCCAGCCGAAGCGCTGGAAGCCACGATCACCACTATTCATAAGCCGGGGAAACCTCCTGACATGCCGGGCAGCTATCGTCCCATCTCGTTACTCAATACAGATGTGAAGATATACGCTAGGCTGTTGGCCTCCCGTCTGGCGCGGGTGATCCCGCAACTGGTGGACTCGGACCAGGTGGGATTTGTGGCGGGACGTCAAGCGAGAGACGGGACCAGACGTGCATTGGACCTGATTGAGATAGCAGAGGGAAGGGGATCCCCCAGTGTGTTCCTGTCACTAGACGCCGAGAAGGCGTTCGACAGGGTACACTGGGGATATCTGAGAGAGGTACTAGGAAAGTTTGGATTCTCGGGCCCGTTTCTGAAGGCCATCCTGAGTTTGTATTCCAACCCCGGGGCCAGGGTGTCTATGTCGGGATACTCTTCACAACATTTTGCAATCACGAATGGGACGAGACAGGGATGTCCCTTGTCCCCCCTGATATTTGCCCTGGTCATGGAGCCTCTGGCCGCCTCGGTCAGGTCCAACCCACATATCACTGGTATTCAGGTCGGACCTAAACAACACACTATAGGATTATACGCAGATGACGTTATAGTGACATGCACGAACCCCGACGTCTCCCTCCAGGCCTCAATACAGGAACTTGAAACTTTCTCCAAAATTTCCTACTACAAGCTGAACATGGGAAAATCGATGGTTCTCCCGATTAATATATCGGGGTCGGAGCTAGAGACCCTCTCATCTCAATTTCCCTTTACATGGGCGCCAGAGGGCATACCCTATTTGGGAGTCGTGCTGTGCGCTTCACAAAAAATAGCACGTGTTAATATATTGAAACTGATGGACTCTCTGAGGGGCTCACTAGACTCTGGTCCCTGTCCTCCTTTAACCTGGATGGCTCGCATCCAGGCTTTCAGGATGATCTGGCTGCCAAAATTGCTGTACCTATTCCGATGCCTCCCACTGACCTACCCGACTACGCTAATCACACAGTTGCAGAGACAAATTAACAGTTTTGTCTGGGCGAAGGGCAGACCAAGGGTGAATAAACAGACGATGTACCTGAAACTCCGGGGCGGAGGCATGGGAGTGCCAGATGTGATGACGTACCTAAGAGCAACGATCCTAGAGGCGTCGAGAGAACTGTGGAGGGGACACTCGGACTTGGGCTGGGTCCAACTGGAGACGGAGCTAGCACCAGAGATCGCACCAAACAAGCTCCTGGCTGGGGTTGGATTGGGTCCTGTGAGTGTGGTCCACCCGCTGGCCACGATTCGATCAATGCAAAAAATCTGGGGGGGGGGTTCCTGCTTCCTGGACCAGACTGGCCCCGGAAAAGCTCCCCATGGAAGCTCTCAAGATCCATATACCAACGTTAAACCTGGCGACATGGCAAGGTCTGGGAGTCGATACCCTAGGGGCCTTGATGAGTGATGGTAAGCTACTCTCCTTCCGTGACTTTGCCGGAGGGAAGGGTGAGCTGCAAAATACCTTCCTCCAATACTCCCAGATATGCCATTTCCTTAGATCTTCAGGCTGCACACACGATCTGAGACAGCCTATTCCTTCTCCATTTCAACAACATATTCTCTCCGAAAGTACTGTCCACAAGGGCCTATCCTCTATTTATGAGGGTTTGTTGTCTCAAAACATACCTAACAAATTACATTACATGGAAATATGGGAGAGGGAATTGAACTTTTCTGCAGATGTAGATGACTGGGAGGGAGCAATCAGGAGTGTCACCCAATCCACAAGATGCATAAATCACCTGGAATCCCTCAAAAAAATACACTTAAGATGGTATACCCCCCCGTCCAGGCTGGCTAAATTTGGGACAGGTGGTTCACCCCTGTGCTGGAGACAATGTGGTCAGAAGGGGGATTTGCCCCACATGTGGTGGTACTGCCCTAAGATCTCCCAGTTTTGGACTCTGGTGGCCAGCCTGATGGGGTCGGTCACGGAGACGCTCATCCCCTTAACCCCACAACTTGCAGTACTACATATAGGAGCGGAGATCCTCCCTCCGATCCCCAGACATGTTACCTCATACATCTTAACCGCAGCCAGACTATGTGTGGCGGCTGTATGGAAGAGTACAGCGCCACCATCTCTGGGTGATGTCATCAACAAATTGAATCTAATTTTCTGCCATGAATATCATCTAGCGATGGACGCTCCAAGACGCAGATATATTGCTGAGGCTTGGCAGTTATGGGCGAATCACCCGGCTGCTATGAAACCTGTACTCTAGGTGTCATCCGGGGCGGCCGGGAGACAGCTCCTTACTTCCTTACTCTGCTATTTTGTTATTCCGTTATTTCATTCCCTCATAACTTTCCTCACAATTCATCTCATAATTTACTCCATACACTTTTTCATAACCAAAATATTGACTTCTTCTCCTCTCTTAATCTTCTCTCCATCACTCCTCCTATCACTTCCCTTCTTCCCCCCTCTTCCCATCTCAATCTACATAACTTCCCTTCCCTCCACTCTCACTTCTGAATCCCTGCTCTCTCCTCCCCCCAACCAACCCCCCCCCTCCCAGTTGGGTATTGCTCTTTCCCCTCCAGATTATACCTATGGGGTTGAGAGTTGCTACCACAAGTTTATCACTTTTAGGCCGGCCCCAACGCGGGGAGAATATCAGCCGAAAAACTGACCCCATGTCCTCTGTATCAGCTTCCAGACCAAAGAATACAACTGACCTTCAAAGTTGCAGCAACTATACGGCCCTGGACCCTCAGATTAAGTTTGAATTCCTAATGTACCACAAGGGTCGTAGCCCCTATTCAACCCAACCCCAATAGATTCCCTAAGCTCCTATCCTCGTCTCCACCCCCCACACCCATTTCGATATAAACTTCTTGGTGTTTTACTATGTCTAAAGCTTTGTTGTGCTTCAATATATGTGATTATTATCATTTCTTACATGTACATTTTACCTTATTTGTTCAATTTTCACCCAATAAAAATTTATTGAAGACTAAGACTAATATCTAAATAAGTTTCTTGAAGTGTCTAGTTTCCAAAATAGGGTTACTTGTGTTTTTTTTTTCACTATCTAGGCACACTAGGGGCTCTCCAAATGCGATATGTTGTCAGCTAATGATTCCAGCTAATTTTCTGATTGAAAAGTCAAATGACGCTCCTTCCTTTCCGAGCCATACTGTGCGCGCAAAGAGAGGTTTTTGACCACATATGGGGTATCGGCGTACTTGGGAGAAATTATACAATACATTTTAGGGTCCATTTTTTCATGTTACCCTTGTGAAAATGAAATCTTTGAGGTTAAAGTAACATTTTTGTTGGAAAAGGTAAACTTAATTTTTTCCTTCCACATTGCTTTAGTTCCTGTAAAGGACCTGAAGTCTTAATAAACTTATTGAATGTGGTTTTGAGTTGTTTGAGGGGTGCAGTTTTTAAACTGGTATCACTTTTGGGTGTTTTCTGTCATGTAGGCCTCTCAACATCACTTTAGATGTGATTCTGTCCCTAAAACAAATGACTTTGTAAATTTTTGGTAAAAAATTACAAATTGCTGATGAACTTTGAACCCTTCTAACTTACTAACAAAAAAAAAGTTTCCAAAATTGTATTGATGTAATGTAGATATGTGGGAAATTATTTATTAATTATTTTGTGTCACATACCGTAACTCTGGTTTAACGACACAAAAATTAAAAGTTTGAAAATTGCGAAATTTTTGCAAAATTTTAAATTTTTTTAAAAAATAAACAAAAAATATCATCCTAAATGTATTACTAGTATGAAGTTCAATATGTCATGAAAAACGTTCTCAGAATCACTGGGATCGTTGAAGTGTTCCAGAGTTATAACCTCATAAAGTGACAATGGTCAGAATTTTAAAAAATGGCCCGTTCAATTAGGGTCAAAACAGGCTGGGTGGTCATGATGTTGAACTTTATTTTGCAGTAACCTTGGGGGACTTGAATCTTGACTTCATCCGAATGTATACTATATATTGCAATAGTACATACAGATGGCACATTTTAATTGATATTGACAGGGGTATTTAAGGAGTTAGTAGCAGGTGAAGCTCCACATGCTGCTATTTGAGGCAGATGATGATGATGCCAGTTACAGGGGAAAGCAATATAAAAACGTATTTAAAAGATTAAAATGGCACCAAAGTCTTTTATGATCATATAGGGGACACAATGTGGTGTGAAGTAAATCTATAAATGTAAAAAAGCAGATAAATGTATGTGGTGCCCTACAGATATAGGCATCACAGATATCTGCAAATATCTGTAAACTCTGGTGGTGTGGGAAATCAACTCTTTAGCCATTTTAATACACACAGCTGTGATCAGTGCAAAGCTATTGTGAATTTTGTTGATTAGCAGCTTAAAAAGCAGCTTAAAAAGAGAACTACTGAGCTCAGAATGCGCAACAGTGCTCTTTTTGGATTCAGTGGTGCTGGAGAGAAAGGAGGGCAGCCAGAGCCTTTGCTGTAGTTGCTGTTAAGACACAGAAGGATCTGTGCAGCCGCATGAGACATAGTGTACTGTGCAGGGTTGGACTGGGGTGTCTGGGGCATGCCAGGGAAATTTGACTCCAGGGGCCTTCCCTTCAGCTATATGCAAATACCTGTTAGCCGTTACACCCACTATAGTGGGGCTCCTGCACATTACTGTGCGCTCACCATAACAGTGATGTACAATTACAGTAATTTGCATTAAAGGGATTCTATGGTGAAAAAAAAGATATCAGTGATCCACAGGTTCAATAGGTGATAACTGGTGTAATCCGACAAAGTTGAAACTGTGCTGTCAGAAGAATGTGGTACTTTTATCCCTATTATAAAATGCAGCGGCCAGTAATGATTTCTCACCGTGGCTCCATTCATCATCACTGGGGCTCCCAGAAGAAGCCAAACACAGTGACCACAGCCACTGAGGGAATGAACAGATCAGTGCTCGAGCTGTATATCAGCTCCGGTCTAATGGGGAGAAAACAAACCTAAGACTAAGGACCATGTTTAAAGACGATGATTTTAATATGTGCGTTTTAATATTTTATTCTAATAAAGTGAATCTTTAAGGATCTCAGGAATCGGTGCTGCATATTTTTCTATTTTTTTAACACATTATGGGGATTAAAGTTGCACATTCAGAAGTCGGACCCACACCAATTAATATCTGATCACTTATCCTTAAGCCACATACACACTGTGAGTATTTGGTGAGATTTTTACCTCAGTATTTGTAAGAGTAAAACCAGAAGCGGAACAATTAGAAGAAAAGTATAATAGAAACACATCACCACTTCTATATTCATCATCCACTCCTGGTTGTGTCTTACAAATACTAAGGTAAAAATCTCACCAAATACTCAACAAGTGCATGAGGCCTTAGAAGAGGTGATTACTTGCTTTCTCTGGGGAACCTGTGTAAGTGCATCCTTGCTGCAGTGTAATAGTCACAAAACAGAAAGAGTGTTAAACATCCAAGTATTTAATATCAAATTTCCCCTTATTGATATCAGAAAAAAAGACAAATGACCAACCACAATGCACTATACCAAGACCAATAATACCACATAGAACAGAGAAATACCACCACACTATGACCATAGGACATGTTACCACCACATACCGTAGTGCCCGAATAATGCCACATACAAAACACAAATACCACCCCACCATGACCTGAGCACATAATACTACCAAATAGTGATCAAATACTACCACGTACAAGGTATAAATATTGCCACACCATGACAAGACCACATATTACCACCACATAGTGACCAAATAATACCAAATACAAGGGACAAAGACCACCACTCCATGACCAGAGCACATAATGCCACTACATAGTGACCAATAATACTACAATAATGAAAATAAAAAAAAAGCTCTGTATATTGGGTGAGTGTACAGGTAATACAGTGGTTATCAGTGACATTATACACAGGAGCTCTGTATATAGTACAGGTTGTACAATGATCACTGGTGATATTATACAAGGGAGCTCTGTATATAGTGTCAGGGCACAAGTAATACAGTGATCACTGGTGACATTATACATCGGAGCTCTGTATATAGTGTCATTGTACAGGTAATATAGTAATCACCAGTGACATTATAAACAGGAGCTCTGTATATAGTGTCAGTGTACAGGTAATGCAGAGATCACCAGTGACATTATACACAGAAGCTCTATATATAGTGTCAGTGTACATGTAATATAGTGATCACCAGTAACATTATACACAGGAGCTCTGTATATAGTGTCATTGTACAGGTAATATAGTAATCACCAGTGACATTATACACAGGAGCTCTGTATATAATGTCAGTGTACAAGTAATGTAGAGATAACCAGTGACATTATACACAGGAGCTTTGTATATAGTGTATAATGTGCATGTATAGGTAATACACTTACCAGTGAGGTCTCTAGGTGAAGTCATCCATCTTCACTGTTCTTCTTTATGTGGTGCAGACCAATATCATGTTTTCTAGCCAGGACTAATCTCTGCAGAAAATAACACAGTTATCAATACTGATCACTTCCAGAGCACATTCCCCACTTTTTCCAATATTTCTACACTACATGAAATGACAAAAAAAAGCGACATAGTGCTGCTGCCCACAGTAACAAGACCTCCCTTTTGTTCCCCTCAAACAGTAGAAAACAGTATTCTCAAAGTAAATTGTTTTACAACAGTAATAATGTCCCCTTATTGGCCCCTACAGTAAATATGTTCCCACTTGCCACCATAAACCAATAATGTATATTCCTCATTCTGGCCCCCATATAGTAATAATGTCTCTGATCCTGGGCCCCTATGATCCTCCATTCTGGTACCCTGTGTTGCCCCATTCTACGTCCCCAGACTGACATGACAATTTTTCCAGTCATATAGATAGATTAGAACAAAGACACATCTGACTTCTCACATTTCCAGCCCCATCTATTCCCAAACTGGACAAAATCCTCATCCTACTGAGAATCACTGAGCTGCCTGCACGTGCACAGGACATCAGAGTCCTGGAGTCATTACGTCATTGCCCCGAGACTCTGACCTCCTATGCACGCGCAGGCAGCATCACTGTGCTGTGTGTGCATAGGAGGAGCAGTACAGCTTCAGCAGGGAGAGCATGTCTCCCTGCTTTACCGCTCATAGACTAATTATATCAGCACATAGTGCACACCGATATGATTATTACAGTAGCAGTAGCTCCGGGGTTAGTTGGGGACCCTT
Organism: Allobates femoralis; assembly: GCA_033576535.1. Classification (NCBI taxonomy): domain Eukaryota; kingdom Metazoa; phylum Chordata; class Amphibia; order Anura; family Aromobatidae; genus Allobates; species Allobates femoralis. The sequence goes on along the minus strand of JARQOC010000005.1, from coordinate 237,698,230 downwards.
GGGAGTCGGGCCCTCTCTGGGCAGCATGGAGGCGGGGTGAGGGAGGCAGGGACCTGGGGACCACCAGGGGATTACCCAGTGTACCCGTGGGCCCGTCCAGCCCTGGTCCTGTGCCAAGGGCAGACACAGACTGTAGTGGGCCCCTGTGCAAGAAATTTTTTGGGCCCCCCCTTCATAGTGCAACAAAGTTATGTTAATATATAGATTGTAATACTTATAAATGCTGCATATTTTAGTGCGGGAAAATCGGCATATTCTTTTGGGTGTGTCTTCCCACACTAAATGGGCTGTATATATAAATATTGCGGCTATGCAGGGTTGCATTTATTATCTGGAGGCTACTGCTGGATTCTATATATTATTTGGAGGCCAGTTGCAGCATCCAAATAATATATACAGGCCGGCACAGCCTCCAAATAACATATATACCCCAGCACAGCTTCCAATTAACATATATAGCCCAGCACAGCCTCCAAATGACATATGTAGCTCTGCTTTGTGATGTTGGTCTACTAGGCATTGCTCCCACCTAGCCAGAATCCTACTCCACACTGATGAGGGGCAACACCCCGAAACAGCTGTCTGTGGATGGATACCTGGCCTTGGTATTCCCTTGTCATATCTCTAATCTTGCAAAAGAGCTGGATATTGACTGAAAGGGCCACTTATTATGGTGGTTATGGTGTTCTCCGCAAGGAGCCACCCCTTGGCTGGGTCCTTCCCTGGATGGGTAACTGGCTAGTCCTGTGTTTGAGACTCATGACCGAGGCTCCACAGACTTTATTTGCATATTTATATTTCCCAGGGGGCAATGCACCTAGGAATTCACTGTGTTGTGCGCTTTAGCCAGCTGCCTGCAGTGTTTTCTTTGACTGGTCTCTCTGAGGTCAGTGAATGCTTTGTGATATGTAGCTCTGCAGACACTCCAGGTAATATATACAGCCCAGCACAGCCTCCAGGTAATATATACAGCACAGTATAGCTTCCGGGTAAAATATACAGCCCAGAACAGCCTCCAGGTAATATATATAGCCCAGCACAGCCTCCAGGTAATATACTGTGTTCCAAATTATTATGCAAATTGTTTTAAGTGTCATAGGGTTTTATTTTTATTTTTTTTTCAATGAAACCCATTGATGGTATTGTGTCTCAGGGTTCTTTGGATCATTGAAATCAATCTCAGATATCTGTGATAACACAGGCCTGTGATGAAAAAAATACAAGAGAAGTTTTCACTAATTTTTATGTAATTTGGTGTGCTGATTACGATTTTTTGTAAAACCAAGATCGATAGTTTTGTTAAAATCCTATTTAAAAAGGAATTCTGTCGAACAATTGTACATGTAATATCTGGCAACAGTGGTTTTTATCCATTTAAATTTATGTATAAATATACGGAGGCCCCCCTGCTGGCACACGGCCCCCCCCATTGGAATACAGAGACCCCCCTGCTGGTATACGGCCCCCCCATCAGTATACAGAGGACCCCTGCTGGCACACGGCCCCTGCCTCCGCATTGATCTCACCCTCCGATGTCCGCAGGCACCCGGGGTCCTCTGTCCACTCTCCTCGCTGTATGCCGGCGGGTTCTACATGTGACCTCCGGGCGCAGTGATGATGTCATCCCTGCTGCGCCGCTCTCAGCAAACCCGGCATACAGTGAGGAGAGTGGACTGAGGACCCCGGGTGCCTGCGGACATCCGAGGGTGAGATCAATGCGGAGGCAGGGGGCCTCTGTATACCGAAGGGGGGGCTGTGTGCCAGCAGGGGGGCTCTGAATACCGATGGGGGGCCGTGTGCCAGCAGGGGGGCCTCGGTATACCGATGGGGGGCCTTGTGCCAGCAGGGGGGCCTCTGTATATTTATACATAAATTTAAATGGATAAAAACCACTGTTGCCGGATATTACATGTACAATTGTTCGACAGAATTCCTTTTTAAATAGGATTTTAGCAAAAATATCGATCTTGGTTTTACAAAAAATCCTTACGTGATGGAAAAAAATTTTCGTAATCAGCACACCAAATTACATAAAAATCAGTGAAAACTTCTCTTGTGTTTTTCAAAAAATTCAATTCTACATGGTTGTGTAATTAGTTTGGCAGGTGAGCCCAATAAAAGGAAAACTGGGTGTTCCACAATATTTTCAAGTAACATGGGAAAGAAGAAGGATGTCTTTGCTGCCGAAAAGCAACAAATAGTGCAATGACTTGGACAAGGGATGAAAACATTTGATATTGCATGAAAACTTAAGCGTGATCATCGTATTGTGAAGAGATTTGTGGCTGATTCTGAGCACAGATGTGTTCGTGCAGATAAAGGCAGAATGAGGAAGGTTTCTGCCAGGCAAGTTCATCAAATTAAGAGAGCAGCTGCTAAAAAGGCCTTACAAACCAACAAACAGATATTTGAATCTGCTGGTGCCTCTGGAGTCCCTCGAACCTCAAGGTGTAGGATCCTTCTAAGGCTTGCTGTGGTGCATAAACCTATTATTCAGCCTCCCCTAAACAGTGCTCACAAGCAGAAACAGTTGCAGTGGGTCCAGATATACATGAAGACTAATTTTCAAACAGTCTTGTTTACTGATGAGTGCCGAGCAACCCTGGATGGTCCAGATGAATAGAGTAGTGGATGGTTGGTGGATGCCACCATGTCCCAACAAGGCTGCGACGTCAGCAAGGAGGCGGAGGAGTCATGTTTTGAGCTGGAATAATTGGGAAACAGCTGGTAGGCCCCTTTAAGGTTCCTGAAGGTGTGAAAATGACCTCTGCAACATATATAGAGTTTCCAACTGAGAACTTTCTTACATGGTACAAAAAGCAAAAACGTGGCTTTAGGAGCAAAATCATCCACATGCATGTCAATGCACCATCTCATGCTACAAAGAATACCGATGTGCCATTGGCTGCTATGGGCATAAAAGGAGATAAACTCATGGTGTGGCCACCATCTTCCCCTGACCTCAACCCTATAGAGAACCTTAGGAGTATAATCAAGCAAAAGATCTATGAGGAGATGCAGTTTGCATGAAAACAGCAGCTCTGGAAGGCTATTCTTTTTTTTTTTCTCATCAATATGTTTTTTATTATAAACTAGATGGCGGCCCGATTCTAAAGAATCGGGAATTCTAGCCTATGGTTATTAGGGTATACGGGGGCTCAGTGGTTAGCAGACTATACAGCGGCTGAGTGGTTAGCAGAGTATACGGAGGCTCAGTGGCTAATAGTCTGCTTTAGGGCAGAGTGCAGTGGTCAGGGCAGAGTGCAGTGTCAGGCAGAGTGCAGTGGTCACGGGCAGAGTGCAGTGGTCAGGGGCAGAGTGGAGTGGATGGGCCAGAGTGCAGTGGTCAGGGGCCCGATGCGGGAGGGCGGTGAAATGAATTGTGTGTATAGAGGCGGGTCAGTGGGTAGCAGAGTCTACAGGGGGCTCTGTGGGTAGCAGAGTATACAGGCGGCTCTGTGGATAGCAGAGTATGATGTGGCGGGAGGCTGGAGGGGTGAGGAGAGGTGGCGCTGGAGGGGTGAGGAGAGGTGAGGCAGGAGGGGTGAGGAGAGATGCGGCTGGAGGGGTGAGGAGAGAGGAGGCTGGAGCGGCGACATGAGAATTAGGCACACCTCTGCTCCTCCAGGCTGCACACATCACGGGGGTGGTCTCCCCCCCGTGATGTGTGTTTTAGGCAGTGTAGGGGCGTTGGTAAGCGTGGCGGGGCTGCCTGAGTCGCACTCCGCTTAGGGCCGGCATGTTGGTCCACTCTGGACGGGTGTAGCGCTGTGGTGACGTGACTTTGGCGATGACAAACTGACGGAACTGCTGGCTAAAATGACGGAAGTGAGCCTTTGGGTTTTATATATTAGATATAGCAGCACTATGGTATATGGCGGTACAGCATAGCACATGTATAGCAGCACTTATAGTATATGGCAATATATTACAGTATATGTACAGGTGCACTATAGTAGATGGGGGTATTTTATAGCACATGTATAGCAGAGCTATGGTAAATGGTGGTACATGACAGTACATGTATAGCAAGCGCTATGGTATATGGTGGTACATTACATTACATGTATAGCAGCGCTATAGTATATGGCGATACATTACAGTACATGTATAGCAGCACTATAGTATATGACAGTATATAACAGTATATGTAGAGTTTTACTATAGTATATGGTGGAATTTTATAGCACATGTATAGCAGCACTATGGTATATGGGCATACTCTGCTCCCCCCCGCTCCTCCCTTCAAAAAATAAAAAAATCCTCAGTGAGGATACTCACCTGTCCGCCAGCTCGCTCCACCTTCGTCTTCTAGGTCCTACAGGGGTTTAGGAGCCGTTGTTGCCTGGGAAACCGTTCAGCTGATCGGTCACATGACCGCTAACTGGCAGGGGGGATTAGGGGGACAGGATGGTGACGGGGGATGGAGTGGTGGCAGGATGGGGCGAGCGGGGCAGGATTGAGGTGGCGGGGTAGGATGGAGGCGGCGGGGCAGGATGGTGGCGGGGGGCAGGATGGAGCGAGCGAGGCAGGATGAAGTGAGCAGGGCAGGATGGAGGGAGCAGGACAGGATGGTGGCGGGGGGGCAGGATGGAGCGAGCGGGGCAGGATGGAGGCGGCGGGGGGCAAAATGGAGCTGGTGGGGGGGCAGGATGGAGCTGGCGGGGGGGGCAGGATGGAGGCGGGGGGGCAGGATGGAGCTGGTATGGGGGGGCAGGATGGAGCCGGCGGGGGGTTTAGGATGGAGCCGGCGGGGGGGGGAAGGATGCAGCTGAGGGGGGGGGCAGGATGGAGGCGGCAGGGGGGGCAGGATGGAGCCGGCGGGGGTTTAGGATGGAGCCGGTGGGGGGGGCAGGATGCAGCCGAGGCGGGGGGGCAGGATGGAGGCGGCAGGGGGGGCAGGATGGAGTCGGCGGGGGGGCAGGATGGTGCTGGCGGGGCAGGATGGTGACAGGGGGGCAGGATGAAGGGAGCAGGGCAGGATGGTGGCGGGGGGCAGGATGGAGCGAGCGGGGCAGGATGGAGGCGGGGGGGCAGGATGGAGCTGGCGGAGGGGGGAAGGATGGTGAAGGGGGGTGGAGTGGTGGCAGGATGGAGCGAGCGGGGCAGGATGGAGGCGGCGAGGTAGGATGGAGGCAGCGGGGCAGGATGGTGGAGGGGGGGCAGGATGGAGCGAGCGGGGCAGGATGGTGGCAGGGGGCAGGATGAAGCGAGCAGGGCAGGATGGAGGAGCGGGACAGGATGGGAGGGGGCAGGATGGAGCGAGCTGGGCAGGATGGTGGCAGGGGGCAGGATGAAGCGAGCAGGGCAGGATGGAGGGAGCGGGACAGGATGGGGGGGCAGGATGGAGCGAGCTGGGCAGGATGGAGGCGTTGGGGGGGGCAGGATGGAGGCGGGGGTGGGGGGGGGCAGGATGGAGCTGGTCTGGGAGGGGGAGGATGGAGGGGGGGGGGGGTTAGGATGGAGCAGTGGGGGGGGGCAGGATGCAGGGGTGAGGGCAGGATGCAGCCAGGGGGGGGGGCAGTGTGGAGGGGGCGGGGGGCAGGAGTGGTGCTGGCGGAAGGGCAGGATGGAGGCGGTGGGGGGGGCAGGATGAACTGGTGTGTGTGGAGGGGCAGGATGGAGCTGGTGGGGGGGGGCAGGATGCAGCTGGGGGGGAGGATGCAGCCGAGGGGGGGTGGGGCAGGTTGGAGGCGGTGGGGGGGCAGGGTGGAGGCGGGGGGGCAGGATGGAGCTGGTGTGTGGGGGGGGCAGGATGGAGGTGGCGTGGGGGGGACAGGATGGAGGCGGTGGGTGGGCAGGATGGAGCTGGTGTGGGGGGGGCAGGATGGAGCCGGCGGGGGGGGTAGGATGGAGCGGGTGGGGGGGCAGGATGGAGCTGGTGTGGGGGGGGCTTTGCCAAGTCACTGAAGCCTATTTGCAAGGACTCGCAAAGCCATTGCGAGTACCATTGCAAGTGAGGCTTTGCGAGTTAGGCTTTGCGAGTTAGACTTTGGGAGGCAGCCACGGACACGACGACGGAAGTAGCGCCGAATATGACGGAAGTGCCTTAGGGTAATTATATATTAGATTCACAGCAATTCCAACAAACAAATATAAAGACAAAGGGTAAGACAGTACAAAGGTGGTCAGCATGTATCTCAAATAAGTTTGGGAAACAATCTTGACAATTAAGTATGCGTTAAATTACCAGCAACTTTGTCTCTAGACAATCTTCAACATTCACTATTCAATATTCAATATTAGTGGCTCCAAATCTGCCCAGTATCCTGTGTTAAAGTGTAATTATAATGCCAGGGAATTATATGCCATTACTTGTTGCGTAGAAATGGAGCCACCTAGGGAACAAGCATTAGTATTCAAATGATTAAATATTCAAACAAAGTTCCGCTAATATTGCTGTACAAATCTTTTTTGGGAGTTTCCTGACTCTTCGCCATCACCTTATAGCAAGCATGGTAGACACTGCTTATAGTAGTGATTCATTAGTGATGGCTTTTGCCTGAATGTATGCAGCCCACCTTATCAGAGTCAGATCAATGACGAGGAGTAGAGGTAAAAGATAGAGATAATTAGAGTAAAGAGGGAGAGTGGGACTAAGATGAAAAGGTTAAGGGTTGATGCCCCTGGGATAGGGGGCAATATGTGGACCAGATGGAGGGGGGGAATCGGCATAGGAGGAGGAACAGGAACAGGGGTCTAGGCCCGAGAACTGTGGGGACAATCGTACACGGGACGGACAGCCGGAGGGCAACTTTCAAGTCCCAAAAGTGGTTAATGTGGTATTCGCATTGCCAGAGGGTGTTTAGCCCATAGGTCCCATGCTTCCGCTACATATCTTCTCGCTCCTATGTCCATGGCCAAGTAATATTCGTGACAAAAAATTGTATTAAGTTTATCCGTCAGATCTCCCATCGAAGGGGGGGTGGAACTTTTCCACTTAGCAGCCACACAGGTTCTAGCCGCCGTGAGAACATACGTCATGAGATGTCTCACAACTGGAGGGTTAGGCATGACCCCCACATGGAGGACCGCCCAGAATGGGGACAGCTTGGGGCATTTCCACCACGTGGGCCAGGTCTCCTGTCTGCCCGCACTGTCTCCAACACAAGGGAGTTGTACCTCTACCAAATTTTGCCAGTTTTGAGGGGGAGAAATACCATCTCAAGTGGATTTTTTTTAGTAGCTCCAGATGAGTAATGCATCTTGATGCAGCCACTATGCAATGTGATGCATCCTCCCATTCCCCTCTACACCCGCACTGAAGCCCAATCCCCTTTTCCCATTTTTCCATATATAACAGCTTGGCAGGCATTTCCCTCTCTTGTATGTCATTATACAGCTGAGACAGATTTCTCGGAATCTCCGAGCTGGACAGTAAGCTCCGACGAAGTGCGGAGTGGTCCCCCGGGGAGCCCAAGTCATGATGACAAGAATTTGATCGGAGGCAGTGCAAAATTTGATGGAACTGCAGGAAGGAACCAGCCAGGGCAGGATACTTAGTGGTAAATTCTTCTAGTGTCAGCACTCGGCCATGGGCAAGATGTCACTCAGCCTCTCAGGACCACCTTCTCTCCACCTGAGAGATTCAACGAGGGAATGAGCCACTGCAACGCCTCCAGAGGAATCTCCTCGGGTGGCAGTTTAGCCCACCCCGTCGCATAACTCCCACAGATGGATAACAACGCCCGAGCCGTTCCCAGCAGTCCATCCTTTCGCACCGTGCCCAGGGACTCCGAGGCCAAGAGGGACCGAAGCAGACCCCCTCTGGCCTCGATCCCTTCAATTTGTAGCCAACCCCGAGGAGTGTCATCCCTCCACCACAATCTAGCCGCCTCCAGTATAATTGCCTTATGATATGCCACTATCTCCGGAACTCCCATCCCCCCTCTAGTCAGACGTAGATGCATTACAGACTTTCGGACTCTAGCTGATTTGTCAGCCCAGACACATCTGTTTATCATGGCTTGCAAGCGCGAAAGCAATCTTGGCGGGAATAAAATAGGTAGGCATCTAAATAAGTAGAGAATTTTCGGGAGCCACATCATCCGCACTGTCTGCACCCTTGCCATCCAGGACAAAGAGGACAGTGGAAATCCTCCGAGCGCCTCCCACAAATCAGTCATAAGACATGTGATATTCTGCGTCGCCATCTCTGCTGAGGGGCAAAGAAATATCCCCAAGTATTGGATGCCTTTAGGACACAACCTAAAAGGATAGACCTGGGCGAGACGCTCCGAGTCCCGCTTTGAAACTCCAATGGGGAAGATCATGGATTTGGCAGCATTTAGTTTATAGTATGAGATTCGTGCAAAAAGGTTCAGCGCGTCCACTATTCCAGGGAGGGAGGAGAGTGGATCTGAGGTGGCAATAATGACGTCATCAGCATAGAGGCCCACTATATGTTTTTTTCCCCCAACTGTGATCCCAGCAATACCAGGGTTCCCCCTCAGCAATGCTGCCAGAGGTTCCATTACCAGTGCAAACACCAGTGGGGAAAGTGGGCATCCCTGCCGGGTGCCATTCGAGATCAAAAAAGACCTGGATAAATAGCCTGCAGAAAATACTCTCGCACATGGGTGAGAGTAAAGGCTCAGGATTGCTGACACGATAGGGCCCGAAAATCCGAAGGTGGAGAGGACCTCCCGGAGGTATCCCCAGTGTACCCTGTCAAACGCTTTTTCTGCGTCTAGAGAAAGGAATACACTGGGGCACCCCCTCCTCTCCCCTACCTCTATCAAATTCAGCATCCTTCTAGTTCCATCCCGCGCCTGCCTTCCCTGCACGAAGCCCACTTGATCAGGGTCCACCAAAAGGGGGATCACCCCAGCCAATCGGTTCCCCAGTAGTTTGGAATAGATCTTAAGATCTACATTCAAAAGGGATATCGGGCGGTAATTTTCAGGTCGGTCTTGTGACTTCCCAGGCTTAGGAATGGTGGTTATTGTGGCCTCTAGGGCTGATTCCGGGATGGAACCTACCGCTTGCCAGTGGTTATACAGCCTAAGGAGATACGGGGCTAGAACCTCACTAAAAGTTTTGAAATACTCACCAGCAAATCCATCTGGGCCCGGGGCTGAGTTGATTTTCAGGCCTTTTATCACCGACTCCACCTCAAGGAGGGAGAATGGCGATTCAAATCCTCCAGCACATCTGAAGGGACAACAGGGAGGTCAAGTGCCTTTAAAAAACCTGCAATGGCAGCCGACGTGGGTAGCGGAGTGTCTACATCGTTTTTCAAATTGTATAATTTCTCATAATAGGCAGCAAAGACCTCCACGATTTTAGTTGGCTCTCTCACTAGCTCCCCACCCTCTCCCCTCATCTCTGTGATCATCGTCCTTGCCGCTCTTTTTTTAAGTCTAGATGCTAAGATTTTCCCCGCCCTATCCCCCGCCTCATAATAATTGGTTTTTAGTCTACGCAACCCCACTTCATGCTGTCGGAGGAGAAGCGTTCTCAATTTGTTACGTGTGGCGAGTATTTGGGACAAGAGTTGAGCCGAAGCGGAGGATTTATTTGCCGCTTCCAAGCGCAGAATATCTGCCGTCCATTCTTTTAGCAGCCTCTCTCTCCTCCTCTTTAGCTGTGACGCTTTCTGAAGGAGGAGGCCGCGGAGGACCGCCTTGTGCGCGTACCACAGCACATCGTCCCCGACCCCTCCGTTGTCGTTTATGAGAAAATAGTCCCGAAGATTTTTTTCCACATCCTCGGTGACTTCATTTTCTATCAGGAGACCCGCATTTAGTCTCCAGCGCCGAGTAGTACCACCAGCTACTTCAAGTCTGACCTCCAGGGAGATCGGGGCATGGTCTGACCACGTGATCACTCCCATCCCCGATGATATACAATTCTCCAATGCCACATCATTGACCAAAAAATAGTCTATCCTGGAGTAGGATTTATACACATGCGAGAAGAAGGAATAATCCCTCTCCTCCGCATGGTGGTACCTCCAGACATCGTGGAGGTGGTACTCCCGGCACAGCCTTCCCAACGCCCCCGATCTCTTAGTCACCGAGGAGGAGGAATCCAGCCGGGGTTCCATGACCTCGTTAAAGTCACCGCCAACAATCAGTTTGCCTCCCATATGACATTTTAGCAATGCAAACACCGTTCTCGCAAATTTAATCTGACCCACGTTAGGAGCATATACACTCGCAATCGTGAAGGGGAAACCCCCTATTTCACAAATCACTATGACATAACGCCCCGCTGGGTCAGAGATCACTTTCTGCAGTTGAAATTGTACTGATTGTTTTATCAGCACGCATACTCCCGCTGTTTTCTTTGGAGAGTTAGCATGGAAGATATGGGGATAATTCCAGTGGTGGAGCCTGCCGTTGTCACTCTCCAAGAGGTGAGACTCCTGCACACATATCACTTCAGCCTGAGAGACCCGGATTTCCTTCCATAGGAAGGAATGCTTAGCCGGGGAATTTAGTCTCTTTACATTAAGGGACAAGATATGAAGGGACATCGTGTACAGGGGTCCCCCTAACACCTATTTCCCCACAGCTCCCGGACCACAAAGCTTGAAAGGGGTGACAGTAGAAGAAAGGGGAAAGAGGGACACTAGAAGGAAGAGAGAGGCCCAAGAGGGGTTGAATGGGGGATGACTGAAGACCAGGGGGAACGAAAGAGAGGTGGAGATAGGGAAGAAACTGACCAGGGGAAACAGAGGGCAAAGAACCTTTAGAAAAGCAATAGCAACAAGTAAAACATGTAAAACATATACGTAAACATTGACTAAGAATCCACAAAAAGGATATTTTCCTGGGGGGGGGGGTGATAGACTCCCTATGCTTCAAATACTGATGTAACAAGTACCAGCCTTTAAAAGTCCTAAGGAAGCCAGAGAGCTCTCAACCCAAAAAAGTTCAAATGTGAACCTTAAAGAAACAGTTCCTTGAAGAGCTTGTCAGAGGAGATCCAAACACCATTGCGTCCCTTGTCTTTCAAGCGACCCCATCTTCCACAGGAACCTCATTGGCCTCTCGATCTCGATTCCGGGGGAAGGGGGTTCGTTGTGGAGTGAGAGAAGTGAGACGCCACACTTTCAAAGATTTTCTCAGTAAAGTAGGGGATGAAAAAGAGTGTCTTTTGCCTTGGTATCTGAAATTCACCGCCACAGGGGAACCCCAGCTGTACATAATTCCCCTCTCTCTGAGGGTCTTGCAGCTCGAGGCAAAGTCTCTGCGTCTGCTTAAGGTCCCTGGAGACAGATCAGGAAAAATCGCAATTCCTGTATACGGGACTGGGAGGGGGGGACCACGTCTCATCCTCTGCAGTAAGCGGTCGCTCACCCCAGGGTATCCCATACAGACTAGAATGTCTCTTGGTACTTCTTCTGGTAGATTTGCTGATTTGGGAATGCGATAGGCTTTTTCTATTGTTATATCCACACTGGGGAGATCCGGAAGAGCTGCTTTAAGAAAATCCATGGCTGTCGCAGCTACATCAATGTTTGCCTCCAACTCCCTCATGCCCCTGATTTTAAAATTTGTCCTCCAAATGGCATAATGTGGCTTTAACTGACCCCCATCTCCATGTCCAGTTCAGCATGACTATCAGCCAGGCTGTTATGGGCTTTTGCATAATCCCCCATTTTCTCTTCCATGTGAGTGATTCTTTCAGACAGAGCCCCCAGATCTTCTCTGAGAGAGCCTATAAGCTCCTTCATGTCATCCATAATCGATCTCCTCAGAGAGCCCAGAAGTGATCTCAGGGCTCCCTGTGTCACTGGAGCATTTTCCTCACTCTCTGCCTCCCTTTCCCCTGCAGCATGAGGGGAGCGGGCTCCAGTGTGAGAGGAGAGAGACTGGTGTCTTAGGAGGGGATGATCATCAGCTTCTATCAACCACCAGAAGATCAGGAAGAAATACCCGTTGCCAGAGAACCAGAGGATCCTGCAATCAGTACATCTGCTAGTCCTGCATTGAGACTAAGGCCACGCAGACGCTTACCTGACATACCCACATTGCATTCTCCAGACACCTCACCTGAGATAGTCACACTCGTATTGCATACGTCCAGTCGTAGCTCACATGGGCAAGCCCCATCCAGGTATGGAGATTGGGTACAATAAATGTGATATAGAACCAATGTAAAGTAACTTGTAAATAGTAACACTTGTAAAAATGTAAATAGTAGTGCACAAAAAGGGTGAAGAGTCGGCCAAAAAACAGGTCGCACCAGGTACACAACACCTACAAGGGTGTGAGGAAGAGGCGTAAGGACCTGTCTAGGGAGAGCAAAACCTTGGCCAATAGGTGACCCCAGGGCCAGGAGGCCTACAGCAGTTATGACCAGTAGAGGCCCCTGCAGTACCTAGGACTCTTACGCTGAAGCACCAGTATTAAGTGTTGTTGTGTATTGGAACTTCTAAAGCTTACAGAGACTTTACCTGTAAGGACTTGTTGAACTTTTGAAAAACTTTAATCCCTTTCCTGCAGCTTATAGGGACTACTGTAAAGACTCTTTAAAAACACTCTTCTGAGAGGCGTGGCCTGCAACTGCTCCATGTAGGACACATCCCCTGGAGCTGCTGTGCCTTACTATAAGCAACAGAGATTTATGCCTTTATTAAGGCAACAAATCTCATCACAGCAACGTGACCCTAACTATAAACCCTCCAGGACCATTTTGAACTTGTATGTGGAAGATTCTTTCTACCCTTCTGCACATTACAGGGAGATGGTAAGGACCTGAGAGGACAGTGGGGGCCATCTTGGAATGCTGAGCAGGTAATCTGCGGCCATATCCTAAGAGATCCGCCTGGACGGCTCCTCTCTGAATTCCCTCTACCTCCACTTTCGCTGTCGACTTCTATCTGCCGCCACGCCGGAGGAACCGGAGACCTGTGTTGTTACCTGGCGAGTTCCCAGTCTCCAGTCTCCTGTCATCATTGATGTGTGAACAGCGCAGCAGAAATCAACTTACTGGAGTTAACTCTGTGATGTTGAGGTGAGGCGAGCTGCCTGTTGCTGTCTTGCTGCTGACCTGCGTCTCCTTTGGTTGTTGGAGTGGAGTCTCCCTCCTGATCGCAAGGAGAAAGCTCCCGGCGGAGGGATACGGCTCGGCCATTGTTCTAACACTGGTGGGTGATGAGGGAGTGAGGTGAGGAGAAGATCACGGTCTGTGAGTGGAAGACATCGAGTCCACGGTGCTAGATTGTGAGGATTCAGTTCTTATCAACTATTTAAGTACTATTCTGTTTAATAAGACCTATAATATATAACAAACAACTGGTGCTGTGTGATACTGGGGGAAATACAGGAACTATTTGTTTACTGCAATACATGTGTTATTGGAAGAGCGGAAGCTCACTTCTTCCCCAAGCCACATCACTCCTTGACAACAGTGTCACACACACTGGGTCTGCTGAGGAAATTTGATTATATACTGACACCTTCTGGCAACTGTTGGTATTGATTTGACAAGGGATTTTTGATTCTACTAGCAAGTGAGATTGACGAATCTCCGACGCGCCCAAGCCACGCGGAAACAGCGGACGAAGACCGAAGAATATATTCTTTATAGCAGTCTCTTATATATATTCAAGTGGTCTTCTATTTTAATTAATACTATTACTCATGCTGAATTTCTACCCTTGTAATCAATATCGCATATACTCAGTGCATGGGATAGTGACGTATTGGCTCTCTATGTACCTTTCATCTGTTTGGGAGTATATGTCTGGTAGATATTGTACCTATTGACATTGTACTTTTGCTATTTCCAGTACGTGCTCCATAGGGTCATTGCGTCACTGAGTCAGTTGTCTTGTTACATAGGGAGACAATAGTGTGTTCACTGGTCACCTATACTCTCACCTAAGAAAATCTCTGGTTCTTACACTCTTACTGGTGAGGATTTTGTTGACTAGATATAATATGCCTTCCAAAGTTAAATATCCTCAGAACAGAACGTCCTTTACTGACTCGACTACTGACCCTATCACAAACTCGACTCCAACGACCACTACTCTTACAGAACAGGAAATTATAGATATTAAGAGGATGGAGACAGGAACGGGCCTACAACCAAGGGACGACATGACTAATGATCTGATGATTTTAGAGAGCCAGCAGTCAATACATAAGCGCAAAGATAGAGACACTCCGATTAGACCCAAATCAGACGACACCCACAAAGATGGCACATATTTAGGGGATGAATTTGCTATGAAAAGTCCGGCTAGACGCCGCACTAAAAGAGGCGATTCAGAGGTGGACCCATTACCAAATCTTAATGTCGATCGGCCCATGGATAAAAGCTTCTTTGTTAGTCTCTTTAATGAGATGAAAGAATCTTTAAGGGATGACCTCTCAGAACAATTCGACGAAATGAATCACTCAATGGCCTTTTTGGTCTCTAGACTTGATAGACAAGAGAGAGCAGTTGAAGGACTACAAGACGACACTAAGACAATACAAAAAGATCAGGACTTGATGAAAGCAGAAATAAAGTATCTTAAAAACAAACTGACTGACAGGGAAGATAGGGATCGCCGCAACAACCTTAAGTTTAGGAACATACCAGAAAAGATAAAAAATACGGATCTCAGGTCGTACATCAATAATTTGCTAAAAGTAACTCTTCCTGCTTTACCAGATGTTCAATATTCCCTAGAAAGGGCTCATCGACTTCCCAGACCACCTCGACTATCCAGTGACACACCAAGGGATGTAATAGTAAAATTTTCGTTTTACCAAACGAGGGAACTACTGACAAACTTCTTATGGAAGAACAAATCACTTCCCTCCCCCTTCGAGAACATCAAAATTTTTCAGGATGTCTCGAAGGAGACTATGCTAAAACGTAAACTTTTAAAACCAATTACGGACGTTTTACAAAGGAAGCAAATTTCGTATAGATGGAATCGTCCTGCCAACGATGTCTCCTTCGTCCATAACCAAAAATCTGTACTGATAGATGAGGTGTCCACAGGTCTTAAAATCCTCAAAGATCTCCGCATATCTGACACTTGATCACAGGAGGCTATTAATGTGTATATTTAACTGTTACTAAGGGTTCCATTCAGGCACATGGGCTGAACCTTTAGCCTTTCGCGGAAGTTGTCATCGGCATAGTCCCTTCCGCTGATTCGTTCAATTTTATATATATATTAGTTATATATTAGCTATTGGTGTTAGTTAACCAACTGTTATTATTCTCTAAAGTTTGTGAAATGTTATTTACAGATTTGTTTTTTTTAGTTAATTATCTTTACCTACTCATTCCCCAAACTCCCCCTCAATGGACAGCTCATAATCGCAATTTTAAGCAGAATTTTGACTATGGCTAAAAAATTTGTATCTTTCAACGTCAAGGGCCTAAATTCGCCGCAAAAGAGATTTCTGATATGGAAAGATTTAAAAAATTTAAATATTGATGTGGCTGGTCTTCAGGAGACAAAATTCTCCACCTTAAACCCTCCCAAATTTACTAATGAAAATTACCCACATATCTTCCTCGCTTCTGGTGAGAAGAAGAAGGCTGGGGTGGCAATCATTATTAAAAATTCTATTAAAGTTGAAATCTGGAAACAAATCTCAGACAAGGATGGACGCTTCATAATTTTATTGTGTAGACTTGATAACATTGACTACACATTAGTTAACCTATACGCCCCAAATACAGGTCAAATTACATTTCTGAAGAAATTAATAAAAATTGTCCAGGGAATTAAGAAAGGTCACCTTCTTATCTTTGGAGATTATAATGCGGTCCCCAACCCATTAATGGACTCATCAAACAAAAATAGAAATGCCAATACCTCTATTGATTCTTGGATGAATGGGGAAGACCTCTATGATACCTTTAGGTGCATCAACTCTTCGTCTGTTGAATTCACTCATTACTCAGATGCTCACAAATCTTTTGCTAGAATAGATCTACTCTTGACTGATATTCGATCATTGCAATATATCAAATCTATTAGAATTTTGCCCAGATCATGGTCTGACCACTCCCCACTTGTCTTTGAACTTAACCAATGCCATCCCCGTTCTGACAGGAATTTGTGGAGGGCGAACTCCTTTCTATTTCGTCACCCACAATATAAGATAGAAATACAAAGGGCGATAGATCATTATTTCAGTGAAAACGACATTGATAATATTCCCTATCCACATTATGGACTGCTCATAAAGCGGTTATTCGAGGCCAACTAATACAATTTAATAATAGACTAAAACGAGACAAAATAAGCAACTCAGAAAACATAATTAAACAAATCAAGAACTTGGAATCAGTACAGGAACAAACCCCCACTGAAGACACACATAAGGAAATCCTCAAATTGAGGGTTCAACTTAGCCAAATGCTCACGGCAGACTACGACAAATACATACGTATAATGAAGGGGAACTTTTATAATTCTATGAATAAACCCAGCAGACTTTTCGCGAATAGAATTAAAATTCACAGAAATAAGACAAAAATACTCCAAATAAGAGACACATCCCATACAACACTTAAAAATCCCACAGATATCTCTAATGTTTTTGCAGATTTCTACCGTACCCTTTATACCTTAAAAGAAGATCCGATGTTGCCCCAACCATCTATGCCACATATAGATGCCTTCTTAAATTCTGTTGACCTCCCATCCCTGTCTGAAGTTGATCTTGCCCTATTAAACTCTCCGTTTACGGACGCTGAGGTATTGGAAACAATAGCCTTGCTTAAGAAAAACAAGTCCCCGGGTCCTGATGGTCTGCAAAATGAATATTATGTCACCTTCCAAAACTCTCTTGCTCCTTTTCTTACTAAGCTTCTTAACTCTACCTTTGTCAATACGCAAGCTATCCCGGCAGAGATGCAGGAGGCTACTATCGCAGTTTTATATAAAAATAAGGGAGATATTGAGAATGTCTCGAATTATCGCCCCATCTCGTTGTTAAATACTGACCTAAAAATTATAGCCAAAACGATAACCTCACGTCTTCAGACAGTTACTCCGAAGCTTTTGCAGAGGGATCAGGTGGGCTTTGTTCCCAGACGAGGTACCTCAGATGCCACCAGACGTGCCATTACCTTGTTACACTATATTGAAAAATCTAAAACCCCTGCTATGTTAATCGCTGTCGACGCTGAAAAAGCGTTCGACAGGGTTCATTGGGGATATTTGTTCAAGACATTACAAAAATTTGGTTTTGAAGGTAATATTCTTAATGCAATACTATCCCTCTACTCCTGTCCCTCTGCAAAGATAATGACCAATTCAGTCCTTTCGGATAAAATTATACTCAACAATGGTACCCGTCAGGGTTGTCCCCTCTCTCCCACCCTCTTCGATTTATATATAGAACCATTAGCCGAAAAAATAAGATCCAACCACTTAATTAAGGGTATTTCTTTACATGAGCATAATTACAAAATTTCACTATTTGCTGACGATGTTCTCCTCACCATCTCTGACCCCATCAACTCTATGGAACATATCTTATCCACTATATCTCAATTCTCAGAAGTTTCTTATTATAAAATAAATTTAAACAAAACTCAAACGCTCCACTTAAATATAAAACCCAAAGACTTGGAAATTCTTAAAGGGAAGTTCCCGTTGTCATGGGACAGCAAATCCATGAACTATCTTGGTATCCAATTAATTACTCCTATCTCAACGATTATGGATGTTAACATGAGCGAAATCTTCAAAACCCTGCAGTCGGATGTCTTACATTTGGCTAAACTTGAGATCTCCTGGCTAGGTAAAATTGCAGCTTATAAAATGTGCCTTCTTCCTAAACTATTATACATTTTCCGTTCGTTACCTCTGCTGATTCCAAAGAAATGGCTGCAAAAATTGCAGTCCCAACTAGCGGCTTTCATCTGGGCAGGGAGGAAGCCAAGGGTGGCCAAATTAACCCTGGAAAAAAGTAGAAGCCATGGTGGGCTTGCTGTCCCAAACCTGTCTTCCTATTATCAAGCAAATTTGGTTAAACTTAGCCAGACTTGGTGGGTGAGAGGGGAGGGGCCGGTTTGGCTCACGGTTGAGGAATCCTCATGTTTACTAACGAGACTTCACCTGACGACCATTGCTCATTTGTGTGACAAATCTAAACCTCTACCGGAATTACCCACTGTTAAATCGGCGATTCAAGCATGGCGGTTACTTCAAAAAATCTCCATCAAAACATATCCTTTGGTTTCTCCCTCCTGGATGAATGTTGATGTTCTTGAATATTTGTCCCCGAGGATCAAAATTTCTTCGTGGATTGAATCGGGAATACAATTCGTTTCAGATATACTAAGTGATGATCAGAAGCTTAAAGCATTTGCACTATTGCAGAAAGAATTTCAGCTTGAACACTCGGAAGAAAATACTTGGAAAAAAATTGATAAATTAATTAAAACTCGCAAACTAACTTTTTATCTACCCTATAATATTGTTCAAATGTTCAAATTTCCTCGAGCTCTAATATTTTGGAAGACAAATCACATATATAGACACTTCTCCCAAGACTCTACCATTCAACCTACACCTAATATAGCTACTTGGGAAAAAGAACTGGGGATATCTATATCACTAACTGACTTACAGCGCAATCTTGAAATTATATACCGTTATATACCATGTGTTTCTCTCCTGGAGACTCATTACAAAATTTATACTAGATGGTATTATACCCCAGCTAGGCTTGCTAAGATCAGCGACAACAATTCGGATCTTTGTTGGAGGAATTGCACAGATGTTGGTGGTCTGACTCACATCTTCTGGGGATGTGCTGTGCTTAAGTCCTTCTGGTTTGAAGTGGAGTCCCTAATTAACTCACTAACTAGTCTACACTTAAAATTAAATCCCAACCTAGTACTACTTCTTTTGGGCTTGGAGGCATTCCCGAGGGTACATAGACCAATCATCGCACATATCCTCCTTGCTGCAAAACACACTATAGCTATGAAATGGAGAGATCCCCTTCCTCCCACTATTGACAACTTGGCCGAATCAATAGCTCGTCATAATGCTTATGAGTATGCATATGCCATGAGGAACAATTTATTGACTAAGTACAAGTCGAAATGGCATGCTTGGAACCTTCATGTAACCCCT
Organism: Allobates femoralis; assembly: GCA_033576535.1. Taxonomy (NCBI): domain Eukaryota; kingdom Metazoa; phylum Chordata; class Amphibia; order Anura; family Aromobatidae; genus Allobates; species Allobates femoralis. Next base: position 237,679,167 of record JARQOC010000005.1, on the reverse strand, counting down.
AATGCGGATTGTGGGCCTTGACGTTGGATTGACTTTTAGAAAATAAGAGTAGAAATCCTTACCGCCATGGTTGATTATTTTGAGCTGTTCATACTACAATCGATGCCACAATACCATAATCTTCCCTTCCCTTGTTTGTCCTCCTTTTTATTCCCTTTCTTTTCTTTTAAACTTATACTTGTTATGATGAAAAAAAAAAAAAAACTGTACGCATTTATTACAACACGCTAGTAAGTAGACAATTTGTACAGGTCAATACCTCTCAGTTCTCAAGATTCATAGCCACTTCAACATTATCTTGCCACTCATGTGTTAGAAATAAGGCTGAATGAGTATTGTGACATACATGTATATAACATTATCTCTAAGTTTGAACTGAGGTAGCTACTTTTGATGTGTCTATTATTTTGTTTTAATAAAAACATTTGAACATAAAAACACTCTTCTAACCTAAGCAAAGGACCATAGTCACAGGACTGGTGTGACAAATAACCTCTCTTTTCAGCCTGCGGTGAATGGACTAGCACCGTATGGACTGTACCTGTTTTACCATTTTTCAGTGGTTTTTGTATATTTTTTAATTTTCAGACTCTGTAAATATGTTACCTGTTGAAAATGTTATTCATGTTGTTTAGCCAAAAATTGTTCCTCAGTCCAGGAGTACTGACCTTATCTAGGGGGGAATGTTGTGCCCTGCTAACCACAGATACCCACAGACTCACCCGCAGCATGGATGGGTTTCCACAGCGGGTACACAGTTACACACAACACCTTCCACCCCAGCACAGTAGGGGGAGCCCAACCTGCTGTTTTTATGCAGGATCCCCTATAAATACTGGTGTATTGGGGCGGAGTTAGTCAGAGTGTGGCAGACACTACAAGAGCTGCAAAGAAGTACTGGTGTTTGGTGCTGCGGTAGGCCCGAGCCAGTCACCTTGACCAGTCTCTGGTAGCACTGCAAGGCCCAAGAGTGGGGTTGAGAGGCAAGGCGAAGAGGCAGGACAGTGAGGGACCATGGAGCAAGTGATAGATTCACCTCCGAGCAACCGCCGGACACCGGAGTCCGTGTCCACTGGAGTGAACTAGGCCCAGTGGAGAAACCGGGAACACCATGGAGACTTCAGTCTCCCAGACTTCTGTGCAGTCAATTACTAGGGAGCCAGGCACTGCGGGGAGAGAATCAGCGGTAGTCAGCAGAAGGTATCCCGACGACTGCACAGGAGGAGAACGAGAGAGCAGAGGGGCCAGCCAAGTTTTACACAGACGGGGGCTTCACACACACACACACAGGGAAAGTAAAGAGAAGACCTTATACCCACTCGCTGTGGAGACCCAGAAGTGCATCCTGAACACCCGGTTTGCTTCAACACCAGTATAAAGGTAAAGAATAACCAGCGGTGTGTGTGTCAGTTCCTGTCCCGCGCCCCTGCCATCCTCAGAGACTGTCCTGTCATCCAACCATCCGGACAGATCCCTGCTCTTCCATCCATCCATTACCAGCACCCCTATCATCACCGATGCATCTCTTCCCCGGGGAATTAGCTCCACCTGCAGGGAGCCATACCATCAAGGCCGCTATACCACCACCCTCCGGAGGACTGAAGCGGCGCTGGTGCTCAATCACCAGGAGCAGCGGGTGGCGTCACGAGAACTACAATACAAACTTTATTTCCATTCCCAACTCCCCTTTTTAAAAGTAGACACCAGGGCCACGGGTCTGGGCAGGCCACCGTTGACAACCCCACAGCAGAAGAGGGCCCAGACACCCGAGTCCCCATACCCTTGGCGAGTCACTCGCAGTGCTTCCTTGACTGGTCTCCCAGAGATCAGTGATTGCTTTGTGTTGTTGGTCTACTAGGCATTGCTCCCACTTAGCCAGAATCCTACTCCACACTGATGAGGGGCAATACCCCGAAACAGCTGTCTGTGGATGGATACTTGGCTTTTGTGTTTCCCTTGTCATGTCTTTAAACTCGTAAAGAGGTGGATATTGACTGAAAGGGCCACTTAATATGGTGGTTATGGTGGTCTCCTCAAGGAGCCACCCCATGGCTAGGTCCTTGCCTGGAGGAGTATCTGGCTAGGCCTGTATTTGAGACTCCTAAACGAGGCTCCAAGGACTCTAATTGCATGTGAGGAGTAGAGGATCATATCGTCAGTATTCCTTATGTGATAAGAATGGATTTATTTTAAAATGTCACAATATATACAGGGTGGTCCATTTATATGGATACACCAAAATAAAGTTGGATCCAAAATGGCCGTTTTCAAAATGGTGACCATGGTCACCACCTATCTGGAAAAGTTTTCTACTTCCCATATATTAATGTGCACAAACAGGAAGTTGATATCAACAAACCGTTCCCATTATATTTAGGTGTATCCATATAAATGGCCCACCCTGTATTTCTCATATGTGAAGAAATCAGTTTGGCGGTTATTGGTGAGACAAAGATGTTATGTCCTAAGTATTTAGAATCACGGCACTCATACAAGGTAGTGGTTTTTGCTTCAAAGTGGATTTATTTTACAAAGTCAGTGATGAAAGACACGACAATGATAATGTTTCGGACGATCAAGGGGGTCTAGTTTCCAAAATGGGGTCACTTGTGGGGGAGCTCCAATGTTTAGGTACACAGGGGCTCTCCAAACGCAACATGGTGTCCGCTAACAATTTGAATGGAAAATCAGCTCGAATTGTTAGCAGACGCCATGTCGCATTTGGAGAGCCCCTGTGTGCCTAAACATTGGAGCGCCCCCACAAGTGACCCCATTTTGGAAACTAGACCCCCTAGGGAACTTATCTAGATGCATAGTGAGCACTTTGAACCCCCAGGTGCTTCACAAATTAATACGTAAAAATTAAAAAAGAAAATTTTTGTTGAAAAAAAAGTACTTTTTAATTTTTATGGATCAATTTTTTGAAGCACCGGGGGGTTCAAAGTGCTCACTATGTATCTAGATAAGTTCCTTGAGGGGTCTAGTTTCCAAAATGGGGTCACTTGTGGGGAATCTCCAATGTTTAGGCACACAGGGGCTTTCCAAACGCGACATGGTGTTCGCTAACAATCTGAATGGAAAAATCAGCTCAAATTGTTAGCGGACACCATGTGGTGTTTGGAGAGCCCCTGTGTGCCTAAACATTGGAGGTCCCCCACAATTGACCCCATCTTGGAAACTAGACCCTCCAGGGAACTTATCTAGATGGGTGATGAGCATTTTGAACCCCCAGATGCTTCACAAATTAATCTGTAATAATGAAAAAAGAATACTTTTTTTCCACAAAAATTATTTTTCATTTTTATGGATGAATTTGTGAAGCACTTGGGGGTTCAAAGTGTGCACTATGCATCTAGATAGGTTCCATGGGGGGCCTAGTTTCCAAAATGGGGTCACTTGTGGGGGAGCTCCAATGTTTAGGCACACAGGGACTCTTCAAACGCGACATGGTGTCCGCTAACAATTTGAATGGAAAATTTGCTCAAATTGTTAGCAGACACCATGTCGCATTTGGAGAGTCCCTGTGTACCTAAACATTGGAGCTCCCCCACAAGTGACCCCATTTTGGAAACTAGACCCCCCCAGGGAACTTATCTAGATGGGTGGTGAGTACTTTGAACCCCTAGATATTTCACAAATTCATCCGTAAAAATGAAAATGTACTTTTTTTTCATAAAAATTTTCTTTTAGCCTAAATTTTTACATTTTCATATAGGCAACAGGATAAAATGGATCCTAAAATCTGTTGGGCAATTTCTCCTGAGTACACCGATACCTCATATATGGCCATAAATCACTGTTTGAGTGCACGGCAGGGCTTAGAAGTGAAGGAGCACTTTTTGAATGGAAAATTAGCTCCAAAAGTCAAATTGCGCTCCTTCACTTCTGAGCCCTGACGTGCACCTAAACAGTGGTTTATGACCACATATGAGGTATCGATCTACTCAGGAGACATTGCCCAACACATTTTAGGATCCATTTTATCCTGTTTTCCATGTGAAAATGAAAGAATTGAGGGTAAAAGAACATTTTTGTAAGAAAAATTAAAATGTCCATTTTTTCCTTCCACCTTACTTTAGTTCCTGTGAAGCACCTGAAGGGTTAATCATTTTCTTGAATGTAGTTTTGAGTAGCTTGAGGGGTGCAGTTTTTGGAATGGTGTCACTTTTGGGTGTTTTCTGTCATGTACACCCCTCGAAGGGACTTCAAATGTCATGTGGTCACTAAAAAAAATGGTTTTGTAAATTTTGCGGGAAAAAATTAGAAATTGCTGATGAACTTTGAACCCTTATAACTTCCTAACCAAAACATTTTTTTTTCGAAAATTGTGCTGAGGTAAAGTAGACATGTGGGAAATGTTATTTATTAACTATTTTGTGTCACATAACTTTCTGGTTTAGCAGAATAAAAATTCAAAATATGAAAATTGCTAAATTTTCAAAATTTATGCCAAATTTGGATGGAAAAAAATGGATTTTTTCACAAATAAACGCAAAAATTATCAACCTAAATGTAATACTAACATGAAGCCCAATATGTCACAAAAAAAATTATCTCAGAATCACTAGGATCCGTTGAAGCGTTCCAGAGTTATTACCTCATAAAGGGACACTGGTCAGAATTGACAAAAATTCCAAGGTCTTTAGGGTCAAAATAGGCTGGGTCATAAAGGGGTTAAGACTGTACTTCCAGGTAATATGGGTTCTGCTGGTGCACTTTTGTTGAAGTTCTTTTCTTGTCTTTCTCTTGACGTCTCTAGATTCTCTTCAACACAGGCTTGCACTTGTCTATACTGGTCTAGACGGTTGGTATTCCAGTCAGAATTAGAAGTATCTGCTTTGGGTTCAACAACTCCAAGTTCTAAGTGCCAAGGTAGTCTTCCTGTAAGGGCTCTCATTAGATAGGCGGGTGTACAGTTTGTAGAACTCACTGGAATGTGATTATACATGTTTGCCAGATCAGGCAGTTTTTCTGGCCATTGGTTTCTTTCTTCAAGAGGTAGCATCTTGAGCATGTCAATCACGATGTTATTCATCTTTTTGCATAACCCATTGGATTGGGGATGATATGGCGTAGTTCTTATCTTCTTACAACCATAAAGATGACAAAACTCTTGAAAGATCTCTGCTTCGAATGCTGAGCCTCTATCCATTAAAACTTGTTCTGGATAGCCAAGTGGTCTACAGAAGGCATTCTGGAAGGTCTTTGCAGCTGTCACGGCTGTCAAGTCTTTTACAGGTATGACCATCAGGAATCTGGAGTAATGGTGTACGATTGTCAAGGCACAGGTGTAGCCGGTTCTACTTGGAGCTAACTTTACATGGTCGTCCAAGGCTACGATTTTGAGTGGTTGCGTTTTTACGATAGGTTGGAGTGGTGCTCTTTGACTCTGCTGGTCCTTGCTGCATAGGCTACATGGTCCACAGTTCTTACACCATCTTTCTATGGATCCTCGCATACCAACCCAGTAGAATCTGTCCTTCAGCAACATTTCCAATTTCTTCCACCCAAAGTGTCCAGTTTGGTTGTGATATGCGTTCAGTATCATTTGAACTTCTGTCGGGGTACGATGATTTGCTAGACCATCTCGTGGGTTCTGGGATTGATATACCTTCTGCAGAGCTTCTCCTGGTAAATTAACAGTTTGCTTCTTTTGTTCCGGGTGCATTACATAGTCCGAAGGGCATGCTGTTGAATTCACACAGGCCCATGGGCGTGGTAAATGCCATCTTCTCACGGTCTTCTTCTGCAACGGAGACCTGCCAGTACCCACTAGTGAGATCTAGAGTTGAAAAGTAATTGGCAGACTTCAATGCAGCAAGTGACTCCTCAATGCGAGGTATCGGGTAAGTATCTTTGTGTGTTATGCGATTTATTTGCCTGTAATCTACACACACCCTCATACTGCCATCTTTATTTCTGACTAGGACTAAGGGAGCAGCCCAGGGACTACAACTATCTCTAATAATACCGACGTCCTTCATGTCCTGTAACATCTCTTTGGCTTTTTGATAGTGTGCAGGTGGGATAGGCCTGTATCGCTCTTTGATTGGTGGATGTGTTCCTGTAGGGATTTGATGTTGTACCCCTTTGATCCTACCAAAGTCAAGTGGATGCTTACTGAATACTTGTTAAAATTCTTGGACTACCTGGTAGACACCTTGCTTTTGATGCACGGGAGTGGAGTCAGTTCTTACATGGAGTTGCTGACACCAGTTCTCCAGCTGCCCCTTAGCGTTGTTACCCTCTGCCTCTTTGGGTAGAGGTAAGGGTCCCACTGCTTGTATTTCGTTGTTACTTACAGTGTACAGCGTAGCAGCGGTGGTAGTTTGACCTCCTCATTGCCACAGTTTAGAATGCGAACAGGTACTCTTCCCTTGTGTACATCAACAACCCCCCTGGCTGTCAAGAGTGTAGGCCTCTGCTCTGAGCTGATGGGCTCCACTAATGCCTGATAGTCCTGTCCTCTCAGGCCTATATCTGCTCGACACCAAATCATCATTTCACTCCTTGGAGGTATTACAACAGGAAGCGAGTCTGTTACCCTTGCTGTACCAATTTCACTACCTGTAAGTTTTACCTGTTGCTGGTGCAGGAGGGCTCTTATCTCTCTCTGGAGAACCTTCTTCTGCCCAGGTTTGGCAGTGTTCGCAATCTGTTGAAGCAAAAACAACACTTCCTCTATGCAATTGGTAACAACATTTGTACCAAGGATAATATAAGGATTACGGTTATTAGGATTTTCTTCTACCACAATTATCCCTTGATCTTGTAATTCCACCCTCCCCACTTTTATGGGTACTTCTCTAACCACCAATATAGTAAGTGGTTCACTGTTAGAAGCATAGATGTTAAGGTTAATATCAGGTGGCTTAAGTTCATTGTGGTTACTTGTGACCCAGTGTCCAACAAAGCAGGTGTCAAGATGCCGTCTAGTATGATAGGCAGGAACGGTCGCTGTCCGATGTAGGCATCATACCAGCAGGCTGGGCCTGTTGAGTTACTCCTGGGGTTCGGCCCCGACCCCCAGGGTCTGCTCGTTTAATGGACAGTACCTCGCGATGTGGCCGGTCTTGTTGCAGCGACGGCAGATGGGTTCTCCGGTGGAGCTGTAGCGGTCAGTGGTCCTCCCTTTGGGCGACATGGTCTTCCTCCCTCTCATCCACGGGATGTCCTCCGGGCTGTCGGCAAGCTGGATTAGAGGCTGAGGTTTGGGCAGCGGCTTTGGTTTTGGCCTCTGCTGCAGCTGTAGGGCTTCCATGATGACAGTGGCTAGGTGTTTACTTAGCTGGCACACCTCAGCCACCTCAGCATATAAAGAGTAAATCGTGTCAGGGGTCGCGGAGTGAACACAGCTTTCAACTGCAGGCACGGGTACTGGTGTTGTTGTAGCCGGAGCCTTGCCACCGCACCACCGCCGGATGGCAGCTCCAGGGGTCTCCACGGGCAGTAATCCCTTTATGGCTATTTCATTTAAAGTGTTAAACTCAGCATCCGGGTTGTTCAGGGACCACCAGCGCAAGGTTTTGTTGTCCTCTGGTGATAAGAGCCCAGGGATAAATTGCTCATTCAAAAGTTTATTTTCATCAGGGACACTAGCAGGGTTGACTTGCTTTGGAGCCCACAGTGCCTCCTGCAGACGCCAGGCATAGGTCCTGATGTCATCCTCAGGCTTTTGATAGCAATGATAAAAGCACATTCTTATATCAGCCTCTTTACAGTCCTCAAAAGCAACTTTTAATTTGTCAAAAATTACAGCTATTGACCCCCAGTCAGCGGCAGACCAAGATTCAGCTTCCCTCTCTGCTGCACCAGTTAACTGTCCCAGTACCACAGCAGTGCGATGCCTGCCAGTCATTGCATACATGTCCAGTACGCTGCAAATTTTTCTTTTGAAGGCAGACAGGGTATCGGGGCGGCCGTCATACCAGGGTAACCACTTAGCACCTGGAATGTACAGTAGCAAGATTGGCATGATCGGGGCTACTGCGCCCTGTGGGTCAGCGGTGCTACTGGTTGCAGCTATGGTCATTTGGGGGTGATTGACAGGGTCTGCAAAGGTGTTTTCATCATCGATGGACGAGGCAGACATTTTCAGGACCCCCCCTAGTGAATCACGACCAGTCGTGAAACAGTTAAAAAGTTCGGGAGTTTCTGTATTAGGCTACTGCGCTTCGGGAGTTTCCGGCAGGGCGGTGGGCATCTTTCGTTTTTGCGCTCTGCAAGCCGTCACACCCCCTTTCTTTCCCGCTCAGCGCGCAGTAATGGCTGCTTAATTTTAACAGTCACAAATCACAGTTAAACACAGCACACAGTACCCGGTAGCACAGGATCCTGTTCGTGACGCCAAAAAAACTGAATTAGTCCTTACTGGTAATTCCTTTTCTTGGAGACTTCCACGACAGCATTGGAGGATGTCGTCCACGCCCTATTGGGGGACAGGAACACAGAGAGGTTAAAAGCTTCTCCCCTTCCTCCGCACTCCAGTGTATTACCAAGATCAACTGAAGACATGGATTACCTGATACAACCGAATCCAAATACCGACAACAAGGGGGGAAAACTGATGCTGTCATGGAAGGCTCCAAGAAAAGGAATTACCGGTAAGGACTACCGTAATTCAGTTTTCTCCCATCGCCTTCCATGACAGCATTGGAGGAATACCACCGATACTCCTCAGGGTGGGACAATTGCCTGTAGGACTTTCCTACCAAAGGACAGATCCCGACTAGAGGACAGATCTAACCTATAGTGGCGAGAAAAGGTGTGGAGGGACGACCACATAGCCGCTCTGCATATCTGCTCAGATGAAGCTCCGGCCCGATCTGCCCAGGATGTAGCAGCAGGCCGAGTGGAATGAGCCTTCAACCCCACCGGAGGAGCAAGGTCTTGAGCGACGTAGGCCGAACAGATCGCCTTCTTGATCCAGGAAGCGATGGTAGCCTTGGAAGCTTTCTTCTCTTTGTTTTTCACAAAATGCTGAACAAACAGGTTCTGATCTAACCTCCAGGAAGCGGTCACTTGGAGATAGTGGAGGACAGATCGACGCACATCCAAGGTGTGAAACACGGCCTCAGCTGCATTATCAGGAGTATGACAAAAGGACGGGAGAACCACTTCCTGGGACCGATGGAAATCCGACACAACTTTAGGAAGAAAGGACGGATCCAACCGAAGCGTAATGCGATTATCGGAAACCACGAGGTAAGGCGCCCGGACCGAGAGCGCCTGCAGCTCCCCAACTCGCCTGGCCGAAGTAATGGCCACCAAAAACGCCATCTTGTGAGAGAGAGATGGAAGGGAAGCAGCAGACAAGGGCTCAAAGGGATCCTGAGAAAGCCCTTGAAGAACAATGTTCAAATCCCAAGTAGGGACGGAAGTCCGAAGCCTGGGACGCAATCTACAAGCAGAGGTAAAAAATCGCTTGATCCATCGATGGGCAGCAAGATCCTGATCAAACACGGCACTGAGAGCTGAAACCTGGACCTTAAGAGTGCTCGGCTGAAGGCCCAAATCCAAGCCTCGCTGCAAAAAATCCAAAATGAGAGCCACATTAGGATGATGTACATCCGGAATGGAAGGAGCACACCAGGACAGAAAGCGTTTCCAAACCTTCCCGTAAATGGCGTTCGTCACAGGTTTCCTGGTCTGCTGAAGCATGCAGATCACTGCTTGGGAGACCCTTGGCCGTCAGGATCTCGGCCTCAACAGCCAGGCCGCCAGATTGAGCCACTGAGAGTCCGGGTGAAACAGAGGACCCTGGGACAGCAGGTCGAGTTGTGGGGCAACAGAATTGGACCCTCCAGGCACAGGTCTTGGATAGCGGCGTACCATGCCCATTTGGGCCACAGGGGAGCCACCAGGATAGCCGTCACCCCCTCCGCCTGAATCTTCTGCAACGTCTTGGGGAGCAGCGGGATCGGACGAAATGCATACACCAACCGGAAGTCCCAGCGATGGGCGAAGGCGTCCAGCCCCAGAGGATGGTCTGACCAACTCAGGGAAAAAAATGTTGGCACCTTGGCATTTGATCCCGACGCTAACAGGTCGATTGACGGGACTCCCCACCTGTCCGTAAGAGAGCGAAACACGGCCGGATGGAGGCTCCATTCACCAGGGTGGACCTCCGTGCGGCTCAAAAAATCTGCCTGTACATTGTCCGCTCCCCTCAGATGAACAGCTGACAAGGAGAGAAGATGGCGTTGCGCCCAGGAAAATATTCATCTTGCGAGCACCTGCAAGTGGATGCACCGAGTACCACCTTGGTGGCGCAAGAAGGCAACCGTAGTTACATTGTCCGACAGAACCTTGACGTGACGCCCTTGTAGGACGTTAACTGCAGCATGAAGCGTCTCCTCCACCGCTAGAAGTTCCCGGAAGTTCGAAGATTGACGACTGATCGATCGACTCCAAACCCCCTGGAACGGCACGCGATCCACCATCCCTCCCCAACCGGACCTGCTGGCATCTGTAGTTACGGTGGTCACTGGAGCCTGCAGCCAGGCCACCCCCGTCCGGAGGTTCCCGGGATTCATCCACCAGGTTAGGGAGGCCACCACCCGCCCCGGGGTCTGGACCCGAGATTTCAGGGAATCCTGGCGCCTGTCCCAGGAGCACAGAATGTGTTCCTGAAGCAGACGGGAATGAGCCTGAGCCCAAGCCACTGATGGAATGCAGGCCGTCATGGACCCCAACAGGGACATCGCCTCCCGCAAGGTGGGACACTCCCGAGCCCGGAAGCGGGTCAGTTTGTCGCGGAGCAGAAGCCGGTGAGCGACAGGAAGGAACGAGGTCTGTTTGAAAGAGTCCAGCAAGACTCCCAAAAATTGACGGTGGGTCGCCGGAACCAGTTCCGACTTCCGAAGATTGGGCACCCACCCCAGACCCTGAAGAATCTCTAAAGTTCTGGAGACATGGGTGAGCAGGACCTCTGCTGAAGGAGCCACCACAAGCATGTCGTCTAGATAAGGAATCACGCATAAGCCCTGGGACTGGAGGAATGCTATCACCTCCCCCATGAGTTTGGTAAAAACCCTGGGGGCTGATGAGATCACGAACGGCAGTACATTGAACTGATAATGGACCGTCCCGTCTGCCCCGGAGATCGCGAAGCGCAGAAAGCGTTTGTGAGACGGATGAATGGGGACGTGATAGTACGCGTCCTGGAGGTCGATGGTGGCCATCATGTAATCCTGACCGATCAGGGGAATCGCCGAGCGGACGGATTCCATCTTGAATCGCCTGTAGAGAACATGACGATTGAGAAGTTTTAGATTGAAGATGATATGGGGCGCCCCGAAGGGCTTTCGTACCACAAACAACCTGGACTAGTGCCCCTGGCCCACTTCTCCCGGAGGGACCGGAGACACCACGCCGGAACCTAACAGGTCTTGCAGACCCGACAAAAACAGTGTGCGAGAGTCCCCTAGAGGAAGGGGAGTGATCCGCAAACATGGAGGGGGCTGACTCTCGAATTCCAACCGCAGATCCTCCCGAATGGTCGAGAGGATCCACGGGCATGAGGAGATTGCTTCCCACTGGGGAAGAAAACTCAAGAGCCGCCCCACAATGGGCCCGGCGTCATTGCTTAGAGCCCGGCTGGCCCCCCGCCCCTGACTTCGGTGCTGGGGGAGCAAGATGTTACGGTTTTTGTCACCTTTCTGGTAGGCCCAGCGACCGGACTTACCCTTCCCCCTATACTGGGAGGGCTGGCTACGCTCGGGCCGAAAGGACTGCTTCCGAAAGGGCTTCTGTTCAGAGAGACACTTTTTCCGTCTGACACCTTTTCCAAGATATCATCCAATGCCGGATGAAAGACATAAGACCCCTGAAAAGGGATGCCACACAGCTTAAGTTTAGACGTGACATCCCCATTCCAAATCTTAAGCCACACAGCTCTGCGAGCTGTGTTGGACAACACTGCGCACCTGGCGCCAATGCGGACCGACTCCGCCGAGGCATCAGCCAGGAAGCCTGTAGTACGCTTCAGGAGTCGAACGGAATCCAAAAGCTCCTCCCTGGAAGTACCCTGCAGGATGTGATCTTCCAGCTGGGCGATCCACTTAAAGAGAGATCTGGCCACACATGTCGATGAAATGTTCACCTTCAAAGACATAGCTGCCGCCTCCCAGGATTTTTTGAGAACACTCTCCATCTTACGATCAAGGGGGTCCTTCAACTGGGAGGAATCTTCAAACGGTAAGGCGGTCTTTTTCGCCACCCTGGCCACCTGGATGTCCACCTTCGGAACATCCCCGACAAAGTCAGCACCCTCCAAGGGAAACCGCCGTTTTAACTCGGAAGGGGTGATCAGCCTATTTTCTGGCAACTCCCACTCCCAGTGGATGAGTTCCCGGATGACCCCATGGACAGGGAAGCCCAACTGCCGCTTAGCCTTCAAGCCTCTGAACATTTTGTCCTGCACTGAACAAGGGGATTCCACCTCCTCAACTCCCATGGTGCTACGGACAGCGTCCAGCAATTCCCCCATGGACTCAGAGGAAAAATAGTAGTGTCCAGAATCTCGTGCCTGTGCAGAGGCAACAGAGGCAACATCCTCGCCGTCCTCAGACGCAGAGCTCTGGACAGCCTCCATGAGAGCCACCGAATCACAGTCCTGGAGCTTCCTCTTTTTTGGAAGGGAAGGCCTGGATGCTGCAGCAAAAACCGGCAAGGCTGAGATAGAAGCCTGCACCTCCTAACTGCTTGAACTTCTTGTCTAACCATGGACTGGAGTTCCCCAAGCACGGACGGGGATTCTTCCCTGACCACACCGTCAGTACACGGCTGACACAACTTCTTTTTGCAGGAAGAAGGAAGTTTCATGCCGCAGATGCCACATTTTCTGGATGGGGTTTTGCTGCCTTTAACAGAGGGGCCCTTGTCTCCCTATAGAAAAAGGGGAAAGAAGGGGACCCAGAGTGAGTAAAGGAATCTAATGCCCCCTACCGCAGTGACCACTCCCAAGACACTTACAGGAGCTGGGGGAACGCTGGGCTCTGCAGAGGCGGAAGATCTAACACCCTCCATCTTCAGGGATCATCCTTACCTGGGTGTAGTCTTCCGGCGGGCACTTATCCATAAGCACCGTGCCCCCAACGAGGAACAGCTGTTCCCTCCCTCCTCCTGGTCACTGGCCACAGGCAGACACGTGCGATAGGCCTGCCGGGTCCCTGGAGCCGCGCCCAAGCCGCCGCCGTCGCGTGCACAGGAGCCGCCGCCCGAAAACTGGAAGTGACGTCACCCAAAACCGGAAGTGACATCACGGCACTCTCGTTGCGCACTCCCGGGACTGGAGGAGGGAGACCCCGGAGAGCTGAGACAGGCCTCCGGTGCTCCGAAAACAGCCTGCTTTGCCCCGGAGGACACAGGAAGGCCGCAAGGTCCCACCATGGGAGCCCCAAGAAGGAGGAGGAGGTGACCCCTGACGCCCATCTCTGGCCCGGCTGTAAGTCTACCCAAATGCTGCCCCTGCCGGCCTGACAGCACTTGAACCTCTCCATGCCCCAAGGGGGACAGGAAGACACTGGAGTGCGGAGGAAGGGGAGGGGCTTTTAACCTCTCTGTGTTCCTGTCCCCCAATAGGGCGTGGACGACATCCTCCAATGCTGTCGTGGAAGGCGATGGGAGAAAAGTATCTGACTCGCCCAGGATATGGGGACTTGGGTGTCTGGGCCCTCTTCTGCTGTGGGGTTGTCAACGGTGGCCTGCCCAGACCTGTGGCCCTGGTGTCTACTTTTAAAAAGGGGAGTTGGGAATGGGTGTAAAGTTTGTATTGTAGTTCTCATGACGTCACTCACAGCTCCTGATGATTGAGCACCAGCGCCGCTTCAGGTGGTGGTATAGCGGCCTTGATGGTTCGGCTCCCCGGGGCAAAGATGCACAGGTGATGATATGGGTGTTGGTAATGGATGGATGGATGGAAGAGCAGGGACCTGGCCGGAGGGTGGATGACGGGACAGTCTCTGAGGATGGCAGGAGTGCGGGGAAGGAACTGACACACACACCGCTGGTTGCTCTTTACCTTTTTACTGGTGTCGAAGCAGGTAAATCGTCCAGAGTACCACGGGGTGTTCAGGATGCACTTCTGGGTCTCCTTAACGAGTGGGTATAAGGCCTTCTCTTTAGTTTCCCTGTGTGTGTGTGAAGCCCCCGCCTGTGTAAAACTTGGCTGGTCTCCTCTGCTCTCCTCCTGTGCTGTCATCGGGATACCTTCTGCTGACTACCGCTGATTCTCTCCCCGCGGTGCCTGGCTCCCTGGTAATTGACTGCGCAGACGTCCAGGAGATTGAAGTCTCCATGGTGTTCTGGGGTTCTCCACTGGGCCTGGTGCACTCCAGTGGACGCGGACTCCGGTGTCTGGCGGTTGCTCGGGGGTGAACCTAACGCTGGCTCCATGGTCCACCACTGTTCTGCCTCTTCTTCTTGCCTCTCGACCCCACTCTTGGGCCTTGCAGGGCTACCGGAGACTGGTCATGGTGACTGGCTCGGGCCTAACGCAGCACAGAACACCAGCACTTCTTTGCAGCTCTTGTAGCATCTGCCACACTCAGACTAACTCCGCCCCCAACACCAGTATTTATAGGGGATCCTGCCTAAAAGCAGCAGGTTGGGCTCCCCCCTACTGTGCTGGGGTGGAAGGTGTTGTGTGTAACTGTGTACCCACTGTGGAAACCCATCCATGCTGCAGGTGAGTCTTTGGGTACCTGTGGTTAGCAGGGCGCCACACGGGCAGCCGGCAAAAGCTCTCAAACACAGTGAAATCCTAGGTGCATTGCTCCCTGAGATACGAATATGCAAATAGAGTCCGTGGAGCCTCATTTAGGAGTATCAAACACGGGACTAGCCAGATATCCCTCCAGGGAAGGACCTAGCCATGGGGTGGCTCCTTGAGGAGACCACCATAACCACCATATTAAGTGGCCCTATCAGTCAATATCCAGCTCTTTACGAGTTTATGATATGACATTTATATATTTGCATATTTGCATATTAGTATTTCCCAGGGGGCAATGCACCTAGGATTTCACTGTGTTTGAGAGCCTTTGCCGGCTGCCCGCAGACAGTGTTTCCTTGACTGGTCTCTCTGAGATCAGTGATTGTTTCGTGATCTACTCCTCACATGAGACAGTGAATCTCATCAATGCAAAATCTGTTACATGTAAACCTCTTAAGGCCACTTCACACACACAGATATCTGAGTCCAATATCTGAACAGATCTCTGGTTGCAGTGAAATCATGGACACATTGTTCCATTTTGTGGCTGTGTACAACATGGAGCAATGTATCCATGATTTCACTGCAACCAGAGATCTGTTCAGAAGTTGGATTCAGATATCTGTGTGTGTGAAGTGGCCTTTAAACCTATGTGAGCATTCTAACTTTTCTGGATTGCTCCACATGACTATTCTACTTCAAAAATTCTGTAGTATTCTTAATAAACACAAGGGGAGCTCATATTCAAGAAAATTTTGTATGGAAATGCAGTGGTGTGTATGGAACATAACAGAGGCCATTCACACAATAACCATTTTCATTTCCTGTAAAACACATTTATAGAAGACTACAAAGTTATGAGAATAGTAACTGAAAAGAGGCTGAAAGTGTTCAATGCTTTCCATGTGTCAGTCTGTACTTTTTTCAATCTGTGTAACTATGTTTCCTCTTATGTAATTTCTTTAAATCACTTCAGAGTTTGCAAACCATGAAGCGGTTAAAGGGATCCTGTCACCCCCAAAACACCTCAAAAGCTATTAAAAGCTGTCCCTAGAGCATATTAACACTTACCCTACACTCCTTTTAGCTCCTAAATGCAGCTAGTGAAAATGAAGATAAACGTTATAAAACTACCTCATTAGTGATGATAATTAGTGACTATGGCATGCATAGTCACCCTGGCAGGCTCTCCTTCTTCATGATATCACGCCTCAATAGGCGTGATCTTCAAATCAGATTCAAATGCGCGCCTCCCCGCTCTGTCCTATGCCAGCCGGACCGCTGCATTGTGCGGCTGTATGACGCGAATCGTGTCATTTCTGGCACCGGGTGACGTATGTACACCCGCGCCGCTGTTAGCTTCAAGACCCGCACTGCGCATGTGCAGTGCGCGTTTTGAAGCTAACAGAGCGGCGCGGGTGTACATACTGTCACCCGGTGCCGGAAATGACGCGATTCGCGTCATACAGCCGCACAATGCAGCGGTCCGGCTGGCATAGGACAGAGCGGGGAGGTGCGCAGGGAGGCGCGCATTTGAATCTGATTTGAAGATCACGCCTATTGAGGCGTGATATCATGAAGAAGGAGAGCCTGCCAGGGTGACTATGAATACCATAGTCACTAATTATCATCACTAATGAGGTAATGTAATAACATTTATCTTCATTTTCACTAGCTGCATTTAGGAGCTAAAAGGAGTGTAGGGTAAGTGTTAATATGCTCTAGGGACAGCTTTTAATAGCTTTTGAGGTGTTTTGGGGGTGACAGGATCCCTTTAAAGAAGTGATATGTTCATTCTTGTGGTGGCTTAACAGTATAGAGTCAGAGCCGCCGCAAGAACAATGGAGGAGCTGTCTTAGGGTGCTTTCACACCACGATTTTTGCATTTCCGATGCTGTCCGAAAAAAATCGGACAGCATCGGACCGATTTTCGGATCCTATGGATCCCTATGGGGATCGGACCGAATCGGATGTGCACTAAATGCCATCCGATTTGGTCCGATCCGATTCTGCCCGATTTTGGCCGATTTTTTTCAGGAGAAAAAAATCGTTGCCTGCAACGATTTTTTCATCCGATTACAAAATCTGACAGACTCGGATCGGACCAAATCGGATGGCATTTAGTGCACATCCGATCTGACCCGATCCCTAACATGGGGCCCTATGGAGAAAGGTCCGAGGAAACATGTGATGTCTCCTCGGACCCCATTTTACTGTACTGAGCAAGCTCAGTACAGTAAAACTGCTCCTGGGAGCACAAGGGTTAAAAAGAAAAAAAAAAAAAGTTTATTCTCACCTCTCCCCGAGCCCCCGCCGTCTTCCGCCATCTTCCTCTAGGCTCCTGGTGGCTCCCGCAGGCTGCCGCAGGCTCCGGTGTCAGCAGAGGTGTACCTCTGCTGTTCAGGACCTGCGGTGATGTCACAGTCATGTGACCGCGGGTTCACCATGGTGAACCCGCGGTCACGTGACTGTGACATCACCGCAGGTCCTGTGTACAGCAGAGGTACACCTCTGCTGACACCGGCAGCCTGCGGGAGCCACCGGGAGCCTAGAGGAAGATGGCGGAAGACGGCGGGGGCTCGTGGAGAGGTGAGAATAAACTTTTTTTTTTCTCTTTTTTTGCAGCCTCCGGCGCCGATTTTATGCCGGAATCGGGTGCCTATTTGGCACCCGATTCCAGGCATCAGAAGGAGCCGATGCTGTCCGATTTATATCGGACAGCATCGGCTCCCTAAAAATCGTGGTGTGAACGCACCCTAAGAAAAAACACTGCCGGAATTTTCCTGAAGTATCTGTGCCAGTAAAAACTCGGCTGTTGTGCTGGCATGTAAATGACGCCATGTGCAAATAGCCTTGCAGAGGTTTTGGTGAAATTATTGTTTCCTGAAGCATTTCCTGCAGAAATTTCTGAAATTATTGTTTCCTGAAGCATTTCCTGCAGAAATTTCCAAGAGTCTTGGGAACGTTTTTTTTTACTGTAGTATTTTTTGCAGACTTCTAATTAGGCTGGCTTCACACTACGATTTTTTGGATCCAGGGCTGTCCGGTGTGAACTGGACAGCCCCAGATCCGATTTAGCTCCTATTATATCCCTATGGCGCCGGATGGGCCCGGATGGCAGCTATTTGACATCTGTTTTGCTATCTGTCCGGCTGGATCCGGGGATTTCGTTTTTTGCCATGGGCACAAAATCGGAGCTTGCAGCATTTTTTGTGTCCGGGGCAAAAATTGGACAAAATCGGATCCTCCCGGATCTGGCGCACCATAACATAGGAGTATATATTCCCGGATGCTGGGTGATGAAAGAGCGGTTGACTTTCTGCACCTGGAGAGCTCCCCGGCTGAAATTTCAGCACCTGGAGAGCTCCCTCCAGCCACTATGCTGAAATTTCATCACTTGAACAGCGTCACCCGCTGATTATGGCAGGAAACAGGAACAGAGGGTATATTTGCCCTCCGGTTCTGTTTTGTACGGGGTTTTCAGGTTCTGTCCAGTGCTTCCTGCAAAACATCGAACAGAACCTGATAGCAGAAAAGCGTGGTGCGAAGCTAGCCTTGAACAGTGTCTTGTTTGAAGGTAATTTTGAAAAAAAGTGCTGGTCACTACTTTGAAGTGACTCCTGACGGAAGCTCTAGGTACTATCCACTGAGAAGGCTGCAAAAACAAACGTCTTTCAAAACGTTTCAGGTAATGTAAAGTTCCTCCAAAAACTTCTCATAAAACATGTCTTTCCTGAAGTAGTTTTTACTAGAAAATTTGCTTTTTATTTATCACTTTAAAAAAACTCAGTGTGCAAATACCTTTGGGATGGGTTCACAGATTTTTAGATCACAAAACTATTCAATTAAAACTTGTGTATTTTTTAAGTGCTCATGGTTTTTGAGAGTACAGTCATATGAAAAAGTTTAGGCACCCCTCTTAATCTTACTCATTTTTTTTTGTTTAAAATTGGGTTTTTGCAACAGCTATTTCAGTGTGATATATGTAATAACTGATGGACACAGTAATATTTCAGAATTGAAATGAGGTTTATTGCACTAACCAAAAATGTGAAATATGCATTATTTCAAAATTTGACAGGTGCCAAAGTATGGGCACCCTTCTGATTTTCATGATTTGAATACTCCTAACTACTTTTTACTGACTTACTGAAGCACTAAATTGGTTTGGTAACCTCATTGAGCTTTGCACTTCATAGTCCGGAGTATCCAATCATGAGAAAAGCTATTTCAGGTGTCCTCTTGCAAGTTGGTCTCCTATTTGCATCTTCTCTGAGGAGTGGCATCATGGGCTCCCCAAAGCAGCTCTCAAATGATCTTAAAAAAAGATTGTTCAACATAGTTGTTCAGGGGAAGGATACAAAACGTTGTCTGAGAGATTTAACCTGTCAGTTTCAACTGTGAGGAACATAGTAAGGAAATGGAAGACCACAGGGACAGTTCTTGTAAAGGCCAGAAGTGGCAGGCCAACATAAATATCAGAAAGGCAGAGAAGAAGAATGGTGAGAACAGTCAAGAACAATCCACAGACCACCTCCAAAGACCTGCAGCATCATCTTGCTGCAGATGGTGTCACTGTGCATCGGTCAACAATACAGCGCACACTGCACAAGGAGAAGCTGTATGGGAGAGTGATGCGACAGAAGTCATTTCTGCATGCACGCCACAAACAGAGTCGCCTGAGGTATGCAAAAGCACATTTGGACAAGCCAGTGTCATTTTGGGAGAAGGTCCTGTGGACTGATGAAACAAAGATTGAGTTATTTGGTCATACAACAAGGCATTATGCATGGCGCCACAAAAACACAGCATTCCAAGAAAAACACTTGCTACCCACTGTCAAATTTGGGGCAGGGTCCATCATGCTTTGGGTCTGTGTGGCCAATGACGGCATCGGGAATCTTGTTAAAGTTGAAGGTCGCATGGATTCCACTCAGTATCAGCAGATTCTTGAGAATAATGTTCAAGAATCAGTGTCAAAGTTGAAGTTACGCCGGGGATGGATCTTTCAGCAAGACAATGATCCAAAACACCGCTCCAAATCTACTCAGGCATTCATGCAGAGGAACAATTACAATGTTCTGGAATGGCCATCCCAGTCCCCAGACCTGAATATCATTGAACATCTGTGGGACGTTTTGAAGCGGGCTGTCCATGCTCGGCGACCATCAAACTTAACTGAACTGGAATTGTTTTGTAAAGAGGAATGGTCAAAAATACCTTCATCCAGGATCCAGGAACACATTAACAGCTACAGGAAGCGACTAGAGGCTGTTATTTTTGCAAAAGGTAGATCTACTAAATATTAATGTCACTTTTCTGTTGAGGTGCCCATACTTTTGCACCTGTCAAATTTTGAAATAATGCATATTTCACATTTTCAGTTAGTGCAATAAACCTCATTTCAATCCTGAAATATTACTGTGGCCATCAGTACATATATCACACTGAAATAGTTGTTGCAAAAACCCAATTTTAACTTTTTCATATGACTGTACCTACTCTAAAACTCAGAAAAAGAAATCAGAATTATGAGGCAAACAAAAAAAAACCTCACTTATTGAGCCCTATTACGCTGATGTGCTGCTCCAGTATTTACAGTATGTGGATTGAGGCTCTGCTCATTGATGTCTAAGAGCAGGGGTCTCCAACCTGTAGCTCGCGAGCCCGTGATATGGGGCTCTCGACTGTCTTCCGGCTGGGTACATAAGCACCAGTAGAATATAGGATAGATTTATTCTGCTTGGTCAACTTTTAATTTTCTTATAAAATTCCACTGTGGAACGTGATTACAGTATTAGTGTTCACATAAAATACCCACCCCCCCAAAATACATAGTGAACAGACACAAATACAATAACAAGAGTCCACTAGTTTAGTTACTATGGAGGAGTATAAGGGGTATCCCAAAGTGTCCCAGGTTTCTTTTGATAGAGTGCTATCAAGGACAACCCTGGACACAATCCGTCTCCAGGCAATATATCCAAAAATAGGCTCCTTTACACTTCTATAAATCAGTGTGTGTGGCCTCTCAACACCTTTTGTCATATGGTCAACACCCTCCCCTCTGTCATAGGTCCTAAGTTCTGATGGACTTGATGATTCAACATATACAATCCAGCAATGTGACAAAAAAAACCCGCCTGATGTGTTTCGCCTTCCTTATTTCATGAAAGGCTCTTCAGGGCATTCTGGTTTGAATTTCATCATCAGATTAGATGCTGGGTCCCTCCATATATGGTAACCTAAAATGTGTGGTTCTGGATTGGCCGGTTCGTCTAGTGACTTCTATGGGGTACAGGTCTTGCAGGAACCGCTTATAAATCCAATGGTTATTATCTGTAAAGAGTATATATATGACCTTAGTGTGATGTACGTTGTTTAAGTTAAGTAGTTAGAACCCCTTATATCACACTCTATAGGTGATAGTTTATGATTATTACAACCTTTAGTGGTAAAAATTAGGTGACCATAGACATTAGCCCTACCCGATGATTAGAATGGTAGGATTGATAGTCTTCAGGTCATCCTTTATCAGATGGTGGGTCCAGAGCCTTAACTAAAAAAAGTGCAGAGAGCATCCATTAAGTCACGGATGGTGACAGTTCATTCTTAGACTGCTTTTAAAAATGGATGTCTGTATACACTCACGTTATGCGTATCTCAGCTTAGGCCCCTCTACTGATCCGAGTACCCCGTTTCTCTTATCCTCTATAGATGCAATCACTAAATCATTTGGGAAATGGGAGATCACAGTCATATTTCTACCAATGATCACTCTGTCCCCAATTATTGAGATGAGCTACTGACTGACCTTATAGCCCAAATGGCAGTCACTCCTTGTTCTCTATCACTTTACTTTGACTGTGGTTGCTACTGTCAGTCACTATGTATACCAAATAGGATGCACATATCGATAAAGTGATGGATTTATTGTAATGGTCTCTCATTACTAAGTACAGGGTGTGTCTGGTTAATCTAGAGATTATACCTGCGTGACTATCAAGTAAATGATAGCTTTGGTCCACCAGGTTACTGTGTTCCCCTTGTACAATGTGATCTTGTTAACTTATCTAAGGATGATACATGTGTGTATAAATGAACTCATCCCCTGTCGTATGCATTAATATACTGTTTCCAAACTGTTTTATACACAGTTATGGATATGTTAGTTCCCATTATACATCCCTCTCCATATGCACAGAGTCCCTACTTTTACAACTTATAGGTATTACCTCATGGTCCGGCCATCACATCCCTGTGTCAGTCTGGCAAGGAGCAGTTAGTGATGTGCTCCCATCCCCATTGAGAAGAGAGTGGCCGCCGGCTTGTGATTATCCTAATATAGTCCTCCCTCATATGGTAAGGCCGCCGCCTACCCAGAAACACTACGTGGCACACTGCCTCTGGCTTGCGGTCCAGTGTTGCGTTCCAGGAGGCGGCGTGTTCCTGCGCATGCGCCCATCATCAGAGTAGTGAACTGTTTGCACTCCATATGGCGCATGCACATTGCGTCCGCAGTCACTCTGGCAACCGTTTGTGTTTGACAGGGAGCATCTCTGCAACTGTACATCCAGCAGAGCGGTCCCTGTATCAGTGTGATCATATGTGATTAGGAAATATGGGCATCTTTGGGAGGGGAGGGCTTTTGTTTAGAATTAGTTTGTTATCAATAGGGAAAAATTGATAATAGCTAGAGACAGTTTTGGATAGTTTGTTAAATAAGGTGGTATAGGTTCTGGGGAAAGGTGGTCAAACATTAACCACAGTAGTCCATTTCACATTTATCCATATTTGTTCATTATTATTTGGGGATAACCACTTGAGCATTCCTCAAGGGTTGAGCAAGTACGCCCGTCAAGATCCCATAGAAGGTAATAAGTGCATCTAAAATAAACTGAAAGGTTGACATATTTTTATATTATTATCTTATCAGAGTGATTATGCCATATCTATTCCTGTATGGATGTGGTTCTATATACTGGAGGTATTTAAAACCTCCGAAATAGAGTCTCCGCATTCTCCAAAACTTTCTTTTGTCCCTCACGTATGCCAGACTATGGTGCCCCACTCCCTTTCCGGGCAACCCAGGTTCACTAGTATTTAGGTAGACATTTTCATTTTAGTGAAAATGGATGTGTTTTACTCATTTCAGATAACCTTTGCCCTTTTGGGCTGTTTATAAGGTTGCTGTTTTCCAGCCAAACAATTTCAGGGAAAAACTTCCGTCAACATGTTTTCTAGTCGCTTCTTTCTAGAGATCATAGGAAACAAGTATATATTTGAGACTCATTTAGGCCGTCCGGAGTAACCGTTTTTAAACGGTGTATCCACCTGCATTCCTTCTGCAGGATTAACTTGTCCCAATCTCCCCCTCTGATTGGTGGGGGTACAACTTCAATGGCTTGGAAAGAGAGACTGTCCGAGTGTTTGTCATATTCCTCCCTCAGATGTCTGGCTATCATGGTGTCTCTATCATTTCACACATCCCCTATGTGCTCACCAATTCTCTTGCGGAATTCACGCTTCATTTTCCCTATATACGCCATGCCACATATGCAGCTGCAGAGATAGATGACTCCTGACGTCTTGCAGGTAGCAAAGTGTCAGATGGTAAACGTTTTTCCCGTGTTTCTACTAAGGAAAGTTCCTCCTCTCTGAATGTATTTACAGGTTACACACTTGCCACATCTGAAAGTCCCTGTTGCTCTTCTATCAAGCCATGTTCCTTTGGCCTTCAGTGGGTTGTGTGTGCTATGGATAAGTTGGCCACGTCTGAAGGTAATGGATGAGTGGGGTGGGATTAAGTCCCTCAGATCCGGATCGGCTTTAAGAATCCTCCAATGCTTGTTTAGTATGTCTCTTACCTCTTTGGCCCGATTGTCGAAATTTCCGATGATTCTCAATATGTCGGAGCTTGTCCTTGTTTTGGTTTCAATAGGTCCTCTCTTATTGTTTCCTCTGCTTCTTTGTATGCTTTCTTCAAAACATGTTGGGGGTACCCTCTCTCATAGAATCTACGCTGTAAGTCTCTAGCTTGTTTGTAGAAAGTGTGTTCCATTGTGCAGTTTCTCCTTATTCTCAAATACTGGCCCTTTGGAATACCTTGTTTAAGGCTTGCAGGGTGGTGGCTTCTCCAATGGAGGAGGTCATTGCTCGCTGTGGGTTTGCGGTATGTTCTGGTTATTAAGCGGCCTTCTCTATTCTTTCTTATGGCCACATCTAGGAAAGTTATTTTTCTTGGAATTCTAAAGTGAAGCGAAGTCCTATTTGGTTGTTATTTAAGTTGGCCAGAAAATTATCAAAACTCGCCTCACTTCCTGCGCCCCCAGAAAATGATCTGGGGACACCACAGGCGACATCATCACCGCGAAACACTATGGTATCCTCCCACCAGCCCAAGAACAAGTTGGCATATGTAGGTGCCATGGAACTACCCATGGCTGTGCCCCTAAGCTGGTGGAAGTACCTTCCGTCAAAGCTGAAATAATTGTGAGTTAAGACAAACTCCAAGGGTATCTTTAAACGTCACAACATTGCATGCAATTTCACTTGCAACTTACTGGTTGCAGTGAAATCATGGACACATTGTTCCATTTTGTGGCTGTGTACAAATGTAACAATGTGTCCATGATTTCACTGCAACAAGTAAGTTGCAAGTGAAATTGGATGCAATGTTGCGACGTGTAAAGGTACCCTAAGAGAGATATCACAAATTCATTGTGCTCTTTAAATTGGGTACCTCTTGCACTTAAAAAGTGCTCAACAGCCTTCAAACCACAATCATGTGGTATGCTGCTATATAATGCTTCAACATAGAAGCAAGATGGACATCAGCTTCCGCTATAACATCATCCAATTTCGTCAAAAGGTCCATGGTGTCTCTCAGGTATGAGGGCAGAGACACGCCATATTTTCTTAAAACATTATCAAGATAGATGCTAGTTTTCTGTGATAGAGAGTTGTTGCCTGAGACAATGAGGTGCCCTTTAAGTGGTGATAAGCCTTTGCGCACCTTTGGTCGTGCATACAACACCGGTAAAACTGGGTGTTTTGTGTTCATAAATTTTAGTTCGTTTTTGCTTATGATCCTTTTATCAAAGGCCCCGTCCAAGATCGTCTTCACCTTGTTGCTGAATTCTATCGTTGGATCTCGTCTCAAAATCGAGTATGTAGTTTGGTCCATCAAAGTGTCCAAACACATCTTCTTGTACCTTGCATGATCCAATACCACCTAGTTGCCACCCTTATCTGCTGGTTACAGAATAAGTTCTTCCCTTTTTGGCTAAATCATCAAGTGCTTGTCTCTCTGAACGATTAAGGTTCCCAAAATAGTCCCTTTTTGTTTCCTTCAATTTCTCAAGATCTTCACTCACAAGTTTTGTGAAAATATCCACACTATTGGATTCTGATGCTGGTGGTGTACGCGTGCTATGGGGTCTTAAATCCGTAAATGGTCCCATTCCTCCCCTGTCTTCGTTCATCAGGGTGGTCATGTCCTGGATTATGGGTAAGTCCTCTTTATTGACCCCCAGATCTATGCACTTCTGTCGATTATTTTTCTTGAAGAAAGGAGCTCAAAAAGATGGTGGTGGTTGTTGTGGCACCGATGGTCCATGTCTTGGTTCCGGTCTCGGATTTTCCCATATTGGTTTCTTCGGTCCCTTATCGTAGTTTGTTCGTACCAATCTCGCCAACCGTTCACTCACTACTTGACTTCCTTCATCCTCTGATGTTTCACCTTCTGATGATGTCACATCCGTCGGTATAGTCGGGTTGGGAGTTCCTTGCTCCTCTATTAACTATGGATAGGCCTTCTTTTCTTTAAAATCTGTGTAGTCTCTCACGTACTGTTTTTGTTTTCTGTCTTTTATTCCGTTTTGGAACTTATCTATGGTGTTCTGTAGGATTGTTTCCCTTCTCTGGAAATCCGCGTGTCTTGTATTTCAAGGCCTGTTCCGTTAACTCGTTAAGTCTCTTAGAGGTTTATTCAAAGATTAGTTTTTCTTCTTTTAGAAGAATCTCCATAAAACGTATCGAGCTATCTGTTAGTTCCTTTTCCCAGGATACTAACAGTTCTAGGGAACGTGTTCCCTTGGCTGGGGTGAGGGAAATTCTTAAACCTAATGGGATAATCTTATTTTTGATATAGTTTTTCCAATTACCTAATTTCCCACCATAGTAACATAGTAACATAGTTTTTAAGGTTGAAGGAAGACTTTAAGTCTATCTAGTTCAACCCATAGCCTAACATGTTGATCCAGAGGAAGGCAAAAAAAAACCCCATGTGGCAACACTAATCTCCACATTGGGGGAAAAAATTCCTTCCTGACTCCAGATACGGCAATCAGACTAATTCCCTGGATCAACGCCCTATCAAAGAATCTAGTATATATAACTGGTAATATTATAGTTTTCAAGAAAGGCATCCAGGCCCTTCTTAAATGTTAGTAGTGACTCACTCATTACAACATCATGTGGCAGAGAGTTCCATAGTCTCACTGCTCTTACAGTAAAGAATCCGCGTCTGTGATTATGATTAAACCTTCTTCCCTCCAGACGTAGAGGATGCCCCCTTGTCCCAGTCTCAGGCCTAAGAGTAAAGAGATCATTAGAAAGGTCTCTGTACTGCCCCCTCATATATTTATACATTATTATAAGATCACCCCTAAGCCTTCGTTTTTCCAAGCTAAATAACCCCAAGTTTAATAACCTGTCTTGGTATTGCAGACCCCTTAGTCCTCTAATAACTTTTGTCGCTCTTCTCTGGACCCGCTCTAGTTCAGCTATGTCTTTCTTATACACCGGAGACCAGAATTGTACACAGTATTCTAAGTGTGGTCGCACTAGTGACTTGTATAGAGGTAAAATTATGTTCTCCTCATGAGCATCTATGCCTCTTTTAATACATCCCATTATTTTATTTGCCTTTACAGCAGCTGCCTGACACTGGCCACTAAATGTGAGTTTGTCATCTACCCATACACCCAGGTCTTTTTCAGTGACAGTTTTGCTCAGTGTTTTACAATTAAGCACATAATTATACCTTTTGTTTCCTCTGCCCAAGTGCATGACTTTACATTTATCCCCATTAAAGCGCATTTGCCATTTAGCAGCCCAAGCTTCTAGTTTACATAAATCCTCCTGTAATATAAAATTGTCCTCCTCTGTATTGATTACCCTGCAGAGTTTAGTGTCATCTGCAAATATTGAGATTCTACTCTGTATGCCCCCTACAAGGTCATTAATAAATATATTAAATAGAAGCGGGCCCAACACTGACCCCTGTGGTACCCCACTGTTAACTGTGACCCATTCTCAGTGTGTTCCATTAATAACCACCCTTTGTTTCCCATCACTAAGCCAGTTCTTAACCCACTTACACATATTTTCCCCTATCCCCATTGCCCTCATTTTATGTATCAACCTTTTGTGTGGCACCGTATCAAAAGCTTTTGAAAAGTCCATATACACCACATCCACTGCATTTCCTTGGTCCAGTCCAGAACTTACTTCTTCATAGAAGCTTATTAGATTAGTTTGACAGGAACGGTCCCTCGTAAAACCATGTTGATAATGGGTCATGAGGTTATTTTTCTTCAGATACTCCAGTATAGCATCTCTTAGAAAACCCTCTAGGATTTTACCCACAGTAGAGGTTAAGCTTACTGGCCTATAATTTCCAAGTTCAGTTTTTGTCCCCTTTTTGAATATTGGCACCACATTTGCTATACGCCAGTCCTGTGGTACAGACCCTGTTATTATGGAATCTTTAAATATTAAAAATAATGGTCTATCTATGACAGTACTTAATTCCTGCAGCACTCTGGGGTGTATCCCATCTGGGCCCGGGGATTTGTCAATTTTAGTGACTTTTAGACGATGCCGTACTTCCTCTTGGGTTAAGCAGGTGACGTTTAATTGAGAATTTTTGTTATCACTGATCATATTGTCTGTCATGGGATTTTCTTGTGTAAATACTGTTGAAAAAAAGTCATTTAGCATATTTGCTTTTTCCTCATCCTCATCCACCATTTCACCCAGACTATTTTTAAAGGGGCCAACACCATCATTTTTTAGTTTCTTACTATTTATGTAGTTAAAAAATATTTTGGGATTCTTTTTACTTTCTCTGGCAATGAGTCTCTCTGTCTCAATCTTTGCTGCCTTGATTTGCTTTTTACAAATGTTATTTAATTTTCTGTATTTATTTAATGCTTCATCACTACCTACTTGCTTTAATTCCCTAAATGCTTTCTTTTTGTCACATATTGCACTTCTTACCGCTTTATTTAGCCATAGTGGTTTCCTCCTATTTCTAGCATGCTTATTCCCATAGGGTATATATTGTGCACAGGTCCTATTCAGGATGCTAATAAACATCTCCCATTTGTGTTGTGTACTTTTATGTCTCAGGACATCGTCCCAGTTTATTGCACTAAGATCATCTCTCAACCGTTGGAAGTTTGCCTTCCTGAAGTTTAGTGTCCTTGTGGCCCCTCTACTACACGTCTTAGTAAAGGATACTTGAAAGCTTATTAAGTTATGATCACTATTACCCAAGTGACCTCCAACCCGTATATTTGATATGCGGTCTGGCCTGTTGGTTAATATTAGGTCCAGCAGTGCCCCCCTTCTTGTTGGGTCCTGAACCAGTTGTGAAAGGTAATTGTCTCTTATAGTTTTCAAAAACTTATTACCTTTGCTGGAACTGCAGGTTTCTGATCCCCAATGTATTTCAGGGTAGTTGAAGTCCCCCATATTAATGACTTCTCTCTGAGACGCTGCTTCATCTATTTGCTTTATGAGGATATTCTCCTCCACTTCCATTATTGTTGGGGACTTATAACAAACCCCTATCAGTAATTTATTATTTTTTCCCCCTCCCCTTATCTCCACCCACAGAGACTCTACATTTCCATTAGATTCACCTATATTATCACGCAGGATGGGTTTTAAGGATGATTTTACGTATAAACATACACCTCCTCCTCGCCTATTTGTACGGTCATTTCTGAACAGACAATAGACCTGTAAATTAACAGCCCAGTCATGGCTCTCGTCCAGCCAAGTCTCCGAAATCCCCACCATGTCATAATTATTTTCCAACAAAATCAATTCTAATTCCTCCATTTTGTTGGTGAGGCTTGTGGCATTAGTGAACATGCACTTTATGCATCTCTCTTTACCTCTATTCCTTCCTACTAGATTGACTGTTCTAACCCCACCCCCCATGCCACCCCCAATTTTATTACTTGTGCCCAGGTTACTGTTTACACTATCTTCCCCTCCTATACAATGAATACCCTCCCCCCCAATCCCTAGTTTAAACACTCCTCCAACCTTCTAGCCATTTTCTCCCCCAGCACAGCTGCACCCTCCCCATTGAGGTGCAGCCCGTCCCTAGCATAGAACCTGTAGCCAACAGAGAAGTCGGCCCAGTTCTCCAGGAACCCAAACCCCTCCTTCCTACACCAATTCCTGAGCCACTTATTTATCTCCCTAATCTCCCGTTGCCTCTCTGGTGTGGCACGTGGTACAGGCAGTATTTCAGAGAATACTACCTTGGAGGTCCTTGCCTTAAGCTTGCAGCCTAATTCCCTGAAATCATCTTTAAGGACCTTCCACCTACCTCTAACTTTGTCATTTGTGCCAATGTGCACTATGACCGCTGGGTCCTCACCAGCCCCTCCCAGTAATCTGTCAACCCGATCAGCGATGTGCCGGACTCGAGCGCCAGGTAGGCAGCACACTGTTCGACGATCCCTGTCTTTGTGACAGATTGCCCTATCTATTCCCCTAATAATTGAGTCCCCCACTACCAGCACCTGTCTGGCCTGCCCTACTCTCTTGTTTTCCCCCTTACTGGAGCAGACACTCCTCTGGCTTTCAGAGGTCATGCCCTGCTGCAGCAGTGCTATCCCTGAACTCACACCCCCCTCATCTGCCAACATAGCAAATTTATTGGGGTGTGCCAGATCAGGGCTAGCCTCCCTGGCACCCTTCCCTCTACCCCGCCTTCTAACTGTCACCCAGCTAGCTACCTCATGGTCCTGAGGCTCCATAGTACCATCCTCCCCCACATCTATCCCATTGAGCAGCTGTTCAGTGAGCAGCAGACTCCTTTCCATATTGTCTATGGATCTCAGCGTTGTCAGTCGTTCATTTAGATCCAGTATCTGGGCTTCCAAATGCACAACGTACTCACATCTCACACAGCAGTATGCACCCTCGGCCGGCTGGTCAAGGAATGCATACATGTGGCAAGATGTACACTGGATGGCATTGCCAATCATGGAGCTCATTTCCTAATGGGGATTGCACCAGACAGAAATGATAAGTAAAAAGAAATGCAAAGTATTAATAAAATATAACCAGCAATTCAGTAAGTCCTCCCTTCCAAACTCCCTGAATCCAAAGTCACTGAATCACAAGTCACACACTTACTTCTGTCGCACTTGCGCTCTGTCACACAAAGCTCGCGGTCACACTCGCTAGAGAATCAGATATAAAGAGGTTTTTTTTTTTTTTCTTTTTTTCCCTTAGCAGCAAATCAGCCTGTATCTCAGTGCACTTCCAAAGGACCATGATCTGGGATTGTCTTTATAGCAATATGTTTGCGCTTGAATAGTCGTTTTAATATTAAGACATGGCACTCCACCCCCACTACCACCGGTTATTGGCTCAGAGGAAACATCTTGGGCATCGATTGGTCCTGATAGGAAACTAGCCATTAAATTTTATTAGCTAACTATTCACCGAAAGTCTGTTAGAATTTATTCATTTTAAATAATCATAAGAATATAGGATAGATTTATTCTGCTTGGTCAGTTTTTAATGTTCTTATAAAATTCCAGTGTGGAACGTGATTACAGTGTTAGTGTTAACCGGACGGCCTAAACGAGTCTCAAATATATACCTATGAATGATCCCTAGAAAGAAGCGACGAGAAAACATGTTGTCGACAGAAGTTTTTCCCTGAAATTGTTTGGCTGGAAAACAGCAACCTCATAAACAGCCCAAAAGGGCAAAGGTTAACCTGGAGCCTGGGACTCTAGGCAGGCAAGGGGTAGTAGGGCCAGTTATAAGTGGATGAGGCGTAGTCATGGTAACGAACCAGTATAAAAGGAGAAAACAGGAAGTAGTTAGCCAGTGGACCTGTGGGTACTGAGCAGAACAGAAAAGACCCAGACTAGGCGAGTGCCGAGCAGCAAAGACCAAGAGTAGGCTGAGAAGCAAAGACAGAGTGACCAGTAAAGACAGGAACAACAGAAACCGGACCGGTGCCACCGGGTCCAAGGAAGACAGAAGTGCTGACAAATTACTGTCAGGAAAGACTCTCCTGGAGTACCCGGGAGGTTACAAGGGTAGGGAAGAGCCCGGTGATCCCTTGCAAGACAGGGACACCGAAGGCTAGGCTGGAACCAGAGTGTCGGCTCTGAGGGGGACTGAAGTCTCATAACGACTCCCCAGACAAACTGACGGGGAACACAGATTCCAGATCCGTGTTCCCACTACAGGGTTGGGGGCATAGCAGCAACTAGGAGGACCCAGCTTACTGTCCATACACTTAGGGGGAAGCTACATTGAGGGACCGAGCTGCCGCTCCGCAATCCACCCAGAAGAAGAGAGAGAGAATCAGCCTGAAAGGACTTATAGAAAGAGTGAGGAGTCTTAGAGTGACAACCTGGCTGCAGAGGGTTCAAGTGGTACCAGAGTCAATTATGTAAAGCTGTTAAGAACTGAACTGTACCGTGAACTGTTTAACCGTGAAGAGCTTAGAAGTAAACCCGGTGAATCCTACTTCAGTGTCCATGTCTGATTCCAGGTATACAGAACTGTTATTGCACCATTTTACCCTGTCAGGACCTGTCCCGACCCGCGGCGGGTTCATCCACTTGGCTGCAGCATCCATCCATCCTCCTGACAGAAGTACACTGCAGCGGTGGTCCCCTCATTGACCACAACCCGTGGGTGGCGTCACAACAAACTCCCCTGTAAATATTTCCCCCATTTATTGCGGAACTCGGGACACGGTCCGGACCAAGACCGCCGTCACATCCCCAGCAGTACCCCGGTCCAGTACCGAGTACCCCGTCCCAGTGGGCTCCACAACCTGGCGTCACGAACAGGATCAACCGTGCCCAGTAAACCGGGCATTGTGTGCCATGATTAGTAACTGTTTTGAATCTGCCGCCATTGCTGGGCGCGCGGCAAACTGAATTTGAACTGCGCCACAGAGCGGGAAGAAAAACCGCTCACCGCTCTGACGTCATCAGGTGGAAAGAGAGGGTCCCTGTCGCACCGCGGAATCCAAGATGGATCCGGTCCAAAGGAAAGGAAAAGCCCACCCTGGCTCCCCTTAACTCCAGGGGAGCAAGCCATCGGTCCTGGGGAGGAACCTCCGCCTAAAGTTGTAACAGCCAATGGGAGTATGACGGGAGAGGAAGTCGTCACCCCGGAAAGGTGGGACAGGAAACCGGATGCAGAGCAGTCGCCATTACAGTACATGTGGACGGAAGAGAAGGACGTTGAGGAGAGTGCTGCAAGAAAAAGACCCCAATTGATCCTGGATGGCCCACTGACTGTGAGCGTGGAGGAACCCGGCCAGGGAAAGATCTTTGGTGACCTCAGCAGCATGGCTGAAGGCGGCAGAGAGCATCTGGAGATTCAAGACACCTGGAGGGGTGTAATGCGGCTGCTGCCCCAGCAGATGACCCGGGCCCAAGCGGAGCAAAGGACCCGGATTCAAATAGACATTCATCAGAATTTCCAGTATGTGTCTGCGCAACCTGGCTGGGTTGACTCCTCCAATAGTTGTCCCCGGAGTACCGCCAGAGTGGCTGGCCCCCTAGGAGCCCTGGCGGAGAGAGATCTACCGCTGCTGGAGCCCCTGATTCCCGTGCTTACAACATCAAAGGTGAGAGGGGAACAGCTCCGCTGCTGGTGGGAGAGGAGCGAGGCCAGCAATGACCTTATGTGTTTCCTTGGGGACCCTGGCGGCCCAGTAGGCCCTACAGAGCTTATCACCAGGGAGGAATACCTGCGACGCTGTATTCGCAAGTGGGAAAAGGAGGAGATAGAGCGATAAGTGCAGAAACAAGAGCTGATTGCTCGCACTCAATATTCTAAAACTGTAGCTCGCCGAGATACCAATCTTACCAAATCTCAGAGACATGAGGGCAAAATTGTTAAAGTGAAACCTATAGATAGTTATGCCTTCGCTCGGGAATCGGGAGCAAACCGTGATGTATTCATTAATAGATGAGATGTGGAAGCACACCTTCCAGAAAAGCACCCGGACAGGAAGTGCAGGTTGGAGAATGGGTCTCCTATATTGTAGTACAGGGAGAAAGAGGCCCATACAGTATAAAAGTAAAAAGGCTATCCCTAGGAGCGCAAGAAGATAGCGGACCAACAGGATTAGAGGATCCAGTTGTTTACCCGGATCCAGATACCAACCCGGATTCGACAACCCCTGTAGAGACAGTTGTAGTAGAAGCTACTAAAGACGCAACTACGCAGACCCCAAGCAGCTACTTCTTGGAGCAAGCTCTACAAGAATTAGAACTGTTCCCTAGAAGAGCTCCATAGATCCTGCCCTGGAAGAAGGAGTGAAGACCCGGATCCTGCTGCAAGGACAGTGAGTGTGAATGTGATGTGATCCTTGTTGGCCCCATCTCAATCCTGAATGAATGTTAGCCTTTTCCCCTGTTTGTTTTATATGTGTCATAGACATTTGATGTCATGAACAGTGATATGGCATAAACCTTCTTTGTACATAGTTGAGGACTCAGTGTGCTCCCCATTGGTTTTGAGACCAAATTGCACTTTTAAGACTGTGCACGGAACTTAAGTCAAACTTGCAGAGTGCTTTTGAATGGTTTTGAAGCACTTGTGCCTTTTTGAGAAGTTTTTGCACTTTTTAAGAACTTTATTACTTTTTGCTAGCAAGTAACGTGCTGTATTTTTGCAGTTTTTAGGAAGACTTTTTTAAACTTTTTAGGAAAGTAATGTATGTTATTTGTTATTTATACGAATAT
Organism: Allobates femoralis; assembly: GCA_033576535.1. Classification (NCBI taxonomy): domain Eukaryota; kingdom Metazoa; phylum Chordata; class Amphibia; order Anura; family Aromobatidae; genus Allobates; species Allobates femoralis. The sequence goes on along the minus strand of JARQOC010000005.1, from coordinate 237,645,408 downwards.
TTAAATGCAACGTTTTAAGTTCCGTACCTCCGTAACAGGATGCCAAATATGTTTAATGTTAATGTTTTGCAAGATAAAAATGTTTTTCGGGGAAATCCATTCCGGACGGCGTGAGGACACGCCGGTTTAACTCCGGGGGAATGTGGCGTTCCTGCGACCAGTGTGGCCACAGGTAGGAACTGCAGCCAGGCAGGAAGGTAGACAGTTTGTATATCAAACACCTCTAAAACATACATCCACTGACATAGACCCAACTTGATGCCTGGGACTCTAGGTAGGCAAGGGGTAGTAGGGTCAGTTATAAGTGGATGAGGCGTAGTCATGGTAACGAACCAGTATAAAAGGAGAAAACAGGAAGTAGTTAGCCAGTAGGCCTGTGGGTGCCGAGCAGAACAGAAAAGACCCAGAGTAGGCGGGTGCCGAGCAGCAAAGACCAAGAGTAGGCTGAGAAGCAAAGACAGAGTGACCAGTAAAGACAGGAACAACAGAAACCGGACCGGTGCCACCGGGTCCAAGGAAGACAGAAGTGCTGACAAATTACTGTCAGGAAAGACTCTCCTGAAGTACCCGGGAAGTTACAAGGGTAGGGAAGAGCCCGGTGATCCCTTGCAAGACAGGGACACCCAAGGCTAAGCTGGAACCAGAGTGTCGGCTCTGAGGGGGACTGAAGTCTCATACCGGCTCCCCAGACAAACTGACGGGGAACACAGATTCCAGATCCGTGTTCCCACTACAGGGTTGGGGGCATAGCAGCAGCTAGGAGGACCCGGCTTACTGTCCATACACTTAGGGGAAAGCTACATTGAGGGACCGAGCTGCTGCTCCGCAATCCACCTAGAAGAAGAGAGAGAATCAGCCTGAAAGGACTTATAGAAAGAGTGAGGAGTCTTAGAGTGACAACCTGGCTGCAGAGGGTTCAAGTGGTACCAGAGTCAATTGTGTAAAGCTGTTAAGAACTGAATTGTACCATGAACTGTTTGACCGTGAAGAGCTTACAAGTAAACCCGGTGAACCCTGCTTCAGTGTCCGTGTCTGATTCCGGGCCATTCCATGTCAAGTGAACCAATGATTATTACCTCTATATGTTTAATTCTTTTGAGACTTTGTTATTTGATAATAGCATGTCAAACAATGCAAAATGTGAAGAGAAAATTTAAAAAAAAAATTTTTTTTTTTTTTAAATGATTTTCAAAGTTCGAAAAAAGTGCGACGTTTGGTATTGCCTGCCTTTACATTTCTCCTCATAACTCAGGCTAGAAATAAGATTGAGAGACAAAATAAACACCATTCTACTCAGAATTGTACAGGCTTTCACCAGATATGTCACAAGAGGATCTTTGTTAATATTTTACTGATGCGATCACAAACGCAAAATTTTAAAATGCATTTACGAAAAATCGGCATCATTTAAATATTTCAAAAACTGCCCATATGTCTGCTGTGCTCTTAGCCACATCTGTACCAAATTTCAAGTTGGGATCACGATGGGATCATATTTTAAAATATTTTACTACTAGCTGTGAGCCCGATGCAAATGCATCGGGATTCTAGAATGTGCATTAATTTGATTATAGTAGTTATAGCTGGTGTGAGGACTTTTCGGGGGGGTGTGAATAGTTTTTGGGGAGTCCCATACTTTTTTTGGGGGGTCCCATACTTTTTTGGGGGGGGTCACATACTTTTTTGGGGGGGTCACATACTTTTTTTGGGGGGTCACATACTTTTTTTGGGGGGGGTCACATACTTTTTTTGGGGGGTCACATACTTTTTTTGGGGGGTCAGATACTTTTTTGGGGGGGGGGTCACATACTTTTTTTGGGGGGTCACATACTTTTTTTGGGGGGTCACATACTTTTTTTGGGGGGTCACATACTTTTTTTTGGGGGTCACATACTTTTTTGGGGGGGTCACATACTTTTTTGGGGGTCACATACTTTTTTTGGGGGGTCACATACTTTTTTGGGGGGGTCACATACTTTTTTGGGGGGTCACATACTTTTTTGGGGGGGTCACATACTTTTTTGGGGGGGTCACATACTTTTTTGTTTTGTCACATACTTTTTTGTTTTGTCACATACTTTTTTGGGGGGTCACATACTTTTTTTGGGGGGTCCAATACTTTTTTTGGGGGGTCCAATACTTTTTTTTGGAGGTCACATAGTTTTTTGGGGGGTCACATACTTTTTTGGGGGGGTCACATACTTTTTTTGGGGGTCACATACTTTTTTTGGGGGGGTCACATACTTTTTTGGGGGGGTCACATACTTTTTTTGGGGGGTCACATACTTTTTTTGGGGGGTCACATACTTTTTTGGGGGGGGTCACATACTTTTTTGGGGGTCACATACTTTTTTTGGGGGGTCACATACTTTTTTGGGGGGGTCACATACTTTTTTGGGGGGTCACATACTTTTTGGGGGGGGGGTCACATAATTTTTTGGGGGGGTCACATACTTTTTTGTTTTGTCACATACTTTTTTGGGGGGGTCACATACTTTTTTGGGGGGTCACATACTTTTTTTGGGGGGTCCAATACTTTTTTTGGGGGGTCCAATACTTTTTTTTGGAGGTCACATAGTTTTTTGGGGGGTCACATACTTTTTTGGGGGGGTCACATACTTTTTTTGGGGGGGTCACATACTTTTTTTGGGGGGGTCACATACTTTTTTGGGGGGGTCACATACTTTTTTGGGGGGGTCACATACTTTTTTTGGGGGGGTCACATACTTTTTTTGGGGGGGTCACATACTTTTTTTGGGTGGTCACATACTTTTTTTTGGGGGGGTCACATACTTTTTTGGGGGGGTCACATACTTTTTTTGGGGGGTCACATACTTTTTTTGGGGGGGTCACATACTTTTTTTGGGGGTGCAATACTTTTTTTGGGGGGTCTAATACTTTTGGGTGGGGGGTCCAATACTTTTTGGGGCGCGTTCAATATTTATTGGGGCTGAGTGCTCGCAATGGCCGCTTATTATTAGCATTAATCTTATTATTATTAGCATTAATAGCATAATTATTAGCATTAATAGCATAATTATTAGCATTATTAGCATTATTATTAGCATTAATAGCATAATTATTAGCATTAATATCATTATTATTAGCAGTAATATAATTATTATTAGATTTTTTTTTTAATTATTATTTTTTGTAATATTTTATAATTTTTAATTTTTTTTTTTATTATTTTTTTTATAATTTTTTAATTATTTTTAAATAATTTTATTATAAAATTTATTATTTATTTTAAGTGAGACACAGTTCTCCTTCGGGTCCGCTAAAAGGGCTGGGCTGATTAGCATATATTTTTTTTTTGTATTATTATTTTTATTTAATTTTTTATTATTTTTTTATTATTATTTTTTATTATTTTTTAATTCTTTTTAAATTCTTTTATTTATTATTTAATTTATTATTTATTTTAAGTGAGACACAGTTCTCATTGTGGTCCGCCAAAAGGGCTGAGCTGATTAGCATATATTTATTTTTTTATTATTATTTTAATTTAATTTTTTATTATTTTTTTTTATTATTATTTTTATTATTTTTTAATTCTTTTTAAATTATTTTATTTATTATTTAATTTATTATTTATTTTAAGTGAGACAGAGTTCTCATTGTGGTCCGCCAAAATGGCTGAGCTGATTAGCATATATTTTATTTTTTTATTATTATTTTTATTTAATTTTTTATTATTTTTTTATTATTATTTTTTATTATTTTTTAATTCTTTTTAAATTCTTTTATTTATTATTTAATTTATTATTTTTTTTTAAGTGAGACACAGTTCTCATTGTGGTCCGCCAAAAGGGCTGAGCTGATTAGCATATATTTATTTTTTTATTATTATTTTAATTTAATTTTTTATTATTTTTTTATTATTTTTTTTTATTATTTTTTAATTATTTTTAAATTATTTTATTTATTATTTAATTTATTATTTATTTTAAGTGAGACACAGTTCTCATTGTGGTCCGGCAAAAGGGCTGAGCTGATTAGCATATATTTTTTTTTTTTATTATTATTTTTATTTAATTTTTTATTATTTTTTTATTATTATTTTTTATTATTTTTTAATTCTTTTTAAATTATTTTATTTATTATTTAATTTATTATTTATTTTAAGTGAGACAGAGTTCTCATTGTGGTCCGCCAAAATGGCTGAGCTGATTAGCATATATTTTATTTTTTTATTATTATTTTTATTTAATTTTTTATTATTTTTTTATTATTATTTTTTATTATTTTTAAATTCTTTTTAAATTATTTTATTTATTATTTAATTTATTATTTATTTTAAGTGAGACAGTTCTCATTCAGGTCCGCTATTTTTCCCATTGACATACATTAGCGGTGTGTCGGCGATTTTATGGCCGGCCACCTGGTTCTATTTGTCGGCCGTAAAATCGCGGACACACCGCTAATACATGTCTATGGGCAGTGAGCCCGATTTCGGATTGGCCGCCGACCAATCAGAATTCGAGCTCAATGAGGGGCTCTTCTGATTGGCTGAGGGCAGTACACAGCGACCAATCAGAAGAGCCGCTCATATCTCATTGAGATACAATGGCGGATTTGTCGTCCATTGTACCTGAATGAGAAGAGAAGAGGACGTCGGAGCTGGAAGAAGACAGAAGATCCCCGGGGCCGGACGAAGAGGACGCCTGGCCGGACGAAGAGGACGCCTGGCCGGACGGACGATCAGATGACTAAGAAGACATGTAAGTATGTGCGGAGATGGGGGGGGCTGTGTGGACATTAGTGGGGGTCGGCTGTGCGGACATGGGGGGTTTTTCGGACATTGATGGGGGCGGGCTGTGCGGGCATGGGGGTGGGCTGTGCGGGCATGGGGGTCGGCTGTGCGGGCATGGGGGTCGGCTGTGCGGGCATGGGGGTCGGCTGTGCGGACATGGGGGTGGGCTGTGCGGACATGGGGGTGGGCTGTGCGGGCATGGGGGTCGGCTGTGCGGGCATGGGGGTCGGCTGTGTGGGCATGGGGGTCGGCTGTGCGGACAGGGGGGTGGGCTGTGCGGACATTGATGTGGGCGGGCTGTGCGGACATGGGGTGGGCTGTGCGGACATGGGGTCGGCTGTGCGGACATGGGGGTCGGCTGTGTGGACATTGATGGGGGCGGGCTGTGCAGACATGGGGGTGGGCTGTGCGGGCATGGGGGTCGGCTGTGCGGGCATGGGGGTCGGCTGTGCGGGCATGGGGGTCGGCTGTGCGGGCATGGGGGCCGGCTGTGCGGGCATGGGGGTTGGCTGTGCGGACATGGGGGTGGGCTGTGCGGACATGGGGGTGGGCTGTGCGGGCATGGGGGTCGGCTGTGCGGGCATGGGGGTCGGCTGTGCGGGCATGGGGGTCGGCTGTGCGGACATGGGGGGTCGGCTGTGCGGACATGATGGGGGGGCTGTGCGGACATTGTGGGCGGGCTGTGCGGACATGGGGGTCGGCTGTGCGGACATGGGGGTCGGCTGTGCGGACATGGGGGTCGGCTGTGTGGACATTGCATGGGGTGGGCTGTGCGACATGGGGGTGGCTGTGCGGGCATGGGGGTCGGCTGTGCGGGCATGGGGGTCGGCTGTGCGGGCATGGGGGTCGGCTGTGCGGGCATGGGGGTCGGCTGTGCGGGCATGGGGGTCGGCTGTGCGGACAGGGGGGTGGGCTGTGCGGACATTGATGTGGGCGGGCTGTGCGGACATGGGGGTGAGCTGTGCGGACATTGTGGGGGTGGGCTGTGCGGACATGGGGGTCGGCTGTGCGGACATGGGGGTCGGCTGTGGGGACATTGATGGGGGCGGGCTGTGCGGACATGGGGGGGGGGGGTCGAATTGTGTGTAGCGGGGGAGCGGAGGCGGCAATGCCGCCTCGGCTCCATGGTCCGGGGAGCGAATTGCGGCTCAGGCAGCGACTGCATGGCTCGCGGCCATTGCTCGCGCTACTGAGCGGTAATCGCTAAGGTTGTAGCCGGGGCTGTGGATGGATTTTGGGCCAGCGGCTCGCAATGGCCGCTTCGCGGCCATTGCTCGCCCTGGGCCAGCGATCGCAATGGCCTCGCGGCCATTGCTCGCGCGCATTGGGCGCTTCGCGCCCAATGTTAAATTCGTAATCCACATGACCACGCCGGAAGTAGCGCGCGGAGGGGCGCTTTTCCGATTCGCGATTATATAATAGATTAATAGAGTCAATGAGTCATTCCATATCAAGTGATCTAAATATGAATATTTTTTTTTACCTGACGTCTTTAGATTTTTTTTAATTTTTTTTTATATGAAGTACAACTTTAGTTAATTACAAATTAAAAGTTTTGAATTTTTTTCTTAATCAGTTAATTTTTTACAGATATTTAAAGTTTTAAAAAAGTGCAAATTTTGGCCTGGTATGGCTTTACATTTTTTTTATCTCGGGCTAGAAATAAGATAATGAAGCGGGAGAGGCATCATTTTACTCAGAATGGTAACAGCTTTCATTTGATATGTCACAAGACTATATTTTTTTATATTTTGTTTGGGAACAATCAAATTCAAAATTTTGCTGCGCAATTGTGAAATAAATGTTAGTTTGAAAACTGTGAAACAATGCCTGTGTGTTACTTGTGTTCTTGGTTATATTTGGGCAGAGATTCAACTTGGGACCTGTCAAATTTATATGTTTTTTATTTTATGGTTGTATGAGTTATTACAACTTATTGAATAAAACATTTATATGCAACAAAAAAGAAACACAAAACACAAATCCCGTAAGTGCCAGGATAAATACATCTTAATCATCAGAACACAACGCTCAGCATTTTCAACCTGAATGCATTGAACAGACCAAAAGAAAAAAGGTGATCATATCCTCAAGTTTGATTAAACAAGATTAAAAGAACCAAAAATGTTAACCCCTATTTATACATGTAAATTTGTTTTCTATTATATCACTAAACATGTCATTTATGAAGTGTTTAATAAGAATAGTACAGTAGTTAAATCATCATTCTATAAAACATGAACTAATCAAACAATTAATAGTACGTTTTTAAAGTGGCCTTTTATCATCAATTTGTCCCTTCTACTGTAGTGAGTGAAATGTAATCTTGTCCATAAGCGCTTACTAGCAATGGCCATTTCCTTTTGTGTCACAGTATGTACGGCCTGTCACTGTGTTCAGCTTCACCTGAGTTATTATCTGACTTTTGTGCACTTTTAAAATGTCTGGCTTTCTTGGATACACAAATGATGGCGCTGGACCAGAAGATTGCAATAAAGTAAATTCTACTTCTTCATTTTCACAGTCTTTGGAGAGTACAGTAGCCAGCTACCAGCGCCAACCATATTCACAGGTCACATAGCCAGTTATGCCATCCATTGCCAATCTTGTGCCGCCTTCTACCACTTCATGGACTTCACTGTCTTTACTGAATGAAAAAATCCTTGTTTTTATTTCTGTTTCACTACATGGAATGAAAGTGTGGGATTGCTGAGTCCCTTTGATGGGTTCTGCTTCCTGTAACCGATGTTTTAACAAACTCTCCTCCTCTTCGTAGTCCTGGTTTGTACAATATTCAATACAATATTGCTCATTCTCAGGTTGAGCCCTAACAAAGCTTTCTCCTATATGTCCTCTCCTGCTTCTAAGCTGTAACATATAAAAATAATACAGTAATGTCTAAAAATCATAGATTATTTGGTGAATATAGACCCCACACTTTTAGACCACAGGCTGAACAGATCTGAATTCAAGATTTTCGAATTGACACTATTATAGTTAAATAGTTTAAAATATGATCCCATAGCGATCCCAACTTGAAATTTGGTACAGATGAGGTTAAGAGCATAGCAGACACATGGGCAGTTTTGGAAAACTTTAAATTATGCCGATTTTTCGGAAATGTGTTTTAAAATTTTGAGTTTACAATCGCATTGGTAAAAAATGAACAAAGATACTCTTGTTACATATCTGGTGAAAGCCTTGACAGTTCTGAGTAGAATGGTGTTTATTTTGGTTATCTTATTTCTAGCCCGACATATGATAGAAAATGTAAAGCCATACCAGGCCAAAATTCACGCTTTTTTAAACCTTTAAAAATCTGTAAAAAATTAACTGATAAAGAAAAAAATTCCACACTTTTTATTAGTAATTAACTAAAGTAGTACTTCATATAGAACACTTCATAAATGTCATGTTTAGTGATATAATAGAAAGCAAATTTACATGTATAAATAGGGGTTAACATTTTTGGTTCTTTTAATCTTATTTAATCAAACTTGAGGATATGATCACCTTTTTTCTTTTGGTTTGTTTAATGCATTCAGGTTGAAAATGCTGAGCATTGTGTTCTGATGATTAAGATGTATTTATCCTGACATTTACGGGATTTGTGTTTTGTGTTTCTTTTTTATTGCATATACCGTATATACTCGTGTATAAGCCGACCCGTGTATAAGCCGACCCCCCTACTTTTGCCCCCAAAATCTGGGAAAAAACTATTGACTCGTGTATAAGCCGAGGGTGGACCCCAGCACAGGTATACAGCCCCCAGCAGTGTGGTATACAGGCCCCCCCGATGGTATACAGGCCTCCCCAGTGGTAGTATACAGCCCCCAACAGTGTGGTATACAGCAGCCTCCCCAGTGGTATATACAGGCCCCAGCAGTGTTACAGCAGCCTTCCCAGGGTTATATACAGCAGCAGCAGCCCCAGGGGTATATACAGCAGCAGCAGCCCCAGGGTATATACAGCAGCAGCCCCAGGGTATATACAGCAGCAGCCCCATGGTATATACAGCAACAGCCCCATGGTATATACAGCAGCAGCCCCATGGTATATACAGCAACAGCCCCATGGTATATACAGCAACAGCCCCATGGTATATACAGCAGCAGCCCCATGGTATATACAGCAGCAGCCCCATGGAATATACAGCAGCAGCCCCATGGTATATACAGCAGCAGCCCGAGGTATACAGGCCCTCCCCAGGCTATATACAGCAGCAGCCCGAGGTATACAGGCCCCCCCAGGCTATATACAGCAGCAGCCCGAGGTATACAGGCCCCCCCAGGCTATATACAGCAGCAGCCCGAGGTATACAGGCCCCCCCAGGCTATATACAGCAGCAGCCCGAGGTATACAGGCCCCCCAGGCTATATACAGCAGCAGCCCGAGGTATACAGGCCCCCCTCATGCTATATACAGCAGCCAGAGGTATACAGGCCCCCCCAGGCTATATACAGCAGCAGCCCGAGGTATACAGGCCCCCCAGGCTATATACAGCTGCAGCCCGAGGTATACAGGCCCCCCCAGGGTATATACAGCAGCAGCCCGAGGTATACAGGCCCCCCCCAGGCTCGGGAAACCTGTAAAGGAAGATGATTATACTTATCGCTGTCCGGCTGCCGTCCCCGCTCTGCATCGCGTTCCTCCATCTGCATCGCGCTCCTCCATCTTCCGGCTTCCAACTTCCTGTGTTCTGCGCCGACAATGACGTCATTCTCGGCGCCGACAGGAACCCGGAAGATGGAGGAGCGCGATGCAGATGGAGGAGCGCGATGCAGAGCGGGGACGGCAGCCGGACAGCGATAAGTATAATCATCTTCCTTTACAGGTTTTCCCGAGCCTGGGGGGGGCCTGTATACTGATGGGGGGCCTGTATACCTCTGGGGGGGGGGCGCCCGTATAGTGACTCGCGTATAAGCCGAGGGGGTAACTTTTCAGCCCAATTTGTGGGCTGAAAAACTCGGCTTATACGCGAGTATATACGGTAAATGTTTTATTCAATAAGATGTAATAACTCATACAACCATAAAATAAAAAATATATAAATTTGACAGGTCCCAAGTTGAATCTCTGCACAAATATAACCAAGAACACAAGTAACACTCAGGCATTTTTTCACAATTTTCAAACTAACATTTATTTCCCAATTGCGCATCAAAATTTTGAATTTGATTTTTCATAAACAAAATGTAAAAGCAAAATATAAAAAAATATTGACTTGTGACATATCAAATGAAAGCTGTTACTGTTTTGAGTAAAATGATGCCTCTCCCGCTTCATTATCTTATTTCTAGCCCGAGATAACAAAATGTAAAGCCATACCAGGCCAAAATTTTTTAAAACTTTAATTATCTGTAAAAAATTAACTGATTAAGAAAAAAATTCAAAACTTTTAATTTGTAATTAACTAAAGTAGTACTTCAAATAGAAAAAAAATTAAAAAATCTAAAGACGTCAGGTAAAAAAAAATATTCATATTTTGATCACTTGATATGGAATGACCCATTGACGCTATTAATAGTAAAATATTTTAAAATATGATCCCATCGCGATCCCAACTTAAAATTTGGTACAGATGTGGCAAAGAGAACAGCAGACATATGGGCAGTTTTTGAAATATTTAAATGATGCTGATTTTTTGTAAATGCGTTTTATAATTTTGCGTTTGCGGTCGCATGGGTAAAATATTAACAAAGATACTCTTGTGAAATATCTAATGAAAGCCTGTACAATTCTGAGTACAACGGTGTTTATTTTGTCTCTCTATCTTATTTCTAGGCCGAGATATGATAGAAAATGTAAAGTCATACCAGGCCAAAATTCGCGCTTTTTTAAAACTTTAAAAATCTGTAAAAAAATTAACTGATGAAGAAAAAAATTCAAGTTGTACTTCATATAGAAAAAAAATAAAAAAAATCTGAAGACGTCAGGGAAAAAAAATATTCATTTTTGGATCACTTGACATGGAATGACCCTTCCAGGTATACAAAACTGTTATTGCACCATTTTATCCTGTCAGGAGCTGTCCCGACCCGCGGCGGGCTCATCCACCTGGCTGCAGCATCCATCCATCCTCCTGACAGAAGTACACTTCTTAAAGGTGGCCCCTTTACTGACCACAACCCGTGGGTGGCGTCACGACAAACTCCCCTGTAAATATCCCCCATTTATTGCGGAACCCGGGACACGGTCCGGACCATGACCGCCGTGACATCCCCAGCAGTAACCCGGTCCGGCACCGAGTACCCCATCCCATTGGGCTCCACACAACTATAATCTCTGATGACTGGATCTCTACATTTGTGCAAATTTGCATCCCTTGAAGATGTTTGGATATATTTAATGTACTGATATATTGGATATGTTTATTATCTTGTCATCTTATGCCTGCTAACTTAAAACTAATAAAAACCCTTGGAATATAAGCGGTTCCTGCAAGACCTGTACCCCATAGAAGTCACTAGACGAACTGGCCAATCCAGAACTACACATTTTCGGTTACCATATATGGAGGGACCTACCATCTAATCTGATGATGAAATTTAAACCAGAATGCCCCTGAAGAGCCTTTCATAAAATAGGGAAGGCGAAACGCGTTGGGCGGGTTTTTTCGCCACATTGCCGGATTTTATATGTTGAATCATCAAGTCCATGAGAACTTAGGAACTATGACAGAGGGGAGGGTGTTGACCATATGACAAAAGGTGTTGAGAGGCCACACACACTGATTTATAGAAGTGAAAAGGAGTCTATTTTTGGATATATCGCCTGGAGACAGATTGTGTCCAGGGTTGTCCTTGATAGCACTCTATCAAAAGAAACCTGGGACACTTTGGGATACCTCTTATACTCCTCCATAGTAACTAAACTAGTTGACTCTTGTTATAGTATTTATTTCTGTTTACTATGTATTTAGGGGGATGGATATTTTATGTGAACACTAACACTGTAATCACGTTCCACACTGGAATTTTATAAGAAAATTAAAAGCTGACCAAGCAGAATAAATATATCCTATATTCTTATGATAATTTAAAACGGATAAATTCTAACAGACTTTCGGTGAATAGTTTCATAAGTACCAGTCCTAGCAAATAGCTGTTAAGAGCAGGTCTCTAGAAGGTGAATTTTGTGAGTAGCTCCTGTCGAGCCCCAGGCCCTGGGGTACTCGGGTATCAGGCTTGGTGGGTGTTTCACAGAGATGTCACGGGTGGCAGCACCTGAGCCCGTGGCCTGGGTGACACTTCAATAAAGGGTTATGTACAGGGGATAAGAGTTTGTTGTTGTCATTTGACGCCACCTGTAGTACCTGGTTATGGGTCACCAGCGTTGCCACAGTCCTCCGGAGGGCGATGGTATTGCGGCAAGGATAGTAAAGCTCCCTACAGGTGGAGCTGGACCTCCGGGCAGCATAGAGTAAAGCGGCAGCTTGGAGTGGGACTTGTGGTCAGAGTAAGAAGCAGTCTATAGGGAGGCTGGGGATGGGGAGGAATAACGCACACACTGAAGCAAGTCTCTTTTACCTTTTACTGATGGTATCCACAGGTAAAGATGTCCAGAGCACTGTCGGGTGACAGGTGCACAGTGACTCTCCACAGCAAGTGGGTATAAGGCCTTCTCAGGTTCCCTGCTGTCTCTGAAGCCTTGTATACATCACGACTGGCCTCCTCACTTTCTCTGGTCGTTACTCTCTCCTCCTGCGTAATCCACGGGTTATCCTCTCTGATCACTGTGGTGCTACTCCACACTACGGTGTCTGGCTTCCTCTTTCTAGGTACGCAGGGAGACCGGGTGACTGAAGTCTCCACGGTGTGCCGGGGTTTTCTGCAGTCCTAAAGTGTTCCTGCAGGTGCGGATCCCCGAAGTCCAGGACGTCTTGGGTGAACCTCCACCGGTTCCTCGCTCCCTTGGCTCTGCTCCTTGCCTTCTGTCCCCACTCCTAGGCTTGTCTCAATGTAGAAGGGCCACTCTGGGTCACCGGTTCAGGCCTAACCGAGGCACCGATCACCAGGACGTCTTTGCAGCTCTCCTAGCATCTGCACACTCTGACTAACTCCTCCCCCAGCAGCAGTATTTATAGGGGATCACACTTAAAGTCAGTGAGTGTAGCTCTCCCTACTGTGTCGGAATGGAAGGTGTTGCATGTAGTAGGTACCTGCTGTGGAAACCCAGCTGTACAGTAGGAAAGGCTGTGGCTACCTGCGTGAGCAGGGCGCCACATACCCCCTAGTTAACATCAGAACTCCTGGACTGAGCATTTTTGTGTTTTCAAAGAAAAAGAATAACAATAATCAATAATAACTGGTAACATATTTACAAAGTCTCAAAATATAAAAATTTACAAAAACCACTGAAAAAAGATGGTAAAAATGAAACCAGGTAAGTCTATACGGTGCTAGTCCATTCACCGCAGGCTTTGAAAAGGAAAAAGAAATTTGTTGTCACACCAGTCCTGTGACCATGGTCCTTTTTAATTGTAATCCGGGGACAAATTCAAAGGAAAAGGTTCAGTTCACAAGAGTCTATATAGTAAGTCTCTGTATGCTCCGGGTAAGAAAAGGGGAAAGTCTTTCAAAAGTCCACATTTTCAATAAACTCATTTCCCTATGAGTGTCTCGGCTTTGGAGACCTGGTACCTCCCCACCCCAGGCACTTTCTGTTCCTAACTTAATGTGCATGGGGCTGGGTCCAGTTCTTCCACCCTTCTGTACACTACTATGTACACTGCTATTTACATGTTACTGCTGCCGTTTATAAAACCTCTGACCTTTTTACTGTGCCCAATCTCCATATCTAGACGGGGTGACTTTGTGTGCTTCTCTGTGACTTGCGCACTACAGGTATCTCTGTCTCAGGTGAGGTTTCTAGTGAAGGGTATGGTGCAGGTTTGTCAGGTAAGCATCTGCGTGGCCTTAGGGTACCTTTACACGCGGCTACATTTCTAGGGTGGCTACAGGTAACTTACTGGTTGCAGTGAAATCATGGAGAGATTATTCCATTTGTACACAGCAACAAGATAGAACCTTGTCTCCATGATTTCACTGCAACTAGTAAGTTACCTGTAGCCACCCTAGAAATGTAGCCGCGTGTAAATGTACCCTTAGTCTCACTACAGGGCTAGTAGGTGTACCGATTGCAGCATCTTCAGATTCTCTAGCAACGGGTATTTCTTCCTGATTCCTTTGTACCACTTCTTTGGGCTGGTATAAATTCAGTAAAGGCACTAAGATGGCTCCATCTTGCCGAGGCCAATCTTCAGGGAAATCTCCTAGGATTGTTGAGACTACCTTTTCCTTTAAGTCTTCACATGGACTGGGTTCTTTTTCAGGGTCTTCTTGTTCTTTTGGCGATGTTGGAGGATTCTGATTTTCCCATCCAGTTGGACACTTTTTTATATGGTTTCTTGACACTGTGTAAGTGGTTTTTCCACCATTCTTGCTGATGAGACACACCTTGTCATTGTCAAATCCGGAATCTAGCAGGACATAGGGTTCTTGTTCCCACTGATCATCCAATTTATGTTGTGTCCTCTTCCTCTTTAAGACAATATTTTCTGATACAATAGGTTCTGCTGGAGCATGTTTGTTATAGTCCCTTTCTTGTTTTTCACGGGCTTTCTCCAGGTTGTCTTCGACACAGACTTGAACCATTTTGTATTGTTCGAGGTGGTTTTCATTCCAGTTGGGTATTGAGTCATCTGCTTTGGGACACTACTCCGAGTTCCAAGTCTACGGGTAACTTTCCTGTACGGGCTCTCATCAGGTAAGCTGGTGTACAGTTTGTAGAACTTTCTGGAATGTGGTTGTACATGTCAACCAAGTCTGGCAGTTTCTCCGTCCATTGGTTCCTTTCTTCCAAGGGTAGGATCTTCAACATGTCAATGATGATATGGCTCATTTTTTCACATAATCCGTTGGTTTGGGGATGATACGGGGTCATCCTTATCTTCTTACACCCATACATGTGGCAGAACTCTTGGAAGATCTCTCCTTCGAAAGCTGATCCTTGGTCTGTTAGGACCTAATGGTCTGCAGAATACGTTTTGGAATGTCCTAGCAGCGGTGGCAGCTGTCAAGTCTTTCACGGGGTAACCATCAGAAATCTCGAGTAATGGTCTACCATGGTCAACGCGTATGTGTAGCCAGATCTACTTGGAGTCAGTTTTACGTGGTCCAGGGCTACAATTTCCAGAGGCTGTTTCATCACTATGGGCTGGAGCGGTGCTTTCTGGCTCTGTAAGTCCTTTCTTCTAAGGCTGCAGGGTCCACAATTCACACCTCCTCTCAATGGATCCACGCATGCCGACCCAAAAGAACCTATCTTTCAGTAGCATCTCCAGTTTCTTCCACCCAAAATGACCATCTGCACTTCTGACTTTGGCACGATGATTTGCCAGACCATCTCGTGGATCCTCGGGTTGATGTGCGTCCTGCAGAGCTTCTCCTGGTAAATGAATAGCTTACTCCGCTCGTTCCACAGATGTTTGACTTCTGGTTGGGGGTTTTCTGGTAGCTTTGCTGACTTCCTGGGTTATCAGCTGCTTTAGCAAACTGACAGCCGGGTCTTGCACTTCCTTCTAACCGAAGTGGGGCAAATGGGTTCACCATTCTTGCAGGAGGGTCTTCACGGGTTTGCTGGCACTGAGTTACTCTTAATTGATGGAAGGCAGGTAACTCCACTTCCTGTAGCTCGTCTTCATCCTTGCCCTCATCTGACAGTTGAGGCATTTGGATAAGGCATCCGCGTTTCCATTCTGGTGCCCAGCCTGGTATTTGATGGTAAACTGGTAGTTGGACGTCTGGTTATCCATCTCTGCTCCATGGCTCCCAACTTTGCAGTTTCCAGGTGGGTCAGCGGATTGTTATCCGTGTAGGCTGTGAACTTGCTAGATGCCAGGTAGTGCTTAAACCTCTCTGTGACGGCCCAGACCAAGGCTAGGAATTCCAGCTTGAAGGAACTGTAGTTCACTGGGTTCCTCTCTGTGGGGCACAACTTCCTACTGGCATAGGCGATCACTCTTTCTTTGCCCTCTTGCCTTTGAGAAAGGACGGCTCCTAGTCCCACATTGCTGGCATCCATGTACAGCAGGAATGGCAGGTTGTAGCCCGGGTAAGCAAGGATTTCTTCTCCTGTCAGGGCTTCCTTCATCATCTGGAATGATCCCTTTTGTTCCTTGCCCCACTCCCATGGAGAGTCCTTAGACTTGCCTTTCTTGGGCTGGCCTACTAAGAGGTTTTGCAGGGGAGCAGCCTTCTTGGTGTACTCCTTTATGAACCTCCTATAGTAGCCCACCAGTCCCAGGGATTGACATACTTCACGGTCTTGGGTTCTGGCCACTCCTTGATAGCTATCACCTTGTCTGGATCATAGGCCAAGCCTTCAGCACTATATGTGTCCCAGGTACTTTACTCTTGGCTTTAAAAGGTGGCATTTGGATGGTTTCAGCTCCATCCCGTATTTGGCCAGAGCTTCAAACACCTCTGCTAGATGGGTTACGTGTTCCTCATAGGTTTTCGAGTACACGATCACGTCATCCAGGTAAAGAAGTACCGTCTCAAAGTTCTTATGCCCCAGGCAACTCTCCATCAACCTCTGGAAGGTTCCGGGTGCATTACATAGTCCAAATGGCATGGTGTTAAAATTAACACAGGCCCATAGGTGTTGTAAATGCCGTCTTCTCGCAGTCTTCCTTGGCTACGGACACCTGCCAATACCCACTAGTGAGATCTAAGGTGGAAAAGTAATTGGCAGATTTCAACGCAGCTAAGGATTCCTCTATACGAGGTAACGGGTAAGCATCCTTGTGTGTTATGCGGTTTATTTGCCTATAGTCTACACACATTCTCATACTGCCATCTTTCTTCCTGACTAGGACTAATGGGGCTGCCCAGGAGCTACAGCTATCTCGTATAACCCCTGCGTCCTTCATGTCCTGTAACATTTCCTTGGCTTTCTGATAATGTGCAGGTGGAATAGGCCTGTACTGCTCTTTGATTGGTGGATGTGTATCTGTGGGGATATGATGTTGCACCCCTTTTATCCTACCAAAGTCAAGTGAATGCTTACTAAAGACTTGTTCAAATTCTTTGACTACCTGGTAAACACCTTGCTTTTCATACACAGGAGTGGTGTCAGTTACGACATGGGAGTTGCTAGCACCAGTCCTCCAGTGGCCCAGTTGTATTATCAGGTTTTGCCCCTTTGGCATGGGGTAAGGGTCCCACTGCTTGTATATCGTTATTGCTTACTGTGTACAATTTAGCAACGGTTATGTTGCGCCCAGATTTGGGGCACTCAGGTGTCAAGCTGCAAGGGTTAACGCTCCTGGTGTCACGGGGAGTGGTGGCCGCGCCTGACCCCTGGGCCTATCTTCCAAAAAGGGGGAAATATGTACAGGGGATTATATACAAGGTTGTCGTGACACCACCTGTAGTTTCTGGTGAGATGGCACCAGCGCCGCCACAGTCCACCGGAGGTAGATGGTACTGCAGCAAGTTGGTGAAGTCCTCCACAGGTAGGACTGGACCTCCGGGGCAGCGTTCCTGGATGGAAACAAGTTAATTTAAAGAAAAACAAGCAGAGTCCAAAGTCACTGTTCCTGCGAGTACTTTACTGTCATTTGCATCAATCGCATACAAAATTACAGTTTAGCACTCCTGATGGTATGAGGACAAGTAGCTTAACGGGTGGCTGCCGGCAGATCATAGGTGGTATGGTGGAACCCTTAGTGTGTGCCTTTGTACTCAAACCCCGTCTGTTCCTTCCTTCTTTCCAGTTAAATTGTGAAGCCTGACGACTTGAAATCTGTCTGACCTCCTTCCTTCTTTCTCTCACCCTTGCTCCCGTCGGGTAACCCTCTGCTGGCTGGCCGCTCATTCCTTTGGTGGGGCCTGGTACCCTCTTTTGGTTGCTCAGGTGCCCGGGAGGATTGTAGACTCCACGGGACTCCGGATTCTCTGTGGTCCTAATGTATCCCACAGGTGCGGGCTCCGGTGCCCGGTAAGCTGTCTGGGATGAACCTCCTCAAGTTCCTCACTCCCTTAGGCTGTCTGCGCCTGGAAAAGCTTTCTGACTTTAAGCCCTCTCTTCTTCCTCCATCTCTCCTCCTGGTCCCTCAGCTGAGAGACCTTGCAGCAAGGACCTAACAGGCCCAAAACTTAGAGGCAAAGTCCTCCTTGTTCCCTCTAGAGGTGATTTTATTCCCTCACGGGTAACCTCCCACCGTGTAATCTAATGTGGGAGTGCTGGTGATTGGGTACCACCCACCATCCTAGAATCTACCTGCAGCTGGAGTATCTGCACCTCTTTTACGGGTGCAGTACCTCTCTGTGTCGCCTGCTTGGCGGGGCGCCACATACCCCATTGATTGAATATACTCGTCCGTGAGTATCTGTACCTGTTTAACGGAAAGTAAAAAGCATTTTTTTATATTCATGAACATCAACGGGTAACTATATACAATTAAGCATACTTGGTTTTCTTCCCATTGCTGGGAGGCACATTACTTAGAACGTTACACATATACATACACAACTATGCAGTAGCTAGTTATTAGACCTCACGGCCCTCGGGTCAAGTTCTCACTGTCCGGTTGTACTATCTGCATATAAGACATTATTCTAACTCGGCCCAATGGGGACCAGTACTAACTACGCGGACCCAGCAGTAATACATTGTCCAGCACAGTCCAGTGTGTATTATCACCGCTGGGCCGCTGCTCACACAGCACACCTCGTTAAATAGGGAAAGGAAAGTTCAAATAAAGTCACTGAGTCTTCAGCCGAAGACAACACTCAAGGGCATTCTCATTATTCAAGTTGCAAAAGAAAAAAAGAGAAAGTGGGGAAGGCAAAAATAAAAGGGGCACGGTTACTGGAAGGGGCTATATACAGGGCAATGTCTCAACATGGGATTCTCTTGCTGGATACAATGTCTCTTAACGAGAGTCTATTGTTAGCGGGAATTGTCTGTGCAACGGGAGATCTTTATTGCGAACCTAATGGGCCTGGGCACCGCTCATAAGTGACCTGCTTACCTCAGTAAAGGTCTCTGTCCGGGTGTCCTCTCCGCAGGTACGACTCCACATCGCGTCTGGCAAAGAATATGTCGTCTGTAAGTCCGGGTTCCCGAAGAAACCCCCAGCCTTCATCCTGGTAGACGGAGAGAATGGTTCCTAGGTGGCGGAGTTCTATTGGAAGCAGGAGCTATGATCTGGCCTCATCCCGAAGTCGCCTAGTTGCTTGTTCTCTCTGGAACCATTCATCCCGTCGTCTTTGTCTTGCCACTTGGTCTCTCTCATCTAGGTCTGATAGAGACCGTTGAAGTGACTGGTACCGTGGGGGTGGTGAGTTGCCGGTTGGGACTCTGGACACTACTCAAGTATCTGCTGAGCTCACAATGGCGGGGGCTCCTTCCTGTTGCCACACAGTCCACCACGCAGCTTCTGGGGTGCTCCCTCCTGAGGCTCTCTCTCTGTGTCCTCCGGTTCCTCTTCATCTGTCTCGTCGTACTCCTCCTCGACGACGACGTTGGGTTCTGTAGGGGACGTCCGTGCTGCCTCCAGCTGGAGACAACTAATGGGACGGTGGTGTAGTCGGGGTTCTATTTAAACTCCTGTGTCCCGGGTCTGGACGGGTGGTGGTATGGGTGGTAGAGAGGTGCAGTATGCCACAAGTGCGTGTTCGGCCACTGCTGCCTCTTGCGCATTGTGGTCTGCTCTCATAGAGGAAAGTTTGTATGTCTGCTCCGCGCTCCACCGTCGGCACACCCATGCCAGGGCCTCTTCCATCTCCTGGCGGAGCCACCCAAATGCGTCCCTCCAGTACTCAGCATCCCCCTCCAAGGTCAAGAGGGATGCTGCTGCCAGGTCTCCTTATGCGGCTCAGGTTTGCTCCTCAAGCTCACGCACAATGTCTCTCCAACGGGGTGCCACCATGCTGCCGGGTACAAAGGAGCCTTGCTGTCACATCGCCATTGGACTCGGTGGCCGGTGTTCCTGCCTTGGCCGCTGGGAGGAGCCGGATTCCTTCGGCTGGTGGCGCTGGTGACAGGAGGGCCTTGTCCTCATATGGAACTGCTCCCGCGACGTCTGCCTCTGTTGCTGAGCGCCGCTGTGTTTCCCCTCTGGGTGGTGTTGGTCGCAGAGGAGCGGGCCCTGCAGAGGTGTCCGTTAGGTGCAGCCTGCGTTCTTCTGTCAGAGGTGGCGTGGGTGGAGCCAGTCGTGCATCTCCATCTGGCCTGGATCTAGGGGCGGTCCGGATGAGGTCATCGGGCTGTGAGCTCCAGCCTATGGGAGGTAACCGCGCCCTTCAAATACATTGGAGCCTGTCTTGCAGGCCGCCAGATATAGTTTTGGTTCCCCAGTGATAGTGTGTGTTTAGTTTCGTGTCTGACCTTGCCTGGATTTCTGACTCTGCCTCTGCCTATCGATTTTGTACCTCAGCAGCTGCCCTCTTGGTTTTGCCCTTGACCTTTGCCTGGATTTTTGACTCTGCTACTGCCTGACGATTTTATACCTTCGCTGCCCTCTCGGTTTTGACTCGGACTTCTGACTTCGTTTTTCGGGTCTTGATTTTCTCTGGCGACCTCCCCGGCTCTGTTGCTCATATAGGCAGCTACCCCCTGGGCTCCGCTGTAATTCCAGATCCCTGTATAGGGGTTAAGGGTCTCGGGGTTTCTCGGGGTGCTGCCTACTAGCAGCTCGGCCTCACAGCGGATGGTCGTCACACTTGCTCGTTCTGTCCTTCTCTTCCGGTTTGTCTTCTTATGGGCAGCCTCTCCCGAGGAACTTCCTGTGGGCTGCCCCCTGATTGATGGCAATCTGGGCGGCCACACTCTTTTGCGCCTCCGTCTTGGCCCTCCTTCTTCTAGGGACTGAGGTACTCCCCTGGGCCTGCACATGGCGTTTAGTACATGGCTACAGCGCCATCTTGGGTCTTCCTGCAGTAATGGCGGGAACCCATTTTTGGCACCAAGCAATGGCGGAAAAAGTTCGTTTTAAGTCCAAGTTCAAGGCGCACAGTACCTGGTGGTATCGGGCACGATATCCTGTTTGTGACACCAGAAAAATATATGTTGCACCCAGGCTTTGGGGTACTCGGGCGTCAGGCTGCAAGGGTTAACGCTCCTGTTGTGACGGGGAGTGGTAGTCACGCCTGACCCTGTGTCCTGGGCCTATCTTCCAAAAAGGGGGAAATATGTACAGGGGATTATATACAAGGTTGTCGTGACGCCACCTGTAGTTTCTGGTGAGATGCCGCCACAGTCCACCGGAGGTAGATGGTATTGCAGCAAGTTGGTGAATCCTCCACAGGTAGGACTGGACCTCCGGGGCAGTGTTCATGGATGGAAACAAGTTCATTTAAAGAAAAACAAGTAGAGTCCAAAGTCACTGTTCCTCCGGGTATTTTACTTTTATTTGCGCCAATCGCATACAAAATTACAGTTCAGCACTCCTGACGGTATGAGGACAGGTAGCTTTTTTTTTTTAATCAGATAACTTTTTATTTAAGCATCATTTACAAATAACAAATACAATAATACAATCAAAATTCCCCCCCCCCTCAACGTCCCCCCTTTCCCTCCCCCCATAGACAGCATGTTCCTACAGTACAATTCTTGGTGAAGATCATCAATGATATCATTAAGCATAGAAAATTTACCCCCAGCACCCGAAGAGCACCGATCCACCTCAATCTTCTCCCACACTTCACCTCTGTCTTATCCACGGCTCCCAGAATTTATCAAACATTTTGTCAGAGTTCCGTCTCCAATAAATTTTCTTCTCCATTTGCACAATATAATCAACATTACGCACATACTCAACCCTTGAGGGTGGCTCGGCCCCGATCCAATGCCTGGCTATCAATTTCCAATCCAGAAACAACAGTCTGGCTACTGCTATCTTCTGTACATTGGGTACCTTAATAGTCTCAACATATCCCAGCACACAATCAATGTCAGCACGGTTAACCAGAAGACCTGAACTCTTGGTCACTCCCACATCATATGCAGGATTCCGGCTCCTCACTATGACATCATGGGCACTCCGATGTTCCGCTCACCCCAAATTTAAACAAAAAAGCTGGTGATCTGTAAACCCTATGAATAAGATATAGCTGTGACAGTCGTCCCGACTCACTCAATGACAGTTTAGGCCCGTATTCCAATATCGACTCACACACATCACTCCCAACTCTATCTCCCACCTTTCACGCGCCCTAGTAGGATGACGCAGGAGTACCGTATGCATGAGATCTCTATACATTGTAGATATAACCCCACGGGTGCTGCCTGTCATGCACATAAAGTCTAAAACAATATCAGTTTGCAGCCTGAGACTGCTCAACCTCAATTGCTGCCGGTAAGCACGTTGGACCCTGAAACAAGAATACCTATCAGTCTCTGGCAGTTGAAATTCCCGTTTCAGGGAATCAAAAGTCCTCATAACCCCACCTTCCAAGATCTGCGATATATATTCTATGCCCTTACGCACCCACGACTTCTGCTCCCCTAATTTATAGAATTCTCTTAGGGCTGCATTCATCCACAAAGGGGTATACCGCATCACTCCCACAATCTCTCGTAGTGATTTGACTTTATTCCATATCTTCTGAACCAGACACAGAGTGGGGAACCGTCCTCCCAGTCGCCCAAAGTCCGCAGCCTCCAAACCATTCACCAACAACTCCTTTTTTACAAAATATTCAAGTGTCAACTGAGTTGAATTTCGCACGTCTTTTGAAGCCCACCCTCTAAACTGTTGTCCCTGAGCTAAAAAGTAGATACAAAGATTTGGCAAGGCCAGGCCCCTCTCCTCTTTTGGTCGTTGCAAAGTTTGCAGTTTCAAATTGGGCTGGCCTCTATCCCAGACCAAGTCCCGTAACAACGAGTTGAGTCTCTGAAACAATCCCCACTGTATCCACACAGGCGAGTTGTGGAGCTTTGGCATGAGGATCATTTTGGATAAATTTGTCCTGCCCACCACCGAGAGGCGCAACCCGCACCAGGTCTGTACTTTTTCCTTTAATTTATCCAACAGCAGCATAAAATTCCATTTAACATATTCTGAGACCGGCAGAGAGACCTGAATCCCTAAATATTTAAATTTTTCCACCATTTTCAGTCTAGGACAGCCACATTCCCCCAAATCAGCCAATCCTTCTCTATCAACCATCATGATGTTGGGTTTCTCCCAATTGATTCTAAGTCCTGACATGTCCCCAAACTTCTCAACTACCCGAACCGCCTGTCGAAGGGACTCCCCAAGATCTCGCAGGAAGAGCATCATCCGCGTACAAAGCCGCTTTCTCTTCCACCGGACCAAACCTAAATCCTTTCACCTCAACTGTCTTTCGGATATAAGCAGCAAGAGGTTCTATGGCAATGGCAAATAATAATGGTGAAGGAGGACACCCCTGACGGGTACCCCGAGACAGACGAAACCTCTCCGATCGCTGGCCGTTCACTCTTATGCGAGCCACAGGAGAACAGTACAGCAGCCTCACCCAAGAGACAAATTGCTGACCAAAACCCATCTTACCTAACACCAACCACAGAAATAGTCTTCTCAGGTTCAAAGCTGTGGACTTATGTGGCATGAAACCAGACTGATCCGGGTGAATCACATCCGTAACCACCTCCGTCAACCTGCGAGCCATCACCTTGGCTAATATCTTTCCATCAACTGACAGCAATGAAATGGACCTATACGACTCTGCTTTACTTCTGTCCTTATCCTCCTTGGGCAAGACCATTATAGTAGCCTCTCTTAGACTCTGGTAGGCATCCTGAATGCAATGCCTCTTGGAATACTATAAGCAATTTGGGTAGTAGTATATCCTTAAGCTGTTTATAGACCTCCGCAGGGAGGCCGTCTGCCCCGGGTGCTTTGTCATTTGCCATAGAAGCTAAAGCGTCCTCTAGTTCTTCCGCCGTTAACGGCAGCCCCAGCCTCTCACTGTCAGTCTCCGTAATCCGTGGCAGGTGGGCCCCCTCCACATACCCCTCTATTTCCTCCCGGGAAGTCAGCAATCCTAAAGTATCCAAGTTCCCATAAAATCGCCTGAAAATTTTCAATATACCCTCGGTGTCCTCCACCACCCCCTCATCTTCATCACACAGACCATAGATATAAGAGGAGTCCCTCTGAGCCGCCGCTACCACGGATAACAAATGTCCCACTTTCTCCCCGTCCTCAAAGAAGGATGCTTTGTAAAATTCCTGTCGCCTAGCTGTAGCTTAAACATGCACCCTATCCACTGCCTCCTGGGCTTCTGTCAGGCGCTTCTGCTTCTCCGTAGAGGGCAGGGTTACTGCATCAGTCTCAGCTGTCCTCAATGCGTCCATCACTCGCTGTTCCTCTGCCCTAGTTTCCGATTTACGTCTGGAAATATCTCTAATAAATAACCCCCTAAAAAACGCTTTCATTTTGTCCCACACCACACTCGCAGGGGCACTGCCTTCATTATCCCGGAAGAACAATTCAAGTTCCTCACCAATCTTCCCCATAATCAGTATACGCAGCCATGAAGGATGAATTTTCCATTCTCCCTTACAACCTCTCCGTCCCTCCCCCACCTGCAGAACTATCACAGTTGGTTTATGATCCGACACCACACTAGGCACATTGTCAACTTTAATAGTCATATTATCTAGATGTCCGTTCCCCAGGGCCATGTCGATCCTAGACATGGAGTTGTGCAAGGAGAAGCACGAGTAACATTTCACTTCCGTATTTCTCATCCTCCACAGATCCACCAGTCCCAGTTCTTTAATTTGCTTTGCAAACAAAGTCATACCGTCACTTCCCACAGTCTTCTGTCCTCTCCCCTCCCAATCCAGATCCCAGTCCAGAATATTGTTGAAATCACCAACAATTAGCAATGGTATCCCCACTCTGTGTCTAGTAAGTTCCATGATCTCATGCAACTTCACATCCGAAAATGGCTGTGGAAAATACACTGCTACCAAGAAGTGCATGCATCCATAAACCCGGCACACCACATACACATATTGTCCCTCCTTATCTAGTCATACATCTATCTCCTCATAGGGAACCGAGGCATGGACCAGAACCGATAACCCCCTCGCATAATTGGAATACGATAAGCATGGTATGAATGTCTAATCCATGTTCTGGCTAGTCCACCAGTCCTATCACTAGTTAGATGTGTTTCCAGGAAACATATAATAGACGGTTTAAATGGCGTAACATACCTCAGCACCGTCGCCCTCTTACTTCTATCAGCTAGCCCCCTCACATTCCAGCACACAATTTTTAACTGTCCCGCCATAATATAAATGGGATATTACCCACCAATAGATGGCCCCACCTATCATCTCGATTGTGCTGTCTATGCTCTCTTGGGTGGCTACAGGTAACTTACTGGTTGCAGTGAAATCATGGAGACAAGGTTCTATCTTGTTGCTGTGTACAAATGGAATAATCTCTCCATGATTTCACTGCAACCAGTAAGTTACCTGTAGCCACCCTAGAAATGTAGCCGTGTGTAAAGGTACCCCTAAGGTACCTTTACACGCCGCTACAACAGGATGGATACAACCCGCTACTTCACGTGCACGAGCACGCCCAAACGGTTACAAACGGGAAACGCACCACCTTTACACGCAACCACAAGGTGCGCTACGCTACGTTACATCTACAGCTAGATACATCGCCGGGTGTCTCAAGTAGCCATCTGTAGCTTACCTTACCTCATTTACACACCGCTACAACCAGCTAATATGGGAGGACCTGGTGCAGCAGGGACAGCACATAGGCGTGCCACAATTGTGGAGTACGAGACGTCCGTACACTGATAGGACAAAGCAAGAACATCATGATTGGGCAGGCATCGCAGGAGGCTGATTAATACATGACGCTCGAGCAATTATGTAGTGTGACTGGTCAGCTCCTTAAATATGCCGCCCTGTGCAGCGACAACCAATCGCAACGCAGGAGCTTCCTCCAATGATCGCTGAAGGGGGCGCGGTAACCCGGAGCCTGTGTCACGCCCCAGCTACATAGCATGGTGTAGAAACAACCTTCTGTTCCTTCTTTACACGCCAATACAGCTCGCTGCAATCGGCTTTGTAGCCACCTGTTTCAGAGCAGTGCTCGGAAACAGATGTATCTGTTGCCGGTTGCCTCCTACCGTCTTCACACGCCGCTACTACGGGCTATATTGACGACGCAAGCTACAATCGTAGCCTGTAGCGGGTTGTATCCATCCTGTTGTAGCGGCGTGTAAAGGTACCTTAAGAGTGTTTTTGCAAAAAGTCACAGCAGTGAAAATATCTCTTAGGCTGGGGTCACACTTGGCATGAGTTTTTTTAGTGACTTAAAAAAACTCATGCGTTTTTGCATGCGTTTTTCATTTCTGCATACGTTTTTTTTTTTTATCATAATTAATGTTTATTGATTAACATCAGAACAGAGTCAAAGACAGGTTACAATATAACAAAGAAGAAGCACAAAGAAGAGTGGCAGGGAATACTATACGGATTCCATATTACAAGCAAGTGGAGTCGTTTAAGAGTGTGTTTCAACGTTGTCAGTCCGTGCCGCATACAAAATTTATAGGAGTACATTTTTCGTCTCCAGAGATGTAAGGTCTTCATGTGATTAGATGCACGATCATGACCGGAGATAGTACACGGGTGGCACTTGCGTGACTCCACGGTGATCGTCTGTGACATAGTCGCATATAACATTACTCAGAATGAACAGTAGTATCGGCCGAACAGGTCACAGACTCAGGGAGTCAGTAAAATAAGAGTAACAGTGGTGAACGCAGATAGTTGTCTCATTCACCGCGTAGCCAGAAAAAGAAAATGAGGAAGTATAATATTCAAAAGTGCTGAAGAAAGAAGGGGGGTAAATAAGCTTAAAAAAAAAAGAGAGGGTGTATAGAGGAAAAATGCGAGTGGGAAGGGAGGAATGAGAGAGGGGGGGGGAAATAGTCACCCCAGGGTTCAAGGAGTATTCCAATGACAACAACAAGAGCAGGACCAGGGACATTCTCCTCATATGGGAACCTTCAGTGCCAATGGATGCCCGCTCCACAGGTTCCAGGC
The DNA here is from genome assembly GCA_033576535.1 of Allobates femoralis. NCBI lineage: Eukaryota > Metazoa > Chordata > Amphibia > Anura > Aromobatidae > Allobates > Allobates femoralis. Next base: position 237,618,569 of record JARQOC010000005.1, on the reverse strand, counting down.
GTCTGCCACATAGCGTCGGGCACCACGGTCTAGAGCTAAGTAGTACTCATGGCAGAAAATAGAATTAATTCTATCCGTAAGGTCACTCATCGTCGGTGGGGCAGTTTGTTTCCATCTAGCGGCGACACATATTCTGGCAGCCGTCAAGATATATGTCAGCAGGTGGCGTACCCCGGGGGGAAAGCAATGACCCCCACATGGAGCACCGCCATCTGCGGTTCCAAGGGCAACGAAGACCCAGTAACGGGGTCAATGAGACCCGAGACCAGCTGCCAAAACTGTGCGACCTTGGGGCACCTCCACCACATATGCGGTAAGTCCACCCTATAACCACACTGCCTCCAGCACTGAGATGAGGTTCCCTTACGAAATCTCGCCAATCTGACGGGGTAGCATACCAACGGAGATGCACTTTTTTGAGCATTTCTATGTGGTTGAGACATCTAGACGCTTCCTTGACGCAGTGGACGGCATCTTCGCAATCATTCTCTGAGGCCTGGAAGCCCAATTCCTCCTGCCATTTAATGGCATATGACAGTTGTGGAGGTGCGTCTCGGTCTAGCATGTCAGAGTACAGTTGAGACAGTGGCTTCATCGGCCGGGGATCAGCCAGCAAAGAGCGTCTCAGAGCCAATGGAGCACACGGGGGCAGCAGGTCGTGGGAAAAGGCAGTAGAGCGCACAAAGTTTGAAATCTGATGAAAGTAGAGGAAAGTCGGTCTGAGGGCCGGAAAGGCAGTCAGGAAGTCCTCTAGGGAGAGTAAAGACTGGTTGCGTATGAGGTCTGACAAGGTTTTTGGTCCGTCGTGTCTCCAAGGGGACAGATTCATATCAGGGATCAGCCAGCAGAAAGCATCTAGAGGAATAGCCTCAGGGGGAAGTTTGGTCCATTCACCAGTTACCGATCTCCAGACCGCCAGCAGCTCGGCTACTGAGTTTAGAAGATTGGGACTGCTGATCCGCCCCACTGAGTTAGCAGCAAGAAGAGATTGTAGTGAGCTTCCCCGAAGAGTGTCCTCCTCTATCTGCTTCCAGCCCTGCCTATCGTCATCACGCCACCATTTCCCGGCCACCTCCAGTACTGTAGCTCTGCGATAATTTTCAACATTTGGGACTCCCATACCTCCCCTAGTTAAATGCCGGTAAAGCAAGGATCCTTTTATTCTGGCCGGTGCTCCGCCCCATACGCACCTAGAGATCATGGTTTGAAGTTTCAGTATCAGTTTTTTGGGGTAGTGTATCGGGACGCAGCGGATTAAATATAGAATCTTGGGAAGCCATAGCATTCTTACCGACTGTATCCTCGCCATCCAAGACATGGAGCTCAGAGGAAGTCCCCCTAGTGCTCCTTCAAGATCCACCAAAAGGCGGTTCACATTCTTTAATGCTAAACCCGACGTCGGGCACAGGAGAATTCCCAGATATGGGATCCCTTCAGGTGTCTATTTGAAGGGGAAAGAGTCGGCAAGAACAGCAGCGGCGTTGTTCGGAACACCGATGGGCAACAGCATAGATTTACAGTCCAAGTATAGAAAACAACTAGGCGGCACTCACCGTTTGTTCGTAGGTGCTTTCTTTATTGAAGAGGTGCGGGGAGGGGGTGCATGAAGGTACAGACGACAGGTCCTGTTTCGCGGTTTATCCGCTAAGACCTGTAGAAGCGGATAAACAGCGAAACAGGACCTGTCGTCTGTACCTTCATGCACCCCCTCCCCGCACCTCTTCAATAAAGAAAGCACCTACGAACAAACGGTGAGTGCCGCCTAGTTGTTTTCTATACTTGGACTGTAAATGTTTGACCGGCTTATGTAAGCGCAGCACCACCAGGTGGCAGGGGGAAAGACAGCGGTCTGTCATTATGGAGCAATAAGAAGGACCAATAGCCCTGAAGGTGCCAGGTGCCCCTACCTTTCTATACAGCAGCATAGATTTACTTACATTGAGTTTGTAGTAGGAGATCCGCGCAAAGCAGTCAAGCTGATCCATAATGCTCTGGAGGGAAGATTGAGGATTTTCCGTAACAATAATGACATCATCCGCATAAAGCCCGACCACATGTTTAACTTTCCCAACCGGAATCCCCGAAATTTTCGTGTCTGCCCTCAAAGAGATCGCCAATGGTTCCATGACAAGGGCAAAAACCAGAGGCGACAGGGGGCAACCTTGGTGGGTGCCATTAGAGATACGGAAAAGCCTGGACGTGTAGCCAGAGGAAAGAACCCTGGCACACGGATGGGAGTAAAGACTAAGGATCGCCGACAAGATAGGGCCCGAAAATCCGAAGGCGGAGAGGACCTCCCGGAGGTAGCCCCAATGGACCCTATCAAACGCCTTCTCTGCGTCAAGCGACAGGAAGACGCTTGGATAACCTCTCCTCTCCGCCACCTCTATCAAGTCTAGCATCCGTCTAGTCCCATCATTCACTTGCCTGCCCTGCACGAACCCCACTTGATCCTGGTGTACCAGGAGAGGAATCACACCACTGAGGCGTGTGGCCAACAATTTAGCATACAGCTTTACATCAGTGCTTTGAAGTGAAATTGGTCTAAAGCTCTCCGGGCGGTCCAGCATCTTCCCTGGTTTCGGAATAGTGGAAATTGTGGCTTCAAGAGCTTCTGCTGGATGGATCCAGCCTCTTGCCACATAGTAAATAAACGTTGCAGGTACAGAGACAGGACAGGCCCGAAGAGTTTGTAGTACTCGTTGATCAGACCATCAGGTCCCGGGGCCTTATTGCTTTTGAGCCCCTTCAGGGCTGTATCAATTTCAGAGCGAGTAAAGGGAGAGTTCAGTGTCGCCAGAATATCTGCCGGGAGAGTGGGAATAGCCAATTTCCCCAAGAATTCCACGATGGCCTCTTTCATAGGTTGGGGGGTATGCTGGTCACTCTTAAGGTTATACAGATCTTCGTAGTATGTCTCAAAGGCCTCGACTATTTCGGTAGGGTGCCTAACCAGGTCTCCCCTTTTATCTCTAAGGGCCGTCACCATGCTTCTCACCGCTACCTTTTTTAGTCTGCGGGCTAAAAGCTTACCCGCTCTATCTCCAGCTTCATAGTACTTAGTTCGCAACTTTCTGATGCCGATTTCATGCTGTCTAAGAAGAAGCGAGCGGAGTTTGTTGTGAGTGAGACGGATCTGCGTCAAAATGGTATCTGAGGGCGATTGTTTGTTAGTCGCCTCCAGGCGTTGAATTTCGGCTGTCCAGTCACGGAACAGTCGCTCCCTGTGACGTTTTGCTAGCGCTGCCTTTTGAATAAAAAGACCTCGGATTACCGCCTTGTGGGCATACCACAAGACATCGTCCGGCATGTCTTCTTGGTCGTTGAGAGTGAAATACTCCGCCACCGCCTCGCCCACATCCTCGCCTATCTGCGGGTCAGTCAGAAGCCCCGCATGTAGCCTCCATCTCCTGGGAGCTCCACCCCCCACGTCAAGTCCCAACTCCAGAGTGATCGGGGCGTGGTCCGACCAAGTGATCACTCCCAGCCCCGATGAACAACAACTCTCCAGTGCCTCATCATTGACAAGGAAGAGATCAATTCTGGAGTAGGACTTCTGCACCGGAGAGAAGAAGGTATAATCCCTCTCCTCTGCGTGCTGATATCTCCATACATCGTGGAGGTGGAACTCCCTGCAGAGGTCTCCCAACGCTCCTCCCCCTCTGCGAGCAACTGCGGAGGAGTTGATGTGGGGCTCCATGACTGAGTTGAAATCTCTGCACACCAGAAGCCTTCCCTTCACCACTCCCCGCAGACAGGCAAACAGATCCCTCAGAAATCCCTGCTGGCCTACATTGGGACTATACACACTTACGATCGTGTGCTGGGTGCCACTAATTTCACAACAGATCCCAACGTACCTGCCCGCAGCGTCCGCAAAGGAGGAGAGAAGGGAGAATTGCACCTTATGGCCAACGAATATGCAGACCCCTGCCTTTTTTTTGTGTGGCATTAGCGAAAAAACTGTGAGGATAATCCCTATGATGCAGGCGTATATTGTCAGGTTGTAGGAGGTGCGTCTCCTGGAAGCACAAGATATCAGCTCCCGATGATTTGGCCTCTCTCCAGAGGAAAGACCTCTCCGCCGGAGAGTTGAGGCCATTAGCATTCAAAGAGAGGACCTTCAGCGACATGACCAAACCCTGGGGTGGCCGGGGACAGGGGATAGGGAAAGGGGTAAGAGGTTAAAGATAGCTGGCCCAAGAAGGGGAGTGGAAGAAAAAAAAAAAAAAAAGAAAGAAGAAAAAAGGTTCACAAAAGTGTAAAAAAAAAAAAGAGTAATAAACACACCATACTAAGCAGAAATACACATTAATGTAAACACATTAAAGATTCCAGAGAAAGGAATCAAGTCTCTCTGGGGGGGAATTTCGGGACCGGGCCCAGTATCCCACCCACGTAACCTTCAGCGGGGGGGGGGGGAGAAGAAGAGCCGGAGAGCCGTATAACAAAGCTAGTCAAAAAGTACCTCACGGGTCAAGAACCCCTAGAGCTCCATTCCAAGGGACCCAGATTGTGGAGAGCGTCCCGCATCGGGCAACTTGCGATCCTCACTCCTGGACTTCCCCGACTGACCCAGCGTTGCAGTGCAGACCTCCCAGCTCCAGCGCCCGACTCTGAGATTATGACAAAGGTATCAGGCTCCATGCCCCTAAAGCCTGGGGCTTAAACGGGTCTCGTGGGATGGGCAAAAGATGGATCTCAGGTCTCCACCATATCACCAGTAATAGTGAAAATCAGACCATCCACATTCAAAAAAGTCTCATAGGACCCTGGGAGTAGAAAAGGACCGTGAAAGGGACCCCAGAAAGGTTAAGAGCTCCCAGCGGTGAAGGTGTCTCTAAAGATCAGGCCGCTCAGTTGTCTTTCGGCGTTGTGGGGTCGTTTCTAGCGGAGTTTTCCAGCAGATCGTTTCGGTACCTCGGGGATGGTGGGGAGGAGAGGCGCCACGTGCGCAGTGTCTTCCTCAGAAGGGTGGGCGAAGCAAAGGAATGCCGTTTCCCCTCATATCTGAATATCAGCGTCGTTGGTGAACCCCAGATATATGGGATGCCTCGTTCTCGAAGGACCCTGCAAGACGAGGCAAAGTCTCTGCGCCGGGCCAATGTACCCGGAGAGAGATCTTGGTATATGGAAACATGGTCATACGGGTCGGGCAACGCGGGGCCCCTACGCATAGGTCGCAACAGGCGCTCTGTCACACCAGAGCGGACCATGTGTACCAGAATATCTCTGTGCATCCCCTCCGGCAGGGTCTGAGGTTTCGGGATACGGTATGCTTTTTCAATCTCGAGGTCTGTGATGGGGGAGTCAGGAAGGGCCACAGCAAGGAAGGACGCAGCCATTTCAGAGGGGTTTTCAAGTTCGCCAGTTTCAGCCATGCCCCTTATTTTAAAATTGTTGCGCCGGAGGGCATCCTCCAGGTGGCACAGTTTGTTGCTCATCATCCTCATTTCTCTGTCTAAGTCAGCATGGCTGTCGGCCAGATTATTGTGCGCTTTTGCAAAATCTCCCATCTTCCCTTCTAGGTGGGTGGTCCCGTCATTGAAGGCCCCCTACATCCTCCCTAAGTGAGCCGAGTAAGGCTGAGATGTCTGCCATTAGAGTATCTCGTAGGGAGCCTATACAGGATTTCAACATACCCTGGGTTACCGGGGCATCCTCCTCCGATCCATGAGCGGCAGTGCGGGGCTGGATCCCAGGGCTGTGGGAGCCCCTTGGAGAGCGGGAATGCGGTGCAACCGCCGGTGCCATTTTGGGTGGCGAGGCAGAGCGCTGCGGCTCTGTGTCAAAGTAATCTGTGAGACGATTCTCAGTCTGGCGTCTCTTTGAAGCCGTGCGCGGCATGTCAGCAGGTTCCAGGGACTTTCACAGTTCAGCCTGAGTCAGTTGCCCGCAGCGGGAGAGCCGAGACAGTGCCTGCCGTTTGCAGGGTCACCTAGCAGAGCTCTTCTAGTCTGCGCCCGGCGCCATTAGCAGCAGGACACGCCCTCCTGCATGCGTTTTTTTAAGGTGTCTGATGGCACCCTGCGTTTTTGCATGCGTTTTTAAAACGGCACCAAAAAATAGTGCATGCACTATTTTTTGGTGATGTTTTGAAAATGCATGCTTTTTTTAACATGGGCCCCTATGGAAAACGCATGCGTTTTTTGATGGTACTAAGGTACCATGCGTTTTTGCTATTAGGGCATGCGCTTTTTAACATGGGGGCCTATGGGTGCGTTTTTACATGCTTTTTTAAAAACGCAGGTCTCCAAAAACGCATGAAAAAAAAACCAAGTGTGACCCCAGCCTTAGAGTGGGCTCTTGCTGACTGGCATCCCTCCACTACCATCATCCTCCCCCTCCTGCAAGACATCTGGTTCCTCACCAGCACCCTCCTCCTGATCCACCCTGTCCTCCATCTACTCAGATTCTGAGTCTTCAGCCCCAGTATCCATGTGCTCCTGCCCTGGCTCAGACTGTGCCTGCCCCCTCGCAAACCTTTGCAGCCTGGCAGCCACTGCTATTCTCTGTGCACAGGCTGTGTTCTCCTTCTCCGCCTCCTCTGCAGCCTCGGTGCCATCTTGGGATCTGCAAGTCCTGGCGGTCCCGCTGCTTTCGGCGGGTCATGGCTGACTCTTCCTCTCCTCTGATAGCACCCCCGGGGTCTAGAGTCTTCCGGTGCCCAATCCGGTATGTATTGCTGCCGGTGCCCGCGGCGGTCAGTAGCCTCAAAGCAATGTTGCGGCGGGACAGCTCAGTCGCTGCGACCGTTCACATCTCAGGCCTGGCCACGCCCCCCCCCGTTCAATGTTTTTAAATGCGGATTTTTTTCTTCAACTAAAACACATTATTTTAATTACAAATTAAATTACAGGCAAAACAGATACTATATGGCGGCTGGTGCATGGCCTGATTCTGTGTCCAGTAACACCCATTAGGCTGGAGTCACACTGCTGTATGACTTGAGCGAGGATCCCATTACATTGCCTGGACCGGCCGTAGCTCTCCTGCCCGGAGTGATACATCTTCATGCATTTCTGTGCAGCTGTCACGCTTAGATCAGGAAAGCCGCCAGCCATTTTGATGGATTCCTCGCTCAAGTCAAATGGCAGTGTAATTCCAGCCTAATATACAATGTATCAGTTTTGCACAGATTAAATGTTTAATGAAAAAGCCAACACATGGTGGAGTAATGAATCGTCACTATTTAGGCCTACAAAAGGTTGAGCAGCTTTACAAAATGGAGTTCACTTTATTTAAGAATTTATTTCTTTGTACACTTGCAGGCAGACTGTTCCAAATGACATTTTTTCTCTGTTTACAAAAAGTAAGCTTTGTTCTTTGAACATATCTGCCCACCCGCATGGACACAAATGTCTTATTCAACCATTTGATATGCCAATCAATTAAAAAACCCCATCGTATAATGTTTCACATACTCACAAAGTCCCCAAACAAGATTTTCAGGAAAAACTTCAGATAGAAGTCTTTGCACAATTACATTTTTAGGTCACACCCTGCTGCAAACTTGGAAACAGGCAAGCTCATCAGCTCTCTCCTCCATAGCAGGTAACATGTTAACCTAGGAGCCAAATGCACTGGTTTAAATCACCAGATCTCAGAAAACAGGCACGGAGAAGCAGGGCCACAGCCAATATACGCTGCAGCTTGCAAGGAGGGAGGGAAAGAAAAATAAACAAACTAAATATGCTCATAGTCACATTGCTCTCAAACTGTATAAACAGGCCAGTGAATGGAGAAGTCATGCAACTTAGGACTGCCTTGCAGTATTATGGTGCTCAAGATCCTGGCTGGTGCCTCCTTCTTTAGTTTATGGGGAACCCAAGATTTCTTTATTTAAAAAAAAAAAATAATCCATAGGGGAAAGAGAAAAATTTGCAGTCAATGATTTTACAAGACTTCACATCCAACTCCCAATTTTCCATTATGGATGTCACAAGTTTATCCATCCTGGATAGGGGGGACTGGTATTTGTGGACAGACAATTTTTTACAAATCACAGTCTGTTTATTCATCGGATCCCGCTGATCGTTTCTGGGCTCTTTTACGAGGCGATCTTCTTGGGGAAGCTTTATCTAGGAAGCAAGAGAAAATAAAATGTAAATATTGTGCGATGGATTGTTGCCTGACAGCCAAGTGACCTCACGTTAAGCATGCACACTTTTGTGGATACCAATTAATGCAGAAAGCTGTCGGTACAACACAAGTGAGGTTACACACAAAAGACACTGTGAAACGGACCATAAATGGAATTACCGCCAACCATCTAAATATATTGTACTTGTCTAGACTACGAATGCCTTTGCAAGAGAAAATAAATTGGTTGCATTGTAGAAAATATTACTGAAATAACTACAGTTTATGAATAAATAAAAAATAAAAAAAAAAGTTCCAGGTATTTTAGCCAAATCTTTACTTTTATAGTCAGTAGTACAACAGCCAAAATGACAAACAGTGCAGAAACAATACTTCACTCAGAGAGTTAAGTGGTCTCACCTCGTCTACTTTGCACTGAAGTTGGAAGGAAGCATAGAAAAAAAAAAAAAAAAAAAAAAAAGACAAAGACAGCAAGAAATATTAGAGATGAGAGCAGATACTGCAGTGAACACAGAGGCGAGTCATGTGCCTATGGCACAGTTCAATAATCCTACTGACATTACAAGCTGGACATAGACACCAGTATCTCTACATATCACATCTCAGTAGAGGAGTCTACTAGTCCTACTGTGTAATGTAAAGATCAGCTCTGGATGTAGAATACATACTGATTTGGTTCAATGTCTCAGGAGGAATCCAGCTCATGTCAACATCGTTTTGGTTGGATGTGCCCATCTCCACTTTTTGGGCAGGTCTCTTTCTCTGTAGGGAGGAAAACACAGGCATTTACTTACATTCAAACTACTCTGGGATCAGACAGCACACAGCAGCTGAATGGACACAGTGATTGTTTACTTCAGAGCCAGTGTCCACCAAGGAATGGCCTCCGATTCTCTGTGATTTTATATGTCTCTTAGAGAGTGTCAGAGGTCAAAAATGTTTCCATTTTTTACCCAAAAAAACACTACATGTGAACTATCTCAGACTATCACAGGCACTAATGTGATCTCTGAAAAAATGGATAGCACTGTAGAAAAATCTACATGCACCCTTAGACTGGTGCAGTGTATTTGCAATGGCATGGACATAAAGTCCAGGAATGAGAATTCACCATGTAAATTAATCTATACCACAATCTATTAGACAACATAAAAAACTATTGAAAACACTTCATTTCAAGGAAACCATTTAGTGACCACAAAACCACAGTTCTTGGATATCCATGAAGTCTATAACAATGCGAGTATAACATTGTATTGTAATCAAACGACCAGCATAAAATTTTAATGTTTGTATAAACCATCTACAAAGAACCGGTCCAATTAAAGTTTTACAAAGGATCTGCACCAGGTCAAATGTGGCCGATTTTTGCCATTACTTTTTTTTTCCTGCTGCTGCCTGATAACATGGTTCTTGTTTTTAAAACTTGTCATACAGTCATAGATGGTTTTTACTTAGTGCCAACTTCAATGTTATTTACAAGCCTCAGTGTTCTTTGAGGATGAAGAGTCTTTAGTTTGCTCAGCATTATACGAGTATCTATGAAGCACCTTCAGCTTGTTAAAGGCCATAAACAGTAGCACAAAAAAAAAAAAAAAAAAAACATCTCTCTGGAAGCGTATTAAAAACAAAATTAAAAAAAAAAAAACCACAACAAATAAGAAGTAGAAGAATGAAGCAGACAACAGGTGGAGGTGGCAGCAGCGGACATCTGTGCTTACCTTTCTGGACTCCAACAACTGATGCAGACCAACAACTACAAGCAGCCCAAGACCACCGAGGAACAAGTACATGAAGATTCTGTCAAAATAAAATGCCACACGCAGGTCAACAGTAGCAACATGTAGGTAAGGTTATTGTAGTAGTAAAAGATTGGAGATAGTGGCTGCAGAGACTTCTTTTACATTGCCCAAATCTCACTAGGAAGTCCATTATCCTGTCAATTTCATGTAGCCAAGGAATTACCCATTCATATAATCTAGCAAATAGAGTACCGTATATTTTCGCCTTATAAGACGCACCCCGAATTTGGTGAATGAAAAGACAGAAAAAAATCATTTTTAAATGTTAAATGGGGTCCATCTTATAATGCCAGTGTTTGTCTTATAATCAGTACACATTTCCCCCATACTGGTATATATAACCCCCCCACAGCTGCCACACAGTTAAATAATAAACAAGCATACTCCCCCCTCTCCATCACTCCCTGCAGCCTGTGCCATCTCTCCGTCCGTCTACTTCTGCCGGCATTCAGTCATGTGACCAGCGCGCTGTGATGACGTCATTGAGTTGTGCCGCTCACATGACCGGATGTCAGCACAGACAGAAGGAGGAATGGTGCAGGCAGCGATGGAGAGTATCATATTGCCGGGATATAGTCACTGTTTTCCACGCAATGAAAGCGTGGGAAGGCAGTGACTATCCACACAGGAATTCACGGGGCTGCAGCTGCAGCCACTGATCCTATGAGCCCGCTCAATATATTACTGTAATATGCGCCGCTCCCTCGCTGGTGATGGACAGGTAGATGCAGTGCATATTATATGAGCCTAATCACCAGGCTCATGTGACCACAGGCCGCAGCTGCAACCTGCGCCAGCCTCCTTCAGCCCATACACTGCTCTAGAGCTGCCCCCCCTCAGCAGATTCGAATAATAAAACGCACCCTCCATTTTCCCCCAAAATTTTAGGAAACAAACTTGAGTCTTCTAATCAGAAAAGTACGATAATTCATCTTACTGCTGTCACATTTGTGAACGTTTTACAAGTGAAAATCCTTCCATGGGATCTGGGCCATAAGCAAGAACTTTACAGAGCCAGCTTAAAAAGAGTGACCTCACTCCACCCATATCCATTACCATGGGAGCAGTTCTGCACTTACGTTTCTCCATCCAGGCCATCTTCCTTTTCAATAATAGTCACAGTCTGATTGAACACGGCATCCTGGAAAGAGTTTCCCTAGAGAAAAATAATATATAGTTTACACAGAAATCTGCTCCAACAATTGTCAAGTTGTGTATGGTGGTTAAACTGAAAGGTTGCAATCCTGTCTTCACATAGGAAGAAGCATCAATATGTTTCTGTGCTGATCAGAAGCTGCAAAACAAGAGGGGAGCAGCAACACCATAGGGATAACTAGTTTGTCCAGAATATGGCATACAGTAAAACAATTGGGATTCACCAGCCAGTGTTACACATCTGAATCACTTTAGATTAGCAATCATATTATAGAGTTTAGAAAAACGTATATGACATCAATCTGTTTTATCATTTTTAGGTCCACAATCTTCCTGGCACACACATGCAATATGTCTTCCTAGTACAGGCACACGTTAAGTATTTCATTTTACCTCCATAATTGTAAGTTAAAACCAGGAGTGGGAGAAAAAAAATTAACAAAAACAGAAACACATGCACCACTTCTATTAGGGTGCGCTCACATCTGCTTTTTTTCCACGCCGCAGATCTCGGTGACAGGAGTATTGGTGCCATGTATTCTGACACCCGTATGCCATGCCAGTGTGCGGTTTCCCTGCACCTAGGATCCATATGTCATGCGCATGTCGTAGGTATGACATGCATATGAAATGCTTTTTTAACATGGTCTTTCCCGTACGGTTAAAGTTAGATACTAGAATAGCTAGATCGGGTTTACTAGTTTCCGGCTGCTGCTGCTTCTGGAATCGCCCATTAAGCTTCATGCATATTCACTGCATTAACCAGCAAAAGCCAATCACAGACGCTCATACTAGTGAATGGCAACCAATCTGCCATCATAGCTAACGTGTGTGGCAACCAAGGGCAATCACGGTCCATACTGAGGAAATGCAGTCAGATTGTGTGAGCGTCTGAAATTCACCATTGCTGGTCAATGCAGTGCATATGCATGAAGCTTAGAGTTCCAGTCACCCACCTGGTACTTTCCAAACTGAAAGCACCTGTGAATGCAGTGCGTCTGTTGTATTCAGGGAAGTGATCCCCCATGTCTCTAGCCCCCCTGTAAGTTGTATAAAATACTTCAGAAAGTGTACAGATAAGGAGTCCGGAGGGACTTCCTCAGTAATGGTTCCTCGCTGCTCCCTGGTGTCCTTCCCGCCTCCAGCCCTCTCTGTGCCACCTCCAGCCCCCTCAGTGCCGCCTCCTTTTTGTGTCTCCCCTCCTCAGCCGCTCAATGCTCCTCTGCATCTGAAGTCACAAAGATGCAGAGTGAGCAATGGGCGGGAGCGGTCCCGGCAGCTGAATTGCCTGCTGCCAGTGACGTCAGAACTGGAGCCCGCCATGATCCAGATTATGTATGTACAGCAGGGCGGGCTCCGGTGCTGACGTCACCGGCAGGAGGTGTTTCAGCTGCCGGGACTTGCTCCAGCCCATTGTTCGCTCTGCGCCTGTGTGACTTCAGACGCAAAGGAGCAGCTGAGATGGGGAAACACAAAGGAGGCGGCACTGGGGGGGCTGGAGGAGGCACACAGAGGGCTGGAGGTGTGGAGGACACCAGGGAGCAGCGAGGACTCATTACTGAGTAAATCCATCCGGACACCTTACCTGTACACTGTCTAAAGTATTTTGTACAACTTGTAGGGGAACTAGAGACATGGGGGGACCCCTTCCCTGAATGCAGCAGACATGCTGCATTCAGGGGTGCTTTCAGTTTGGAAAGCACCAGGGTGGGGAGAAGGTGACAGGTCCCAAAACAGTATCAATAAAAATATCAGATCGCTTCAATGGAGTGAAAAAATAAAATAAAATTACAAGTCTCAAATATCGCAGCACTTTCATTTGTTTCAAAAATTTCTGAATTGTTAGAAAGCAAAACTTGTGTAATTTCCAAGCACTTGGACACCCCATACTCCCATCCCCCCTCCCAATTTTCCAGTACATAAGCAAGGCAGAAAAGGCTAACATTAAAAAAAACAAAAACAAAAAAAACACAAGCCCTTGTGCAGCTATGTGGACAGAAAGAAAGAAAAAAAAAATAAATAATTCATAGCTCTTGGAAAAATAATTAAAGTGAAAAAACTGAAAAAAGTGGGAAGCTTTCTCCTGACTAATTAGAAAGGGGACCTTGGAAGTGTGTAATTAGATGACAGATAAGGCTGCTTTCACATCAACAGTAATCGCAGCAGTTGCGGTAATAACTGCACACTTGCGGCAAGCCCCATACAATGTCTATGGGGCTTGTGGTAAGGGTGCGCCAAATGCGGTTTGGCACTTGCGGCAGCGAAAAAAACCGCGGTGTGCCGCATTTTTTTCGCGGCTGCACCTGCCGCAAGTGCCGAAACCGCACTTGCAGCACACTTACCGCAAGCCCCATAGACATTGTATAGGGCTTGCCGCAAGTGAACCGCAAGTGTGGCCGTTATGCAGTAATCGCGGCAGTTGCGTTTTTTTCACAGCAACTGCCGCAATCAGTGAAAAACACTGATGTGAAAGGACCCCAAGACAAACATTTCCTATTGTATTAATTTGTGCGATTTTGGAGACAGTACTGGGAAGTGACGGAAATTGTGCAACACAAGAGCATTACTTCATTATTAAAGAAAAAGTCTCTCGACCCATCCTGCACAAACAAATACAGACCAGTCTCCAATCTCCCCATCATCTCTAAACTCCTGGACCACCTGGCCTACACCCGCCTCACCTGTTACCTCTCCACTCTTCTAGATCCATTACAGTCTGGTTTCCGCCCCCTACATTCTACAGAAACTGCCCTCACGAAAATGACTAATGACCTTCTGACAGCAAAACGTAATGGTGACCACTCTCCGCTTATTCTTCTTGATCTCTCTGCAGCCTTTAACACTGTTGACCACCATTCTCCTACTCTCTATGCTGCACTCCATCGGCATCAAGGACACGCTCTCTCCTGGTTCTCTTCCCATCTTTCTGACCGCTCTTTCAGCGTATCATTTCCTGGCTCCACTTCCTCCCCTCTTCCTCCTCCCTCAGGGTTCAGTCTTTGGACCTCTTCTCTCTCTCTCCACACGTCCCTGATTGGACAGACTATCAGCAGATCTTTATGCTGATGACACACAACTATACACTTCTTTCCCCGACCTTACCCTCACTATTACAGAACGCCAATATAAGTCACTTAGCCTATCCGCTCCACCAGTCTCAAATGCATCACAAATAATGGTTGGTGGCCCCTTATGCTGCTCCCGATTCTTATTTCCTTAAGTTGACTATAACTGCATTGTAAAAAAGCACCTGTACTTTGTGTCACCCCTACCTCATTGTTAGATTGTAAGCTCTTATGAGCAGGGCTGTCATTATTTTGCTTTAATTATTGTATTATTTGATAACTTACTTATGATTGTTTGAATATGAACCTCTGAATTGTGAAGCGCTGCGGAATATGTTGGTGGTACATAAAGGTTATTATTATTATTATGAGAGGGAGTAAAAGTCTCATTTTACTATTTAGCTGCAAGTGATAAACCATTTTTTAATTTTGCATGAAAGACTCGAAACGCCAAGTCTTCCCGATGTAGACTTACCACAATTTTTTGTACAGCTTATCATAGGACGTGTTTAAGTGGAAACAAAGCTGCAAAATTTTATAGTCTGCAATGACTCAAAGAAAATCTTAATGCTTTTAAAAAAAAATGAAATCTTACACTGGCATCCTTGTAATTCAGATTTATGACCAGGCCAAACGGGCGTCCTCCCATTGGCTCGGCAGGGATGAAGGAGTACTCAAAGGTGGCCTGCCTCTGAGGAGGAACCACCGTGCTCAAAGGAAGAGCCGTGAAATTCTGGATATAGAACTGGTAGTCCTGAGGGTATCTGAAGGAGGCATCCAGGGAATCCACAATGAAGTCTTCAGTACCCTTGTTTGTGAAGCCAACAAGAAACTTCACAATATCATTAGCTGGGAAATCTAAAAGGAGATGAAAATATAGCGTTAACCATACAATATGTACATATGGAGTATAATACTATGTATGCAGCATTGTTACATGCCATTCTATAGTTGCACAAGGATTGAATGAACAGTAATGCTTCCACCTTCTTAACTTTGGTTTCAATGGAAATATTTTAACAAATCAATAAATTTAATAAATCAAATACAGAAATAATCTTTAGAATGTGCTCTTTTCTTACTGGTTCCATTCTTCACACTGCAACAACACAACTGTTCAGTGATCATATAGGTGTGGACAGCTTGCTCTGCTGCCTTTCTAAATCTGTCAGAACCGCTGCACCCAGTAAGGTCCCTTTCACATCAGCGTTTTACGTTGATCGCGGCAGTTGCGGTGAAAAAAAAACTCAACTGCTGTGATTACCGCACAACGGCCGCACTTGCGGTTCACCTGCGGCAAGCCCCATGCAATGTCTATGGGGCTTGCGGTAAGTGTGCGGCAAGTGCGGTTTCGGCACTTGCGGCCACGAAAAAAAAAAAAAACACGTGGCTGACCGCGTTTTTTTTTTCACGGCCGCATCTGCCGCAAGTGCCGAATAGACATTGCATGGGGCTTGCCGCAGGTGAACCGCAAGTGCGGCAATTGCGGCAGTTGCGGTTCTTTCACCGCAACTGCCGCGATCAGCGTTAAATGCTGATGTGAAAGCAGCCTTACCCAAGTGATACATCATTATGCTCTCAGATGAGGTAGCAAAACCAGCTGACAGATTCCCTTCAAAAACTTCAAAAGCATGGTATATATTAGAGTGTATTTAAAACAGAAAGCTGGTGTAAAGAGACTGAAACATGTCTCAATGTTTGTACTAATATGATAAGTCTGTGACCTTAATAAAAAAAAAAAGATAGTATTAAAAACAATGGAATTTGTTGAGCCATCAATCTCTCTCATACGTTTATAGTAAAGAATTAAACCTTCTCCCCTCTTGTATCTGTACGACCAAATTGTCCACATTTATTGTAGTTGTCCTTGTCTGCCCTTTTAGCATGTAAAGCGCCATGGAATTTAATGGCGCTATATAAATAAATAATAATAAACCTACTATACGATAGCTGGGAATTCTTATCTTAAAAATTATAATATTGCAAGGATATGCCATCACTTCATGATAGGAGGTGGTGTCCCCTCATAGCACATCAATAAAACCATGGCATATCTCTAAGATATTCCACCACTTTAGAGTCCGAATAACCCTCTAGTGAAATAAAAGTAAGGATAGTTTTGTAGATGTTATAGTATATTACCTTCGCCCTTAACAAACAAAATGATGGTGTCAGCATTGGGAGAGGCTTTCGGTTCACCTGAACTCAAATCTTCTTCTTCCTCCTTTTCTTCTGTCTGTTGAGAGAAATAAAATCCTATGTACAATATTTTGCAGAAAACCCAACACAGATACTATGAGTCTAAGGGTACGGACACACTAGCGTGAATGTTGGACGACTGCAATGCGAGTTTTTCTTGCATTGCAGTCGGACCAATGTTATTCAATGTCCGAGAGCACACTGGCGAGTGTTGGGCGTTCTTTCCTCATCCGATTGACAGACGAGAAACCAACGGATTGCACACGAATCAAAAAACGGGTGTCACTCGCCCAACTCTTTTGGATGAGAATCGGACCGATTTTTTCACGCCAGTGTGTTTCCACCCTAAGCACTAGTTACACAGCGAATATGTATTTACACCAAATGCAGGGCATCAATAACACATGATTTTTGGCTTTTTTTGCAGTCTATAGAAGCTATTGGTCCATAAAAGGGAATGTCACTATGTGACTGCAGACTTGTGAATCCTCACACCTTGGATATTCAGTGAGCGGTGAGGAAGCTGTACTACTGTATATCATAGCACAGAAATCTGCTTTCTTCTCCTCTGAATGAATATGTCATGCTCAAAATTTTCAATTCAGCGTTAAAAAACTGTATTCAGTGAAGAAAATGCTCCCATTACCGAGAGAGGTGACAAATGGTGCTTATAAAATAAATAGATGTTGGCCCGATTCTAACACATCAAGTATTCTAGAACATGTACCGTATATACTCGCGTATAAGCCGACCCGTGTATAAGCCGACCCCCCTACTTTTGTCCTCAAAACCTTGAAAAACCTATTGACTCGCGTATAAGCCGAGTCCCGAGTACAGAATACAGGGCTCGGATTGTAAACTCGCTTAGAATCGCTCAGACTAGCTCAGAATCGCTCAGAAATGCTCGGAATCGCTAAGACTCGCTCTCAGAATCGCTATGACTCACTCAGAATCGCTATGACTCACTCAGAATCGCTCAGAATCGCTAAGACCCCCTCGGAATAGCTCAGACTCGCTCGGAATCGCCAAGACCCTCTCGGAATAGCTCAGACTCGCTCGGAATCGCTAAGACCCGCTCGCAATAGCTCAGACTCGCTACTGACAGCAGGTATCCGAGGTCCCTAATACAGTGACTCGCGTATAAGCCGAGGGGGTGACTTTTCAGCCCGATTTTTGGGCTGAAAAACTCGGCTTATACGCGAGTATATACGGTATCTAGTTTATTTATGAAGATTTAAGAATAATGCAATGAATACACAGGATTTTCCGTGTAAAATATATACATTATCACTAAATGTTATTGCTCACGCTGTGAGTGGGGGTTAAATTCCTTGCCAATATCGCGACGGCAATACCGGGCGGCCGCGACCAATCAGCAACGCAGCTTCGTTCAATAGATCTGCACATGTGACACCTCATCAGCGATCAGTAAGGGAACGTCACACTTGGCGACGCTCCAGCGATACCTACAGGTCGTTATCGTTGTCAGGATCTTTGCCAAGTGTGACTGAGCGGCCAGGAGATGACCGGCTAGCGCTGGCCATCCACCGGCTGCGTTGCCGCTGACCTCCTATGCGGGCGGTCGATGGTGAGCCCCTCAGTCACGCCTGGGCCCCGGCATTTGGGCGGGTACACTGGGTGCTGACGCCGGCCCTGCTCCACAGCTCCACCATTTTCCGCCACCGAGCTGCCAGGGAGTAGTGGGCGGGGCCACCTGTGACTAATTCTGTTTCTCTGTAACGGAAATCCAGCATCGCTGATTGGTTGTGCCGCGAGATTTCCGTTAGAGAGACTGACAGACACGAGAAGACGATTATATAGTAGGACTGTCGTTTTAGGAGTACTTGCAGCAGAATGTTTCATCTTCCCATAGAGTTTTACAAGCACCAACCACCATCTCCATTGTAACCAGTGGAAAAATCAGTCTTCACTGACTAGATTTCACCTCAGAATTGAGAATGAAAGATCAGTCCAGGAGGAAAAAGAAGCACAATTATCTGATAAAATATATTACACATATTATTGCTTATTATTCTGTGTATAATTGACTTGTGAAACAAAAGAAATTGGAAAACAGAAAAATACATGAAAAACAGAAAAATATCCATAAGGGAAATGAATATGTAGGAGGCTTATGGGGGACAATAAGTGTCTTGAGGGAGAGGAAAAAAAATGGAGAGTTTAACAAAACACGAACCCTAAGTATAAGGCTATGTTCACATCAGTGTTTTCGCTGCAGGGAAAATCTGATCTCTTGCGAGTAAAAACACTGCATTCAAAACATTTTGTGAATGGGTTTTCCCCTTTTTAGGCAGCGTTTTATTAGGGTGCACATTACACCTATACATGTTTAACTCCTTCCCCACCTGGCAGTTTTCTATTTTCGTTTTCCCTCCCCTTTTTCCAAGAGCAATAACTTTCTTATTCTTCCATCAATAGACATATGATGGCTTGTTTTTTGCAGGATGAGTTGTACTTTTTAATTACATAGTTTATTTTACCAAACCTGTACTTTTATTTAAGTGATGAAAATTGTGCTTTTGGTGCCATTTTCCAAGACCCACAGTGTTCTCATTTTCAGGATCTGGGGTAGTGTAACAGCTTTTTATTTTTTGTGTCGAGATGATGTTTCTAATTATAACATTTTGGTGTAGATTCAATGTTTTTATCGCCTGATATTTCAGTTTTGCGCAGAGCTAAAAAAGTAACTTTGGTGTTTTGCCTTTATTTTTTCTGTTATGCAGTTTACCGGAGTCACCAATGGGGGTGGGGAATAGAACGATCTCCACTGTGGCGTGTTAGCACATGCTGTCAATGTGTGACAACACAATCTAAGGGCACCTGTTAAGGTACCTCTACACGTCGCAACATTGCATGCAATTTCACTTGCAACTTACTGGATGCAGTGAAATCATGGACACATTGTTCCATTTGTACACAGCAACAAGATGGAACAATGTGTCCATGATTTCACTGCAACTAGTAAGTTGCAAGTGAAATTGCATGCAATGTTGCAACGTATAAAGGTACCCTTAGCGACACATGTCAACTGATCATATCAGCCGACATGTGCAGGGAATAATGTGAGCTCACATCAAAGGAAGGGAGGCGACTTATGACGTGCATATACGTCCTAGGTCTTAAAGGGGTTAATAACGCTTTATTCACCAAAAACGCTTCAAATATACTTTTCTTTTTCTCTATGCTTTGTATGGGTGAAAAAAAATGCTGTAAAAACACAAACAATTGACATACTGTAGATTTCCAATTCAGTCATGAATAAATAAGTGTGAACACTATTACTTTCCCCAAGGTCCCGCGATGTCCAGCGATGAGTTACTTCCGGGCATCGTGCTCACAGGACCTGGCCTTGTGAGGCTGAGTCACATGACCAAATCCTGTCAGTACCGAACCTGCAGGTGCCAGAAAGGAACACATCACCAGAGCTTGCTGTGGGACCGTCGGGAAGGATAAGTAATTGGTGCGTTTAGTATATGGAAAGCACAGTATAAAAAAGAAAAAAAAAAAAGTGTCAGAAACCGAATGTGTGAATAATAATCCATTTGTGATGGTTTTTTTTTTACTTAGTAGAATGGTGAAAGCGCAGCAGAAAAATGGAGCAATAATTGACACTCATTTTCTGGATGCACTTTCTGCAGCACTAACGCAGCAATCAATAATGCAGACGATCAGCAAAATGAAATGCACTTTCCTGGCAGATACAGTGACTGATCCGTTTTTGGAGCATTTTTCAACAAACAAAAGCGCAGCACCAAAAATAGATAAAAAAATGACCAATGTGAACATGGCTCCAGGGACAGCGCAGTCAGCCCCCGCCACCCAGGGACAGCACCTGAGTGACAGCCTCATAGAAGATTAGGAGGCTATAAAGCGTAGGTCAGGAGACCTGTGGCCAGTCTGTGCACTGCTGTTTGTGCTCGGTGTTTCTTGATCATCTGTTGGTGACATTACAAATCCTACAGTCCTTTGAAGGTAGCCATAAGGCTGATGTGGTCCTTGGTGAAAGCGAGTTTGACACCCCTGCTATTATGTTTGCACATTTACCAAGTCTGTCGACTCATCTTCTTCAACTTCAGCCTCATCATCATCATCTTCTACTACTGAGTCTTCAATGGCTTCTTCATCTTCTGTAGCATCTTGGGCAGCAACTAAAGGACCTAGGATAAAAAAAAAAAAAAATTTTTTAGATTTTAACAATCCAAAAGTCAATGATGAGATTTGACAAAGTTATAAAACTAGAACAGTGCCATGGAAAAGGGCCAAAAAATGTGAGACACCAGGTGGGTATCAAATGTGGAGTCATCACTTGCTGTGTACTTTTTGAAGGACATCCAAGAAAGTCTAAAATAAACTGAACAGCTTTGCCAAGAGAAGACACGCATGCTGGAAATGAACAGTGCAGGTGCCTTATGTCAGAGACTAAACAACAAAGTCAGGCACATGGTCCAGCAACGCACCTTCCTGTCTCCATCACTGCACATACAGATAGCCTCACTCCCATATTATCTGGCCCAGGATTGATGTAGTCATCTATCAATCACAGAGCTAATGGCTTATGCCGGGTCATTGATGACCATGTCCACCAGTAAATGGTTGAGTCACTGCATCAAACCTTCATTTACAAAAGGTAAGAGGCAGATGGTGTGGAGGGTCTGTCCTCTACCACCCCTTACCATATGTCAGACAGAATACAGGTAATAGGACCCTGACAGAGAATTTTCCCATTTATGTAATTGGGAATCACATAATCATTTTGCTAATTGCCAACTAAACACTGGAGATCTCAGATCAGCGCCTACTACGGCAGATCTGTGTATTACAGCAGTTGTAATGTACAGATCTCATAGTCCACTAAAGGCGACAAAACCCACAGACGTGGACAGACAGACTCATACGTATAGGGCCAGCACCACTGATTCCAGACTGGTGATTGATCCTTATAGATAATCAGGCAGAGGAGACTGTCATAGGACTAAGGAGCGCAGGAGTGGGGTCACACAGTGTGTATGGGGGTGTAAGACAGGTGACAATCCCCCAGCATTGCTGCCCTGTCCTGGGGTACACCTGGACCAGTGAGGGAGGAGCCGATCCCCCAGCATTGCTGCCCTGTCCTGGGGTACACCTGGACCAGTGAGGAAGGAGCCGATCCCCCAGCATTGCTGCCCTGTCCTGGGGTACACCTGGACCAGTGAGGAAGGAGCCGATCCCCCAGCATTGCTGCCCTGTCCTGGGGTACACCTGGACCAGTGAGGGAGGAGCCGATCCCCCAGCATTGCTGCCCTGTCCTGGGGTACACCTGGACCAGTGAGGGAGGAGCCGATCCCCCAGCATTGCTGCCCTGTCCTGGGGTACACCTGGACCAGTGAGGGAGGAGGCGATCCCCCAGCATTGCTGCCCTGTCCTGGGGTACACCTGGACCAGTGAGGGAGGAGGCGATCCCCCAGCATTGCTGCCCTGTCCTGGGGTACACCTGGACCAGTGAGGGAGGAGCCGAGCCCCCAGCATTGCTGCCCTGTCCTGGGGTACACCTGGACCAGTGAGGGAGGAGCCGATCCCCCAGCATTGCTGCCCTGTCCTGGGGTACACCTGGACCAGTGAGGGAGGAGCCGCTGAATGAATGGCGCAGTGACACGTCAGCCACAGGCCCCGCACCTCCAGCAGGGAGCCCATCCCGGACCGGACCTGAGGGGAGCCCGCACCAGAGCACTGACCGGACCCGTGTGGAGCCCGCCACAGAGAACTACGTCAGCACCACCCTCCCGCCACTCTCCATACACGTACCTCTGCCCAGCAGGGTGACAGGGAAGGCCAGCAGAACTAAGAGCAGCAGATGGCGGAGCGAGGTCATGGCGCAGCCCGGTGTGTGTCGTAGCTGAGTCCAGAGAGAAGCGGAGGAGGTGGACGATCTCTCCTGACAACACCGCCTCTCACACTATTACCGACCGCCTTCACTCAATGGCGACGTGATACGTATCCTCCAGAGGAGGCGTGGCCAGGCGAAGGGGCGGGGACTAAGAAGATGACACGTCCCGCCTGTTCCGGCTCTGAGGGAAGCGGACGTGGCTATGCCAAGAGCGATAAAGCGCATGCGTAGTGAGGAGGTGTGGCCTAGTCATACTGGTTCGCTACAGCCAATGAGATGCAAGAGGTTCTGGGCACGTTGTCATCGGGATAATTACTTGGTTTAGCAGAACAGAAGTGTGTGTGTGGTATAGAGGGGGAATATGGGGACTGCACCTGTCCTGTGTGAGTGTGGTATATAGAGGAGGAGTATGGGCTGCACCTGCCCTGTGTGAGTGTGGTGTATATAGAGGAGGAGTATGGGGACTGCACCTGTCCTGTGTGAGTGTGGTGTATAGAGGAGGAGTATGGGGGCTGCACCTGTCCTGTGTGAGTGTGGTGTATATAGAGGAGGAGTATGGGGACTGCACCTGCCCTTTGTGAGTGTGGTATATAGAGGGGGAATATGGGGACTGCACATGCCCTGTGTGGTATATAGAGGAGGAGTATGGGGACTGCTCCTGTCCTGTGTGAGTGTGGTATATAGAGGAGGAGTATGGGGACTGCACCTGTCCTGTGTGAGTGTGGTATATAGAGGAGGAGTATGGGGGCTGCACCTGCCCTGTGTGAGTGTGGTATATAGAGGGGGAATATGGGGACTGCACATGCCCTGTGTGGTATATAGAGGAGGAGTATGGGGACTGCTCCTGTCCTGTGTGAGTGTGGTATATAGAGGAGGAGTATGGGGACTGCACCTGTCCTGTGTGAGTGTGGTATATAGAGGAGGAGTATGGGGACTGCACCTGTCCTGTGTGAGTGTGGTATATAGAGGGGGAATATGGGGACTGCACATGCCCTGTGTGGTATATAGAGGAGGAGTATGGGGACTGCTCCTGTCCTGTGTGAGTGTGGTATATAGAGGAGGAGTATGGGGACTGCACCTGTCCTGTGTGAGTGTGGTATATAGAGGGGGAATATGGGGACTGCACCTGCTCTTTGTGAGTGTGGTATATAGAGGAGGAGTATGGGGACTGCACCTGCCCTGTGTGAGTGTGGTGTATATAGAGGAGGAGTATGGGGACTGCACCTGTCCTGTGTGAGTGTGGTGTATATAGAGGAGGAGTATGGGGACTGCACCTGCCCTGTGTGAGTGTGTGTATATAGAGGAGGAGTATGGGGGCTGCACCTGTCCTGTGTGAGTGTGGTATATAGAGGAGGAGTATGGGGCTGCACCTGCCCTGTGTGGTGATATAGAGGAGGAGTATGGGGGCTGCACCTGTCCTGTGTGAGTGTGGTGATATAGAGGAGGAGTATGGGGACTGCACCTGCCCTGTGTGAGAGTGGTATATAGAGGAGGAGTATGGGGCTGCACCTGCCCTGTGTGAGAGTGGTATATAGAGGAGGAGTATGGGGGCTGCACCTGCCCTGTGTGAGTGTGGTATATAGAGGAGGAGTATGGGGGCTGCACCTGCCCTGTGTGGTTATATAGAGGAGGAGTATGGGGGCTGCACCTGCCTGTGTGAGTGTGGTGTATATAGAGGAGGAGTATGGGGACTGCACCTGCCCTGTGTGAGAGTGGTATATAGAGGAGGAGTATGGGGCTGCACCTGCCCTGTGTGAGAGTGGTATATAGAGGAGGAGTATGGGGGCTGCACCTGCCCTGTGTGAGTGTGGTATATAGAGGAGGAGTATGGGGGCTGCACCTGTCCTGTATGAGTGTGGTATATAGAGGGGAGTATGGGGGCTGCACCTGTCCTGTGTGAGTGTGGTGTATATAGAGGAGGAGTATGGGGCTGCACCTGCCCTGTGTGAGAGTGGTATATAGAGGGAGTATGGGGGCTGCACCTGCCCTGTGTGAGTGTGGTATATAGGAGGAGTATGGGGGCTGCACCTGCCCTGTGTGAGTGTGGTATATAGAGGAGGATTATGGAGGCTGCATCTGTCCTGTGTGAGTGTGGTATATAGAGGAGGAATATGGGGGCTGCACCTGCCCTGTGTGAGTGTGGTATATAGAGGAGGAGTATGGGGGCTGCACCTGCCCTGTGTGAGTGGTATATAGAGGAGGAGTATGGGGCTGCACCTGCCCTGTGTGGTATATAGAGGAGGATTATGGGGGCTGCACCTGCCCTGTGTGAGTGTGGTTATATAGAGGAGGATTATGGGGGCTGCACCTGCCCTGTGTGAGTGTGGTGTAAGAGGAGGAGTATGGGGCTGCACCTGCCCTGTGTGAGTGTGGTATATAGAGGAGGATTATGGGGGCTGCACCAGCCCTGTGTGTGTGGTATATAGAGGAGGATTATGGGGGCTGCACCTGCCCTGTGTGAGTGTGGTATATAGAGGAGGAGTATGGGGCTGCACCTGCCCTGTGTGAGTGTGGTGTAAGAGAGGAGTATGGGGGCTGCACCTGCCCTGTGTGGTATATAGAGGAGGAGTATGGGGACTGCACCTGCCCTGTGTGAGTGTGGTATATAGAGGAGGATTATGGAGGGCTCCATCTGTCCTGTGTGAGTGTGGTAT
This sequence comes from Allobates femoralis, assembly GCA_033576535.1. Taxonomy (NCBI): domain Eukaryota; kingdom Metazoa; phylum Chordata; class Amphibia; order Anura; family Aromobatidae; genus Allobates; species Allobates femoralis. Next base: position 237,593,707 of record JARQOC010000005.1, on the reverse strand, counting down.
ATAGAGGAGTATGGGGGCTGCACCTGCCCTGTGTGAGTGTGGTGTATATAGAGGAGGAGTATGGGGGCTGCACCTGCCCTGTGTGAGTGTGGTATAATATTATTATTATGTATTTATATAGCGCCATTAGGTTCCATGGCGCTTTACATGAGAATAAGGGAGACAAGAACAAGTACACCAAATCTAGGCGATCAGGACGTACAAGTACAGGAGGGGCAGGGACCCTGTTCACGAGGGCTCACAGTCTACGAGGGGTGGGTTGGGATACAGTAGGATGGAGGAATGTCAGGTATGGGGCGGTCGCCTGGGTCTTATGGCAGGTTGACAGAATAGGTGAGTCTTCAGGTGACACTTGAAGCTTCTCAGGGTAGGAGAGTATCTGACGTATTCGGGCAGGGTGTTCCAGAGTAAGGCAGATGACCGGGGAAGTCCTGGACTCAGTTGTGCGAAGAGGTGATAAGAGGGGAGCAGAGGAGGAGTTCTTGGGAGGAGCGGAGGTTGCGTGAGGGTAGGTATCGGGAGACCAGGTCGGAGATGTATGGTGGGGACAGGTTGTGTATGGCTTTGTATGCCATGGTTAGTGTTTTGAATTGGGATCTCTTGGAGGCGGGGAGCCAGTGAAGGGCTTGGCAGAGAGGGGGAGACAGGGGAGTAGCGGGAGGACAGGTAGATTAGTTGGGCAGCAGAATTGAGGATAGACTGGAGAGGTGTGAGGGAGTTAGCCGGGAGGCCATTGAGAAGGAGGTTGCAGTAGTCAAGGCGGGAGATGATAAGAGCATGAATGAGTGTTTTAGCAGTGTCGTGGGTGAGGAAGGAGCCGATCCGTGAGATGTGCTGGAGGGATATGGTGAGGGCCTCGATGTGGGGCTTGAAGGATAGGGAGGAGTCAAGGATTACCCCGAGGCACTTGGCTTGGGGGACTGGGGAGAGGGCGCAGTCGTTGACGCAGATGGATAGGTTGGAAGTGGGGGGGAATTTCTTGGAGGGGAAGACTATGAATTCAGTTTTGTCCATGTTGAGTTTAAGGAAGCGAGCAGAGGAGGAGTATGGGGGCTGCACCTGCCCTGTGTGAGTGTGGTATATAGAGGAGTATGGGGGACTGCACCTGCCCTGTGTGAGTGTGGTATATAGAGGAGGAGTATGGGGGCTGCACCTGCCCTGTGTGAGTGTGGTATATAGAGGAGAGTATGGGGCTGCACATCCCTGTGTGAGTGTGGTACATGTAGGAGTGTGGGACAGGTAGTAGATAGTGATGAATGAACATGAACGGTAAAATTTGGGGTCCCTACTAAACACCTAGTGTTTGTGCACAACCCCAAACACAGACTTTCCTGAGAAGACTGTGTTAGTGTTCAGGTTTGGCTAGAGGGGCTGCAAAAGGAAGCAAAATTGCCATTAGAGCAGGAGAATCGTACTTACTGAGAACCGCGCTCTTGTAACACTACTTCCGGGTACAATCATTAGGCCTTGTTTTTAGTCACTGTATATACTCCCACTCTCTGTGACAGCTTCTGTGACTAAAGCTGGGGTTACACGTAGCGATGTTCCAGCGACCCTACCAACGATCGGGATCGCTGGTACATCGGTATGTGATCGCTGGCGAGATGCCAGACAGGCAGACTCACCAGCTATCACCCAGCGATGCATAGACACCTGATGGTCGCTGGGATCGGTCAGGGTCTCGGGCACAGACTGGGGATCACTGGTCGTTGCCCCTGTCACACATGCCAATGCATGCGTGACAGCAGCAGACCAATGATTGAAAAATGGTGCCGGCCAATCCGCAAGGATCAGCGAGCTGATTGCTGGTCGTTGCGGCAGGTCACTTGCAGCGACGTCGCTGGCAAGATCGCTGCAACGTCACAAAACCTTTGACGTTGCAGCGATATCGCTGCGTGTAACCTGGCCTTTATATGCAGAACTGTGGAGGAGAGAGAGTGCAAATAGGGTCTTATATCGATAAAATAAGTAGATCAGGAATGGTCAGGTTGTGTGGCACACAACCAGCATATACACAAAATGGCTGCTGCAGGTTCCACACATAGACAAAAGGCAATGTAGGTCTGTGTTCACCAGACCTGCACTGCACACAGACAAGACAAAGGAAGGTTGGATCACAAGTGGCTTTTATTTCCGACGTGTTTCTGAGTCAGACCTGACTCCTTCCTCAGGGAGCCATCAATATCAGCCATCAGCGATGACACATACAGGAGGCTGAACAAGAGAGGGCTGGAGGTGGGGAGGACACCAGCAATAGCCATAACTCATTAATGAGTAAGGCTTCTTTCACATGAGCTGTTTACATTGATGTGCGGCACATCCGGTAGGTGGTGCCGGATCTGGCGCCTAACGGCCGACTTGTGGCCCGAATCCGGTAAGCCCAATGTATTGTCTATGGGGCTTGTGGTCCAGTGCGGCAAATCCGGCACTTGCGGCTGGAAAAAAAACCCGCTGCAAGCGGCAGGTTTTTTCTTTCGCGGCCGCAAGTGCCGAATCTGGCAGAGCCACGCCGGACCGCAAGCCCCATAGACATGTGCAATACATGGGGCTTGCCGGATCCGGGCCGCAAGTCGGCAGATCTGGCGCTACCCGCCGGATCTGCTGCACATCAGCGTAAACCACTGATGTGAAAGGGCCACAAGTCCCTCTGGACTCCTTATCTGTACATTTTATACAGTCTTTTTTAACAACTGAAAGGGGGGGCTAGAAACAAGGGGGACCAGTTCCCTGAATGCAGCAGACATGCTACATTCAGTTAGCATAGCACCAGGGGGGTGACAGGTCCTCTTTAAGTCCAGCTGTAAAAACCACGGAGAGTGCTTGATCCCAGCTGGTGCATTCAGCTGACTATAAGGAATTTTAAAAAAAAAGGGTTCCGTGGCGCCTTAATCCAGGATATGGCACAAAATGCATAAGGATTGTATTTTTTAATGTATTTTTATAATAGGGTTTGGCATTTTTGTACCATATCCCGGACTGAGGTGCCATGGAATCCTTTTTAGCCAATTCCTTATGCCAAGCACCCTTGAATCCCCATGGATATGCTACTAATTGATTCCACAGTGATAGGAGACAAAAGTCTGAAGGCCACTTCACACACACAGATATCTGAGTCCAATATCTGAACAGATCTCTGGTTGCAGTGAAATCATGGATACATTGTTTCATTTTGTGGCTGTGTACAACATGGAGCAATGTATCCATGATTTCACTGCAACCAGAGATTGGTTCAGATATTGGACTCAGATATCTGTGTGTGTGAAGTGGCCTTGAGAAACTGGAGGGTGGCTGCTGAGACGTCGGGAATAACTTCAGCTGCTGAAACGGGTGTGGGAGTTTGAATTTGATTCTTGAAAGAAAGTAGGTCTTCTTTTACTTAGAAGAAATGAATGCAAACTAGGCCATCCCTGAGGTTAAGTCAGTCTAAGAGGAGGCATCCTATGGGCCTTGTCGATTGTTATGTGAAAGGGAACCTGACCCCTAAAAATCACTCCCCAGCCTATTAATACCTGTCCCTGCACCATCTTTATTGAATTCTAGCCATCCCTTTGTGTAAATATTCTGTATTTATAAAGTTTATAAAACTGCTTTTATTACCTGCTGAACTGCGGCTTCTCAGTTCTTGAGAAGTCACACAGGGCTTTCCCTGTGGCTTCTCATCGCCGCCTTTAATTCAATTATTCACGCCCCGATGGGCATGCTAAATGATACTGATCCTTCTCATCCTCCTACATGGGCGGGTTTAGGGGAGTGATTTTTAGGGGTCAGGTTCCCTTTAAGTAGACAAAATCTTAAATCTTGGAGGAAAACATTCATGGCAGAAGGATGCACTTCTTTCCATATCCCCTTGAATTTTACATTGTTGTGGCGCAAGCGGTCCTCAAGGTCCACTAACTTGTTTAATATAACTTCCACCTCATCAGACAGCTAGTTGTGAGAGTTAGCAAAGCACCCCATTTTCTTTTCTATATGGGTAACACTCATTTCCAGCTTTTGGTGAAAGTGTGGATTGGCAATAACAAATTGACAGTGTGTTTCTGAATAGAGCTGCTAAAAGCTACCACTATCTCCTTGAAGAGTGCCAGAGGCAGGTTGATCTAATGTTTGAACGCTGGTTAGTGCTTTTAGGACACATGAAGAGTTTAATACCTTTTCCCTGGAGGGTGACAAATAAGGGCTTTCACCTAATAGCAGACTTTGCTTGGCTTTTTCTGGCAGAGGGAGTTACGATATCCATCTGCCGGCTCACCGGAACTACTTCCTCCTCCACAGTCATAAAAAGACTTTATATAGAGCCTGGTGCCGAATTATAACGGAAGCAGTGAGTCTGAGGGGACATCATTCACCATGGGCGAGTGATGAACATGGTAGTGATGGGCAGTCCGGCTCTTTATGATCCGGCTCATTAGGCTCAGTTCACCAAAAAGAGCCGGCTCTTTTTTTAAATAATGCTATGCAACAACCTGTCATGAATACAGAACCTCCCCTGTACAGTGAGGACCTCATTCTACACCTTTGTATGTATCTAGTGAAGCAGTAAAGACTGTTTTTTAGCATTAATGTTTCCTGAGATTGTCAGCTCTTCTGCCCTCGCTCCTCTTGATTGGTGAGAGTGCGACACCTTCTCATTGCTGACAGAAGCCGTATCTACTCTTTTATACAGTTGCTCTGTCTACTGTAGCGGCTGCTGACCGTACTGCACATGTGACTTTTACGGATTTGAATAGGGGGGCAAATGTGCAGTAGATGGCCATGGCCGCTAAATAGTAGACGGAGCAGCTCGGTAAGGCAGCAGTTCCAGTTGACACCTAGAACAGCTGACTGTCAGTGGTGCTAGGTGTCACACTCCTACTGATCAGACATTGCTGACCTAATCCTAAACCCAACGCCCACTTCACTGCACGGCAGCACGGTGCGTCAATGAGCCCCTACTGCTGCCGCTCCCTCCTCCGCACAGCCCTTCTTACGATGGCGGTGACTGCCTGCGTTACACGGTGGAACGCATTTAGCAGGCTGGTGCCGCCTCCTCCACAATATGAGTAGGCAGCACTTCCTGCTTTACGTGTTCCACAGTGGAACACAGGCAGTCACTACCTCCTCCTGTGTTTCAATTTTGGCAAGGAGAACGGAGCTACAGGGGAACCAGGAGAGGTAAGTACAGATTTATTTTTTGTGTACATGATGGCCAGAGGATTTTAGGGGAGGAGGGGGCTGTATAGTGAGCTGTGAGGCTGCACTATAATATATGGAAGGCTATGAGGCTGCATTATACTACATGGAGGGCTGTGAGGCATTATTATACTATATGGAGCACTATGGGGATGCATTATGCTATATGGAGGGCTCTGGGGGTTCATTATACTATATGGAGGACTATGAGGTGCATTATAAAATACGGAAAGCTATGGGGGGTTGCATTATGCTATATGGAGAACCATAAGGCTGCATTATACTATATGGAGGGATATGAGGCTGCATTATGCTGTATGGAGGGCTGTGAGGCAGCATTATACTATATAAAGGATAATGGAGGTGTATTATAATATTTTGAAAAAATGTTGTATGTAGTAAGTCGCCAAACTAGTAAAAAGGAGAATTTTGTGTACTCACCGTAAATTCCTTTTCTCTTAGCACCTAATTGGGGGACACAGGACCGTGGGTGTTATGCTGCTGTCCACTAGGAGGCGACACTAAGCAGAATCTGCAAAAGAGTTAAGTGGCTCCTCCTCTGAAGTATACACCCCTGGAGCAGGCACTGCCTCACCAGTTTTGTGCTAAAGCAGTAGGAGAATTAACGGAAGAATGACAAGAATTACAGTAAAATAAGGCCTGTTAAGGAAACAGGCAGCCAAGTAATAACAGTATCAGGAGGCCTGTAAAATAAACAGGCAACTATATAACAGCTCAGGATTAACATGATAACCTAGTAATGGCCCGAAACAGGCAACAGGGTGGGTGCTGTGTCCCCCAATTAGAGGCTAAGAGAAAAGGAATTTACGGTGAGTACACAAAATTCTCCTTTTCTCCTTCGCCTCATTGGGGGACACAGGACCGTGGGACGTCCTAAAGCAGTCCCTGGGTGGGAACAGCAATGGAAAATCACTACTGAATAAAAACCACAATGCACCTACAGGTGGGCTACTGCCGCCTGCAGGGTACGGCTTCCCAGACTTGCATTTGCTGAGGACTGAGTGAGAACACTAAAGCGTTTGGTAAGCATGTGCATGCTGGTCGCGTGGCTGCCTTACACACTTGTGCTTACTCCTGGTGCCTAATAGCTCAGTAGCCCAGGAGACCCCCGCGGTCATGGTAGAATGTGCTGTGTCCGCGGCTGGAAAGGATATAGCACCATGGATGAATGGTGCTACCTAAATAAATAATGAGTAATAATAATATTAATGATATACAGTATTCATTAATGTTTCTTTTTTGTAATAATGCAATAAGCACCCCGGGTGGTGGATCTAAGCCATCTGATCAAGTATTTGTAGAGCCCGGCCTGCCTGCTGTGTTTATCCTTCTGGAAGAAGGAAAAAGAGGTTTCTAAAGGGAACTTGTCCGGGGCGCGTATATGCGTAGAGTTCTGACCAAGGTCTAGCAATGCAGAGCTTTCTTGACCCGATGAACTGGTGCGGGGCTTAGCGCCGTCAGAAATATATATTCAGGTAGGCGGGCAACAAAAGACACCACCATCTTAAGGAAAAAACTAACCGGACTTGGGAAAACCTTGTCTGGGTGGAGACCAGAAAAAACCAAAAGGTGGTTTACATGAAAACGCTACAAATTTAAAGACTCTGCGGAGAGAGGTAATTGCCATCCAGAAAACAACTCCCTGTGTGAGAAGACGAAGGGGATTTTCCGTCATGGCTTAAAATGTGGTTAGCGTAAAGCCGTGAGGACGAGGGTCAGGACCCCCGGGTCTAGTAGACTTTGAGAGGGAGAAACAAATCGGCAGACTCCTTGAAGAAAAGATGTTAATTGAGGTCTGGTAGTAAGACGGTGCCCAGAGGGAATGAAAGGGGTTGAAACTTGTCCTTTGAGAGGACCTAAGGACAGGCGTGAGTGTAGATCCGATTGGATGAAACTGGGAACTCTTGGGAGGGAACAGTGCTAAGGTGAAAGACCACCAGAAGAAAAGAAAACGATCTTCCATGTTGATGGGATATCTCTTCTGAAAACGGTGTCTGCGCCCTGATTGAGGTCGCGACAACATTATGTGAACACCCGGGTCACCAGGATCACGTCATTGAATTTAGAGCCGATGAATAATGATGATAAGATGGCCTTGAGAGAGCAGGTTTAGACTGATCCAGTAGGCGGCATGGCACGTCTGCTATGAAGTGGACGAGATTGGCATACCAAGCGCGCTTGGGTCAGAGTGTGTGGTCACAAGGATCATTTGCTGACAGTCCAGTTTGATTATCTTCACTACCTTGGGATAGTGGTAGCCTGGGGAAAATATAGTGGAGTTGGAATTGGGTCCAGTCCAAGATCAGACCTTCCGCCCTCCATGACTGTGGGTCGTGGGACCTGGCTATGAAGCTAGGAACCTTGGTAATGAGGTGTGACACCGTTACGGTACTTCCGGAGTTCTCCAGTGATGTCAGAGTTATTTGAAGACATCTGGATGTAGGAACCGTATTCTGAGGTAATCTCTCGGCGACGGAGGAACTGTTTTTCCTAATCATCTACAAGCGGTAGAATGACAGCTGATAGTACTGAGTTTGTGAATTCCGCCTAGTCATGAATGTGGTAAACTTCCTTTATTGTCTGGGAACTGCGGGATTTGCTCTAGTGAGTCGACATATGCCACAGCCGTGGCATTGTCAGACTGCCTTCTGAAATGGTAGTCCGCCAGAAGAAGGGATCAAGTCTGCAGTGTTGTGAATCTCGACCCAAATCTCCCAAGGGACGAGGAGTATCGTTGATTCCAATCTGGGCCAATTGTTCCGAGTGTTGAGATGTAGGTACAGCGCACGTCATTCTGCCTGACTCACGACGGTGAATAGTACCTTTCAACTTGGCAGAAGAAAATACTTCCCCTGCGTACTAGTGAGTGGCTGAGCCACCACAGGAGATACTAACATGGCTGGTACTGGAAGATGACACCTCCTGATAAGTGATCGTACAATGTTATCTCATGACGTGAGCATGGATAACTGGGGAGGCCTGAGGAGCAGCTGCTTCAAGGAAAAACTACCAGAGCTGCAACCGTCCTGCCTCTGACCGTCATGTCAGCTTTGACAGGCTGAGTCGACCGTTGAAGGAGAGTGCAGACGTCTAGTTGAAGTGCCGATGCCTAGTCTCGGAAAAGTCTGACTAGTGTTTTGAATGTATTGAACTGCATTCCGAAAATACTAGAGGCTGCAGTGAAACTGGCGTAGACTTGTGGAGGGTGACCAGCCAATCAAGTCTTAATGATGTGTTCACCGTAATAGAGATGCGCTCAATCCCTGAAAGTCGTGCGTTGAGGAGTAAATCGTCCAGGTATGGAAGAGTGAACACGTCCATGAAATGCAAGAATACCAGGCGACTGCCATAACCTTTGTGACCACTCAGGGAACTGTAACCAGTGTGCACGGAAACGCCACAATTAGGAATGGTCTTTGCAAATTGTAAACATGATAAGTGGCTGCAAGTGGAACATGCAGATAGTCATCCTATATATCTAAGGATGCAAGGTATTCTCCGTGTTCCATGGAACATTATTATGGAGCGGAGAGAATCCGTGCGGAAAAATCTGTCCCAGGCATGTTTGTCTAGCTGTGTCAGTCTAGCACGGAACGTACTGCACGTTCTTTTTTAGGGACTACAAGGAAATTGGAATAGAACCTTTACACCACGCTGTGCGTGTAGCACAGGCATAGAACCTTTAAACACGCTCTGCGTGTAGCAGAGGTATAATGACTCCCTGAATTAAGGGGCTCTTGACATGAGTTTGGAGGGTTGTCTGTGATCGCTACATGTGTGTTGATCGAGTTTGTGTAGATCTAGACGATGATCCGCTAAATGAATTCTCAAAAGGTTGGAATCTGGATTGCTGACGGCGAGTGAGGCACCGTCTGGTGCTGTGCGATTGGCATTCTCAAGGTATGGTAGCGGACTCTGATGCCTGCTGTTGTGTTCTGTTCAGCAGAACTGTGTCCCTAGGGGAACCTTGTTGTTAGATAAGGTACCACCGATACCTGGCATGGAGTCCCAACCCAACAAAACTCCCTTATGGTAAATGGGGCGCTGAGGGTCCCATGGGTACGGTCATGCGTCCTGTGAGACACAGTTTAATGTTCGAAGTATCGACATTTAAATAAAATTGAGATGGAATCTTGATTTAGGGTTCTACCAGAGATGCATAAAGGTCCAAGTCTGGGGTTGGATTGCGAAAACCATCAGACGTCGGAGCCATCATCCTGCTGCATGCTAGTTTCCTGCGACATAGCTGCAAACGTAATGACTGTCTATTTAGATTGTAGCATTATGTGCTCTGACAGGTACTGGCATCGTTGGCTGACACGGTGTAAGGAAAAAACCAGGCTGAGCCTATTAGTGTGTCACCCGCACTAGGCAGAGGAACTCTGCTCGCTGGGTGAGAGTCATAAGAGGTAAAACCTCAGATGTGGTATGAACATAGGGAAAACCGTGTCACTGTGACGACACAGAATAAACACATTACGTCCATAGGGCATTCAGTCGATTATATCCCCTCTGTGCGTACTGAGCACATTCTGACGCCTAATTTCTTCCCTGACATTATGTATAGCTGTTGAAAATAAGGTTTACAGCAGCACAGAGTATGTCAGGAGGATCTTGTAGGGCACGGTACACTCATTGTGATGTTAGTGAGGGCAGCGCTGTGCTGCAGTTTATGAAATTCACAGCAGCACAGACTATTTCAGGACAGAAATATGTCGGTCTGACCACTTTCTGTACTGGCCCTCGTATACTATCCTATGGAGTCCAGAGGGAGGAGATAGAGTGTGCAGCAGGGAAAAACCCTGTCAGCTTTTCTGTAAATGCCTACATAGCTTGTCACACATGGCATAGCCTGCGACACGTGGCATAGCCTGTCACACATGGTGTACAGACAGGGGGAGAGGAAGCTGCAGCAGGGGACTATATCCCTGCTGGCTCTCCGGTATATGCCCCCACAGCCTGTCACACCTGGTGTACAGGGTGGGGGAGAGCTGCAGCAGGGAATACATCCCTGTTGGTTCTTTTGTCTGTCCCCATAGCCTGTATGCCCCCATAGCCTGTTACACACTGTATATGGCCACTCTGCCTCACAGTGTGTATGTACCCACAGCTTATAATGGCGCCTAGGCTGCATTTGGCGTCGTCAGGAAGAGAAAGACGGGGCGGGAACCTGAATGGGAGCGCAAAACAAGCGCCCAGAGGAACTTCCCGCCCCTCTGTAATGAGGCGCAGCGTCATTTGACACTATCCGGTGGGCGGGGATAGGCGGCGCCTTCCACGCTAGGCCTGAAGCCGGGGCCTAGCGTGATTTGTGGCCCCGGAAATGGCGGGGGGGTCCGGAATCGCAGGTCTGGCAGCGAGGGGGGCCATGGCGGATCCCTGACACCCAGGTACATTGCTGCCTGCTCTTGCAGGGGCAGCGTAGGGGGAGCTGGGTACTTCTTCCCCTGCCTTGGGCTGTGGGAGCCGTGCAGGGAGAAGGGGGACAGGTAGACACCTCTGTCCCAGGGTCTATTGGAGGAACAGTGCAGGGCTGAGTGGGGCTGTACCCGACCCCACCGGGATCCTGGGGTGGGATTGTCCCGTATATGGTGCTGGACCCAGTTACATAAGTGCAGCTGCACTGCTGGTACCACACAGCCTAATGACCCATAGGGTGATTAAGGGGTCGTCTCTGAGCCTGTGCTTCTGCAGGCATCCATCTAGAGTCCCAGCCCAGATTGTAGCATGTGCTCCTTATACCTGTGGTGCCTCAGCCTAAACAACCAGAGGGTGATTAGGGGGACGTCATCTGGCAGGTAGTCCAGCTCTGGCTTCAACTAAGGACCCCGTGGGAGTGAGGAAGGTGGATGTTATGCTGGGCTGTCTCAACTTTAACCCAGCAACCCAACAGTGGGAGGCTGAGAAAGGAGTACGGCATATGTAAGGATTCTCGCCTCAACCCAGCGCCCCAACTGTGGCTGGCCGAGGAAGGAGCATGCCGGGGGCCATGCTGGACCCACTTTTCTTCAATGGAAGAAAAAAAGATGAGAAAAACAGAGTAAAATGGTCGTGTGCCTCCAACGACACTAAACAAAAAACTGGTGAGGCAGTGCCTGCTCCAGGGGTGTATACTGCAGAGGAGGAGCCACTTAACTCTTTTGCAGATTCTGCTTAGTGTCGCCTCCCAGTGGACAGCAGCATAACACCCACGGTCCTGTGTCCCCCAATGAGGCGAAGGAGAAAAAATATATATTGTGATCACCACTCAAAAAAAAAACAAGCCCACACACACACACAGCACCTCCCACTAAACATTGAAGAGATGGAGACTGAACATTTTGTCAATGATTTTCTCTTGCGGCACTTGTTTCTGAGCAGAGCTCTAAAACAGGTTGATTTCAACCCGATGGTAGCAGCCTGTAGCGGCGTGTAAATAAGGAACAAGAGGGTTGTTTCGACACCTTGCTATCTATCTGGGGCGTGACACAGGCTCCGGGAAACCGCCCCCCTTCAGCGATCATTGGAGGAAGCTCCTGCGTTACGATTGGTAGTCGCTGCATAGAGCGGCATATTTAAGGAGCTGACCAGTCACACTACACAATTGCTCGAGCGTCATGTATTAGTCAGCCTCCTGCGCTGGCTGGCCAATCATGATGCTATTGCGTTGTCCTATCAGCGTACGAAATTCTCGTAATCCACAATTCTGGCACGCCTATGTGTTGTTCCTGCTGCACCAGGTCCTCCCATATTACCCTCTGTAGTGGCGTGTAAATGAGGTAAGGTGCTTTTCAGAAGGTAACTTTAGGCACCCGGCGGTACATCCAGAGATAGATTCAACCTTCTGTAAAGCACCTTATAGCGGCGTGTAAAGACGGTGTGGGTACCGTTTGTAACCGTTCTTGCGTGCTCGTGCACGTGAAGCACCCGGTTGTTTTCTACCATGTTGTAGCGGCGTGTAAAGGTACCCTAAGGGGTTAAACAGTCATGTCAGGTAGGCTATCTGTCCTGTCAACACACTGGACACTAAGGGCCACTTTACACACACCAACTTCTGTGTCCAACTTCTGAACAGATCTCTGGTTGCAGTGAAATCATGGACACATTGCTCCATTTGTACACAGCCACAAAATGGAACAATGTGTCCATGATTTCACTGCAACCAGAGATCTGTTCAGAAGTTGGATACAGAAGTTGGTGTGTGTAAAGCGGCCCTAAGGCTGGCTTCACACTTGCGAACCCCTCCGCAGCGTCCTGCGGGGGGATCCACAAGCTGAGCAGAGGCACCGCAAGTCCCTATGTTTAACATGGGGACGCAGGTGCCTGTACTCGGGTGCAGATTGGCGTGCATACTCATTCACTGCAATGTATGATTTGTATGCAGGTGAATGCTTGCGCACAAATCATACATTCTCATCCACACCAGGAACGCAACATGTCACTTTCAGGGTGCGGACGAGAGTGTGTGATTTGTGCGCAAGCATCCACCTGCGTACAAATCATACATTGCAGTGAATTAGTGCGCACTGCCAATCTGCACCCAAGTTCAGGCACCTGCGACCCCATGTTAAACATAGGGACTTGCGGTGCCTCTGCTCAGCTTGCGGATCCCCTCCGCAGGACGCTGAAGAGGGGAACGCTAGTGTGAAGCCAGCCTTAGTGCTGACTTCCTATATATACTCTATGCAATTATTGAAGCTGCGGCTACATCGCTCCACATTTTGCCTAAAATCATATTCCTTACCCAACAACAGCTCTATTCTCCCGCTGTAGTGTTCCGGAATCCTAATACTCTGAGATGATCATCTATATACATAATCAGCAGTTTTGCGCTTCTGGCCACTGTGCCGCTATCACGCGCTGCGCGAGCCGCTGACACTGGCCGGAAGCGCAAATAAACTGCTGCCGGAGACCACTAAACCCCACACTCCAACCACTGCCCACTCCACGTACCGCCCGCCGCTCCCCCGCCACTCGCCCGCTCCCCTGCCACATCCTCCCCCCCAGAGACACCAGCTCCAGGAAAAGAGGAGACCCGGGGACAGAGAGAAGCCCCGAACCCGCACCCTGCACCTCCGCCACACTAACCCCAGAGACACCACCTCGGGACAGAGAGAAGCCCCGGACCCGCACCCTGCACCTCCGCACACTAGCCCCCGATACACCACCTCGGACAGAGGACACCCGGGACTCAGAGAGCCCCGGACCCGCACCCTGCACCTCCGCCACACTAACCTCCAGAGACACCACCTCGGGGACAGAGGACACCCGGGGACACAGAGGAGCCCCGGACCCGAACCCTGCACCTCCGCACACTAACCCCAGAGACACCACCTCGGGACCAAAGACACCCGGGCATAGAGAGAAGCCCCAGATCCGCAACCCTGTACCTCCGCACACTAACCCCCAGAGACACCACCTGGGGACAGAAGACACCCGGGCACAGAGAGAAGCCCCGGACCCTGCACCTCCGCACACTAACCCCCAGAGACACCACCTCGGGGACAGAAGACACCCGGCACAGAGAGAAGCCCGAACCCTGCACCTCCGCACACTAACCCCCAGAGACACCACCTCGGGGACAGAGGACACCCGGGCACAGAGAGGAGCCCTGGACCCGCACCCTGCACCTCCGCACACTAACCCCCAGAGACACCACCTCGGGGACAGAGGACACCCGGGCACAGAGAGGAGCCCCGGAACCCCACCCTGCACCTCCGCCACACAAACCCCCAGAGACACCAGGTAACAGACAGACAGAGGACACCCGGCCACAGACACAGCACTGGCGAGACAAAGCTCGGAGACACAGGAGAACGCTGCAGGACAACATACACTTATACATACACACTCTTTACATATATATATATACACACTACATAAACACACACATATACAAATAAAGTATATACACATATATAAATACATGTACATATACAGTATATACACTTAGATATACAGTATAATATCCACATATATAGATATACAGTATATACACATCTACATACATATACAGTCTATACACACACACACACACATACATATATATTTTATATCTAATCATTCTATACACATATAGAAATACATATACAGTATATACACACATCGCTATACTGTTTATACACATATATACATACATTTAGATATACAGTATATATACATATAAAGTATATACACATATGGATAGATATACATATACTGTATATACACAGTAATATACAGTATATACATACACAGATATACAGTATATACACACAAATATACTTATACAAAATATACACAGATACATATAGATATACAGTATACTGTATACACATACATATATACAGTATATACACAGATACATCTCCATATACAGTATATGCACATATACATCGCTATACAGTATATACACACATAAATATAGATATACAGTATATACACATTTATAGACATCTATCTATATACAGTATATACACACACATACACTATATACACATACACAAATATCCACTATATACACACACACTGATATATATACTGTATATACACACACACATATTATACACAGTATATACACAGATACATACAGTATATACACACAGATAAATATACAATATATACACATACACACAGATACATATATATACAGTATATACACAGATACATATACATATACACTATATACACATATATAGATATACAGTATATACACACAGATACATCTCCATATAACACATATACATAGATATACACACACATACATCTAGATATACAGTATATACACATATATAGATTATATCAATATACACACACATACATATATATACACTATATACACATACACAAATATACAGTATATACACAGAAAAATAGAGTATATACACATATATAGATGTACATATACAGTATATACACACTTACATAGATACAGTATTTACACACAGATAGATATACATATACTGTATATACACACTATACATAGATATACACTATGTACACAATATAAATACAGTATATACACATCGATATACACTATATACACACACATACATATATAATATACACATATCTATATAGATATACCGTATATACACATATATATATAGACATACACTATATATACCACATATACATATACACATATACACATATACAGTATATACACACAGATATATATACACTATATACACACACGGTGGCTCAAGTGGTTAGCACTGTAGCCTTTGCAGCGCTGGAGTCTTGAGATCCTGGGTTCAATTCCCACCAAGGACACTAAGGACAACATCTGCAAGGAGTTTGTATGTTCTCCCCGTGTTTGCGTGGGTTTCCTCCGGGCACTCCGGTTTCCTCCCACATTGTAAAGACATACTGATAGGATGTTTAGATTGTGAGCTCCCAAGAGAGACAGCATTACTTATGTATGTAAAGTGCTATGGAATCAATAGCGCTATATAAATGAATAAATATTATATAATAGATATACACAAATATAGATGTAAATATACAGTATATACACATATAGATGTAGATATACAGTTTATACTTAAATAATCGGGACTTTGCCATTCCGCCACTGTAGCCGAATCCTAAAATCCTTTGCCGCACTGCCAGCGATGACGCAATAACGTCATCGCGAGCCACAGATGCACTACCTCACACCGCCACCATCCTAGCAACCGTCCGCCCCGTCGCAAGCGCTTAATTGCGAGCGCCCTCCGCCAGGTCTACGCTGCCTGGATGCCAGCGGTGCCTTCCGCCCCTCGCCGCTCTCTCACCCCTGGGGACTCGGTATCGCCATGCTGGTGGAGTAGCACTGTAGGGGCTGTGGGCGCGTGTCGGGAGCCAGTCACGTCGTCCTGTGGGCGGTGGCGGCCCCGGCCAATGGGAGTGAGCGGGGCCTGTCAGGCTGCAAAGCCTCACACGCCCCGCTCACTGACATTGCCCGCCACCCCTGCAAGCGGATTTGGCACTGTGTTCTAAACACAGGACGCCCATCCCATTGCCCAGGACTCGACGTCCTGGACCAATCGGATGGCCCTCCCCTGTTTACCACAGAACGCCCAATCCACTCCTTCCCCTCAGCTCACATGTGTGACCTGAGAGGAGGGACTAATCCCTGTCTGCAGCCCCCACCCCGCTGCAGAGGACAATGCCATGTGACTGGGGCTACGATCACCCCCAGCACGTTGCCACGTCCTGCTGCCGAGCGGTGATGTCCCCGCTCCAGCCGGACCTCTCCTCACGCCACCAGTCGCACCTCTCCTCACCCCTCCAGCCTCCCACCACATCATACTCTGCTACCCACAGAGCCGCCTGTATCCTCTGCTACCCACAGAGCCGCCTGTATCCTCTGCTACCCACAGAGCCGCCTGTATCCTCTGCTACCCACAGAGCCGCCTGTATCCTCTGCTACCCACAGAGCCGCCTGTATCCTCTGCTACCCACAGAGCCGCCTGTATCCTCTGCTACCCACAGAGCCGCCTGTATCCTCTGCTACCCACAGAGCCGCCTGTATCCTCTGCTACCCACAGAGCCGCCTGTATACACACAATTCATTTCACCGCTCTCCCGATGTAATTGCATCGGGCCTTTTTACTAGTTGATAATAACAAGCTGACGCTGCTCCTACCTACACAGACCATATATGCCAGATGAGGTCAGGAAAGTTAACTCTAGGACATCATTCACTGCTGGTCATGTGCCCACTGCCCTAAGGAAGAAAAAGAGAATTTTGTTTACGTACCGTAAATTCTTTTTTCTTGAATCATCAATGGGAGACCCAGACAATGGGGTTTAGGGCACTGCCCTCCGGAGGCCACACTAGGTACTACAAGAACTGTAGACACCGCCCCCTCCGCTTATAAACCCCTACCGCAGGAAATATCCTCAGTTTGGTCCATAAGCTGCGAGGAGACAACAGAAAAACCACACCCGAAACCTCGGGAAGACACCGTGAACAGACGGTTCAACAACCAGGATAAACTGCCCCAACAGGGGACAGATCAACCGTAACATACAACGGAACACTGGGTGGGTGCTGGGTCTCCCATTGATGATTCAAGAAAAAAGAATTTATGGTACGTAAACAAAATTCTCTTTTTTCTGATCATCATAATGGGAGACCCAGACAATGGGGATGTCCTAAAGCAATACCCCAGGGCGGGAAAAGGTTCCTCAAAAGACGTTTGCATATGCGGTCCCCGTCAAAGGTGGGCAACCGCCGCCTGGAGGACCCGCCTGCCCAAACTTGCATCCGCAGAGGCATGGGCATGCACCATATAGTGCTTAGAGAAGGTGTGCAGGCTAGACCAAGTGGCCGCCTGACACACCTGCAGAGCAGAGGCGCGATGTCGCAAGGCCCAGGAGGCACCGACAGCTCTTGTCGAGTGTGCCTTCAAGCCTACCGGAAGAGGCAAACCAGAAGACCGGTAAGCCTCTTGAATGGGTGCCTTGATCCATCTGGCCAAGGTTGATTTTGACGCCGCTGACCCCTTACAGCGACCTGCCGTCAGTACGAACAAGGAGTCCGAACTCCGGAAGGAGGCAGTTCTGGACACATAAATGCGTACAGCCCGTACGAGGTCCAGAGTGTGGAGGTCGCGCTCAATCTGATGAACAGGAGCGGGACAAAATGATGGGAGCACAATCTCCTGGTTCAAATGAAAAGTGGAAACCACTTTTGGCAGGAATTCCGCCCGCGGGCGCAACACCACCTTGTCTTGGTGAACCACCAGAAAGGGTGACTTGCACGATAGTGCCGCCAGTTCAGAGACCCGTCTCAGGGACGTAATAGCCACCAGAAAGACCACTTTCTGTGACAAATAAGAAAGAGAGACTTCTCTCAATGGCTCAAAAGGTGGTTTCTGCAAAGCCGCCAAGACCATGTTGAGATCCCAAGGGTCCAGAGGTCGCCTATACGGCGGAACCACTCGAGACACCCCTTGGAGAAATTGACGAACCTTTGGGAGGAGCGCCAAGCGCCTGTCGAACAATACAGACAGCGCTGATACCTGACCCTTCAGAGAACTGAGGGAAAGGCCCAACTCCAAACCTGACTGCAAAAAAGCCAATAGGGTCGGGATCGACAAAGGCCAAGGTACATGTCCCCCAGAGGAGCACCAGGCGAAAAAGACTTTCCACGTTCTGTGGTAAATCTTCCGTGACGTGGGCCTTCTAGCTCTGTTCATGGTGGAAACCACCGCAGGAGAGAAACCCCTGGATGTTAAGAGCCAGGCCTCAAGAGCCATGCAGTCAATCTGAGGGCCCTGGAATTGGGGCGGAAGAAGGGGCCCTGCGCGAGAAGATCTGCGCGGTCTGGAAGAGCCCACCGGTGTCCGCCGGACAGTTGCCACAGATCCGGATACCAGGACCTCCTCGGCCAATCCGGAGCCACTAGAATGGCTGCGTGACATTCTGTTTTGATTTTCCACAGGACCTTGGGCATCAGTGCCAGGGGCGGGAAAACATATGGCAGTTGAAAATCTGACCAACTCAGGACTAGAGCATCTGCCCCCAGAGACTGAGGGTCCCACGATCTCGCCATGTATTGTGGCACCTGATGATTCAGCCGGGAGGCCATCAGATCCACATCCGGGGTCCCCCATCTGATGCAGATGTCCCGGAAGACGTCCGGATGGAGAGACCATTCTCCGGCGTCCATCCCCTGTCGGCTCAGATAATCTGCTTCCCAATTCTCGACACCTGGGATGTAGACTGCGGAAATCAAGCAGTTGTTGGCTTCCACCCATGATAGAATGGGTGGACTTCCGCTAGAGCCTGTGCACTCCTGGTTCCCCCTTGGTGATTTATATAGGCGACAGTCGTCGCATTGTCGGACTGAACCCGAATCGGTTGTCCGGATAGGAACACCCGAAAGGCCAGGAGTGCCAGATAGACCGCCCTGAGCTCCAGCACGTTGATCTGTAACGTCGCCTCTGAACGTGTCCAGAGACCTTGAGCTCTGTGGTGTAAGAACACCGCGCCCCAGCCCTTCAGGCTGGTGTCGGTGGTCACCACTAACCACGAAGGCTTCAGGAAGGATCGTCCCTTCGACAAGTGACTCGGCTGAAGCCACCACTGCAGAGCATCCCTGGTCGGCTGGGAGAGGACCACCAGCTGATTCAGAGAGGACGTCCTCTTGTCCCACCTCTGGAGGATTTCCAGTTGCAGAGGACGGAGGCGAAACTGTGCGAAGGGCACCGCCTCTATTGCTGCCACCATGCGTCCCACCAGCTTCATCAATACCCGCAGGGATGAATGAGGTGATCTGAGGAGATCGTGTACTCCTGACTGAATGGCCAGTTGTTTGGCTCGTGGTAGGGACACTAGAGCAGAGTCTGTGTGGAAGTCCATGCCCAGATACGTCAGTGACTGGGTTGGAACCAGGGTGGACTTCTGGATGTTGAGAAGCCACCCGAACTGCTCCAGAGACTGCATGGTTGCCTGCAGGCTCCGCTGACACAGGTGTTCCGATGGCGCTCTGACCAGCAGGTCGTCTAAATAAGGAATGACGGCGTGTCCCTGCGCATGCAGTAAGGCCATCATCGATGCCATCACTTTCGTGAACACCCGGGGAGCCGAGGCCAACCCGAAAGGCAGCGCCACGAATTGGAAGTGCTCTTCCCCCACTGCGAATCTCAACCATCGTTGATGAGACGGTGCAATGGGCACGTGAAGGTAAGCGTCTCGGATGTCTATGGACGCTAGGAAGTCGCCCTGCGACACAGCCGCGATCACGGAGCGCAGGGATTCCATGCGGAACTTCCGAACCAACACATGGCGGTTGAACAGCTTGAGGTCCAGAACCGGGCGGAAGGAGCCGTCCTTCTTCGGGACGATAAAGAGGTTGGAGTAAAAACCCTTGAACCTCTCCCCAGTGGGTACTGGGACCACCACTCCGTCTCTGCGGAGTCCCTCCAACACCAGATAAAAAGCCTGAGCCTTTTCTGGAGATGGAACAGACCGATGGAATCGGTGTGTGGGTTGTGATGACAGCTCTATCCTGTATCCTCGTTGAGACTACGTCTCGAACCCACTGATCTTGGATGTGGAGTCGCCATTTGTCTTGAAATTGAGACAGGCGACCCCCAACCTGTGGGGAGGCAGGAAGAGGGAGCGAGTCATGCGGAAGTGGGTTTGGGAGCGGCAGCTGTTGTACCTGCCGACTTCTTCTGGCGACTCTTGGGGCGCCACTGCTGAGAAGTCTTGGCCCCACGGTCCGCGCGAGCGGAAGACGCTGACGGCTGTGAGCTGGGACGAAAGGACCACTGTTTAGGGTTCCTCTTCACAGTATACCTAGGCTTAGGTCTGTTCTGTGGAATCTTGGACTCCGTAGAGTCTTTGATCAACTTGTCCAGCTCGGCACCAAACAGCCTGTCACCAGAGAAAGGAAGATTCTGCAGAATCTTCTTTGACGTGGCATCTGAGTCCCATAGACGTAGCCACAACAATCTGCGGATCGCTATCGCATTGGCCGAAGCCACAGCTGAGCGAGTGGCAGTCTCCAGGGACGCCGTCCTGGCATAATCTGCATAGGCTTTTGCCCTCTCTGTAAGTGCCAGGACTTCAGAGTTGAAACCTGCCAGGTCAGCAATACCATCCAGACAGGATGTGATCGCCTGCAGAGTCCAGACCGCAGCAAAACTCGGGGCAAATGATGACCCCACAGCCTCATAAGACGACTTGGCGAGTTGTTCGACCTGTCTGTCTGTCGCATCCTTCAGTGAGGAGCTATCAGAGGCAGAGAAAAGGGAGCGTGCAGCAATCCTGGTCATGGAAGCGTCCACTTTCGGGGACTGCGACCACTCCTGAAGCACCTCCTGAGGAAAGGGAAAGCGGTTGTCCTTGGATTTGCGGACATAACGCCGTCCAGGGTGTACCCTGGGAGCTCTAACCACCCTTTCAAAGTTAGTGTGGTCCAAAAAGGAACCACATGGTCTAGCCTCAGGTTGTAACCACTGATAGACCTCCTTCGGGTGAACGGCTGTCTCCTGAGGGGGTAAACCGAGGCGTAAAGTCTCGTTGATGGAGGACACCAGATCCTCCACCCCTTCAGCTGGTTCAGACACCGACCCGAGGGTTGAACCCCCATCATCCTCGTCACCGTCAGAGTGACGCTCCTCCTCAGAGAGGATCTGGAGCTCGGGTGAATCCTCACGGCGAGCCCGCTTAAGGGGTCTCACGGTGGAAGATGGAGACACCCGGGGGTAGCTTGAAGGAGTAACTGGAGCATCCAGTCTCCTTGTTAGTGCCTCCAGGGATTGCGACATGGAGGACAATTGGGACAACAGAGAAGCATTAATCTCGCTTTGTTTTTCCCATGGCCCTGGGATCACCTGAACCTCAGGGTATAGCACCGGAGCTGCTGACTCAGCAGTGACAGTCCGGGCGTCTGGACGTCCGCAATTATTGCAGGACCCCTCCACCAGTGTCCCTTTGCATGTAGCACAGACAGGTGTGGTACTGGCCGCCTTAGCAGCGCCTTTCTTCCCTGAGGACATACCCACGGTAGGGGAATATCAAACAGGAGAAAATTCACCGGAAACCGGTGGCTTACCGACCGCTGCACAGCGGTGGTGAAGGGAGCGGTGTGTGTGTGGCCTCCGCGAGGAAAGAAGACCTGGTCTCCCCTGGAGTGCAGCAGAGCAGTCTCCAACGATCCCAGCAGGAAAGTGAGGGGAAAAGATGGCCGCCGCTGTAGAAACAGAGGGCGGGGCCGAAACACGCGGGAAGCACACACACACGCCCATCCAGGTCACATGGGCCGCTCCACATCTCTCCCGGCCGCCATTACAATAATGTAAGCGCCGGAGCCCGCAGCGCGGGAGGTATAAACATAAATACCCAGGCTTACAGACAAAGTCTGAAGCCCACAGCCGCAGCCCCTGTGATACACAGGGCGGTCAGCCAGGGTGACCCCAGCACAGGGTCACCGCCAGAACCGCGGACCCGAAGGCAACGCGCGGTCTGAGTGTCATGAACACACTAGAGTGCCAGACACTACCCCCAGGCACACCGGAGACACCGAAGTATCTCAGTGCCGGTCCGGTCTGTAAGCACCATATCATGGGAGGCCTCGGACGGGGGTTCAGCACCAGTCCGGTCTGTAAGCACCATTTAGGGAGGCCTCGGACTGGGCTGGCTCTAGTCCGGTCTGTAAGCACCATTTAGGGAGGCCTCGGACAGAGCTGACTCCAGTCCGGTCTGTAAGCACCATTTAGGGAGGCCTCGGACGGAGCGGAGCTGTGCAAGGCTCCTATCTCCCACTTCCCAGAGCCCCCAGGGGGGATGGGAAGGAGCACGGCAGCGTACCGGGAGACACAGTGTGCCCAGGCACTAGGCCCTCCGGTACTTCGACCTGCGTGTTCCCCGAAGGTTAACAGGGAGACTGCCGGAGGTCCCTGACTGGGACCTTCTTTTACCTTGTCTTCATACGCCATCACGTAAGCTGTGAGAATGCAATGAAGTGCAAGCAAAGCGTGTGATACCTCCGAGCACACTAAGTTTAAAACTGAGGATATTTCCTGCGGTAGGGGTTTATAAGCGGAGGGGGCGGTGTCTACAGTTCTTGTAGTACCTAGTGTGGCCTCCGGAGGGCAGTGCCCTAAACCCCATTGTCTGGGTCTCCCATTATGATGATCAGAAAACAATGTGTGTGTGTATCTTTAATTAGGAGCAGGAACTTCACAGCTCTGTGTACACATCACTTATCTCCTGGCTGCTCCTCCCAGACCAGAGTCACACTCAGGCAGCTGCCAGCAGAGAAAAAAGTCTCTCTGTCAAGAGTCGGCTCTTAAGGGCCTGTCACACGTGTCAATGTCGCCCGCAATATCGCTCATGCGTCACATATTATTAATCGCCTGAGCGATGTGGAATTATCGCAGGTAAGATGTCACACGCGTCAATATGACCCAGCGATGCGGTGATGTCGCCATCTTGCGAGCGATTTTATTTAGTCGCTTGTACGTTGTCAAAATAGAAAATACGTTGCTGAGTTTAGTGTCACACGCAGCGATGCACAAGGTCTACTGAGCGATGAGCGACAGGTTTTACATCTGGCAGTGAAACCTGCGATTGGCGATCAGCAACATATCGCTGGTTGCATCGCTTGGTCACATGCTTCAATGTCGCTCCTGCGTCACTTTTATGTCGCTCGAGCGACTGAAAATCCGTGACGTACGAGCGACATTGACAGCGATATTGACGCGTGTGACATCCCCTTTAGGCTGCTTTCACATAACGATTTTTTCAGTTCCGATGCTGTCCGATAAAAATCGGGACAGCATCGGACCGATTTTGGGCCCCATGCAGCCCTATGGGCATCGGACCGAATCGGATGTGCACGAAATGCCATCCAATTTGGTCCGACCGGATTCTGTCCGATTTTATTATCGGTGCTAAAATCGGAGCCTGCTCCGATTTTAGCACCGAAAATAAAATCGGACAAACTCGGATCGGACCAAATCGGATGGCATTTAGTGCACATCCGATCTGACCCGATCAATTTGACATGGGGCCCTATGGAGCAGGGTCCGAGGAAACATCTGATGTCTCCTCGGACCGATTTTAGTGTACTGAGCATGCTCAGTACACAAAAATGGCTCCTAAAAGTGAAACAAAGGGTTAAAAAAAAAAAAAAATCTATACTCACCTGTCCACGAGGCCCCCGGCGTCTCCAGGTATCTTGCCGTTATGTCTTCTGTGCTGCCAGGACCTGCCGTGATGTCACAATCACATGACTGCCGGCTATTGGTTACTCGCAGTCATGTGATTGTGACATCACGAGAGGTCCTAGCAGCACAGAAGACAGAACAGCAAGATACCGGGAGACGCGTGGGACCGTGCAGGAGTCGTGGACAGGTGAGAAAAGATTGGAGAGGGGGAGGACACATGGGGGACCCGGAGGACACATGGGGGGACCCGGAGGACACATGGGGGGACCCGGAGGACACATGGGGGAACGGGAGGACACATAGGAGGACCGGGGGCCAAGAGGGGAGGACCGGGGGCCAAGAGGGGAGGACCGGGGGCCAAGAGGGGAGGACCGGGGGCCAAGAGGGGAGGACCGGGGGCCAAGAGGGGAGGACCGGGGGTGAGACAGTGACAGCTAGGGAACGATCTGACAGGAGGGCGGGCATCCTATTTTCTGTCGGAATCGGATGCCTATTTGTCACATTTAGCCAGGAGTAGAATAGGATTAGTTGACCTAGCGTAGCGCTGCTGCCATTAGATTCAGGAAATTCAGAAGAATTCTAGATTTGACCATGTGATTTATTCTCGATGTGCTTTGTAGTTGAACCAACTTAATCATCAGAACCACCACAATGTTGTTCAATTCTGAAATGTGTAGAGAATAAAGCACGTGATGACATCCTATACAATACAGGGAGAGATAGGTGCACCACATCAAATTCCAAATCACAATAGGGTGTGTGCTCGCCATGCCAGGTGTGTGCAATGAGTCAAAAAAAGAAAGACAAGGAATACACGGGGGCAACACCAAGAGTAGTATGCAAAAGGTGTAACAACAGTTTGTTTAGTGCAAAAATATAGGGTGATGTTTAAAAACACTTAAAGCCAGGTGGGGTACATGGGAACAACTGCAGCAATTGATGTCTTGCATCAATTACTCGATGAGAACACAGACTGGCACAAGTATAGCAAACAGACAAATATGTAGTAGACCACCAAGTATTATATGGACCAAGTGCATGAAGGGCAATGACCAGGTATATGCAGAAGGTAATAGGGCACAATAGTTGATTGGCTAGAACAAAGAATGGCACAAAGATTTGGCCAGAAGCATACAGTATATAGAATGAGTATTAGTGGCAAACTAATCAATTGCAAAAATACTAAGCTGAGGAATATTGCTAAAATAGAACAGTCCAAAAAACGTTATCTGCACCGAGTACAAGTATAGATCCAAATGTAATGAGATATAAAATACTGTATCAATACAACAGAGGTACATGTAATAAGATCAATACAATGAATCGTGATGTATGAGAGGAGGTAACTCCAGTATATTACACCTTGTTAGGTGACATGTATGGGCATACCATTTAATGACAAAGAAGTATGAACCATATACTGTTAATGGCCAATCAAAGTAACCAACCTAAGTTATAGAATGTAAAGTGCATGAAAAGCACACGATAGGATGGATCTTTACTTGTTGAGTCTGTGGTCTCATCGTGTAATTGATGAAAGACATCCATTGCTACAGTTGTTCCCCTGTACCCCACCTGGTTTAAAACATCCCCCTGTATTTTTGCACTAAATACACTGTTGTTACACCTTTTGCATACTACTTTTGGGGTCGCCCCCATGTATGCCTTGTCTTTTATCTTTTTTTTTTTTTTTTTTTTTAACTCAAATCCTATACAACGTCCTTTCAAATTCTTGAATATAACCAACAGTAACACAGACAACTTGTTCTACAATCTACTTGTTCTACATGGTGGGCTCTTCCAACCTGAGGGCACTGCAGCAGCTGTTAATCCTTAATTCCCCAGGTGTGGTTTATATTAACCCACAGGGGTGGAGCAGTTCTTATACCACTCACCAGGACTATTTTTTTGACCGATAAGACCCAATTGTACTTGTTGTCCACCCTTACACAATTAGAATGGCATGCACATGTCATTTTTGCCTAAACTAGATGTTTACCATGTTTCTAGGAAGTGTATAAGTATTGGAAGAGCTTGGTAAAATGTCCTCTTATGAGAGTCAGCAATTTAAGGCTAAGGCCGGCTTCAGACTGCGTCTGAGATCCGATACGTGCCTGTCCGCTTGAAGCAGACAGCCGCGGACCGGATCAGCACACAGGACCGGGGGGCTATTATGCTCTCCGATCCTGTGTGCAGCCGCACGCAGCTACAGCCGCTGACAGGTCAGGACCGCGGCGCCCGCTGTTCTCACCTATCAGCAGTGGGAACTGCGTGCGGCTGCACACAGGATTGGAGAGCATAATAGCCCCCCGGTCCTGTGTGCTGATCCGGTCCGCGGCTGTCCGCTTCAAGCGGACAGGCACAGATCGGATCTCAGACGCAGTCTGAAGCCGGCCTAAGTTCACACAGACAGTTTATGCTCTTTCATTGATCTGTTTTTGGTGCAGTTACTGCACGAAAAAGGATCCTCTTTTTGCAAAAAAATAAACACACCACAAACACATCATCCATTTGTCCTTCCCCTTCCCCCGATCCCACGGTGAGCCCCGGTGATGTCATCCTCCTGGGCACTGCAGGTCCTGTCTCAGTAGTACAGTATGGTGCTTACAGGACCTTGCACTATGTGACAGACACATGGGTGGGTCCTAAAAGCACCATACTATACTACTACAGACAGGAACTGTCTGCCCCAGAGGATAACATCACCGGGGATCACCGTGGGATCAGGGGCAGGGTAAGTGATTAGATGTTTGTGCAGAAAAAGCACCAGAAAAACACCACACAAATTCACGCTCATTTTCTGGATGTGCTTATATGTACCACTAACTGAGCAGTAAAAATATGCAGCGTCTGCACAGCAAATTGAAAATCCCATTCACTTTGCTGGCAGAAGATTTGACTGATCCATTTTTGGTGCGTTTTCAGAAAAAACGCAGCACCAAAAACATCTAGTGTGAACATTGCCTAAGAAAACAATTTACATACACATACTTTCTACTATACATCCAAATAAGCACACATGCAGTCAGTTTTCTTTAGACAAAAAAAAGTTCTGTTTTGATAATTTATTAAAAAAGTGACAAAAAAAAGAAATGACAACCAAACATTTAAAAGATTTCCAAAACATTTGATACTTTCTTTCTCCTTTTTGCCAGTATGAAAACATATACATTTGAAAGCCTGTAAATCCCATACCATTGTCCTTATTCCACCTCTGTTTCTACAGGGATTTGTAGTGGACTGCTATACATTTGGCGCACATCATCTGCTAGGGTAGTTATATGAAGTCTCTGTTTCTGCTTCTTGACAATTTACCAGATTCATTAGCAGCCATTACTTTACATCGTTGAGGATATCCTGAGATTTAGGCACTACTAGGCTTGCCTGTATGTGCGCCCATACGCTGTGGATCTTGTGAAGGGTAATGAATATGACCAGGAGCACGGAGGAATGGTG
The DNA here is from genome assembly GCA_033576535.1 of Allobates femoralis. Taxonomy (NCBI): domain Eukaryota; kingdom Metazoa; phylum Chordata; class Amphibia; order Anura; family Aromobatidae; genus Allobates; species Allobates femoralis. The sequence continues at coordinate 237,566,429 of JARQOC010000005.1, read as the reverse complement.
GTGGAGCCATTGGAGGAAACATATGTGGGCTGAAGCCTGCAAAAGAAACAAATGTAAGCTTATTACTATACAGACCCAATCATAAATGGTTCCCAGCATTGCCCATCCAGGGTCCCAGAATACAAAAAACAGCAACCGTTTATAAACTTATTGCATGGCATTATCAGTGGCAGTGTGGAATTACAGTTACCTGGAGGTGGAGCAGTTAACCCAGGGGGCGGCAGCGCAATGTTAACCAAAGCAGACGATCCATTTGGTGGAAGATTAAAATAGTTTGAAGAGGACTCCTCCTCGGTAGGTGGAGGTGGCAACACTAAAATAAAAAAAAATAAAAAATAGAAGATTATATATATTACATTAGCACAATTAAAATAGGATTTTTTGTACCTTCTTTCCCATTTTCTTACCGAGCTCAGGAGGCAAGTTTAAGATGAATTTTATTTTCAAGCAATGTAAAGTTTAAAGCAAAAACCTCCTTTAACCAAAGTGTTTAATAAGCCAGTTAAAATTTAAAATGAAATATCTACAATATAAAAAAGGAGCGCAGACTGTTTCTATAAAAATAAAGTATTGGTGTACATACCTCCAGGCAATCCAGGAACAGGTTCAAGTTTCAATCCAGAATCTGCGATGCCTTCCCGCTCTCTCTCTTTCCCTCTTGCTGCTTGTGATCTGCAAAAATATACATACAAGCAATTTAGTGTCAGGCCCAAGACACTTTACAAGAGAAGCTATGTTCAGCTGAGGTTTTATTCAGAAAACAAAATCCATTCATGAACTGGAATGGCTGCAAACACTTCAAAGCTTCGGTCACACTTATCAGACCCTTCTTTTCAGTTCAAGATTCCTCCCATTAAAAACTGTGCAACGTTTTATAAAGCAAAACAGCGCTTATTCACATTAAGACACTTGACATCTATTCTTACTGATCTTAGCTTAAAAAAGAGCAAACAGTTCAACCAAAATTGAAAATATCTAAAAACTGACAAGTATGATAAAGTACTGAGCACTGCACACATTAGTTTCTCATTACTATTGAAAGTTACATAATCAGTGGCTAATTGTGAAAATGTTGCATTAAGGATGAAAAAAAGAGAATTTTGTTTACGTACCGTAAATTCTTTTTTCTTTAATCATCAATGGGAGACCCAGACAATGGGGTTTAGGGCACTGCCCTCCGGAGGTCACACTAGGTACTACAAGTTTGTAGACACCGCCCCCTCCGCTTATAAACCCCTACCGCAGGGAACATCCTCAGTTTGGTCTACAAGCTGCGAGGAGGAAAATAAACCACACCCGAAACATCGGGAAGAATGCCGTGCACAAACGGTTCAACAACCCGGCAAACACTGTCTCAACGGAGAACAGGGCCAATGCAAAACATGCAAAGGAACAACTGGGTGGGTACTGGGTCTCCCATTGATGATTAAAGAAAAAAGAATTTACGGTACGTAAACAAAATTCTCTTTTTTCTGGTCATCATAATGGGAGACCCAGACAATGGGGATGTCCTAAAGCAATACCCCAGGGCGGGAAGAGTTCCTCAACAAGACGGATAACATGGTTCCCTTTTAAAGGTGGGCAACCGCCGCCTGTAGAACCCGCCTGCCCAAATTTGCATCCGCAGAGGCATGGGCATGCACCATATAGTGCTTAGAGAAAGTGTGTAGGCTGGACCAAGTGGCCGCCTGACACACCTGTAGAGCAGATGCTCTATGTCGCAAGGCCCATGAGGCACCTACGGCTCTGGTAGAGTGAGCCTTCAATCCCACCGGGAGAGGCAAACCAGAAGACCGGTAAGCCTCTTGAATGGAAGCCTTAATCCACCTGGCTAAGGTTGACTTTGAAGCCGCGGACCCCTTACAGCGACCTGTCGTAAGAACAAACAAAGAATCCGAACTCCTAAAGGAGGCGGTTCTGGACACATAAATGCGTATAGCTCTCACGAGATCCAGAGTATGGAGGTCGCGCTCAACCTGATGAACGGGAGCGGGGCAAAATGACGGGAGAACAATCTCCTGGTTCAGGTGAAACGTTGAAACCACCTTTGGCAAGAATTCCGGCCGTGGACGCAACACCACCTTGTCTTGGTGAACCACCAGAAAGGGAGACTTGCACGAAAGTGCAGCCAATTCTGAGACCCTCCTCAGAGATGTAATCGCCACCAGAAAAGCCACCTTCTGGGACAGACGAGAAAGGGAAACCTCCCTCAGAGGCTCAAATGGCGGTTTTTGCAATGCCGCCAGGACCATGTTAAGGTCCCACGGATCCAGAGGTCTTTTGTAGGGTGGAACCATCCGCGACACCCCCTGCAGAAATTGACGGACCTTCGGGAGAAGCGCCAATCGTCTGTCAAACAGCACAGAAAGTGCTGAGACCTGACCCTTTAAGGAGCCAAGGGATAATCCCAACTCCAAACCCGACTGTAGGAATGCCAACAGTGTCGGGATGGACAAGGGCCACGGGGACCGGCCCCCAGAGGCACACCAGGTAAAAAAGATTTTCCACGTCCTGTGGTACATTTTCCTGGAAACTGGTTTTCTAGCCCGATTCATAGTGGCAACCACTGTAGGGGAGAACCCCCTGGATGTCAGCAGCCAGGCCTCAAGAGCCATGCAGTCAATCTGAGGGCCTTGGAATTGAGGTGGAAGAATGGGCCTTGCGCGAGAAGATCTGCGCGTTCTGGAAGAGCCCACCTGTGTCCGCCTGACAGTTGCCACAGGTCCGGATACCAGGACCTCCTGGGCCAGTCTGGAGCCACTAGAATGGCTACCCTGCATTCCGACCTGATTTTCCACAGCACCCTGGGAATCAGAGCCAGAGGAGGGAACACATATGGTAGATTGAATCTGGACCAAGTCAAGATCAGGGCGTCCGCTCCCAACGACTGGGGGTCCCTTGACCTCGCCATGTATTGCGGAACCTGATGATTCAGCCGTGAGGCCATCAGATCCATGTCCGGAGTGCCCCATCTGCTGCAGATGTCCCGAAAGACGTCTGGATGAAGGGCCCACTCTCCGGCGTCCATCCCCTGCCTGCTCAGATAGTCGGCCTCCCAGTTTTCGACCCCTGGGATGTGAACTGCGGAGATCAGGCAGTTGTTGTCCTCCGCCCAGGATAGGATGCGGTGGACTTCGGCCAGAGCCTCTGCACTCCTGGTTCCTCCTTGATGATTTACATAAGCGACGGCCGTCGCATTGTCGGACTGAACCCGGATGGGTTGTCCTGCGAGGAATCTCTGAAAAGCCAGGAGTGCTAGATAGATCGCCTTGATCTCCAGCACGTTGATCTGTAATGCCGACTCCGACAGAGTCCAGAGGCCTTGGGCCCTGTGGTGTAAGAACACCGCACCCCAGCCCTTCAGACTGGCGTCGGTGGTCACCACTAACCAAGACGGTTTTATGAAGGACCGGCCCCGCGACAAGTGATGTGGTTGAAGCCACCACTGCAGGGAATCTCGGGTCGGTTGTGACAGTGTCACCAGCCGATTCAGCGAGATCGTCCTCTTGTCCCACCTGCGTAGGATCTCCAGCTGGAGAGGACGGAGGCGAAATTGTGCAAACGGCACCGCCTCTATCGCTGCCACCATGCGTCCCACCAGCTTCATCAACCCACGAAGGGATGATTGTGGTGACAGGAGCACCGCTTGTACTCCCGATCGGATCGCCACCTGTTTGGATTGTGGCAGAGACACCAGGGCTGAGGACGTGTTGAAGTCCATGCCCAAATAAGTCAAGGACTGGGTCGGAACCAGGGTTGACTTCTGAACATTGAGGAGCCAACCGAATTGTTCCAGAGACCGCATGGTCACATCCAGGCTCGCTTGACAGAGGTGTTCCGATGGCGCCCTGACCAGCAGGTCGTCCAAATAGGGAATGATGGCATGGCCCTGCACGTGCAGGAGAGCCATCATGGAGGCCATCACTTTTGTGAACACCCGCGGTGCCGAGGCCAAGCCGAACGGCAGCGCCACAAATTGGAAGTGTTCCTCCCCCACTGCAAATCTCAACCATCGCTGGTGAGCCGGTGCAATGGGCACGTGAAGGTAAGCGTCTCTGATATCTATGGACGCCAAGAAGTCCCCCTGTGACACAGCCGCGATCACTGAGCGCAGTGATTCCATACGGAACTTCCGAACCAGCACGTGGCGGTTGAACAACTTCAGGTCCAGAACCGGGCGGAAGGATCCGTCCTTCTTTGGGACTATAAAGAGGTTGGAGTAAAAACCCCTGAACCTCTCCCCGGAAGGCACCGGGACCACCACTCCGTCTCTGCGGAGTCCCTCCAACACCAAAGAAAAGGCCTGAGCTTTTTCTGGGGAGGGGACCGACCGATGGAATCGGGATATCGGTTTTGACGTCAGCTCTATCCTGTAACCTCGCGAGACCACGTCTCGAACCCACTGATCTGAAACGTGAAGTAGCCACTCGTTCTGAAAGCGAGACAAGCGGCCCCCCACCTGTGGGGAGGCAGGAAGAGAGAGCGAGTCATGTAGAGGCGGGTTTGGGGGTGGCAGCTGCTGCCCCCGCCGGCTTCTTTGGACGACTCTTAGAGCGCCACTGAGAAGCGGGCTTGCCCCCTCGGTCCGTGCGAGCGGACGGTGCTGATGACTGTGAGCTGGACCGAAAGGACCACTGTTTTGGGTTCCTTTTAACGGTATACCGTGGCTTAGGTTTATTCTGCGGTATTTTAGACTCAGCAGAATCCTTAATTAGCTTATCCAGCTCTGTGCCAAAAAGCCTGTCACCAGCGAAAGGAAGATTCTGCAGAATCTTCTTAGATGTGGCATCTGAGTCCCAAAGACGCAGCCACAACAACCTGCGGATCGCTATAGCATTGGCCGAAGCCACAGCTGAGCGAGTAGCAGTTTCCAGAGTCGCCGTTCTGGCGTAGTCCGCATAGGCCCTTGCCCTTTCGGTAAGTGCCAGGACCTCTGGACTGGACCTTGCCAGGTCAGTGATACCATCCAAGCAGGTAGTAATCGCTTGTAAGGTCCAGACCGTGGCAAAGTTAGGGGCAAATGACGACCCCACCGCCTCATAGGAAGACTTGGCGAGTTGCTCGACCTGTCTATCAGTAGCATCCTTCAGTGAGGAGCTATCAGAGGCAGAGAAAAGGGAGCGTGCAGCAATCCTGGTCATGGAAGCATCCACCTTCGGGGACTGCGACCACTCCTGAAGCACCTCCTGGGGAAAGGGGAAGCGATTGTCCTTGGGTTTGCGGACATAACGCCGCCCAGGATGTAACCTGGGGGCTCTAATCACCCTTCCAAAATTAGTATGGTCCATAAAGGAGCCACTTGGTCTAGCCTCCGGCCGCAGCCATTGATAGACCTCCTTCGGGTGCACCGTCACCTCCTCAGGGGGTGTCACGAGACGTAAGGTCTCGTTGATAGAGGACACCAGATCCTCCACCCCATCTGGTGGTTCAGACACAGATACAGACCCGAAAGTCGAACCCCCATCATCTTCCTCACCATCAGAGGAACGCTCCTCCTCAGAGAGAGTCTGGAGCTCGGGTGAAGCCTCACGACGAGCCCGCTTAAGGGGTCTCACAGCAGAAGAGGGAGACACCCGGGGGTAACTGGAAGGAGTAGCTGGGCTATCCAGTCTCCTATTAAGTGCCTCCAGGGATTGCGACATGGAGGACAGCTGAGACAACAGAGATTCATTGATCCTGTTCTGAGTCTCCCAAGGCCCTGAGATCACCTGAACCTCGGGGTATAGCACCGGGGTTGCTGACCCAGTAGTTGCAGCCCGGGCCTCTGGGCGTCCACAGTTATTGCAGGACCCCTCCACCAGTGTTCCATTGCACGTAGCACATGTGACGGTGGTCTCGGCCGCCTTAGCAGCACGCTTCCCAGCTGAGGACATGGCCACAGTAGGGGTAGATAAGCCCAATTGCAGACAATAAAACCGGGGATCCCGGTGGCTTACCGACCGCTGTAAAGCGGTATGAGGGAGCGGTGTGTGTGTGTGACCTCCGCGCTGTCTTCCGGTCTCCCCTCTTGGAGTGCAGACGCACGCTGCATACAGTTCCCAGCCGGGAGTGAGGGTAAAGATGGCCGCCGACAGAGAAACTGTGGGCGGCGCCGAAGACACGCGGGAAACACACACACACGCCCCGCGGTGACGTCACCGCACGGGCTGCATCCCATCCTCCAAGCATCCTTCTCATGAGGGAGCTGGAGCCCGCAGGGCGGGAAACAGTGTAAAAAACAATGTACACAGACTGCAATAACATGTCACACATCCGCAGCCTACGGCCTCAGCCCCTGTGACACACAGGGCGGTCAGCCAGGGTGACCCCAGCACAGGGTACACCCGCAGAACCGCGGACCCGAGGGCAACGCGCGGTCTGAGTGTCATGAAGCACATAAAGTGCCAGACACTACCCCCAGGCACACAGGAGACACCGAGTGCCTCAGTGCCGGTCCGGTCTGTAAGCACCATTTAGGGAGGCCTCGGACGGGGGTGCAGCACCAGTCTGGAGTGTAAGCACCATTTAGGGAGGCCTCAGACTGGGCCGCTCAGCCCAGTCCGGAGTGTAAGCACCATTTAGGGAGGCCTCGGACTGGGCTGGCTCCAGTCCGGTCTGTAAGCACCATTTAGGGAGGCCTCGGACGGAGCGGAGCTGTGCAAGGCTCCCATCTCCCACTCACCAGAGCCCCCCAGAGAGGGATGGAGAGGAGTGTAACAGCGTACCGGGAGAACACCAGGTGTCCAGGCCCTAGGCCCTCCGGTACCTCCACCAGCGTGTGCCACTAAGGGTGAGCGGGGAGGCTGTCACCGGTCCCGACTGGGACCTTATTACCTTGTCTTCAGACGCCATCACGTAAGTAGTGAGAATGCAGTGAAGTGCAAGCAAAGCGTGATCCTCCGAGCACACTAAGTTTAAAACTGAGGATGTTCCCTGCGGTAGGGGTTTATAAGCGGAGGGGGCGGTGTCTACAAACTTGTAGTACCTAGTGTGACCTCCGGAGGGCAGTGCCCTAAACCCCATTGTCTGGGTCTCCCATTATGATGACCAGAAAAAAGACAATGAACCACAAAATAGAGAATAAGGCCCTGATTCATCAAGACTGCAATTTTCTTACTAGTGTTGATGAGGGGGGAATGGTGGTTAGAGGCTCATGATTCATGAAAAGGCACACGGCTCTTCATGAATCTGAACAGTGGTGTGTGGTTCCATGCACAACGCTAAAAATCTCACTCCAGTCTGACTGGAGTAAGATATCTGGCTTAGGGCAGGGACACACTGTCCTAGTTACATCTGAGTCTGACGGACGAGACTCTTGATGAGGCTGGAGCACGGCTTCTCCCTGTCAATACGGGGAGTGTGCAGCTGCACAAAAACACAAGCAGCTGACAGCACCATCCTGACAGGGAGAAGCTGTTCAGGGTCACTGCTCCACATCTGAGTCTTGTCCTTCAGACTTGGATGTAACTAGGACAGTGTGTCCCTGCCCTTTGGGAATGTCACAATGCTCATGAATTAGATAAACTGTATAATCACACCTCAGCTCTGCTTATTTTGTCACAGCTGAAGGAATGGCGTAAAAACACCAAAAGAAGCACACTTTTTGTGCCAAAATTGTGTGACATTTCATTGCAAATTACACTAGAATTTTAGTGAAATTGATTTGAAGGGGCCTAAAGTCCCAACTTAACAGCAGCAGCATGACCTCAAATCTCCATGAGTTATATAATTTGGAGATGAGCCTCACATGTGGAATCTTAACATGGTGTAAGGTCACTGTTCCGATTCTACAGTTGCCTCCCGATGGACACAAGACTACATACTTACGATCACATGCAATACTCATCCAGTGCTCTAGAATATTATACATATAATTTGATACAATGGGATTTCCAGAAACTTTCATTGCAATTGGCAGATTATTCTTATCTCCATGAAATTTCTTTTTGGTTAACTATATCTATGTATATAGTGTAGTGTCTGTGTGTTAATGTACTCACCTGCCGCCACCTTCTCTGGATGTGCCTCTTTCTCAGTGATATCTCGGCTCTGCTCCACAGACTTACATAATAAAAGCCATCTCCGAGTCATGCAGAGCGCAGTCACTCAGAGTCTAAAAAGCAATGACATCACTGAGGAGAGGGGCAGAAAGATACTGGATCCCGGAGAAGGCAGCAGTGAGTATATTCACAGTGACACTACACTACATACACAGATATAGTCAGAAAAAAAAATCTTACACCATTAAGAGCACTTGTCCCCATAGGTTGTATACAGCAAATATACACCTAACTAGCTCACCTTCCCCACTTGACATTAAGGCGACGTCCATTAACAATCAGCTTATTAAATGACTTCTCTGCTGCTGTTTCCGCTGATTGTCTAGTGGCAAACTGAATAAAGGCGCATTGCTGACGCTGGACTACTGTAATTGTTCTTATTTCACCAAACTGATAAAAGTGATTCCTGTGAAAAACAAAGAGAGGAAGAATGTTAATGTATATACTGTAGAAGATGACAGGAAAACAAAGGCTAAAACTAATGGAGACTATGTACTAAGAATGGCATACCTAAGCTCCGATTCGCTAATGTTGTCGCCCAGTCCTCCCACATACAGGGTAGTAATGGTCTTGTCCTCTGGGGGGTCCAATCGTGGCATTGTGGAGGCCCTTTTCAAGAGCTTATCTGCTACAGGGTCATTGATGCCATAATAACGGTCTTTGATATTTTGATCTGCAAGTGGGTCATCAGGATCTGTGGGTTTTTCATGCCTGTGAAAATTAAGAGATTGTAAATATAATAATAAAGTAAATATTGAATTATGCAAAAGCTACTAATAAAGAGAAAGAGCAAAGTTCTAACAATTGCCCAATCCATTGGTGACAGCAGGGCTGTGGAGCCGGAGTTGATATAAAATGGAACGACTCCAGAAATATATAATAAATTGGGTACAGTTGGTTCCCACTTACTGCATAGTGTATTGCATATTTACAATTAAAGTTTTCGTGTTCTAAAGTTGTACTCCAATAAATATATTTTATGTTCTATCTAAATAGCTTATTTTATCACTAGATGAGAGCTGATGGTGATGTCACGATGGGGATGGGTTCTGTGGTGCCGTCTCTCTCCTTTGACCTGTCTCCCCCCTTTGAGCACTCTCTTCCCCCTGCACTCACCTTTGAGCATAGATGTCCAAATCTTTGTATACCCAAGTGTCCAACGTGCAAATATGCTCATTACTAATGTGGCTGCCATCTTTGGACATTTGAGTATACAATGATGGCGGCTGCCTGACAAGGTTCAACTGGAATGGGCTGTGGCGTGGAGTGGCGATGAAGCCTGATGTTCACATTGTACCACAATAATTTCATCACTTGAACATGAGCCATGTATGAGGGAGTTGGATTCAGGGAAATTGGCTTACAGACTCCACAGCCCTGGATGACAAGTCATATATGCAGCTACAAAACTAATAAAATGTTCCAAATAAAAATGACAAATAATAGAGGAGACTGCGTCTGTGCCATAACTTCCAGAAACCATTTATTTGTACTTATTACCTGTACGGACATTCTTCTCCTCTTTTACATTCTCCTTTCACCCAAAAAGAGCAAATATGGGGCCGGTTCCGTTTGTAGTACGGAGTGGTCCGGGCTAGTTTTAAAAGCATATCACTGCTGGATGCAGCCTTTCCAAGTCCTCCAACCGGCCTTGTTCCATCAGAATTTGAGATCTAGAAACATTTTTTTTTTTTTTTAACAAGAGAGGATTTAGTGAGGATCAATCATGTACCATCATACTGACAGACATCTATAGACTGCTTTGACTGAAAATATATATTAAGCTATCATTACTGACTATACAAAATTCCCATTTTTCTGTGTCATGCCATCTTCAGGTTTTTTTTGCACTCACCTCTCGCTCCATGTTTTGGGTGTAATATTCTTTATTTACATCAGACCTAGGCATATCATCCTTAAAGGAAATCCCTGTATCACGCACTTGAATTGGAAGCCCTAAACAAAACAAAAAGCGTTAAAAGTAAAATAGGAAGTGCAGGTTTTTTCTACCTGCAAAACTGTGTTAAAGGGTTATTCCCATCTTTATAAATATGAATATTGTCAGATAGTGATGGTGTATAGAAGTATATTTCTGATTATCACCAATTTCAGCCGTTAGAGGAGGTAGCATAAATCAGCTGACAGATTCCCTTTAATATTTCCTAGAGCAGTATGATGTAGGCAAAGAGACTCTGAATCCAAAGATGTATCATTTGGTTTATTGGCTGCAACATCTCTAACACAAAGTTTGTAGCATTAGCAATGTAGCAGAGCTGAGAAAGCTACCCCTGCCCTCACCAGGCTCTGTATAGAAAGTCTATAGAAAGTGGGAAGCTGCTAATCACAGCAAGGGGGTGTGTAGGACTTGACCTGACTGCTGTGTTGGAGCAATAAGAAGCTACTGGTGATAAAACAAACATTGCATATAAACAACACACTGTGATTAGAGCATTGCTGAAATGTTTGTTAACTCTTATGGTGCCGTCACACAGCACGATCTGGCCAGCGATGTCGGAAGCGATGCGCGGGTGCCCGCTCGCTTCCGACATCGCTGGCCAGCTGTCACACAGCATCGCTGCGGCCGCCGACATCGCGATCCAGCCTTATCGCAGGTCGCCAGTTGACAGGTTTACGGTTCTTCCCGTAAACCTGTCAACCTGCGACCAGCGATAAAACGTGGTCGCGCCGCTCGTTTACACAGCGCGACGTCGCTAGCAACATCGCTGATACGTCACTTTTTCGGCGATGTCGCTAGCGACGTCGCCAGGTGTGACGGCACCTTTACAACATGCTGTCTTCAGATTACATGGCAAAAACCTGCTGACAGATTCCATTTATCACTTTACTGCTTGTTACATGGGAGACAGACCACTGCTACCAAAGACCTTAACAGTGCATGAAAGCATTTTTCTATTTAGCTTGTAAGTACTACCTGAAAGAATTGCTAAAATGCTTTGTTTGTAAACTAAAGAAAAGTTGTTTTCTTTAAAAAAAAAAAAAAAAAAAAATACCATCCACAGTATCAATTTATGAATATGGGAATAAATTCTTTAACCCTTAGCACCATGGAGAATCCTACAGCAGTAAGTCAGGTACTCAGCTCGCACTGGCAACAAGGAAATTCTAAAATTGTTAAGAGCATGCTGAATGGCTCACCAAGATTTCTGTCTTTAGGCTGGGGTCAGATTAGCGTAGAGCATTGGATGCGATATGCTAATGACACTCAGCTCAGGCTCTGCTGCAAGCATGAGCCGAGTGTCTGGATACTGTGATCTGATCCTGTGATCAGATCACAGTTGCTGAGGAGCGGGAGAGATTAATCTCTCCATCTCTGTTGCCGGCCTCGACGTATATTGCACTGCACTCGGATGTCTGCAGAGTGCAGCTCAATGCTTCATTCGCACCCATACACTTGTATGGGAGCGAGTGATCAATCGCAGACAATACCAGCATGCTGTGTATAGGGCAGAAAAAAAATCTCTAAGGTCTGAGCTGCCTGACTGCTCTAACAACAGAGGCCTGAGTACAATGCGAGATTTTCTCGCATTGCACTGGTTAGAGTCACACTCTAGTGTGACTCTAAAGTTATACCGTGTTTCCCCGATAGTAAGGCCCCCCCGATTGTAAGGCCGCCTAGGGGTAAAGGGGGGGCCTGCTAATGTAAGGCCTCCCCCGATTATAAGGCCTTACAATCGGGGGGGCCAATGTAAGGCCCCTAGCGGAGGGGGGGGGGGGGGGGGGTATCGGGAGCGGGTCGCACGTCACGTGCGCCCGCTCATTACATATGCACTGCATCCCCCTGTCAATCAGCGACAGGGGGAGCAGTGCATTATACTGTATATATGGGCCCCCTATTGCTGGCACACTACCCCCCTGTTCTAAGGCCCCCACCGCTGCTGCTGCTGCAGAGATCTTACCCTCCAGGGTCTTCTTGCAGCAGCCAGCGCGTCCGGTCCGTCCTCTGTCCTCGGCTGTCTTCCGGATCATGTGACCCGTCGCAGCGCATGACGTCATCGCGACTGCGACCGGCCGGTCACATGATCCGGAAGACAGCCGAGGACAGAGGACGGACCGGACGCGCTGGCTGCTGCAAGAAGACCCTGGAGGGTAAGATCTCTGCAGCAGCGGTGGGGGCCTTAGAACAGGGGGGTAGTGTGCCAGCAATAGGGGGCCCATATATACAGTATAATGCACTGCTCCCCCTGTCGCTGATTGACAGGGGGATGCAGTGCATATGTAATGAGCGGGCGCATGTGACGTGCGACCCGCTCCCTCAGTGTCCCAGCAGTAGGGGGCCTGTAGGCCACACTGCTGGGGCACCCAATGTAAGGCCCCCCCCGAAAGTAAGACCGGGGGCCACTTTTGGCCCCCAAAAAAATGTAAGACAGGGTCTTACTTTCGGGGAAACACGGTAGCTGCAATAGTCGAGTAGAGGGTACAGCATTTATCCAAACATTTTATAAAAGAAGGTTTCACATGTAAATGTATAAGCTTCCTCATGATAAAGGTATTTAAAAGCTACCAACCTGCCAAAAGGTTACCTACCATATTCCAGGTCTAAAAGGCAGGTCTGGCAGACATTTTTCAACTTGCTACAAGTCTGACATACTTCTGTTTTCTTAAAGCGCATTCGCACCCCTGGGCACCATCGGAAAACTGTGAAAGGACGTGCACATATCTAAAGGAAAAGAAGAAATAGTTATGGTCCCCTACAATCAATGAACTGCTGTGTCCTTACAGACGGGTCTGATGGTGGCAATAATATAAAGACAACCAGATAAAGGCAAACATCGTACCAGGCTGGGCATAGCAAGATTACCACTAACCCCTTCACCACCCGGCGATTTTCCGTTTTCTCCTCCCCTACTTCCGAGAACAATAACTTTTTCATTTGCCCATCAATATAGACATATGAGGGCTTGTTCGAGTACGAGTTGTACTTTTGAACAAAATAATTTATTTTATCATTTAGGGTATTGGTAAACAGGAAAAAAAAATTTCAAGAGCTGTGAAACTGCAAAGAAAGTGCAATTTCACGACTTTTTTATTCACCATGGTCACTAGTTCACTCACCTTTCTGTGACCTGTAGCGTTCTCATTTTTTGGGATCTGGGGCTTTGTGATGGCTTATTTTTTGCGTCTTGAGCTGACGTTTTAAATTAGGCGACAGAGAAAAGACTTTTGTCAAATTTACTTTTATTTCTGTTACGCAGTTTACCAATCAGATTATTTATTTGATATCGATAGATTGGGCATTTTATAAATGCGGCAATGCCAAACGTATATTTTTATTTATATAGTTTTATTTTCAGTGGGGCAATGAAGGTGTGATTTCACCTTGCTTTTACTTTTTCATATTTTTTTTTTACTTTATTTAGGCTCCTTTCATATAGGAGTTTTTATGAAAATGAGGCAGAATTAACGCATCTGCCGCCTAACAGCCGCACACCTACGGCATAGCCCCATAAATTGTCTATGGGGCTTGCGGTCAGGTGCGGCAAGTGCGGTTCCGGCAGCGAAAAAAATGCGGCCAGCCGCGTTTTTTTTTTTTGCGACCGCAAGTGCCACATCTGCCGCAAGCGGCAGAACCACAGTTGCTGCACCTGACCGCAAGCCCTATAGACAATGCATGGGGCTTGTCGCAGGTGTGCCACAAGTGCAGCTGTCAGGCGGACAATGCGTTAACTGTGCCGCATCTGCCGCATTTTCATAAAAACGCCTATGTGAAAGGGGCCTTACTTGGTTCCTTAGAGCACCTCAACACTGCAGTGTCCGATTGCTTGTGCTGTACAGAGCTGTTCTGATGCACAATTTTGTGCTGCAGAATTTATCACCTCCTGTGGATGCCAGCGCTTGGCTGGCATTTACACGATGTACGTGACCCCTCGCTGTCATTACATCACGTGTCTGCCCTGTGATAGCGTCACCGATGGTGGCGGGGAATGCCGTGCTCCCCGCCGTGTGTTAAATCGTGTTGTCAGAGACAGCGCGATCTAACGGGTTAACAGGCTTCAATCCACCCGCACCTGTTAGTTGCACATGTTGGCTAATCAGATCAGCGACATGTGCAGGGAATGATGCCAGCTGGCATTAAAGGGAGGCAACGTAGAATGTATAGGTTTGTCCTGGGTCGTAAAGAGGTTAAAAGAACCCAGGTATTCTTTCCCAACACCGGAAACAGTAATAGGGTCACGTTAGGATTCCAGAATGTCACCAGTTAAGAGTTGGAATGAAGAAGCCAACATCCAAGCAAACCACAGCCAATAATTGTGAATAAGAATAATTTCTCTTACCTTGCACTCTTTGCCATATTTTTCTTTGGTCTGAAATAAAAAAAAAAGAAAAAAATGCAACATATAAAAACAGTCTTAAGTGTTTAAGCCTGGTATTACACGTCTTAATGTTAGGTAAGAACACAAGACCAAAGTGCCAAGTGTCACACGTTAAGGATGAACTTTTGAGCAAATTTTACTTTGCAATGTAAATGATTTAAGTGAACCTGTCAACTGTTTTGGGCATTATAAACTGTGCCCACCACCTTTAACATACTGCAATTGGGGTCCTTTATTGTCCCAGACGTGCCCTGCGTACCTCATAAATCAACTTTTAATGTGTCGCACACTGTAAATGAGTTCTTAAGGGTCTGATGGGGAGTGGCACAATTTAGTAAGAGCCGCCCCACTGCCTGGAAAACCCACCAAACTCCATTGAAAACTCAGCCCCTCCTGTGAATGGCATAAAACGTCATTGAAGACGCACAGTGCCCGAAGTCATGCGAGATTTCTTGCGCCGGCACAAGACTTCGGTTTCTCAAGACTTCGGGCACAGTGCCCCACGCCACTGCACAGGTGCGAGACTTGTGGATGACGGCACTCATGAGGGGCAGCATTTTCAATGGAGCGGGGCGGCTCTGGCTGCAGTGTGCCCAACCCCACCTGACCCTTAACAACTAATTTACATACAGAGTGGTACACATTAAAAGTTGACTTATGAGGTATGCAGGGGCACGTCTGGGAATATAAAGGGTTACAGAAACCCCAATTACAGTATGTTAAAGGTGGTGGGCACAGTTTATAATGCCCAAAACAGGTGACCGGTTCACTTTAATGTTGCAATATCAATGTATTTGTTTCACTGTGTTTAAACTCTTACTGACGGGAATATTTTTGTGCATTCATTTTATTTTCTACCTCTTTTCCATAAAACCATTTATAGGGCTTGTTTTGTTATTTTGGAATGACAAGATATTGAATGACTCCACTCCATAACGTGTGGGAAAACCAGAAGAAAAGTCTAAATTCTAAATGTAAACAAAGAACAACATAAATCCTGACCCGTTTCGCCATAGTCTTTTGTGTTTATTCTGTTGATTGTGCAGCAATAATGGTCAATAATGATCTCCACATCAGTACAAAAGTGACATCAAACATGTAAAGTTTGGGGTGGGGGCGGGGGGAAGGGAGACAAAATTGTTAACATTTGCATTACAAAAAGACCACCAAAAAATTAAATTGGTTTACGTTGGCAATGACAGACTGGTAACTCATCTTATTTCTCTGTGGCTAGCACTGTGTGAAGGCTGTTTCTGTACATGGTAAGCCGGTGTTTCTTCTAGTGATACCATTTCGGGTTACAAACAAACCACGAAATTTAATTACTCTCTCATTCTATATACTGTAATTCAGCTGTACTGTAGGATATACTGAGGTCAAAATGACATTCTATGAAGCCCCGTCTGTAGCTGGGCATTACATGTTAGGAAGAGATTAAAGAGAAGCTGTTATCAATGGATGAGTCTAGAGTAAAAGTCTGTAGCCTGGTTTTTGTTCAATTTACTTTAGAAGTCTTGGTGCAATATCCTCTTTGTGCTTCGGGGCTGGACTGTGGGCTGTAACTGTGGGCAGGGTCTTCAGCCCTTCCTTTTTCAAATTTTGCTCTAGAACAGGGGCGGGGAACCATTTTTCTGCCAGGGGCCATTTGGAAATTTCTACAATCCTTCGGGGGCCGTACAAAATTATCAACTTGAAAATTACCTGCTATATTTGGTTAAACAATCAACTCACCCTACTGTGGTGGCTGGAGCTGCATCTCTTTGGCGTCGGTGATATTGGTCATGTTGCTTCTCAACTGTTTTTCCAGGTTTGCTAGAATCCTAGACATCACAGGAGCATATACCTCACTAGGGAGGCCGAGGCTGGGGCATAAGGGTACTCTTCACACACTGCAACATCACTAGCGATATCGCTGAAACGTCACAGGTTTTGTGATGTAACAGCGACCTCTTCAGCGATGTCGCCATGTGTGACACGCATCAGCGACCTGGCCCCTGCTGTGAGGTCGCTGATCACTACAAATCGTTCAGGACCATTTTTTTGGTCCTTGGTCTCCCGCTGGTCAGTAAGCTTCGGTGTGTGTAACAGCGAGAGACCAACAATCAGCGACCTCCCAGCCAATGCCCAGCGCCGCACATTAGATGCTGGGCACTGGTAACCAGGGTAAATATAGGGTAGCTACGCAGCACGCTCTGCTTATCTACCCGTTGTTTACCCTGGTTACCAGCGTCCTCCCGCTTAGCCCAGCCTGTAAGCGGGAGGACGCTGGTAACCAACAACGGGTAACTAAGCAGAACGCGCTGCTTAGCAACCCCATATTTACCCTGGTTACCAGCGATCTCGCTGCTGACTGGTCGCTGGTGAGTCTACCTGTTGGACAGCTCACCAGTCACTGCATAGAGACTTTCCAGTGATCCATGCCAGTTCGGATCGCTGGAAAGTCTCAGCGTGTTAAGGGGCCCATAGAGATCACTGGAGAGCTGGATTTAATGGGCAGACAGTCAGCAAAACGCGTCTGCCAGCCTGAGCACTGCGACCCCTAGGAATCTGCCCAGGGGCTGCAAAAAAGTCATCGAGGGTCGTATTCTGCCCGGGGTCATGAGGTTCCCCACCCCTGCTCTAGAACCACCCTTGCCACAGGCGGAGATTGTGCATATCCATCTCCTGGCGGTTTCCAGTGAAATGGAACTGGAGGTGGCGCGTGCACAGAATAACCTCTGGCGGTCTTCAGCAAAATGGAGCTGGTGGCAGTGCATACTCAGATGGGGATCACGGCTCTTACTGAACCAAGACCCACATGTGCTCTGCCACCATTTTACTAGAAAATGCTGTGAGATGGATGTGAGCAAGTGCCGCTCACAGCAATTTGAAAAAGAAGGATCATACAAGTGACGAGGGGCCATGATAGGACCGAAGACCCGACCCACAGTTATGTCCCACAGTCTTGTCCCGATGCGCAAAGAAGATATTGCACCAAAACTTCTAAGGTAAATTAAACTAAAACAAGACCACAGATTTTTACACTACACCTATCCATTAACCCTGCTGTTCTGTTTGGTCAAAAATGACCGAATTTGAAGTTTTTGATTTCATTTTTAATTTGCTTATGAACAACCATGTTCACACACAGTATAATAATGCAACAGATATTGAAATAAAACACTTAAATTAGCTAAAAATCATGACTTTAAAGGGTCAACAGGGTTAAATCATTATAACATGGCCAGTATATCCATACCTTTACTTTGATAGAGAACCTGTCATCAGGATTTAACCTAAGGCTGCTTTCACATCAGCGGTAAATGCTGATCGCGGCAGTTGAGGTGAAAAAAAACGCAACTGCTGCGACTACCGCATAATGGCCGCGATACAATGTCTATGGGGCTTGCGGTAAGTGTGCGGCAGGGGCGATTACCGCTGATGTGAAAGGGGCCTTAAACAGCTATGAAGTCTAAAAAAAATGGAACTTGGCTGATGAAAATGCAATCATAAATGTTGTACTCCATGCCAAGAGGTTACCTACACCCCCTTTTCCAAACATTTTTGAGTTTTGCTGTAGAGTACTAAAAAAATGATTACCGTATATACTCGCGTATAAGCCGAGTTTTTCAGCCCAAAAATTGGGCTGAAAAGTCCCCCCCTCGGCTTATACGCGAGTCAATACAGCCCCCTCAAAGTTTGGCGCCCCCACCTCACTTTCTGGGCCCCCCCGCATGCAGCGCTGCGCATATACATTACCTGTCTAGCAGCTGTCACCCTCTGATGGCGGATCGGGCTCCCGGCTCCGGGCTCCATCTTCCTCGCTGACTTCCTGCTTGTCAGGTGACCGGCCGGCGTCGCGATGACGTCATCGCGATGAGCCCCGGTCACAAAGCAGGAAGACAGCGAGGAAGATGGAGCCCGGAGCCGCCATCGGAGGGTGACAGCTGCTAGACAGGTAATGTATATGCGCAGCGCTGCATGCGGGGGGGCCCAGAAAGTGAGGTGGGGGCGCCAAATTATGAGGGGGGCCCTGCTGGGGCCCTGTATACTACCACTGGAGCTGTATACTACTACTGGGGCTGTATACTACTACTGGGGCTGTATGTATACTACCACTGGGGCTATATACTACCACTGGGGTGAATACTACCACTGGGGCTGCTGAACTGGGCTGTATACTACTACTGGGGCTGTATGTATACTACCACTGGGGCTATATACTACTCACTGGGGCTGTGTATACTACCATGGGTTATACTACCACTGGGGCTGTATTATACTACCACTGGGGCTGTATATACCATAGGCTAATACTACTGGGGCTGCGTGTATACTACCACTGGGGCTGTATATACTACTGGGGCTGCGTGTATACTACCACTGGGGCTGCTGCTGTATACTACCACTGGGGCTGCTGTATATACCTCTGGGGCTGCTGTATACTACCACTGGGGCTGCTGCTGTATATACCACTGGGGCTGCTGTTGTAACACTGCTGGGGCCTGTATATACCACTGGGGAGGCTGCTGTATACCACACTGCTGGGGGCTGTATACCTGTGCTGGGGTCCACCCTCGGCTTATACACGAGTCAATACATTTTCCCAGGTTTTGGGGGCAAAAGTAGGGGGGTCGGCTTATACACGGGTCGGCTTATACACGAGTATATACGGTACTAAATGCCGTAAAAAAACTAAAGTTTGGCTTAAGAAGTTAAACACAGCCGTACCCGACTAGACTCCATTGGACTTAACGAAGGACAACCTACCTTGCTGTTTAAATGAAACAATAAAAAGTCTATAGAAAAATTGGGGGAAAAAAACTGGCCCAGACAAAATGATAAACGCCCCCCATTGTGTGTTGAACGTCAAAAGGATGTGCAATAATAACAAAAAAAATTACACATAGGGATAATTCAGTAAGTTTACATTTCCAAATGCTGCTCCTGCAGTCATGGCCAAAAGTTAAGGCATCCTTGAAATTGTTCGAGAGAATTAAGAATTTCTCCCAGCACATTATTGCAATTACATGTTTTGTTGTCCAAATGTTTATTTCCTTTGTTTTTATTGGAACATCACAAAAAAAGACAAAAAAAGGCAAATTGGGCATAATTTCACACACAAACCCCAAAAATGGTTAAGACAACATTGTTGGCACCTTTCTAAAGTTGTAGGTAAACAACTTTGGTTTAAGCATGTGATGCTCGATCAAAATGACCCGTGGAGAGTAACATGTGTGGGAAATATGAAAATCACACCTGACACAGATAAAAAGGGGAGAAGACTCAATCTTTGCATTGTGTGTTTGTGTGCACTTCACTAAGTGAGGAAAAAGAAAAAAAACTGAGACTTGAGAACCAATTGATGAACAAATATCAGTCAGACTGATGTCGTAAATAAATCAACATGGTGTAACCCACAATCATGACTGTGTCATAGGTCTGGTACATCAAGTTACAACTATGTGACACTGGTCAGCTGCTGGAGCAACTGGCATAGAAGAAGATGCAAAGGATTGCTGAATAGTGCATCGGTGGATGAAGAGCCTCCAAATCATATGTTCTAATGGAATTCAAACTGTCTTAGGGCTGGGTGCCATTGTGCTAGCATTAAGGCCTATTCAGATATGGAGGCATTTGATTGCTGTCTGATTGATATCGAAGCATGGTCATGAATAGCAAAGATAGCTCACAATCTTTGGGGTAGAGATGAGCAATAGAGCTTTGGATTAGATTACCAAAAGATTGGGTATAGTGTCAGTGTCAGAAGCTGGGTTTGCATCTTAGGTCATGGGTCTTCCACAAGGACAATGACCCTTAACATACTTGAAGAAGCACCAAGAAATGGATGGAAACAAAGAGCTGGATAGTTCTGCAGTGGCAGCAGTGAGTCCCAATCTACATCCCATTGAACACCTGTGGAAAGATCTTAAAATTGCTGTTGGGAGAAGACAACCATCAATTGAGAGACCTGGAGCAGTTTTCAAAAGAAAGTGGTCCAAAATTCTAGTTGAGAGGTGTAAGAAGAGATTAATTGCAGTTATTTATTCCAGAGGGTGTCAACAATTTTGTCCGGCACATTTTTGGGGTTTATTGTCTGAAATTATAGCCAATTATCTTTTCTGTGTTTTTTTTTCTATTGTTCCACTACATACAAAGGAAATAAACATGCATACAACAAAACATGTGAAATTCCAATAATTTTCCAAGAGATGCATTGTGTGCTTGTGACTTATTAAAATATTTTGGACACAAGATGGCACTGTGGAACTAGAGCAATAACAAAAAAGGATGAAAATGTTGGAGGGAGAGTTTAAGGCTACATTCACACGCTGCGCATTTCCTGCGTTTTTGGGGGTGCACGTTTTTTGCCATGCTATTTAGCGCAGGTAAAGAAAACACAGTGCATTCACACACCGCATTTTTTTCCTGCCGCATTCATCCCCCAAAAGCGCAGGCCATATGCAGCATTCTAGACTACTGTATACAATTCTGCAAGCCGATGTGTACAACATAAAAAATAGCTTTTATTATAGTCACATATGGGGTATTTCATGCCCGGTGAGCGTTGCTGGTCTTACTCTGTTGCGTACTCTCTATTTGTGATTGCAGTCTTTCTTCCCATCTTTGTCCTCATTCTCTTCCATTGTGCTCCTGTGAACTACTCTCTGCCCTGCTGAGGGCAGAGGAAAGTGCCGTAATGCACAGGTGAGGTGAATGGTCAAAGAACGCCCACGTATTGCGCACTATAACTTTGCTCTGCCCCCAGCTGAGTAGAGAGAAGTGCACCATGCAGGTGGAGGCCATTGTGTGGATGATGAAGGACGCATCATCTACATGAAGCAGGGAACAAGGATGGTGCTTGCAAGAAAGAGTGGGAGATCAAGACCAGAGATACCTATTGGACCAGGTCTCCCCATAGACGAATGTAATAAAAGATGTTTATTACATAATACAGATCAGCTTGTGGACTTGTATACAGCATGCCAGAATGCTTTAATAAGATCTTGCTGGTGCTGGCTGCAGCTTAGATCAGAAAAATCTAGTGACAGGTTCATTTTAAAAATTCTAAGCAATCTAAAAAAAATTATTTCCCTGGTTGAATGAACCCTTCAATAGAATCTGATTTATATCATATTATTAGAGGTTAAAGGGATCCTGTCACCCCCAAAACACCTTTAAACCTATTAAAAGCTGTCCCTAGAGCATATTAACACTTTCCCTACACTCCTTTTAGCTCCTATATGCACATAATCAAAGTGTATAAAAACGTTTTATAAGTACCTCATTACTGATGATAATGAGTGACTATGCTATTCATAGTCACTCATTCAGGCTGCCCCTCTTCATACTATGACGCCTCCATACGCGTGATCTTCATGAGAGATTCAAATTCCCTCCTCCCTGCGCGCCTCCCCGCTGTGGCTTGTGTCGGCCGGGCTTCAGCGTGGGGCTGTATGACGCGATCCGCGTCATTCCCGGCGCCTGGTGACTTATTTACACCGGCGCCGCTGTTGGCTTCAAGTCCCGCATTTTGAAGCTGACAGAGCGGCGCTGCTGTATACGTCACCCGGCGCCGGAAATGACGCGGATCGCGTCATACAGCCCCACGCTGAAGCCCGGCCGACACAAGCCACAGCGGGGAGGCGCGCAGGGAGGCCTGAATGAGTGACTATGAATAGCATAGTCACTCATTATCATCACTAATGAGGTACTTATAAAACGTTTTTATACACTTTGATTATGTGCATATAGGAGCTAAAAGGAGTGTAGGGAAAGTGTTAATATGCTCTAGGGACAGGTTTTAAAAGGTTTAAAGGTGTTTTGGGGGTGACAGGATCCCTTTAAGAGGTAGATCGCCCTTGTTTACTGTTCTAGTCCAAGCTCATCATAAATCATGTGCTGTAGACACGTGACAGATGAGCAGAATTCCTGGAAATATCAAATGTCAAATTAAAGAGTTAATTATTTCTGAACCTGTCAAGAACAAGTTAGTGTCACAAAACAAGAGGCTGAGTAACGTATTTGTCAATAATAATCTGTGACTTCTCATGTATTTCGAGGTGCCACGTGTAAGCAAACGTTGTTCTGCAGCTTGTATATATACATCAACTGCAGAAGCCAAGCAAAGCATGAAAGCAAATAGACAATTCAGGTCGTAGCCTTGGAAGGGTTAACTTACCATCCTGATATATGGGTTTTCTCCCAGACATGTCTGACAAAGGATTGGAAAGTCCTGAAAAGACATACATTAGTGTATCAGTAAAAGTTGTATTCTCCAATATCAGACACAGAATCATGACGATTGTAGACATGAAGTGGACTAGTGAATAATGGGATTCTTCCAGATGCTGGTGGGTTAAACCTAGGTGCTTAACTTTCCTAGCCCAGATATCTTAACTGGTCAGATGTGTCAGTCACTAGGACTAATGGTGCAATTGTACTTCACTCCATCATGCAAGTGTTGATCCATCGTATAACAAGTTCTTCAGTGGTGATATACCAGTCTGATCACATAGGCTGGACAACGATAGGGAAAGAATGATGGCTTCAAGGATTTGTTCTCTTCTCTGACAGCACTCTTTTTTTTTTTTATCAAGTAAATTTGTATTTTCAAAATCCAGAAGACATGTAATCAAACACAGGATGAAACACTCAAGAAACCCATCAAGTTCCCATCAGTCCCACCCAACAAAAGTCTCTCTCTCAATGTATTTAGTCTCTTTACAGCTATAGTTCTCAATTGCTGGTGTTCAAATTGGTAAGCGGTTCCCTACACATGTAGTGTACATTCCAGATACCGGGTGTTAATGTATTCTTGAGAGCCACCACTTCAATAATATTCACCAAAATGTAATGCTGAATGCTTATGTTATGAGAAATACCATGTAGGATACTTCCCTTATTAGCAGACCCACCTTCTTGGAGTTCAATCAATGATATTCCAAGGATCTCATTATATCCTACTCAGCGCTCTCAGCCACATTAATGTAGGAGGTGCCAACCCGGGAGTATCCAACCAGGGCGCCCACGTATCCTCCCACTTCTTAGTTGTCCGCCGCTTTTGCTATACATACTTTTCCATATCAATAGTATTATTGAGTACGTTAGCGACCTCCGTGATTGTGGGTACAGAGGATCCCCTCCAGTGAGCCACCACTTTCTTACGAGCTTGATTCAGTACACGTGATATTGCCAACTGGTGTCCCTCCGGAAGTGGCAGATTCGCCACGTCACCCAAAAGGGCCAATTTAGGGTGCAGTACAATTTGACATTGATAACCACTAATAAGCAAATCCGCCACATCTCCCCAGAATCTATCTAGCCGCGGGACAGTTCCAAGTCAGGTGAATCAAGTCTTCATTAGGCATACCACACTTCCAACAATTAGCCTCTGTAGCATAACCCATTCTCAACAAGCGTACAGGGATTCGATATACCCGGTGGAGTAAAAAAATACGTGACACTCTTTGCACCTCACTAACCGACACTTTTGTGGCTTCTTGTAATATATCTTCCCACTCATCATCTGTGAGGTCTCCCATGTCAGCCCGCTATTTAGTCTTCAAAACTTCCAAATGACAGCACTCAAATATATTTCACCTTGTAAAATAATAATATTCTCCACCCATAATGGCGCCGTTCCATTGATGTTAATTCTCACGAGACATTGTTAATCCTGTGAACCCTGTAGCCAATCAGCAGTTGCTAATGGGCTTCAGTTCTCACACAATCGCCAAACGTCCGACATTCGTACAAAGGAAATGAAATTCCAGCAGCTCATTATTGGGCGCCGATAAAAATATCATGTGATCCTGGGTAGACCCCGTAAGGGAGGCGACTATACTGGGTTTTCATTTTACAAAGCGAAATAAAGAGTTTAAAAAGGGATTTTGCTACTTCTGGACAACCAGTTTAATACGACTATTGTATTTCCATTATGTAGGATTATGTTCACCGCCTTTGTAAAGATCCTGGTGATCACCTGATGAACGAACAAAATGTAGATGTGTCCCAGTTTCCATTTATATTGGAAAAAGTGGTAGTCACTGATCCTTCTGTCACCTTACGGACCACCATGATTTGTAATTAGGGCTAATGCTACCTGTAAAGTCAGCCATACACATTAAATGGCTATTGGCCAAACAATACTTTATTTGACCAAAAGCCGTCTCATTTGATTCTCCCATACAACACAGCAGCACTGGTTGGCCTAAGAGCTCGGCCTGAGATGGTCACTGAATAACACTGTGACCAACAGCTTATCTCCAGGAGAACAATGCGATTGGTAGACCAAAATCACACCTGCCCAATCACATCTCTACAGACGACTTGAAAGGAAGCGACCTCAAACACGAGAGCCAGTCAGATAAAACTATTAACATGTCACGTGGCCAACATTAGTCTGATGTGTATGGGGTCCATAAGGGTTCCATTCATAATAGATGATGATCATCCTGCCAACACCTTTCTGGCCCGGCTCTCCCATACACAGGAGTGTTCTCTGTGGGAACTGATGACAGATACCTCAAGAAGTGGTTTTTCTCAGGGAGACAAAAAGATCGGGTGTCTGAAATCAGGTATGCCAGATCCTTATCTCTCCCACATCATCTCTCGGGGACCCCACAGACTGTCGGGGGCCTGTCGATATCTGGGGGGGTTCAGCCTATATTAGTCTAATGTGTATGGGAATCTGCAGGTCTAAACAGATCCTAAAATTTACCATCATAATTAGACACACAGAACTAGTGAGAACATAGCCGAAAATCTGAGTCAAGGTACCGTTACACGGT
Organism: Allobates femoralis; assembly: GCA_033576535.1. Taxonomy (NCBI): domain Eukaryota; kingdom Metazoa; phylum Chordata; class Amphibia; order Anura; family Aromobatidae; genus Allobates; species Allobates femoralis. Next base: position 237,541,286 of record JARQOC010000005.1, on the reverse strand, counting down.
ATGACGTTGGAACGATGTCCGCAACGATCTCCTGGGCACGCGGTCGTTGCAGACATCGTTGGTGAGATGTCACACGTCTAGATATCGTGGACGACGCACCAACGATGTTGTGAGCAGGTATCGTTCTCACAACCCAGCAAACGATACCTGCTCAATGCTGTGAATGGGCGAAGTCGTAAACGACATCGTTATCGCTGTGTCAAACACTATGATATACCAGGTTGGCTGATCGTTTGGTTTGAGAACATGTTCTGAAACCTGCGATCAGCGACCCAACGATTTATCGTTACAACTTGGCGGAGTCACATGCGGCGTCACAGATGGGACCACGGTATAATGAGTGGGACCGCGGCGTCACAGATGGGACCACGGTATAGTGAGTGGGTCCGCAGCGTCACAGATGGGACCACGGTATAATGAGTGGGACCGCAGCGTCACAGATGGGACCACGGTATAATGAGTGGGACCTCGGGGTCGCATATGGGACCACGGTACAATGAGTGGGACCGCGGCGTCACAGATGGGACCACGGTATAATAAGCGGGACCGCGGCGTCACAGATGGGACCACGGTATAATGAGTGGGACCTCAGGGTCACAGATGGGACCACGGTATAACGAGTGGGACCGTGGCGTCACAGATGGGGCCACGGTATAGTGAGTGGGACCGCGGCGTCACAGATGGGACCATGGTATAATGAGTGGGACCGCGGCGTCACAGATGGACCACGGTATAATGAGTGGGACCGCGGCGTCACAGATGGGACCACAGTATAATGAGTGGGACCGCGGCGTCACAGATGGGACCACGGTATAATGAGTGGGACCTCAGGGTCACAGATGGGACCACGGTATAACGAGTGGGACCGTGGCGTCACAGATGGGGCCACGGTATAGTGAGTGGGACCGCGGCGTCACAGATGGGACCACGGTATAATGAGTGGGACCGCGGCGTCACAGATGGGACCACAGTATAATGAGTGGGACCGCGGCGTCACAGATGGGACCACGGTATAATGAGTGGGACCTCGGGGTCACAGATGGGACCACGGTATAATGAGTGGGACCTCAGGTCACAGATGGGACCACGGTATAATGAGTGGGACCGTGGCGTTACAGATGGGGCCACGGTATGGTGAGTGGGACCGCGGCGTCACAGATGGGACCATGGTATAATGAGTGGGACCCGCGGCGTCACAGATGGGACCACGGTAATAATGAGTGGGACCGCGGTGTCACAGATGGGACCACGGTATAATGAGTGAGACCGCAGCATCACAGATGGGCCACAGTACAATGAATGGGACCGCGGTGTCACAGATGGGACCATGGTATAATGAGTGGGACCGCGGCGTCACAGATGGGACCACGGTATAATGAGTGGGACCGCGGCGTCACAGATGGGACCACGGTACAATGAGTGGGACCGCGGTGTGTCACAGATGGGGCCACAGTACAATGAGTGGGACCGCGGTGTCACAGATGGGACCACGGTATAGTGAGTGGGTCCGCAGCGTCACAGATGGGACCACGGTATAATGATGGGACCGCAGCATCACAGATGGGACCACGGTATAATGAGTGGGACCGCGGCGTCACAGATGGGACCACGGTATAATGAGTGGGACCGCGGTGTCACAGATGGGACCACGGTATAATGAGTGAGACCGCAGCATCACAGATGGGCCACAGTACAATGAATGGGACCGCGGTGTCACAGATGGGACCATGGTATAATGAGTGGGACCGCGGCGTCACAGATGGGACCACGGTATAATGAGTGGGACCGCGGCGCGTCACAGATGGGACCACAGTACAATGAGTGGGACCGCGGTGTCACAGATGGGGCCACAGTACAATGAGTGGGACCGCGGTGTCACAGATGGGACCACGGTATAGTGAGTGGGTCCGCAGCGTCACAGATGGGACCACGGTATAATGAGTGGGACCGCAGCGTCACAGATGGGACCACGGTATAATGAGTAGGACCGCGGCGTCATAGATGGGACCACGGTATAATGAGTGGGACCGCGGCGTCACAGATGGGACCACGGTATAATGAGTGGGACCTCGGGATCACAGATGGGACCACGGTATAATGAGTGGGACCTCGGGGTCACAGATGGGACCACGGTATAATGAGTGGGACCTCGGGGTCACAGATGGGACCACGGTATAATGAGTGGGACCTCGGGGTCACAGATGGGACCACGGTATAATGAGTGGGACCTCGGGGTCACAGATGGGACCACGGTATAATGAGTGGGACCGCGGCGTCACAGATGGGACCACGGTATAATGAGTGGGACCTCGGGGTCACATATGGGACCACGGTATAATGAGTGGGACCACGGTATAATGAGTGGGACCTCAGGGTCACAGATGGGACCACGGTATAATGAGTGGGACCGCAGCGTCACAGATGGGACCACGGTATAATGAGTGGGACCGCGGCGTCACAGATGGGACCACGGTATAATGAATGGGACCGCAGCGTCACAGATGGGACCACGGTATAATGAGTGGGACCCGCGGCGTCACAGATGGGACCACGGTATAATGAGTGGGACCGCGGCGTCACAGATGGGACCACGGTATAATGAGTGGGACTGCGGCGTCACAGATGGGACCACGGTATAATGAGTGGGACTGTGGCGTCACAGATGGGACCACGATATAATGAGTGGGACTGTGGCTTCACAGATGGGACCACGGTATAATGAGTGGGACTGTGGCGTCACAGATGGGACCACGATATAATGAGTGGGACTGTGGCGTCACAGATGGGACAACGGTATAATGAGTGGGACCGCGGCGTCACAGATGGGACCACGGTATAATGAGTGGGACTGCGGCGTCACAGATGGGACCACGGTATAATGAGTGGGACTGTGGCGTCACAGATGGGACCACGGTATAATGAGTGGGACCGCGGCGTCACAGATGGGACCACGGTATAATGAGTGGGACCTCGGCGTCACAGATGGGACCACGGTATAATGAGTGGGACTGTGGCGTCACAGATGGGACCACGGTATAATGAGTGGAACCACGGGGTCACAGATGGGACCACGGTATAAATGAGTGGGACTGTGGCGTCACAGATGGGACCACGGTATAATGAGTGGGACTGTGGCGTCACAGATGGGACCACGATATAATGAGTGGGACTGTGGCTTCACAGATGGGACCACGGTATAATGAGTGGGACTGTGGCGTCACAGATGGGACCACGATATAATGAGTGGGACTGTGGCGTCACAGATGGGACAACGGTATAATGAGTGGGACCGCGGCGTCACAGATGGGACCACGGTATAATGAGTGGGACTGCGGCGTCACAGATGGGACCACGGTATAATGAGTGGGACTGTGGCGTCACAGATGGGACCACGGTATAATGAGTGGGACCGCGGCGTCACAGATGGGACCACGGTATAATGAGTGGGACCTCGGCGTCACAGATGGGACCACGGTATAATGAGTGGGACTGTGGCGTCACAGATGGGACCACGGTATAATGAGTGGGACCCCGGTGTAGAAGGTGAAGTCCTTCCTTATTTATGAAGAGGGAGCTGCGGCCCTTTGTCCTCAGGGCTGGTAGTCTCCATACTTGTGGTGGTGATCCAGGAGGAGCACACACTGATCACTGCAGGCTGCACTGGTGCCTGTACATCTCCGGCCTACTACCACTCACACCTATCCTCCGCTGCTCCAGCCCCTATCAGCCGCCGTGCCCCGTAGATCACACTCCCGCCACCCCGGTTACTCACCGCGTCCTCCCAGTTTTGCCGGTTATATGTGTTTGACCCCAGAGACGTCGCCATTCTGATTGAGCCGAAGCAGAGAGGCACCGACTGCCGCCCGGAATCTCCCTGGTACTGCGCAAACGCGAGCAAAGGTGAATCATGCGCATGCGCACTGGGTGGTTGTCGCAGCTGCGCACTGGCAGTTTGGTTTCACAGGCGCCACCTTGTGGTGAGCAATCGTATATACTTTTTGGAGTGGGGATAATATACTTTTTTTATTAGATGGACTATGTACATACATATCCCTTTATGTGCTATACCACATTGATCTGGATATGATGTGAGCAGAGCCATATAGCAGCACGCACGCAGTGCTGAGGGTACAGGGTGGCATGGATGGAGGACACTGGAGTGCTGAGGGTACAGGGTGGCATGGATGGAGGACACTGGAGTGCTGAGGGTACAGGGTGGCATAGATGGAGGACACTGGAGTGCTGAGGGTACAGGGTGGCATAGATGGAGGACACTGTGGAGTGCTGAGGGTACAGGGCATGGATGGAGGACACTGGATGCTGAGGGTACAGGTGGCATGGATGGAGGACACTGGATGCTGAGGGTACAGGGTGGCATGGATGGAGGACACTGGAGTGCTGAGGGTACAGGGTGGCATAGATGGAGGACACTGTGGAGTGCTGAGGGTACAGGGTGGCATGGATGGAGGACACTGGAATGCTGAGGGTACAGGGTGGCATGGATGGAGGACACTGGAGTGCTGAGGGTACAGGGTGGCATGGATGGAGGACACTGGAGTGCTGAGGGTACAGGGTGGCATAGATGGAGGACACTGGAGTGCTGAGGGTACAGGGTGGCATAAGATGTGAGAGGACACTGGAATGCTGAGGGTACAGGGTGGCATGGATGGAGGACACTGGAGAGTGCTGAGGGTACAGGGTGGCATGGATGGAGGACACTGGATGCTGAGGGTACAGGGTGGCATGGATGGAGGACACTGGAGATGCTGAGGGTACAGGGTGGCATGGATGGAGGACACTGGAGTGGATGTGGATGGGTGGGATACAGGGTGGCATAGATGGAGGACACTGGAGTGCTGAGGGTACAGGGTGGCATGGATGGAGGACACTGTGGAGTGCTGAGGATACAGGGTGGCATAGATGGAGGACACTGGAGTGCTGAGGATACAGGGTGGCATAGGATGGAGGACACTGGAGTGCTGAGGGTACAGGGTGGCATGGATGGAGGACACTGTGGGGTGCTGAGGATACAGGGTGGCATAGATGGAGGACACTGGAGTGCTGAGGGTAACAGGGTGGCATAGGATGGAGGACACTGGAGTGCTGAGGGTACAGGGTGGCATGGATGGAGGACACTGTGTGGGGTAGGTGGCATGAGGTACACGGATGTGGCAGTGGATGGATGAGCACTGGAGTGCTGAGGGTACAGGGTGGCATAGATGGAGGACACTGTGGGAGTGCTGAGGGTACAGGGTGGCATGGATGGAGGACACTGGAATGCTGAGGGTACAGGGTGGATGGATGGAGACATGGATGACTGAGTACAGGTGGGATGAGGCACTGGACTGAGGGTACAGGGTGGCATGGATGGAGGACACTGGAGTGCTGAGGGTACAGGGTGGCATAGATGGAGGACACTGGAGTGCTGAGGGTACAGGGTGGCATGGATGGAGGACACTGGAATGCTGAGGGTACAGGGTGGCATGGATGGAGGACACTGGAATGCTGAGGGTACAGGGTGGCATGGATGGAGGACACTGGATGCTGAGGGTACAGGGTGGCATAGATGGAGGACACTGGAGTGCTGAGGGTACAGGGTGGCATGGATGGAGGACACTGGAGTGCTGAGGGTACAGGGTGGCATAGATGGAGGACACTGGATGCTGAGGGTACAGGGTGGCATAGATGGAGGACACTGTGGAGTGCTGAGGGTACAGGGTGGCATGGATGGAGGACACTGGAGTGCTGAGGGTACAGGGTGGCATAGATGGAGGACACTGGAGTGCTGAGGGTACAGGTGGCTGGATGAGACATGGAGTGGAGGACAGGTGGCAGTGATGAGGACACGGAGTGCATACGGGGCATGATGGAGGACACTGGAGTGCTGAGGGTACAGGGTGGCATGGATGGAGGACACTGGATGCTGAGGGTACAGGGTGGCATGGATGGAGGACACTGGAGTGCTGAGGGTACAGGGTGGCATAGATGGAGGACACTGTGGAGTGCTGAGGGTACAGGGTGGCATGGATGGAGGACACTGTGGAGTGCTGAGGGATACAGGGTGGCATAGATGGAGGACACTGGAGTGCTGAGGTACAGGGTGGCATGGATGGAGGACACTGGAGTGCTGAGGGTACAGGGTGGCATGGATGGAGGACACTGGAGTGCTGAGGGTACAGGGTGGCATGGATGGAGGACACTGTGGAGTGCTGAGGGTACAGGGTGGCATGGATGGAGGACACTGTGGAGTGCTGAGGGTACAGGGTGGCATAGATGGAGGACACTGGAGTGCTGAGGGTACAGGGTGGGCATGGATGGAGGAACACTGTGGAGTGCTGAGGGTACAGGGTGGCATGGATGGAGGACACTGTGGAGTGCTGAGGGTAACAGGGTGGCATGGATGGAGGACACTGGATGCTGAGGGTACAGGGTGGCATGGATGGAGGACACTGGAATGCTGAGGGTACAGGGTGGCATGGATGGAGGACACTGGAGTGCTGAGGGTACAGGGTGGCATGGATGGAGGACACTGTGGAGTGCTGAGGGTACGGGTGGCATGGATGGAGGACACTGGATGCTGAGGGTACAGGTGGCATGATGGAGGACACTGGAGTGCTGAGGGTACAGGTGGCATGGATGGAGGACACTGGATGCTGAGGGTACAGGTGGCATGGATGGAGGACACTGGAATGCTGAGGTAAGGGTGCATGGATGGAGGACACTGGAATGTGGGGTACAGGGTGGCATGGATGGAGGACACTGGGAGTGCTGAGGGTACAGGGTGGCATGATGAGGACACTGTGGAGTGCTGAGGGTACAGGGTGGCATGGATGGAGGACACTGGAGTGCTGAGGTACAGGTGGCATAGATGGAGGACACTGGAGTGCTGAGGTACAGGGTGGCATAGATGGAGGACACTGTGGAGTGCTGAGGGTACAGGGTGGCATGGATGGAGGACACTGGATGCTGAGGGTACAGGGTGGCATGATGGAGGACATGGAGTGCTGAGGATACAGGGTGGCATGGATGGAGGACACTGGATGCTGAGGGTACAGGGTGGCATGGATGGAGGACACGTGAGTGGAGGTACAGGGTGGCATGGATGGAGGACACTGGAGTGCTGAGGTACAGGGTGGCATGGATGAGGACACTGGAGTGCTGAGGATACAGGGTGGCATGGATGGAGACACTGGAGTGCTGAGGTACAGGGTGGCATGGATGGAGGACACTGTGGAGTGCTGAGGGTACAGGGTGGCATGGATGGAGGACACTGTGGAGTGCTGAGGTACAGGGTGGCATGGATGGAGGACACTGTGGAGTGCTGAGATACAGGGTGGCATGGGATGGACGACACTGGAGTGCTGAAGGTACAGGGTGGCATGGATGGAGGACACTGTGGAGTGCTGAGGGTACAGGTGGCATGGATGGAGGACACTGGAGTGCTGAGGTACAGGGTGGCATGGATGGAGGACACTGGATGCTGAGGGTACAGGGTGGCATGGATGGGACACTGGAGTGCTGAGGGTACAGGGTGGCATGGATGGAGGACACTGGAGTGCTGAGGGTACAGGTGGCATGGATGAGGACACTGGAGTGCTGAGGGTACAGGGTGGCATGGATGGAGGACACTGGAGTGCTGAGGGTACAGGGTGGCATGGATGAGGACACTGGAGTGCTGAGGGTACAGGGTGGCATGGATGGAGGACACTGGAGTGCTGAGGGTACAGGGTGGCATGGATGGAGGACACTGGAGTGCTGAGGGTACAGGGTGGCATGATGGAGGACACTGGAGTGCTGAGGGTACAGGGTGGCATGGATGGAGGACACTGGAGTGCTGAGGGTACAGGGTGGCATGGATGGAGGACACTGTGGAGTGCTGAGGGTACAGGGTGGCATGGATGGAGGACACTGGAGTGCTGAGGGTACAGGGTGGCATGGATGGATGGAGACACTGGATGCTGAGGGTACAGGGTGGCATGGATGGAGGACACTGTGGAGTGCTGAGGGTACAGGGTGGCATGGATGGAGGACACTGGAGTGCTGAGGGTACAGGGTGGCATGGATGGAGGACACTGGAATGCTGAGGGTACAGGGTGGCATGGATGGAGGACACTGTGGAGTGCTGAGGGTACAGGGTGGCATGGATGGAGGACACTGGAGTGCTGAGGGTACAGGGTGGCATGGATGGAGGACACTGGAGTGCTGAGGGTACAGGGTGGCATGGATAGGAAAAAGGACACTGTGGAGTGCTGAGGGTACAGGGTGGCATGGATGGAGGACACTGGAGTGCTGAGGGTACAGGGTGGCATGGATGGAGGACACTGGATGCTGAGGGTACAGGGTGGCATGGATGGAGGACACTGGAGTGCTGAGGGTACAGGGTGGCATGGATGGAGGACACTGTGGAGTGCTGAGGGTACAGGGTGGCATGGATGAGAACACTGGAGTGCTGAGGGTACAGGGTGGCATGGATGGAGGACACTGTGGAGTGCTGAGGGTACAGGGTGGCATGGATGGAGGACACTGGAGTGCTGAGGGTACAGGGTGGCATGGATGGAGGACACTGGAGCTGAGGTACAGGTGGCATGGAGGAGACATGGGTGGAGGGTAAGGGTGGCAGATGAGCATGGATGCTGAGGGTACAGGTGGCATGGATGAGGACATGGATGCTGAGGGTACAGGGTGGCATGGATGGAGGACACTGGAGTGCTGAGGGTACAGGGTGGCAGATGGAGGACACTGGGAGTGCTGAGGGTACAGGGTGCATGGTGGAACACTGAGTGCTGAGGGTACAGGGTGGCATGGATGGAGGACACTGTGAGTGCTGAGGGTAACAGGGTGCGAGGTCAGGTGATTGGAGGACACTGGAGTGCTGAGGGTACAGGTCATGGATGGAGACAGGATGTGAGGTACAGGTGGCTAATGGAGGACACTGGAGTGCTGAGGGTACAGGGTGGCATGGATGGAGGACACTGGAGTGTGAGGGTACAGGGTGGCATGGATGGAGGACACTGGAGTGTAGGGTACAGGGTGGCATGGATGGAGGACACTGGAGTGCTGAGGGTACAGGGTGGCATGGATGGAGGACACTGGAGTGCTGAGGGTACAGGGTGGCATGGATGGAGGACACTGGAGTGCTGAGGGTACAGGGTGGCATGGATGAGACATGGAGTGCTGAGGTACAGGTGCATGATGGAGGACATATGCTGAGGGTACAGGGTCTGGCATGGGAATGGACAACAGCATGGATGGAGAACTGGAGGAGGTACAGGGTGGCATGGATGGAAACCGGAGTGCGAGTACTGGTGAGGGGAGAACGTGGATGCTGAGGGTACAGGGTGGCATGAATGGAGGACACTGGAGTGCTGAGGGTACAGGGTGGCATGGATGGAGGACACTGGAGTGCTGAGGGTACAGGGTGGCATGGATGGAGGACACTGTGGAGTGCTGAGGGTACAGGGTGGCATGGATGGAGGACACTGGAGTGTTGAGGGTACAGGGTGGCATGGATGGAGGACACTGGAGTGCTGAGGGTACAGGGTGGCATGGATGGAGGACACTGTGGAGCTGCACTGTTATTGTGGGTCTCTGTGCAGAAGAAAAAATATATACAAACCAAAGTGAAGTTCATCTCATTGTGGACTCCAACACTGAAATGGAACCCACACATTGGTGGAGCATGGGCCGGCCCGTCAGCATTGTGCTCCCTATCATGAGGCCCGTCAGTATTGTGTGTCCCCTATCCCGTGGGCCGTCAGCATTGTGCCCCCTATCCCGAGGGCCGTCAGCATTGTTCCCCCTATCCCGTGGGCTGTCAGCATTGGACCCCCTATCCCGTGGGCCTTCAGCATTGGGCCCCCTATCCTGAGGGCCGTCAGCATTGTGCCCCCTATCCCGTGGGCCATCAGCATTGTTCCCCCAATCCCGTGGGCCATCAGGATTGTGCCCCCTATCCTGTGGGCCATCAGAATTGTGTCCCCTATCCATGGGCTGACAGCATTGTGCCCTCCATCCGGAGGGCCATCAGCATTGTGTGTCCCCTATCCCGAGGCCCGTCAGCATTGTGCTCCCTATCATGAGGCCCGTCAGCATTGTGTGCCCCCTATCCCGAGGGCTGTCAGCATTGTGCCCCCTATCTCGAGGGCCATCAGCATTGTGCCCCCTATCCCATGGGCTGTCAACATTGTGCCCTCTATCTGGAGGGCTGTCAGCATTGTGTGCCCCCTATCCTGAGGGCCGTCAGCATTGTGTGCCCCCTATCCCGAGGTCCGTCAGCATTGTGTGCCCTCAAATACTTAACATGTCACCGTGGCTTTTCAAATACTGAAGTAAAAAACTCACCAAATACTTAATGTGAGAACGTGACCTTACTCTAGTCTTTTTAAGATAACTTAAAAAGTGACACAAAACATACAGAATAAGGTTCAAATACCACAGTACCTAGGGTTGGTGTAAGCAACTGGTTAAGTGCATGGGACCTGGACATCTGGGAGGACCGACTTGCTATTGGAGACTCCGTCTGTGCCGCTTGTCGGATGGATGTCCCCTGCTCTTACACCACTTCCTCCCTCCTGGGCGATGTGCACAGCGTCCAACTGCTGGCAGCTTACATATTGAAATAAGCTGGCAACGGTGTCATTCTACCCGACAGAAAAGGAGATCAGTGCCATTCCGCAGGTGATGTCATTGGTCCCTGCCAAGGATTGTGCAGGAGGTAGAAGACAGTGCTAGAGGGGGGAAGAGACAGTGCACAGGGCCTCCTCAGTGGGATAGAGACAGCACACATAGGCCTCCTGACAGGGGGAGAGAGACAGCACACAGTGGTCTCCTATCAGGAGACACTCAGCGCACAGGGGCCCCCTGTCAAGGGGTAGAGACAGCGCACAGAGGCCCCCTGTCAGGGGGAAGAGCTAATGCACAGGGGCCCCCTGTCAGAGGGGGGAAAGACAGTGCACAGAGATCCCCTGTCAGAGGGGGGGAGAGACAGTGGGGGAGGGACAGGGACCCCCTGTCAGAGGGGGGAGAGACAGTGCACAGTGACCCCATGTTGGGGGGGGGGGAGGGGGACACAACCTGCAGCCTCTATATTATACATGCTCAGCCCGAAGCCTATGTATTAAATATAAATAGCCCGCAGCCTCTATATCAGTGTTTCTCCACTCCAGTCATCAGGACCCACCAACAGGTCATGTTTTCAGGATTTCCTCAGTATTGCACAAGTGTTATGGCTGCTTTACACGGCACGACATCGTTGTCCAGCAACGATAAAAAGTCATGTGGTTAGGGCGTTCCCGCCGATATCGTGCGTGCGTTGTGTGGTGTAAATGAGCAATGTGATGCCAAAACGATATCGTTGGGGAATTGTGCAGGCTCTCCAACTGCCCGATATTGGATGGACAATCTGGCAGGATCGTGCTGTGTGACAGCCCAACAACGATTTGGAGCACAACTTCCTCTCTTCACTCCCATGTTAAATGGTCGTTCCCTGGGTCACTTGTACGAGGGGGCGTATACATCGCAGTTGAGTTGCCTGCCGATATCTCCCTGTGTAACAGCTCCTATGCGATCTTGGACAAGTGCCAAAAACGTGCGCGCTACTGTGCCGTTGTATCCAACATCGGAACGATATCGGGACGTGTAAAGCGGCCATTAGAATTATCCCCAGTTCAGGTGATTAAACTATCACCTATACAATACTAAAGAAATCCTGAAAACATGACCTGTAGGTGGGACCTGAGGACTGGAGTTGAGGAACACTGCCCTATATTATATGTAATACATTCAGTATGTGTTAAAGGGGCCCACTTAGACTCTTTCGCCCGGGGCCACAAAAGCCTGGAGCTGACCATGACAGTGTCTAACAAAGGAGGTAATTACTCCAGAAAGTGGAGGAACACAAACAATGAACTGGGGCCACAATTCCCACTGATGGACTATTGTGTGATGTCCTGTTTCCTGGCTTCAGTCTCTCCTCTTCCAATATGTCGCCTCAACCCCAGTGCTTATGACTGCTGAGTGTGAGACAGCGTACAACCTGTGACGTCTCAGCTCGCTCTGTGCCAGTACGGCCGTTCCTCACTGCGCCCTCTGCCGGCTCTCTCAAGTCACCACAGACGCCGGAGCTAACCGGAAGCACATGGAGGAGGCTCCTCCCTGGAACACATTACACACAGGAGAGTAGCAAGATGGCGGACGAGCTGGAGGCGGTGGACAGGTAGTGTGTGCCCTGGTATAGTCCTCCGGTTACAGGTGGCAGGCTCGGGTCTGTGTGGGGTAACGTGTAGTAGGAGCAGCCATGACCCTACACCGCGGTATAGGCGGCCTTCATAGAAACATGGCAGATCTATGAGCTCTGTGTATGCTTCACAGACTGGTATTACATGTGTCTATAGCATGTGTGTTGTTTATAAATGCACACATGTGATCCACATATACGGTACATGTACACACTGACCATCCATGTACAGGAGCGGATTAAGAGTAGCCAAGGCCGGGGGCAGTTTAGAAGATATTGGGGCCCCGATGTACCATGTGACATGTTCCCCCTTTTAATAGAACATGGATAAGTCGTGATTGATACCTGTTTTTTTGTGCATGTTTTCGTATATACATGATGAACCTTTGCGTATTAGCTTCCTATATACAGGATGAGCCCTCGCGGGGCCCCCTGTAGGATCCGGGTGTATTCAGATTTTTCACCCGGACACAAAAATGTTGCATGCAACGTTTTTGTGTCCGGGAAGAAAATCTGAATACACCCGGATCCTCCCGGACAGATGGAAGGCGGATGGCAGATAGCTGCCATCTGGCTCCATCTGACCAAAGCATACTATGGGGCCAAAATCAGATCCGGCGCTGTCCGGATGACACACGCAGGAAGAGATCGATGCAGCTGCAGAGAGAGAGATGGAGAGGAGCGCCGGACAGGTATGTTCCAGCCCCGGACCTGATCAGGCCATGGTGTGAAACCGGCCTTAAACAACACAATGTAACTGTAGGCAGGGCGAGCCCTCGCGGGGCCCCCTGTAGGCAGGGCGAGCCCTCGCGGGGCCCCTCTGTAGGCAGGGCGAGCCCTCGCGGGGCCCCTCTGTAGGCAGGGCGAGCCCTCGCGGGGCCCCTCTGTAGGCAGGGCGAGCCCTCGCGGGGCCCCTCTGTAGGCAGGGCGAGCCCTCGCGGGGCCCCTCTGTAGGCAGGGCGAGCCCTCGCGGGGCCCCCCTGTAGGCAGGGCGAGCCCTCGCGGGACCCCTCTGTAGGCAGGGCGAGCCCTCGCGGGGCCCCTCTGTAGGCAGGGCGAGCCCTCGCGGGGCCCCTCTGTAGGCAGGGCGAGCCCTCGCGGGGCCCCTCTGTAGGCAGGGCGAGCCCTCGCGGGGCTCCTCTGTAGGCAGGGCGAGCCCTCGCGGGGCCCCTCTGTAGGCAGGGCGAGCCCTCGCGGGGCCCCTCTGTAGGCAGGGCGAGCCCTCGCGGGGCCCCTCTGTAGGCAGGGCGAGCCCTCGCGGGGCCCCTCTGTAGGTAGGTGCTCAGTGTGAACCTGCTCTCGTCAATGAAGAGCACAAGGCACCAATGTCGAGTCTGCCAATCGTTCTCTGCATGGTATTGGGCTGTAAGGACAACACCCTCTTGTGGACCTTGAGCCATCATACCATCCTCATGGAGTCTGTGACAGTTTGAGCAGACACATGGATATTAGTGATCTACTGGAGGTCATTTTGCAGAGTTCTGGAATTTGTTCCTCCTTGCACAGAGGAGGAGAGTAGTTGTCCTGCTGTTGTGCTCTTGCCACAGCTCACATTGATGTGCCACCCTGGATGAGTTGGACTACCTGGACAACGTCTGTGGGTTGTAGACACCGCCTCTTGCTACCTCTCTGGGTGAGAGAAATGACAAAATTCAAAAGTGACCAACAACCAAAAAGGATGAGAACAGAGAAATGGTCTGTGATCACCACCAGCAGAACCGGGGATGTCTTTCTAATCTATCGTTTCTACCTGTTGTTTGTTCCATTTGCACAACAGCAGGAGAAAGATTCACAATCATTGTAGCTTCATAACTGGACAGGTTGGTTTCACAGAAGTGTGATTGACTCGGAGTTACATTGTGTTGTTTAAGGCCGGTTTCACACCATGGCCTGATCAGGTCCGGGACTGGAACATACCTGTCCGGCGCTCCTCTCCATCTCTCTCTCTGCAGCTGCATCGATCTCTTCCTGCGTGTGTCATCCGGACAGCGCCGGATCTGATTTTGGCCCCATAGTATGCTTTGGTCAGATGGAGCCAGATGGCAGCTATCTGCCATCCGCCTTCCATCTGTCCGGGAGGATCCGGGTGTATTCAGATTTTCTTCCCGGACACAAAAACGTTGCATGCAACATTTTTGTGTCCGGGTGAAAAATCTGAATACACCCGGATCCTCCCAGACAGATGGAATCCGGCTCCCCCTAACATGGGGGTCTATGGCGCCGGATTGCATCGGAGCCGGACACTGGGTGCAGAAGCTCAGCGCCCGGCACTGAACTTCAGCACCATGGAGCTGTCCCCTGCTAATTTGGCCCTCCGGTTCTGTGTCCAGATCAAGTCCGGGCTGTCTGATTCACGTCGGCCAACCCCGGACCTGATTGTGCTGTAGTGTGAACCCGGCCTTAGGCTGGTTTCACACTGCAGTTTTTTCCTGATCAGGTTTGTATGTCAAAAATCTTTCAATTATAGTTTTTCTCTGCAAGTTCCTCACCTGGTTTTGACACCCAAACCTGATCAGGGAAAAAACTGCAGTTTGAAATCAGCCTAAGAACACCAGGGACTAAATTGTAGAAAGTAGGGAAGGGCTACTGGATAATATGCAAGTAGCTAGGTGAGAAGGCAACAACTGTTGGAGCATTTGTTAGAAAATGGAAGAAACACAAGTTGACTGTCAATCTTCCTTGGTCTGTGGGCCCATGCAAGATCTTGCCTCGTGGGATAAGGATGATACTGAGAAAGGTCAGGAATCAGCCCAAAACTACATGGGAGGACCTGGTCAATGACCTGAAGAGAGCAGGGATCACAGTCTCAAAGATTACCATTAGTAACACACTACGCCATCATGGATTAAAATGCTGCAGGGCATGCAAGGTCCCCCCGCTCACCTCAGCACATGTCCAGGCCCCTTTGAAGTTAGCCCATGTAGACACCGCCTCTTGCTACCTCTCTGGGTGAGAGAAATGACAAAATTCAAAAGTGACCAACAACCAAAAGTTGATGATGCAGAGGAGGCATGGGCGAAGGTGAGACCAAGATAGAACTTTTTGTTATCTACTCCACTTGACATGTTTGGAAGAAGGATGGGTAGAACCCCCAAGAAATCCATCCCAAGCATGAAGGTGGAAACATACTTTGGGGGGTGCTTTTCTACAAAGGAGACAGGGGGGCTGCACTGTATTGAAGGGAGACTGACTGGGGTCATGTATCCGCAAGAGCTCGGTCACTCAGTAAGAGCATTGAAGATGGGTAGTGGCTGGGTCTTCTAGCATTACAATGATCTGAAACACATTGCTAGGGCAACTAAGGATTGGCTCTGTAAGAAGCATTTCAAGGTCCTGGAGTGGTCTAGCCAGTCTCCAGGGCCGGCGTCAGCGCCCGGCATACCCGGGCAAATGCCAGGGCCCAAGCGTGATGGAGGGGCCCATCGCTGCCCGCCTTGCACTGGTGGTACTGTTATTCTGTTACCAGCACGGGCGGTACGGTGCTTTACAGTTTATTAATGCCGGCTGGCGGCCGCCAGTCCCTGCTCCTCCCCCTTCCGGGCTATCACTTTCTCTGCCTGACTGCCTGTGTGGTGTGTGCGTTCCACACTGTGGAATGTATAGAGGAGGGTCCCCGCTCCGCCCCCTCACTTCCTCTTCCTGAGGTCCACAGTGTGGAACGCACTGAAGAGAGTCCTCATCAATCACCCTACACACAGGACAGAAACTGACAGTGTCAGAGAGAACACGAGGATGGATGGTAAGCTGTGTGAATGATGTGGAGGCTATACATACAGGCAGAGTGCTGGGGTGGCCCCTGGCTCAGTATCACTGATTACTGTGCTACAGGCTGCATGTTGTGCACATGTGTTGCTGAATCAGGGTCTGTGCACTTGTGTTGTGGAATCATCAGGGTCTGTGCACTTGTGTTGTGGAATTATCAGGGTCTGTGCACTTGTGTTGTGGAATTATCAGGGTCTGTGCACTTGTGTTGCTGAATCAGGGTCTGTGCACTTGTGTTGTGGAATTATCAGGGTCTGTGCACTTGTGTTGCTGAATCAGGGTCTGTGCACTTGTGTTGTGGAATCATCAGGGTCTGTGCACTTGTGTTGTGGAATCGTCCGGGGCTGTGCACTTGTGTTGTGGAATCATCAGGGTCTGTGCACTTGTGTTGTGGAATCATCAGGGTCTGTGCACTTGTGTTGTGGAATCATCAGGGTCTGTGCACTTGTGTTGTGGAATCATCAGGGACTGTGCACTTGTGTTGTGGAATTATCAGGGTCTGTGCACTTGTGTTGTGGAATCATCAGGGACTGTGCACTTGTGTTGTGGAATAATCAGGGACTGTGCACTTGTGTTGTGGAATTATCAGGGTCTGTGCACTTGTGTTGTGGAATTATCAGGGTCTGTGCACTTGTGTTGTGGAATTACCAGGTTCTGTGCACTTGTGGAATCATCAGGGTCTGTGCACTTGTGTTGTGGAATCATCAGGGTCTGTGCACTTGTGGAATCATCAGGGTCTGTGCACTTGTGGAATCATCAGGGGCTGTGCCCTTGTGTTGTGGAATCATCAGGGTCTGTGCACTTGTGTTGTGGAATCATGAGGGGCTGTGCACTTGTGTTGTGGAATCATCAGGGTCTGTGCACTTGTGTTGTGGAATCATGAGGGGCTGTGCACTTGTGTTGTGGAATCATCAGGGGCTGTGCCCTTGTGTTGTGGAATCATCAGGGGCTGTGCCCTTGTGTTGTGGAATCATCAGGGGCTGTGCACTTGTGTTGTGGAATCATCAGGGTCTGTGCACTTGTGTTGTGGAATCATCAGGGCTGTGCACTTGTGTTGTGGAATCATCAGGGGCTGTGCACTTGTGTTGTGGAATCATCAGGGGCTGTGCCCTTGTGTTGTGGAATCATCAGGGGCTGTGCCCTTGTGTTGTGGAATCATCAGGGGCTGTGCCCTTGTGTTGTGGAATCATCAGGGGCTGTGCACTTGTGTTGTGGAATCATCAGGGGCTGTGCCCTTGTGTTGTGGAATCATCAGGGGCTGTGCCCTTGTGTTGTGGAATCATCAGGGGCTGTGCACTTGTGTTGTGGAATCATCAGGGGCTGTGCCCTTGTGTTGTGGAATCATCAGGGGCTGTGCACTTGTGTTGTGGAATCATCAGGGTCTGTGCACTTGTGTTGTGGAATCATCAGGGGCTGTGCACTTGTGTTGTGGAATCATCAGGGCTGTGCACTTGTGTTGTGGAATCATCAGGGGCTGTGCACTTGTGTTGTGGAATCATCAGGGGCTGTGCCCTTGTGTTGTGGAATCATCAGGGGCTGTGCCCTTGTGTTGTGGAATCATCAGGGGCTGTGCCCTTGTGTTGTGGAATCATCAGGGGCTGTGCCCTTGTGTTGTGGAATCATCAGGGGCTGTGCCCTTGTGTTGTGGAATCATCAGGGGCTGTGCCCTTGTGTTGTGGAATCATCAGGGGCTGTGCCCTTGTGTTGTGGAATCATCAGGGTCTGTGCCCTTGTGTTGTGGAATCATCAGGGTCTGTGCCCTTGTGTTGTGGAATCATCAGGGTCTGTGCCCTTGTGTTGTGGAATCATCAGGGTCTGTGCACTTGTGTTGTGGAATCATCAGGGTCTGTGCACTTGTGTTGTGGAATCATCAGGGTCTGTGCACTTGTGTTGTGGAATCATCAGGGGCTGTGCCCTTGTGTTGTGGAATCATCAGGGGCTGTGCCCTTGTGTTGTGGAATCATCAGGGGCTGTGCCCTTGTGTTGTGGAATCATCAGGGTCTGTGCCCTTGTGTTGTGGAATCATCAGGGTCTGTGCACTTGTGTTGTGGAATCATCAGGGGCTGTGCCCTTGTGTTGTGGAATCATCAGGGGCTGTGCACTTGTGTTGTGGAATCATCAGGGGCTGTGCACTGGTCTAGTTTCTATGGTTCCTTATGGCAGTAGTCGGCATCAGATCATTTGGAGGCCTGTGTGCCCTGTACCAGCCTGACCACTGCCAGCACTTTGACATGTGCTCCGGTGGGCCCTATGGATCTGATTATAGTTGTGCTCTGATCACCTGATATTCCCAGCAGGAGCCACCTCCACTACTTGCTCAGCCTTGAGACACAGTGACCTTTGGCACACTAAATGCCAACTGTTCACAGAGAGGCCTGTATTTTGGGAAAGTTGGCACTGAACAGTGAGCCTGCGGGTAAACCATTCCTGGCTGGATCCTGCTCGTCTGCTTGGTTTTCCTCACCAAATCCCAGCCTCACCCCATCATAGTTCTAAAGGCCCCGTTACATGCTTAAATGTCCTAAATGATCCGACTTGACCTAGATCGCTTGAACGACGTTCAATTATTGGTGGTGAGATGTCACACGCACAGATATCGCTAACGACGTCCCAACGATACGACGATCCAGTGATCGATAGGATGATACAGTGAACGATATTTTCTAAGGTTTTTGAATGGCGAAGTCGCAAACGACATCGTTATCAAGGTGTCGCACACGCCGGTTCTGCAGATCAAACGTGCGATCATCGTCTGATTTTTGGTCCGGTTCAAAAACCTGCGATCACTGATCAGCCTACTTATCGTTGGTCGTATCGACGTGTCACACGCAACGACGTCCTTTGAACGACTGAAAACCCGTGACGTTTCAATGATATCATAACGTGTAACGGGGCCTTAAGACTTTTATTTCAGGGCAGCAGAAGATTTTGGAAGTTTTCAAATCCATGTGCTGCAGCCACCATCCGTATGAGATAAGGTGTCCGGTACATAGCAGTATGGCTGAAATCAGACCGGGCACAGGCGTCACACCCAACACATACGTCCAGAGAACACCCCTGAAGAATACGTCTACCACCCATAGACTTCTGTTAGTCAGACGTGCCCCTAAGGAGCCCTCCTTGACTTGTACCCCTGCTACAAATTTTAGTCATTTTCTATCCTTTTAATAGGTCATGAAAATCAGGTTGTGGGTGTCTGACTCCTGGTACCCCACCAATCAGATGTTTAACCCCGTACAATTTTTGCTTTTTTTCACTCTCCTCGCCTTCTTCCATCAGCCATAATGTTCACGTGGCCGTATGAAGGCTTTATTTTGTTCTTTTTGTGAGAGGGATTTCCGTCCTCATTTACACCGTATAATGTGCAGAAAAACTGGGAAAAAATGCAGTGAAATGATGAAAAAGAAAATTTCAATTGCAGTATTATTTGATTTTACAACGTTTATTGTATGACTAAATGGAGGCTGCTGTGGGCTATGGAGGCTGTGTTGAGCTACATGGAAGCTACTGCAGGCTATGGAGACTGTTCTGGGGTATAGAGGCTGCTTCTGGGCTGTATGGAGGCTGCCTCTGGGCTGTATGGAGGCTGCCTCTGGGCTGTATGGAGGCTGCCTCTGGGCTGTATGGAGGCTGCCTCTGGGCTGTATGGAGGCTGCCTCTGGGCTGTATGGAGGCTGCCTCTGGGCTGTATGGAGGCTGCCTCTGGGCTGTATGGAGGCTGCCTCTGGGCTTTATGGAGGCTGCCTCTGGGCTATATGGAGGCTGCCTCTGGGCTATATGGAGGCTGCCTCTGGGCTATATGGAGGCTGCCTCTGGGCTATATGGAGGCTGCCTCTGGGCTATATGGAGGCTGCCTCTGGGCTATATGGAGGCTGCCTCTGGGCTATATGGAGGCTGCCTCTGGGCTATATGGAGGCTGCCTCTGGGCTATATGGAGGCTGCCTCTGGGCTATATGGAGGCTGCCGCTGGGCTATATGGAGGCTGCCGCTGGGCTATATGGAGGCTGCCGCTGGGCTATATGGAGGCTGCCGCTGGGCTATATTGATGGCTGCCGCTGTACATAGTATATGGAGGCTGCCGCTGTACATAGTATATGGAGGCTGCCGCTGTACATAGTATATGGAGGCTGCCGCTGTACATAGTATATGGAGGCTGCCGCTGTACATAGTATATGGAGGCTGCCGCTGTACATAGTATATGGAGGCTGCCGCTGGGCTGTATATATAAAAATCAGGCTGTGCTGTGTATATAATAAGGGAGGCTGTGCTTAGCTATATTTATTATTTGGAGGCTGATTCTGGGCTGCCACTGCCTCCAAATAATATATACAGCCCAGCACAGCCTCTAAATATATACAGCCTGCAGCCTCTATATTATTTATACAGCCCAGCAGCAGCTTCTATATTTTATATACAGTCTAGCAGTTTCCATATTATATATACAGCCTAGCAGCCTCTATATTTTATATATGCTGCCCTGCACAACCTCAATATTATATATACAGCCCACCCAGAAGCCTCTATATTATATATACACAGCCCGCAGCTTCTATGTTATATTCATGAATCGTGGTATGTGTTAAAGGGGCCCACTGAGACTGTTTCGCCCGGGGCCACAAAAACCTGGAGCCGGCCCTGCCAGTCTCCACACCTGAATCCAATAGAAAATCTTTGGAAGGGGATAAAACTCAATGTTGCCCAGTGATGGTCTTGATACCCGAATGATCTGGAGAAGATCTGTTTTGAGGAGTGGGGTAAAATTCCTCGCTGCAGTGTTTACTTGGTCAAGAACTAGAGGAAATGTCTGACCTCTGTAATTGTAAACAAAAGTTTGTACCAAATATTAAGTTCTGCTTTTCTGTTGCATCAAATACTAATTTCATGCAATAAAACACAAATTAACTATGCAAAAATCATACAATGTAATTTACTGGATTATTTTTTTTTTTAGCTTCTTTTGCAGATGCAGTGTACCTACGATAAACATTACAGATTTCTATATTTTTTGGGAAAATTCGCAAAATCAGCAGTGTATCAAATACTTATTTCTCTAGTCACCTTCCACGACAGCATAGGAGGTAGCCTCGCCACGCCCTAATTGGGACAGGAAGCAGAAGAGGTTAAAAGGACCCTCCCACCTCCCACTAGCCAGTGTCTTTCCTGTCCCCATGGGGCATGGAGAGGTTTTTTTCCTGTGCTGTGGGGCCGGCGACTGCAGCATACCTGATGTTTAGCCGGGCAGCGTTGGTCGGTGCTACGGCTCTCCTCCTCCGGCTGCTCCTACCGCATGTTTTTCGCGGTAGGACCGGGCAGCGTTGGTCGGGCTTCCGCTCCTCCTCCTGCTGCTCCCACGTATGTGGGACTGCTGCCCTGGCTCTCCGGATCCCCTCGGGGTGAAGCGGGCTGTGGGCTCCCTGGTCGGCGACCTCCCCTGTTCCGGAGCCCGCCGGCCGCTTCCCGCGCTTTCTTACTGTTCCAGCGCGACCGGAAGTGACGCTGGTGGGCGGGACTTCCGGTCACACGCTCCCCGGCGGGAGCGTAGCGCTTCCGGGTTCCAGTGACGGGACCTGGCGATCAGCATGCGGCCACGCCACCACTGCAGGTGGCCTGGCCAGGACCCGGTGCGGGAAGCGGGGAACTCGTTACAGACACTGGGGGGCAGGCCTTTCTTTAGGAAGGCTGCACTGAAGACTTCTGAGCCACGGTAAGGTACTGTCCTATGTGTGCTACTGAGTCTTCTCCTGCAGCTGCAGTGCCAGTGTTTCCCCTGCCACAGTGTATGTCTGATGGAGTGTGGGGGGGGGTCCTCTCTTCTGCCTATGGGCAGTTGTTATTGTTGGTCCCCTTAACTGTGCTTTGGTTCAGGGGACGAGTCTGGCATCAGACCCCCTCTGGGAGGGCCGTTAATGCCTGTTGTCCTGGTTGGGCTTCACACCCTAGCCTAGTGTATGGCATGAGATCCCAGGTTTTCCTGGAGATTCAGGCTTCCCTTTCCTCATTCTCTCTGGCAGCTCCTTTTGGGGATGCTCCTGGGAGAGGGAAGGTCAGGTTTGGGCTGCTGTCGCTCCATCTTCCAGTGCCACTGAACTGAGTAGGTTCCTCTTCTACTTGGAGGAACTTGGGCTAGGGCCGGTCAGAGCTCTATGGGAAAGTTCTACCATCTGGGGATATTGGCGGCTTTGGAGCTGCCAGCCCAGTCAGCTTTCCAGTCCATTCTACCATCGTTCAGGATTGGAGCTTTCCTGAGAATTCCTTCAGGGGGTGATCCCAGTAGTTGGTTTCTCTCGTGGCATCTCTGATTCACGGGGTCCCCGGGGGGGGGTGCAGGTCGGCATGTAGCTAACAAGACTGCGCTCCCCTTTGAGGCTGCCTCCCACCTGGGCCAGATGGGCTGCATGGTTGTAGGCCTTCTGCCTTTGTCTGTGGACGATGGTCAACTGGGCTCCCTTCAGGGGCTCCTAAGGTGGAAGCTCCTTGTCTTCCTTCCCTTTCTCCGGTGAGCTTCCTGGGGTCTTGCAGATGCCTGGGTCCGTCTGACACCCTGTATCTCTGTCTCTCCGTCTCCACCTGACGGACTTTGGGGCTGACTTTGAGGAGTGCCTTAATGAGACTCTGCTCTCTACCCTTCATTGGGTTCTTGGTGTTTGGACCTGGCCTTGTTGCCTTTATGGACCAGGCAACTTGAGCGCAGGGCTCTTCCGGTGCGGCCTACTAGTTGGTGGTCCCTTTGGCACTCGGTACCTCGGACCTCCTAGCCAGGGGTTCCTGGGCGGTGGAGTTCCCTTGTAGGCCTTGGACTAGTTGTCCTCATGCCTTGTCCGCTGCAGCTGCTGTACTCTGCCTCTAAGTGGCTCGGTGGGGGAAGGGGTAACAGGGCGAACTCAGCCTTTCTTTCCCGGTCCTGTGTTTGAGCCTCCTACCCGAGGCACCACGGGCTCTAGTGGTATATTCATATTTCCCAGGAGGCATTACGCCTCGGAATTCTCTGTGTTGGGCATTTTCGCCTGCTGACCGCAGTGGGTTCTTGGACTGGTCTCCCTGAGATCAGTAAATGCTTCGTGGTGTTCTCCCCCAGTGGCTGACTTCGCCGCTTGCCGGGGGTTCTGAGGGTCTTTCCGAAGACCTCCTCATCGTGTTCGAGTTGCCTCCTCCGCCTGCTCTCCAGGTTCCTACCCTGCCCTCTCAGGGTACTTAGGTTCTTTTGTACTCCGGAGTTCAGGATCTCCTTCGCCCGACGGTCTTCTCGTCTGTCCAGGCTGTGAGGAGGGGTTGGGGGCTTTCCCGACTCTTCTTGGTCGAACTAGCCCTCTGGAGGGGCTTGTGTCATTGTCGGCTTCCAACGCCTCCCCCTTCATGGGGGCAGGGCTACGCCACCAGATGGCTCCACTCTACTGGACTGACGCATACTGCGGGTGCCCATTCTCCCTCACCCCCAGATGCTCCTCAGGTTCACAATCCTGTACAGAGGTACAGTCCTCCGCTTTCTTTTCATGGGGGTTCTCCTCGGCTCCGGGGTTTCTCGATCATTATGGCGGAGGTCGTTGCTTTCCTATTGGATTGCAGCCTCTGTCTGGGTGCTATGTCTGGGCCTTCTCCTCTGTCCTTCGGGTGCAGGGTGGTGGAATCTCTGCTGCGCTTCTGCGCAGTCGGGCGTCTCCCTCCTTTCGGGCGACGGTTGGCTATGGGATCATTGACGTTCTCCATCCTGCCTGTCAGGTGGGCTCAGGCTCACTCAGGTTCATCTGGACCATGTCTTGTCCTGTTGGGGCAGTCTGCCGTCCTCTGAATCCCCGGGTTCGTCTCCCGGGGATGCCTCCTCATCCCTCCTCTGGTAGTTGAATCCAACGGCCTGCTTTTAGGGGTGGCCTGGGTTTTGACTCCCCTGGTGGCTTTTCCTCTGGATGCCAACCTAGGTGGGGGGGGGGGGGGGGGGGCGGGGGGGGGGGGCGGGGGGGCGGGGGTCGCCCTCTCCAAGGAGTCTGGGGTCTCATCTTCATTCGTGGTCCTCTTCGCTGGGAACTGAGAGTGGTACTTGAGGTCCTTTTTTGCTGTTCGTGTTCCTTTCCGGGGATGGGCCATTCTAGCGAGTGGCTGCTGTGGCAGCACCCATGGAGCAGTGAATCTCCTGCCCCGTGCCCCATTCACCCAGCTGTGGCTGTGGGTTCAGTTCCTAAGCTGTATTTATCATCCGAGTCATGATCTATGGATGACAATTGCTGGCTACAGGCTCTCCCCCTAGCGGGCCCCGTTCCCTGGCAACTGTGGGCCACTTGCCATTGGGCGATGCTGTTTGTATTCGTCCGAACGCATTCCTCTTCTTCCTTCTGTAGTCCGCCTGATAGGATCCCTGCCCCTTCAGGCTGGGTTTTCAGCCTCCGGGAGGTCCTCCCGGGAAGGGGGAGACTGGTCCAAGCGGTGTTCTGCTCCCTGGTCGCCAGTTGGGATGCCCGGAGCTCGTCCTTTTTGCTTCCCGGGCGATTCATACTGTAGCAGCCTATGTCTCCCTGCATCCCGAGTTGAGGCCTGGTGGGGGATGGACCTCTTTCTCCCAGACTGAGGTTTGTTCTTATTGCTTCTGGCTTCCTGTCCCCCTTCTCCCTTCTCGTGAGATTCCTGGGGAGGGTCTGGTCAGGAGTCCACACTGTTCTGGGGGCCCCTCTATGACCGAGGTGGTATTGGTTCATCCTCATGGCGCTCTAGGTCAGTGGACCAGTCCTTTTGCATTCGGACCTCTGCTTGCTATCTCGTGGTCTTCTGTTCCTTTCGGATGCTCGGCAGCTCGACTTAGCTGCAGGGTTTCTGAGGGCCAGGGCTGAGGCCTCTGGGCCTGTCGGCCGAGTTGGTGGCCTCCTTGCGGACATTCCGCATTCCGGTCACTTCGGCACTTTGTCATGCGGGTGTGACGTGGTTTTTTCTCCTAAATGTGGTCAGGGCCGGCGTCTTTGATCCGGCACATGCCGGGTTCGGCGTTTGGTTCTAGGTTTGCCACGGATTTGGCGGGGTCCTCATTGTTGGCCTGACTGGGCTTTTTCGCCCTTCCTTTGGACTTCTGTCCTCCTGTGATATCCGTTGTTGTCGACCGGGTTGGCGTTTCTGCTGGCGATTGCTTCTGGCCGATGTGTTGGGGGGGCTTCAGGCTTTCTCTGGCCAGGACCCGTCGCTGTCTGTCCTGGATGACTGCTTGTCCTTCACCTGGACCCTTCGTTTCTTCCCGAGGTCTTCTTGGCATTCTTTCGCTCCCAGTGGGTGTTTCTTCCTTCCCTTTGTCAACTTCCGCGGACTCCGTTGGTGGTGAACTTTCTTTATTTTTCTGTCCATAGTGCAGTGCTCTGGAGTGTGGGCGTCCTGGCGTGTGGCTCTATATGTTGGCCGGCCTTTTGGTCGTCATACGGGCGAGGCAATGGCTCTACGTTCTTTCGCCCCCTGGTTTCGGAATGTCTTTCCGGACTCCTTCCTTTCCCAGCTGTTCCTGCTCGTTTCTCCAGTTTTCCCTCTGTCTCCTGGGAGGAAAGGGGCTGGGGCTTCTCCGGAGCAGTTTGCTAGGCTGCTTCCTGGGATTCATTGCATGCTTCCCGAAGTTTTACTGTCTGGCCCTGGCTTCCCCTGGGGCTTTGGCTTTTGGCAGGATAGTCCTGCAGGCTGTAGTCCCACCCTAAGTATTAGTTCGTTGGTATTCCTCCTATGCTGTCGTGGAAGGTGACTAGAGAAAATAGAATTATTCTTACCGTTAATTCGGTTTCTAGGAACCTTCCACGACAGCACCTAATTCCCTCCCTATGTTCCTCGGTTTTTTCCTGGAATGTATTACTGTTATTATTGCTCTCAGGCTATGGTTCTTTGTAAGACACTGGCTAGTGGGAGGTGGGAGGGTCCTTTTAACCTCTTCTGCTTCCTGTCCCAATTAGGGCGTGGCGAGGCTACCTCCTATGCTGTCGTGGAAGGTTCCTAGAAACCGAATTAACGGTAAGAATAATTCTATTTTTCTGCACTGTTTTCCAGTGAGTGTGTGTTTATATACGCACGCTAAAATAAGTCGTGTCTTGTATACAGTGCACACATACGTTACACATACAAACGCCCTAATGGACACAAAGTACAGTAACACAAGCAGTAATGTTGCTGATATTAACCATGTATACATGTATGTGTGTGTGTATAGAATATATAATTACACATCCACACTTTGGTAGTGACACTATTATGAGTATTTATCACCATTTGTCTTCTGTTCCTCTGTCTGTATTATAGTGAGGAAGGATATGAAAAGTTCCTCCAGAGCCAAAAAGTGCTTGCTTCTCAACAACCTTATGAAGAGGATAGTGAAGAGGAGGATGATGATGATGAAGATGATGACTGGTACTGGGAAAACAGCAGCTCAAATATTACAAAGCATTACACAGCTGTAAGAGGAAGTAACTCGCAGGTAAGTGAGGTAATCAGTCAGCCCATTTTTACATATGGACGTTGTGGAAATGTTTGGCCCCCATTTTATAGAGAAACAAGTGGCCCATCATGTAAGATCCATTGTAGAAGCCAAATGTGAATGAGGCTGGAAGTGTATAGTGGGCGTGTATGTGTACTTGGAATGCATTTATCCAGTGCAGTGACACACCCCTAATGCACTTCACGTTCCATTTACATATGACTTCTACACTTAATTTTCAATGACTCATAAGACTAAAGGTCCTGTCACACACAACGACGCTCCAGCGATCCCGACAGCGATAACGTCCTGCCGGGATCACTGGAGCATCGTTACCTTGTCGCTGGGGAGCTGTTAAACAGGCAGATCTCCCCAGCGATCAGGGGCATGGGAGCCACCTCCCACATCGCTGGAAGTGATGTTACTAGCTTCCTCTCTGCTTAGCTCAGCCTGTATGCTGCCTAGATACCCAGTGTTTATCATGGTTACCAGCCTGTGAGATCGCTGATCGTTGGTCTCTCGCTGTCACATGCAGCGATGTGTGCTGACCAGCGGGAGACTAATGACCAGAAAAATGGTCCTGAGCCCTTTGGAGCAATCAGCGATCTCACAGCAGGGGCCTGATTGCTGCTAGATATCACACATAGCGACATCGCTGGAGAAATCGTTGTATCGTCAGAGTTACAACTATCTCGTTATGTGTGACTGGGGCTTAACACTCATATAGCCATAACACTACTTTAATATGAACAAATGGTGCTGACAGGTTCCCTTTAATAATCAATGGGCTTATCAGGACAAAGTACTTCCTAATAACTGTGTTGATCAGTCACTGATGGCTCCCTCTGTGTCTCCACTACATTCTTTCTGTTGTTTTTCAGGCCAACAAGCAAGATAAGAAAACTAGTTCATCCAAAGTCTACACAGCAACAGACAAGGTCCTCCAGAAGTATGAGAACAAGATAAACCTGGGTATGTGGCATGTACCCTCCTGTCTCCATATCAAACTTTTGGGCTCATTCTTCATGAACATGTAGATCAGACCAAAGTCCTGCTTTTCAAAGAAAAGGTCTGTAATGTGAACAGACAGCATGGCTGCCATTCATGGTGCAGCCATGTGCTGACAGTTACCATACTTGTGTATTCAGCCTAAAGTGTAGTCCTAAACTATATTCACCGTTAATTTTTGTTGCGATATAATGAAAAAACATCTAAAGATCTTCATACATATTAGACTAAAGTCGTCCCAAACATTCAATATCAGTGATGTGCTGCTAGTCTAATGTGTATGACAACCTCTCAACTCTGCCCGCCTGTCAGAGTGTGAAGAATTTGGCAAGGAGACACTATACAGATGAATGCCACTGTAGGGTTCAATTGCACTTTGCTTTCTGGACACCAAGGAAAATGAATTAAATTTTGAGTGAATTAAAATGTAATTCCATACCACTGCTTTAAAGCTTATTCTTGCATGACATTTACTGCTGTATTACAATTCTGGAAAGAAAGAATCAAAGTTGGTTGGAATTGTTTTGTAGCAACAACACAAGGTATCATTGTGGTTTAGGTCTGCGCATCATTTTATTTACCTGGGATTGTCTACTTAGAAAAAAACATTTTTCCTATACCCTTGTATAAAACCCAGAGTTTAAGGCTCTTTCACGGCATTAAAAGTTATCATTTTTTTTCTAAAGGACACATAACTTATGGATGTGTGAGGGTTTAACCTCTGTAACCCATTCCGATTGTGAGATTGAGGCTGTGAAATGTCTTATCGAAGTGTAGCTTTGTCACCACTCTTCTCATAGGAATGGCTGAGAAAACTGAGCACTTTAGTCGGCTATCTTTGGCAGTGCCTTAGATATTTCAGCCATTTCATAGGACTGGTGCAGGGGTCCCATCAGTGGACTTCCAATAATTTGCTAGTTATTATCTATCCATTGGCTATATGAGATGGCATCCAGCACAGCTCCACTCTGCTGGCACTCAAAAAAGGCGATCTCATCTGAAAGCGCAGGACAGTAGTAGTGTGGTCACATTTATGCTGGGCTTAGTAGATAAAACCAGTCCCAGTTATACTACTGCTTTTATAATCATTTGTTTTAACCAATCATCTGTGAGCCTGCTTGTACTCTGCGCCTTTGTCTCCACGCAGATCTTGATGATACCTATGAACCATGTCAAGTTCTGGTCACATTGAAAATAAGTGAAAGTTTATAAATGCAGAAAACAGCTTTTAATATCATGAATGTGACCTACTATCTTTGGACTCCTCATCTTTATGAATACCAATTGGCCAGCTCTTCCTGTTTGTTTTAACTAACTGGATCATCCTTAGGCATTATGGGGAATCAAAGCAAAGTTCCCATAGTCACTCATCTCAAGAGTGCAGCCTGCAGCACTGAGGAGAAGTAGGGAGCTGCTGGGAAATTTAGATTTTAGTAGAAAAGACCAAGATCACCCCCATTCAGCCTAGTGAAGTTGGATGCACTGAGGGTCAGAAGGAGATAAAAAGTGACACGTGCAAGTATGAAACATTACATTACTGGGCTTGGTCTGAATATTACAATATTATATTAAAAATTTTTGGGGACCACAGTGATTCAGAAATCAGGCCTCTGGAGCTCTTTGTAGAGCCCCCATCCTAAATGGAGCAAAAGAGCACATGCCCGGCCTCCACTCTATTCATTACCTATGGCACTCCCAGAAATAGTGGAGCACAGTGCTATAGACAGTGAATGAAGTAGAGGCCAAGCATGTGCACTTCCGCTCATTCAGGATGGGGTGTTCATCTGACCCAGAGCCCTGATCCAGTGATCAGCAAGTTTCTCTTTTTTTTGTTTTGTTTTGATGGGTTTCTAGCAATTGTTATGCAGATACTGTGCTCTGTGAAAAATACTGCGATTGTGTTAATAACACCTTTAATGCTTTCTAGGTAAACTCTTTCTTTCTGACTCCGTTATGAACAAAATCACTGAGAAATCCAGACAAAAAGAATCAGACCAGTGAGTAAATGCCTCTCCATTTAATTTTCTGCCAGCATGTGGTGACTGGTGAGTGCCTCACCGGTGGGATAATGGGTGTCCACTGTCTGCACATTAGTCATTTACAGTATGTCCTGTTATACCGTGGTGTTGTTTGAAATATCACTGATAATTAATATTTAGATCATCAGTAAA
Source organism: Allobates femoralis (assembly GCA_033576535.1). Classification (NCBI taxonomy): domain Eukaryota; kingdom Metazoa; phylum Chordata; class Amphibia; order Anura; family Aromobatidae; genus Allobates; species Allobates femoralis. The sequence continues at coordinate 237,511,687 of JARQOC010000005.1, read as the reverse complement.
TCAAAAAACTTGTTTCTGTTCAGTGTTAAAGGGAACCTGTCACCTCGTTTTACCCCTCTCTGCTACCACTACCTGTCCCTGCTTCTTCCTAGCTGATCGCTAACCATCCCTGTCTCACCTACACCTGCACTGTATTAAGAAAATGAGTTATATACTTACATGTAGTCTGCTTCTGGAGACTGAAAAGACATGCCCCTGTGCAGAGCGGGGCTGGAAAGTCTCATCCGGTCCGGTGCATTGTGGGGGCTTATGACGTCATCACCTCGGCCTCAATGTTTGCACACACTGGAAGAGAGCCGTACCACGTGATCAGCCTCACAATACACCGGGCCGGATGTGACGTTCCAGCCCCGCTCTTCACAGTAGAAAATGAGGCGGCAAATTTAAAATAAAGGAGGAATGAAGAACGAATGCTGATGCCCAGTGGGGCGTGCAGAAAACAAGCGAGGAGGGAGAATGGAGCCCCGAGGCACGCCTTTTCAGTCTCCAGAAGCAGACTACATGTAAGTATATAACTCATTTTCTTAATACAGTGCAGGTCTAGATGAGACAGGGACGGTTAACGATCAGCTAGGAAGGTGGGGTAAAACGAGGTAACAGGTTTCCTTTAAATATTTGATAAAATTTATCTGTGACCTTTTCTTTTATGACACTAGGTACCGGGTTAAGGACAAATCTGATAGAGCTACTGTTGAACAGGTATGTTTTCTTCTGAGTAGTGCCACAATTGAATGCCAGGTTGTTTAACAGATACCTGAAGAAAAAGATGCCAATGGGAGCAGAAGTGTATCCTGTGCTGAAGATTGTACTCAGATATTGAATTGAGGGGCAATGCTAAATAGGTGCAGGAGTCTCATGTATGAGATGCAGCTTCTTTCCACCCATTGGTTATCACCCTCATTGTGATTGACTGTTTCTCCTTGTCATGGTGTTTTTCTGAAGCACTATGAATATGTTCACAAATATTGACGTCCATGAGTAAACCTGATTCATGACATATCCGTACACTGTAGTGGATTTTCTTGAGCATTGCAGATCAGTGTTGAGAACAATGACTACACAGAGTATGGAGCAGTAGAGTTCAGCTCTGTTCACTCTTGATATGCAGTGACTGTGAGACCTGCTAAAAGCTCATTATGAGGTGAGGGGTGAAGATGTGTGTAAAGGTACCGTCACACGCTGCACTCTCGCCTGGAAATCATAAAGGCGATATGTCGCCCCGGAGCAATCGCCGTGAAATTGCCTCACGGTTGAGGCGTGTGATTTGGCAATTTCGCAGCGATTTCAGTGCTCAGAAATCAGCCGCAATCCTTAAGGTGAGATTTCCGCGTTGCGGCGTGTGACAGGGCGATAGTGATGGAAAGAGCGTTGCCTGTGATTTCCCGTAGGCCTGCCTCAGTGTGCTGAAGTCTGCGCCCCATCTGAGATTATTGGTGTTGGCTACTGTGTTCCCATTGGCTGTCAGTTGACAGGGCGCCATATTTGAAGAGCTGTCCATTCAGCACCACACACATCTTCAGCTACACAAGCGTCCGCAAACTCATTGCAAACTCCAATAGACAATGCTGTCATGTATTAGCCAGCCTTCCAGAGCAGGCTGACCAATCGTAACGCTGTTGCATTGTCCAATGAGCGTGTATGGGGTGCGGTGTAAACCACTGTGGCACTCCTATCTCCTCGCTGCGCTGAACATGTACGCTCACATTGCCTTTGGAATTGCGGCGTGTGAAGCGGCGATGGAATTAGGCAAGATTGGTTCCACTGTAGGTGAGGCGATTTCCGGAGCTACACATCGCCTTAGCTTCAGGGCGAAATAGCGGCGTGTGATGCCTCCATCGTCTATCTGAGGCGACCATGAAAAACGTGAATGCGCATGTTAGATCGCCACATGTCGCTAGGAGAGATTGCAGTGTGTGATGGTACCTTTAGACCACCACAAGTCTGAGAATAATTCTTCCTAAGAGTAGGTCATCAATATCTAAGTTCCAGACAACCCCTTTAGTTTTTTTATGACAAACACCTGTAAACATAAGCCAATGGACTTTTTTCTCCTCAGGTTCTGGATCCCCGGACAAGAATGATTCTTTTTAAGATGCTTACTAGAGGAGTAATATCAGAAATCAATGGCTGTATCAGCACAGGCAAAGAAGTAAGTGTGTTTGTATGTTTGCACACATCACACAATGTTGTGTACAGGGTCATAAAAATAAATAAATAGGCTAGAAAAAGCACAAAATGCAAGCAAAATGTTTCCAATAAATATACTATACTTACCATAGAGTGTAAGCTCTAATAAGTTCCACAATTGCATGTGTTTAAAAATGTTTTTAATCTTGAGATATTCTTATAAATATAAATCTGCCATGTATCCAGATGGGAGGCTGCGTGCAGACCTGGCCCTATGGCGGCGTTAAATTGATTAATCATTTTTATATGGACAGGGTCTGAAAGTTCTCTGTTGTCCTTCATTAAGGAAATTAGTAACAGTTATGTCCTAAAATTCACTCTGACATTCAGTAGAGACCAGGTAAACTGTTTGGATCTCACTGTGTTTGTTCAATTGTCAACTAAATGTTGTAACAAATAGATTGACTCAAACAGCTTTATTAGAATTGATAGTTGTCATTTATCCGTTTGGCTCATTAATGACAAACAGTACTCATCATCAATCTGGCTCCAACTTTCTCTGATTGCTTTTGCCAGATTAGCTTTGCAGGTTGGAGCCGTGTCATGGACCATTTTCTTCAACTTTCACCAAAAATTTTCAATTGGATTGAGATCCGGACTATTTGCAGGCCATGACATTGACTTTGTGTCTAATTTCAAGGAATGTTTTCACAGTTTTTGCTCTATGGCAGGATGCATTATCATCTTGATAAATGATGTCATGATCCCGAAACATCCTTTCAATTGATGGGATAAGAAAAGTGTCCAAAATATCAATGTAAACTTGGACATTTATTGAAGATGTAATGACAGCCATCTCCCCAGTGCCTTTACCTGACATGCAGCCCCATGTCATCAATGACTGGAAATTTGCATGTTCTCTTCAGGCAGTCATCTTTAGAAATCACATTGGAATAACACCAAGCAAAAGTTTTCCAGCTTCATCACCTTGCCCAATGCAGATTCATCACTGAATATGACTTTCATCCAGTCATCCATAGTCCACGATTGCTTTTCCTTAGCCCAAAGAAGACAGAAGACCTGGATCGTTGGAGGGCTGTAAATGGGAGTAATAAAGATGGAGTCCCTAATGGTGTCTGTTTCTTTATTTCTAATAAAGTGTTTTTCTCTGTGTGGTGTCTTTTTTTTCTTTTTCAACCCTTTATTGGAGATTCTTAATGGCTGGGTCAAACTTGGCCTGACATTAAGAATCTCGGGCTTGATACCAGCTGAAAAAACAAAGCTGGTATTAACCCCTTTATTACCCAGCGTGCCACCGCTACCATGGCTGCTGGAAGAGCCCGGTAAATGTGCTTATTATTAATGCGCCATTTTCAGGGGTGGCTGCGGGCTGCTATACTTTAGAGGGGGGGTCCTTATAATAATGGGCCCTCACCCCGCGGAGAATACTAGCCCTCAGCTGCCTAGTTTTACCTTGGCTGGCAATTAAAAATAGGGCAGAGCCCACACTTATTTTTTGTTTTGCAAGCCAAGGGAAAATTTAGGCAGCTGAGGTTGGCAGCTCGCAGTTTGCCTGCTTTCATCGGGCTAGACTTAAAATTGCTGCGAAGACGCACGCGTTTACTTTTTAATATTTATTTAACATCGTATAACGCCAGGTTGGTTGCCATACACTGTGTATGGCAACCAAGCAGAATCGCTGTCCAGATTGAGGATTACAACAGCCAATCACAGAGGCTCCCATAGTGTGTGAGCTCCAGCTCCTGTGATTGGCTGTTTGACAGTGCAGTGAATAGGCGGCGCTGGAAGTAATAGCGGGAGACTATTAAAGGTACCGTTACACGGTACGATATCGTGAACGATATCGCTGAAACATCACGGGTTTGGAGTCGTTCAAACAATATTGTTAGTACGTCGTTGCGTTTGACACCGAAATACGACTATGATAAGTCATTGGATCGTTTATCGCAGATTTGAGAACATGTTCTCAAATCAGACGATCCTTGTTCAGCCAACCTGCTGCATCGTTGTGTGTGACACCGCGATAACGATGTCGTTAACGACTTCCTCTATTCACAACAATGGACAAGTATCGTTCGCTGGTTTGTGCGAACGATAGCTGCTCGCCACATTGTTGGTGCGTCGTTCACGATATCTATACGTGTGACATCTCACCAAACATCTCAAAAAGATGTCCTAACGACCGTGCTCCCGTAAGATCGTTGGTGATATCTTAATGATATTGAAGCGTGTAACGGTATCTTTAGCCTGATCTAGCTATTCTATCCACTCTAACTTTTACCAGCATGGTGCTACAAACTCACACAGTGTGCTGTCTGCGTGCAAGATTTTCTTGCACCCATAGACTTGCATTGCACGCACGTTAGAATCGCGTGCAGTCGCAGCATGCTGCGACTGCACTCGCTTCTGACTCGCAATGCGAGTTTAGTGCGGGGGACTCGCAGCAGTGTGCCCTGCCTGATAGGGCAACACTGGTCCGAGTGCAATGTGAGTCTCACACCAGTGTGCCTTCAGTCTAAAGCAGCCGTCACACGCTAAGATATCGCTTGCGATATTGTAAGCGATCACGTGCACGCGCGATCGCTTACAATATCACTCACATTGCTGGTGAGATGTCACACAGACAGACTCGCCAGCGATGTGGATCCGCGATCTCGCTGTTTACTATGGTACACATCGGGTTACTAGGCGCCGCGCATCGCATAGTAACCCGACGTGTACCATAGTTACCATCTCCCAGCATAGGCTCTGCCGCTGGGAGATCGCTCATCGTGGTGTTATACACCACGATGAGGCATATTGTGAAATCGCTAATCGCAAGATCTGAGGTCCGGAGCTCAGATCTCGATTTTGCGATTTGAACAGTTCTCGCTCGTCGTATCTTGCCGTCACACGCAGAGACATCGTTCAACTGATGTTTCATCAGGCGCGTTCAAGCGATATCTTTCAAGATATCGTAGCGTGTGACGGCCGCCTAAGAAGGACTGGAGACATGGCAATTCCATTGAACAAATGTCCTGGACAGAAGAAGATGGATATTTGATTTTACTTCTGTTGTTCTCAATGGACTCAATTATGAGTTAGAACTCTTTTGCTTTTAAATAAATGTCTTTCTTCCTTTTGCTGAAATATAGTGTTAAACTATTTCAAATAGAATTGTAAAAACATGAATTTTTGTTTTAGAATTACAGTTATGCATAATTAAAATGAAATAATTTTTGTTAGCTTCTTATCCTTTAGTTATATATGTATGCAATAGTATTCATTGTTTTATACACTGATATTCTCCTTATTAGTCACCATATTGTATAGTCCTAGACATGCCCTACAGTCTGTGTACTCTTAATTAAACACATGTCCCACGTTGGCTATATTCAAAGGAAGCAGTAGGAAATCTCTCCTGACGAAGGAGCCCGAACAGCTCTGAAACTAGTCGGTTCTCGCTTTCAGTTTGACATCACCGTTGAGCCCTGCATCCCACGTCTTGCTGCTCAGCTAAGAACACTGATCGGCTTTATTTCTCATAAATGTGCTCGTGTGTAATGTATGCGTTCAACCATGCAGGAACATGTCGGATATAACACAGCTCCTGGGCAAGGGAGGAAGTACAAGAATATATACAGACATTACAATCAGGGATTGCAGCTGGTTCTTACTGTAATGAAAAACATTTCATTGCCTCTTTACTAACTTCTTTTACATAACATAGAACCAGCTAAGTACTTATGTAATCCTTACCTCAGCAATCATAAATGTAATCATTGAAGTAAAGGTATGATAGCTTTCTGACACTGGGCACTACTTTGTGACCTAAAATACTTTGGTAATCTTCAGATTTCACTATGCTTTGCACACAATGAAGGCACCCAGAGGCAGCAGAACAACCCCAAAACATTTTTTTTCTGTAAATCAAATATTTTTTTCATTACATTTCAACAACAACAAGAGTTCAGATTGATTTGAACAGATCGTCCAAAATATTGTGCAGGATGAAATACACTCCTTTCTCCTTCGCCTCATTGGGGGACACAGACCGTGGGTGTTATGCTACTGTCCACTAGGAGCGACACTAGGCAATATCTGAAAAAGAGTAATTGACTCCTCCTCTGTAGCATACACCCCCTGGCTGGGCCTTTACCCGACCAGTTTTTGCTTAGTGTCTTAGGAGTGCAGACCTCTTAATTTTTTCTCTTACTTTTTTTCTTTACTTTTTACTTTTTTACTTTCCTCTCAAGAGGACATTACAGGGAGGAGTATTGCAGCCTCCATACTCGCCAGATGGTAACTCTCTGGATGCGAGTCAAGGCTGTTCCTCCATACTCCTTCCTCATCTGCACATGGTCAGGGGACCATGTTGGATAGCTCATGGGAGAGCTAACCTCCCCGGTCTCGGGTCGAGGTTCCAGGTATGTTGCCACAGGGTCCTCCGGAGGCTGCAGGGTTCCTGGCCTGCCACAGGGTCCTCCGGAGGCTACAGGGTTCTGGCCTGCCACAGGGTCCTCCGGAGGCTGCAGCAGACTTGCTGGAACCGGAGGGATCCGGTCGCAGAAGGGAGTGCAGGGCTCCGGATGGAGCGCACAGGGACCATGAGGGCTCCTTGCTTGCCTCATTTTTCCCCCGTGCGCCTGCATGTTTCCCCTGCTTTTTCCCTGCCTGTGGATGCAGAACGAATCCTAAGGCATCCACAGTCCCTGGAGGGCCTATGTCATCAGGGACCCCCTTTTGGGAACTACGTTCTTTTTGTTGTCCCCTGCGGCTAAGGCGGTAGCCTCCGCGCCGTCATCCACACTTTTTCGGGGCCGAGAATTAATCTAGGCCCCGGCTTCGGCCTAGCGCTGGCCGCCACGCCCCCCGCACGCCCCCACGATTACATCGCAGAGCGCGTCATGCGGGAGGCGGGCCTGTGGTTTGGCGCTCCTCGCTCCCCGCGAGACCTTCTGCGCTGTTTACCACGCCCCCTCCTCCAGTGTTGAATCTGCTCCGTCCGGGGCCGCTGCTCACGGACCGCAGATAGGATGGGGGCTCTGAATAGCAGCACCGCTCTAGTAGGTGCTGAGCCGAGCGTTTTTAGGCGCCGGTTCTTTAAGTTCCAGGTTCCCCACGCTGCCTTTTTTTTTAAGGGGAAAGTCTGAGGGAGCAGTTCAGTTATAACAGGAGCCCTGCACATAGGGCTCCTCCGGGAATGCCTAATGCATGAATCCTATTATGCACAGTGTGTCTCACATGTACTCATGTGAAGACCATTCATGCATAGGTTTTCTGTGGTAGGTTTTCACCTGTTTTCTTCTCTTCAGTCAGCAGTACATATGCAGCAGTTCATCCCTGCTGCTCCTCTCTCAACCCCCTCCCCCTCAGGCTGTGTATGTTTACACTGAGTCTTTGCAGACAGCAGGAGATTAAGCTGCACTTAGCTTGTTCCCATAGACAAAGACCTCTCCCACCTGGAGGGGAATATCAAGCGAGGACTTCAGTTGAGGATACTGTACCTATAGAATAAGGCAATGTGGTTTGATCAGGAGTTCTATGTAGTAATGATGTAATGTGGACAGCTTGTCCAGGCCTCATAAGGCTTTGCCCCTAATGGCCCAACATTCTCCTTCCCAGATCATCCACAGTGCGGTCCTCAGACTGAAGCCGAGATTCTTTTCGGCTGTCCGACATGTTCTTCTAGATCGGATGCTGGGTTGAAGTGGAGACTCTTCTCTTCTCAGACATACTCACCCATCACCCCCGCAGCTGGGGGTACTGTTGCAGTCGTCATGTTTCAAGGCTGCATGACATTGCATAGACGTTGAAACCTCTCATGTCTGTCCGCCATCCTTCCTCCGTGCCAACAGTTGGGCCTCTGACGGACGGCTACAATGCCGGGTCTCCAGGTCCTCTAGACGGTAGTCATGGGCCCCAGCTGTCCTCGCTATCTCACCAAGGTTCCTATTTAACAAGGGATCACTCTCAGGAGCAATAGTTTGATGAGCTTTACCGTTGGTAGGACAACAGGGACTAGGTGTGGTTCCCTCACCATTGGTTTCCACGACTCCGGGTCAATCACCCGGCCTAGGAACACAGCTGATCTTCCTGCAAAGGATATGTACTCAGCTCCTACAAGAGGGCCAAGCGTTCTCACGATGGACGGTTCCTCTTCGATCCTGGACCCCTCCGGACTCTGGAGACGCAGGTTTTTCGAGGATCACTATCCCCTCTCACACAGAGGAGTCAAGGACGGTTCTCTGGCACCTGAGGCTCCTTGCATGCTCCTCCCTCAGCTCCCCTCTGTTGAGGTGCAGTTTTTGGCGTTAAAACCCCTGGTTATATTCCACACTCCTTACTCAGCTCCCCTCTGGCGGGGTGCTGGGTCAAGGTTAAGAGTGCTGTAGGTTTTTTTCTTCTTCCTCCTCTCCCTCTGATGGAGACTCTGGTCGAGGTTGAGGCATCAGGAGCCTACCTTGCCTACCTCCCCAAGCTACGAAACATCAAAATGCTGGGATGCAAGACGCGGTACAAAAGGACCTGCGGCCACTCGCCACACCTGTCCATAGCAGGTGACATTGAGAAAACGGGTGCAAGTGCTATGAAAAGTACCAACCTAAAGCAGGATCTGCTGGTGTCCTTAATCTACACAGACCCAACTCTGGTCGCATGACTCTCAGGTGGGCCGTCCGGTACGCGGCGTGGCCGTGTGTACGGTCCCCGTTCTTCCTCACTCGGAAGTCCCTTCAACAGTTGCACAGCACAACTGGGTCGCTCTCTCCCTCAGCACACCGCCCTACGCAAGCGACGCCTGGTCCTAGATCTCCTAAATCTAGCTCGCATGCCCTCATTCATGCAGCAACCATTGTACGAACGTAATGGCTGCAGAAGTTTTTTCCTTCAGGATGGGCGCTTGGCACACGTTAGTAAGGCAGAACCTGCCCCTACGGAATCCATCACAGGTTTTTTCTTTGTTTGCAGGCACACTGAGGCTTCAGGATGCAGGAGCTTCGTCCTGGCACTGCCTAACCGGCTATTCTCCCAGTGGAACATAGGGTTTATGACCCCTAACAACGGTCCGCCATTCCCGGAATGTCTCGCCATTCCCGGAAGTTGCGTCTACTGAGGGCGACGATACCTTGGCGCACTGATATCCCGCATACCACTACAAGCGGAAACTGTTATCTCCTCGTACCTCCTCCGACCACAATGGATGACGCCTTGGGCGACGGTTCCTATGCGTTCCGATCTCCCCCTGCCGTGATGGATGCAGTCGAGGATGCAGTCGTGGGCGACGGTTCCTATGCGTTCCGTTCTCCCCCTGCCATGACGGATGCAGTCGTGGGCGACGGTTCCTATGCGTTCCGATGTCCCCCTACTATGACTGACGCAGTCGTGGGCGACGGTTCCTATGCGTTCCGATCTCCCCCTGCCACGATGGATAAAGGCCTGGGCGACGGTTCCTATGCGTTCCGATCTCCCCCTGCCACGATGGATAAAGGCCTGGGCGACGGTTCCTATGCGTTCCGATCTCCCCTGAAAACTGCTTGCCACAGACGCTCAACATCAATCTCCTCACAATGGATATCTGAGTTTACGGCGGATGGCATAGCTCCGGGCCAGTTTTCGATCTCCCCAGTCGCCTCCGGCTCCTGGGTTGCAGCATACTGAAGGCCATCACAACAGCTGAATCAATGCCTCAGGCTATATGGCACAGTTCCTGATACTACTGCAGTCTCCCCAGCCGCCAATGGCCCCTGGGTTTTAGCGCACTAATGATCCCCAAACCAGCTGGATCACATCAGGCATACTGAGTACAGCTCTGCCATCCGGGAAAAGAGCAGGATATTGCCACACCACTCAGAACCAGCTGTATTCTATACGCCTTCACCTAGGCAGAGAGGGTCTTTCCTTCCAGATCGCTTGAGGAGCTATCCACTGGAGCTACGATGTTACGCTTGGAAACGATATATTAGGTGCTGTGACCTAGTGGTAAGCACAGCTGCCTACCAACGCTAAGGTGCCCGGTCCGTGCCGGGTACAGGCATCTTGCTAATCTTCAGTCATAGTTCCTCTCGCGTGTGTTTTTCCCGGACTATGGATGGTTCATCAGTTCCATTTGACGAAGCTAAATACATCTTGGTTGTCACGTTATTCACCAGGTCGCCAACTTCAACAGTCATGTGATACACTGGGCAAACCTTTTCCCCAGTGGAGCAGTCTTTCTCCTGTCGGACTGTCGTTGATTGGTGGTTTTTTCCCTTTCGTCAGTTCTTGGCTTCCTCGAGTTCTCTAGGCTGAGGACGGATACGATAATCCGCTCCTGAATACAGTTCTTTCCCTTGTATGTTTCTATCTGCATACCCTACAGGAAGCACGCACAATGACATCCAACGAAGGGTCCTCTCTCCTTCGGGCCCACTTTCCACCCAGACAGTCCAGGGGCTTGACCTGCTTCGACATGTCGCTGACAGCAGATGTCAACTTGTACTCTGTCTAGGTTTACTGTTCATGGTTTATTTCTGCCAGACGGTTGATGTCCTGTCCTCGCCGGCACACCCCATAGGTTTGGGGGTTCTTGTCCCTCACATTCAGTACATTTGGGCATCCATGGCAGCATGGATGTTTATTCTATATGTGTGTGTGTGTGTGTGTGTGTGTATATATATATATATAATATGTGTGTGTATATGAGGGAGGACCTATTTCTCACTCGCAGTGGTCTTCCACGCGTAGTGGCTTCCTTCCTGGGTATGCCCTTGGTTTTTTAGCCACCCTTACCGGTTCGTTCACAGGTGTTTATGGGTGATTCTCCCTTTGGTCCTACTGCCAGAGACCTGAGTTTTTTTCCGGCTGTCTTCGCAGTATGCACCTTAGATGCTGGTTCTGCGTCCTCTTATGCTTCCGGTATCAGTTATCCCCTTTGTTATTTCCAAAAATCTTGTTGACTTTCTCGAAGTTTCCTTACGCTGTTCCCACAAGTATGTGTCGTTCTGGAGACGCTTCCATTGCCCGTTCATACTGTTTGGCTGTGGCGTTTCCTATTAGCAGCCTTTACTCCACCTTAGACGGTGGTTTTGACCAACGCGGTCGCCCTTATGAAGATGGTTTTTTTCATCCCATCTGCAAATCCTTTTTCCTTACCATCCCTGTGCCTCGCGCCGGGGCAGTGAATAATGTTGGGTACGCTCGGTTCTCTGTCACACCTTTTGTTCCTGTATGGACTTTTCCACACATGCAGAGGCCGAACTCTTTAGGTCTTTTTTCCCTCAGAATGATACCATGGGACTATGCCAGGTATCCTGGTCACGGGTCTACTACCTTAGCACTGCTGGCTTGAAATAGTATCGTTTTTGGTTACTGCATACCAAGCCTCTCTACTCCTAGGGAAGGAGTATCCTGGTTCGTTGGTGCCAGGTTTATGTACAAACAGGTGTGCTCGCCTGCCACCTGAGTTAGTCTTTATTTTCGGTAATCATTTTGACGTCTATACTCAAGCGTTACCAAACGCAACTCTGGGTACCACCTCGGTGGTGCGTTTTTTAAAGTGTTTATGACCATATTCTCTACCCACCCAGGGACTGCTTTAGGACGTCCCACGGTCTGTGTCCCCCAATGAGGCGAAGGAGAAAAGGAGATTTTTGTGTACTCACCGTAAAATCCTTTTCTCTTAGCCTCTAATTGGGGGACACAGCTCCCACCCTGTTGTCCGTATCGGGCTTTGTGGGTATTGTTTCTATCTTAAATGCTTTCCTGTATACATGCCTTTTCTTTAGGCTTTACTTTCGTTGAGCTCATATTGTCTTTCTGTTCGGCTCTACGGTCCTTTGGCGTCATATATAGTCGCCCTTGTCTGGCCTATTTCTTGTCACTGTCGTCTTCTCCTACTGCTTTAGCACAAAACTGGTCGGGGTAAAGGCCCAGCCAGGGGGTGTATGCTACAGAGGAGATGTCAATTACTCTTTTTCAGATATTGCCTAGTGTCGCCTCCTAGTGGACAGTAGCATAACACCCACGGTCTGTGTCCCCCAATTAGAGGCTAAGAGAAAAGGATTTTACGGTGAGTACACAAAAATCTCCTTTTTCATAACGTATCATAAATCCAGTGTAACGAGTACAAATTACTACCTGATAAATTTTCTCAAATCATCAATGTCATTTCATTGAATAAAAAAAAACGGAAAACCCAATACTGCCCTGGCTGTTAATAATGGGTCACATAGCAGCTAAAGTAATGCTTTTTTGTGCCTTATGACTTTTATTTTCTCACATTTTTCTGTGCTCTTATAAAAACTACATTTTATGTCTGTGGGTGTGGCCAATATTTTCCAGCACTGTGTGTATTACCACAGCTTCTGAGAGCAGCTGATAACTGAGCAGTGCAATGTGATAGCAGAGAAGGGGTTAACAGAGATGTGAGTAAGCTCTATGGAGACAGATATGGGCGGCTTCACACTGCGGCACGATCCGGTCCGGGATGACCCTGACAGCCGCGGACTGGATCAGCAGACAGAACAGGAAGGCTAATGTGCCCACTTGCCCAGTGTGCAGCGCACGCAGCTGCAGCCGCTGCCAGGTCAGGACCGCGGCGCCACGGTCCTGACTTATCAGCAGCGGGAACCGCGTGCGGCTACACACCGGACCAGAGGGCATATTATCCCTCCAGTTCTGTGTGCTGATCCGGTCCGCGGCTGTCAGGGTCATCCCGGACAGCCCCGGACCGGATCACGCCGCAGTGTGAAGGCACCCTAAGGAGTTTGCAATCATCGTGACCTTCTGACATTGCTTAGCAACTGTGCGTTAGGTTGTGGTAATCTCATGCATTGTTTACTCACCAGCTGCCCATATTCAGTGTGAAGATGGATCTGAGTGATAATAAACACATATCTGCTTCACACTTAGTGTAGTGAGGACATCTTGTGGAAGGTTTATGAATGGCAACCAACCAGAATTTTCCAATGAAGTATATTTGAAAGCTTATTAAAATCACTTGCTCTACATTATTATTGAATAAAAATTTAAACAGCAGTTATGCTTTAAGCTCAAAGAACATTCCTCCCATACTCTCCTTTCCCCTGAGAACCTCAGTAGATTGTTGTTTTTGTAGGCCAACATTTTTCATAGATGTATGTTTTTTGACAGCTCTTATAATATCATGTCAGTCAGTATATTTACAGACTTCCAATATCTAGTCAGGGCGATCCTTGTCGCTAATAGAATATGCTCAGCCATTACTCTGCCACAAGCCAGGATGGAATTAATATTTATTAGTAATACTAGCTCAGGGGAGGGCCGAATTGTCGAATGAACCACTGATGATATCAATTTAAAGCAATGTGCCCATACCAATGAAATGATAGGGCAAATCAAAGATATAAAAATTCAAAGTTTGAAAATTGCAAAATGTTCACCAAATTTCCATTTTATTTCAGTATCTTCCTAAATTTACCACTAACGTCAAGTCTAATATCTCTCAAAACAATCACTGGGATCCGTTGAAGCGTTTTAGAGCTACTTTGAGGTTGTAACACTGGTCATTGCAAAAAATGGCCTGGTAATAAGATGTAAATTGCACAGTAGCTTATTTTTACAAGCACTTTAACACCTTAGTGACGGCCCACTGTATATAAACGTCCTAAAAACAGGGTCCTTATTCTGTTAGGACGTTAAAATAAGTCCTAACAGAATAAACCCTGTAGCGCCCCCCAGTGGCCGAAAATCTCCGGGGTTTCAGCTACCGGGGGTAGCTGAGACCCTGAAGATTAGTAATCAGGACGTTTTTTTTTTCTTTAACGGCCTTGTGATGACCGGTATATACCGGTCATCACATGTTAACATATTAAATAATGGTAAATAATAAATGATTTCTCTGTCATGCAACCTGATCAAACATTGCATGACAGAGAGATGTCTGCCCCTGGTCCCCCATCAACCCCTGGTGCCGATTTAACCCCTCCGGTGCCGGTACACAGCCCCCCTCCCCCTCCCCAGTATCCAAAATGACACCCGGCGCTTTATGATTTCTCCGATCTGATCATGATCACGCATGATCAGATCGGAGAAAAGGGTCCTGTATACCTCCCTGGTCCCCCTGCACCTCTCCCCACCCTGACCAGTCACCTCAGTAAAAACTCAATTCCCCCCCCCACCCCCCCCGAGACCTCCGATGCCTCTGCTGCAAGCTAAAGTGAAAGTAAAATGGCGCGCAGCACAGCGCCTGGCAGCCGGTGAATTTCTCCGATCTGATCATGATCACACATGATCAGATCGGAGAAAATGATCTAATCTGTCCAGTCGTCGTCCCACCCTCCCCCGGTCACCCCCACCCTGACCTGTCTCCCTGGCCCCCCCTAACCCCTAGATCCGGTGCCGGTATTGCCGCCCTTGTTTCTATCCCATCTGACATGTCAGATAGGATAGAAACGTCCTCCCCTGCTGTCCGGTGCTGTCCCCTGGTCCAAGAGCCCCCCCGGATCCCCCCCCCCAGTACCTCAATAAATGGTGATCCCCCGGTGGCCCCCCTTCTTCTTTTACAAAATGGCCCGACACATGCGCAGTGTGCCGGCCATAATCTGCCTCCTGCACATAGCAACCAACCAAAAATTTTTGATTGGTTGCTGAGATTTGAACCCTGTGATAGGATCTATCACAGGGATCAAATCCCCAATATTTTGTAAATATGGCTGCACGTAGGTCTGCCTCTCTCCTCTCTCCTTTGTAGTTGTTTTTGGGAGAGAGATGAGACAGACTACCTGCTGCCATTTGTGAAGAAAATCACAAATCGACCTATTTGTGTTCGTCCGTCAATTTTTGATCACCCCCGTGATCATCCCCTCCTCCATCATCCCCTCCTCTATCATTCCCCTCAGCAAATAATTTTTTTTATTTTATATTTTATTCATTAACCTTAGGGTTAGGGTTAGGGCTAGGGCTAGGGTTAGGGTTAGGGTTAAAAAAAAAAAAAAAAAAAAAAAAAGAAAAAGGTGGTTAGGTTTAGGGCTACTTTTTTGCACAAAAAAAATGGCCCACAGAATGTTCACGGCTGAGCAAGCCTATGCGCTGCTCGCTTCTGGTACCTCCGGGTCAGAGACAGAAACTGCCTCTGAAGCCGAGATGTCCTCAGAGGACAGTGACGACTCAGCTTCACCCAGGGGGGGCCCCCACCCCGCCAGTCGTCCCCGCTGACGCGGAAGAGGCAGGGCCTAGTTCTGCAGCCCCCCGTTTTCTGTGGCATCCCGACCCATCCTATTCCCCACAAATTCCTCCCTCCTTTTGTGGCGGACCCTGGCATAAAAGTAAATGTCACCAATTTTGCCCCCATGGATTTTTTTTAACATTTTCATAAGCGAAAATGTACTGGAACTGATCACCCACCAAATCTAACTTGTATGCCAGTCAGTACATTGCCCAAAAGCCAATGTCGGTCTATTCCCGTTCCTGGATTCCCACTAACGGCCCAGAAATCAAAAAATTTTTGGGTCTTACCCTCAACATGTGCATTGTTAAAAAAAAAAAAAAACCGCCTCCGCTCTTACTGGGCAACCAAGTCAGTCCACAGCACCCCTGTGTTTGCAGCTGTGATGTCCCGCACCCGTTATGAGAACCTAATGCGATTCCTCCATTTCCACGATAATTCTCAAGTCCCCGCTAGAACTGACCCTATTTATGACAGACTTTGCAAACTTAGACCCCTAATTTCCCTCCTGAAGGAATGCTTTGTCAGTTCTTACACCCCAGAACAAAATATATCAGTTGACGAGTCCCTAATGAGTTACAAGGGCCATCTGTCCTTCAGGCAATATATCCCCTCCAAAAAAGCCAAGTATGGCATAAAGCTATACAAGATGTGTGAAAGTAGCAGTGGGTACACTAGTACTTTCCTAATTTATGAGGGTAGGGACCGACAAATGAGCCCACCTAACTGTCCCCAGACAATTGGTATCCCAGGGAAAATTGTCTGGGAGCTAATGACCCCATTTTTTGCACAAAGGGTACCACATGTACACAGATAATTATTACACTAGCATCCCCCTATATCAAACCCTACAAGCTGCAAACACAGGGGCCTGTGGGACGATACGAAAAAACCATGTGGGCTTGCCGTCACAGTTGGTGTCCAGACGTCTGGAGAAGGGGGCGTCATTTTCACTGGCAAGTGAGAAAATGTTTGCCGTGAAGTGGAACGACCGCAAGGACGTCTTCATGCTTGCCACTCTGCATGCGGACACCACTGTGACGGTCATTGACAGGGGCTCCACCAGGGACAAACAAAAACCCTTTGTGTGACCGATTACAACAAGCACATGGGTGGCGTGGACCTGTCCGACCAGGTGCTCCATCCATACCTGGTGAAACGAAAGACAAGGGCCTGGTATAAAAAAGGTGGCAATCTATCTCATCCAGATTGCCACTTATAATAGCTTTGTCCTTTACAAAAAATCGCAAGGAGCCCTCACCTTCCTGCAATATCAGGAGAAGGTTGAGTCTCTCCTATTTGACTCCACGGCAGCAGAGGCAGCTTTTGAGTCAGATGATGTCAGGAGACTAACAGAGAAACACTTTATTCACCCCCTCCCTTCCACTTCCACCAGATTGCGTCCTCAGAAAAGATGTGAAGTCTGTACCAAGCATGGTGGAAGAAGGGATTCTCGCTTTTACTGCCCCACATGCCCATCCCAACCTGGACTTTGCATCTTCCCCTGCTTCCAAATCTACCACACATCTCCCAATTATTAGGTGTTATCACTAAAATAAAAACAAATTGTGGGGTACACTTTTTTAGTCTTCACATAATTTTTATTTTCTGCTTAGGGTGCCCCTTTATAGATTGGACTTATTATTTGTCAAAGAAAATTTACTATTGTCACCAGTAAAACACATCTCACACCATTTCCCCAAAAATTCCAAAACTTGATCACTCACATACCAAATTATTATTCAGACACATTCTCATCCACAAGACCACGTCTGCATACCCCAGAATGTGGACTCCACAAATGTTCTTGAGAAGTCTGATCCCATGTGACAAATAATTCCTGGACTTGATCACTCACATAAAGTTTTTTTGCCAGTTATCTAAGTTTGACTGGCATTACAACTATGTCTTGCTACACAAAACTATTTTTGGCATCTACATTAGATATATATTCATAATGGTGATTATAATTTTATTGGAGGATCTCCAACAATGAGGCTATTCTGTATTCATACACCAGGGCTTTACTGTGTTCTTCTCGAACTTCCTATACCGGACAATAAGTTTGGAATCCTGTAGGGGACTGGTTGTTTTGTTCATATAGCAGTTCCGACCTTGGCGGGTTGGAGCCTGTTATGGTGCACCACGTCGACTGGCACATTCGTCTCTCATATACAGATTGATGGCGCTAAACAGACGTTGTACGACCAGTCTCTGAAAGATGAACTTATCCTCCTAGCCCTGCTGGTGTTTTCCTTCATATCTACAACAAGCACAAGTTTGCCACATAGCTGGCTACATTGTCCTCCACATTTTGCCCTTCACACCAGTAGAGATTTGCGTTCCTGCTACAATATACGCAATTGCAGGACTACTATTTTGTGAGCAAGGCTATGTTTTATTATCAGCAATTGTGTTTTTCGGAGCATGCCGCCCTTTGTGAGTAAATAATTCCTGGAAGGATCTTCATGTTTGGTAGTGCAAAGTTTTGCAACGTTTTGAATGGGTCTTGGAATTCATTCAATTTTCTGATCATCATAATGGGAGACCCAGACAATGGGGTTTAGGGCACTGCCCTCCGGAGGCCACACTAGGTACTACAAGTTTGTAGACACCGCCCCCTCCGCTTATAAACCCCTACCGCAGGGAATATCCTCAGTTTTAAACTTAGTGTGCTCGGAGGTATCACACGCTTTGCTTGCACGTCACAGCATTCTCACAGCTTACGTGATGGCGTCTGAAGACAAGGTAGGTCCCGGTCGGGGACCTCCGGCAGTCTCCCTGTTCACCCTTGGGGAACACACAGGTTGAGGTACCGGAGGGCTCTGAGCCTGGACACGTTGTGTCCTCCCGGTACCCTGCCGCGCTCCTTCACATCCCTCCTTGGGGGGGCTCTGGGAAGTGGGAGATAGGAGCCTTGCACAGCTCCGCTCCGTCCGAGGCCTCCCTAAACGGTGCTTACAGACCGGACTGGAGCCAGCCCAGTCCGAGGCCTCCCTAAACGGTGCTTACAGACCGGACTGGTGCTGAACCCCCGTCCGAGGCCTCCCATTATATGGTGCTTACAGACCGGACCGGCACTGAGGTACCCTGTGTGTCTCCGGTGTGCCTGGGGGTAGTGTCTGACACTATTGTGTTTTGACACTCAGACCGCGCGCAACCCTCGGGTCCGCGGTTCTGGCGGTGTGCCCTGTGCTGGGGTCACCATAGCTGACCGCCCTGTGTGTCACAGGGGCTGCGGCTGCGGGCTACAGAGTTTTGTCTGAAGCCCTGGGTATAGTGTTGATACTATATCTCCCGCGCTGCGGGCTCCAGCACCAGATTACTGAGCTGGCTGCTTGGAGAGATGGGGAGCAGCCCATGTGATGTGGGTGTGTGTGTGTGCTTCCCGCGTGTTTGTGGCGCCGCCCACGACTTGTCTGGCGGCGGCCATTTTCTCCTCACTTCCCTACTGGGTCTGAATGAGTGCACTACTGCGCTCCCAGGAAAGTCCGGTCATTACCCTCGCGGAGGCCACACACACATCGCTCCCCTCCACCGCATTGAAGCGGTCGGTAAGCCGCCGGTGTTCCGGTTTCCTACTTGGCTTATTTTTCTCCTCTGCTGTCGGCATGTCCCCAGCAAAGAAGAGTACTGCTAAGGCAGACGACTCTACCACTACCTGTGCTACATGCAACGGGACGCTGGTTGGGGGGTCCTGCAATAACTGCGGACGCCCAGAGGCCCGGACTGATACTGCAGAGTCTGCAGCTCCGGTGCTGTACCCTGAGGTTCAGGTGATCCCAGGGCAATGGGAAACACAGAACAAGATTAATGAATCTGTGTTGTCCAAGTTGTCCTCCATGTCGCAATCCCTGGAGGCACTGACTAGGAGACTGGGAAGTCCAGCTGCTCCCTCAAGTTACCCCCGGGTGTCACCCTTTGCTACCGCGAGAGTGACGAGGATGATGGGGGTTCAATACATGAGTCTATGTCAGAACCACCTGATGGGGTGGAGGATTTGGTATCCTCCATAAACGAGACTCTTCGTCTCGTGGCACCACCTGAGGAGGTGGAACTCCATCCGAAGGAGGTTTATCAATGGCTGCAGCCGGAGGCTCGCCCATGTGGCTCCTTTATGGACCACACTAACTTTGGAAGGGTGGTTAGAGCACCCAGGGTTCACCCTGGGCGGCGTTATGTCCGCAAATCTAAGGACACTCGCTTCCCCTTCCCCCATTGTCTGGGTCTCCCATTATGATGATCAGAAAAAAGAGAATTTTGTTTACGTACCGTAAATTCTTTTTTCTTGAATCATCAATGGGAGACCCAGCACCCACCCAGTTGTTCCGTTGGATGTTTTGCATTTGCCTGTTCCCAGTTGGGACAGTTTATCCGGGTTGTTGGACCGTCTGTGCAGGTTTCTTTCCCGATGTTTCGGGTGTGGTTTATGTTGTCTCCTCGCAGCTTATGGACCAAACTGAGGATATTCCCTGCGGTAGGGGTTTATAAGCGGAGGGGGCGGTGTCTACAAACTTGTAGTACCTAGTGTGGCCTCCGGAGGGCAGTGCCCTAAACCCCATTGTCTGGGTCTCCCATTGATGATTCAAGAAAAAAGAATTTACGGTACGTAAACAAAATTCTCTTTTTTACCCTGAAGATAAAATGATACATAATAAAAAGTGGGAACAAACTACTCAGTACGTCCCTTGACAAATACATTACAGGGTAAAGCTTACAAAAAATCCATTTATGTGGGTTTTCAGTTGTTCTTGTACTACATAGGTTCTGCAAATATGACAATCTATTGCAAATACAGCCAAATTTGCTTCCCAAAATTCAAATAGCGCTCCGTCCGTTCTGAGTCCTGCCGTTTGTCCAAACAGAACTTTTTGACTACATGTGGGGTATTTACGCGCTCACAAGAATGTGGGCAACAAATTGTGGGGTCCATTTTATGGTGTTACCTCTTGTAAAAGTGAAAAATGTGGTGCTAAAGCATCACTTTTGTGAAAAAAAAAAAAGAAAATTTTCATTATGATGACCTATTGCTATCAAATTCTGTAAAGTACCTGAGGGTTCAAAATTCTCACTATACCCCTAGATATAATCCTTGAAGGGTCTAGTTTCCAAAATGGGGTCACTTGTGGGGGTTTCTGCGGTTTAGGTACCCCAGGGGTCCAAGAAGTGAAAGATGGTATCTGTCATCTATTTCAGCCAAATTTGCTTTCCAAAATTCAAATAGCGCTCTGTCCGTTCTGAGTCCTGCCGTTTGGGCAAATAGCAGTTTATGACCACATGTGGGGTATCGTTGCGTTCAGGAGAAACATGGTAACAAATTTCAGCATCCAATTTGTCCTGCTGTTCCTTGTAAAAGTGCATAAATTGAGGCTAAAGAAACATTTTTAGGTAAAATATAAAGGTATTTATTTTTTCATTCCACTTTGCATTCATTCCTGTGAAGCACCTGAAAGGTTAATAATCTTCTTGAATGTAGTTTTGAGTAGCTTGAGGGGTGCAGTTTTTGGAATGGTGTCACTTTTGGGTGTTTCCTGTCATGTACACATCACATTTGAAATCCCTTTGAGGGGTGGTCACCAAAAAAATGGTTTTGTAAATTTTGCTTGAAAAATGAGAAATTGCTGATGAACTTTGAACCCTTATAACGTCCTAACAATTTTTTTTATTTTTTATTTTCCAAAATTGTGCTGATGTAAAGTAGACATGTGGGAAATGTTATTTATTAACTATTTTGTGTCATATAACTCTCTGGTTTACCAGAATAAAAATTCAAAATGTGAAAATTGCTAAATTTTCGCCAAATTTTTTTATTTTTTTCACAAATAAACACAAAAATGATCGATTTAAATTTACCACTAACGTGAAGCCCAATATGTCACGAAAAAACAATCTCAGAATCGCTAGGATCCGTTGAAGCGTACCAGAGATATGACCTCATAAAGGGACAATGGTCAGAATTACAAAAAACGGTCTGGTCATTAAGGTGGAAATTGGCTCCGTCACTAAGGGGTTAAAATGGTCGTCTTCTCTTATTAAACAGTTGCAGTTGTGTATTAGTTTAAACCCTTGTTTGCTGTTATCTATAATATAACCTTGTTAACGTATTCTACTTGATTATCATTTTAGGCAAATGTCTACCATGCTAGCACCTCCGATGGCGAAAACAGAGCCATTAAAATTTATAAAACCTCAATTCTGATGTTTAAGGATCGAGATAAATATGTTAGTGGAGAATTCAGGTAAGAATACTATACAACTTGTGCCTTGTACCATAACTTCACGACTGATTTAGAACAATAAAGCTAAAATAAGCCCATGTCGGGAGTTTCTCAGGCACATTGTGAACCCAGCGAGTATCAAGTATGCTTTTACTGTACAGAATATCAGTCACTGGTGTAATGCAATAAAAAACTAATAATTTTACTATTGGTTCAATAGCAAAACTTAAAGGACAACCATTTAGGTGTTTCGCTTTCATACGTTTTATGTATGAGCAATACATTATGGATAGCTATGCAATGCGGTCATTTACTGAATGGTTGTAATTGTTATGATTTCGGGTCAAAGAAGCACATTCTCCTTACATTCGTAATGGAGGGTGAATGCCCACAGCTCTCAATTCAAGTTTATTGCAGTTCTAGAAAGAGCCAAATACACATATCATAAATGCCTGAATACTCCTTTTGTCTTCTGTTATACCGATGATGCTGTTAAATTTAAACATTTTTCTTTTGGTTTTTGTTTGTAACGAATTACCGTATTTATTAGTTAGATCAATCACAATGTCTCCGCAAATGTTGCACACATTTTTTTAATTGTCTTTTTTGTAAATTTCAGTTTAACAATGGAATTTTCCCAAATTTTAACTTATATTTTTTCTATTTTCTTTGCTTTTAAGGTTTCGACATGGCTATTGCAAAGGAAACCCTCGAAAAATGGTGAAGACATGGGCAGAAAAAGAAATGAGGAATTTAATACGGTAAATTATATTGAATTTTTACTTTTTAAAGGGAAGGTGCCTCATTTTTTTTTTTTTTTTTTTTTTTTGTATTAAAAATAATTGACTATATTAGCAATTATTTCCCCTTCCTTCGCCTCATTGGGGGACACAGGACCATTGGTGTTATGTTGCTGTCCAGTAGGAGGCAACACTATGCAGAATCTGTAAAAGAGTAAGTGGCTCCTCCTCTGCAGTATACACCCCTGGAGCAGGCATTGCGTCACCTCGTTAGGAGGAACACTATATTTTTTTCTTCTTAATTTTTTATTTTTTCTGATCATCATAATGGGAGACCCAGACAATGGGGTTTAGGGCACTGCCCTCCGGAGGCCACACTAGGTACTACAAGTTTGTAGACACCGCCCCCTCCGCTTATAAACCCCTACCGCAGGGAATATCCTCAGTTTTAAACTTAGTGTGCTCGGAGGAATCACACGCTTTGCTTGCACATCACTGCATTCTCACAGCTTACGTGATGGCGTCTGAAGACAAGGTAGGTCCCGGTCGGGGGACCTCCGGCAGTCTCCCTGTTCACCCTTGGGGAACACACAGGTTGAGGTACCGGAGGGCCCAGAGCCTGGACACGTTGTGTCCTCCCGGTACGCTGCCGCACTCCTTCCCATCCCCCCTGGGGGCTCTGGGAAGTGGGAGACAGGAGCCTTGCACAGCTCCGCTCCGTCCGAGGCCTCCCTAAATGGTGCTTACAGACCGGACTGGAGCCAGCCCAGTCCGAGGCCTCCCTAAAGGTGCTTACAGACCGGACTGGTGCTGAAACCCCTGTCCGAGGCCTCCCATATATGGTGCTTACAGACCGGACCGGCACTGAGGCGCCCTGTGTGTCTCCGGTGTGCCTGGGGGTAGTGTCTGACACTATGTGTTTTGACACTCAGACCGCGCGCAACCTTTGGGTCCGCGGTTCTGGAGGTGTACCCTGTGCTGGGGTCACTATAGCTGACCGCCCTGTGTGTCACAGGGGCTGCGGGCTACAGATTTTGTCTGCAGCCCTGGGTATAGTGTGATGCTATATCTCCCGCGCTGCGGGCTCCAGCACCAGATTACTAAGATGGCTGCTTGGAGAGATGTGGAGCAGCCCATGGGATGACGCCATCGCTGGGCGTGTGTGTGTGTGTGCTTCCCGCGTGTTTTCGGCACCGCCCACGACTTGTCTGGCGGCGGCCATCTTCTCCTCACTTCCCTGTTGGGACTGAATGAGTGCACTGCTGTACTCCCGGGAGAATCCGGTCCTTACCCTCGCGGAGGCCACACACACACCGCTCCCCTCCACCGCATTGAAGCGGTCGGTAAGCCGCCGGTGTTCCGGTTTCCTACTTGGCTTATTTTTTCTCTTCTGCTGTCGGCATGTCCCCAGCAAAGAAGAGCGCTGCTAAGGCAGACAACTCTACCACTACCTGTGCTACATGCAACGGGACGCTGGTTGGGGGGTCCTGCAATAACTGCGGACGCCCAGAGGCCCGGACTGATGCTGCAGAGGCTGCAGCTCCGGTGCTGTACCCTGAGGTTCAGGTGATCCCAGGGCCATGGGAGACACAGAATAAGATAAATGACTCTGTGTTATCCAAGCTGTCCTCCATGTCGCAATCCCTGGAGGCACTGACTAGGAGACTGGAAAGTCCAGCTGCTCCCTCAAGCTACCCCCGGGTGTCACCCCTTGTTGCTGCGAGATCCCTTAAGCGGGCTCGCCGGGATGAATCACCCGAGATCCAGAACCTCTCTGAGGAGGAGCGTCACTCTGACGGTGACGAGGATGATGGGGGTTCAATACTTGAGTCTATGTCAGAACCACCTGACGGGGTGGAGGATTTGGTATCCTCCATAAACGAGACTCTTCATCTCGTGGCACCCCCTGAGGAGGTGGACCTCCATCCGAAGGAGGCTTATCAATGGCTGCAGCCAGAGGCTCGCTCATGTGGCTCCTTTATGGACCACACTAACTTTGGAAGGGTGGTTAGAGCACCCAGGGTTCACCCTGGGCGGCGTTATGTCCGCAAATCTAGGGACACTCACTTCCCCTTCCCACAGGAGGTGCTTCAGGAGTGGTCGCAGTCCCCGAAGGTGGACGCTTCCATGACCAGGATTGCTGCACGCTCCCTATTCTCTGCCTCTGATAGCTCCTCATTGAAGGACGCGACGGATAGACAGGTCGAACAACTCGCCAAGTCTTCCTATGAGGCTGTGGGGTCTTCATTTGCCCCTAATTTTGCCACGGTCTGGACCTTGCAGGCGATCACCGCCTGCTTGGATGGTATAACTGACCTGGCGGGGTCCAATTCAGAGGTCCTAGCGCTTACTGATAGGGCAAAGGCCTATGCAGATTACGCCAGGACTGCGACCCTAGAAACTGCCACTCGCTCGGCTGTGGCTTCGGCCAATGCGATAGCGATCCGCAGGTTACTGTGGCTGCGTCTATGGGACTCAGATGCCACGTCAAAGAAGATTCTGCAGAATCTTCCGTTTTCTGGTGACAGACTGTTTGGTACTGAGCTGGATAAGCTGATAAAGGATTCTGCGGAGTCTAAGATCCCACAGAATAAACCCAAGCCACGGTATACTGTGAAAAGGAACCCTAAACAGTGGTCCTTTCGCTCCAGCTCACAGTCATCAGCCTCGTCCGTTCGCGCGGACAGAGGGGGTAAGCCCTCTACTCAGTGGCGCCCCAAGGGTCGGCCGAAGAAGTCAACGGGAGCGGCGGCTGCCACTCCCAAACCCACTTCCGCATGACTCGCTTTCCAGTCCTGCCGCCCCACAGGTGGGGGGCCGCCTGTCCCGATTTCAGGACAGATGGTTACTCCTCGTTCAAGATCAGTGGGTCCGAGACGTAGTCTCGCGCGGCTACAGGATAGAGCTGACGTCGCGGCCGGCACACCGATTCCATCGGTCTGTTCCATCCCCGGAAAAGGCTCAGGCTTTTCATCTGGTGTTGGAGGGGCTCCGCAGAGACGGAGTAGTGATCCCGGTGCCTTCCGGAGAGAGGTTCAGGGGTTTTTACTCCAACCTCTTTATCGTCCCGAAGAAGGACGGCTCCTTTCGCCCGGTTCTGGACCTCAAGTTGTTCAACCGTCACGTGTTGGTTCGGAAGTTCCGCATGGAATCCCTGCGCTCAGTGATCGCGGCTGTGTCGCAGGGAGACTTCTTAGCGTCCATAGATATCCGAGACGCTTACCTTCACGTGCCCATTGCACCAGCTCATCAGCGCT
Organism: Allobates femoralis; assembly: GCA_033576535.1. NCBI lineage: Eukaryota > Metazoa > Chordata > Amphibia > Anura > Aromobatidae > Allobates > Allobates femoralis. The sequence continues at coordinate 237,486,162 of JARQOC010000005.1, read as the reverse complement.
GGTTGAGATTTGCAGTGGGGGACGAACACTACCAGTTCGTGGCGCTGCCCTTCGGGTTGGCCTCGGCTCCGCGGGTGTTCACGAAAGTGATGGCCTCTATGATGGCTCTCCTACATATGCAGGGACATGCCGTCATACCCTATTTAGACGACCTGCTGGTCAGGGCGCCATCAGAACATCTTTGCCGGAAGAGCCTAGAGGTGACCATGAAGTCTCTGGAACAGTTTGGGTGGCTTCTCAATGTCCAGAAATCAACCCTGGTTCCGACCCAGTCACTGACCTATCTGGGCATGGACTTCCACACGGACTCAGCTCTGGTGTCCCTACCACGAGCCAAACAGCTGGCCATCCAATCGGGAGTCCAAGATATACTCCTGTCCCCACAATCATCCATACGGGTGTTGATGAAGCTGGTGGGACGCATGGTGGCAGCGATAGAGGCGGTGCCTTTTGCACAGTTTCACCTCCGTCCTCTTCAGCTGGAAATTCTCCGCAGATGGGACAAGAGGACGATCTCGCTGAATCGGCTGATGGCCCTTTCACGATCGACCAGGGATTCCCTGCTGTGGTGGCTTCAGCCACATCACTTGTCACGGAGCCGGTCTTTTCTCAAGCCGTCATGGTTAGTGGTGACCACCGACGCCAGTCTGAAGGGCTGGGGGGCGGTGTTCTTACACCACAGGGCTCAAGGCCTCTGGACTCAGTCGGAGTCGGCGTTGCAGATCAACGTGCTGGAGATCAAGGCGGTCTATCTGGCGCTCCTGGCATTTCAGAAGTTACTGTCAGGACAGCCCATCCGGGTTCAGTCCGACAATGCGACGGCCGTCGCATATATAAATCATCAGGGAGGGACCAGAAGTGCTCAGGCTCTCGCCGAAGTCCACCGCATTCTATCCTGGGTGGAGGACAACAACTGTCTGATCTCCGCAGTTCACATCCCAGGAGTCGAAAACTGGGAGGCCGATTACCTGAGCCGACAGGGAATGGACGCCGGAGAGTGGTCTCTTCATCCGGACGTCTTCCGGGACATCTGCAGCAGATGGGGCACTCCGGACGTGGATCTGATGGCCTCACGGCTCAATCATCAGGTGCCGCAATACATGGCGAGATCAGGATCTCATCTGGGGCGGATGCCCTGATCCTGAGTTGGTCCGGATTCCATCTACCATATGTGTTCCCTCCGCTGGCACTGATTCCCAAGGTTTTGTGGAAGATCAGGACGGAGTGCAGCGTAGCCATTCTAGTGGCACCGGATTGGCCCAGGAAGTCCTGGTATCCGGACCTGTGGCAACTATCCGGCGGACTCGGGTGGGCTCTTCCAGACCGCGCAGATCTACTCGCGCAGGGCCCCTTCTTCCACCTCAATTCCAAGGCCCTCAGATTGACTGCATGGCTCTTGAGGCCTGGCTTCTGACATCCAGGGGATTCTCTCCTACAGTGGTTGCCACTATGAATCGGGCTAGGAAGCCTGTATCACGGAGGATTTACCACAGGACGTGGAAAATCTTTTTCTCCTGGTGTGCCTCTGGTGGACGGTGTCCGTGGCCCTTGTCCGTTCCGACTCTGTTGGCTTTCTTGCAATCGGGTTTGGAATTGGGCTTATCCCTCAGCTCCCTGAAGGGTCAAGTATCAGCGCTTTCAGTGCTGTTTGACAGGCGTTTGGCGCTCCTTCCTAAGGTCCGTCAATTTCTGCAGGGGGTGTCTCGGGTGGTTCCGCCATACAGGCGACCGCTGGACCCTTGGGACCCTAACATGGTCCTGGCGACTGCAGAAACCGCCGTTCGAGCCACTGAGGGAAGTCTCCCTCTCTCATCTGTCACAGAAAGTGGTCTTTCTGGTGGCAATTACATCTCTGAGATGGGTTTCAGAATTGGCTGCACTGTCGTGCAAGTCACCCTTCCTGGTAGTCCACCAGGACAAGGTGGTGTTGCGTCCGCGGGCGGAATTTTTGCCAAAGGTGGTGTCCACTTTTCACTTGAACCAAGAGATTGTGCTCCCATCATTTTGTCCCGCTCCTGTTCATCAGGTTGAGCGCGACCTTCACACTCTGGATTTAGTGAGGGCTGTACGCATTTATGTGTCCAGGACGGCCTCTTTCCGGAGTTCGGACTCTTTGTTCATCCTTACGGCGGTCGCTGTAAGGGGTCCGCGGCATCCAAATCAACCTTGGCCAGATGGATCAAGGCTCCCATTCAAGAGGCTTACCGTTCGGCGGGTCTGCCTCTCCCGGTGGGCTTGAAGGCGCACTCGACCAGAGCCGTTGGGGCTTCCTGGGCTTTGCGACATCGCGCTTCAGCTCTGCAAGTGTGTCAGGCGGCAACCTGGTCCAGCCTGCATACATTCTCTAAGCACTATATGGTGCATGCCCATGCCTCTGCGGATGCAAGTTTGGGCCGGCGGGTCCTCCAGGCGGCGGTTGCCCACCTTTGAGGGGGACCGTGTATATCAACGTCTTTTGAGGAACTCTTCCCGCCCTGGGGTTTGCTTTAGGACATCCCCATTGTCTGGGTCTCCCATTATGATGATCAGAAAAAAGAGAATTTTGTTTACGTACCGTAAATTCTTTTTTCTTGAATCATCAATGGGAGACCCAGCACCCACCCAGTTGTTCCGTTGAATGTTTTTGCATTTACCTGTTCCCAGTTGGGACAGTTTATCCGGGTTGTTGGACCGTCTGTGCACGGTTTCTTTCCCGATGTTTCGGGTGTGGTTTATGTTGTCTCCTCGCAGCTTATGGACCAAACTGAGGATATTCCCTGCGGTAGGGGTTTATAAGCGGAGGGGGCGGTGTCTACAAACTTGTAGTACCTAGTGTGGCCTCCGGAGGGCAGTGCCCTAAACCCCATTGTCTGGGTCTCCCATTGATGATTCAAGAAAAAAGAATTTACGGTACGTAAACAAAATTCTCTTTTTTTTATTTTTTCTTTAAACATGAAGAAAAGTGGGTCTCTGGTGAAGTTAAGAGGTCAATCCACATGCTGCTCCTTCCTCGGCCCTCCACTTTTGGGGGCGTCTGGTTGAAGTTGAGAGGTCAATCCACATATTGCTCCTTCTTCGGCATCCCACAGTTGGGGTGCTGGGTTGAAGTCGAGACGATGGTCCTCCTTCCCCGGGTCACCACTGTTGGAGTCTCTCGGTTGAGGTCGAAGATTAGAAGGAGCCCTCTGATGGTGGGCAGCAGCATCACTCCCTTGTCACTCCTCATAGGGTTATTAGGTGGAGGCACCTCAGGTAGGGCTAGAAAAGGCTGCACTACAAAAGATGGGAGACCTGAAACAGGTCACCCCACTCACAGGGCAGCGCACCACAAGCCTCAGCCCTGGGGAGGGTGGCAGATGGAAGAGGCTGCAGCACACGCTGCTGCAGCGAACCAGGAGTCACAGCTTGGCTGTTGGCTCCGTATGGTGCAGGGGACATGCCGCAGAAGTACTGTTGCCACCACTTACAGGAGCACAGTCTGTCTGTGCTCCTGCAGCAAACAGCGCACTACACTGGTGGCTGGGGAACAGGAGACCCAGTATTCTGAGTCCCCTGCAGGGGTACCACTGTGCCAGCGCTATGCTGCGCTGGTAATTCGGTGGGGTCTGGGTCAGTTTCAGCACCTTCCCAGACCTCCGCACCGGCCTGGAGCTGTTTTCGGCCAAAAAATTCTACTTTAGGCCGCGGCTTCAGCCTAGTCCGAAGCTGCCACCTATTTCCACGCCCACGGCCCGCCCCCTGATGGCGCGGATGACGCGGCCAGCGTCAGAGGGGGCTGAACAGAGCATGCAGGGCACAGTTGAGCTCTAAGTTCTTTTTCCCTGCACGCTCTGCCCCCCGCCTTTTGCAAATACAGCGGCGGCCTTTACAGGGACACTGAGGATATGTAATTTCCGCCATAGCCCCTGCATGGCTGCACTGAGCCCAGCAATTTAGAGTCAAGTAAAGGGCATTCATGCAGCCCCTCACTATACTTGGAGCCCCACTACACTGGGAGCCCCACAGGGCGTCTTTCCTGCTGCAGTTTGACAGCACACAGGGGGAATGGAATGTACAGTAGAATGTCGCCCTAATATATTAGTAAATGCACCATCGGGGGCACATGCCAGGAAAAAGAAGGGTGCAAGACAAGTTCCCGCCAACATTTCCATGTATTCTGACGCAGGTTAATAATGCCACGGACAACCGCGCGGTCGGCCACGATTACGGGATACAACAACAGCGTGACCGGACGTACAATAAGCACAACGTCTCGGAACTACAGTCTCCAATAGCTACCGCATGGCAAACTGCATGGTTATATTCTGCAGCAGCTGCTCGTTCTCCCTCTGTGCACCATCCATGGGGCAACATAATACTACGTGGGGCAGTGCAGACACGTCAGTTGGTCTGGTACAAGATCACCCTACACTAGTAATAACCCTGAAGGCAGAGGCGGTATATGCAACCAACATACCGGTCGGTGCACATAATACTACATTTAATGGTCAGTTAAGATGCAAGCATCCGCCTTACACATTTACACGTCCAAGTCGCAATCCGGTAATTTGCAGGTTATTACGCAGATCAGTCTCAAGACCGCTGCTCTCACCTAGAAAACCGGTGTGACAACTGTAGTAGTGTAATTGAGACACGTGTTTATTCCTTCCTACTGTAGCTCGCACTAACCGGCAGTTAACACAATTGACCAAATCAGAGTCTGCAGTTTTCAGGGATTTAACTAGCCAGTACATTAGCTGGAAAAATAGCTGAGTGGTTAAGGGCTTAGACTATTGTGTTAACTTCGCTCTGGGTTAAGCAGCAAAAGATAGCACAGCACAGGTAATAGTAGTGACCCAGTAAACTCAAGTAGCCATCATTGCTGATTCCATCATACACTCAGCATTGGACGCAGTGTCCGAGGTATATACCGGTTCTTGCACCTATCCAACCTCACGGCTGGAACCTAAAAAGGAGCTAGGTAGCTATGAGACACCGACATATCTTTTCCGCAATTCTACACCGTTGGCGGAGAACAGCGATATTCAAACTTCACAAATACTCGTTCAATGTACCCATTCCCGGCCCGCTACACCTATTGGTCAACTAGGTGCTGGTGAACATACTACAGGTTTACCTAACAAGTTTCTTCCTTGGCGCACCACTGTTGGAGAGCCCAGGTAAAAAGCGAGGTTACCTGCAATTACCGGACAAAGGTACGACATACCAGGTCAGTTCGCTACCCGAACCAGACCACACAGCTGGTGTTCTGGTAGACTGTGAGAGCAGCCAAGTCTCAAATGAAGCAGGCTAAGACACCGTGATCCCCAGCTACACAGGTAATTAATACAAAGGGTCTCTGAGCTATACGACCCATAGCATATTCGCTGAACTGCTACCCAAGGTTGGGGGTGCTGGGTTGTAGCCGAGATTGCTATATGCTAAACTCCTTTCTCGACTCCTCACGGTTGGGAGCTCGGGTTGACGTTGAGAAGTCACAAGGCCTAACTGGCCTACCTCCCCAGACTACAATAACAAAACTCTGGGTCGCAGAACGTGGAACACCAGACCACTGGTCAATCTCCTCACTGCACCTATATTTGAAACTTGGGTTCAGATATCACGCTCAAGCACTCTACACAGCCCGCTCTAAAGCAGGACCTCGCACAAGCCCGACTGCATTAACACAATGTATGGGTTTTCCGGCCCGAACCCGCATCCACGCAGTTAGTCCATTCTCGACTCAGAAGTCAAAGGAGAATGCCGGGAGACCTGAAGCACATAAATACAGAATTTGTCCTAGCCTGAAGTTAGCATTGTCTATACTGCATTCTAGGGGTTTCACAAATGTAGAATACTTATTCATCAAGACATGACTTTCAGGAACCAGAAACATAGTCTCACTCTTACTGTGCACGTTGGGAACACTAGGTTGGCGATCAATCTCCACGAGTTAACCATCTTTGACGGAGAATCCACAGTCGCCTTCAGCGGTCTCCTCAATACTTTACAACTGCCATATCAGTCCTAGATCGGATACGGGCAGCATATGAAGGCAGTGCTATTGGCTCGGGCACCTCCAAGTTTTTCAATTCTACATTTGCAGGCAGGACACGAGAGCAGGATGTGGTGCACAATATATATAGCAGTAGTCTTGCTCACACCCGCAGATGTCCCTAAATCTACAAAGATTCGGCCTGTAGCTGTAGTACTGACATCAGTCAGTCACATTCTAGCAGTTGAACATTTCAGTATACAGTTAGACAATGCCACAGATGTGGCATAGGCAACCACCAAGGGGGAACCTGAAGTCGCCAAACGATGCAAATGTCGCTACATTCTTCACTACATAGATTCCCTAAACACTGTACGGTCATCTGTTATATCAGGTGTAAACATTTGGAAACCAGAGGTCATAGCACGCCAACAGACGGTCCCTGCATTCAGATGGTGGCAGTCAAGGCGGCCAGCGCCAGGAAACCACTAGTGTAGACTTGACAAAAACACTCTTCAATGCCGAGAGTCCAAACTTCCTGGCCAGGCCCAGGAACCACAGTCAATAGAACAGACGCACTAGTCCAAGGCTGGACCCGTCTCCGTATCTGTATATTTGTTCCACATCACCAGGGTAGCGAGGAATATCAAGCAAGAATGTCGCCAAATCATCCTAGGGGCATCAAACTGGCCCAGCTGCAGTTAGTAGGCAGATTTCGTGCATCTCATGGCAGCAGTACTAAGACGAATACCACACAGGCCAGACCTGCGCTCTGTGGGACAGTTATCCCTCAGAGTTCCTCAATTCTGAAATTAATGTGGTAGTAATTGACACCTGGAACTTAATCAGAGATGTTTGCCCCAGAATATTATGGCAACCATAGTCACAGCAAGGAAACCAGGCTTATCAACAAGATACCATCACACATGTACTCGTTTTCTTGTCTTCCTAAGGTAGTCTATACAGGTAATTTCCCTTGGTCCTTTTTCATCTAAGTACTCTCCGGGTCTGACACGCAGACCTAGACGCAGGTTGGTCCTTGGGGTCTCTCACACAGCATGGTTGAGCCCATTTCACCTTCTTCCAATCATGGCTTGCCACCAGACTTCTAAGAAATCCTTCCTTCACAGGGTATGCCTTTTAAGGTCTTCTAACGGCAGGAATACATCCGTACAACCTGAACTTCATCCGCACAGACCTACAAGACCCATCTTTCGAAACTCTATAACATATTACCCTTATAATTCAAACATAAAACTCCCAGGAGTCAAAGCCAAAGTGAAATGCAGTTTTTATAAAACAACACTATGTAAAAATGACAATATCAATAGGTACACAGAGGTAGGACCACATGTAAACCAAAATTGCACTGATAAAAACCAATCCTCAATATATAAGGCAAAAATGCCTACCCAATCATAGTGCTTCAACAAAGGAATGCACAAACATACAAATTGAGGATGGAACAAATACACAATTCATGGGTCCATACCTTACTGCGACCGCCCCCTGACGCGTTTCGCACCAGCTTCTTCTTGACCCTCCTCAGAAGAAGCTGGTGCGAAACGCGTCAGGGGGCAGTCGCAGTAAGGTATGGACCCATGAATTGTGTATTTGTTCCATCCTCAATTTGTATGTTTGTGCATTCCTTTGTTGAAGCACTATGATTGGGTAGGCATTTTTGCCTTATATATTGAGGATTGGTTTTTATCAGTGCAATTTTGGTTTACATGTGGTCCTACCTCTGTGTACCTATTGATATTGTCATTTTTACATAGTGTTGTTTTAATAAAACTGCATTTCACTTTGGCTTTGACTCCTGGGAGTTTTATGTTTGAATTATATTATAATTGTGGAGAGCCTTTCACCTTCAGGGTGGTTTGAATTTCTTAACATATTACCCTTAGCAAATGCTCATACAAACAGTGGTAGATGTCTGTGGCAATTACCGTTCTAGGCAGAGGTATTGGTACGGGCAGCACTCTCATGTTAACTAGCTTTTCTAGGTCTCCATTAAGTCAAGATTGACCTAGGGCTGGTTCCATCCTTATTCTAAAGGCAGGATACTCATTCCACCTAAAGAAAAACATGTCGCTGTCATGGCGGCACCCGCCTCCAGTCCAGCAGGTCACGAAGGAACTACATATACAAGATCTAGTCAAGGCCCTACGCATCTAAGTATCCAGTACGGGGTCCTTTGTAAAGGTCGGATTATCCTTCCAGAGGACAGAAATAAGAACATGTCAGCCTCTACGGCTACTCTAATCAGATGGATTTGTCTAACCATCAAAGACGCTCATACCATCAAAGACTCACCCATTCCACACATTACATCAGTGTCATGGCACATTCTACCATGGCTGTTCGACAACAGGGGTTAGCGCAACATGCGGTCAAAGCAGCCAAATGGTCAGCTCACACAGACTCAAACTACTACAGTATTTACACTCAAGTCCTTGGCAAACGCAGGTCTAGGTAAACGTGCTCTCCAAGCACCAGCAGGCCACCGGTCGGTGCATAGTTCTTTACTGACCATGCTCAGTGTTATTAGTTCCATTGCCGTTTTCCCACCCAGGGACTGCTTTGGGACGTCCCATTGTCCTGTGTCCCCCAATGAGGCGAAGGAGAAAAGGAGATTTTTATGTACTCACTGTAAAATCCTTTTCTTTTAGCCTCTAATTGGGGGGCACAGCACCCACCATTTTGCTACAGTTCTTATATAGCTTAGCAGCTGTTACATGGGTGGCATGTTTACGCATGTCTGCCTAGTAGCACTCTGTTGACTATTGACTTTTTAACCCTGTGCCTGTTGGTTACAGGCCTTATAGTACAGGTAGCCTCTTGGTTACAGACCTTGTTATGCGATTATTGCTCCATTAACGCTTAGCTAGTTACACGGGTGACTGGTTAGTTAAAGGCCTTGTGGTACTGTTATTACTCTGCTGCCTCTTAACTGCTAACCCACGTTTTATTTTTTTTTATTAAATCTAAAAAAAAAATTGGATCCCTTGTATTTTTCATTACCAGCCAGGGCAAAACTAGGCATTTGGACATGACAGCCCGAAGCAGACCTTTGGATTTTTAATGGCTGTAAGCCATATTCATCAACATTTACAGAAATAAACACTAGAAATAGATTACTCTGTAATGACTCTATATAATGTGTTTCACGTTATGTATTGAATTACTGAAATTAACATTTTAATGATATTCTAATTCATTGAGATACACCTGTATGTCTCCCATCCTGGTATATACAGTGCCTACAAGTAGTATTCAACCCCCTGCAGATTTAGGTGGTTTGATAAGATGCAAATAAGTTAGAGCCTACAAACTGCAAACGAGAGTAGGATTTATTAACAGAAGCATAAATCTTACAAACCAAAAAGTTATGTTGCTCAGTTGAATTTTAATAAATTTTAAACAAAAGTGTGTGTCAATTTTTACTCAACCCCTAGGTTTAATATTTTGTGGAATAACCCTTGTTTGCAATTACAGCTAATGATCGTCTTTTATAAGACCTGATCAGGCCGGCACAGGTCTCTGGCGTTATCGTGGCCCACTCCTCCATGTAGATCTTCTCCAAGTTATCTAGGTTCTTTGGGTGTCTCATGTGGACTTTAATCTTGAGCTCCTTCCACAAGTTTTCAATTGGGTTAAGGTCAGGAGACTGACTAGGCCACTCCATCACCTTGATTTTTTCCCTCTTGAACCAGGCCTTGGTTTTCTTGGCTGTGTGCTTTGGGTCGTTGTCTTGTGGAAGATGAAATTACGACCCATCTTAAGATCCTTGATGGAGGAGCCGAGGTTCTTGGCCAAAATCTCCAGGTAGGCCGTGCTATCCATCTTCCCATGGATGCGGACCAGATGGCCAGGCCCCTTGCTGAGAAACAGCCCCACAGCATGATGCTGCCACCGCCATGCTTGACTGTAGGGATGGTATTCTTGGGGTCGTATGCAGTACCATCCAGTCTCCAAACGTCACGTGTGTGGTTGGCACCAAAGATCTCGATCTTGGTCTCATCAGACCATAGAACCTTGAACCAGTCTGTCTCAGAGTCCTCCAAGTGATCATGAGCAAACTGTAGACGAGCCTTGACATGACGCTTTGAAAGTAAAGGTACCTTACGGGCTCGTCTGGAACGGAGACCATTGCGGTGGAGTACGTTACTTATGGTATGACTGAAACCAATGTCCCCACTGCCATGAGATCTTCCCGGAGCTCCTTCCTTGTTGTCCTTGGGTTAGCCTTGACTCTTCGGACAAGCCTGGCCTCGGCACGGGAGGAAACTTTCAAAGGCTGTCCAGGCCGTGGAAGGCTAACAGTAGTTCCATAAGCCTTCCACTTCCGGATGATGCTCCCAACAGTGAAGACAGGTAGGCCCAACTCCTTGGAAAGGGTTTTGTACCCCTTGCCAGCCTTGTGACCCTCCACGATCTTGTCTCTGATGGCCTTGGAATGCTCCTTTGTCTTTCCCATGTTGACCATGTATGAGTGCTGTTCACAAGTTTGGGGAGGGTCTTAAATAGTCAGAAAAGGCTGGCAAAAGAGATAATTAATCCACACATGTGAAGCTCATTGTTATTTGTGCCTGAACTACTTCTTAATACTTTAGGGGGACCAAACAGAATGCTGGTAGTTTGAGGGGTTGAATAATAAATGACCCTCTGAATTAACTTTTAACGCTTTAAAAAAAAATTAAAAAATCTTTTTGGCTGCAGTGCATTTCCCACTTCCAGGCTGATCTACAGTCCAAATGTCACAATGCCAAGTTAATTCTGCATGTGTCAACCAGCTAAATCTGAAGGGGGTTGAATACTACTTGTAGGCACTGTATATCCCCCCGTCCTGGTATATATGACCACCCCCTCTCCCCACCCCCCCATCCTGGTATATATGTCTCTATACTGGTTTACATGGTCCCCATTATGTCATTAACACATAATTAAAAATAAAATCATTCTGCTCATCTTTCCTTACGCTCCCACGTCGCCCGGTGTCTTCTGGAGCCAGTAAACAGCCTTTCTACTGACATCTGAGTGCATGCCATGGCAGATGTCATCACTCTCATGTGTCGTCCCTTGTCGCTGCACCCCCGACGTCCGCTTACCGCCCCTGTGCTGGCAGCATTTATCGCACAGTACAGGGACCTGACTGCACCGCAGTGCACATCAGCTGGATCTGCGTCTTCGCTGAAGACACAGATCCAGCTGAAGCAGACGCTGGGTTCGGCGAGCCCCTGTACTCTGTCACAGCCCTTCAAACCATGGTGATAACGCCTCTGGCTCTCTTTTCTAATTTTTTTTCTATCTACTTAAATGCATCCCTATCTTTCCCCATTATTCTTTATCTTTGCACATCTTTTGCATATGAAAAGCAAACATTAATTTCAGTGACGTGTTTTGTTTTTTTCGATGTGTCACACAGATGTCAAGTGGATCACATCCGTGTGCGGTCCATGTGGCATCCGTATGGACTTGTCTCTGTGTGAGTCACTCGGACACGTATTTACACCCGCGCCGCTGTTAGAGCTTCAAGCCCCGTACTGCGCATGCGCAGTGCGGGACATTAAGCCAACAGCGGCGCGGTGTAAATACGTCACCCGGCGCCGGAAATGACGCGAATCGCGTCATACAGCCCCCACACTGAAGCCCGGACGGAATGGGAGAGTGGGGAGGCACGCAGGGAGGCGCGCATTTGAATGTTTGTTTGTTAATTGAGATTCTGGTTTGGCTTTTTATCCTAAAGCACAATAAAAGTCTGGTTAAGAGTTGAGATTAACTTTTAAGATTGCTACCAGGTGGCACTAGAGTTCAAGTCGTCTCTGAGGACACAATTTGCATATTCAATTTCCCACAGGAGCATTGCAAAGTGTTTAGGCCTTATACAGGCATGCCAGACCTGACATGTCACTCTTCATAGGGAGAAACCTTACTCTTAGATCCATGAGCTTGCGATGTTTCGTCAGTTCAAATAACTAACATTTTCACCTTTCTTAAATATATTAAAAGTATCGCAAATGAGAGGTCTGATATTGGTGTTACATTATATCTAATGAATCATTTGTTTTATGTGTATAGACTGAGCACCGCAGGGATTCCCTGTCCAGAGCCGGTAATGCTGAGAAGTCATGTCCTTGTTATGGGATTTATTGGAAAAAATGATACGTGAGTAATATTTTATATTTTATTTTAATAGATATGTTGTTCTTTTTTATTACATTTATGATGATATGACAATGATATGAATAAGTGTGGGAGCACTAAATAATTGAATGGAGATATGCAAAAATACATGTTCAACCCTTAATGACTGCCAATATGTATTGAAATGGCATCTGTTTAAGGGGACCTGTCAACAGGTTTTTGCTAGCTCAGAATGTATCACTTAGTTTACTGGGAGTAGCCACTGTGACACCGTTAGTGTTTAGGTTTAGCAGGGCAGAAAGTTGACCTCACACCAGGCTCCATATGTACAAAGTCTATAAACAAATAGGGATAGAAAAATCTGAGAAATCAAACTCATAAAAATGTTCCAATCTCTAACAATATGACTCAGTTTAACACATGGGGTCATGACTCATTACATGGACCCACTTCTCACCTCCACAAGAAGGTCTTCAGATCTCGAAAAGACCACTTCCAGCCTGTATTGCGTGGTTAATGTCCGTTTTGTATATCAGATAATCTGTACTGTGTGTTTTTGTCCTTTAGTATTGTGTATTTTCTGTGTGAATTTGTGTATTTGATGTTATTGCATATTTACAGTGTGTGCAGAATTATTAGGCAAGTTGTATTTTAGAGGATTATTTTTATTATTGATCAACAACTATGTTCTCAATCAACCCAAAAGACGCATAAATATCAAAGCTTTAATATTTTTGTAAGTTGGAGTGGTTTTTTTTAGATTTAGCCATTTTAGGAGGATATCTGTTTGTGCAGGTAACTTACTGTGCAGAATTATTAGGCAACTTAATAAAAACCAAATATATTCCCATCTCACTTGTTTATTTTTACCAGGTAAACCTATATAACTGCACAAAATTTAGAGATAAACATTTCTGACATGCAAGAACAAAACCCCCAAAAATTAGTGACCAATATAGCCACCTTTCTTTATGATGACACTCAACAGCCTTCCATCCATAGATTCTGTCAGTTGCTTGATCTGTTTACGATCCACATTGCGTGCAGCAGCCACCACAGCCTCCCACACATTGTTCTGAGAGGTGTACTGTTTTCCCTCCCTGTAGATATCACATTTAATGAGGGACTACAGGTTAGTTGCAGCTCTGAAATATGGCAAAACTGGTGACAAATGGCATCTTGGCAGCTTCACGCTTGATTTTCCTCAATTCATGGTCCGTAATTTTACGACTTTTTTGCCCAACACGCTTCTTGCGACCCTGTTGGCTATTTGCCATGTAACACTTGATTGTTCGGTGATCACACTTCAAAAGTTTGGCAATTTCCAGACTGCTGCATCTCTCTGCAAGACATCTCACAATTTTGGACTTCTCAGAGCCCGTCAAATCTCTCTTCTGACCCATTTTGCCTAAGGAAAGGCATTTGCCTAATAATTAAGTGCACCTTATATAGGATGTTGATGTCCTTACACCACACCCCTCCTCATTACAGAGATGCACATCACCTGATTTACTTAATTAGTAGTTGGCTCTGAAGCCTATACAGCTAGGAGTAGGACAACATGTATAAAAAGTATCATGTGATCAAAATACTCATTTGCCTAATAATTCTGCACACAGTGTAATGTATGTATTGTGATTTTGTAGTCTTGTGTTGTGTATTCTATAGCTATACTGTGTATTTGATGTCTATTGTGTATATGTTGTTTGTACTTTGCATTTTCTGTTTAAACTGTGTTTTTGTGTATTTCTGTGGGTCAGTGATGTTGAAAGCCATGCCATCGGCAGTGTATTTTGCCATCAGGAACACCCCATGCGGACAGATTTCAACGGAGATCCCAAACTAAGCATACTGCCCAGTGCCAGCGTCAGCAAAAGGATGATGTACAATGAGGCGGTTTTATATTGACTACGTACAAATTTGATTGTGTGGTTCCTTCATGGAAGACACATAACTGCGTGGAAGAAAGATCTAGCAATCTACTTCTGTACATTCCAAGACGAATCGATGGAGAGTACAACTAACGGAATTTGATATAGTGATAGAAAATACACCCCTAGGTCGGAAGACACTCAACAAGCTACTGGGGAAGATGGGCAACCTGAGTATGATGAAGCATCATGACGCGCCAGAATCAAAGCCACAAGGATGTCTAGGTGCTGATATAGCTTTCTCAAAAAGCTGCAGCTAGGTATCATAAAGTTTGGAACGTTTGAGCTATGAACTAAGGCAATCTCTACATCTTCAAAGCCGTAATGGACAGAACAGGACTCGACTTACTTGGAATTGGCAAAATAATCTGTACATTTCCAGTCAAACCAACATTGGGTCTACTATTCTGGCAATGATGACCAAAGAAGAAATTGTCGCTTTTATTCTAAGCCTAAAATTGGCCACCCAGTCCTGAAGTACAATGCAGTCAGTGATAGTCATCTCAATATGACTACAAGGAGCACCAATCCATGTCACAATTTATGCAAGTATACTCACCAACAACAGATGCTGAAGAGAACGTTGAACTATTCTACATTCAAGTTCAAGAAGAAATCGGCAATACACCAAAACAAGACTTATTATAATGGGAGACTTAAATGCCAAACATGACTTAAATTACAAACATGGGACTGTTGTTGAAAACTTTAGACTTGGTGAAAAAAACGAGGCTGGAGGAAGACTCTGACTTTTGTATGACAATTAAACTGTTATCATGAACACCTTCCAACATCACAAATGGACACTCTACACAAGAACATTACCGAAAGAGGTCTACAAGAATCATATTAATTACATATGTGTTTGCCAAAGATGGAAGTAGTCAATCATTGCACGCAAAAACGAGGTCAGGAGCTGACTGTGGAACTGATCTCGAACTTTTGAAAGCAAAGATTATAGTCAAGCTGCACAAACTGACACGACAACAGTTTGTTTCCAATATTGATTTGACCAACATACACAAAGTTTTTTTTTTTTGGAATAGTCTGCAAAACCAATTTAAATCACTGGACACAGATGAAAGGAAGCCGGAGGAATTATGGATAAATATAAAAACTACCATTATTGAAGAAGCTGGAAAGGCAATAAACAAGAGGCAAAAGAGACCTCTGCAGCAGTGGTTAACACGAGACCATAACGATTATCAAAGAAAGAATAATGGCAAAAGGTAACGAGCAGGATTCAGACAACATCCGTAGAAGACTAAAGAGTGATTCAAGCAGACAAATTTATTTCCAGAAGAAACAGAGAGAGAAAACGAATTTCTGAAGGGCAAGACCAAGAAGGCATACCAAAATATCAAAGTGATATAGAACGAAAGTTTCAACCAAAAGTGGGAATGCTGAAAGGCATCAACGGGAACAAACTAAGGGCCCTTTCACATCAGCTTTTTTTTCAAATCGCGGCAGATGTGGTGAAAAAAACGCATCTGCCGCGATTACCACATACCGGCTGCACTTGCGGCACGGTTGCGGCGCGGTTGCGGTAAACGCCATACAAAGTATAGGCGGACTTGCGGCAGGTGCGGCAAGTGCGGATTTGGCACTTGCCGCAGGAGCGGCCGCGAAAAAAACCGCGGCTGACAGCATTTTTTTTCGCGGCCGCAAGTGCCAAAACCGCACTTGCCGTACCTGCCGCAAGTCCGCCTGTACCTTTGTATAGCGTTTACCGCAACCGTGCCGCAAGTGCAGCCGGTATGCAGTAATCGCGGCAGATGCGGTTTTTTTCACCGCATCTGCCGTGATTTGAAAAAAACGCTTATGTGAAAGGGCCCTTACTGAGCCAGAACAGATCAAGGTAAGATGGAAAGAATACATGGAGCATCTCTACAAAAACGAGTCATAGATACGAGAAGAAACTGATCGGACATGATGGCAAACCGAACATCTTGAAAGAAGTCTTACTGCAATAAAGCTTCTGTCAAAAAAAGCGCATGATGTGACATTATTCCAATACAGCTAATAGTCTTCTGAAGCAGCAGAAGTCATCACATTTCTGTGTCAACAGATATTGACTACTGGTAAGTGGCCTGAAGACTGGACAAGATCGGTGTTTATTCCTACTCCAAAGCAGGGGGATGCTACTAATTGTAGAAACAATTGGTTTATTGCGCTCATACCTCATGCCAGCAAAATACTGCTAAAGATCCTACAAAAACAGCTATAGCCTTACTTAGACAAAAAGGTCACAGAAGAACAAGCAGGACTCAGAAAAGGCAGAGGAACAAGAGATGCAATTGCTAACAGAGATTGATTATGGAAAAGGCCAAATAATAGGAGCTCTATTTTTGCTTCAACTACAGCCAAGCCTTCGACTGTGTTGATCACTGAAACCTTTGAGTACCATGAAGGGTATAGGTGTACCATGACATCTGGTTGGTGCTAACTTGCCTGTCACTTCACTCAGCACTATATAATAAACTTTCACCTTAAGCATACCGGACATTGTATGTGTGCAGTGATTACAAACTATATTGCCATAACATCTGATCAGCTTCATTAGGAACCTTTACATCGACCAAGAAGCAACAGTCCGAATGGAATACAGGGACACAGCATGGTTCAAAGTAGAGTGAGGCATAAGATAAGTCTGCATGCTGTCACCATTTCTCTTCAACTTATATGCAGAAGCTATTGCCATGAAGGTTGGACTTGCCGTAAACAAAAGGAATCAAAATTGTTGGAAGAATCAACAACAATTTAAGATGTGCAAACAATACAACACTGAAAGTGTTGCGACGCGGCTCGCTTACACTCCCACGCCGCCAGGCCACGGCAACGTGGGGTGTGCGTCCCAGGGTAGAATAGGTATGTGGACCCACTGGACTACGGGGGAAGCCAGGCCTACCCAGACTAGCGAAGGGCAGAGACCATGGTTTGATGCAGCTGAGCATGTGGGCAAGGTGGTAACATGCAGGACACCGCACACTTCAGGTATAGAGAACATAAAGTTTACTTAACACGAACACAGTACGAGATACAAGACGTAAAGCCAAGCTCCTGATTCCGCACATCAGACTTAGAGGAATATCTAGATAGACAGGCGATGGTATGGCAGGAGGTCCTCACGGGTTGATGCAGTCCAGGGTCATCTGGCACGGACCTATCAGGAGCACCTCTCTCTCAGGCCTCAGGCGTAGCACTTTTGAAAAAAAGTGATGTTATGTCAGCGCTCTAAACACTTCAGGACACGGCTCTATCATAAATTACCTGTAGGCTTTATTAATTCAGTATGGGATCCAGTCTCCACAACGCGTTTCAACGCAAAAGACGCTCTGTGCGTTGAAACGCGTTGTGGAGACGGATCCCATACTGAATTAATAAAGCCTACAGGTAATTTATGATAGAGCCGTGTCCTGAAGTGTTTAGAGCGCTGACATAACATCACTTTTTTCAAATCGGCTACAAACTCTCTTCCCTTCTGGGAAGCGTGATCATCAGCTGCTTGGTGCTCAGGACCTCGCACACGTCACACGGACACTCCCCTACAGCTGTCACGTGGACCGATCACCGGCGGACCACGTACACCATACACATCTCGGCTTGGAGTCGGCGTGGAGCCAGCGTGGAGACCCGAGACTGAACCTCAACATATCAACCTGTTGTGCGGTCGGCACAACAGGATCAGGTGAGCAGGGAGCCTGCATAACCGACCCCTACCCCTATAACACACAGGTGGCGCAACCCTTCTTTGTTTTTATATTTCAGGCGTAGCACTGGCTCAGCAGAAGAACATCAGACACTGACCTCGGACAGAAGTCATCACAGGATGGACCCCAGGGAACAGGCCGGACATCAGGACACAGGCGGAACGCAAAGGGCACAGGTCCAGGACCATCACATGGTAGCATAGGACATCGGCTGGTCAGATCCACGAACCTTAGGCAGAGGTGTCACCAAAAACACAAGGCTGGAGACTCCCCAGAAGCAAGGAGGAACAGCCTGTCCAGGCACACGAGTGGGACCGACTCTGAGAACATGGACTGGGCCACCAGGGTCACAGATTTCACATCTGGACACAGGCAGGACTTAAGGACTCAGAACATCAGACACATCAGTCAGGACACATGAGGGACATCAGCTGATCAGATCCAGGAACCTCAGGCAGAGCAGTCACCAGGAATCAAGGCTGGAGACTCCCCAGAACCACGGAGGAGGAGCCTGTCCAGAAACACGAACTGGACCGACTCTGAAAACACGGGCTGGACCACCAGGACTATGGACATCTAGACATCAAGGACTCAGAACATCAAGAACACGACCTGAAAAGGAACTCAAGTCGTCTGGACCTCGGGGCCATCTCTGGCATCGGTCTGGACCTCGGGCCATCTCTGGCATCGTCTGACCTCGGGCCATCTCTGGCATCGGTCTGGACCTCGGGGCCATCTCTGGCATCGGTCTGGACCTCGGGGCCATCTCGGGCATCGGTCTGGACCCGGCATCTCGGGCATCGGTCGGCCCTCGGGCCACCGGCACGTCTGGACCTCGGGGCCATCTCGGGCACCGGTCTGGACCTCGGGGCCATCTCGGACACCGGTCGGACTGGGGTCGGTGGGCCATCTCGGGCACCGGTCTGGACCTCGGGGCCATCTCGGGCACCAGTTATCAGGCTCTGGACACGACCTAGAAAGGAACTCAAGCGGTCTTGTGCAAACACTGCAGGATTGAACCAGAGCTGCATGACATTGGTGCCACAGAAGCAAACCCAAGCTAAGTATTGCAAGCACAACAGAACAGTGCAAGCACACCCAGCAAGGACCGGAGCTGAGAAACGCATGCACCGCAGGAGTGGACCGGGGCTGAACGGAGCTAGCACCGCATGGTGGCATGAGCGCAACATAGTAGATGCTCTGCAGGAACCATAAACTCCAGCTCCAGAAGACAAACACTGGTTTATTCACAGGATAAAAGATACTCGCAGACACTGGTTACATGGATCAAGACACAGAAGGCTTCAGGAATCTCACTCAGCAGGAATCCACATTCAAGGGCAAGGACATTGGTACCAACACAGACAAGACAGGTCCAGGGACACAGACATCAGCTTCCCCCGAACTGGTAGACAGAACAAGGAGCAGCATGTTGGCCCAAACGCACAGGGCTAGGGTCAAGAACCTAGTCAGAAGCTCTGACGACGCCCAACAGGAAAAGGAACTTTAAATAGCAGCTGACCCACAGCAATAGGTTGGGAACAGCAATTGAGGCGCACACACTCCAGCTGATAAAAGCGGAGAAGGTTTTGCCGCGCGCACCCTAAGTACAGTCAGAAACAGTACATCACTGCCAGCACAGGAACTGAGGCCTAGGGCACCTGGCAGCGGCTGCAAGCCTGGACACACGTGGAAAGTCATGCACCAGCTGCAGAGGACTTCACGATCCACAGCGGCAGCCATGGACCACACACGTGGCATTGGTGCAGCGGAGCAATGACCCTACAACACGTGTACGGCTACACAGCAGAGCAGGGAACTGGCGGAGTTCTATACAGGTAACATACTACAGTATCCCAGCTGGTTAGGGGAAGGAGCATTGGGAAAAAGCAAAGTAACACACTAACGTCAGGGAACCAAGGTACAAACCCACCGGCAGTACAGAAAGCAGCAAAATATATAAGATAAAATGAAGAAGTTAATATGGATTGCAAAAAGATGGCAAGCTCAAACATGGTACAGCTACTCAACACAAGACAAGATTTTGACTACTGCCAGGTGCGATAGGGGAACATTTGAGATGGACGTCAACAAACTACAAACAGTAAAGAACATCAGCCTACTCGGATCAATGATCATTCAAAATGTAGATACGAAACTGTTAGTCAATAAGAGGACAGCTATGGGAAAATCAACAATGAAGTCACTGGACAAGGTTTTAAAATCAGTTAGTATTTCACTGGCAATGCCGACAGACACGCCTTGTACATAGTCTGGTATTTTCTGTAGTAATACAGTACAGACCAAAAGTTTGGACACATCTCATTCAAAGATTTTCTGTATTTTCATGACTATGAAAATTGTAGATTTACACTGAAGGCATCAAAACTATGAATTAACACATGTGGAATTATATACTTAACAAAAAAGTGTGAATCAACTGAAGATATGTCTTATATTCTAGGTTATATTCTAGTAGCCACCTTTTGCTTTAATTACTTCTTTGCACACTCTTGCCATTCTTTTGATGAGCTTCAAAGCAGCAAAGCACCCCCACACCATCACACCTCCTCCTCTATGCTTCATGGTGGGAACCAGGCACGTAGAGTCCATCCGTTCACCTTTTCTGCATCGCACAATCACACACTGGTTGGAACCAAATATCTCAAATTTGGACTCCTCAGACCAAAGCACAGATTTCCACTGGTCTAATGTCCATTCCTTGTGTTCTTTAGCCCAAACAAGTCTCTTCTGCTTGTTGCCTGTCCTTAGCAGTAGTTTCATAGCAGCTATTTTACCATGAAGGCCTGCTGCACAAAGTCTGCTCTTAACAGTTGTTGTAGAGATATGTCTGCTGCTTGAACTCTGTGTGGCATTGACCTGGTCTCTAATCTGAGCTGCTGTTAACCTGCGATTTCTGAGGCTGGTGACTCGGATGAACTTATCCTCCGCAGCAGACTCTTGGTCTTCCTTTCCTGGGGCGGTCCTCATGTGAGCCAGTTTCTTTGTAGCACGTGATGGATTTTGCAACTGCACTTGGGGACACTTTCAAAGTTTTCCCAATTTGTCGGACTGACTGACCTTCATTTCTAAAAGTAATGATGGTCACTTGTTTTTCTTTACTTAGCTGCTTTTTTCTTGCCATAATACAAATTCTAACAGTCTATTCAGTAGGACTATCAGCTGTGTATCCACAAGACTTCTGCACAACACAACTGATGGTCCCAACCCCATTTATAAGGCAAGAAATCCCACTTATTAAACCTGACTGGGCACACACTGTGAAGTGAAAACCAATTCCAGTAACTACCTCTTGAAGCTCATCAAGAGAATGCCAAGACTGTGCAAAGCAGTAATCATAGCAAAAGGTGGCTACTTTGAAGAGCCTAGAATAAAGACATATTTTCAGTTGTTTCATACTTTTTTGTTAAGTGTATAATTCCACATGTGTTAATTCATAGTTTTGATGCGTTAAGTGTGAATCTACAATTTTCATAGTCATGAGAACACAGAAAAATCTTTGAATGAGAAGGTGTGTCCAAACTTTTGGTCTGTGTGAATCCAAGCTAATTAAAAGCTTCAATTGTATACAGAACGGGCTGAACATCGCTGATGGTTTTATGGCTCATTACCACGTCTAAACAATGTTGTTCAAAGACATGGAAATCTTAGACACCAGGTTTTCTTATAATTTAGTGTCCTAAAGACTTTATTACCTCTGGGCCTGCCTGTTTGCAGATCATCTCCGAGGCTGTTTGTTTATTTTGCCAAATGTCCTGTCCCTGTAATGTTTATCGAGTCAAATATCCAATCATTTTTAGTTGTGCATGCATATATTTTGAGTTTCATTCAATATCTTGTCATACCATGCCTGATGAAGAGACCTGAGTCGTCTCGAAAGCTCGCCTTATAACATCATTTATTTTATTTTTGTTAGCCATTAAAAGGTATCACAACTACAAGATTTGTATCTTGTTTCTCACACTGAGATCAATCAACATTTTCTCTTTTGCTTAGCATGTCTGTAGGCATCATTCAGTATTTTCTCCAGATATCCACGGTCCAAGAATCTTTTTTCGAGGTTCTAGCCTGCTGGAAAAACGTCTGTAGCACAATTTCTCCAAACCCTAAGGTACTGCCCCTTAGGGATCCCCTTCTTCAGTGGTATGGGGTGATGCCTGTTCCAGTGTAAAAAGTTATTACAAGCTGTGGTTTTCCAAAATATATTAGTTATACGTCCATCTTCAAGAATAATAATGGTCAGGTCAAGGAAATTGTTCTCCTTCCCTCCAAACTCAAAAGTAAAACGTAGACCAAGCTCATTTTTGTTTAATGTATTCACAAATTCAGAGAAAACTATTCTCTGTACCAGCCCAGAGTACCAATATGTCGTCAATGTAGCGCCCCCAGTATATTATCTGGGGGCACCACCATTGTTCCTCAAGATCACTCCCAAAAACCAATCTATCCTCCCACCAGCCCAGGAGCGCGTTGGCATACGTAGGGGCCATGGAGCTGCCCATGGCCGTGCCCCTGAGAGAGAGAATTTTGTGTCAAAACGAATTCCAGCAGTTTTAGCACAAAGAGGTTGTGTTCACCATGTTTATTACCTCTTAAGTCCACATTAAAGGTGCCGGCCACCTCTGCAGTGGATCTGATCTTCAGCCTCTTGATAATCTAGGCTTTGGTTGCAGGGTGGATTTTTGGCATGTTGTCAGAGCTCAAGTTGCAGTTCAAATGAAGGTCTGGGGTGCTGGGTTTCTTTCTTTTTATACACACCCACTAATTAACCAATCATTTACAGAGCACAAGTGAGGATGTAAACTAGGATTGGGTGCATTATATGACCAGGTGACAAAACTTTTGTCCTGCTAATATCTGACCATTCTGTGTTCATTAAATGATCAATATTTCAGCATTGATGCCAATTTATTTTCTTAACCTAAACCAAATTTCAGAGGGTTTCAACTTTCAAAGAGTTATTTATACAACCAATAAATGAATTTAACGTCAGGTTATAAGCTTTAATTTACATAACATGGATAAGCGACATAACTTCTGTCAGGGAGTGTATGTGGTTGGTATTTTCAGAACGATCTCAACATATAATGGAAATATTCCTAAGAAAATTCATTTTGCTGCAAATTTGAAATGTTTCTGTGAATAAGTCATGCAATACAGAATGCAAAATCAAAAAGTAGCATGAGAGATCAGATTGTGTATTTATTCTGTTTGAAGTTGCCCCACTGGGTATATCATTCTCACCTTGATTTTCCTTCTTTTCTTTCAAGGCCTGCTCCATTGTTAAAGAATGTCCAGTTGTCAGACTCTAAGGCTCGAGAGATTTATTTGGACATTATGCATTATATGAGAGACATGTTCCAGGATGCCAGACTTGTACATGCAGATCTTAGTGAATTTAACATATTGTAAGTAAAATGCTGTGAGATTGTCAAATGACTAGCGAGTGAACATATTTTGTGGTTTGGTAATATGCATGAATTTACATTTTAGAAATGATTGATCAGGCTATCTTACAGATAGCCAGTCTATGGCAAAATCCACTTTTAAAACTTACCACTGCATATAAATCTACCCTAACAATGGAGAGCTACAGGGTTAAGGTCCTGTCTCACACAACGACGCTACAGCGATAACGACCTGCCGGGATCGCTGGAGCGTCGTTATCTGGTCGCTGGGGAGCTGTCAAACAGGCAGGTCTCCCCAACGATCAGGGACCTGAGAGCCACCTCCCACATCGCTGGAATCGATGTTACCAGCGTCCTCTCTGCTTAGCTCAGCCTGTAAGGAGGGAGGAAGCTGGTAACTATGATAAAAAACGGGTATCCAGGCAGCGCATGCTGCCTAGATACCCGGTGTTTACCATGGTTACCAGCCCTGTGAAGTCACTGATTGCTGGTCTCTCGCTGTCACACAGAGCGATGCGTGCTTACCAGCGGGAGACCAACGACCTAAAAATGGTCCTGAGCGCTTTGCAGCGATCAGCGACCTCACAGCAAGGGCCTGATCGCTGCTAGATGTCGCACATAGCGACATCGCTGGCGAGATCGTTGTAATGTCAGTTACAACGATCTCGCTAACTATTTCGTTATGTGTGACTGGGGCTTTAGTTGTACTAACTAAAGGACACCCAGCATGCCAAGAAAGGGGTGGTAAATTGGCTAGCTTGATATTTACTTGCCTTTGAAAGTTCTTCGGCTGGCTTCACACTGCAGTTTTTTTACTGATCAGTGTCCATCCAGTTTGTGTGCCAAAACCAGGAGTGACTCCAAAACTCAGATCAGGTGTCAATCTTTCAATTATACTTTTTCTCTGCAAGTTCCTCTCCTGGTTCCTCTCCTGGTTTTGGCGCACAAACTGATAAGACACTGATCAGTGAAAAAGCTGCAGGGTGAAGCCAGCCTTAGCTATTCAGCAGGTCCAATTAGGAAATGCCTCTCATTAATAGTTTGCAAGTGAGGACACCTAGTGGAAAATATAGTTGACTAGCTGTGAGCCCGATGCGATTGCATCGGGATTCTAGAATCTGTGTATAGTTTACTCAGTATATTTCAAATATGGCGGCATAGCGGCCGCCGCTATTCCGATTGTTCGGCGCGCTGAAGGCGGCGACCAATCAGAAGAGCGCCGCGCTGTATGGCGCCATACTTCAAATACATGAAATATTTTGAGTTTCACATTTGCCGCTGTAAGTGAGGCGCTATTCTCATCGGTCGCTGTGTGCTGCCGGCGACCAATGAGAATAGCGCCTCACTTTCATCGGTAAATGTGAAACTCAGTCGTCCATTATATGTCTATGGGAAGTGAGGCGCTATTCTGATTGGTCGCCGCCAGCACACAGCGACCAATCAGAATAGCGCCTCACTTCCCATAGAGAATAATAGCGGTGTTTCAAGCAAAGTATAGCCGGGCCCTTGGTTCTATTTTCGGCCACGGGTCTCGGCTTTCGTCTATCTATCTATCTATCTATCTATCTATCTATCTATCTATCTATCTATCTATCTATCTATCTATCTATTTCTATCTCTATCTATCTATTTCTATCTCTATCTATCTATTTTTATCTATCTATTTCTATCTCTTTTCAATCTATTTATTTATCTATCTATCTATCTCTATCTATGTATCTCTTTCTATCTATCTATGTATCTATTTCTATCTATCTATCTATTTCTATCTCTATCTATCTATTTATCTATCTTTCTATCTATCTATGTATCTATCTATCTATCTATCTATCTATCTATCTATGTATCTATACTTCGCTTGAAACAACGCTATTATTCTCTATGGGAAGTGAGGCGCTATTCTGATTGGTCGCTGTGTGCTGCCGGCGACCAATCAGAATAGCGCCTCACTTCCCATAGAGATATAATGGACAAAAAACGTCCATCTCAGACACAGGTCTTGCTGGCTCCTGCTCACTGGTAAGTATACACACTAGTCAGGTTTTTTAATACAACAGTTAGGACCGCGTCAGAGATGGGTACACTTTGAAGTTAGTGACGTGGCTTGATATAACTTTTTTTGCGCAAAAAAACGGATAGACTAAGTACCCTGTATTTGTTATACTATTTTTTATACTGCACTTGCATTTAATACTTTTACTGCAGTGTACTGTTGTTTTTGGTCACATTTAGCTTTTTGGTCTCCAAATATGTTGGCGGTGTGAACATGTTCTTACAGACTTGTTCTCTGTGTGCAGGACTCATTTGTTTCTAATTAAGTTGCCTCTTGCTTTGCAAGAGATTGAGTTCCCGCCCCTCTCTGGGCCCTGCACACATAGAGCCCCGTCGCCTTCAGTCCATCTCGGACACAGGTCTTGCTGGCTCCTGCTCACTGGTAAGTATACACACTAGTCAGGTTTTTTAATACAACAGTTAGGACCGCGTCAGAGATGGGTACACTTTGAAGTTAGTGACGTGGCTTGATATAACTTTTTTTGCGCAAAAAAACGGATAGACTAAGTACCCTGTATTTGTTATACTATTTTTTATACTGCACTTGCATTTAATACTTTTACTGCAGTGTACTGTTGTTTTTGGTCGCATTTAGCTTTTTGGTCTCCAAATATGTATAAAAGCTTTGTATCAATTACATGTATCAGCAACACTGTCCCCATTGGAGCTCACAATCTAAATTCCCTATTACCGTGTTTCCCCGAAAGTAAGCCCCCCCCCGATTGTAAGGCCGCTTAGGGGTAAAGGGGGGGCCTGCTAATGTAAGGCCTCCCCCGAATATAGGGCCTTACAACCGGGGGGGGGCTGATGTAAGGCCCCCCCTCCTGCTGGCACACTGCCCCCCCAGCTCTGAGGCCCCCTGCTGCTGCTTACATCTTACCCTTCAGCGTCTTCTTGCAGCAGCCAGCGCGTCGGTCCTCCGGTCCCGTCTTCAGCTGTTTCCCGGATCATGTGACCGGCCGGTCGCACTAGCGATGACGTCATGCGCTGCGACGGGTCACATGATCCGGGAAACAGCTGAAGACGGGACCGGAGGACCGACGCGCTGGCTGCTGCAAGAAGACGCTGGAGGGTAAGATGTAAGCAGCAGCAGGGGGTCCTCAGAGCTGGGGGGGCAGTGTGCCAGCAGCAGGGGGGCAGTGTGCCAGCAGCAGGGGGGCCTCAGAGCTGGGGGGGGCAGTGTGCCAGCAGGAGGGGGGCTGTATACCACACTGCTGAGCTGTATACCACACTGCTGGGCTGTATACCACACTGCTGGGCTGTATACCACACTGCTGGGCTGTATACCACACTGCTGGGCTGTATACCACACTGCTGGGCTGTATACCCTGTATACCACACTGCTGGGCTGTATACCACACTGCTGGGCTGTATACCACACTGCTGGGCTGTATACCACACTGCTGGGCTGTATACCACACTGCTGAGCTGTATACCACACTGCTGGGCTGTATACCCTGTATACCACACTGCTGGGCTGTGTACCACACTGCTGTGCTGTGTACCACACTGCTGGGGGCTGTATACTTGTGCTGAGGGCTGTATACCGGGGTGGCGGTTTGCTGTATTTCCCACCCTCGGCTTATACATCACTATATACGGTGTGTGTGTGTGTGTGTGTGTGTGTGTGTGTGTGTATGTGAGTAGGCTGGGGCTGCCAATTTAAGACCCCCCCCACCCGAAAGTGAGACAGGGGGCCACTTTTGGCCCCCAAAAAAAGTAAGACAGGGTCTTACTTTCGGGGAAACACGGTAGTAGGTCTTTGGAGTGTGGGAGGAAACTGGACTAGCAGGAGGAAACCCACGCAATTGCTGGAAGAACATAAAAACGCCTTGCAGATGTTGTTCTTGGTTGGATTTGAACCCAGGAAAACCGAGAATTTCTCAATCTTTATTTTTTTTTAACAATACTGTATATTGCCAGTCAAACATATATAAAGTGCAAAAAAGACCAAATGAATTATTGAATAATTTTTTTATTAATAAATATTAGAAATGGAAGTGATATTTACAAATAGGAGTCAATACAAACAATCTTGTGTAGTGGAAAAAATGGTAATCCATCAGTTTGTGGAATACATAAAACGTCGGCCTTTATTTCTTGATTTTCTGGTCATCATAATGGGAGACCCAGACAATGGGGTTTAGGGCACTGCCTCCGGAGGTCACACTAGGTACTACAAGTTTGTAGACACCGCCTCCTCCGCTTATAAACCCCTACCGCAGGGAACATCCTCAGTTTTAAACTTAGTGTGCTCGGAGGATCACGCTTTGCTTGCACTTCACTGCACTCTCACTACTTACGTGATGGCGTCTGAAGACAAGGTAATATGGTCCTAGTCGGGACCTGCGACAGCCTCCCCGCTCACCCTTTGTGGCACACGCTGGTGGAGGTACCGGAGGGCCTAGTGCCTGGACACTCTGTTCTCCCGGTACGCTGTTGCGCTCCTTTCCATCCCTCTCTGGGGGGCTCTGGAGAGTGGGAGATGGGAGCCTTGCACAGCTCTGCTCCGTCCGAGGCCTCCCTAAATGGTGCTTACAGACCGGACTGGAGCCAGCCCAGTCCGAGGCCTCCCTAAATGGTGCTTACACTCCGGACTGGGCTGAACCCCCGTCCGAGGCCTCCCTAAATGGTGCTTACAGACCGGACCGGCACTGAGGCACTCTGTGTCTCCTGTGTGCCTGGGGGTAGTGTCTGGCACTTTATGTGTCCTGACACTCAGACCGCGCGTTACCCTCGGGTCCGCGGATCTGGCGGTGTACCCTGTGCTGGGGTCACCCTGGCTGACCGCCCTGTGTGTCACAGGGGCTGAGGCCGTAGACTGTGCATGTTTGTATGTGATGACAGTCTGGGTATGTGTGCATGATGATTTCGCACTGTTTTCCCGCGCTGCGGGCTCCAGCACCTCCATTACAGAGGCTGCTTGGAGGAGGAGAGGCAGCCCTTACGGTGACGTCACCGGGGGGCGTGTGCGTGTGCTTCCCGCATGTTCCCGGCGCCGCCCACGTCTGTGCTGGCGGCGGCCATCTTCTCTCTCACTTCCCGGCTGGGATCTACGGCAGCACGTGTCTGCACTTCAGAGGGAGACCGGAACTCGCGAAGGTCACACACACACACCGCTTCCTCCCACCGCGTTACTGCGGTCGGTAAGCCACCGGGATTCCCGGTTTGTTTTGTCTATTGGCCTTGGCCTCAACCCCTACTGTGGATATGTCCTCAGTTAAGAAGCATGCTGCTAAGGCGGCGGATAACACCATTACCTGTGCTACCTGCAAGGGAACTTTGGTGGAGGGGTCCTGCAATAACTGCGGACGCCCAGAAGCCCGGGCTGGCTCAGCTGAGGCAGCAGCAGCTCCGGTGCTATACCCTGAGATTCAGGTAATCCAAGGGCCATGGGAAACGCAGAATAGGATCAATGAATCCCTGCTGTCCCAGATGTCCTCCATGTCGCAGTCACTGGAGGCACTGCATAGGAGACTGGAAAACCCAGCTACTCCTTCCAGTTACCCCCGGGTGTCTCCCTCTTCTGCTGTGAGACCCCCTAAGCGGGCTCGTCGTGAGGATTCACCCGAGCTCCAGGCTCTCTCTGAGGAGGAGCGTTCCTCTGATGGTGAGGAAGATGATGGGGGTTCAAACTTCGGGTCTGTGTCTGTGTCTGAACCTCCAGACGGGGTGGAGGATCTGGTGTCCTCCATCAATGAGACCTTGCGTCTCGTGACTCCCCCTGAAGAGGTTGTCGTGCA
The DNA here is from genome assembly GCA_033576535.1 of Allobates femoralis. Taxonomy (NCBI): domain Eukaryota; kingdom Metazoa; phylum Chordata; class Amphibia; order Anura; family Aromobatidae; genus Allobates; species Allobates femoralis. The sequence goes on along the minus strand of JARQOC010000005.1, from coordinate 237,457,197 downwards.
CCCGAAGGAGGTCTATCAATGGCTGCGGCCAGAGGCTAGACCAGGTGGATCCTTCATGGACCACACTAATTTTGGAAGGGTGGTTAGAGCACCCAGGTTACATCCTGGGCGGCGCTATGTCCGCAAACCTAAGGACAATCGTTCCCCTTCCCCCAGGAGGTGCTTCAGGAATGGTCGCAGTCTCCAAAGGTGGACGCTTCCATGACTAGAATTGCTGCACGCTCCCTTTTCTCTGCCTCTGATAGCTCCTCGCTGAAGGATGCTACTGATAGACAGGTCGAGCAACTCGCCAAGTCTTCCTATGAGGCTGTGGGGTCTTCATTTGCCCCTAATTTTGCCACGGTCTGGACCTTACAAGCGATTACTACCTGCTTGGATGGTATCACTGACCTGGCAAGGTCCAGTCCGGAGGTCCTGGCACTCACTGAGAGAGCAAGGGCCTATGCGGACTACGCCAGGACGGCGTCTCTGGAAACTGCCACTCGCTCAGCTGTGGCTTCGGCCAATGCGATAGCGATCCGCAGGTTGTTGTGGCTGCGTCTTTGGGACTCAGATGCCACATCTAAGAAGATTCTGCAGAATCTTCCGTTCTCTGGTGACAGACTCTTTGGCACAGAGCTGGACAAGCTGATCAAGGATTCTGCTGAGTCTAAGATACCGCAGAATAAGCCTAAGCCACGGTATACCGTTAAGAGGAACCCAAAGCAGTGGTCCTTTCGGTCCGGCTCACAGTCATCAGCACCGTCCGCTCGCACGGACCGAGGGGGCAAGCCCGCTTCTCAGTGGCGCTCCAAGAGTCGTCCAAAGAAGCCGGCGGGGGCGGCAACTACCACCCCCAAACCCGCCTCTACATGACTCACTCTTTCATCCTGCCTCCCCACAGGTGGGGGGCCGCTTGTCTCGCTTTCAGGACAAGTGGCTACTTCACGTTCGAGATCAGTGGGTTCGAGACGTAGTCTCGCGAGGTTACAGGATAGAGCTGACGTCAAAACCATTATCCCGATTCCATCGGTCTGTTCCATCCCCAGAAAAGACTCAGGCTTTTCTCCGGGTGTTGGAGGGACTCCGCAGAGACGGAGTAGTGGTCCCAGTGCCCACGGCAGAGAGGTTCAGGGGTTTTTACTCCAACCTCTTTATTGTCCCAAAGAAGGACGGCTCCTTTCGACCGGTCCTAGACCTAAAATTGTTCAACCGTCACGTGTTGGTGCGGAAGTTCCGCATGGAATCCCTACATTCCGTTATCGCGGCTCTGTCGCAGGGGGACTTCCTAGCGTCCATTGATATCAGGGACGCTTACCTTCACGTGCCCATTGCACCGGCTCATCTACGCTGGTTACGATTCGCAGTGGGGGACGAACATCTCCAATTTGTGGCCCTACCCTTCGGGTTGGCCTCTGCACCAAGGGTGTTCACGAAGGTGATGGCATCTATGATGGCTCTCCTGCATGTGCAGGGTCACGCCGTCATACCCTATCTGGACGACCTATTGGTCAGGGCGCCATCGGAAGACCTTTGTCGGGTGAGCCTGGAAGCGACCATGAGGTCTCTGGAACAGTTCGGGTGGCTTCTCAATACTCAGAAGTCGACCCTGGTTCCGACCCAGTCATTGACATATCTGGGCATGGATTTCCACACGGACTCAGCCCTGGTGTCTCTACCTCAGGCCAAGCAGCTGGCGATCCACTCAGGAGTACAGCACGTTCTCCTGTCACCTCACTCATCCCTTCGGGAATTGATGAGACTGGTGGGACGCATGGTAGCGGCAATAGAGGCGGTGCCATTTGCACAGTTTCGTCTCCGTCCTCTCCAGCTGGAGATTCTTCGCCGGTGGGACAAGAGAGCGATCTCTCTGAATCGGTTGGTGGCACTATCGCAACCGACCAGGGACTCCCTGCAGTGGTGGCTACAGCCACGTCACTTGTCACGGGGAAGATCCTTCCTCAAACCTTCTTGGTTAGTGGTGACCACCGACGCCAGTCTGAAGGGCTGGGGCGCGGTGTTCTTACACCACAGGGCTCAAGGCCTCTGGACTCAGGCGGAGTCGACGTTGCAGATCAACGTCCTGGAGATCAAGGCGGTCTATCTGGCGCTCCTGGCGTTTCAGAAATTCCTGGCAGGACGACCCATTCGGGTACAGTCCGACAATGCGACGGCCGTCGCCTACATAAATCATCAGGGAGGGACCAGAAGCGCTCAGGCCCTCGCCGAAGTCCACCGCATCCTATCGTGGGTGGAGGAACACGACTGCTTGATCTCCGCAGTTCACATCCCAGGGGTCGAGAACTGGGAGGCCGACTACCTGAGCCGGCAGGGGATGGACGCCGGAGAGTGGTCCCTGCATCCAGACGTCTTCCGGGACATCTGCAGCAGATGGGGCACTCCGGACGTGGATCTGATGGCCTCAAGGCTGAATCATCAGGTGCCCCAGTACTTGGCGAGATCGTGGGATCCTCAGTCCCTGGGGGCGGATGCTCTGATACTGAGTTGGTCCAGCTTCCAACTGCCGTATGTGTTCCCTCCTCTGGCTCTGATTCCCAGGGTCCTGTGGAAGATCAGGTCGGAGTGCAGGATAGCCATTCTAGTGGCTCCAGATTGGCCCAGGAGGTCCTGGTATCCGGACCTGTGGCAACTGTCAGGCGGACACAGGTGGGCTCTTCCAGAATGCGCAGATTTACTCGCACAAGGCCCATTCTTCCACCTCAATTCCAGGGCCCTCAGATTGACTGCATGGCTCTTGAGGCCTGGCTCCTGACATCTAGGGGTTTCTCCCCTACAGTGGTGGCCACTATGAATCGGGCTAGGAAGCCTGTTTCCAGGAAGATGTACCACCGGACGTGGAAGATCTTTTTTACCTGGTGTGCCTCTGGTGGACGGTCTCCTTGGCCCTTGTCCATCCCGACGTTGTTGGCTTTCTTACAGTCAGGTTTGGAGTTGGGATTATCCCTTGGCTCTTTGAAATGTCAAGTATCCGCACTTTCGGTGCTGTTTGACAGGCGATTGGCGCTCCTCCCGAAGGTGCGTCAATTTCTGCAGGGGGTGTCGCGGATGGTTCCGCCCTACAAGAGACCTCTGGACCCTTGGGACCTTAACATGGTCCTGGCGGCATTACAGAAACCGCCGTTTGAGCCGTTGAGAGATGTTTCTCTATCTCGTCTGTCCCAGAAAGTGGCCTTTCTGGTGGCGATTACGTCTCTAAGGAGGGTCTCAGAATTGGCTGCACTATCGTGCAAGTCACCCTTTCTGGTGGTTCACCAAGACAAGGTGGTGTTGCGCCCACGGCCAGAATTCTTGCCGAAGGTGGTTTCAACTTTTCACCTGAACCAGGAGATTGTTCTCCCATCATTTTGCCCCGCTCCCGTTCATCAGGTGGAGCGCGACCTCCATACTCTGGATCTCGTGAGAGCTGTACGCATTTATGTGTCCAGGACCGCCTCCTTCAGGAGTTCGGATTCCTTATTTGTTCTTACGACAGGTCGCTGTAAGGGGTCCGCGGCTTCGAAGTCAACCTTGGCCAGATGGATTAAGGCTTCCATTCAAGAGGCTTACCGGTCCTCTGCTTTGCCTCTCCCGGTGGGATTGAAGGCTCACTCTACCAGGGCTGTAGGTGCCTCTTGGGCCTTGCGACATCGAGCGTCTGCTCTACAGGTGTGTCAGGCGGCCACTTGGTCCAGCCTGCACACTTTCTCTAAGCACTATATGGTGCATGCCCATGCCTCTGCGGATGCAAGTCTGGGCAGGCGGGTTCTCCAGGCGGCGGTTGCCCACCTTTGAAGGGAACCATGTGTTATCCGTCTTGTTGAGGAACTCTTCCCGCCCTGGGGTATTGCTTTAGGACATCCCCATTGTCTGGGTCTCCCATTATGATGACCAGAAAAAAGAGAATTTTGTTTACGTACCGTAAATTCTTTTTTCTTTAATCATCAATGGGAGACCCAGCACCCACCCAGTTGTTCCTTTGCATGTTTTGCATTTGTTCTGCTCTCTGTTGAGACAGTGTTTGCCGGGTTGTTGAACCGTCTGTGCACGGCATTCTTCCCGATGTTTCGGGTGTGGTTTATTTTCTCCTCGCAGCTTATGGACCAAACTGAGGATGTTCCCTGCGGTAGGGGTTTATAAGCGGAGGAGGCGGTGTCTACAAACTTGTAGTACCTAGTGTGACCTCCGGAGGGCAGTGCCCTAAACCCCATTGTCTGGGTCTCCCATTGATGATTAAAGAAAAAAGAATTTACGGTACGTAAACAAAATTCTCTTTATTAAATACATCTTTCAGTGCAAGTATAAAAGCCAATTTTTTCTACTGAGAATTTGTCTCCAAGTCAGACTTTTCTTGTCCGAGCACCATACTATCATCAATTGGACCAGAGACCCAACAGCTAGACACGGGTGAGCTGAACTATATAAGTTCAATGATATGTCTGCTAACTGTTAACAATCAGCCAGATGACTGCTTGACTGTTGTCAGTTAGCTAATGAAAACATCTAAGTATCTAAAATGCTTTGGTGGGATAAATACAAATCATTTAAAAAAAAAGAAGCAGCTTATAATGAACACATGATCTAAGTAACATTGAGAGTGGCTTCATAACAAAAAGGACATGACAAGTTCTCTTTAATATCTATTGATAATTAATTTAGTAATTCATTTGTTTTTTTGGTTTTTTTTGCACTCTATATATATAATTGCTGTATGGTGCTTAATTTTATTCCTTTTCTAAGCACAAATACCAATTGTGGTTACCTTATATTATTTAGTTATCCGACATCAGCGCCTAATTTGCTCATGTATATTGCCATTGTACAAACAGATCTCTTTAGGATTGCATATCTAAAATAAAGTAATTGGACCTTTATCTTCTAGGTTTTCCTACTTGAATTGCAGGATCTATACGTATGACAATGTAGAAATCTTGACAATCCATTCTTGTCATGGTATTTTTGTCCTGTTTTGCCTGTTGATTTGTTTTGTGGTTAGAAATGGAGCTTTAAATGCCTATTATAAATTTCAGGTACAATAATGGACAGGTATATATAATTGATGTGTCTCAGTCAGTGGAACATGATCATCCACATGCTTTGGAGTTTCTTCGCAAAGACTGTGCCAATGTGAATGGTGAGTGTAAAATTTTTATTTTTAGAATGGATTTGGTCAGCGGGATTTCACCCCTGACACTATTTATATACTCATGCACCTCTTTTAAAGACAAGTCTGGCAATACTTTTAGATGGCCAGTCCATTTCTCCATTACTGAGAAATCAGCCATTGAGCTGATATGCAATAAGGCTGAAGAACGATTTGTACATCTGAAGCCTCTATCATTTCAGCTCTGTTCCCTGTCCAATGCTGCCGCCTCCTGTTTGACTGACGGCTTCTGTGCTCTGTCACTTCAGGCAAGAGAGGGGTCAGCTAAGATAGAATTGGAGTCACTATGCATGTGCATATTTTTTAGTATTATTTATTATTATAGCACCATTAATTCCATGCTGCTGTACATGTAAAAAGGGGGCATACATAGACAAGTACAATAATAATGAACAATACAAGGCACAACCGGGTACAGGTGGAGAGCGGACCCTGCCCGCAAGGGCACTCAGTATACAAGGAAAGGGAGGATAAAGTAGGATAGGGTAGAACTGGTTGTGCGGCGGTTTCGTGGACTTGTAGTTTAGTGGACAGTAGGTCACTGCAGGTTGTAGGTTTGTTGGAAGAGGTGAGTCTTCAGGTTCCTTTTGAAGGTTTCTACAGTATTCGAGAGTGATTTGTTGGAGCAGAAAGTTCCAGAGTATGGGGGATGCACAGGAGAAATCTTGTATTTGGTTGTCGGAAGAAGACATAAGATGGAAATAGAGAAGGAGATCTTGTAAGGATCATAGGTTGCATGTAGGTGAGTACCAGGAGACCATATCACAGATATATGGAGGAGACAGGTTGTGGATGGCTTTGTATGTCATGGTTAGGGTTTTGAACTGGAGTCGTTGGGCAATGGAGAGCCAGTGAAGGGTTTGGCAGAGAGGAGAGATTGAGGAATAGTGGAGAGACAGATGGATTAGACAAGCAGTAGAGTATAGGAGGGGCGCAAGGGCCCTAGAGGGGAGGCCAGAGAGCAGGACGTTGCAGTTGTTGAGGTGGGAGATGATGAGGGCATGCACTAGTGTTTTCGCAGATTCTTAGTAAGGAATGAACGGATCTGGGAAATATTTTTGAGTTGGAGTTGGTAGGAGCTGGCAAAGGGTCTTGGTTATGTTGCTTAAATGAGAGAGCAGAGTCTAGGGATATCCAGAGGCATCGAGCATGTAGGACTAGAGAGAGTGAACAGCCAATGACTTTGATGGATAGGTCTGTTGGAGGCATAAAAAGAGATTCGGGAAAGATGATGGTATTCTCTTTTGTCTATGTTCAGTTTTAGAAATAGAGCAGAAAAGCAGGATGAAATAGTGCGCAGACATTTTGGGATTCTGGTTAGTAAAGAGGTGACATCCGCTCGAGAGAGGTAGATCTGATTGTTGTCAGCATAGAGATTATATTGAACGCAGTGTGACTCTCTTATGAGCTGTCCTAGGCCAAGGGTGTAGATTGAGAAGAGCAGGGGTCTTAAAACTGAACCTTGGAGGATACCAACAGATCGGGGGCAAGATAACAGTGTGTGAGAGAGACACTGAAAGTCTGATCTATTATGTATGACGAGATACAGGATAGGGCAAAGTCTGTGATACCAAGAGATAAGAGAATCTGTAGCAAGAGGGAATGGTCCACAGTGTCAAAGGCAAAAGACATGTCAAGGAGAAGGACAGAGTAATGTTGATTGGCTTTGGCTGTTAGGTCATTGGTGACTCTGGTTAAGGCAGTTTCAATTGATTCTGTTGGAAAACAGATTGTAACCAGTCAGAGAGGCAGCAGTAGGAGAGCTATGAGGACAGATCAAGATGAACAGTGCTGTTCCAGCAGTTTTGAGGCATAAGGGAGGAGTGGATATAGTGTGATAGATGGATGCTGAGGGAGGACTTTTTGAGGAAGGTTTTGATTGAGACATGTTTAAATCATGAGGGGAAGACTCCATTTGTTAGTGATCGGTTGAAAGAGGTGAGTTAGGGTTGGTTGGGATTAAAGACTGATGAGGATGTGATCTGGAGAGTACAGAGGAAAGTGGATTTTCTGTCATGGCGGAGAAGCTGGGTATGGAGGAAGAGGGCTAAATACATAGGAGGAGGAGTTGTGTGGGGACTGTGGGTCAAAGCTTACTCTGATGTTCTTGTCAAAGTCTCCAGCCGAGAGTAGAGAGAGGAGGTGCTGGGGATCGGAGGAGAGAGTTGAAAGTGTTGAATAGTTGAATAGAGCTGTGAGGTAGGGATGATATGAGAGATAAGAAGTTGGTTCTTCAGCAGTTAGTGTGCACTTGAAAGTGGTGAGAGAATTTATGCGATGAATTGCTCATTTGATTGGGATCTCCTCCATCTCCACTCAGCAAACCTACAAGCGCACCTCAGTTCTTTACTCAGGCTGGGGTTGCCTGTTTATTATGGGAGTTTTGGTATACATGAGGGGAGCGGCCATTTCAAAGACTGCAGTTATGGTGGGTAGTATGCAAGGTGGCGGCAGCATCTGCATTGTCAAAGGAAGCCATGTCTGCAAGAGCGAGCAGGGACTTGAAGAGGGGATGTAATTCAAGGTGTTTGAGAATTCTACTAGTGTATGAACTTGTGGAGTGGGGGTTGTGCACTATAGGAGAGGGAAGAAAATGTGACTAGGTTGTGGGCAAACGGGGAGAGGTGAGTTAGAGAGGTTAGATATGGAACAGAGGCAGGTGAAGATTAGGTCCAGCTTGTGGCCATCTTTGGGAGTAGCTGCAGAGGACCATTGAGTGAGGCTGAAGGAGGAAGTGAGTGTTAGAAGCTTAGAGACCGAGTGGGAAGTGTCAATGGGAATGTTAAAGTCACCCATGAAATGGTGTGGATGTAGCAGAGAAAATGAAGTAGTCAGGTGAAGTGGTCAAGAAAGGTGGTGGCTGGCCCTGGGGAGTGATAGATAACAGCCAGTTGGAGGTTAAAGGTACAATAAATGGGTGGGGTGTGTGAGAAAGTTTGAGTCCACCATAACTGTACCGTCACACGCCGCAATCTCACCTGGCGACATGAGGCGATCTAACGTGCGCGTGCATGTTTTTCATAGTCGCCTTAGATCGCCGATGGCGGCTTCCCACGCCACAATTGCGCCCTAAAAGTAAGGTGATGTGTCGCTCTGGAAATCGCCTCACGTACAGCGGGAGCAATCCTGCCTAATTCCATCGCCGCTTCACACGCCACAAGCTCAAAGGCAATGTGGGCGTACATGTTCAGCGTTGCGAGGACATAGGCGTGCAACAGTGGTTTAAACCGCGCCCTATATGCACTCATTTGACAATGCAACAGCGTTATGATTGGTCAGCCTGCTCTGGAAGGCTGGCTAATACATGACGCCATTGTCTATCGGAGTTTGCACTGAGTTTGTGGTTGTGTAGCTGAAGATGTGTGTGGTGCTCTTCAAATATGGTACCCTGTGAACTGACAGCCAATGGGAACACAGCCACCACCAATCATCGCAGACGGTGCGCGGACTCCAGCACGATAAGGCACGCCTACGGGAAATCATAGGCAGCGCTCTTTCCATCATTATCGTCCGATCACACGCCACAACACGGAAATCTCGCCTTAACGATTGCGGGTGATTACTGAGCACTGTTCAGTAATCAGGCGAGAGGCGATTCATCGCCGGGAAATTGCCCAGTCACACGCCGCAACCATGAGGCAATTTCAAGGCGATTGCTCAGAGGCGACATATCACCTTTATGATCTCCAGGCGAGATTGCGCCATGTGACGGTACCGTCACAAGGTCCAGGTGGAGAAGCTGTGTCAGAGGGGGTGACTCAGGTTTTAGTGGTGCCAAGGAAGGAGAGTTTGTTAGTGATGAAAAGGTCATGGATGCATGAAAGTCTGTTGCAGATGGAGCATGCATTCCAGAGGGCTTCTGTTAAAGGGACTGGTGGTGGGGTGGTGGCTGGGTGAATGGGTATAAAATTACAAAGTTTGGAGAACTTTGTGAAAGATCATGAATGGTGGTTAAAAATGACTAGGGAAATGGTGAGGAGTGCCAAGATTTTGATGAGATATCCCCAGCAATGAGGAGAAGCAGGGAGAGAGTGTAAGAAGCTCAGAGCAGGAGAGGGCACGAGATGGGTATGCTTGTCTGCAGACAAAGGTTTTTATGTGGAGGAACAGTTTTGAGGAGGATGTGAGATGGGTGGGGACGATGGAGGAAGAGATTTACCAGTACCTTACTAGGTGAAGAGATTAGAGGAGTTAGTGAAATATTATAGGAGTGAAGGTGAAAAGAAACAGAAACATTGTTTACAGAGAATAAGTATTAAGGTACCTTAAGTTCATTTCCGGTCAAATTCTGGTCTAATTCATTATTAATATTTAGTTTTATTTATAGAATGGTGGAATTTTCTTGGGAATTATTGGTCCAAATGTCCTGATAAATATGATCTGATCCCACGTCGCCCGGTGTCTTCTGTAGCCACAGTGTGCAGTGGCTGGCAGCTGATATCGGAGTGCGTAGAATGACTCATGATGTCACAGTCGTGCGTTGCCCTCTGTCACGGCACTGGTGACATCAGCCACCTGCCAACCACTGTTTCGCCGGTGGAGTTTATCGCAGTGCAGGGACACAACGGGTCTCTGTGCAATGAGTTGGATCAGATCAATCCTCGGATCAGATGCACATGCAGCTAAAGCAGGCACTGCAGGTGACCTCTGCGATCGCTTTTATTACACTTATGTTTGTAGGATCTTTCCTTCGACCCCCTGCAGATTCTGTTTTGGGTTCTATTCTCTTTCTATTGATGTTGTCTGTGTGTGGTACCGTTTTCCCTCCAGATTCTGCCCTGTATTCTCCACTCTTTACTAATGCTTTTTTTGTGTGGTAGCTCTCCATCCTCCAGATTCTGCCCTGTATTCTCCACTCTTTACTAATGCTTTTTTTGTGTGGTAGCTCTCCATCCTCCAGATTCTGCCCTGGGTTCTCCTCTCTTTACTGATGCTTTCTGTTTGGTACATTTCCCCTTCCTCCTTTAGATTTTCCCCTTGGTTCTTCGCTCTTGACTGATGCTGTCTGTGTGTGGTAGCTTTCCCCTTCCTTACCCATATTCAGCCCTGGGTACTTCTCTCTTTACTGATGCTGTCTTTGATACCTTCCCCCTCCTCCTTCAGGTTCTGCCCTAGTTTCATCTATATTTACTGTTGCTGTCTGCGTTTGGTACCTTTTACTTCTTTCTGAAATTGTGCCAACAGAAACATGGGTCCAAAAACAGCAGCACAGTCAACATTACAGCAGCAGCAGAATGGTAGCCAGTTTTAATGAAGACTAAGTAGAAAGTTAATTAAGTTTTAGAAGCAATTATGAAAATAATTTAATCAGTAACAGGTGTCCCCAGCCTTTTAATATAAGCAGAACATTTCTATCCACCATTAAAAATAACCCAACTTTTGGTTTGCTCTTAGATTTCTTTGTGAAGTATGGGGTAGCTGTTATGACCGTACGAGAACTTTTTGAGTTTGTTACGGATCCATCTATAAATCAAGATAACATGGATGCCTATTTGGAGAAGGTAATCTAAATAATCTTTATCCTTAATTGGCTGCTTTTTTTTTTACTTGTAGATGTTGCTTATCCCTATATAAATGCATTGTGGGTGTAATGGCTGATTGACGCATCATACCCACAATGCAACATGTCCAGATAAGTATCAGAAAAGGTGCATCTGTGTACAGGGACCTTCTGGGTAATTCATGGTTACAAATGCTACGTGGGTGGTTATCTATGTTTATATAGCATAGACTTGGAAAATCACATACTCGAGGGGTAATTTTAAATGACTGACTTTTAAACAAAGCTTTCAGTGACAATACGCTGTCCCCTTTGGTGGACAGCACTAGAAATAGCTTGACAGGCTAAGCTTAGTTATGTATTAGACCAAGAAACTGGAATTCATGTACAAGGAAATCATTATTTTAATAAATAAATTGTTTTCATTCTTTAACACCAATGTGCTAAGCTCTTCAACCAGGCAACTGTATGGAATTATTACAATTATATAAGAGCACAGCTTAAATAACGGCCCTAAATAGTGATTTAGATTGAAATTTAGATGGACTTTGGACTACCCCTTTTATGGATAACTAAATGTTCAGATGAAATAAGAATAGAAATGCAACCTCTTCAGTAGATATCTTTTGTATGTGAAGTTAAAATTAGAGTGGTAGTGACTAAGTCGACTCCTAAAATATAAATGATGTGGGTACTGTGATTCAATGCAGTATGTGCTGAATATTATTATGGATTATGTTCTATCTAAATTGATTATTGTATCACAATGATGATTAAAGCCTGATGTTACCATTGTACTACAAAAAAAATCTCATTTAAACATGAGCCATGTATGAGGGAGTCTGCGTCGGATTCAGAGAAATTGAGTCGGAGATTTTGATTTCCAACACCATAACCCTGGTTAAAATTGTACTTCTATCTCCTTTTGCAACTCCTAATTGAACATGTGTGGCTTCCGTGATCTAATACGTGTGCACAATGATTAGAAGGGTCTCTGTAGCTAACAGACACAAACTCTGCCTTTACTCAGGTCTGGGCCCATGGGTTGCCAAACTGCTGAATTATCAGAGTTTTTAGTTTTCTGACTTTAATATAGAAGTTTAAATAGTAACTAGTTTAGTTCTCTGAGAAGTGTGCAGCGGACAGAAGTGTGCAACATATGTCTGAGCTAGTGTAGAGAGCATGGTACGGATTCAGTAGAAAGAATAGGTAACCTTTGCTTTCTATTGAATTCACACAATTGGCAGTTTGCACTCTGACGGGATCTGTGCACTCCAGTCTGCTGAGCTGTATGCTTTTCGGGGGACCTCGACCGCCACCGATCTGCAGCAATTAAAGTATGCCAAGTATCAATAATCAATGAGAAAGTTTAGTTACTCCTTAAAATTTGTTAAAGAACGATCAAATGATTATTTCCTCATATAATTTTCAGGCAATGGAAATAGCGTCTCAGAGAACAGAAGACGAAAGATCAAATCAAGATAAAGTTGATGAAGAGGTATGTTGTATGCTGTGTAATGTGTGATTGTATCTACTACTAGATCTTTGCAAACTTTGTGTTTCTTATGTGTTTTAAGTGCAAAGGGGGTTTGGTGTGTGGTAACTTTATGTCAAGCAGCTACCTCAGTATTTTTTTTTCACGTATTTCTGTGCAACCTCTTAGGTGTTTAAGAAAGCATACATTCCCCGAACGCTTAATGAAGTGAAGAACTTTGAGAGAGATGTGGACTTAATGCAAAAGCTTAAAGAGGAAGATTTGTCACTTAATGCACAACAGGATAACGTGAGTAAGCTAATGTTAAACTCTTCAATGAAGGTTGGATCACAACTATGATGAGAAATGCAGGCGATTATGATGGATTTTTGGTGTAAAACACTTTGAAAAGTTACAAAATTTATGTTACGACTTATTCCATTTTCAAGCCAGTTTCAGATTGCACTGTCAAATTGGGCCTTTCAATGAATCAGGTGCCTCTGACCGCTGCACAACCCTGAGAAATCTTAGCCCTGATGGCCTCAATGTTTTACTTTATGAAAAACATACTTAGTAGAACTGTATATACATATATTTAGGTTACAAGAAAACTTGCGAAGTGAACACTTTATTTAGGTAAAGCTATAACTAAGAGACACAAGGTGTTAAAAAAAATTCTTGAACTTTTTTGTTTCCTTTTTATTTTTATAGATTCTCTATCAAACGGTGACTGGCTTGAAGAAAGATTTATCAGGTGCCGAGACGGTAAGACTTACCTAGGGTAACCTTTTTAACATAAAAGGCGCTTGCGACTTAAGCTTTAGCAGTGAAAAATCTAATAGTGCTCAATGCCCCCCACAACGAGCACTGATTCTCGTCCGCTGCTAATAAAGTTCAGTGGCTCTGCCAACGTTGACTGCCCAAGCCACTCAGCCGCTAAGCTCACAAATTGGCTACTGCTCTGTCGTCTTGTGAGCTCTGCAGTGGCAGAGAATCTGTGCCTGATGAGGCAGGAGTAAAGCACAGTTTGTTTTTTCCATCATCGCCACGACAGCACCACCTGAGAGAGAGGTCCCCCCCATGCAAGACAGGAAACCTCTGAAATAAAAAGGTGGTGCCTCTCCTGTACTTCAGTTTAGGTTTCTTGTCTTGGAGGTGGGAGACCTCTGAAAGCGGTTCCCTCACCTGACCCAGTGGCTGGAAGAGTGGCTTAACTGCCATGGCTCTGGACTCTGGATCAGATGCACTTCCCCGGGCTACCCCCTTTGCGGTGGCCGGCGGGAGGCCTGGTAGGCGGCCAGAAGCGGTCTGTCTCTGCCTCAGCACCGCACGGGCGTGCGAGTGCACAGCTTTGCCCCTGTCACGCTGTGCCCCTGGGTGAAGAATTTTGGATTTCGCGCCACCGAACGCACTTCTGGGAACGGCGCAGAACCTGGATGTGACGCGTCCGGTGCATGAATGCTAGATTCCAAAATGGCAGCGCCTAAGCGTCTGGACGCCGGGTTCAGCATTGAGTCGTGTCGTCTGCAACTACCCCCTTCACCCCCCTCCCTCCCCCATCCTTTGCATTCCAGAGCCTATATTAGGAGAAGCAGTGCGCAGAGCGGTGTCTTTCAGGCATGGCACAGGACCCAGCTTGGTGTTCTCCTAAACGTTTCTCATTACAGATGTCTGATGTGGCCACAGAGACCCTCTCCATTGGGGAAGGACATAGATCCTCTCACAAGTCTGGGGAACTGAGCCTCTGAAGCTGGTACACCTGTATTCATCAAGGGGTTGAGTACCTATGTGGAATGCAGTTGTGCTGATTTCCTCTTCTGCATACTATCTTTTTATGATTCCAAAAAGAAGCTCTCTAAGAAGAAGCATAGGGAATGTGCTGTTTGTAAGACTCTCTTCACTTATGATTATGTGAAGGATCTCTGCACCCCTTGTATTGATAGGACTGTGCGGGGGAGGTCCTAAGTCTTGCCTCCAGCCTTGGAAACCTAGTTAGGGCAGAGTTTAGATCCCTTTAGAAGAAGAAAGAGGAAAAGACCCCATGATTCTGAAATCAGACTCTGGAGGAACGAATGAGGCATCACAAGCCCTCCCTAAAACCTAGTTCTTCATCTTCCCCTGCTTCAGACTTCTCGTCCTCAGAAGATAGCTGTGAGGGCAGACCTTGTTTTCCCATAGTTGATACCAACCATCTAATCAAGGCAGTTAAGTCAACTATGGGCTTAGAAGATGCTAGGGATCCTTCAACTGTAGAAGATCTCTTGTTTGGGGGTTATCCCAGAAGAAGTGAAACTTTCCCATGAGCGAAAAGGTCCAGGAAGGGAGCAGTGGAAGAGACCAGACAAGAAGGGGTTTCTCCCTTCCATTGCCAGGAAGCGCGATACCCTTTTGACCAAGAGGCAACCACTTCCTGGGACAAATGTCCTAAAATAGAGGTGGCGGTGGCTAAGTCCACTAAGAAATCTACCTTGCCCATCGAAGACTTGAGTAACCTGATTCATCAATTAGACCGAAAGACTGACAGCTACCTGAGGGGTTCATGGGAGACAACGGCTGATGTCTTCAGACCATCCATTTCGGGAACCTGTGTCCACCCGCTTTCTCATGATATGGCTTAAACAGTTAGAATCCGAAGAATGATACTTATAAGGAAGAAGTGTTGTCTTCCTTTCCTCTGGTCAGTTCAGCCGCAACTTTCCTTGCGGATGCATCTGCCGACTCCCTAAAGTTAGCAGCAAAAGGTGCATCTCTGTCTAATGCAGCTAGATAGGCCCTATGGCTGAAAAATTGGCCATGGGATTTACAATTGAAAGCCAAGCTATGTGAAGTCCTTTGTGAAGGTGACTTCCTCTTTGGCAAATCGCTGGATGATATCCTAGAGAAAGCTAGCGATAAAAAGAATAATTTTCCGGCCTTCCCAGTTTCCATCTTTAAGAGTCATTCCTTTCGTAGGAATAGATCTACCAAGAAGTCGTCTCCAAAGAGATTAGGAGACTCTTGGTATGACAGGAAGAAAAGGAAGTCAGATTTCCTGTTCAAGGAATCTTCCCTGGATAATAATAAGTCATCAAAAAAAGTGATGGGGAGACTCTCCCTCCTTCTCCCAGCTTGGTTCTGAATCAACGCTTGCAGTTGGGCTCTGAAGGTCATCAAGGACGGTTTCAGGCTAGAATTTATTTCGACCATTATCGGGTCCCTCATAATATAGTCTGTCGGCAGCCCAGCAAAAAACCTAGCTCTAGCAGAAGATATCAATTCCCTGATGAGGAACAATGTTGTCTCGGAGGTTCCGGTGGACAAAAGGGGCAAGGCATTTTACTCCCTTTTTCTGGTGTCCAAACCAGACAGGACTTACAAGACCATCATAAATCTGAAAACATTGAACAGTTTTCTGGTACAAAGGCATTTCAAAATGGAGGCATTGAAGTCAGCAATGAAGATCTTCTTCTGGAACTGTTTCATGGTAGTACTGGATCTAAGAGAGACAAATTGGGTATCCAGCATCATGGTTAGGAATGAATAAAAACAGCCTTTATTTGAAAAAATAAAATCAATCCATAATTGAATAAAAGCTAGTACAGGCTTACGCGTTTCAGATTTTTTGTTGATCCTTACTCATAGTATAAGTTATAATAAAGAGTGAAAAACTTTTAAGGTATATCATAAGTCGCACCCACCAACATCAGCTGTGATGACTACATGATCAGAATACAGCTGCCACAGGACCATTTAACCCTGTGAGATCATTCTCCATTAAAGATCCTATATAACATAGCATGTACTACTCAGACATGAATATTCGTACATTAACAATGTCTATGATTAAAGTGTATAGTTTTTACTAAATGGGATACTTAGACAGTCCTTGGTATATTAAAGGCAAAAATTATATGTTTTTTTTTCCACAATCTTATTATATTATTGCATTGATGTAAAAAAACATAGATTACTTCACTTTGTGTTATATGTCATCATAATAAATTACAATAATACCATGGTACATAAGTCTTGCAGGCCTGGCTCAGGAAGGACAGCAGGCAGGTGTCTGCATATGCACTCACATTGAGGCAAAGTATTTTGCAGGCTGGCCTGTTGACAAGAAGTACGGCAAAGAAGCCAACAAGGGCTGGCTGACAATTCTACAGGCAGTATAGATATTAGGCTGCTGAAGATTGGGGTGAATATTTTTTCCGAAGCCCTTTCAGATTGTTTGAGCCATCTGAAAGAATGATTGTCAGGAGAATAAACCACCCCCGCTCCGGCTTCCCGCCTTTTTCGGGGACTCTTTACTAATTTAGGCCCCGGATCCTGGCCTATTCCGGCAGGACTGCCCATTCCCGCCGCGTCATCATGGGGGGCGGAGCTACGGGCCGGCGGTTCTCGCACATCGCTTGATCTTTCCTGGCTCCCTTTTCCAGTGGTCCGCCCCTCTCCTGCATGTTGTCCAAGCAGCGGCAGCCATTAACCGCTGCGGCGCTACTCCAGGGACTCAGGATCGCTGGGAGCCCCCCTGCAGTGCTTCTCCTCGGGCTGGCAGACACTGGTGCTGGTAAGGCGCTCAGCAGTCCTGCTGCTGCAGCTCTCTTGTTTTTTTTCTGCCACTCCTTTTCTCTGCAAATTGCAGCAGTATACAGCTAAAGCTTCATGTCAGGAACAAGGAGCAAATGGTCCACCAAACCTTTCACTTCCTTTTACGCGGCCTGTACCACATGCAGGGCTATTCTCCCTAGTGGTAGTACTACACCGCACTGCCAGGACTGTGCCCTCACTACGGCCCCAGAGCCTACCACCCCTGAGGCCACACAATCCAGTCCCACTGATGCATCGGAATGGGAAGTTCTCCTACCTCAGTCCATGACTCAATCATTCTAGAAACACTCATCCACTTTGATCCAGGCCCTGCAGACCCATCCCACACCTGCCACCTCAGGTGAGTCCCCAACACCTGGGGACTACACGGATGACAGTAATCCCATTAGACGCACGAGCCGACGGCCTCTGCCTTCAGGTTCAGAAACAGGACTGAAAAGAGCTCTAAGGAACCCCTCTCCGGCTTCCTCCCTCAGTTCCCATGCTTCTCATACCAGGGACAGCAGTCAGGGGTCACTACCCTCAGATAGGTATTACGACCTCGAATCAGACCCCGACGTGGATGCTTCCTTCAAGGTTGATTTTCCTGATACTACGGCCATGGTCGAGAATCTCATTACAGCCGTTAATCAGGCTCTGGACATTACTGACCCTCCTACCGAAACTCCTTAACATGCAGTTTCCTTTAAGAGGGCTAAACGCCAACACAAGTACTTCTCGGACCACTCTGAATTCCAAGAAGTCCTGCAGAAACATAGGTCCCACCCGGACAAGAAATTTGGTAACAGAAAATAGTGGAAACACGCTACCCCTTTCTGCCCGCATTAACTCCGGAATGGTCAGATTCCCCCAGGTGGATCCTCTGGTCTCTCTACTGGCAGCCAAAACTCTCATCTCTATTCCAGACAGCTCCTCCATTAGAGATGCCACAGACCGCTAGGTGGAGCAGATGGCCCGTTCTGTAATTGAAGCCTTGTGTTCATCTTTGTCTCCCTGCTTTGCCTCAGTATGGGTTACAAAGACCTGTGCAGGTAACCTCCACGATATCCTACGTACCAGGGACCCAGATTCGGAATTGTCAGACATAGCGGCACAAATTTCTGTTGCCGCAGAATACCTAGTACACGCTTCTCTGGACATGGCAAATTGCACGGCCGTAGCTTCCTCTAATGCCATTACGATTAGACTAGCTCTTTTCCTCCGGGATTGGAAGGCAGATTCAGCTTCCAAAGAGTCCCTGACAAGTCTTCTGTACCTTAGTGGCCTTCTCTTTGGAGAAAAGTTGGATAAACTTATCTCGGATGCCACGGGAGGTAAAAGTACCTCTCTCCCTCAACAAAAAAACAAAACGGCCCTTTGTTCGCCGCCAACAAACACGTTTCCATTTCTTTCAAAACTCGCTTGGCTGATTGACCTCACAACCGATACAGAGTAACAGTAGTTCCCCACGCAGGGATAAACCCTCCCAGACCCAACAGAAATCCAACTCCGCTTGGCAATCCAACTCTGGGATCTGAATCCTCTGGTCTTGGATTGTCTAGAGATACTCCTTCATGACTCGCTCCTACCGGAAGACTCTTTCCCAGTCGGCGGCCAACTATTCCATTTTCAATATATCTGGCTTGCCATCACAGACGACAACTGGGTCAGGGAATTAGTGTCTTCCGGTTACAAAATTAGAGTTCTTAAGCCGCCCGCCAAACCTGTTCTTTCCCTCCATCCCCCCAAGATCCCCAGCAAAGTCGAGGGATTTTTACCATGCCATAGATTCCCTCCTGCAAACCGGAGTGGTAATCTCAGTTCCTCCAGAAGAAAGATTTCAGGGGTTTTACTCCAACCTATTTGTCGTACCCAAGTAAGGGGGGTCGGTCCGACCCATACTAGACTTAAAGCACCTAAACAAATTTGTTCGGCTGCGGCATTTTCGCATGAAGTTTCTTCGCTCTATCATTTCCTCCATGGAACAAGGGGAGTTCCTTGCTTCAATACAGTCAAGATGCGTACTTTCATATTCCAATCTCATGGGCACATCAAAAATTCCTAAGGATCGCCATCAACGAGGAACATTTTCAATTCGTCGCACTGCCCTTCGGCCTTGCTACAGCCCCAAGGGTTTTCACAAAGGTTATGGCTGCCATCATGTCCATTATCCATTCACGAGGAATAGTAGTCCTTCCGTATTTGGACGACCTCCTCATCAAAGCTCCCTCATTCAGGGAATGCGAAAGCTGCGTCGCCATTACGGTGTACATGCTGGTTCGCCTAGGCTGGTTAGTCAACTTGCTAAAGAAATCCAACAGAACCGAAAAGGGGCACCACTATGACCAATAATCCTTCTTAGGCAGTGGAATATGCATGTGAGGCGGGAAGCACTAGTGCGACCGGTGGTGCCAGTATAGCAAAACAATTCATCATCAAGGTGCAGGAGGGGGCGCCGAGGTGACAACGGGTCCGTTGACCGGTAGAAGGGCCTTTGCCCGAAACGGACCTGTGTTGTCACCTCGGCGCCCCCTCCCTGCACCTTGTATGTTCCCACAATAAAAGATCTCGTTACCTGCTGACCTGGTGAGTGCCGTTTTTCTTACATTTTTGAGCAACTTGCTAAAGTCCTCTCCAGTCCCAAGTCAGACATTACTTTTCCTAGGGATGCTCTTCAACACCTCCTGAGGGTTGGTACTTCTCCCTCGCAACAGGATCCAGAGCCCTTCAACAAGGAGTCCGCACCCTCCTCCACCCATCTCCTTACTCCCTTCGCTTTGCTATGAGAGTGCTAGGTCGGATGGTAGCAGCCATGGAAGCAGTACCATTTGCACAGTTGCACCTCAGATCTCTTCAGCGGCAGATTCTGACAACATGGGACATGTCCCCCTTCTCGCTGGACAGGACCTTTCGTCTCTCACCAGTTGCCAGGCGCTTTTTCCACTGGTGGCTTCGTCCGTCATCTCGGTCACGGGGCAGGTCCTTCCTGTTCATTGGGAGGTCCTGACCACCGACGCCAGCTTACTAGGCTGGGGAGCAGTGTATCGCCATCACACTGCACAGGGCAGATGGCCTCACTCGGAATCCACCCTGCCCATCAATCTCCTGGAGATTCGAGCAATTTTTCTGGCTCTAAAGGCATTTCATCACCTGCTAGCGGGTCGTCACATCCGAGTACAATTGGACAATGCCACGGCGGTGGTATACGTGAACCACCAGGGAGTGACTCGCAGTAAAATGACAATGCGCGAGGTGGAACCTATCCTCCCCTGGGCCGAGAACAGCCCGTTGGTTCTGTCGGCAGTCCACATCCCAGGGGTCGACAATTGGGCGGCAGACTTCCTCAGCCCACCAGGGCATCGCTTCAGGAGAATGGGCCCTTCACCCAGAAGCCTTCCAGCAGATTTGCAGATGGTGGGGGAACCTGGACATGGACCTCATGGCGTCTCGACTCAATGCCAAGGTACCCAACTACATGGCCAAGTCCCACGACCCACAATCCCTGGGCACAGACGCCCTAGTCCAATCATGGGCACACTTTCGGCTTCCCTACATCTTTTCCCCCCTCTGCCTCTTATACCCAGAGTGGTGAGGAAGATCAAGTCGGAAAGGGTCCCAGTAATACTTGTGGCCCTGGACTGGCCCAGACGCGCCTGGTACGCCGACCTGGTGCTACTCGCCAACGACGTCCATTGGCGACTTCCGAACCGCCTGGATCTTCTCTCAAAGGGTCCACTTTACCACCAGAATTCGAAGGCTCTGAATTTGACGGCATGGCCCTTGAGACCTGGATACTCTCAGGCTGTTTTTTACCCCAGAGGTGGTACACCCCATGACTAAGGCGCGTAAACCAGTCTCTGCAAAGATCTACCACCGTACATGGAAAATCTTTTGGACATGCAGGTCCCGGAATCAAACACCCTTACAATTTTCCTTGCCAAGCATTTTGGCCTTTCTACAATCTGGCCTAGACACTGGCCTTTCCCTAGGCTCTCTCAAGGGGCAGGTCTCCACTCTGTCAATTCTTTTCCAACGATGACTAGCGGCTAAACCTCAAATGAAGACTTTCCTTCAAGGGGTGGCCCATTTAGTCCCCCCTTACAGGAGACTGTTAAACGCATGGGACCTCAACATGGTTTTGGACGCCCTGCAACAGCCTCCTTTTGAGCCTCTCAGAGATATTTACCTCCGGCTTCTGTTCCAGAAGGTGGCGTTCTTGGTGGCGATTACCTCTATCCGTCGAGTGTCTGAGCTTGCGGCTCTCTCCTGCAAGGAGCCCTTCCTGGTGTTCCACCAGGATAAGGTAGTATTGAGACCGGTGCCCCCCTTTCACCCCGAAGGTGGTTTCTTCCTTCCACTTGAATGAGGACATTGCCTTACCTTCCTTCTGTCAAGCGCCAGTGCACAGAGTTGAGAAGGCTCTGCACTCACTGGATCTAGTTTGTGCTCTTACAATCTATGTGTCCAGGACTGCATCCTTCTGAAAAACTGACTCCTTCTTTGTCCTCCCTGAAGGACACAGTAGAGGCATGCCGGCCTCCAAGGCCACTCTAGCCAGGTGGATTAGGTCCACCACCCAAGAGCTTTACAAACTGAGAAACCTGCCTATTTCATCAGGCATTAAGGCACATTCCACATGACCGGTGGGAGCCTCTTGGGCCATTAGGCACCAAGCATCTGTACAAGAAGTGTATAAGGCAGCCACTTGCAAAACGCCTACAATGTGCATACGCATTCCTCGACAGAAGCCAGTCTAGGTAGACGCATCCTCCAGGCAGCAGTAGCTCACCTGTAGTGTGCGTCCTGTGTTCATTATATTCAAAATACTTCTTTCCCCCCCACCCCCCCCCCCCCTCAGGGACTGTTTTAGGATGGCCCACGGTCCTGTGTCCCCCAATGAGGTGAAAGAGAAAAGGAGATTTTTGTGTACTCCCTGTAAAATCCTTTTCTCTTAGCCTCTAATTGGGGTACACAGCACCCTCCCTTGTTGCCCTATCGAGCCTGGTTATGGTTATGTTTTTGCTAATTGCATTCTTGCATGGTTGCCTTGTTATAGGCTATGTTTTTTTTTTCTCTTGCTCCTACTGCTTTAGCACAAAACTGAGTAACTGAGGTCAGTCTCTGGTGTATACTGCAGAGGAGGAGCCACTTTATCTTTTTCAGATCACTTAGTGTCACCTCCTAGAGGACAGCAGCATAACACCCACGGTCCTGTGTCCCCTAATTAGAGGCTAAGAGAAAAGGATTTTACAGTGAGTACACAAATTTCCTTTTCAAAATGTTTAACTACAGCTGTAGTAGGATATCAGGAAGGCAGAATGCATTTGTGTCTATTATATTGTACCGTAATATGTTAATGAACAAGATATGGTAAAATCATTTGAGGATTTCCTGAGCTTATAATTTAAGGAACTGAGTGTTCTTGTTCTTATAAATGAATGGATGGGATGTTGGGAAAGGATATTTAGCAAGTACATGGTCTGTTCAGTTGCTCATTAGTAATAAATGGTAACTAGTGTTTTTCCTAGTCTTTGTATGCATTTTGTTTGTCCAGGTACCAGCTTTGCTTCAGAAAAGTGACGAGCTACAGGATGGGTCAAGTTCTGAAGCAGATAGTGATGAGGAGTCAGGATCCGACTCTGATGATGTTAACTCTAAAGATCAAACTCCTTCCTCTGAAATAGATAAAAAGGTTTGTTGGTTGCCATGTTTTTAATCCTACATAAATTTGTGTTTGTTAGTTTATCAGAAACTGGCCATTTGATGACAGAGCAGCTTGTAATCTGTCCCGACTAAGGCTGCTTTCACATCAGCGTTTTGTGTAAAAACCGCAACTGCCGCGATTACCGCATAACGGCCGCACTTGCGGTTCACTTGCGGCAAGCACCATACAATGTCTATGGGGCTTGCGGCAGGTGCGGCAAGTGCGATATCGGCAGGTGCGGCTGCAAAAAAATCGCGGCCGCACCTGCCGCAAGTGCCGAAACCGCACTTGCAGCACCTGCCGCACGCTTACCGCAAGCCCCATAGACATTGTATGGGGCTAATCACAGCAGTTGCGGTTTTTTCACCGCAACTGCCGCGATCAGCGAAAAACGCTGATGTGAAAGGACCTAACCTCACTTTCCATTCGCTCTTTATTCATTTTTCAAATGCCTAATTATAAACAAACAATGAAACATTAGGAGTGAGTCAGAGACAATGTTACTGTAATTGTTAAGCTGCTTTGTATTAAAATTGGATATTGGTTGTCTTGGCACATTGCCTTCAGCTTATTGAGCACATCTTAGTGTAAGGATTATTATCAGGCTGTATATACATTGTGAAGCATTGCATTTCATGCTGTATTCTTTGATTGCTGTATTGAAGATATGCTTGGAATTTTTGTGTGCTTGAATACAATTTTCAGCCCTTCATGGGTCTGTTTTTTTGCTTTTCCCGCCCCGTCTCACAAGAGCCATGTTTTTTTTTTATTTTTTTTCGTCAAGAGAATACGAGGGAATGTTGGTTGTAGCATGAGTTGTAGTTGTGAATGGCACCAATTATTTTACCATACAATCCTACTGAAAACCAGGAAACAAATTAGATTTGTTGCAACCATTAAAAATCATTCTAAAGGGGGTGTCACACGCGTCAATGTCGTCAGCAATCTGATCGCTGACGACATTGACGGCTGATCGCTGGTGAGCTGTCACACAGACAGACTCACCAGCGATCAATTGACCAGTGACATCATGGAAACGATTTAAATATCGTTTCCACGATGTCCTTCTCCCGCTGCCAGCCTGCTGGAAGCGGGAGCAGCCTGGTCTCCAAGGTACACTGCGGGTAACTAGGCAGCGCGCGCTGCCTAGATACCCGACGTGTACCTTCGTTACCAGCCTCCTCCGCTCACCCGGTGAGCGGAGGAGGCTGGTAACTAAGGTACACAGTCGGGTATCTAGGCAGCGCGCGCTGCCTAGATACCCGCAGTTTACCTTGGAGACCAGCTCCCAGCGCTTGTGACAGGCGCTGGGAGCTGGAATATCGCTAGTCCCGGTGTCACACGCAGCGATGCTGCGTGTCCACCGGGCGACAATCGCCAGGTTTCAGAGCTGGTTCTGAAACCTGGCGATCATCAACCAGCGATTTATCGCTGGTTGATGCAGTATGTCACATGCGTCAATATCGCTGCAACGTCACGTGCAGCCGATATCGTGCAGGCGATATTGACGCGTGTGACACCCCCTTAAAGTCTCTCCTTTGAGTGCCATAGATAAGGGATAAATGTAAGCAGAAAGCATACAAACCATTAAATGGGGTCTCAAACTGTGCCCCTTGATGCAATTTACTTAATCAGAAGTTATTTAAACAAGCTGGCTTTAGGGTGTTTTATATTTCCTGTAGTCAACAAGTAAAGTGCCCTTGACATGCACATGTACGTGTGTGGCAGACGCCTCTCAATATCAGGAACCGGGCAGTTTCAGGTGCAGCATCCCCTGACTCCTTTAACTAGTTTTGTGATTCCTTAAAAAATGTGCCAAGAAAAAACAACTGGTGTACATTGAACCATTTCAAGGGAAACCAAAGTAGAGTTGTGCCAAAATGCTACATCTTTTTTAAATGTGTTATTTCATGAATCTTTCTAAATTAACCGAAAAAGCCAAAATAACATTAAAATAAAAAAAATTTAAACCAAAAAGACATCTTGTAGAAAGGTGCAAATCGTTTCAATGTTTCGCAAAGCAAAAAGTTGCTAATCGAGAAATATTCACGTAAAAACTGGCAGAAATGCAGTGATGAATCAGGCCCTATGTGTAACTTATTTTTATTAATTATTGCTGACTGTTGAGTCTAGGTAATATTTTTTTGTAGTATAGTTGTACATAGTAGTTCGCCTGAATCTGTTTTTAGAAATAATCATATTCTTAATTACATGACAACTAGAGATGTGAGAACACCTGAGGGTTCGAATTCAGTTCAGTTTACCAAATGCTAGAGTCTTCTCCGAATTGTTATACGAACAGTGAGCCAAATTTTCCGAACCCCATTGAAATCAATGGCAAGCAACATGAAACACATAGAAAACACCTTCAAAGGTGTCCAAAAGCTTGCCAGACTGCTCATATTAGTGTCTGACACCAGGAAAAGGGACTACAATCTACCTAGAGTACAAATGGGCTGTCTACATGTAGGTATTTCTGCATTTATACAGCGCTTTTTAGCACTGTGTAAATGCAGTGAAATGCAGCACCGTAATGCATTCCAGCAAAACCAATGGCTTTTGCTGAAATGCGTTCACATGGTCCGTAAGTTTGTGGATGCGCTCCTGCGTTTCAAAGCACATCCGCAAAAAGAATGACCATGTCACTTGATTGCGCCTTTTTCAACATGCCTTTTACTCCCCTCGCTGGTGATCCCTTCTCTTGCCGACACCGTGGGACCTGTGCAGTACCTTAAATAACACCATGTGACCTGGTGACGTCACCTGGTCATATGGTGCTGCAGGGTCCTAAAGCCCGCATTCGCCCTGGCCGGCGGGGGATCAGAAGACCCCGCCAGCGATCACCAAGGGAGGGTGGCAAGATAAGTAAAAGCGCAGGAAGAAAGTGCAGGCCGTTCACACACAGAATGCTGCGTTCGGTGAGGATGCATTCTTGGTGCAGTTTTGCACAAAATATGGATCCTTACAAAAGCAATGTGTGTGTGTCTCACGACATAGCATGAGTGCACGAGACACGGTCTGTGCCACCCTGCACACTCTTCAAAGTCAGTTCAAAATACGTGGTGGTTTACATTCACTTAAATTTCAGAGGTTGGTGAAACTCAGTTTGAATTGAAAGATGGATGAGTCACAGGGAAAAAGTGGCAGCAGTTTTCTACATTAAGTAAGTAAAAAGAGGTGGAGGAGTAAAAGGAGGATAAGTTATAGATGTAGGCATGTCACTCAGAGAGAGCCCACAGAGCAAGGAGACCCAAAGAACTGTCCCCACTTTACCAAAAATTAGTGTCCGACCACGGTAAAGTGGTATCCATCTTATAGATTTTGTATTGGGCCACAATGGCAAAAAGACAGGAGGCCTGGACCCAGCATTTCAAGGTTGATTATTTAGGAAGAATTGCAAAGTCTCAGGAGTATGTATTGGGCTTAGGGAGCCCTGGTCAAGGAATGCACCACACAGCAAAGAGACCTTAACAAGTGTCCCCACTTTTTCAAAAATTAGACACAGCCACCAGTAGAGTGACATCAATAGTCCCAGAGTTGAAGTATTCACTTGGAGAAAATAGGCCACTTCATCAGGCCTGTTTGCCACGAAACGCGTAAACTGAATAAACAGAGTGTGTGTGTTACTCTGTTACTCTTATTGTGGTCAGCGCGGCTTCTATACATCCGGTTCTATTTTCTCTAAGTGGATCCTTACTTTTTGCCGGGAGCCTGCTGCGACCATACGTGCTTGTCCAAGGGAGTTGTGACCATTCACAACCAGACCAGGTGAGTCTGTATTGTGGGAGTCCGTGTGACCATCAAACCTGAAGGTATTACTCTATGTGCGCTTCTTTTCCTTCTTATTTGTAGAGTTGAAATGTGGAGCTTAATGCAGCACACTGTAAGGTACACCAGCGCCTAGTCTCCCCATTCTGACACAGAGATGGAAGTGAGCACACAGCGACCGTGCCCTCTACAGCAGCGCATCTAGGCCGGGATAGAGGGCTAGAAATTGCTGGACGACCAGTTCAGGACGGGAGCCATGCAAGGCATATGTATCAACTTGCCCCGGCTTTGGACCGCACCCAGGTTTGCAGCGTTGTCGCACAAGGCCTTCCCTGGCTGCAGGTTAAGTGAAGACAGCCACTGACCACAACTCATCAGCTGTGTGACTCACATTTCCCAGGCATTTTAATGTTAACACAGCCTGACGGCATTGAACCCTGCTGGCATTATAGTAAGGAGGTGTGGTGTAATCCTTCTACACAGTTGGAATGCGTGTCACATTACCAGAGAGCTTTTGGTGCAAGTGGAGGCCCTATAGCATGTGGAGGAAGCAGAAGCAGTGGAGGAACTGCTACTTACAGAGGGTTTTCCTCACAAACTGTGGGGATGGCAGCCCCTGCAGCCACCAGATTCAACCAGTGCCCAGTCCACGTCATGTAATGCCCTGGCTATGCTTACTCATCCAGGTATCTGTGGTGAAATGCAGCCTGGCACACAGAGTTTTTGAAGGAAGCAGTGTTGTCTGGGACATGTTGGTGTAGAGCAGGCAAAGCTTTCTTTGAGAAGCAGTGGTGATTGGGCATCTGGTACTGGGTGACTGCGACAGCCATGAGCTTTCAAAAAAAAAAAACCCCTCTGTATTCATCAGGTGGAGAGGTAGCATTTCTGCGGCCAACAGCTTGGAGATGTAAGGAAGGATAAAATAATTATTCTTACCGTTAATTCGGTTTCTAGGAACGTTTCACGACAGCATAGGAGGTTGCCTCTCCACACCCTATTTGGGACAGGAAGCACAAGAGAGGTTAAAAGGACCCTCCCACCTCCCACTTGCCAGTGTCTTACAAAGAACCCAGAGCACCGGAAATACATAACCCGTTCTGATAACAACCCAGGAACGTGGGAAATAAGTGATGTCGTGAAAGGTTCCTAGAAACCAAATTATCGGTAAGAATAATTCTTTTTTCTCTAGTCACCTTTCACGACAGCATAGGAGGGAATACCCACGAATCCTTACCATGGCCTGCAGTACCTTCCTGCCAAAGGCCAAATCCCAGTTGGACAGCAGGTCCAGGCGATAATGTCTAGTGAAGGTGTGCAGAGAAGACTAAGTTGCAGCTTTGCAGATCTGCACCGGCGAAGCCCCTGCACTCTCGGCCCAGGAGACCGAGGTTCTAAAAGCAATTCAAGAATGCACACATAGGGTAATACCTTCTTTTATAAGGCTGAAATATGTGTAAAAAGGGAGCTGCTCACCTGATGCAGTTGTGAAAACCCACAACTGGTAATGATCGCTCATCTGTGAGTGGTTTGCTGCAGGACCGTAATTCCACAGATCACCGTGGTTCAATCAGCTTGTAGGACAAAGTACCGTGGGTCCGCGCTGCCACTTCAAATAATGGAGATAAAAACCAGCCACACGGGAATGTCTGGATTAAACAGGATTCTTCTTTATTAGTCCAACATGTTTCGGAGTTATCTCCCAACTCCTTCCTCAGGGAAGAGACCGAGGTTGACCTGGTGGAATGGGCCGTGAACCCCGAAGGAGGAGAGAGGGCCTGGGAGTGATGGCCTTCTTAATCCAGGAGGCAATGGTGCTTTTAGCCACCTTCTTGCCTTTATTACAATTGAAATGTTGAATGAACAAATTCTGGTCAATACACCATGGCGCGGTCACATCCAAGTAGTGCAAGACTATGCATCTGACATTCAAGGAATGAAACTCCACTTCCTTCGGGGATTTAGGATGCTGGCAGAAGGAAGGGAGAACAATAGTCTGAGAACCGTGGAAGTCCAAAACAACATTCGGCAAGAAGAACGGATCCAACTGGAAAACCACCGAATCATCACGGATAGTAAGATACGGTTGGTTCCCTGATAGACAAGGCTTGCAACTCCCCAATACGACGAGCCGAGGTAATGGCAACAAGAAGCGCAGTCTTGTGAGCCAGAAACCATAGCATACAGGAGGACAGAGGTTCATACAGAGGACGAGAGTGACCCGTAAGAACCACATTCAGATCCCAGCTTGGCGTCAGGTGACGTTGTCTGGGACACTTGCAAGCAGTGGATGCCATGAAGTGACGGATCCAACGATGATCTGCCAACCTGACGTTGAACACCGAACTCAGGGTGGACACCTGTACCTTAAGGGTGGCCGATTTGAGACCCATATCCAAACCTTGCTGAAGAAAATCGAGGATCTGAAAAATATTTGGTGACAAGGGGTCAGGAGCCCTAGAGACGCACCAAGTGGAAAATTTAGTCCAGATCCTACTGTTAATAGAGTTTGTAACCGGTTTACGGCTTTGCTGTAAGGTCACGATAACCCGGTCAGAAAGACCCCGGGCCTTCAGTGCCCGGGCCTCAGCAGCCATGCAGCTAGGTTCACCTTCTGAGGGTCCGAATGGAAAAGAGGGCCCTGCAAGAGTAAGAGAGTAATTTCGGATCTGGGCCCAAGAGGACCGGGCCATCCACCTTTAGGGACATGATCAGATTGAACCAACTGCACTTCTGCCAAAATGGAGCCACTAAAATCGTTGGGACTTCCTGAGGGCCCTTGGTAGAAGAGGCAGAGGGGGGAAGGCATAAGCCAACCGAAAAGCCCAGACGTGGGAGAAGGCGTCCACTCCGAGTGCGTCGTCCCAGGGGTTGAGGGAGAAGAATGTTCGGACCTTTCTGTTGTTTGATGCAAACAGATCTACATCCGGGGGACCCCAACGCGCCACCAGAGTGCAGATGGTCGCTTGATCCAGGCTCCACTCGCCCGGGTGAAGAGCTCTGCGACTGAGAAAATTGGCTTGAGAATTCAGAGCACCCTTCAAATGAACTGCAAAGAGAGACTGAAGGAACCGTTCTGCCCAACAAAAGATCCGCCTTGAGGTATCTTTCAGGCTGGCAAACCGAGTGATGCCCTGATGGCTGAGATGGGCCACTGTGGTAATGTTGTCGGAGTACACCAACACATGAGAGTTCACGACCAGATCTTGGGCCTCCAAGAGAGCCTCTTCCACGGCCCTCAATTCCCGCTGGTTGGAGGATTGAGAGCTGATTGCTTGAGTCCATACCCCCTGAAACGGTGTCCAGCCCACCATGGCGCCCCAGCCCCGCTTGCTGGCATCTGTCGTCACAACCACGACAGGGTCCCGAGACCAAGAGACACCCCGGCGCAGGTTGTCGGTGGACAGTCACCATCGCAGAGACGCAGACACCTAACCCGATAGACGAACCCGTTTGTTCAGGGACGAAGTAAGCTGGTTCCAATACTGCAGAATATGATCCTGAAGGCATAGGACTGAAGGAATACAGGCGGTCATAGACCCCAGGACTGACATAGCGGCCCAGAGAGTAGGAGTCTTCAGGGCCCTGAGGGCTGAAATCTTCGAGATTAGAGACAATTCATGATCCTCTGTCAGAAAAGACATCTGTTGTACCGATTCCAGAAGCACCCACAAGAATCTCCTGGTGGGAGATAGCTGGAGCTGAGATTTCTGCAAATAGGGAATCCATCCCAGACTCTGGAGGACCTACAAGGCTCTGTGGATGTCCTCTTTGAGGATTGGAGCCGATGGGGCGACCAGGAGGAAATCGTCCAAGTAATGAATTAGACAGATCCCCTCCAGTCTGAGGAATGCCCCCACTTCGCCCATAATTTTGGTGAATACCCGTGGAGCAGAGGAGATGCCGAAAGGGAGGAAGTTGAACTGAAAATGGTGGATTCTGCCCTGGTAAGCCACTGCAAATCTCAGGAATTTCCTGTGGTTGGGATGGATAGGTACATGAAAGTAGGCGTCCTTGAGATCTTTAGTTGTCATGTGAAAGAGGGGACCA
This sequence comes from Allobates femoralis, assembly GCA_033576535.1. Taxonomy (NCBI): domain Eukaryota; kingdom Metazoa; phylum Chordata; class Amphibia; order Anura; family Aromobatidae; genus Allobates; species Allobates femoralis. The sequence continues at coordinate 237,426,995 of JARQOC010000005.1, read as the reverse complement.
ATCAGAGGCACCGCTGAACTGACAGTCCATTTTGAACCTGCGGTACTTGATGTGCCTGTTGAGCTGTTTGAAGTTGATAACCCATGCCTCTCCTGAAGGCCTCAGCACCAGAAAAAGCCGGGAGTAGTGGCCGCATTGATCGGATGCCCAGGAGGTTCTGTAGGCTGGAGAACAGAAGATCCTGAGCCCCCCGGGACTGGCAGGATGTGACCCGCAGCAACGGAGGAGGGGGGACTCGTAACTCGAATAGAAGCCCTTCGAAGATTATATTTAGGACCCACTGGCAACGGGAAGTTTCTCGCCAGCGGGGAAGGAACTACGAGAGCCTCCCCCCCACCGGGCCGAGTCACTGCTTATCCTGTTGGGGACGAGACTGGGAGAGGACAAGCAAATTTTTTTGCTTTCCTCTCGAGGAGAACCACCTACCCATCCCTCTGCCCCTGGGCTGGGAGGCCTGAGGCAGCAAGGGACGAAAAAACTGCTTCTAGCTTGTTTCTGCTCAGGAAGTGCTTTCTTGTCAGCTGCTTCTCAAGGAGATCGTCCAGAGCCAGACCAAAAACCAAATCACCTTTGAAGGATGTGGAACAGAGCCTCATCTTTGAAGTGGAGTCTCCGCTCCAAACCTTCAACCTTGCAGAATTAGAAAGACCGAAGTGCGAGCCGCCTTCGGACCGACTCGGCAAAAGCGTCAGCTAAGAAACTCGCAGCCTTCCTAAGGAGTGGGAGAGACTCCCAACAGCTCCTCCCTCGGAGTGCCTTGAGACATGTGACATTCCAATTGGTCCAACCACTTTAGAATAGAGCGGGGCACACATGTGGATGCTATGTTAGCCTGAATGATCATAGAAGAGGCTTCCCACGAGCACTTCATCAGCCCTCGATCTTACGATCCATTTGATCCTTTAACTGAGAGGTGTCCTCAAAGGGAGCGCAGTTTTCCTAGCCACTTTAGCAACTTGCATGTCCACCTTTGGGACCTCCCAGCTGAACACAATGTCTTCAAGAGGAAACGGTTCTTAAGCTGATTCTTAACCCGTCTTTGAGGAAGCTCCCATTCCTAGGAGAGCAGATCCTGAATATAGGAATGGACTGGAAACCCTGGCTGTTTAACCAGGCGCAGTCCTGCGAACATATCAGCCGTCGAATCTCCTCCTCAACCATCGTAGTACCGCCAGGCTCCCAATCTACGAGGAGAGAGGTCGTTCAGATCGACTATGGGGAGGTCAGTACGTCCTGGACAACGGTTCTCTCCAATGCATTGGGAGATTCCTTCTTTTAGAGGGTGGAGGACCAGGGACGGGAATAGAAGGCCCCGGAGGCAGGGCAGCCAAGCAGGCCCATATCTCCTGCTGAACCATAGACCGCAGCTCATCTACAAGCGAGGGGTGTTCAGCCCTGACTATGGACTCAGTACAGTCCTGGCACAACTTTTTCTCCCAATGCATTGGGAGTTTTAACACAAACAGGGCATCTTGCAGACTTTGTGGTCTTTTTAGGTGCAGCCTTCTCTCCCTAAGAAAAAAGAGAGACAAGGGTGGTGGACTCCCCCCGGCACAGTACTTACTGTGGCTGGGGCAGTGCTAGACTCGGCAGAAACGTCAGCCATGTTGCAAGCTGAGCTTACCTTACGGAAGTCTTCGGTGGCTTATATTCACTGAAGCCACCTGCAGCTGATTTGCCTAAAAATGCTCCCTCCCCAGTCCCCCTGCAGAGGGCCCTAGGCAGGCCGCATGTCTCGTGCCCTGCACGCTGTCCCGGCCGGAGCCGCCGTCAAACCCGGAAGCAAGGTGTTCCACCGGGAACACGTGACCTGGAAGTGATGGGCGGCCTGCCCGATGTCACATCCGGTCCGCGTGGACAGCGCGCGCGTGCAGGGGAACGCCGGGAGGCTCATGGAGGCTTCCGGCAAAGGGAGCCCCCGGCCCGCATTGCCCCAGGAGCGCTGTAGGGCCGGGAGTACGGTCCCATCGCCTAAGCGACCGGGAACAGCAAGGAGAAGAGCCCAAGCCCTGACCAAGCTGCCCAGCTGAAAAAACAGGAAAAAGCAGGTATATATAGTCGCTGGCCCACAGCATACCAGGAAAACCTCTCCATGCCCCATGGGGGACAGGAAAGACAGTGGAGGTGGGAGGGTCCTTTTAACCTCTCTTCTGCTTCTGTACCAAATAGGGCGTGGAGAGGCAACCTCCTATGCTGTCGTGAAAGGTGACTAGAGAAATAGAAGCGACAGATGAGCTTGTGGGGTGGTCGGTGGCTGGCCAGGCCTGCTAAGTTACATTTTAGCATGATGAGATTCCCACTATAACTCATGCTGCATATCCATGTGGCAGATAACCTGAGTTGGCTAAGTTTTTGCGATCTGGATAAAAGGGCCATGGCTAGGCAAGGCATAAAGCCCATGCGAACTGCAGAGCCACCACGGCTTCTGCACAAGGGCATACTTGTGGCTGAGGATGTAGTGGTTGATGTGCTTGCAGCACTCGTGTCTGTACAGGAAGTTGCAGCCTAACCTAGTCACTTGATTATTGTCCTCTTCACCTCCTCTGCTGAGCTCATTAATTGCGTGCCTAGGATGACAGTAAGTGGGATCATCATATCGTCATCACCCTCTGTGTCTCACCCTCAGAACCACCCTCTTCCTGCACTGAGCGCAAAGTCAAGTAGGCGATCGCCTCAGGTATCCGAGTTATCATCATTATCAGCCTCATTGTCTCCACCAACAAGTTAACGTTTGGTAATGAGGGTCTCCATTATGCTCGGACCCTTCTTCATCCTGCCCTGGATCCGTCTCACAAAGATTTTGTGCATCAGTCCAGATCAGTTCCTCCTCTTTACTCACTGAAGTTGACCTCTAATTTCCCCATACTATAGTATGCATGAATAGCTCTGCACACTCGGCCATCTGTGTTGACCCAGAGTCAGTAGGGCGGCTGGAGACTTGTGACACCTGAGGAAACAAGTGCAATTGAGCTGACACCTGTTAGTACTGTACTGTGTATGCTGTTGAGGTGGAGGAGAGATCACTTGAAGGAGCACTTAATATCGATTGTAGCACCTGCTTTTTCAGGGCCTCATCTACAAGTCATAGTGATGTGCTGCTGACTAAGAAAGGGTTGATACAAGACTGTCCACTAAAAGAAGTTGACGTTTTTTGTTTGCCTAGAAGCAGGTGTTTGTTGAGCAGAACTTTTGGTTATTTCATAAATACAAACATTTACTAAAACGACCATGTCAGGAGACCTGACAAAGTCCTATAAATGACATACTGGAGAGTATTGGAATCTATGGTACAAGCGAATACATGATCGCAGGCTCACGTCAAAAGATGTGAAAAGTAATTTAAAAAAAAAAAAAACCGTTACCATATTTTTCAGATTATAAGATGCACTTTTGGGGGGTGCGTCTTATAATCCGAATATACAGACCATATAGTGCAGGGGATGGTGGGGGCAGCTCTGGAGTATGCCTGGGGGTCCAGTGTGCTGGCTGGGGGCTGCAGGAGGGAGTGGGAGATCTCGTGCTCCCGCTCATTTAATATGCACTGCTGCTGTCCATCACCGCGGTGCTGCAATCGCACTGCAGTGATAGGACTGAGGGCGCAGCGCATATTACATTGCCTGCGCCCCCCCAGTGATTACACATGCCTCCCCCCATGCTGCATAAGGCCCCCTATGATTACACATGCCTCCCCCCATGCTGCATATGGCCCCCCCAAGCTGCTGCCCATAATATAATAACAAACATTTTACTCACCATTTCCAGCGATGAGCTGCTTGTCTCCATGCTTGTCTCCCTCCGTGCAAGCTGCGCCCGAACTTCATGCTTCTCTGCCTGTCATGTGAGCTGCTCAGCAGAGAGTCACATGACAGGCAGAGAAACAGGAAGTTCGGGCGCAGCTTGCACGGAGGGAGACAAGCAGCTCGTCGCTGGAAATGGTGAGCAAAATGTTTTGTTATTTTATTATGGGCAGCAGCTTGGGGGGCCATATGCAGAATGGGGGGAGGCATGTGTAATCAGTGGGGCACGTGTGCTAGCCATAAACCGATTAAGGGGGCTATATCTAGGATGGGGGGCTATATCCCAGGATGAGAAACCATGTACCAGGAAGTGGGGGCTATGAGACACATATACCCTATATGGTTTTTAAGGCGGACACTGGTATTATAAGACGGGCCCCATTTAACACAAAAAATTATTTTTTTCTCTTTTCCTTCATTAAATTTGGGGTGTGCGACTTATAATCAGGTGCGTCTTATAAAGCAGTAAACATTAAAATAACATTCTAAAAGTTTTAATCACAACTCATCCTTTTTTTCCAATTTGAATATAAATAAATTAAAAAGACATTTGGCGTTGCCATGTCTTTAAAATTCTGATCTCTGAAAATAAAAAATTTAATTAACTCAAACAGTAATAATATAAAGAATTTTTTTTTCAGACACCACGTATCACTGCAAACAATTAATGAAAAAATGTCATATATACCCAAAAACAGTGCCAATAAAAATGACAGCTCGTCACTTAGTCAACGTTCTATTGCCAGAAAAATATTGGTCTCAGAAAATAGTGCTATAAACACATTATTTTAATCAGTAAAATGTGAAAAATAAACCTACACAAATTTGGTATTGCTGAAATTGTCCTAACCTGCAAAATCATGATAATTTTTACTGCTCAATGTACTTTGTAATAATGAAATTCATAAAACCATGACAGAAGTGCAGGATTTTTCCACCATTTCACCAAACTAGCAACTTTTTCCATTTTTCAGTGCACAATGTCAAAAAGTGAATGGTGTCATTCAAAACCACAACTCATCCCACAAAAAACAAGTGCTCATGTGCTTATGTTGAAAAAAGATATAGCTCTTGAAAAAAATGGAAGAAGGAAAAAACTATATGGTAAACTTAAAGCTATGTTCACACACTGCGCATTTGTTCCGCTTTTTTTCTGCAGTTACGCTTCTTTTACGCTGTTACGTAGCAAATGGCGCAACTGCATTCACACATTGCGCTTTTGTGCACTTTTTTCTGCGCGCTTTTCCCGAACCCATTTTAACATGGGCCATGGGAAAAGCGCAGAGAAAAGCGCAAAAGAATTGACATGTCTATTCTTTTTACGCACGCGCTTTTGCCGTGAAAGCGCATGCGTAAAAAAATGTGCAAAAGTGCAACATGTGAACGCAATTCAGCAAAACCCATAGGTTTTGCTGGACTGTGTTTCAATAATTGTGTTTCACTGCATTTAAAGGGAACCAACCACCCCAAATGACCCCCCGGACTGTTAATATGTGTCCCTACACCCAGCACACACATTTGGGCAATCGTTTTTGCTAAAAAAAAAACTGTTTAGTAGAAGCTAAGATATATGTTTATAAAGTTTAATAAATCGAGACGGATGGGTGTTACCTAGCTTTGTCCACGTGCAGTGTTCGTGCCTGTGAGCCTCCTCTCCCCCTCCCCTCTCACTTTCTAAGAGCCTGGCCGCGTCATGAAAGGGGGCGGGGCTCGTCGAGATTTAGTCCCGCCCCTTTCATGACGCTGCCAGGCTCTTAGAAAGTGAGAGGGGAGGGGGGAGAGGAGGCTCACAGGCACGAACACTGCACGTGGACAAAGCTAGGTAACACCCATCCGTCTCGATTTATTAAACTTTATAAACATATATCTTAGCTTCTACTAAACAGTTTTTTTTAGCAAAAACGATTGCCCCAAATGTGTGTGCTGGGTGTAGGGACACATATTAACAGTCCGGGGGGGTCATTTGGGGTGGTTGGTTCCCTTTAAGCACGCATAAATGCAGGAAAACGCAGTAACATGCTGCAAATACGCAGCGTGTGAAAGTAGCCTAATAGTTGGCCACAGCAGAAAAACGTTAGTGCATGTTACCAATTTATGTAGTTTTATCCCTTTGTGCACAGTGACATCACTAGAAATGGGTATATGTGACCCATTTGAGGTGTATAAATAATGGTTATCTTCACAGAGATCAAAAATGTTCAATTAAATGTTAATGTGAAATCAAGTTTATTTTGCCTATTTGTATTGTTTAGGATGTGTCATCAGAAAATGACTGGTTTCTTTTTGTTTTTTGGCCTGTTCTTTTTTTGTCCCCTTTCACAAGCTGCATAAAAAATCAAAGTGTTAGAGAAATGTTACAATTTTCACACTAGCTGCTGTTCTAGTCTTCTTGTTTTATCAAAAAATACACTTGTTCGTTATTCGCAATGGACTTGACCTATCTTTTGTATTGAAACATCTAATGAGTTTGTGCAAAGGTCATTGGAAGGGAGGTGGAGCTGTGATATCACCTATTGTGATTGGTGTATCCTGTATTATTAGCTTTGTATAGTGGTGTTATCTGTCATAATGCGGAAACTGCTGAAAACTTTGTGCAACTATAAAAACCCATGTGCCAAGTGTTAAAAATTTAACTTTGGTCATTAGCTTTTTTTTTGTTTTTTTTTGTTTTTAATTCAGAATGTATGGAATTTAAAAAAAAAAAAACAAAACATTTTTTATAGCTACATGTAAGAGAAAAACCAATTTTTTTTTTTTAAACAGTTCTTTATTGAAGTTTTTGAAATGTACAATAAAATTTCTCACAAAACATGAAGTCAACACTAATCCTTAATATCTAATAAACCTAAAATCCAGCTCAATTATCAAGCTTTCATTGACCTCTAATTAGGAAAGATTAACCTTTAATAAATCAAAACAGGTTTCCCCCAACCTCTCCCTCCCTTCTCCTGAAACCCCCCCCCATGCCAACATAATTACATTCAAAATAATTAGTCTAGAGATATAATTGATGCTCACAAAACATCAAAACATGCTTCCTCTAAATCTACTGTCTCTCCTATCCCACCCTGTCTATTTTAAGGCTCTCCAGTGTTCCCTGGGGATCTTCCAGTAAGTACCATTCCGTATTACTAAAAGGTAACACCACACGCTGGAACTTGTCCCTCGTCAATTGGGTGACAATTAAACTTCTCCATTTGGCAAATAGTTTTGCAGTCTGTTTCTTTGTCCCCTTCCGTGTCTATTTTTTCTATTAATAAGACCCCCTTCAGTTCTGTAATTATTTCACGAATAGACGGGGGTTCCTTATCGAGCAAGTGGCAGAGTAGCAATCTCGTTATTGACAACGCTGTCAGATGAAACAACTTCACTTTGTCTTCCAATGCCCAAGTCACCCACTGAGTGTAAGATCCATATCTTTGGATCCAACTCTAATCTCTCATTGCAGATTTTTTCCATCAATCCCCTCACCAATTCCCAAACCTGAGATATCGCCTTGCAGTCCCATAGCCCATGATGCATGTCAGTGTTGGGTTTCAGACACTTTGGGCATTCTTTTATTCCATCCTGATTCTGTACCATCATGTGAGCATTAAACCCCTTGATCGCCTTATGTATTACACTAAAATGACAGTCTCTCCATCGTTCATTTATTATATATGTTTTCGTACCGCGTTCCAACACAACACGATTATCTCCTCTGCCTCTGGATTATGCAGTTGCATTTCCCATTTCCCAAAACAACAATTTGGGGCCAGGAGGAACTAAATGGTCCCTTAGTAAGCTGTAACTTGTAAAAATGTTATATGATCCGGTAGTTGTCATCATCAGATCATCCAGCGTATTCTTCCTGCATTCCCTTTTGAGTCCCGAAGGTCATTAAATAGTAGAAATCTCAGTTGTTCTAATTGGATCATGTGTAATGGTGATAGTCGGCACTTCTCCATCACTTATGCCCCGGACATCCATCTGTCTTCCACTTTGCCCATTAAATCTCCCAATGCTCCAATTCCTCTATTCTTCCATTGCCGAAAAAATCCGTTATCCCTACTCAAAATTCGGGTGTGCCCAAGGATTTAAAAATTTCAAAATTTTCCAAGACAGACCTCCTTTGTCTCTAATGGCTTTCCACGCTCCCATCATATCCCTAAATATCACAGAGGTTTTTCTATCTGGGTTGCTACCTTAGACCTAGGAGAGCGCAATATTGCTACCGGATCCCACAGGCTACAAAGTTCCTCATACAATTTGTATTCTGAAGATCTGCTGGATTTACCAAACCAGTCCATGAGGTGTAAAGCAATGTACGCCAGATTACAGCCCCTGATATTTGGGAACCCCAATTCCCTTTTTCTCTTGTAAACATTAAATTACATAATTTAATCCGTGTTCTTTTGTCTTTACACAAAATTTTGTGAAAGCTCTATTACAGAGGTCCCCAATGTCAGTCCTCGAGGGCCGAACCAGTGCAGGTTTTCAGGATCTCCTTAGTATTGCACAGCAGGCAATGATTCCAATCCCTGTGCAATAGTAAGGAAATCCTGAAAACCTGCACTGGTTCGGCCCTCAAGGACTGACATTGGGGACCTCTGCTCTATTAAGTTTTAAAATGTCCACATGTTTAAGAAGCATAGGGATCGTTTGCCTGGGGTATAAAAGTCAGGAAAGATGAAATCTTCCCAGAAGGGACAAAGGTAAAGATTCCCATCTTTCTAACACCTTTATAATTTTTATCATGGGGCCGTAATTCAGGTTGTAGATCTGCTCTGGTGTCCTACCTTCTTCCTAAATATTTAACCGCCATCTTAGCTATAGGTATACCCTCCATGTCTCCCCTTCCTTCTCCTGCCATTCCCCTATCTCTCTGGTGATGGTGTAATAGGAGAATTTTACTTCTTTAGTGTGAATCCCGATTGAGTCCCAAACTCTTCCACTATTCTCAGTAACTTCGGGAGATCTTCCCGCGGATTTGCCATATAAAGCACAATGTCATCTGCAAAAAATCTCGATATAAGTTTTTGACTCCCTGACATTATTCCTCTTAAACATTGGCTGTCATTAAACAATCGGGACAAAGGTTCGACGGCCAGGTCAAATAGTAGTTGAGATAATGGGCAACCTTGATGTGTCCCTCTGTCTAGCCGTATAACATCAGTCAGCAATCCAGTGTATTCATTCTCGCCTTAGGGTTGGCATATACATTTTCCAGGAACGTCCGAAAAGCCCCTTGAAAGCCTAATCTATCTAGCACCACCTCCAGCCATGGCCAGCAGACTTTGTCAAAAGCCTTTTCAGCGTCAGAAAACCCAATTTAAACTGTGGGTTGTCTTCTGATGACACATTACTTTTACTATTGGGTTTATTTCTTTTTTTACTGCATTGTTTTCTGCCTTGATCTTTCTATTTTATACTGCTCTGCCAAGTCTTTAGTTTCTTTGGCAACGAGCATGTTTTCCCTTGACTTAAAATGCTGACAGCAACACATTTTATGCTTTTCCCTTTTCATTAGGAAAGGAAAAAAATGGTCAAAGAAGCACAGAGAGAGAAAAGAAAAAACAAGATCCCCAAACACGTGAAGAAGAGGAAAGAAAAGACATCGAAAACCAAGAAGGGGAAATAATTGTGCTGATCACTGACATGTTACATGATAAATCCATCTTACAGATGAGCTGACGGAATACACTGTGTGTATTGGAAAACAATGACAAAAATCATGTTTTTAGCAGGTGGTAAAACATCTTGCCAAACTGCATACTGACTTCTCCCAGTATGACTTGGGCAGTAAATGCAAAGGTTTATAACTTTTTTCTATATACTATACATATGAATGTAAAGAGTTATTGTAATAAATGAGAGCTTCTTGTGTTCTTCATTTAAGTGTAATCTTCTAGATGTCTGACAATTCAATAGGTTTATGTATGGTTTACTAAGGGTTGATGCGCAACTAGATGAGGCACATGCATATGAAATGTATTGTTTTACGAGTTTTGATACCTGGATTGATTTTGCTGTGGTGGTAATATAGTACTAAATGGTAGAATAAAATGGCTTTGGTCAACAACTATTCCTCCTGCCTGAGCCTCCAGTATACAGGGGTTGGACAAAATAATGGAAACACCTGGGAAAAATCAACAAAAGTTTAATATGGTGTAGGTCCACCTTTTGTGGCGATTACAGCCTCAATTCTCCGAGGTATGGATTCATACAAGGTGACATCATTGGCCCGGCGGATCTCCACGAAATAGCACCAAAAAGATCATTACAGAATCTCCGCCATGTTTTACGGTTGGGAGAAGGCAGTATCGATGGAATACTTCTTTCGGCTGTCTCCAAAAGTACACTCGGTCGGAAAATGGGGTAAACGATGATTCGTCTGAGAATATCACGTTTCCTCTGCTCGAGGGACCAATTCTGGAGGTTTCTACACCACTCTACATGCTTGGAAACATTTGTCATTGAGAGCAGAGGTTTTCTAATTGCAGCTTTTCCGTGGAATCCAGATTTGTGCAGCTCCCGACTAACAGTTTTCGTGGAAACTGGGTTCTGTAGGTGTGCATTGAGCTCAGCAGTGATTTGCGGAGCCGTGGTCTTGCGATCCGCTCTCACAATTCGCTTTAGAGTCCGACGGTCTCTGTCAACTTGACTTTCGGCCGGACCTGTGCTTGCTGCGGACATTTTTCTTCTCTTCAAACGCAGTCATTACTTTGGAGACAGTAACCTCTTGACACGCCAAGCATTCGGGCACTTTCTGCTACACTAGCACCTACAACACGAGCACCAACAATTTGGCCTTTTTGAAAATTCGAAAGGTCTGCCACTGGTATCAAGTTCTCATCAATGTTCTTACAATTCGGCAAAACAAATAGTTAATTTACATACACATCACAAATACTCAACTACAAAACATTAACATATGTCACGGTTTGCATGTTTATAACATGTTAGAAGATTACGATGCCAAAACGTTAGGTGTTTCCATTATTTTGTCCAACCCCTGTACATGTTAGGACTAGGCTCACATTTATGTGTTCTCCATGATGAGGAAAATTTGCAATTTATCTTCTGAGAGCTCGAGATCATGCTCTCCGCCTGAGTGCAATAGCATGCTACTTTGCATGAAATGCTCTCCCATAGAAGGGCCCCCAAAAACCATTTGATTTAGCCAAAAAGCCACAATGAGTGTCAGGAACTAGCAGCCTCACTAAAGGCCCCGTTACACGCTACGATATTGTGAACGACATTGTTGGAACCTCACGGCTTTTGTGACGTTGTAGTGACGTCGAAACGACGTTGTTACATGTGACGTGTAGTTGCGACCAACGATAAGTCGGTTGATCGTTGATTAATGGCCAGGACCATACATTTATTGTCGATCCTCCGTTAGGCCTGCTGCATAAGTGTATGTGACACCTTGACAACAATCTCGTTTGCGACTTCGGCTATTCAAAACTGAAGCATGTGAGCGTCCAAACGATCGCAAATCTTGTTCGCTTGTCGCACAATCGTTGCTGTGTCGTTCAATATATCTGTCCATTTGACACCTCACCAGTGATCAGTAAACAATGTTCTACCGATCCCAGCCAGGTCAGATCGTTGGTCGGATCGTTGGGACATTGAAGCGTGTAATGGGACCTTTAGTCAAAGCCAAGGAAAGACCCAATTATGCTCCTAGCATTTGCCCACCCCAAGTGAAAATTAGGAGCTATCGACTCTCTACTTTCTTCCTGAGGGAAGAGAGTCAGGGGAGCAGAGCCTGATAGCCACCCTCCCCCCCACCTCTCCTAGAACAGCAGAGGAAACCCATAAAGTGACCGCATCTGAATGTCCAAGTGATGGACATACATAAAAATTGTACACAAAACTTAAAGGAAAAAAAAAATTAAGGTTTCCACAAGTATAATACAGGTCGGACCATCCAATGGGAATTTAAAAATTATATCTTTGCCAGAAAGCCTGGATTAACCCATTAACCCCTTCATGACCAAGCCTATTTTGACCCTAAAGACCTTGGCATTTTTGACAATTCTGACCAGTGTCCCTTTATGAGGTAATAACTCTAAAATGCTTCAACGGATCCTAGCGATTCTGAGATTGTTTTTTCGTGACATATTGGGCTTCTTGTTAGTATTAAATTTAGGTCGATAATTTTTGCGTTTAATTGTGAAAAAATCAAAATTTTGAAAATTTCGCAATTTTAAAATTTTGAAATTTTATTCTGCTAAACCAGAGAGTTATGTGACACAAAATAGTAAATAAATAACATTTCCCACATGTCTACTTTACATTAGCACAATTTTGGAAAATAAATTTTTTTTTGGTAGGAAGTTATAAGGGTTCAAAGTTCATCAGCAATTTTTCATTTTTTCAGCAAAATTTACAAAACCATTTTTTGTAGTGACCACATCACATTTGAAGTCCCTTTGAGGGGGTGTACATGACAGAAAACACCCAAACGTTACATCATTCCAAAAACTGCACCCCTCAATCTACTCAAAACTACATTCAAGAAGATTAACAACCCTTCAGGTGCTTCACAGGAACTAAAGCAACGTGGAAGGAAAAAATGGACATTTTAATTTTTCTATCAAAAATGTTCTTTTAGCCTCAATTCTTTCATTTTCACATGGGCAACAGGATAAAATGGATCCTAAAATTTGTTGGGCAATTTCTCCTGAGTACACGATACTTCATATGTGGTCATAAACCACTGTTTGGGCGCACGGCAGGGCTCAGAGGGAAAGGAGCACAATATGACTTTTGGAGCTAATTTTCCAATCAAAAAGTGAAATTGCGCTCCACTTCTGAGCCCTGCCGTGCGACCAAACAGTGGTTTATGACCACATATGAGGTATCTGTGTACTCAGGAGAAATTGCCCAACAAATTGTAGGATGCATTTTATCCTGTTGCCCATGTGAAAATGAAAATTTAGGCTAAAATAATCTTTGTGAAAAAAAAAGTACTTTTTAATTTTTATGGATCAATTTGTGAAACATTTAATGGTTCAAAGTGCTTACCACCCATCTAGATAAGTTCCCTGGGGGGTCTAGTTTCCAAAATGGGGTCACTTGTGGGGAAGCTCCATGTTTAGGCACACAGGGGCTCTCCATACATGACATGGTGTCCGCTAACAATTTGAGCTAATTTTCCATTCAAATTGTTAGCAGACACCATGTCGCGTTTGGAGAGCCCCATGTGCCAAAACATTGGAGCTCCCCCACAAATGACCCCATTTTGGAAACTAGACCCCCCACCCCTAATGAACTTAACTAGATGCATAGTGAGCACTTTGAACCCCCAGGTGCTTCACAAATTGATCCGTAAAAATGAAAGTACTTTTTTTTTTTTTTTCCACAAAAATTTTCTTTTGTCATTTTTACGGATTAATTTGTGAAGCACCTGGGGATCAAAGTGCTCACTATGCATCTAGATAAGTTCCTTGGGGGTCTAGTTTCTAAAATGGGGTCACTTGTGAGGGAGCTCCAATATTTAGGCACACAGGGGCTCTCCATACGCGACATGGTGTCCGCATAACAACTGTAGCTAATTTTCCATTCATCTTGTTAGTGGACACCATGTCGCATACAGAGAGCCCCTGTGTGCCACCAGCAGAAGGGCAATTGGAAGGGTTGGGGTACAGCACCAGAAAATGACTCCTCTGATAAATATGCTATTTTCTGGGGTGGCTGTGGGTTGCAATTTGCAGCGTTCGTGGCCCACAATGTTTGGGTGTCTTCACGCTGAGGATTCCAGCCCCCTAACTGCCAAGTTGTACCTGACTGGCAACCAGAAATACGGAAAAGCTCCATTTCATTTTATTTGTAGAAGTAATAAAACAAATGACGTGGGGCTTCGCCATATTTTTGGTCCAGCCAGGTACAACTTGGCAGCTATGGACTGCCACCAATCCCCAGCTGCCTCGTTGTACCTGGCTGGCAACCAAAAATACAGCAAAGCCCTTTTTTTTTTTTCTTGTAGAACGAATTCTAGAAAAAAAAATGACGTTAGGCTCCACCACATTTTTGGTCCAGCCAGATACAACTAGGCAGCTGGGGGCTGGAATCCGCAGCATGGAGAGGCCCAAGCCTTCTGGGCCCCCCATGCTGCGAATTGCAGCCTGCAACCACCCCAGAAAATGGCACATTCATTGAAGCCCCATTTTCTGGCGCTGTACCCAGACTCTTCCAGTTGCCCTTGTGCCAGTGGCAAACTGGGTAATGAAGGGGTTAATGCCAGCTTTTTTTATTGGCAGCTTGCACTAAGCCCGAGATTCATAATGTCGGGCCAATGTTAGACCCGGCCATTAGGAATCTCTAGTAAATAATAAAAGAAAATATACCACATAGATAAAAATCTTTTTATTTGAAAAAAAAAACAAACAAAATTCGGACTCCATCTTTATTATAAAGATCTGACTTAGTCCACAACAAAGGTCCCACGACGCTCGATCGCCTATGCTCAATCCAGAGACTGCAGCAAGGATCAAGTGTCCTCTTCCTACAGTCTCTGGGGTCAGAGTTATGGTACACTGTATGGCAATGATCTGTCATACAGTGCACCATGACTATGATCCCAAAGTCTACAAGAGGACACTTGATCCCTTGTTGCACCCACCCATGCATCCATCCACCCATCATCCACGCGCGCTCACATCCACGCACACATCTATCCACCCATGCATGCACTCATCCATCCATCCTTGCATGCATCCATCCATGCACCATCCATCCATCCTTGCATGCATGCATGCATGCACCATCCATCCATCCTTGCATGCATGCATGCACCATCAATCCATCCACCATGCATGCACCCATCCATCCATGCATGCATGCACCCATCCATCCATACTTACCTAACAGCAGAGATCCTCCTGGTAGCACAGTGCCCAGTGTCCTGCAGCTCCTCAGCTATCAGCAGCAGAGGAGCGCAGGAGAGATGGTGGCGAGCAGCAGGGAGTGCGGGTCACGGAGGGGGGGCTCAGAGGGTGGGCAGGAGAACGAGGGGGAGGAGCGGATGAGGAGAGGCGTGGAGGGAGAGAAGGCCGGGCACATTGCACAAGATTACCAGCGGCAGGTGCAGGGCGGCTGTGGAGCTGCTCTGATGGGGGTGATCATCCCACCAGATCACTTCCATCTGATGGAAGCAATCTGATCAGATGATCACCCCCATCAGAGCCGCTCCATAGTCCCTTGGCTAGCTGGCAGAGGATCACGGTGATTGACTGTTGAAACAGCCAATCACTGTGATCCTGGGGGCGGGGTGGGGAATACACATCCCCTGACCTCAAGCCCCAGTGCTCTGTGATAGGAATAATAGAGCACCGGGGCCCGATGGCGGTTACTGCGGCAACAAGCCGCGGTAACCGCCATGACGTTGTACAACGTCAAAGGTCGGGAAGGCACCGACTTTCATGACGTTGTACAACGTCAAAGGGCGGGAAGGGGTTAAGAACCGAAACCTCATTTTGCAATTGTGACCAGTGTCACTTTGAGGTTATAACTCTGGAACGCTTCAACCATATTCCAGTGATTCCAAGACTGTTTTTTCATGACATATTGGACTTCATGTTAGTGATAAATTTAGGATGATATTTTCTGCATTTCTTTGACCAAAGAGAGTGTTTACACGCAGTGACAGTTCAACGCCATGACGGGTATAGCTGTCATTGGTCGTTAAGGGTGTGTGCTTTAATAAGTATGAAATAATGATGTGCTTGTGCAATAGTGCCAAAACTCCTGAGGCACTTAACACCCGGGGCTTTCAAACCTACTCAATGATGAGGGAAATGACCTGCTACCAAACCTCTAACAGCCTATTTATAGAAATTAGTACATTGATCCACAAAGAATAAAGTTCAAGCTGAATTTCTTTAAATTTGCGGTTTTACGTGATTTGAACATTTGGAGATTCATTTTGTGGTTTGCAATAAAAAATTTTTGCCCAGCACCGTTTCCCACATTGCTGAAGCATCAAAGAGTAAGCTAATGTCATTTTGCAGTGCCGCATGGGCTTCCCCATAAAGCTCTGCATCCCATTGAAATTTGCAAAAACTTAGTCTAATTGTTTGGAAAAATCTGGGGAAGTCGAAAAATTTGAATTTGAAAAAATCCTGTCCTCTCCTTATTTATTTGAATCCAGCATGCCTGAGCAGTCTTTGATCCAATATTGTGACCGCAGCAATTAGATAATTGTCCAATCCCACCAGTCTTCGAGTTATGTGCAATGTGATGCAATAGATTCTATGAACACATAGGGGAATTATTTGCTTAATCATTATTTTCAATTGTCTCCGGGTCTGTAATAAAATAAAAAAATCTTTTCATGCTTCTATGAGGGTTGAATGAAAAGTAATACCTCCACCCTCATGACTCCTCAGCAGATGGCAGCACTGGTATTCGTCAGGTAGTGTACTGTTCAGTAGATTCTCTACAGCTCCAGTTGATGGGAAGCCTTAGCAATGAATGGTTGTGTTGTTACATTATATAGAATAGAATCCTGCGCGGACGCTTGGTCAATGTGCGGTCATTGAATTTTTGACAGCAGAAGATGTCACCCCAAAGGAAATTCATCAGAGAATGCAAACCATTTATGGCGTTTGTGTTGATATGAGCATTGTGCATCGTTGGGCCAGTAGGTTTAAAGTTTGAGGCGGGAACATCTGACTTGCGTGACATAGAAAGAGTTAGATATCCTGTGACTGCAACCATTGAGTTAAAAATGCAAAACGTTGATAGACTGAGGATGATCATCATATCACTCAGAGAAATTGCAAGCATAATCAGCTGGGTGCAGAATCAGACTGTTGACTTCTTCTTTGACGGCGTCGGATAACTTGTTCACAGTTTGCAGAACTATATCCAATTCTCTGATGATTATGTAGAAAAGAGAATATCGGTAATTAAAGAGCACATTCTAAAAATTATATCTGCATTTGTTTTATTAACCCTCTATCAGGAACAATCTCTTCACTAACAAGTTCAGGTTCAATGCGCCTGTCAGGCACAGGCTAGAAAATTGCCTACGATACCTAATTTTATGAATTTCAGTCCCTTAAAATAGATTACTGCCCTCCATAGGGATGTAATAAAAGAGAGTACACATAATAAGGTGCAAAAAAAAATGTACTTGCCGTAAAAGTAATAACTCTAAAAGTACACACATTTCACAACTCCTGCATAATATAACTATTATTGAAAAGTAAATTTAGGGGAAAAAGATTAATTTTAAGGTACCTAAAATAGTATTAGACATGTATTCATTCAGAATTAGATGTTAACGGTTCACTAGAAAAAACACATTTGCAGAGCAAAGAGTAAAAATTGTACATCATTTTTGTATGTGTCAAGTCACATTGCATTATGGCATTGTGACATTCACAATTAACCTTCTGTGTCCGCTTTCCATGGTGCAGGTGATGCATCTCCTTGTGGGAGGTGGTGAATTTTCACTATCATTTTCTCGGTGGAGTCTTTTGAGACAAAGTTGAAGGCCACAGGCGAGTACTGATAGTTTTTATGCTTCTGCATAGTTCTCCAAGCATTAGTTCATGGACCAATTTTTTCAGATAGGCTCTTCTATGGAATGGTTCAATCTGGCTTTCAAGGTAAATCACTTGTGAATTTATACCACACAAATTCAACATACTGCAAAATATGACCATTGGCCAGCGCCTGATATTTCTGTTGATGCTGAAAGTTGAGCACATCTGATCAACTGTATCAACACCCCCTTTGGTTGCATTATAATCTGATGCAAGAGAAAGAATGTGTTAGGGTATGTGCACATCAGTCGTTTTGTGGGCTGCTTTTGGACGTTTTACGTCGGCGGTTTCCGCTCCGTTTTATGTTAATTTATGTTAATCCTACCCTGCGTTTGGATTAACATGCTAGTCAATGGATTTTAGAAAACTCTGTCTTCACTAGAACGTTTTTCTTCTGGTCGTTTTCAGTCAAAACTGAGTTTTCTCACCGTTTTCCAAAAATAGAGCAAGTGACTTCTTTCCTCCGTTTTTCCACCGCTTTCAGCTGAACAAGTGCACTAAAACCTCAGTTTTCAAAACAGCCGAGAAAAACGCCGAGAAAAACGCTGGAAAACCCGGCGTAAAACGAGCAAAAAACGAGGGACACTGCTGAGCACAGAAAACTCAGTTTCTGCTAAAAAAAACCCAGGTTTTTGGACGTTCTGCAGAGATGCACAAACGTCAGATGTGCACATAGCCTTAGGGAACAATGTGCTTGAAGAAGCACACTTTCGTTTGTAAGAAAACCGTATTTCTATGAAATGCCCACAAAAATTCACTATCCATTCATGTAACAAGCTAAATTAACAATTATGATGACTAAAAACCTAAAATACCAACCTTATATAGTGTGACATGACCTGTTCAGGAACAATGTGTCTGAGAAGCCAGCACAGTTATATCTACTCTCCCTAGTCTCTGCAGTACAACTGTGATATCAGGTTTCACAAAAGCATCAAGAGTCAGGAAGGTATTGGGTGGGGGAAGGGGAACGGACTTCCTGACAATCTGGTGAAGTGAAACTACAAAAGCTGCACCTGACATATCAGTTGTTCCTGATGAAAGGTTAGAATATTCCCATCAAAACCCAAGTTATGAATTACTTTTCATTCAACCCATGTAATTGCTGCTTATAGTACTTATCAATAGTTTATAATGGTAACGAATAAATTTGCTCTCCTGTCAACTCAGCAAGAAAGTCCGTTTTACTCTGAGTTCAGACTTAAACTAAGTGGTAAAGTGTTCTAGAAAGTTAGATAATCCTCTGTTATAGGATTCACCCCAGTTTTTGAAGAGCTATTGAAGTATGGAAGTGTGCAAAATACCAAAGTCAAGCAGTGCACGGTGAAAGGCCAAGCACAACTTTCCCCACTAAAGCACCCCGTCATAAACAACGAGATCGTTAGCAAGTCCCAGATTTTATGAAGTAACAGCGATCTCGCTAACAATCACGTTATGTGTGACAGGTAGCAGCGATCAGGCCCCTGCTGTGAGATCGCTGATTGTTACAAAGTGCTCTGGGTCACCTTTAGATCGTTGATCTCAAACTGAGAACGCTGCATCACTGTGTTTGAAAGGGATAATGACCAACGATCTCAATACTACGCCCGAGAGTGACAATTGCCAACGACCTCCTATTACTCCGGATTGTTGCTCATTCGCTGGTGAGATCTGACTGTTTGACATCTCACCAGCGATCCCAAAGTGATGCACCAGCGATCCCTAAGGATCGTTGTTGGGATTGCTTTTGCATCGTTGTGTGTGACGGGAGCTTAACAGTGCATAGCAGTAGTGTTAGTTTATGGTTTCCACATGGCTTACTATTGTTGGCATAGGGGAACTTTTCTCTTTTCAGTTTCTCTGTCCATCTTGAACACAACAGATAAGCGTTTTGAAACCCTGCAATTGTTTTCAGTTCTAGGATGAAAAACAACATCTCCAAAGAGTTTTTATGTTCTTCCCATGTTTGATTAGGTTTCTTCTGGCAGCTTCAGTTTCCTCCTATCACCCCCAAAACATACTGATGGGAATGTAGATTGTAAGCTCCAATGAGGACTGATGATTTTGTCCAAGTCACAGTGCAACATGATGGAGTATAGCAGTATATACTACAGTGGGTATGGATTGCATTCAGACCCCTTTTTTCACTTTGTTTCATTGCAGCCATTTGTAAACTCAAAAAAATTCATTTTTTTTCTCATTAATGTACTTTGCACCCCATCTTCACTGAAAAAAATAGAATGTAGATATTTATGCAAATTTATTTAAAAAAATAAACTGAAATATCACATGGTCATAAGAATTTGACTTTTTACTCAGACACTCATATTTGTCACATGCTGTCCATTCCCTTGTGACCCTCCTTAAGATAGTTATACTACTTCATTTGAGTCCACTTGTGTTTAATTAAACTGATAGGTTGTGCTTTCAAAATCAAGTCCTGTCTATACAAGACCTCACAGTGCATGTCAAATCAAATAAGAATCATGAGATCAAAGGAACTGCCCAAGAAGCTCAAGACAGAATTGTGGCTAGGCATAGATCTGGCCAAGGTTACAAAAGCATTTCTGCAGTACTTAAGGTTCCTAAGAGCACAGTGGCCTCCATATTCCTTAAATGACAGAAGTTTGGGACCACCGAAAGTCTTCCTAGACCTGGCTGTACAGCTAAACTGAGCAATCGTGGGAGAAGAGCCTTGATGATAGAGGTAAAGAAGAACCCCAAGATCACTGTGGCTGAGCTCCAGAGATGCAGTAAGGAGATGGGAGGGAGAAAGTTCCAAAAAGTCACCTATCACTACAGCTCTCCACCAGTCAGGCTTTTATCGCAGAGTGGCTCGACAGAAGCCTCTCCTCACTGCAAGACATATGAAAGCCTACATAGAGTTTGCAAGAAAACACAAGAAGGACTTCCAGACTATGAGAAATAAGATTCTCTGGTCTGTGATAATTCTAAGCAGTATGTGTGGAGAAAACCAGGTACTGTTCATCGCCTGCCAATACAATCCCAACAGTGAAACGTGGTGGCGCATCATGCTATGGGGGTGTTTTTCAGCTGCAGGGACAGGACGGCCGGTTGCAATTAAAGGAAACATGAATGCGGCCAAGTACAGAGATATCCTGGATGAAAACCTCTTCCAGAGTTCTCTGGACCTCAGACTTGGCCGGAGGTTCACCTTCCAACAAGACAATGACCCTAAGCACACAGCTAAAATAAAAAGTAGTGGCTTCAGAACAACTCTGACCATTCTTTACTAGACCAGCCAGAGCGCTGACCTAAACCCAATTGAGCATCTCTGGAGAGACCTGAAAATGGCTGTCCACCGACATTCACCATCCAATCTGATGGAACTGGAGAGGATCCCCAAATCCAGGTGAGGAAAACTTTGTTGCATCATTCCCAAGAAGACTCATGGCTGTACTAGCTAAAAAGGGTGCTTCTACTCCATACTGAGTAAAGGGTCTGAATACTTAAGACCATGTGATATTTCAGTTTTTTTTATAAATTTGCACAAATAACTACATTTGTTTTTTTTCTGTCAAGATGGTGTGCAGAGTGTACATTTGATGAAAAAAATGAATTTTTTAGAATTTACCAAATGGATGCAATAAAACACAGAGTGAAAAATGTAAAGGGGTCTGAATACATTCCTTACCCACTGTATATCAATAAGTATCTCGAAAACCTAAATTAATAATTACTCCTGTCATAGTGATAATGCACGCCTCTTGTATAGTATTGAGTAACATAACATTTGATATCAGTACAATGTGCATCTCTCTGATTTCTGCACTATCAGAGACAGTCAATTTAAAATCAGACTTTAGAATAAATTGACCAGCAAATAGAAGCTTACCACAACCAGCATAGAATAATCTATCCACAATAGGGAGGCAGAGTGTGCCTTTGTGCAGAATGTTCATGAGAGAACTGTTACTGTATATGTTACTCACTATACAGCTAAACTAACCGAAGAGTGAAATTGGCATGTCCAAGAACCTGATGATGCATCACCTGCTTATTCAATATTTATTGAATAACCACAATCTATATTTATATAATTGGGAGTTTGGGATTCAGGCATTATAGCCGAATCCCAAAATCCTTTGCGGCACTGCGAGTGATGATGCAATAGCGTCATCGCGAGCAGTCTCCGCTGCCCCACCCACCCCCCGCACCTCTCCTGATCATACATAGACCCCCCCATCTCTCCTGCTGCCCCCGCACCTCTCATATCACCCATAGACCCCCCCACCTCTCCTGCCCCCGCACCTCTCCATATACAGGGTCCATACGCCCCGACCTCCTGCTGCCCCACCTCTCTCATCTGCCCGCTACACTCCCCATCTATCTGCTCCAATCATCTTCAATTTGCCAAGGCAAAGGGACCTTTGGTGATGTCAGTCATGTGATCATTCACATGACTCACACATCACTGCAGGCCCTCTATTCATCGATCAGAGCTGGGAAGAAGGGTGAGAAGCCAGAGAGGGGGCAGGGGGAGCAAACACAGTGCAGGGGCAAATACAGGCCAGGGGAAACACCGGGGGGGGGGGGGGAGGCCATTCTGCCCCTCTACATTCTACCCCTGCTCTGCTTCAGTCTATTCTGCCTCACTCCACTCTGCCTCCATTCCATTCTTCCTCTGCTCTGTCCCCACTACATTCTACCCCTGATCTGCCTCACTCCATCTCTGCCCCACTACATTCTATCCCTGCTCTGCCCCCACTACATTGTACCATGATTGCCTCACTCCACTCTGCCCCACCATTCTGCCTCCACTCTGTCCCTTCCACTCTGCCCCCACTCCTTCTGCCCCTGCTCTGCTCCGCTACATTCTACCCCTGATCTGCCTCACTCCACTCTGCCCCACTCCATTCTGCCTCCGCTCTGCCCCACTCCACTCTGCCCCCACTCTGCTCCACTACATTCTACCCTGATCTGCCTCACTCCACTCTGCCCCACTCCATTCTGCCTCCGCTCTGCCCCACTCCACTCTGCCCCACTCCATTCTGCCCCTGCTCTGCTCAACTACATTCTAACCCTTCCATCTGCCTCACTCCACTCTGCCCCACTTCATTCTGCCTCCGCTCTGCCCCATTCCACTCTACCCCACTCCACATATACTGTGCTAACCACTGACCCACCATATACTGTGCTAACCACTCACCCACCATATGCTGTGCTAACCACTGACCCACCGTATAGTCTGCTAACCACTGAGCCAGCGTATACTGTGCTAACCACTGACCCACCATATACTGTGCTAATCACTGACCCACAATATACTCTGCTAACCACTGATCCACCATATACTGTGCTAACCACTGACCCACCATATGCTGTGCTAACCACTGACCCACAATATACTCTGCTAACCACTGATCCACCATATACTGTGCTAACCACTCACCCACCATATGCTGTGCTAACCACTGACCCACCGTATAGTCTGCTAACCACTGAGCCAGCGTATACTGTGCTAACCACTGACCCACCATATACTGTGCTAATCACTGACCCACAATATACTCTGCTAACCACTGACCCACCATATACTGTGCTAACCACTGACCCACCATATGCTGTGCTAACCACTGACCCACAATATACTCTGCTAACCACTGATCCACCATATACTGTGCTAACCACTGATCCACCATATTCTGTGCTAACCACTGAGCCAGCATATACAGTGCTAACCACTGAGCCAGCATATACAGTACTAACCACAGAGCTATCATATCCTGTGCTAACCACTGATCCACCATATACTGTGCTAACCACTGACCCATCATATGCTGTGCTAACCACTGACCCATCATATGCTGTGCTAACCACTGATCCACCATATACTGTGCTAACCACTGAGCCAGCATATACAGTGCTAACCACTGACCCACCGTATACTGTGCTGATCACTGACCCACAATATACTCTGCTAACCACTGATCCACCATATACTGTGCTAACCACTGATCCACCATATACTGTGCTAACCACTCACCCACCATATGCTGTGCTAACCACTGACCCACCGTATAGTCTGCTAACCACTGAGCCAGCGTATACTGTGCTAACCACTGACCCACCATATACTGTGCTAATCACTGACCCACAATATACTCTGCTAACCACTGACCCACCATATACTGTGCTAACCACTGACCCATCATATGCTGTGCTAACCACTGACCCATCATATGCTGTGCTAACCACTGATCCACCATATACTGTGCTAACCACTGAGCCAGCATATACAGTGCTAACCACAGAGCTATCATATCCTGTGCTAACCACTGACCCACTGTATACTGTGCTAACCACTGAGCCAGCGTATACTGTGCTAACCACTGACCCACCGTATACTGTGCTGATCACTGACCCACAATATACTCTGCTAACCACTGATCCACCATATACTGTGCTAACCACTGATCCACCATATTCTGTGCTAATCACTGATCCACCATATACTGTGCTAACCACTGAGCCAGCAAATACAGTGCTAACCACTAAGCCAGCATACACAGTACTAACCACAGAGCTATCATATCCTGTGCTAACCACTGACCCACCATATACTGTGCTAATCACTGACCCACCATATACTGTGCTAACCACTGACCCACCATATACTGTGCTAACCACTGAGCCAGCATATACAGTGCTAACCACTGCCCCACCATATACTGTGCTAACCACTGAGCCAGCGAATACTCTGCTAACTACTAAACAACCGTATACTGTGCTAACCACTGACCCACCATATACTGCGCTAACCACTGCCCCACCATATACTGTGCTAACCACTATCCCACCATATGCTGTGCTAACCACTGACCCACCATATGCTGTGCTAACCACTGACCCATCATATGCTGTGCTAACCACTGACCCACCATATACTGTTCTAACCACTGAACCACCATACACTGCTAACCACTGAGCAACTATATTCAGTACTGAGATCTGACCCACCGTATACACTGCTAACCACTGAGCCACCATATACACTGCTAACCACTGAGCCACCATATAACTGCTAACCACTGAGCCACCGTATACAGTGCTAACCACAAAGCCACTGTATAAAGTGCTAAACACTGAACCACCATACAGTGCTAACCACTCAGCCACCATATACACCATATAAATCCCGCAACAACAGTGTACTTTCTGGAGAGAGGACTGTACTATTCAGCGGCTATTTCTACGGCACCTGTTCATTTCACCGCGCTCCTGATGCAATAGCATCGTGCCTATTTCGCACTCGGCGTCCTGGACCAATCGGATGGCCGTCCTGTGTTTACCAGAGAGCGCCCAATCCGCTCCTTCCCCTCAGGTCACATGTGTCACATGTGAGGGGAGGGACTGATCCCTCTCTGCAGCCCCCACCCCGCCGCAGAGGACAATGGAGCAGTGATGTCGCCGCTCCAGCCGCATCTCTCCTCACCCCTCCAGCCTCCCGCCACATCATACTCTATCTACAGAACCGCCTCTATACTCTGCTACCCACAGAGCCGCCTGTATACTCTGCTACCCACAGAGCCGCCTCTATACTCTGCTACCCACAGAGCCACCTGTATACTCTGCTACCCAAAGAGCCGCCTGTATACTCTGCTACCCTCAGAGCCGTCTGTATACTCTGCTACCCACAGAGCCGCCTGTATACTCTGCTACCCACAGAGCCGCCTGTATACTCTGCTACCCACAGAGCCGCCTCTATACTCTGCTACCCACAGAGCCGCCTCTATACTCTGCTACCCACAGAGCCGCCTCTATACTCTGCTACCCACAGAGCCGCCTGTATACTCTGCTACCCACAGAGCCGCCTGTATAATCTGCTACCCACAGAGCCGCCTGTATAATCTGCTACCCACAGAGCCGCCTGTATAATCTGCTACCCACAGAGCCTTCTGTATACTCTGCTACCCACACAGGCGCCTGTATAATCTGCTACCACAAAGCTGCCTGTATACTCTGCTACCCACAGACCCATCTGTATAGTCTGCTACCCACAGAGCCTTCTGTATACTCTGCTACCCACAGAGCCCCTGTATAATCTGCTACCCACAAAGCCGCCTGTATAATCTTCTACCCACAGAGCGGCCTGTATAATCTGCTACCCTCAGAGCCGTCTGTATACTCTGCTACCCACAGACCCGCCTGTATACTCTGCTACCCACAGAGCCCCCTGTATACTCTGCTACTCACTGACCCGCCTGTATACACACAATTCATTTCACCGCGCTCCCAATGCAATTGCATCGGGCCTTTTTACTAGTCTTACTATAATCTAATGTTATATTGTGGTCATATGTAAACCCTTGACAATCAATACTCTGGTTTAGCATGCGAAGTCCACAACTAGTTGTAGATCTATTCAAGAATGCCAAATGGTTCATGTGCTGTCCTAATACTGTCCTTTAATAAAATCAGCTCAATACAAGGTTCAGCATATTTGGATTTACTTGGTCATGCCACTCACCTTAAGGCCTCTTTCACATATCCATGCCTCCAGTACATGTGTGGTCCTTGCGGACATATGCTGGAGGCATGGACATACAGGGACACATGATCTATCATGGTCCTCTTCACACTTCCGTTATTCCGCATTGACCGTGTCGCCATGTGGAGCAGATGCAGGTCCGTGAGCTCTATACGGCCACATGTCCGTTTTTTTGCGGAAGCACGGACTGCTTTTGCGCCAAACATCCTGCACCCGGATGTTCAGAGTGTAACATCAGTGTCCACGGACAAAAGCTAAAAGTGTCAAAATAAAGAATTTCATACTCGCCTCCCTTCAGCGCTGACAGTTCCTCTCTCTTCCGGTGCCGCTCATTAGGCTTATGAACATTCACTTCACTGAGCCCGACAGCGGACCATAAGTGAGGGAAGCAACGGCGCTGGAGGAAGGTGAGTATGCTCTGACAGTCTATCCATGTGCTATCCACGGACAGCACACATGTCACACAACCCGTGACATGTTACAAGCTCCGCCCACAAATGGCCTTGTCTCCCGTCTGTGATTCACGGATGTGTGAAACATGCCTACTTGATAAGCCACATTTGTATGGAGTGGCAGCGAGCATGATTGACCAACGCTTCATTGACACTGGGCACTTTTGAGTCCCTGTTCCCGGAATCAATGAGGGTCCCAGCTTTCAGGCCTCCAGAGACTTGAAAGCTATCCTAAGAATAAGGGATAACTTCCAAACTTGAGATAACCCCTTTAAATAGGTTGTTCAGGGCTTGTTTCTATTTGCCCATAATATTGCAGACAGAAAATAATAAATCCACCAGCACTGACCATCCCCAAGTCTAATGCAGCATCTGTCAACAGGACTCACTGTAAAATATATATACACACACGTGTTCACAAATATTTTGACAGTGACACAAGTTTTGGCATTTTAGTTCTTTACCAAAATATATTCAAGATGGTTATATAATCAATATGGTCATAACCCCTTCACGACATCTGTTAATATACAGTGAAGGAAATAATTTTTTGATCCCTTGCTGATTTTGTAAGTTTACCCACTGACAAAGATGAACAGTCTATAATTTTAAGGGTTGGTTAATTTTAACAGTGAGAGAATATCAAAAATAAAACACAGAAAATCACATTGTCTAAATTATAGAAATGTATTTGCATTTGCAGAGAGAAAAAAGTATTTGATCTCCCTACCAACCATTAGGAGTTCTGGCTCCTACAGGCCAGTTAGATGCTCCTAATCACCTTGTTACCTGCATTAAAGACAGCTCTGTTAAATTGTCACCTATATATAGAAGACTTCTGTCCACACACTCAGTTAATCAGACTCTATCCTCTACAACATGGGTAAGACCAAAGAGCTTTCTAGGGATGTCAGGGAAAATATCCTAGACATCCTACACAAGGATGGAATGGGCTAGAAAATCACAAGTAAGATGCTGGGTGAGGAGATAGCTGTTTACTTAGGATTTTACAGTACATGGCTCCATCCATTGTCCCATTAATGCGTTGAAGTAGTCCTGTGCCCTTAGCAGAGAAACACCCCCAAAGCATAATGTTTCCACCACCATGCTAGACTGTGAGGATGGTGTTCTTTGGGTCATAGGCAGCATTTCTCTTCTTCCAAACACGGCATGTTGAGTTAATGCCAAAGAACTCAATTTTTGTCTCATCTGACCACAACACCTTCTCCCAATCGTTCTCAGAATCACAAAGGTGTTCATTGGCAAACTTTAGATGGGTCTGCATATGTGCCTTCTTGAACAGTGGAACTTTGCGGGCACCGCAGGATTTTAATCCATTAAAGTGATCCTAAACCTACAAACTGACCCCCCGCATCTTTAGACCTGTCCCTGCACCCCCTCTTATCATTTCTAGCCATCCCTTTTGCAGAAAAAAATCGATTTTGTAAAGTAAAGAAAACTTTATATTTACTTTGTCCTGTGTGAGTTCTCTGTTTCTATAATAGTCTCAATAGGCGTGCCTGTCTGCTGCTGCCTTGTAATTATGCACGCCCCTCTTTGCTTTATGCCTTGGTAAGAGCCTGGCAGCTTCATGAAAGGGGGCGGGGCCCCGGTATGACGCGAGTTTAGCCACGCCCCTTTCATGACGCGGCCAGGCTCTTAGCCAGCAGAGAAGGGCGTGCATAATTACAAGGCAGCAGCACACAGGCCCCGTCCATTGCGGCTTCCTCAGAAAGAGAGAACTCACACAGGACAAAGTAAATATAAAGTTTTCTTTACTTTACAAAATCGATTTTTTCTGCAAAAGGGATGGCTAGAAATGATAAGAGGGGGTGCAGGGACAGGTCTAAAGATACGGGGGGGGGGGTCAGTTTGTGGGTTTAGGATCACTTTAAGGCATAATGTGTTACCAATGGTTTTCTTGGTAACAATGGTTCCAGCTGCCTTGAGATCATTAACAAGTTCCCATTGTGTAGTTTAGACTGATCTCTCGCCTTCCTCGTGATCCTAAATACCCCACTTGGTGAGATATTGCATGGAGCCACATGTAAAAAAAAAATACAAAAAATGTTTTGACTGCTGTGCTTGCCAGCAAGGGTTTTGCCACCACATATTAAGTCTTGTTTAACAGAGGGATCAAATACTTATTTCTTTCTGCAAAATGCAAATAACTTTATATTAATTTAGACTGTGATTTTCTGGATTTTTTTATGTTGTATCTCTCACTGTTAAAATCAACCTAGCCTTGAAATTATAGACTGTTAATGTCTTTGTCAGTGGGCAAACGTACAAAACCAGCAAGTGATGAAAAAATGATTTCCTTTACTGTACCTCCCAATGATGTCTGTGGCCCCAAGTGATGTTTATACCCCTCAGTGACTTCTATGTCCCAAGCCTTCCCAGTGATGTTTATGCCCCAGCATCTCCTGTGATATCTATTCTCCTCCTGTGATGTATATGCCCCAGCCCTTCCTGGAATGTATATGCCCCAGTGTCTCCTGGGATCTATATGGCCCAGCCTCTTCTGTGATGTATATGCCCATAGCATATCCTTTGAGGAATATACTGTAGCCTCTATGTCTCCAGTGACGTATTTGCAGCAGTCCCAGCATTGCCTCCTATCATCTATATACAGCAGTCTCAAGGTCTCTGTAAGGAATAAGCAATATTCCAATAGCAGACATATTGTTCAGATGCTACCATACCTAACTCCAATGATACAGCTTATTGGCCTGAGGCTAGTCATCTCTGGTAAAGGGAATATGTTAATCGACCTGAGGAAACACCAAATGATCACACAATAGAGCTCCTATGAAATGGAGATTAGGGGATGATGAAATCTCCCTGCCATTATCCAAAAGGATGACCACCTGACTATTTGCCAGCTAGGTGTGAGAATGAATTTCCTTCTATCTGCAGACTCAATGAAAGAGTCAATTACTGCCTAGACTGAGAGGATCCTAGAGTATAATCTTAATATCTTATGAGCCATCGCCCCTTTAAAAATGTCAAGCATAAATATCGCATACAGAAATTCAGACGATCCTAGCACATATTTTATATAAGCGTGGGACCTGTGTATCTTGGGTATCTTGGGACCTGAGATCTTGGTATTCGTCTGAAGGATATAATTTTATCACAGCCAGTGTATACCCTGTAACCGGGTGGCTCCATGTGGTCCATTGTGGTGCCATCAGCACTAAGGTAACTGATTACGTGTGTCTGTTATTCTGTATGTATTCCATTTATCTTTTATTTGCATAACTGACTGTACCATTTGTAATATCTTACCAATACCTATACATATTAATCTAAATTCTAATATTCTAGTTTACCAATAGGGTGATTAAATATATAAATTTAATCTTGAATTCTTTTTATCTTGATGACGACTCATCCGTGTGCTCATGTAACACTACCTGGGTTGGTTTCTGACTCGATATAAGCTCGACCACGAACCGGACTTATATTAAACGAGGAACTGGTGGAGCAATTAGTGCTTCGGGTTATTCAAGGCCTCTAGCAGTGACCGTGTGGCGGTTGTTATATGAGCTTCTGGTCGCGGACCAGAAGACCTATATCACACTCGCTGAGAGGTGGCTTAATAAACCAGCACTGACAGGGCAACTGCGGCCCTTTTATCCTCAGGCAGTTCCCTGACTGACCTGAGTTTATCAAGAGGCGCTGTAGGGCTGCCAGGTTCGGTGGCCGATTCTCCACAAGTGGTGGTAGCGGTGGGATCAAGATAATAGTGTGTGAGACCCAAACCCCCTAACACTAAGGACTGCTGGTAGTAGCTTTTGCTGTTGGGGTTCTAAGATCAACTCAACACTAAATGGTCACAGTGCAAATACAAAAGTGTGTGGGTGCATCAGGTTGCAGCTGTCTGTCAGTGACCAGGGGTCGCTAAGCTGGTCCTGGGCACGAGGAGCCAAATGCTGAAGAGGGCACTTGCTGTGGCTGATATGGAAGAGGTGGTGGAGGACAATGGTGAACTAGGCGAGGAGGAACCCATCCCTGGGTCCTCAAGGAGCCAATCCCCAGTGGTCAACTCCGCAGGGGTCGAGCACTCCCTGTTCTCAGCCTTGCAGTGGGAAGATCACCTGCTTGTTTTTCCAGCCTGTCGGGCTCAGATGCCCTCTTTCAAGTTACCCTTGCTCATCTTGAGGCTGGAGACCAGGGCACCTACGAGAATCTCCTGGCGGCTGCAGAGCGACGTGAAGAGCGCAAAGCTGCATAGCGAAAGAGCGCCAGTACCAGCTGGAGTTGACTCAGCTCAGGACCCCACCTCCCACCCCAGCCAAGCAGGAGTCCAAGACAGCAAAGGACCAAGTAGAGGACTTTCCACTTCTGGAGAAGGATGGAGACCTGGATTCCTTTCTGCTGGCCTTTCAGCAGACCTGCAAGCAGCACCATCTGACCCCAAACCAGTGGGCCAAGTACCTGATTCCCCATTTGAGGGGTAAGTCCATAAAAGCCTTGGGGGACTTACCTGACGGGGAGTTGTAGGATTATAGGTACCTTTACACGGGTCAACTTTTCTAGGAATTTCACTGGCAATTTGCTGGTTGCAGTGAAGTCATGGACACATTGTTACATTTGTACACAGCAACAAGATAGAACAATGTGTCCATGATTTCACTGCAACCAGCAAATTGCCAGTGAAATTCCTGGAAAAGTTGCCGCGTGTAAAGGTACCTTATTGTCACGCCCTAGGGCGTACCCTGAAGTGTGGACCCACTGGACCGCAGCAATCTCGGATGCCGATACCAGGATGACAGAGAACTGGACAACTGAATACTTTAAAGGCTTTATTAAAACCAAAGGCAAAAGCAAGGTGGCCCCAAGGGAAGGCCGCAAGGATACAACACAAGTACCCCTCAGTAAGGTGCCCAGGATAGGGACCCCCTAGGACAGGGATATCACCTGGACCCGCTAACCGAGGTGCCCGGTGGAGCGTTACTTGCGAATCACCGACCCAAGGGGGAAAACATACAATGCAAAATCAAAAGAACACAGAGACTGGACCCAGAAGTAATAGGAGTCGTCCGCGCCAGGACCCGAGGTTGCACAATGAAGATCGGACCAGAAACAGCAGGGGGACCAATGCAAGGTCGGACGTGAGACAACAGAGAAGCAGCGAGGAAGATCCGGGAGAAGCAATGGAACAGCACAACTGCAAAAGGAACAAAAGACAGGTAATAGATTAGCAAGCCAAAAACCAGACTAGCAGGACCAGGACTGGCAGCTTCACAAGGAATGAAGTTGCCCCGGCGAGGTCTGGCAGTGAATGCAGGGTTTATAACCCTGCAGCACAGCAATGATTGGCTAGGGAGCGGGGCAGACTGATCAGCAGCCGGACTCTAAAAAGGAGCTGAGAGAGCGGCCCCGCCTCCTAGTAAGATCCCAGAGAGGAAGC
This sequence comes from Allobates femoralis, assembly GCA_033576535.1. Taxonomy (NCBI): domain Eukaryota; kingdom Metazoa; phylum Chordata; class Amphibia; order Anura; family Aromobatidae; genus Allobates; species Allobates femoralis. The sequence goes on along the minus strand of JARQOC010000005.1, from coordinate 237,395,295 downwards.
AGGAAGCACATTCAGAGCTGCAGGCAGAAGTCAGGGCACCCTGGAACCCCGGAGCCGCCTGCGGATGACCGGCACCCTGGAACCCCCACCCCGGGAACGACAGGTAACAGATCGGGAAGAGGGGGAAACAGGGTGTGAAGTGGGGACCCCGGACAGCGGGGCGGCTACACTTATGAGAGCATCAAGCGGGCCCTGATCCGGCAGTTCAACCTCACCCCAGAGTTGCTTGCTGCAAGAATGTCCAGAGCCTGCAGCGGTGTCTAATGGATACCTAGGCCGACCACGTGCGTGCCCTCCTGAGAGCAGCTGACCACTAGATCAAGGGGTTGGAGCTCGGCACAGCTCAGGAGATTCAGGAGTTGTTTGTGATGGAACAATTCCTGTGGAACTGCCCCGAGGACCTCCAACAATTCATCCATCACTGGAAACCCAAGGGGCCCATGAGACAGCGGCCCTGGCGGATGAGTACAGCAATAATCAGGTACCTGAGGCCAGGAAGACTGGCAGCAAAACCTGGAGAGGGGGTAAGACCAACCCTGTACCTCTTTCGCAGGGGTGTCAGTATGAATGGGTGTTTGTTTTTCATATGCACGATGCACCTTATAAATAGGAATATTACATTAGCTCATAACTTCTGTATGTAGTCCCCTCTCAATACTTTTTAGTATATACTCCTCCACATTTGTATATATACACTCTTGGAATGTATGGTGACATTAAGATGTGGTGCTGACTATGTTGCACCGTTCACCTAATAGTGGTGGTCATGGTACTGGTTGTTACCATGGCACTATATCCATTGTGTATCATATAGAAGCGTAGTTCCCCGGAGCCTTCCGGTCATGTGCCTTAGACTGATCACATGTCTGACGTCATGTGATCGGGCACATTGACGTAAAGGCGGAAGTGACTTCTCATGCTATACGTAGATCGCAAAGCGCGATCTGGCGCCTAGCAACCGGGTGAGCCACGCAGGTGACGTAGCGGGTCCGTCACTTCCGGATTAACAACCGGAAGTGATGTTAGACGCCGCGACTCCGGTCCTCGCTATAAAAGCCCTTAGCACTCGCTCCATGGTCACCCCCCTCGGAAGAAGCCTAAGCGAAACGCGTTAGGGGGTCGGTGGCCACGGACAGGTAAAACTTCAGACCCATGAAGGATATTTTGGTGCAGTTACTACTTGGTTGTATGGTGTGTATATGGAAACTGAGCACTAATTTGTGGTGCCAGACATAGGATTCCCTTGTTTATTACCATACTTGCATCCTGTTTTCATGTGGTCTCCTGTCATGTGTGCTGCCTGAGGCATTACTTTTAATTGCTGCATTTATTGTATTTACTTTTAATAAAGAGCACTTGTGATTATGATTCTGGCCTGACTCCAGGGTTGTTTATATAGGAATTTGTTGTTAATGGAGGGCCGTTTACCTTTCAAAAAGGGTTTTTTCTGAAACTCTTTCGCAGGGGGCAGCCCCTCTATCCCCCAGTTCCCCCCTCCAGGACAGGTGTAGAGCACAGACAGTGTCACCTCTGCAAACAACCCGGGACACTTCAAGGCCATGTGTCCCCAGTGCCATAAGACACCGTCCCCAAAAACAGCCACTGTTTTGTCTGTGGGTGGGGGTGGTGGTAGGTCCCTGGACAATTTTCAACCTGTCACCATAGGCTGCTCAGTGACCATGGGACTATGGGACACCGGCGGAGAGATCACTTTGGTGCGACCGGAGATGGTCTCGCCCCAGGATTTGGTAGCCTCGCCGTATCTGGAATTGGAGGCGTGGAACCCGCACTGCTTGTTGCCAGGGTTTATCTAGACTGGGGTGCGGTGATGGAGGTGTCTGCTAATATTCCAGCAAATGTGTTGCTTGGATCAGACTTGGGGCGGCTAGTGTCCAAGTATATGGTCACTGATCCCCCAAGTTCTGATCCACCAGAATGTTTTTACTGCCCAATGTTGATGATGCTGATGTTCTTAATGATGTTCTTGATGATGTGTGCTCTGGTACAATGCATGCAGAGCCAGGAAATTCAAGGGATCATGTGAATGCTGACACTCTACACAACACACACAGGACTGACAGGGGGGTGGAGGAAGACAAAGGGAGTTGTAAAATAGCCTTAGGCCATAACCAGCCAGCACACCTTTTCGTTCTCAGAGGGGAGACTGAGGGGGCGGACAGTTGCGGGAGAACCAGACACAGATGGATAATACACTGTTCTCTGCTGTAAGCAGCCAGATATTGTAGTCAGGGAGCCAGCGCTCGAGGTGCTGCCAGGTAAGGCCCAGACGCTGAGCTCTGAGGAGCTGTAGGGGCAGAACATGCCAGGGGGATTGGGGCTGTCACAGGATAAGTGAAGCTATCAGGTAAGATCCCAGGGCAGGAACCCTCCACCACCGAAATGTCAGGAGGTCAAGATAGTTAGCCTGAACCCGGCGACTTGTTCGGGAACGGAGGGGAAGCAGGCACTGCCACGGTTACAGCCGCCATAGCTGTTGTCACTAGGAGTGGGAATGCCGTAGCCCAAGGTTCCTAGCTTAGGTCTGACGCCTTTCCCCCTTCAGACCAAGCGGTCACGGAGTCAGACGGAGGCCAGGAGACAGGTCCAGTTTCTTCTATACTGGAAATGTCTAGACAGGGGTTTCAAGCAGTGTTAGAAGCTGACGATAGCCTGAAAGCTCTCAAGGAGCAGGCGGCACAGCCTCCCTCTGAGTCAAACCGCGAGCAGGTGGTCTGGAACCAAGGACGGCTGTACCGGGAAATGGTCCAGCAGGTCTCACCGGAGGCGTGGCTCAGGGACAGACAGTTAGTGGTTCCCTATCCGTTCAGGGCAGAGTTGTTGCAGATCGCGCATGAGATCCCGACGGCCAGACATTTAGGGATCACTAAGATCAAGGCCAGACTCTCCCAGCATTTCTACTTGCCTAAGTTGGGGACCGATGTGGCTGTCTACTGTCGTTCATGTGATACCTGTCAGAGAGTGGGAAAGGTGAGGCAGCACCCCAAAGTCCCCCTAGTAAACCTTCCCATCATCGACAAGCCTTTCCAGAGAGTGACTGTAGATCTGTTTGAACCACTGTCCACTACCAGGCGCTTGGGGAAATGTTACATACTGATGGTAGTGGACTATGACACAAGGTACCAGAAGTGTCCATCCGGGCCGACAAGGTGGCCACCGCTTTGTTGTAGATTTTTTCCTGATTGGGATTTCCCCAGGAAATGCTCACTGACCGAGGGACCCAATTCATGTCGTAGCTGATGGAGTCCCTCTGTAGGCAAACACATGTGCAACTGCCGTTCTGATATTGGTCACCTTGAAGAGGTAGAACGGCTTACGTACTTTTTTGCAAAAACGTATTAACTAAGTACCCTGTCTTTTATACAGTTTTTTACTAGCACTTGCTTTTTATTATTATTTTATTATAGCAGAGTACTTCCACACGTTTGTTATACTGTTTTTTTTCCTGTGGTCTGCTAAGGACCACATCGTATCATCCACAGTGGCACTCTAAGGCAGATGCTGAGGATGTTGGTCGACTCCCACTGCAACAATTGGGAGCAGTATCTGCTGCACCTGCTGTTTGCCTACCGGGAGGTTCCACAGGTCTCAACAGGGTTCTCCCCCTTTGAGCTCCTATACGGACGACGTGTGCGGGGGCCCCTGGTTTTAGTGAAAGGGGCTTGGGAAGGGGACTTGGCTGCCCCTGGAGTGTCGGTTGTTGAGTATGTCATGTGCTTCCAGGACAAAATGTACGGCTTGATTCAGCTGGTGCATGCCAATATGGAGCAAGCCCAAGTACCTAATACTTGCGATTATACTAGCTCATCCCTAGTTAGAAACTGTGATTAGGCAGTCATTGATGTACTGTAATACAGTGGGGGTAAGGTTTGGGGGATGAAGTGTAGAGTTGTGTGTCATCAGTACAGGGGCTGGCTGGTGGACCTAGCCCTAAGTGGCAGTCTGAGTCCTCCAGCCCTGGCAGCAAACGAGGACGGGGGGGGGGGGGTGCTGCTATCAGTGCCTGGTGAGGAAGGGGGGTGTGCTATCAGAACCAGGTGAGGAGGGGGGGGGTGCTATCAGAGCCAGGTGAGGGGGGGTGCGCTGTTACTTGCCACGCCGCCCACCACGCATGGCCGCCCCCTTCCCGAGTCCCGCTAATCATAAATTAGGGCAATACCACCAGCCTAGGGGGCACTTGATCCCCTGCCACCAGGGCCAGTTTGCCCCTGCATCAGTATAAAGATGGTACTGGAAGCTAAATATGTGAATGGTTTGTCCAATAGGGGCCACGTACAAAAAGAAGAAGATAGGGCCAAGGACTGAACTCTAAGGAACCCCAATAGTGAGAGAAAGAGGAGAGGAAGTGGAGCCAGCGAATGATTCACTGAATGAGCGATCAGAAAGATAGGAAGAGAACCAGGAGAGAGTGGTGTCTTTTATGCCGATTGAGTGAAGTATAGCAAGTAAAAGATGGTCAACAGTATCAAAAGCTGCAGAGAGGTCAAAAAGAAAAAGCAGAGAGTGGTCATGTTGCTGTCAAAAGGTCATTGGTCATTTTGATGAGGGCAGATTCTGTAAAATGTAGGAGGCAGAAACCAAACTGTAATGTATCTAGAAGAGAGTGAGATAACTGGTAAGGCAAAAGTAGACCAGGCGCTTCAAGAATTTAGAGACGAAGGGGAGATTGGAGACTGGTCTGAAGTTATTTGTGCAGGATGGTATTAAAATTAGAAGGAAAAAGCTGACCAGTATAGATAGGCAATCACATGTATATTCCAATCATGAAACTTTATTATAAATACCATAAACAAAACAAGGAAGTGCAACATTAAAAACAATTAAAAGAGACCTTTGCAGGACTACACATATATACCTATACTCTACCCACTTCAGCAATAAACCATAACAGTCAGAGCAATCCCAAGTTGAATTCTGCCCAAACAATGAAAGCACAATCAAATATCCTCAGACAGTATACCCATTGGAGAGCTGCCAGGGAGGAATGGAGTGTACTCCCAAGAACACAGGCAAATACCTTAGTATAAAGCTCCCAGAAAGGGAATTGCAGAGGAAAAGTAAAGTGCTATAGTAAAAAGCGCATACAATCATTCTCATATTACCAGAGAGAAATTAAGTGCATCACAGCAGGCTCAAGGAATCACTCCATAACCTGGAATAGGTCAGAGTTGTGGGTAGAGAAGGAGGGTCACCCTACGCGTTTCGTCATCTAAGATGACTTCGTCAGGGGAGCACTCCTTGTCCTGCCTGTCTGGTTTTTATATTCAATAAATCATCCAAATATGTGAGTCACCTGTAATCATTGAGCGGCCGGGCTCGCTCCAGCGCTGCCACATGGAGGAAGTACAGGGGCTGAGCGAGCGGAAGTATCTGTGACGTATGCGCAAGTAACGGCGCATGCGCGGGAATAGTACCTGTGACCTCAGACGCAGGAGCAGCAAGATGGCCGCCGCGTCTGCGCAGTGGATAGGGAAGTTGTGTGCCTGCGTCAGGCGGCCAGATAATAGTATAGGCAATAGCAAACACCGTTGTGACCGCAAACAAGTAGTTTAAGGAAACAAGTACCGTAGATGTTTGACCAGAGATGGAGTTTAGATAGTCTGGGAACACAAATATAACCAAGGAGGGCTCAAACAAAAAAAGGGGGGAAGAAAAAAGGAAGAAAAAGAAATAAATGAAAAGAAAAAGAAAGCGTTTTGTGACAGATATGTTTCAAATAAGAAACAAATACCAGGACTCAGGGGATCATATAGACGGCATCCAAATATATAGAGATATTCAGGAAGTATATGTATCACAGATACTGCCTAGGCAAATGCTGTCCCAATGGGGCACCTGATATATATGGGAGCCTAAAGGCCTTTATAGAGCTCCCAAACATACTGGCAACCTCCATAATCATCACATAATCTACATTTTCTATCCATAAACAAATATGATGTGAATGATGTTTATTCCCAATAAGCAAGATACAGTCTAATCCACTCTGAATAATAACACCATGCCTTCCAGACCACCACCCACCCAAGGAACATAAAACGAATCAGTGTTATAAAAATAAAAAAATATATATATAATTACGGTATATATAAATTATTATATAGATGTATTCCAAATGGAACCATCACAAATCATACATAGATATATCCATATAGTGTAGTTATAAACAAGAGACGGTCAATAGACCGTCCCCTGTTAACAGGATCCTGTATATTTATTTGTGCAGGATGGGTCAAGAAAAGTTTTCTTTAATAATGGAGTAATGATAGTGTTTGAAGAAAGAGGGGAAAAACCAGAAGAGAGGGAGAGATTGAAGATTTTGGTTAGGTGAATAGTGATGACTGGAAAGAGAGACTGGATGAGGTGTGAGGGAATGGAATCAGTGGTGCATGTGTGGGGCCCCACTGGTCGGGATGCCACGTAAGGGTACTGCACCCATAAATGAGAGTGTGGTACTCCTGTGACTAGGGGATTGGGATGTCACATAAGGGACCCTCAATTTACCCATCCACACACCTTAGTGCAGACGGGACATGGGTGGACCTGTTGTCAGGAAGACCCAGTCCCAGTGGGAGGAGCTAGGTGGGTTAGTGGAAGAGTGGGAAGACAGTTAGTCAGAAAGGCTGTGATGAGCACAGCGGAGGACGTCACAGGAGAGATCCTCCTGACAGAGGGAGATCCTAGGGGCACCAGAGATTGCGGTGCGCCTGAATCCAGGCCCGGTATGACTACCGGCTGGAGGGAACTGGTCCCGGAACAGGGGACCGTCTCCGAGAGAGGTATGGCTGTTCACCCCCGGACTGCCGAACCGGAGGCCCAAGCTTCTTCAAAAAGTTGTGGCCGACACTCGGCGCATCCAGAAAAAGTCCCATATAGGATCCCAAGGGCTCAGAGAAGAGCTGCTCAGTTAGAGAGGATCCGAGGAGCTGGCTTCAGGCTCTGCGCATGGATGCACTGAGGAAGAAAGGAGGGAGCGCAGTGAGGGACTGGAGAGGAATGGCAGGCACACTACCGAGGGTCCTAAGTTAATCATCCCGGTTCCCTGGTGACCACCCAGGCCAGCACAACCCATAACGCTGTATCACCTGTTTGCCTGCACTACAAACCTGCCAGTAAACCCGTTCAGAGATAAAGACTGTGTGGTTTACTTTATTACTTCCACCTGACGACTCGCCGACTGCAGCAGGGACACAGCTGCCCCAGGGTTCCCGCTCAATCTACAGGGAGCACAACCATCTTGCTGCATCATCATCACCCCGGAGGTCTGCAAGCAGCGCCGGTATCATTACCGGAAAACGTAGGTGGCGTCACAGACTCTTTTTATTTGAATTTTTCCCCTTTTTCAGATACCACCAGGGCCACGGAACCGAGGAACAGGCCCCGTGACATCCCCAACTAAATCAACGCCCGGAACCGGGTACCCCACGGCCCTGGGGTGGGTCACATGTAATAGGATGAGAGGAAGAGAGGAGCCTCTAGACTACTTCTTCTGTGACTGGGTCAAATGCGGAGAGTGAGCCAAAGGAGATGTGGGGAGGGGTGGGATTAACATCGCTTGGTGGCCGACAGATGATTTCCGTGCAGATGTTTTCTATTTTCTCTGTAAAGTAAGAAGCCAGATCATCAGCACAGAAGCACAGAGGTTGGTAATAGGGGCCTGCACTTTAGGACTGAGGAGAGAGTGAAAGGTGAGTTTTTTGGATTCTTGGATAGTGAGAACAACAGGGTGGTGGAGTAGGTTGTTTTGTGAGGTGAAGGGCAGAGTTGTAGGTTCTTAACATAAATATAGAGTGGATAAAGTTTCTTGTGTGCGAATTTTCCTCCATAGGCGTTCGACACTCAGAGCATTGCTGGAGAAATCGAGTTTGTGATGTGAGTACTCTCTGTTTGGAGGTTCTGAGGATGATGGGCACTATTTGGTCCAGGGGGCTTCTGAGAGTGTCATTGTAGTGATTCACAGCTAGATCAGGACAGGAAAGAGAGGAGATTGGGGACAATGATGAGTGTAAGAAATGATGGGAGTGCTGGTGTATCACGGTCCGCGCTGCTCCAGGGCTAAATAAAACTCACCAAAGAGTCAGTCAAGTTCTCATCCTTTTTATTCCTCCTTCTCCTACGCGTTTCAGCGCCACACCCGGCGCCTTCCTCAGGGATATCCCTGAGGAAGGCACCGGGTGTGGCGCTGAAACGCATAGGAGAAGGAGGAATAAAAAGGATGAGAACTTGACTGACTCTTTGGTGAGTTTTATTTAGCCCTGGAGCAGCGCGGACCGTGATACACCAGCACTCCCATCATTTCTTCGATTTATACCACTATCCAGTGGTCGGTGGAGGTCCTGCAGCAGCTTGGAACATTGTTTCCTGAACGCCTTCAAACCAGTTGTGGGGATCACAACTGGAACAGGTGAGCAGCTTCACAGCACCACCACATCATATCAGTGTCACTAGTGATAGGGCACTATTGCGCCTCTTGTCCCCCTGCCTATTTTATATTTTTACAATGAGGAGTGTAGACAGTCTGTGAGTGTATAAGAGTTAATGGCCTGTAGATTTCTGGATGTGTGTTGGGAAGGCATGCGCCGGGATGGATGATGATTTGTGAGTGTGAAGGAAAGGATGTTGTGGTCAAAGAGAAGAGGTGAGTTATCTAAGGAGGAGGAGGTTGAACAGAGCTGGCTAAAGACCTTGTCAAGGGTGTAAGAGTTTTTGTCTCAGAGGTTGAAAGCTATGAGTGGCCAAGAGAAGTGGTTAGAGACAGCAGTTGGGATGCAGATGGTGAGGTGGGACTGTTTATGGGGATGTTGAAGTCTCCTAGAATAAGGGTTGGTAATTCTGAGGACATGAAGTGCGGTAGCCACACAGAAAAATGGTCAAAGAACTGGGTGGGTAAACCTGGGGGGCGGTATACCACCACTATTATGAGGGGGAGGGGATCAGTAAGAACTATGCAGCCATAGTATTGATGAACTAGAGGTAGCAAAGGTATTAGAGTTGGTGTTAAGGTGGAGAACTCTGAGCAATGGCCCCCACCCCTTTGCGGACCCCCAGCATCTACAGCAGAAGTTATACTGATATTTTTATCAGTCTAGCTTCCCATGTGGAAACTACTTCAAGACCTTTGCTGACATAATCATGTGACATGGCCATGTGACACTGATCTCACCACAGAACTTAAACTTTGGCAGAATCAGAAGCGGAAGTAGACTGGTGGTATGTCTTGTGTGTGTGTCTGTATTTGTATCGATGTGTGTAAGGCCGGTTTCACACATCAGTGTCACCACGGATGTGTGGAACAAGGCCGTTTGGGGGCGGGGCATAGACCCATGTGTCACGGCCGTGTGACACCATGGGTGCTGTCAGTGTGCTATTCGTGCATTCACGGATAGCGCACAGACAGCCTGTCACCGCATACTTACCTCCCTCCAGCGCTGACAGTTCCTCTCACTTCCGGGCCGCTCTTGGGCTCAGTGCAGTGAATATTCATGAGCCCTAATGAGCGGCATCGGAAGTGAGAGGAACTGTCAGCGCTTGAGGGAGGTAAGTATAAAATTCTTTATTTTCAGGTTTTACACTTTTGTCCGTTGTCCGTGCACACAGATGTCACAGTGTGAACATCTGTGTGCAGGACGTTTGGACATAAATGCGGTCCGTGGCTCCGCATAAAAACGGACTTGTCGTCATGTGGAGCACACGGACATGCATGTGCTCCATACGGAGACACGGTCCATGCGGAATCACGGACGTCTGCATGGGTCCACAGGGGAACATGTGTCCGTGCCTCCGGCATGTGTCGGCATGTACTGCTTACGTGCCGGAGGCACGGACATGTGAATGAGGCCTTAGTGTGTGTATCCCTGTGTATAAGGTTGAGCCTATAATTATGGGCATCTGGTGGGTATATATTTGTGAGGACATCAGAAAGTATGGGCTTCTGGTAGTACAGTGGGTTAAATAAGTATTGAGCACATCACCAATTCTCTAAGTGGATGTATTTTTAAAAGTGCTATTGACACAAGTTTCTCACCAAATGTCTGTAACAACCCATCCACTCCACATGAGAATAAATCAAACCATAGATGTACCTAAATTTAGTGATGTGTAATAATGAAAAATAACACAGGAAAAAAGTTATTAAGCACGCTTACTAAAATATATTCAATACTTTTTACAAAATCATTTGTTGCTAATGACAATTTTAAGATGTATCCTGTATGGAAAAACTATTTGCATTCGTTGCTGTGGTGTGATTTTGTCCTATTTTTCCACGCAAACACTCTTTAAATCCTAAGGGTATGTGCAGATGACCTGGAGACACTGCGTCCTGGACACCATGTGTCCAGACCTGAGGGAAGCCGGTGATCTTTACAGGTGAACACAGCCACCCTGTGTCCACAATCTGCAGGCAGGGCAGAATGGCTTTTCCCTGAATTCACCTGCCAAGATCGCATCCGATTCTGCAGCAATAAATTGCCATGCTGCGGAGAAACAGCGGCATGAAAATCCACCCATCATGTAATTTTACACTAGAGTAAAAATACAAAGTGGGCATGGAATTTCTGGATATCCCATTCACTGTGCTTGTACTGCACAATGCAGTGTTATAGATGCAGTGCAAACACGCTGCACACATAACACCTCAAACATTGATCATGTGCATGCAGCCTAAAGGTTTTGTGGGCTCTTTCTATGAATTCTGAGCTTTAGTTCCTTCCATAAATTTTCTATTGGATTTAGGTCAGGCGATTGGCTGGGCAATTCTAGCAGCTTTATTTTCTCTCTGAAATCGAGAGTTTCCTTAGATGTGTGTTTGGGATCATTGTCTTGCTGACATGTCTACCCTCATTTCACCTTCATCATCCTCGTAGATGGCAACAGATTTTTATCAAGTATATATCGGTATGTTTGCCCATTTATCCTTTTTTCAATTATATAAAGTTTGTCAGTGTTGTATGCTAAAAAACAGCCCCACACCATGATGTTCCGACCTCCAAACTTCACTGTTGGTATGGTGTTTTAGGGGTGAGATGCTGTGTCTTTTGGCCTCCAAACATGGTATGTAATATGCATCTGAGGATTTTGGTCTCATCTGACCAGACTAAATTATCCCAGTATTTCACAGGTTTATCAAAATGTTGTTGAGCTAACTTTAAATGCACTTGAACATGCTATTTGTTAAGCGATGGAGCCTTGCATGGTGAGCATGGAGGCCATGGAGATTGGGTGCACTACCTATTGTTTCCTTTGAAACAATTGTACCTGCTGATTCCAGATCTTTCTGTAGTTCTTCACAGGTAGTTCATAGCTCTTGTACAGCTCTTTTGATGATTTTTTCATACTGTATGAAATCTTTTGGGAAGCACCTGGTCGTGACAGGTTTATGGTGAAATGGTGTTCTTTCCCCTTTCGGTTTATGGCCGCAGCAGTGCTCAATGGAACCTTCAGTAGTATGAAAACTCTTCTGTAAACACTGCCATCAGGATATTTTTCAACATTAAGGTTATGAAGGTCTTGAGATGAGATATAAGAAACAGGTTTCTTGGAGCCACGTCTCAAATTTTCTGTCCTTTATTGGTGTGAAAAGATTAAAATCATCACAACGTGCCTCGCAGGGGACCGAACGCCTAGATGCGTTTCGAGGAGAACCCTTTAGTCGTTGGTGTTCGTTCATTCAAACACCCATGACTAAGGGGTTCTCCCCGAAATGCGTCTGTGTATTCGGTCCCCTTCCAGGGACGTTGTGATGATTTTAATCTTTTTACACCAATAAAGGACTGAAAATTTGAGACGTGGCTCCAAGAAACCTCTATCTTATTACTTATTTGGTGGAAGCTGAACTGCCTTGCTGGGCAACCTGTGAGTCCGAAGAGCTATTGTGGTGGAAGCAGCTAGTTTCCCTCTCCCCTTCCCAATCCTAAGGTTTCTTGAGATGAGATGTTTCTTGTGTGGCACCTTGGCAATTAGACACTTTTTTATAGGCCATCAGTTGAACAAGCTGTTATTATTTTTCACTAAGTGGGAAGTGGCAAGATTGCTTTCTAATGAGTGATAAATTTCAGCTGGCGTCATGACTTTCCGTGGTTTTTATACCTCTTTCTTCATGTGTTCAATACTTTTTTCCCTGTGTCATTTCTCATTATTACACATCACAAAATTTATGGACATCTATGGTTCGATTTATCTGCCTGTGGGGATTGGATGGGTTGTTACCAACATCTGGTAAAAAATTAATGTGAATAGGACCTTTAGAAATACATTTACTTAGAAAATTGGTGATGTGTTCAATACTTATTTCACTTTCTGTATATATTAGTAGGGAAATCAGAATTTATGGGCTCTTGGTAGGTATATAGACGTCTGTATATACTGTATGTTCTCTTTGTATACATGTGTTGTATGTGCTCTCTGTACACATATAGATATGAAATAGTGACATCAGAAGATAAAGTGCAAGAAGCTAAAATATGTGTAAAAGGGCAGAATGTATAGTCATTTATAGTGCAAAATACAAATAAAGTGCAAAGTGTTTATTATAATAAAACTAGTAAAAAGGCCCGATGCAATTGCATCGGGAGCGCGGTGAAATGAATTGTGTGTATAGAGGCGGTAGTGTGGGTAGCAGAGTGTAGAGGCGGCTGTGTGGGTAGCAGAGTGTAGAGGCGGCTGTGTGGGTAGCAGAGTGTAGAGGCGGCTGTGTGGGTAGCAGAGTGTAGAGGCGGCTGTGTGGGTAGCAGAGTGTAGAGGCGGCTGTGTGGGTAGCAGAGTGTAGAGGCGGCTGTGTGGGTAGCAGAGTATAGAGGTGGCTGTGTGGGTAGAAGGGCAGTGTGGGGTGAGTGGAGGGTAAGCAGGGGCAGTGTGGGGTGAGTGGAGGGTAAGCAGGGGCAGTGTGGGGTGAGTGGAGGGTAAGCAGGGGCAGTGTGGGGAGTGAGGGCATAGGGGGTAAGAGGAGTGAGCAGGGGCAGTGTGGGGAGTGAGGGCATAGGGGGTAAGAGGAGTGAGCAGGGGCAGTGTGGGGAGTGAGGGCATAGGGGGGTAAGAGGAGTGAGTAGGGTCAGTGTGGTAGTAGATCTGAGGGCCGGCGGCCCTTTAAGGTTAGTGGGGGGGGGGGGTTAGGGTGGAAATACATGTTAGCTTGGGGGAAGCTGGGGTCTCATGAAGGCGGGCGGTGTAGTTAGCGGCGGTCCGTAGTGTAAAGCCGCTCCCCCTGTCTGCTGCCTGAGGGCAGGCACCGTGGAGTGGAGTGTGCGGCCTTGGCGGCGGGGGAGCGAGGCAGCGTGTGTAATGAAGGCGGGCGGTGGTGGTTGCGGGGGGGGCCGTTGTGTAAATCCGCTCCCCCTGATTGCTGGCTGAGGGCTCGCACTATGGAATTGACTGTGCGGCCCTAGCAGCGGAGGAGCGGGGTGTGGCGGCTGGTGCGTGTAGCAGCCGTTTGCGGGCAGAATTAGCGGCTCGCGATGGCGCATGCGCGCCATCGCTCGCTCGCATCAGCAGGGCAGTGTGAGGAGTGAGGGCATGTGGGCATGTGGGGGGGGGTAAGAGGGGTAAACAGCGGCAGTGTGGGGTGAGTGGGGGCATGAGCAGGGACAGTGTGGGTGAGTGGGGGGGTTGAGTAGGGCCAGTGTGGATGATTGGGGGCAGTTGGGGGGGGGGGAGAGGGGTAAGAAGGGTGTGTGGGTGAGTGGGGGGGGGGTAAGCAGGAGCAGTGTGGGTGAGTGGGGGCATGTGGGGGAGGTGAGAGAGGTAAGCAGGTACAGAGTAGGGGCATGAGCAGGGGCAGTGTGGGGAGTGAGGGCATGTGGAAGGGTGAGAGGGGTGAGCAGGGGCAGTGTGGGTGAGTGGGGAGGGAGTAAGCAGGGGCAGTGTGGGTGAGTAGGGGGTAAGCAGGGGCAGTGAGGGGAGTGAGGGCATAGGGGGGTAAGAGGAGTGAGCAGGGACAGTGTGTGTGAGTGGGGGGCTATGCAGGGACAGTGTGGGTGAGTAGGGGGTAAGCAGGGGCAGTGTGGTTAAGTGGGGGCAGTGTGGGTGAGTAGGGGGTAAGCAGGGGCAGTGTGGGGAGTGAGGAAATGGGGGGTAAGAAGAGTGAAGAGGGGCATTGTGGGTGAGTGGGGGTTAAGGAGGGGCAGTGTGGGGGGTAAGAAGGGGAAGTGTGGGTAATTGGGGGGTAAGCAGGGGCAGTGTGGGGATTGAGTGAGGAAATGGGGGGTGTAAGAGGAGTGAAGAGGGGCATTGTGGGTGAGTGGTGGTTAAGGAGGGGCAGTGTGGGTGAGTAGGGGGTAAGCAGGGGCAGTGTGGGTAAGCAGAAGGAGTGTGGGTGATTGGGGGGTAGCAGGGGCAGTGTGGGTGAGTGGGGGTTAAATGGTGGCAGTGTGGGTGATAGGGGTGGTAGGCATGGGCAGTGTGGGGAGTGAGGAGATGGGGGGGGGGGGGTAAGAGGAGTGAGGAGGGGGAGTGTGTGTGAGTGAGGAGATGGGGGGGTAAGAGTAGTGAGGAGGGGCATTGTGGTTGAGTGGGAGTTAAGCAGGGGCAGTGGGGGTGGAGATGTGGGGGGCGGCGGCCCTGTAACCATGACTTGAGGACCGGGGGGAGCGGGTGATTGAGTGTGCAGAGCCGGCGGGGCTGGAGGCAAGAATGGTAGTGCTTGAGGACCGGGGGGGAGTGGGTGATTGAGTGTGCAGGGGCGGCGGGGCTGGAGGCGACAATGGTGTTGCGGCGTGGGCGCCATGTTACAGTGGTCCGCTGCGGCGGCGGCGCGGTCGGCATCTTACCGTGGTCCGCTGCTGCGGGTCGCGTCATAGAGGCAGGCGTTGGGCGGGGGTGGCTTTTGTCCTGGCGCTCCCCCTGGCTGCTGGTGATGGGGCCTGAGGGCTCGCACTGTCCAATGGACGGTGCGGCCCTGGCGGCGGAGGAGCGGGAGCATGGGTTGAGGGAGCGGAAGAGCGGCGGGCGGGGTGTGTAGCATTGGTGGATGTGTGTGTAGTGCGGCGGCAGGATGATTGGGTTTGCGGGCAGAATCTGCGGCTCGCAATGGCGCATGCGCGCCATTGCTCGCTCGCAGTACCGCAAAGCATTCTGGGATTGGGCGACAACGCCCGAAATCTCAAACTGCGGATTATATAAATAGATATACACTGTGCAGGGTGTATGAGGAGGAGAGCCTGTATACTGGTCACTATATACTATATATACACTGTACAGTTGGAGGAGGAGGAGAAGAGCCTGTATACTGGTCACTATATATATATACACTGTGCAGGGTGTATGAGGAGGAGGAGGAGAGCCTGTATACTGGTCACTATATCTATATACACTGTGCAGGGTGTATGAGGAGGAGGAGGAGAGGCTGTATACTGATCACTATATACTATATATACACTGTACAGGTGTATGAGGAGGAGGAGAGCCTGTATACTGATCACTATATACTATATATACACTGTACAGGTGTATGAGGAGGAGAGCCTGTATACTGATCACTATATACTATATATATACACTGTACAGGTGTATGAGGAGTAGGAGAGCCTGTATACTGGTCACTATATATATATATACACTGTACAGTTGGAGGAGGAGGAGAAGAGCCTGTATACTGGTCACTATATATATATACACTGTGCAGGGTGTATGAGGAGGAGGAGGAGAGCCTGTATACTGGTCACTATATCTATATACACTGTGCAGGGTGTATGAGGAGGAGGAGGAGAGCCTGTATACTGGTCACTATATATATATATACACTGTGCAGGGTGTATGAGGAGGAGAGCCTGTATACTGGTCACTATATATCTATATACACTGTGCAGGGTGTATGAGGAGGAGGAGGAGAGCCTGTATACTGGTCACTATATATCTATATACACTGTGCAGGGTGTATGAGGAGGAGGAGGAGAGCCTGTATAGTGGTGACTATATATATATATATATATATATATATATATACAGTGTACAGGTGTATGAGGAGGAGAGCCTGTATACTGATCAGTATATGTTATATATACACTGTACAGGTGTAGGAGGAGGAGAGCCTGTATACTGGTCACGTGGAAGGCAGGGGTTAAAAAAAATAAAAAAAGATTATGCTCACCTCACCCGAGCCCCCGCCGTCTTCTGGCGTGTTCCGCTAGGCTCCCGGTGGCTGTGCAGGCTCCCGGTGCGTGGAGTGATCTTCTATCTACTGAGACTGAAGGACCTGTGGTGATGTCAGAGTCACGTGACCCGCGATTTGCCTGGAGTAAGCTGGTGTCACGTGACTCTGACATCACCACAGGTCCTTCAGTCTCAGTAGATAGAAGATCACTGGAGGCACCGGGAGCCTGCACAGCCACCGGGAGCCTAGCGGAACACGGCAGAAGACGGCGGGAGAGGGCGGGAGACAGCGCGGGCTCGGGTAGAGGTGAGGATTTTTTTTTTTTTTAGAGTAGTGCGGGTCTGCGGCTCGTGATGACGCTGCGCGTCATCACTCGCAGTCCCGCGCAAAGCATGTTGGGATTGGGCTACAGTGCCCAACTCCCGATTATATAAGTAGATGTTGCATGCTAAAACTGTGAATTAGGAAAATATAAATAAATAAAATAAAAATATACATGAATGGATGAAAAATATAATACGATAATGTGAATAAATGAAAAAATATATAATAGAAAGATTTTTTTCTGCAAGAAGCGAAACTGAGTTATAAAGTTACAAATAATAAATAATATGTATAATAAGGAACAATAGTAAAAAAGAAAAAATATATAGAAAAAAATATATAATAAAGACCCTTTTTGAAAATTCTCCACAGGTCCGCAAGGAGGTTCTCGAATAATGAGAACTCTGGATACAAGACAAAGATCAATAACCTGATTAAAAAAAATGAGAGTAGACAAATAAAAACCATTGATATATAACCCAGGCTCCAAATTACATAAAGGAAACAAAACTGAGAACTTCGTTCAGGCCAGTATTTACCTAGCGCGTTTCCAGCTGGGGCAGTTTCTTTTTTAAATTGCTGCCACGTTGGTCCATTTGAATGAAGTCAATCCCAAATGCTTTTAGAAGACCATCATTGCATTTGTGAGTCAGTTTAAATTGTTTAGTAAAAGGTTTAAGGGGTTTATCGTCATTTGTGCAGCCTTAGTAATATCCCTCACATGCTCCCGGATGCAGGTCTTCAAATGTTTGGATGTTAAACTGACATAAATTAACCCACAGGGACAGATGTCAAAGTAGATGACATATGTCGGGTTGCAAGTGTTGTGTTGTGTAATCACAAGGTTATGTGTCCCATCACTAGATTTGAAGTTGAATGTCCTTCATAAGTTCAGGCATACTATTCAGTTGCCACATCGGAAAAGCCTCATTTAGGTCCCATGGAGACAAAACTGTGCTCTGGTTTCTGACTGTCATAGTAACTGTGTATCAATATGTCCTTTAATTTGAGCGATCTTCTGTAAGTGATGGACGGTCTTTTATGAGTATATCTGGATATCTTATTGTCAATTCTCAAGATGGACCAAAATGTTTGGAGAGCCCATTTCATGTCCTAGAAAGAGTGAACAAAGGCGCAAATAGGGTCTTATCTTTAATTTAAATTGGCAAAAATGGTGTTGTTACTGCTCACCTTGTTCGGTTGTATAACCCAAAACCGGTATAAGTATCTGTACAGCTGTTGCTGGATCCACACTTCCACAGTGCAATAGTGGAGATCAGGCTTCAGAAAAGACAGTGTGTCACCGTCCGCGCTGCTGCATCCAAAACGAGCTCCATGAAGAGATATCAAGCGTCATCCATAAATAAAATGGAGGACACCCTGAGGAAACGAGCGGCACTGTGAGGGTTAATTTAAGCCAGTAAACAGGCTATAATGTGTTGCCACGGCGATGACGTCACCGGGCAGATGCTTAAGAGCGGGAAGGTGCCCGCCAAAAAAACACTTTGATCTGATTGGTTCTCGCCCCCCAGGATGGGCTATATAAGGGGGGGCGATTAACACTGGGGCCATTACAGCACACGGTTGCTGAAGTCCCGCCCGCCGCCCGCCCCAGAAGCTTACATTTTGCAACATGTTCAAAGTTTAGCTGGCGTTTATTTAGAGGGAGGGTCGCCCAGCTATGCTGGGTGGATCGGTTATGAATTATATCAATCCTACTTGAAGTTATATGGTTTACGTTTCCAAGTATGAAACATGAATTGGAGTATGGAAAATGTGGAATGATCAATTATCTGTAACAAAAGGTACGCGGTAACCCTTAATAAAACCCAGCATCTTTTTTCCACCACAATGCTCTGTGTCCTTAATTCGTTAGTATTTAAGTTCGATAATAATAATAGAAGTGCGCTCTGTTGCCTCAGTAACGGTGTTTATTATCTCACTCGACACGTTTCGGAGCTGTCCCTGCTCCTTCCTCAGGGATACACCATGTTACAGTATTAATCATAAGTGATCGGTTGTTTGTTAATACTGTAACATGGTGTATTCCTGAGGAAGGGGCAGTGACAGCTCTAAAATGCATCGAGTGAGATAATAAACAGCATTACATATCACTTCGTGGACCTCTTGTTTTTGGATGCAGGAGCATGGACTGTGACAGACCGTCATATCTGAAGCATTTCGTGTCCTGTCACTTATTGTTAAAGGTAGAAATAAATCTCACTTCCTGATTAGAGTTAGAACGACATCTTGGATGAAGAAGATCTCTCCTTGAGGTGGCTGCTCTCTGGTATCCTTTTCTGATGCTTCTTTTAGACTAATCATTGTATTAAAATCTGATAGGTAGGTCATCAGCCTATCTAAAAAAGAGAGCTCAGATGAACACACTCCATGCATTCTTAAAAATTGACAGGTAGGAATGCAAAAATCAACTGTTGTGGATCAGAGGAAGAAGCATGTAAAAAGGAATTAACAGAAGTGTCTTTTCTAAAGGCTTCATTGAAGGAACTTTGCCACCTTTCGGAATGACATCCCAGAAAAAAACTATTGACGCGTAACTGGTGAGTCTGATGTTAGTGTTGTTACTGGGGTCTGAAAGAATGAATGATGATCGGACCTGCTATATGTTAATCACATTCATATATGGGCCATAGAAATTTTTAATAAGAATGTGGTTAATCTGAATACTCTTTCAACAGCCCCAGGGAAAGCATTGCGTTTGTGGTTGCAAAAGCTGCTCCCATTGCAGTTTCCTGGTTCTATAGGCAGAGGACACCCTTAAAGGGGAACTGTCATTTACATTTTTATTTAATAGTAATGTAGAGCAAGTGAATATAATCAAGTTTCAAATATACTTTATTAATAAAATCAGGACGGAAACCATTAAAAAAAAACTTCCACATGTTGTCCTTAGAAGGCTGTGTGTGAAGCCCATTCTCAGTCACATCCATCTTCAGGGGCGTGGCCTACACTGCATTCACAATACAGCTGATAGGACTGTCTAATTACCTCTTGCCGACACCTCCATTCAGAGCAGTCTGATTCTTCAAGGAGGCCTTTTTGTTTTACTTCTTTGTTAATTACTCCATTATTGAAAGCACCATCCAGGATAGAATAATAATACTAATATTTATTCATTTATATACAGTTTTGCATAGAAAGTGGGGGTGGGATTAAAAATGCAACTCTTATAACAGTTAGTGTCCTTTTGTTGTCTGAAGGCCTCTTTCACATATGGAGTCTTTGGTCAAATAACCAAATTGTTCCCCCCTTCCTTATCAACTGGTTGAGTAATCAGATCCTTAAATTGCCTCAGTTCTTCTAGGGCTGAATTATCATTACAATTTTTCAATGGAATTTTACGAAATTTGACAGTGACCAGCTGAACAAAAAGTTCAATGTTTGGATATTTTTTTAAGGGGAAGGGTTGATTTTTTAAAAATATTTTAGGAGATATGGACTTACCATATTTTTCAGGTTTTAAGGCGCACTTTTATTTCCCCCGAATTGGGGGGAGAACAGGGGTGCATCTTAAAACACGAATGTAAAAAAAAATTTCTAAAAGTGTTGCAGGGGTGCATGCGGTGGCTTCATGGGGGTGTGGGGGCAAAGCTCGAAGTTTCGGGGGAATCATGGCAGTTTTCTGGTGGGTGCTGCCATTATTATTTCCCAGCATGCATTGCCGAGAGGCATTGCAAGCTCGCTCTTGTGTACAATCTACAAGAAAATGTCATGGGTCACGGTCTGCGCATGCGCCATATTTGTGGACATTTTCTGGCAGCCTGAACACAAGAGCGAGCATGCAATGACTCTCGCAATGCATGCTGGGAAATAATAATGGTGACACCCACTAGAAAACTGCCGCGACTCCCTCGCAGCTCTGGGCTTTCCCCACCCCCCTGTGGACCCGTGAAGAAACTGCCTGCACCCCCCCATTCCCCCTCCCCTCGGTAAGTCATGGAGGCCTATGTGCACAGATGGGGGAATATATGTACCAGGATGGGACATATATACACTGTATGTCCTTTATCCTGTTATATATATTTCACCATTCTGTTATGTCCGTACTCCATTTTGGTATATACACTGTATGTCTCCCATCCTGGTATTTAAACCAGGATGGGGGACATATGTATCAGTAGGGTGCACATATATAAACCAGGATGGGGGTATACAGTGTATATACCAGAATGGGGCACAGACATAACAGAATGGGGATATGTATACCAGGATACTAGACATATATACCAGGATGGGGACATATATACCAGGATGGGAGGGTCATGTACAAAGATGAGGGACATATATACTGATTATAAGAAGGACACTGGCATTATAAAATGGACCCCACTAAAAATTAAAAAATATTTTTTTTTCTCTGTTCTTTCACCAAATTTGGGGGGGTGTCTTATCAAGTGCATCTTATAAAGTGAAAAGTATGGTACCTTTGTCCAGAGTGAGCTCCTGTTCATCACCCATCACTTTGAGGATGTTGTTCGCTTCTAGTTGTCTGGCAGTTCCACATTTGCTCATCATTGGTTCAATCATTAATTTTTTTCATGATCAACTTTCGTGTGAACAGGTTTAAAGGGAACCTGTCAGCTAGTTTATGCCTCCCCAGCTATCACTATCTGTACCTGCAGCTTCATAATACTATTCTAATCGTTCCTGTCTGAACTCATAGTGTAATGTGAAAGGTGGAAAAAAAAAACATTTATACACTTACATTTCAGTCACACCTTGGAGGAGGGGGACTGTCTGGCAGGATAATAGTTAACCCACTTTTAACTTGGATGGCTAAAGGACCTGTGTGATGTAACGATCATGTGACCATAGTGGGCGGAGCTAAGTCAGCAAACATATTCTATGAGAACTTAGATCCGCCTATTGTAGTCACATGGTTGTGACATCACATCAGGTCTCCCAACATGTTCTAGCACAAGGCTGAAATGTTAACTATTAACCTGCCAAACAGTCCCCGTCCTCCAAGCTGGGGACTGACTGCCTCATTACATAAGGAAATGTAAGTGTATAAATGCTTTTCTTTCACCTTTCACATTACACTATGAGCTCAGACAGGGATGGTTAGACTGGTATTATAAAGCTGCAGGTACAGACAGTGATAGCTGGGGAGGCATAAACAGTCTGACAGGTTCTCTTTAAGGCTTTTACAGCTGTAAATAAATTGAAAAGCGAGACAGTCAATACTTCAATCTGTGGGACTTTAAGTGTACTGTGATTAAAATAACCTATAGTTTAGATGATGTAGAAGGATGAGATTGAGTGTGCTTTTTCTTTTCAAGATGTTTGGAGTGATTCGCCACTCTTTCCTCAGGAGAAGATAGAGAAGGATGACTGGGTATTTTGTTCTTAATATATAAATGGCAAGTGCTATATTCTCTCTTAATCTCATAGTCTTACAAATAACGCTAGAACTTAATAATTGTCTGCTCCTATACCTCCTTTTCCAAGGTAATAAATTCCTTGTCAATATTGCTTTTGAGTGAATCCATACTAGCAGGTGGTTGCATTTGATTCAGTTTGGTCTGATTCTTTTCAATTTCAACAGTACTTTTCTTGTTAATATCAATTAATAGCTCCACAAGGGATCTAGAGCAGGTGTAAGGCCGGCTTGACACCACGGTTTTCTGCTGTCAAGTTCTGTCTGGTGTTTTGCAGGAAGCACCAGAATGAACCTGACAGCTCTGGCAAATATGCCCTCTGATCCTCTTTTCTGCTGGATTCGTTTGTGAGCTACTGCTGTCCAGTGCTGAAATTTAAGCCCTGGAGCTCTCCAGATGCTGAAATTTCAGCCGGGGAGCTGTCCAGGTGCAGAAATTAAGAGGCGGCTGCTTTTAGGAATTAAATCCTGAAGAAGGAGCAGAGGCTGCTCTGATACGCGTCGGAATTAAAAAACATCGTTGTACCAGACTTCCCGGGTTCTGTTTTTTCTTCTCAGCAGAGCGGATCACCGACACTTCATCCTGTTTTTCCCATTTCTACTATAGTCCTTTGAAGTGATATCCCCATTAAAAATGTAGTCTTTGCAAGACAACCACAATTGTCTGTAGACTTAATGTCCATATTTGACCTTACTTGAAAAAAGTCTGTAAAGGTACAAAACAAATACGTAGGAAAACCTAAAAATGGCCAGTAGAAGAGGACTTACTCAAATACAGGGAATACCTATAAAGATGGATGACCACTTAGCCAATATTTTCCAAACTATTTATAAATCTTTGTTGAAAGTTAATTAAAAAAATAAAATAAAAGAAGATAGTCACTGGGGAAAGCACAAAAATAGGAGGATTATTCACAAAGTTATGGTACATAGGGAAGTCAAATAAATTTTAGTCCACAGGGTGACCTCAAAGAGTCAGGAGAAAATAAACAAAGCTTGCAACATTCAAAACATGTGATACAATACAATAGCTGTATCGAAAAAAAGTTGCAAAAAAAAGTCTGACAAAAAATTATAACAAGTTTGATGTAGCATACAATAATGCAGATTGATGACAATGCAAAAAAAAAATAGATGTGTGGACAAAAAATTATCCCAAAAGTTGCTCTGATCGTTACCTGAGAACTGTATAGTGTCAGTACAGGAATGGTCCACAAGAGGGCATTGAAGGATCAAATGAATATTCAAGGTGTGGCGATCAGAATAAATTAGAAGACAATAAATATATGAAATAATATCTGCAAAATTTAATATGATGAAGTCACACAATTACATAAGAAAGAAGAAAAAAGAATAATAGATGCAAAAAAAGAATATGTCCAGTTTTATGCAAAGTTGCAATTTAGTGGGCACCTAAAGTACAATATAGTGAAAAATAGAAAGCAATAGCCAAGTGTGAAACAAAGATATTAGAGAACCATGCACATCCACCTGACTGCTATAATAGGCAGAACCAGAAACATCAACATAGTAGGTGTGGCACCCAAAAAAGATGTTTAGTATTGGGTTGATCCAGCCATAAGAGGGTTCCCGACTCCCTGCTGTTCATCGCTGGGATGGCGGTGAGGATGGGGGATGGTGGCCATGGTCTGTCATGCCAGTACTCCCCTCAATGTCTCCCGAGAGGTGTGTTGCCCACGGACACATTCCATGAGATAATTGCAATTCTTGTGACTCCTCTCTACTCCAAAGCTTGGAGTTTGCCAAGGACCCACTCCTAGCCAATTATCGTTAACAGTTTCTAAAATGTTAAAGTACTTGTGTTTTCTTTACCTTAGCTTTTCTCTGTTTCTACACTTTAAGGGCCCTTTCACATCAGCGGTATTTTCAAATCGCGGCAGATGCGGTGAAAAAACCGCATCTACCGCGATTACCGCATAACCGTGACACTTGCGGCAAGCCCCATGCAATGTCTATGGGGCTTGCGGTAAGGGTGCGGCAGGTGGGCAAGTGCGGTTTCGGCACTTGCGGCAGGTGCAGACGCGAAAAAAAACGCGGCTTGCAGCGTTTTTTTTCGCGGCCGCACCTGCCGCAAGTGCCGAAACCGCACTTGCCGCACCCTTACCGCAAGCCCCATAGACATTGCATGGGGCTTGCCGCAAGTGTCACGGTTATGCGGTAATCGCGGCAGATGCGGTTTTTTCACCGCATATGCCGCGATTTGAAAATACCGCTGATGTGAAAGGGCCCTAACTTTGGTAAACTATCCTTTCCTCTTTGTTTCCCCTATCTTTCTCACTTTTTCTTTTTGACCTTTTTGTCCAGGTGAGCCAACAGGAAAATATTATTTTCCTCAAATGAATGATAACATGGCGCTAGACTACAATTCGGAACTGAGGGTAGGATTGCTAAATGTTAAAAGACTACACAGCTCAGAGAAACGTTCTATTCTTCTAAATCTCTTATATAAAAAGAAGATACACATTGTCTTTCTACAGGAAACCCATTTTTGCCAATTCAAACCTTACAAGCTATCTATTTTCAGTTTCCCTATAGTGTACCATAGTGCTTCGCCAGATCCTAAATGTCAAGGCATGAGCATAGTCGTCTCACGAACAATCCCTTGGTAGTTGCTGGAATCTCACATGAATGGGGAAGGTCGCTTTTGGTCAAAGCGTCCATAGCATCTCAAAAGGTAACTCTTGTATCCTTGTACTTCCCCAACATGGGACAGGGCTCTCCTCACTTATTTAGCTCAACTAGCATCTTTTACAGAGGGCCTTTTGATATTGGGGGTGACCTCAATGTGATCCTTGACCGTGCCCTGGATAACTCTAAAGTTACCTTAACACGCCGCCACTATCACTGGCAATCGGTATCAACCGTATGTGTTTTTAACGGTTGCCAACGATCGCCGATTCCGCATGTACACGTCGCATTTCTACGTGCGGCACCAGGACATTACTCTTCTCCGTGAAGCACATATTGACAACATAATCTTCTCTGACCATGCACTTGTGTTTCCATACTTTTGCCAATCTTCAGACCCAAACAATGCCATTGGCGACTGAATACGTTGCTCCTGGATGACCCTATTATAAGGACAGAGATCCCGGAAACTTTAAATTGGTTCTTTGCTAGTAACATGATGGAAGAATCAGGTCCATGTATGGTGTGGGAGGCACACAAGTGCGTGGTTAAGGGAATTTTTGTCAAACATGGTGCTCGGATGAAGCACGGACAGAGGAGATTTTTTGTCTGCTGCATGAGATTAGTGTCTTGGAATTGTCACACAAACAGTCCCCATCAGAGGCTGTGAGGGAAAACCCTGTTGGCCAGGTGTGAGTCCCTAAGATCCCTCTTGACGCATAAAGCAAAAGCAATGTTTCTAAATGCCACCACCACTGTTATGAACATGGCAACAAGAGTGGCAAAGCTTTGGCTAGGGCCCTGAGAGTTCAGAGATCCAATACCTACATTCCCTCCATTGTAGACCAGTCAGGTAAACACACCCAACTTTATTGGAGATCACAGACGTTTTTTAGAATTACTATTCGTCACGTTACTCGGTAGATAAAAACAATGGGGCCAACACAAAGTAACGAGCTTAGAGATCATATTCCAACATATATACGAGATTGTTTTTATTCCCTGCCTTGTCGAATGTGGAGATGGATCTTCTTGAGTAGCCTTTCTCAGAGGATGAACTTTTAATAGCCATAAAAGAAACCAAAACAGGGAATGCTCCAGGTCTGGACGGACTCCCCCTTTCCTTATTACGAGACATTATTGAAGTCCCTGCCTCTGCATCTGGTTGTATGTCTCAGTTCCATTCCCGGGGGACCTGGGTTACCAGTGGATTCACCGCCTTATTTCACTCCTCAATGTCAAATTTTTCGCAAACAATTTGGCCTTAAGACTGGCTCCTTTATTACCAGCTCTCATTCACCTTGACCAGGCAGGCTTTATTGGAGGTAGGCAGGCTAGAGGTAACACAACTAAGACATTAAACCTCACTTATAGAGCGAATCTAAAATCTCAGCCTCTACTGATTCTCTACACAGAAAAAAAAAGTGCAGAAAAGGCATTTGATAGGGTGAATTGGACATTTTTTATTATTATTATTATTATTATTTATTTATTTATTTATTTATTTATAGAGCACCATTGATTCCATGGTGCTGTACATGAGAAAGGGTTATATACAAACAAGTTAAAAATACAATGAACAAACTAACAGTGACAGACTGGTACAGAAGGGAGAGAGGACCCTGCCCTTGCGGGCTTACATTCTACAGGGCAATGGGGAGGGAGGCAGCAGGTTGGGTTTGCTCTGGTGGAGGTGGAGCGCCGGGTGCAGTGGTGGTGAGCTGGCATTGTGGTCATTGCAGGTTTTATTAGGGTTATTTGGGAGTTTTTCCTGCAGGAAAAAATGATTATTATGACCAAAAATTTAGTTTTTTGTTATTATTGTACTGCTCAAAAAGAACAGATTTATCATATTTTTGAGCAGTACAATAATTTATAATATATCATTTTAATAATCCTGAAACTATTAAAACCTTTAAAAAACCTATAGGTAACAATATAATTTTTCCAACATTTTTCCAATATTTTTTCTAACATTTTTGGGTCTGTGGAGCCTATTTTCTCCCTCTGATGTTGGAGGTTGGTGTCTTTCATTTAATGGCTATACAGCCTCTCTCCCTCCAATTCTTGGACGTTACAACTGCTCTACTTTCTTTGAGACCGCATGAGGATATTAGCTCTGAACTTACATTTTTCTAATTCTGTTTGAATTGAGCAAAAGAGACTCTTCTGTCTCTACAAACTATTGTAATTGCTTACATGTAATATTTGAGTGTCTTCTTGTGATCATAGAATACAGTATGTTTGTCGCTATTATACGTGCCGAAATCAATTTGGTCCCGGCGCATGCGCAGTATTTGCTTACATCATTTGTCGCTGCTGTACTGCCCTGCCATTTTCTTGGTTCTTGGGCATGTGCGTTACCCAACCTGGATGTACGCGCACCTTGTGACATGCCCCAGGGTTGTGGGGTACTCTGAACCGGGCTATACTGTCTCCGGGGAGTCACAGGGATCGAGACTCGGTTCTGTGGCCCTGGGTTCAGCTGTAAAGGGGAATTTTCTTGTAGTTGCTGCCGACAATTCCATACAAAAAAGTAGGATCCCTGTTGCATTGGAGTAAGTGCTTACCTCTACCAGGAAGAGTCAGGGGCTTGGCTTTCAGTACATCCACTAGCTCAGTTTCTAATATTGGGGCTGTTCATTTGTTACTAGCCCTTAGTGGTTTTGTCTGAAGTTCCATTCATTAGGACATCTACCTCACAGTCCTTTTGATGTTTTAGAGAGACTGAGATCATTCACTAATTGCAGCCATTTTAGATGTAACTCAACTTACACGTTCATTCTTAACGCAAGTCAAACCCTATCAAACTCTTGGATGGAGTAGATCCTGTTTTCCTGAGGCCTTGCTACTTTCCCTTTGGGCTAATTCTACAATTTAACTACCCTGTTTTCCTGGAAATAAGACACCGTCTCTTATTAATTTTTGCTCCCAAAGATGCGCCATGTCTTATTTTTTCACAAGGAAGAATTCATATTTATTGTTAAACAAAAAAATTAACATTTATCATCCCTTGCAGCCCCAATTACGGTATCCCTATCATCCCTATGATCCCCCAATACAGGTATCCGCATCAAAAGGCACACACACACGTACACACACACAGGGACACACATACACACACAGGGACACACACATACACACACAGGGACACACACATCACACACACAGGGACACAGACACACACATGGACACACACGGGGACACACATATACACACACACAGGGACACACATACCCACACACAGGAACAAGGACACGCACACAGGGACACGGACACACACACAGGTTCACACACACATACAGGGACACACATGCACAGGGACACACATACAGGTACACTTCTCACCAGTTTGCAGCTATCAGCCCCCCGCCGCTTTCCTCGTGCATGCTGATACATATATTCCGGCGCCGCTCTCATCCTTGTCCCTCAGAAGCCGTATATGCACAGTGGCCAATCACAGGCTGCGGCTGGGTGGCAAATCACAGGCTGCGGCTGGGTGGCCAGTCACAGGCTGCGGCTGGGTTGTCAATCACAGGCTGCAGCTGGGCAGGCCAATCACAGGCTGTCGCTGGGCAGCCAATAACATGCCACCAGCTGACACCATGAGCTGACGTTAGCTGCTAGCCTGTGTTTGGCCCTTGGTTGCTGGCCTAGGATAAGCTTCCCGGCGACAGCCAGTGATTGGCCACCCAGCGGCAGCCTGTGATTCGCCACCCTGCAGCAGCCTACGACTGGGCACTGTACACATACGGCTTCTGAGAGACAAGGATGAGAGCGGCGCCAGAAGATGTGGATCAGCAGGCACCGAGACAGCGGCAGGCACCAGCACAATAATGGGGGGCTGGAGGATGTGAGCCGCCCGGGGTATGGGGACTCGGGTATCCGAGCCCTCGCTGTAGTCGGGGATATCACAGGTGGCCTGCCCAGACCTGGGGACCGAACTTAAAGAAGGGGATATATACAGGGAATAGAGTTGATGAATGGTTCTAGTGACGCCACCCACAGCTTCTGGTGATTGAGCACCCATGCCGCTTCAGACCTCCGGAGGGTGGTGGTATAGCAGCCAAGGTGGTACAGCTCCCTGCAGGTGGAGCTGACCCTCCGGGACAGGGGTGCACCGGTGATGATGGAGGTGCAGAGGATGATGGATGGACGGAGCACGGGGTAGCAGAGAGACAAAGACACGGAGACTCTTTCACTCTACCCGGGTACTTTACTGGAACGATGCAGGTGATGATACAGTTCACAGCAGAAACAGTCTTAGGACAAAGTAGCTGGCTGGGTAGTCACCATAGGCTGCAAAGTCTCTGGGAGTCTCCTGTGGAATGCCTGCTTGCATCTACCCTGTGTCCCGCTGCCAGTGCCTGTCTTGAGGTAGCCGGCTTAATGCCAGGCACATTGAGGTACTCTGAGATCCTGGCTCCTACTCTTCTTTCTCTCTCCCTCCAGCTCTGAGACTCGACCCTGGTGAGTAATCCTGGTGTGACTATTCCTCCGGACAGGATGTCAGGGCTGGTAAACGGACCGCAAGCTCTGGTGTTCTCGGTGAGGGGATGAACTCCCTCCCTGTCTTCAGAACCGGTGCTCCGGTAAAGTAGACCAGGGCTCCCTCCTGAGTATGGGTGCTCGGAGGGTTCCCTCCTTCTGTCTGGGCTGCCTGTTTGCTCTCTCCAGGCCCCCTCCCTTGGAGTCCTCCTTTCCTCTCTCGGAGGCTCCCTGTTTTCGTCTTCCCTCAGTGATGACTCAAACCCCACTGTGTTTCCTCCCTCCTCCCCTAATTCTCCCCCTAGGGACTAACTCCAGCTAGGCTCGAATGTGGGAGTGCAGGGGTGGGAGCCTCCCAAAGGACATTTGCATTCAATGGTGACAAGGGTAACTGCACACTCATTTACGGGTGCAGTACCCCAATTGTGATGCCTCACCAGGTGGGGAGCCACAGATGACTCAGAGCTGCATGCCCCGGTCTTCTGATCGGCGGGCATGCAGTACAGCAATATACTGGTTATGCCTTATTTTTGGGTGGTGCCTTATATTAAGCAAAGCTGCAAACCCCCCTAGTACATCTTATTTTTTACCCTCCTGTCATTTATTTGCTGAAGAGTTCCCATCTTAATAATACCCTATTATTTACATTCATAACACTATTACATCTTGAACTACACTATCAGATTACATACAATACATTATTATACTCTATACATCAATATGTATGGGTCCTTAGGGGCAGGAACCAGGTCACCTTCTCACAGTGCCTTACTGCAATCTTTGGAAGGGTGAATAAAGAAATCAACAGCAGTTGAAGAATTGGCTTTATTTATTTTTTACGCCATTCACCTTGCGGTTTAAGTGGTTAGACAGCTTTATTCATCAGGTCAGTACAATTATAGCCATACCATATTACCATATTTATATAGTTTTTATTTTTGGTTTGGCAACTATCATACTAAAAAATGCTTTATTACAAAATAAAGTTTATTGCATCACCGAATTTTAATGGCTAAGCTTTTTTTTTTTTCTCCTGACAGAGTCATGTGAGAACTTGTTTTTTGTGGGATAAGTTGAAGTTTTTATTGGTACCATTTTGGGACCACATAATATTTCTTAATCACTTTCTATTCCGCTTTCTGTGAGGCAGAATCAGGAAAAAACTTTTGTTGTTTTTTACGCTGTTAGCTGTGCAGTAAATGTGACAAGACAACTTTATTCTTCAGGTCAGTATGAATATAGCAGTACCACCATTTTATTTTTTTATGTTTTGCCACTTTTACACCATGAAATCAATTTTATAGAACAAAAAATCATTTTTGCATTGCTGTATTCTGAAAGCTATAGCTTCTTTTTTTTGCTGAAGGAGTTGTTTGTTTTTTGAATGATTGTTCTTGCATTGTGTGGTCATCCAATCTCCTCTGTTTATTGCATGCTTAATGAGTTTCTTTTATGTGTTTTTGCTCTTATTTGATGCATGTTTGGTGCAGATGAAGCAATATTTTTTAATGCTTTTTTAATTGTATAGAACAGCCTTGATTCTGCATTTAAAGATGCAACAGCATTTTTGTTTGTTTTTTACTTGTGTTTTTTTTCCAGGCTTTACATGTGTGTCTTTGGATGCACCAAAGGCCGGACATTTCATGAAATCACATACGCTTCGAATAGATATTTAGTAGCCTAAATGGTGTGTTTTATCTGCTGCTTTTTTTGCACAGAGATTCTGCTATGTTTAAGTGTCCAAGCAAAATGGATGTGTTTTCATGAAAACGTCACCCATTGTGCGTTTTTCTAGAGTCTTATATATGATGCATATAAAAATGCATGTAAAAAGACTGAAGTTATACTTTTGAGTGCAAAATCATAGCTTTTCTGTATTATGAAAACTACTGCTTCACATCTGCACCAAAAATACATCAACAGAGGGAAAGGCATGCAATATGCAATAACCAGGGAAGTTTGTTATTGTGTAGTTTGATGAAAACACACTGCAGAAAACAGTATTTAAGCAATTTGTGAACACGGCCTTACAGGCACAAAAAAGGCAGGTATCATATAGCAAAGGTTACATTACAGTGAGAAAGTTCTGGCTGCTCCGACTATGAATGAATCTACAAAAAATAAATCCATAAATCCCAACTAGAGATGAGCATGATGAACAGATGATGTTGCAACAGTCGTAATTATAAACCTCACCTTTTGTCTAACCGCCGGGTACCACTGACCTGGATTCTGAACCATGAATTGATCTGCTCATCTCTAGTCCCAACCACCCTGGATACGAGACAGTCCCATATTTGGGTCTACGTCCTGCTGTCTCAGACATCTGCTGAATGTCCTTCACTGCTACCACCCCTTTGACATCTCCTCCTGCCAGGGTAGAAAGAAAAGGCAAATGGGTGTGGCTAAGAGTGGGTCAAAATTTGCCACAGTGCACTATGCCCTTCACATAATTTGTCCCTCAAAAGTTAGGAAGTGTGCAGTCAGTCACTGACTAGGACCACCTACTGGACTCCTTATATAGAAAGCATGGATTTAAAGAAATTAAAGACAAATTTTATACTTTTTGTAGAAAAAAGCTTTAATCAGTATATTCAGCTGCTGCTGTTCTTTAGCTTAGGCTGGCTTCACATTTGCGTATGTGTCTGCATGCTGATGGCATGCAGACACATACGCAGTGCAAAGCAGGGTCTAAAAGATGTGTCCGCAGCGGAGAATGTCCGCCTGCGGACACATCACTGTGCAGTCTGGCCAGCCAATCGGCGTTGTCAGGGGGCGGAGATCAGCACTGGAGATCTCCGCCTCCCGGCCGCCGGTAACCTCCGGGACGTGTCGGCGGGGAGAACAGCTGATCTGACAGCTGTTTGAATCTTCCCGCGCCGACACCGAGAGGAGATGTCGGTGCGGGAAGATTCAAACAGCTGTCACATCAGCTGTTTCTCCCCGCCGACACCACTAGCAGATTACCAGCGGCGGGGAGGAAGAGGACAGCAGTGGCTGAGCTGATCTCCCGGTGGCCATCAGTGAGCTCCTGTGACATCACCGGCGGCCACCGGGAGATTTTTCAATGGGTCCGCAGCGTTCTCCTGCGCTGTCAAGCGCTGAACACTGCGGACCCATTGAAGACAATGCATTTTTTGTGCGCTTGGGGACGCTTGCTGATTTTCCAAGGTCCCCAAACGCACAAAAAAAAACCAACATGCTGCGTCCCGGGTGCGGATGCTGGACACCGGAAGCAGCAGATATCGTCCGCATCCGCACCCGAACGCAGCAAACGCAGGAACCATGCGTTCCTATGTTAAACATAGGAACGCAGTGCGCATGCGTTTGACTGCGTATGGGAACGCAGCAATACGCTGCCTTCCCATACGCAAATGTGAAGCCAGCCTTACAGAGGATGTTCAATTTCACTGGTTCCTTTTACCTATCACATTCTTATTGTCTATACTTTAAAATAGAGTTGACTATCTGATTTACAATTGGCCACAGCTTCAGGTATTGTGATATCCTGGGGTGATGAGATAACTAATTTCAGGGATTTTTCTAATACAAATGAGCAATTAAAAATTCTCTATGTAACCCTTGGGCATAGCCTAAGAAAAACATTTCTTCATAGAAAGTGTGTGGATTTCCCCATCAGCAAAAAATCTATCATCTTGACAAATACATTTGATAGCTTGCAAAATTTAAAAAAAAAGGTCATGAATAAAACTTGGGCAGAAAATAAAATTTTATATTTAAAATATTTGCTACATACCAGAATGTAGTGTATGATTTTGCCCTGGGGAAGAGGCTGGATCGCCTTGAAACACGTAGACTAATAAACCATATTTCCACCAAAGCAATTTGGAGCCTTTTTCGTTCATCCAGGCAGCACAGAGGAAACGCATTGTATCCAGAAAGTTTTGCATGACATTTATATATGACCCTTTTATACATTAATTTTCTGCATCAATGTAGTAGCCTATTGTTTTCTATAAACATAAAGGTCTAAGGCCACGGTCACACGTTGAGTATTTGGTGAGTTTTTTTACCTCAGTATTTGTAAGTTAAATCCAGTAGTGGGTAATAAATGCAGAAGTTGTGACATGTTTCTACTATACTTTTCCTCTAATTGTCCAAATACTCAATGTGTGCACATGACCTAAGTGTGTGAATTGTTGCATATAGTTTTGCACAAAACGTCAGGGACTTTTTTTGTGTATAGCCAATATTCATAAGTCCAAAAATCCTATTGCAATTTATAATTTTTTTTTTTTAAACGGTAGTTTTAGTCAAATTTCTGATTTACCTTTGCACTCTTTTGGCACATTTAGAAATATTTTTGACATAACCTATGTGCCACCTATTTATTTTTCATTTTTATATTTGATAAATGGGTGGTTGCGTGTTGGTACTATTAGCCAAATGTCCAATGTAAAAATTGTATGGCATAAAACGGTCACTGTAGTGGGACAGAAGGTAAGATAAAACAAGGGAAGCTGATTAGTAATGGATGTTCTACTAAGGCTTGGTTCGCACCACTTTTTCTGCTGTCAGGCTGTGTCCGGTGTTTTGCTGGATGCACCGGACACAACCTGACAGCTCCGGACAGAACAGAACCAAAGGGTTAACATGCCCTCCGGTCCTGTTTTGTGCCGGAATAGGCAGTGTGCAGCTGATGCCGCTGTCCAGTCCTGAAATTACAGAATCTCTTCTAGCAGGGAGCTAACTGTGGTTCTGAAATTTCAGCCGAGAGCTATCCAGGTGCTGATCCGGCAGCCGGATCCTTTTTTTTTCTCGGATCCAGTGCGATCCGGCGCCCATAGCCTCCCATGTTATGGGGCGCTGGATCGCACCAGATCCGGGAGGATCTGATTTTGTCAGATTTTTGCCCCGGACACAAAAATCCTGCAAGCTGCGAATTTGTGTCCGGGACAAAAATCGAATGCAGCCTGATGCTGCTGGACAGGGACAAAACTGGATGGCAAATCACTGCCAGCTGGCTCCATCCAGCACCATAGGCATACATTAGTACAAAATCGGGTTCAGGGCTGTCAGGTTCACACCGGACAGCCCCGAACCTGAAAAAATTGTGGTGTGAAGCCGGCCTTATGTTAAAAAATTGTTGATCACTGAGTTTATCTTGATCAGTATAACAAGTATTGTATAATTGAGACTTTTGACAAAGCTAAATATAATGAGATGTGATGTGTCCTAATCGCACAAGTAGATAGAACAGGGAATGGCAGATGTCATAAAATCAGTTCTCTTTTGTGCACACAAAAAAAGACATGATGAAATCTTTAGATGCGATACAAATTTTTACTTTAGTCATCAATCCTGTAACAGCATTTGCACAGGCAACAGACTGCCTATATTTTCAATGGCTACGGACATTGAGGTGTGGTAGTGGCCTAGCCTAAAGAGCAAGTAAAACCGGCTTTGTTTTTAATGTGGGTGCGGCTGGAGTGAGTTCACAGCCTGTAAAGTGATACTATGCTTGAAGAATTCTTGATCAATAGTGACTGCTATAAGGAACAAGTCTAAAGGTACCGTCACACGCTGCATTTTTGCTAGCAATTTCACTGGCAATTTACTGGTTGCAGTGAAATCATGGACACATTGTTCTATTTTGTTGCCATGTACAAATGTAACAATGTGTCCATGATTTCACTGCAACCAGCAAATTACCAGTGAAATTGCTAGCAAAATTGCCGCGTGTGACGGTACCTTAAGATGCCTTGGTTTCTTATATGCAAGCAGGAGACAGAATAAAGTCTCCACCCTGTGAGTAAGAAATAAGCGTAGGAAAAGGTCCATTTCAACCTTCTTTGGGCGTTATAGTTTGTGTTCTATTTCTTAGGGATTCTTCTTTCCCAAAATTTTCCAGAGTAGGTTAGGACTTCTTACCAGTAATATATTCTGTGTTTTTATCAGAATTCCCGGTATATTAGTGATTCGCATGTTCATACCTTTTTGCTGTGTTTTTCAGATGGATTTCATGCAATTTGTCCATAGTACGTGTTAATAAACTTAGTTTTATTAAACAAAAACATTGCTAAAATAACTGCAAAAATGCGGCACAGATTTTATGCTACAATTTTCTTTGCACGTTCTCATTTTTTTCTTTGGTTGAAAAATTATGCAAATTAAAAAACAAGGTCAGTGCTCAAATTTAGTCAGTATAAGAAAAAGCT
The DNA here is from genome assembly GCA_033576535.1 of Allobates femoralis. Lineage (NCBI taxonomy): Eukaryota > Metazoa > Chordata > Amphibia > Anura > Aromobatidae > Allobates > Allobates femoralis. The sequence goes on along the minus strand of JARQOC010000005.1, from coordinate 237,360,152 downwards.
GTGTGTGCATGAGATTTCTGAAGATCTTATAGCTTTTGCTGCTACTGAAAAACACAGCTTCTCTGCAAAAGAAAAAAAACGCTGCAAAAATTCCATGTGTAAACAGATTTGGACGTCAAGTTAATTTTTAGCAGATACCATTTGTAAGGCTGGAAAAACACTGTGTGAGTGACATGCGAATTACTCGCACAAGTCTCGGATCATTCACCCGGGATTGCCTTCCCTCTCCGGACGATAGCAGTGGAGCTATATAGAAAAACATACCACTGAAAGTATCCAATCCAAAGAGGCAGGGGTCATACTGGGTGAATGATCCGAGACTCGTGCGAGTATCTCACGTTTCACTCTGACAGTGTGTTTCCAGCCTAATATCAAGTGTATGTTATCTACCATGTTTTTTGGACTATAAGACACTTTTTCCATACAATTTGGGGAGAAAATTGGGGTGTGTGTTATAATCTGAATAGCAGGAAGCAGCTTTCACAGGGATGGGGGAGCTCCATCTGCACCTGTGCTGTTTCTGCAGCCATTTTCCTTTTGCCCATTGCGTCAACTGCCGTGAGATTAATGACACCCAGTTATGACTTTCTTAGACACCCCATCCACACCCCAGCCCCCCCAGCATTACCCCACACTACTGCCGTTGACCCTCATCACCGTGACCCTAACTCTTGTGACCACGATCTACCACCACGTTCATGTCTCCAGGTAAGTTTCACTGCCTTTAAGACAGACAAAATTATACGATGAACCCCCTTTTTTTTAATTACACCTTTTTTCTCCTAATTTCTTCCTCTAAATTTGGGGGCCTCTTATAATGTGTTTTACAACTCGCAAAATATAGTACTATGATGGAAGGTGATCTACGTTTGGCGGTGTGGCCGAGCTTTGAATGGCACAGGCTGCTTAGTGAAGGACCTCCAGCACAGATTGGCTTCAACTCGACACAACAAGGTGAAAACCCACTCTGGGAAGCCCTAAATAGTTACCTGGTGACCTGAGGACACAGTGGTTCCAATGGTGCATGGCAAGCCAGTGAGAAGGAACTGCAAGGAAAGTGACTGCATATTTCTCCAGAGACCAGGTACTGAATACAGCCTCCAAAATGGCTGCAGTTTCCATTCCCCAGCCCATTCTTTCTGCTCTTCACAATGTGACTCACATGCAGCAGTCTCAGGATGGGGGGAGGAAGCTCAGACAGGTATTCCCTTTACACAGAAAACAATGGAGGATTTGCTAAAGTCCCTGAGATGAGAGCTCCAAGCAGACCTTAGGCTGGCTTCACATTTGCGTTTGTGTCTGCATGCTGATGGCATGCAGACACAAACACAGTCAAAAGCAGGGACATTTTGATGTGTCCGCAGCGGATAATGTCCGCCTGTGGACACATCACTGTGCAGCCCGGCAGCCAATCGGCATTGTCCGGGGGCGGGCCGGAGGCGGAGATCTGCGCCGGAGATCTCCTCCTCCCCGCCACCGGTAAGCTCCGGGACGTGTCGGCGGGGGAGAAACAGCTGATTTGACAGCTGTTTGAATCTCCCGCGCCGACACCGAGAGGAGATGTCGGCGCGGGAAGATTCAAACAGCTGTCAAATCAGCTGTTTCTCTCCGCCGCCATCGCTAGCAGATTACCGGCGGAGGAGAACATCAGAGGCTGAGCTGATCTTCCGGTGGCCGTCGGTGATCACCAGCGGCCACCGGGAGAGATCTCAATGTGATCCGCAGCGTTCTCCTGCGGTGTCATGCAGAGGACACTGCGGACCCATTGAGATCAATGCATTTTTTGTGCGCTTGCAGGCGCTTGCGGATAGAGCAAGCGCCGCGAACGCACAAAAAAATGCTGCAAGCTGCGTTTGGAGCGCGGTCGGAGGGCGCATAAATTATGCGCATCCGAACGCAAATGCTGCCAAACGCAGCCATACGCAGGCACATGCACAGTGATTCCTTCTGCAGACAGCAAGGACTTAATTGTGGATAAAATACACAGGATTCCAAAACCAAAAGGCCTCAGTTCAGATTTACCACAAGATATTATTGCCCGCATTCATTTCTATGCAAAAAAGGAGACTTTTATGACTGGCCTCAGGAAAATGCCGAAACTTCCAGATAACTTGGCCCCCCTGAAGGTATTCCCTGACTTGTTGGCAGGTACTTTAGCTCAGAGGAGGGAGTATATGCCGTATACTACAGCCCTCAGAGAACAAGGAATAAAGTACTACTGGGGGTTCCCCACAAAATTGAAAGTCTTGAGGGACAATTCCATATTTGTCTGCTCATCCCTGGAAAAGGCGATAGATTTATTGCTAAAATTGAAGATTCAGCCTATATATCCAAATGAGAAAAGAGCTACTCAGGCACAGAAAAGTGAAAACTGAACCCAGACTGGTTTACGGCATGATTGATTACTGCAGAGCCATTCTCTGCTTCCTGCTTTCTACTCTTTATCTGGTGCCTCTATAGCGATGTTGAAACCAAGTAAAGCTGCCCACAGAGTGTTTTTTTTTCACTCTCTTTCAAACTATTTTTCACTTTTTTCCTTTTTCTTTACTGTTTGCTAGAGGGGACTTCCTCTTATGATGAAGCAAGGAATGCCAAGCAATATTTGCAAAGAAACTGCTGATGTAATTTGTGTTCAAGAAACGCACTTGTTGGCACAGGACAATGCTCGGCTAAAGAACCCTCGATATCCACATCTGTTTTTTTGCAAACAACAAAGTTAAAGGAGCTCGAGTGGCTATTTTTTATAAGAGACTCCATATCCTTTAAATTGTATGACACTACTAGTGATCCGGAGGGGCGTTTTAGTTTCCATGATTGTTCTTTAAACAACACTAGGTACACGATTGTATCTCTATATGACCCAAATACGCACCAGTTTCATTTATCAGACAAACACTTAAGAGAGTTCAGGTGTTCCCCAAAAGTTTAAAATTGTCTGTGGAGATTTCAGCCTCCCGATGTCTACCGTGTTAAATTGCTCAAACAGACGTACCTCTAGGGGAGAGATGAAATCATTGGTTTCAGAATATAATTTACATGACATCTGGAGATATCTCCACAGTCCTGAGAGAGATTACTCCCATTTCTCCTCTAGATTGAATTCCTATAGCAGGATAGACTATATTTTTGTGGATAATAGAATTGGTTGTGCGCTTGGGGCAACGATAGGTGTGATCTCGTGGTCTGACCATGCTCCTGTCTCACTAACCATATGTGATAGGGACTCTTCTGTCAAAGCTAATAGGTGGCGTTTAAATGATTTTTTTTTACTGACCAACAAACAAAACATTGAATTAATAGAGACCAAGTAAAAAGAGTTCTTTGACATAAGTGATAATAACTCCACCTTAGATGAAGTGGTATAGTCAAGCCACAAGGCATACATGAGAGGTATTTTTATTAAGATGGCAGCAGTAGAAAAGAAAATAAGAGAGGCGGCAGAGTCAGACCTAATAATTTAAATTAACAATCTGGAATAAATCAACAAGAAAACCCCACCCCACAGTTGTCCCAAAAAAATAACAGAACATTGAATGAGGCGGCATGCTCTACTTTTATTCCAGAACGAAAAAGCTATTAAGTCCAAAACAAAATATTATGCAATGGGAGATAGAGCAGGGAAGATTTTAGTTAGGAGAATAAAAAAAAAAAGATAAGAAATAGGATTGCGCACTTGAATAAACCTGATGGGACTAAAGTAATAAATCCGATCGACATCGCTAAAGAATTTAGGCGATTTTACTATTTACTGTACAACCTAAAAGAGGATCCCCATGCAGTTCAGCCTAATCCACAAGAAATTGGTAACTTCCTAGAAAAAATCTCACTACCCAAATTATCAGCGGCTCAGCTAAGTGACAATGGGTATTGGCGAGTCGTGAGGGATCACACTACCAATTTAAACACTCACCCCTTTTAAACCAAACCCAACCCCTGTTCCTCCAAATAAACAGATGGGACACATGAGTGGACTAAATTGGCTACAGCAGCCATTTATTGTTAACAAATAAACAATTAACCAAAAACAACCATTACCTCAGGGGTTTGGTCCTCGAAACCCAAAACACCCTTTTATATGGGTGACCTCCCCCAGGCTGAGTTTTACTTATAGCTGATTAACCAGCTCAAAAGCTAGTATGCCCCTCCATAAATAAAGTCCATTGATAAAGTCTATCGAAACGCGTCTGACCGGGTTGCACCCTCAAGATGTTACTTTTAAATATTTTTTTATATGAGCACTAAATAAAGGAATATCCATTTTGAAGAAATATGGACCCAGTGTGCTGAACTTTCTTGGAAATTTGTCTATGCCCCTCCATACCCCTCCTCCTCACCATCACACCTGCCCCCTCCGTCCTCCTCACTATCACACCTGCCCACTCCACACTCCTCCCCCTCACCATCACACCTGCCCCCTCCGTCCTCCTCACCATCACACCTGCCCCCTCCACCCTCCTCACCATCACACCTGCCCGCTCCGTCCTCCTCACCATCACACCTGCCCCCTCTCCATCCTCCTCCTCCTCACCATAACTGCCTTCTCCGTCCTCCTCCTCACCATCACACCTGCCACACATATACACACTCACAAATACACTCACACATATACACACACACTCAGACATTCACACACTCTCAATCAAACACACCTTTATGATGCTGTGGTCCATTATGCAGGGGGCCGCCGCGGTACCAGCTTTATCATGACTTCCGGGTACCGCTCACACAAGCTCCTTCATGGCTTATACATCAATGCAAGCCGGCGGCCGGCGGACCAATCAGAAGCCTGCAGCTGATGTCGGCATATGACGTCAACAGGAGGCTTCTGATTGATCCGCCGGCTTGCATTGATGTACAAGCGTGAAGGAGCTTGTGTGAGCGGTACCTGGAAGGCACGATAAAGCGGGTACCGCGGCAGCCCCCTGCATAATGGACCGGGGCATGGCTTTTGTTTCTATGGAGCCCCGGGTCACAGTGTGAAGCCCCGCGTGCCGCATGCGGCCCGGGGGCTGCGTGTTTGAGACCCCTGCTGTAAGGCATGATGGAATCAATTACCAACGCCTCTCAACATTAAGAGAGGGTGGGTGGCAGATTCTTCTGATCTGAGTCCCCCAAAATGGCTGAACCCCTTAATGGTGGCTCCATTTTAAATGCCCCCTATAAACTCCCCCCCTTTGCACTCCTTCCCTAATCTTGAAAAATGTACCCACTGCCCACTCCTCTAACCTCCGCCCCCCCTCACCACATCGTTCTACCATGAACCCTTAACTACCCCCATTCTTATTCTTAACTAATATATAACCTACAAATGAAATACCTCTTAATTAGCCGAAGAGCTGGCAACCAAGATTAATTCACCAAAACAAAGTAATGATCATGATTAGACCATCACAGAAACACACCATCTCTATAATAGTATCAAAATATTACAAAGTTTATTAATAGATAAATAGCAGACATGAAAGCGTAGGATAATATATAATAAATATCCAATAGGAGGGTATACACAAAGAAATTATTCAATTAAATCGTGATACAGTTGAAAGACCCTTCAGATGAGGGAGAGAAGACTAATACGTATGGGAGACATATCCGGACATCCTTATTATAGAAAGTTCTAAAAATGACTATTACAGAATATTGGAGCAGCATATCCTGATCCAAAGAATATTTCAAAAAGTCAAATACAAATTAAACCTATTCTGTATGGATGGTATTATTGCTATATAGCCTGCAAAAGAAATAGCACATGGAAATCCAAAAGAAAAAAATCAATTACAGCCCATTAAGGCAGACTAAGACACATGTTCCGTCTGTCCTATAATGGTAAGATCACTGTACAAATAGAATAATTGATTTACCCTGTGCCATGGTCTAAATCCTTTGAAGGAGTCCAAATGTGGATCCCATACGACTGAGCCTCGACGATCGTTTCGTCAAAGAGATGACTTCGTCAGGAGGTGTGGTGTTACTAGAATCACTTCCTTATATATTGCTCCCCTGTGCTCCATAGGATAAGTGCTTAATTAAAAACACCTGTCCACCCACTGACACAACCAATCACCTCCATTTTACACCACACTTGTTAGTGCTGAAGGCCTACTAGTAGTAACAGACTGTGTGTAACCATGGCAACCCTTTTTGTTTTAGTGGGGCTAACATGGCTCTGCACTCCCTTAACAGCATACATATATGCCTCAAGTCAAACCCCTCTCTAGATTCGCATATAGGCTACAGCCAAAAGATATGCTAGTGTCTTTTGGCTGTAGCCTATATGCGAATCTAGAGAGGGGTTTGACTTGAGGCATATATGCTGTTAAGGGAGTGCAGAGCCATGTTAGCCCCACTAAAACAAAAAGGGTTGCCATGGTTACACACAGTCTGTTACTACTAGTCTGTTACTACTAGTTGGTTGTGTCAGTGGGTGGACAGGTGTTTTTAATTAAGCACTTATCCTATGGAGCACAGGGGAGCAATATATAAGGAAGTGATTCTAGTAACACCACACCTCCTGACGAAGTCATCTCTTTGACGAAACGATCGTCGAGGCTCAGTCGTATGGGATCCACATTTGGACTCCTTCAAAGGATTTAGACCATGGCACAGGGTAAATCAATTATTCTATTTGTACAGTGATCTTACCATTATAGGACAGACGGAACATGTGTCTTAGTCTGCCTTAATGGGCTGTAATTGATTTTTTTCTTTTGGATTTCCATGTGCTATTTCTTTTGCAGGCTATATAGCAATAATACCATCCATACAGAATAGGTTTAATTTGTATTTGACTTTTTGAAATATTCTTTGGATCAGGATATGCTGCTCCAATATTCTGTAATAGTCATTTTTAGAACTTTCTATAATAAGGATGTCCGGATATGTCTCCCATACGTATTAGTCTTCTCTCCCTCATCTGAAGGGTCTTTCAACTGTATCACGATTTAATTGAATAATTTCTTTGTGTATACCCTCCTATTGGATATTTATTATATATTATCCTACGCTTTCATGTCTGCTATTTATCTATTAATAAACTTTGTAATATTTTGATACTATTATAGAGATGGTGTGTTTCTGTGATGGTCTAATCATGATCATTACTTTGTTTTGGTGAATTAATCTTGGTTGCCAGCTCTTCGGCTAATTAAGAGGTATTTCATTTGTAGGTTATATGTTAATGTTGGTTTTTGGATCCTCTTTCAGACTATATGGACTATAGAAAGCAAGACAATACCTGGGTAACCCAATTGGGTTCTGTCTTTGGAGAGAAGCCCTTGGATTTAGGAGAGTCGACTGATTTAAAGGACTTGAAAATACGGCTCAAGGAGCTTCTAAAAAAACGCGTTAAGGTTTGGTGGAATAGAGCAGCACTGAGTAATTATTTGGAAAAGAGAATTATACCTAGAGGCTTACGTATTCAACTATTCCCCACCTTAGATGTAGAAAACGTTGAATTCATTGGTAAATGGGAAACAGCTCTAACTAACTGTTCTGTAACCTTGTTGGAGCTCTTGGTTGAGGAGGACAGGAATAAACTAGAGCAGTTAGAAAGTGAGATAGATTCCATCCGGGGAAAAATACAAAACTCTCTTTCACCTGAAGACTGTAAGGAATTTAACAGCCAATTGGAGGAAGAGATAAATAAATGTGAGGTGGAGGTGAAGACTATAAAGTCTAAAAAATATCAACGCGACCTGAGTGACTTTCAAGATAAAAAGGTATACCGGTGGCATAATACCAAAAAATCACCAAAAAAGAGACCAAGACCGGATCCATCTCCTCAAAAGTCACCAATTACCTCTGAAGACGAATGTGTCGCACAGCCTTTTTTAGGGGAAGGCCCTGGAGAAGGCGTCTCAGGAACGAGACCCAAAGTAGTCACACCAGTGGCCCCAAAGAGCCCAAAGCCACGCCACCCATACTATATGAGGAACAAGAGGAAAAAGAAACATTAAAGGTGATTAACCTATCTAGTCATGTCTTGACGCAAGCACAATTAAGTGTTCTATCTAGAGGCTTATCATTCTCACCTACGGGGTCTTTAGATGAATTTACTGTCATCAAAGACCTTGAGCTTTTTGCTCGTAAATTACTTTTCAAAAAATACTTTAGTGAACCCCAACTATCGGGGCCAGATTTGGAGCTTCAGGCTTTGGGAAATCTTGAAGATCTTGAAGGTGAGGGTGAGAGAGGTTCTCTTATTAGAGGACCTGTGCATTTACATCTTAGGTCTACCGCGTTCCCGCCTCTGTCGTCCTGCCCACCTGTGGAAATTTTTCTGCGCCTTGTAAGGGAAGATTTAAGCCAATTGGCAAAAAGTCCATCTTATTACGATAATCTATCCCAAAGTGAACGCAAGGCGATCCAGGAAATAAAGCATATCAAAGACATTGTGGTGAAAAGGGCGGACAAGGGCGGGAACGTGGTGATTTGGCCTACACAATTATATGAAGCCGAGGCGAGTAAACATTTACAAAATGCAGCCTGTTATAAACGGCTTGAATGCAATCCCTCAAAAAACTACCAAGCTGAACTCAAGACATTGCTTGATTCAGGTTTTGAAAATTCTCTCATTTCATTCAAAATGAGAGAAGCACTTTTTCCAGAATTTCCAGTAATCCCCACGCTTTACTTTCTGCCGAAGGTTCACAAGGACCCCATTAAGCCACCAGGGAGACCGATTGTCTCAGGGGTGGGGGGTCTTTGTGAGCCAGTCTGCAGATTTGTGGATTTCTATCTGCAACACTGTGTTGAAACCTTGCCCTCTTTTACTAGAGATACTAATGACATTCTGAGAAAACTTCAGGGAATGATACTTACCGATGAAATGTGGTTAGTGACCTGTGACGTGGAATCCCTCTACACATCGATAGGGCACGACCACGGGATGACTGCAGCAAGATATTTTTTGCAAAAAACCCCTCTAGACAGGGAATTTATCGATTTTGTACTGTCTTTATTGCATTTTGCTTTAACACATAATTTTTTTGTCTTTAGGGACCGCCCCTACCTACAGCTCCAGGGTACAGCCATGGGCGCAACTTGCGCACCTTCATACGCAAATCTGTTCCTGGGGCTGTGGGAGGGGGACACGGTCCCTAAGACTGAGGGGTTCAATGCAGTCATCTCGTGGTCACGCTATATCGATGACATACTTTTTATTTGGCGGGGTCCCACGACTGATTTAGAATCATTCCTAGGGTTGCTAAATAACAACGATAGGAATATAAAACTTACCTGGAAATATAGTCAGACAAATATGGAATTTCTAGATGTTTTAATAACAAAAAATTCGAATGGGTCACTAACCACTGATATTTACCGTAAGAAAACTTCAACAAATAGTCTATTACACGCGTCGTCTTCTCATTTACCACGCTTAAAAAACTCTATACCGATAGGACAATTCCTGCGAGCGAGACGAATCTGCTCGGATGATGTGACCTTCAGCAGACAAGCGGAGAATCTCAGCCTGCGCTTCAAAGAAAGGGGTTATAAAAATCCCGACATCAGAAGAGGCTATCTTACAGCAATTAGCTCAGATAGAGATACCCTTCTGTCACAACAACCAAGAAAAAAAACAACACCCAATATGGTGGTAAAAATGTAAGGTTTATCACTACATTTAACCCCCAGTGGGCCTCTATTAGGGACATCATTAAAAAACATTGGTCTGTGTTGTTGACAGATAAAGATCTGAAGCGTAACCTGAATTCCCAGCCACAATTTGCATGGCGCCGCTCTCAAAACTTAGGTGATATGGTCACACATAGTCACTATGTAGTTCCAACAAGGCAGACTTTCTTGAGCTCTAAGGGTCCTCCGTGGGGATCTTACCCATGCGGTCGCTGCTGCACGTGTAAATTTACACCAAGAACTAAAATGTTTACCGACTCGGCGGGGACTCGGCAGTATAAGATCGTGCACCATATCACCTGTACCACCGAGTCGGTGGTATATCATGCCACATGCCCCTGTGGTCTCATCTATATTGGGATGACCACGAGGTCCCTCAAGGTGAGACTACAGGAGCACATAAGAGATATTTGCAAAGCAGCTGAGTGCGAGGATATAGAATCCCTAAAAACTATCCCGCGACATTTTTATGACAAACATAATAGCAATCCAAAAGGGTTGCAAGTCTGCGGAATAGACCGAGTGTATACGAGTATACGAGGGGGAGATATTAAAAGACGGCTCTTGCAAAAAGAAACCCGATGGATGGTGATTCTTAACACCATGACACCTCTGGGTTTAAATGAAGCCGTTAGTTTCAGGTCCTTTTTATGAATGGTGTTGCTTTTATCATCCTTGCAATATTTTAATTTATCCTATTTGTTTTCCATGTTTTAGATTGTATATCTTCCCTGTCTACCTAAAGAATTATGACCAACAGAACTGGCGGCCTGCTTATGAATCAGGATCTGTGTGCTTCCATGACCCTCAAGAGATTGAATAATGAAGACTCTATGAACGCCTCCACAGCCATCTATAATTGATACACAATGTGTTTGAAATCATATTATTATATATACTATAGTGTATTATGACATTGGTTGTGGAAAGGCTTTGATTCGTTTTATATAACATTGAGTCTCATTAGAGTAAATCTGGTCTCTGCCCCATGCTTTTTTAATTATTTCAGCATAAGTGTAAAAAATGGTAGCTCAGATTGTTTACAACAACCACTAGACTGTAAATATCAGGCTTATTATGAATCTATTATTATTATCATTTGGTCTTTACAGGGAGCCCGTCTTTTATAGTAAATAGATATGTCCCTGCGAGAAGTGGAATCAGCCCCTCCCGCTACAAGGGCTCTGTTTACCTCCCAGCCGCGGCACCGCGCATGCGCTCCGTCGCTTCCTGTCGGCAGCCTGGTTGCCTAGATGCAGCTGACGCTTTGGACGCAGCATCGCTTCCGAGTCGTCATGCTGTGTCGGAGCAGCCTGGTCTGCCGTCTGTGTTGAGCGACGGATCATGCGGGCAGCCGCGCACATTGAGGAGTAAACAGCCGGGGTAAAGTATACCTATAGTCAGGCGCACTGCGATGTAAACACATCGGCAGTAAGCGACCTGAATGATATGCTAGTGTCTTTTGGCTGTAGCCTATATGCGAATCTAGAGAGGGGTTTGACTTGAGGCATATATGTATGCTGTTAAGGGAGTGCAGAGCCATGTTAGCCCCACTAAAACAAAAAGGGTTGCCATGGTTACACACAGTCTGTTACTACTAGTAGGCCTTCAGCACTAACAAGTGTGGTGTAAAATGGAGGTGATTGGTTGTGTCAGTGGGTGGACAGGTGTTTTTAATTAAGCACTTATCCTATGGAGCACAGGGGAGCAATATATAAGGAAGTGATTCTAGTAACACCACACCTCCTGGCGAAGTCATCTCTTTGACGAAACGATCGTCGAGGCTCAGTCGTATGGGATCCACATTTGGACTCCTTCAAAGGATTTAGACCATGGCACAGGGTAAATCAATTATTCTATTTGTACAGTGATCTTACCATTATAGGACAGACGGAACATGTGTCTTAGTCTGCCTTAATGGGCTGTAATTGATTTTTTTCTTTTGGATTTCCATGTGCTATTTCTTTTGCAGGCTATATAGCAATAATACCATCCATACAGAATAGGTTTAATTTGTATTTGACTTTTTGAAATATTCTTTGGATCAGGATATGCTGCTCCAATATTCTGTAATAGTCATTTTTAGAACTTTCTATAATAAGGATGTCCGGATATGTCTCCCATACGTATTAGTCTTCTCTTCCTCATCTGAAGGGTCTTTCAACTGTATCACGATTTAATTGAATAATTTCTTTGTGTATACCCTCCTATTGGATATTTATTATATATTATCCTACGCTTTCATGTCTGCTATTTATCTATTAATAAACTTTGTAATATTTTGATACTATTATAGAGATGGTGTGTTTCTGTGATGGTCTAATCATGATCATTACTTTGTTTTGGTGAATTATTCTTAACTAATCCCTGCATTCCCACCTTAACCCTGTCATGTTGGCCTGCCTCAATGGAGCTTTTCAACCCCCGTCTGGCCTTTCTTGACAATGGGTATTGGCGAATCCTGAGGAATCACACTACCAATTTAAACACTCACCCCTTTTAAACCAAACCCAACCCCTGTTCCTCCAAATAAACAGACAAGACACATGAGTAGATAAATATAGTCACAGCAGCCATTTATTTTTAACAAACAAACAATTAACCAAAAACAACCATAACCTCAGGGGATTGATACTCGAAGCCCAAAACACCCTTTTATATGGGTGACCTCCCCCAGACAGAGTCTTACTTATAACCGAATAACATCAGCTCAAAAGCACGTATGCTATCCTTTTTCTCACCAAACCGCCACAACTGTTTTTGTTCCACTCTGAGGGGTCCAGAACCTCCTGGGACCCCCCCCCATTGTTCCACTGATGACCACATCCACCAACTTTGAGGATCTTCTCCCCTTACACCACCAACATAAATGTTTTGTACTACTTCAAACATTTATGTCCATCCACATCCTCACCGCCCTCTCAATTGCCTCCTGTATGGTAAGAGTCCACATGTCCAAACCCACGGCATTAAGGTGTACACCATCCTGTCTCCAAAACGCCCCTTGCCCCGATTCCAGATCCAAGTGGTGAACCGCCTTGGCCCCATTACGAGCCATAAAATGGCCAATGGCCCTATTGACCTTAATCTGCACCTTATCTACCCTGTCCACCGACCTCACCCCACGCCACACCTTCAGCAGGATAATGTCAGACCAAACCGTTACAACTTTAGGGAACATGGCCCAGCCACAAAATATCAAACTTAATATCGCTAATTAATTGTCTAAATGGCCATTTACCCAGGTCACTGCCCCCCAAATGAATAACCAAAATGTTGGGAGCCTTATCTCACCGCACAAAATGATGTAATTCCAGTAAGAACTGATTCCACACCATTCCCCGTTTCCCAACCCACCGTAGTACGGCATCTTCTGTTGGAATTCCTAGTTGTCAACTCGCTGGCCTTACTGCCGCTCTCAAAGCTGCCCAAAAAACAAAAGTGGCCCATGATCCACACTAACAATATACCGGAACCTGAAAGAAAAGAACGAATGCACTAGTCACCTACTAGGACCCCTTTTTTTTTTTTAAGAAACATAAAAAACTTCAATCATGAAGATGGACATAAGCCGTATATCTGTTAGATTCCCACCTCCCAATCCTCTTAATCACATCCTCCGGCAAGCCTTGCCTGGGGTCTCCATAGCTGCCACTATCTGAAATGAGTGTCCCGTATAATGATTTAGCGTAACACCCCCCCATGCCAAACACCATTTAAAAACCGCAATGAACTGATATCGCGACAGAAAGGAGCAATCTTTGTGAACCAACAATGGGCTGCCCATATCTACCACCCCCGTGTCAAATTCCTGCAAACAACGGACCGGACACATTCGAGACCCTGGCACTCTGTAAAAAACAATCCTACACCCTTTGCCAAACTGATCAAATTTTGAAGACCGAAGCAACACTTCGATCTTGTCTTCATACCTATCCACTTCCTCCACCAATAAACCGCCTTTTTTATCCTTAGACCGGCAAACTAACTCACCCAACCTCAGAGCTAATGAACGATAATGAATACTAATGAAAAGGCAAGGCGAAATAAACAAACCTCTCACGCTGACTTGCACACCTGCTCAGCTTGTTCCCCCAACAGCAAGAACAATTTGTAAGAAACTGGACATCTGTTATCCTCATGTTTCCAACTCTTCCTCCAACCCCTCTTGGCCTGCATGACAAAAAAGGACTTTGTTATGTCCTCCCAGCCCCGTGTGTTAAAACTAAAAGCCATTCCGGCTAAAAATGTATTAACCTTTGCCACAGATCACCCTTCTTCTTTAAAATGCCTTACCAAGGCTAAAAACAAACGTCCTCACTCATCGATTGACTCAAAGCCAAGCACCATCCTCCCAAGAGTTCCAGGTCCGAGCGTACGCTGACCACAACCCAGTCGATACGGACGCCTCAATTAACTCCCTTGATGCTCGAATGGCAACTTCTACAACTCCTCTGGGAACCTCTGTCCTGCACTCTCCGCCCCTGGCGCTAGTGTCCGAAATCGGTCCCACTGTGAACAAGAAATAGAGACAGCAATCAAATTCTTGAAACCAGGAACTAATTCAGCCACTATCCAAGCATTAAGTGACAAAGCAACCAAAACCTAATGTTGTAAAACCTTGACCACGGGAGGAGAGGAAGCCGATAGGGAATTGATAGCCGAAGCTAGCCCTGAATTACCACAGTGAGATTTTACTTTCCTGTTCCTGAACCTATCCCCCCAAGTAACCAACGCTACCAAAATGTGGAATAGTTCGAGCAATGTCAGGTTGCCAACCAAGCCTTGCTCATGTAGTCTGGGGCCAAGGGCTTGAGGTACTGGGATCTCGGGCGTACTGGTACGGGGATGTCACGGGTGGTCGGTGCCCGAGTCTGTGCCCTTGAGCAGACAATAAAAAGGGGAAAAAATTATAAAATAAAGTCAGTTGTGACGCCACCTGTAGGTCCAGTGATGGCACCGCCGCTGCTTGAACCTCCAGGGGATGGGCGGCAGCAAGGTGTTGTAGCTCCCTATAGGAAGAGCAGAGTCCCCGGGGTGTTGGAAGTAGCAATGGTGGAATAGGGCAGTGCGGCCTCCGCTGCGAGATGTACGGCAGGTAAACCACAGTTCATTAGAAAGGAACAAGACACTTGTGACTCACCGTTGCCGGGTTCTCAGGTCTCAGATGTTGCTTCCCTCGTCACGGTTCCGCACCTGAGGCTGTGGGGCCCGGTGGTCAAATGAAAAGGGATGAAAGGATGGGGATGTTTCTTGAATGTCGTGACGCCACCTGTGGGTATCCGGTGATGGCACCGGCGCTGCGTGGGCCTCCGGGGGATGTGCGGCAGCTGGATGGGATGCTCCCCACAGGATGAGCAGGAGTCCCCGGGGCCAGGAGCTGTACTGGATGGAATACGGCAGCTCAGTTGTTTTAAGTGCAAGGAAAGTAACAGTTCTGGAAGAAATGCACTGACACCAGATTCCTCTGTAACGGGTCTTTACTGTACGATTGGTGTGGTACACGGCATACAGTCTGTAGGTAGCAGACCGGGTGGCCCCAGTGATGAATGTCTTAGTCCAGAGCTCCACGGTGTCCCTCCTTTATCTAACCATTCTACTCTGGTTGGCTTGCTGCCTTAGTGCACCAGATCGGGTACTGGGCGGACTTCAGCTTTGTCACGTTAACCAAAGAAGAGTCCTTACCAATGAAGGGTACCTCGCCGGTAAGACTGCTGATTTAGGGCTGTAGTGAGGCGCTCCTAGAAAGCCACTCCGTCACTCCGGTTTGCAGAACAGCGGTAGACGTCTGTTTGCCTCGGAACCGGTGTCTGGTGAGATTGGGCATGGGTGTCTTTTACCCATTGCTTAGTTGCTTTTGTTGCCCGAGCTCCGGTCTGAGTCACCGCTTGATGGTGCTCTGCCGGTAAAGTTTCTGTACCACGGCTGCACGGCACTGTGCAGGTCCCTGTTCCTTCTTTCCTTCTCCTCCAACCACTACTCTTCCCCACACTACATCTTTCACTCCTCCCACCAAGACCTGATTGGCCCTCTACCTCTGAGTGATGCATGTGGTTTATGGAGCTCTGGGTTTAACTATTTCATCACTGAGACGGAAGATATTACATCTTCAGTCAGGGATGCAATACCTTCCTGTGACGCACTCGTTGCGGGGTGCCACACTTGCTTGCTCTGCACGGGTCTTTACTTCGGTTACCTTCAGCTTTTACACAGTTCACAGGTGTCACGGCTTGGGTAGTGAACCAGGTGTCATAGGAGGAAGCAATGTCTCTCTGAGGCTCCGGTGATGTTCCTTCTCTATACTTGCTCTGTCCTAACTCTGCGCACTCCTTCTTCCTTGTGCTGCCCTGCACAATCCCACTTCTTGAACCAGACCCGTCGAGTGATATGGAAACCCTTTATCTCTCCAAAGGGGACCCAACCCTGTTTAGTGCTTCTGGTGGAGACCGTGCTTGGTGTAGGGCGGTTGGATTGGACTGGACCAGGGTGATTCAGTTACCCTCTATCTGCCCCTTTCTCTTCTGGGTTGCCGCTCCTTCTGTGCACCCTCCCTGTGGTGTCCCCTGAAGGGTCCTTCTCTGTCTCTCTCCATACACGTTCTGCATCTCTCTGCTTCCCGTGCTCACACTGCTCTAGCCTGAAACTCCTCCCACTGGGACAGGGTCTCTCAGCAAAGGATTTAACCCTATAGTCCCCTGCTCTAAGTGTGTGAATGCAGATTTGAGAGCCTCAGATCTACACTACCTCCCCATATAACAGGAATACTGCACTCTCTGTCTTGGGTGCAGTACCCCTCTGCAGCACGCTGAAAAGCGGGGCGCTGCAATGCCACGACTGAGATTAAGTATCGAAAACCCATTTGCCCTGGCAATAAACACCAAAACCAATTTGGGCCGTCATGGCAGTGTGCAGATCCAGGTCGCACGCGACCGTAATGGGCTGCATCCACAAAGATCTACCATTATATGACCACAAAAAATGCACCCAAATGCTCAAGTCATCGTGCAGTTCTTTCTTAAGTCTGACAAAATGACGCGCCGCCTTAACCCCTGCCATCACCATAGCTAACCTTCGACTAAAAACTCGCCCCATGGGCATAATGCGACAAGTGTAGTTCAGCTTGCCCAGCAAAGACTGCAACTCTGGCAATATAACAATGCAGAAGACATTCCATAACATCAGTGTTAATGATAATTTGATAAGAAACTGAGAAATTGATAAGAAACTGATGACCGTGGCCAGACCTTCAGTCTTGTCCTTAGCCAGAAGCACGCCAAACTGCTAAGCTACAATCTCCATTGTACATAACAACAGCAAACACTCGTCAGAGCTTGCTGCATCGAAGTATAAAAAATCATTCAGATAATGGATGATGGACCTCAAACCAGCAATGTCCTTCACCACCCACTCAACAAATGTACTAAACACTTCAAAGTACACGCAAGACAACGAACACCCCATTGGGAGGTAATGATCCATGTAGAACCCATCATTCCAACAACAACCCACCAAGTGCATGCTTTCAGGATAAACCAGCAAGAGTCTAAAAGCAGACTCTATATCCAACAAAGCAAGCAATGCCATTCTTCCAAACCGACGAACGCAATCAATCGCAGTATCAAAAGACGTGTACACAACCAAACACAACTCTGGGTCGATACCATCATTGCCCAAAGAGCCTCTGCGGAACGATAAATGATGTATCAACCCTGGCTCTGTTTTCGAGACCACTCCCAATGGTGACACTCAAAGATTACCAGCGGGGGTTTCAGAAAAGGACCGACCATATGCCCCAAACATACCTTGTTTTCAAGTTTTTTGGTAACAACATCTGGAAACTACAATGCGGAATGCAAATTTTTTGCCGAACAGTTAATTATCCTATCAACAAACGGGATACTAAAAGGATCAGTAAAACCATTATACCATAAAGCCACTGCCTCCCTGTCAAGATATCTACTTAGGAAGTGCGCCATCTCTTAAACTCACACCCTAGTCACCTCTCTTGTCAATACTCTTGCCTCCTTTACCTCTGGGGCTTCTGAAACATTTCGCCGCTCCGTGACTCCCCCCGCAAACAGTACACTCGTGCTTAAACTTGCACTTGGAACGGAATTTACATCCCCCTTCATTGTACAGAAAACACAGGCCTCGTTACATCGCCGCTGAGTGTCCTGCCTGCCTGGAGACACTGATGCTCCCTGGAATGAACTAACTCCCCTGCAACGTTGTCGCTGGGGCCATCACCTTTAACCACATTGCAATGTTCTTATGATCCCAGCGATTGCTGGATCAAACCGCCTTGCGCTTACAAAATGTTTCGTCGTAGCGCAACCAGGCTAAACCCCCATATATCCAATGCGCCTCGCCGATCACATCCATATTTTCAGGTGCCTTTTCCCCTGTAACACTCGCCAGTATGGCAAATGCCTGCAGCTAATTTGCAAAAGTATGGAGAATCAAGTGGTATCTCCTTCTCTAATCGTCCTCTTTTTTTTAATTCTCTCTCTGCATCCTATCCAGATTAAAATGCTCCAACGGCAACAAAGAAAATATATCCACATACTCATTCCTCCAAATTTTTTCCCACACCTTCTGCTTCAAATAAGAACCCAGGGGCACCTCAAAGCACACATAAACCTCCCCTTTTGCGACATCATCTAACCTAACTGCTTCTGTGCATCTTTTTGTATCTGATCTGACGAGGAGGAAAAAGCAGCCGCACCATCAACCCCAATAGGCTCAGCTTGCGTAACCCTCAGAAGCGGTGGATTAGAAACAGGTGCCACCAACGCACTTGTCAGCCCTGCCTGCACACCCCCACAAAAGCTGGCACTGTGGGATCTGAAGTACCTGACATGCCACATGCGGCCGGCAACGCCTGTATCATCCTTGACTTAACTCCCCCACACACGCTGGACCAAGCTGTCAAGAGGGACCCCACGAACTGTGGCCCACCCACACCCCATATTTGGGGTGTGAAGAAGTGAGAGATTTTTCTGATCTGAGTCCCCCAAAATGGCTGAACCCCTTAAATGGTGACCCCTTTTATATGCTCCCCATGAACTCCCCCTTTTGCACTCCTCCCCTAATCTTGAAAAATGCATCCATTGCCCACTCCTCTAACCTCCGCCCCCCCCTCACCACATCATTCTACCATTAACTCTTAGCTGCCCCTATTCTTATTCTTAAAGGGAACATGAACCCTAAAAATCACCCCCCAGCCTATTAATACCTGTCCCTGCACCATCAGTATGCTATTATACCTATCCGTTTGTGTAAAAATTGTGTGCTTTGAATGTTTATAAAAGTGCTTTATATACCTCTAGATCTGCAGCTTCTGATGTCTTGAGAAGTCACACAGGGCTTTCCCTGTGGCTTCTTTCCCCGCCTGTAGTGCAAATATTCACACCCCGATGGGCGTGATAATCCTTGTGGAGCATCCTCTCCCCCCTCTCCATGGGCGCGGATTAGCCGGTATGACACTAATCGCATCATATCCGTCCATCATGACGTCGGTACACCCATTGGGTGTAGCAACGACCTTGCGATGCGCATTGCGCATGCGCAAGGTTACTTTACGGCAGCTCATCACAGATAAGCTGCCGTAAATTAACCTCGCACATGCGCAATACGCATCGCAGGGTCGTCGCTACACCCAATGGGTGTACCGACGCCATGATAGCTGGATACGACGCGATTAGCGTCATACTGGCTATACCGTCCATGTAGGGTGACGAGGAGGATCACTACTGCTTAGCACGCCCATCGGGCATGAATAATTGAATTACAGGCGGCGATGAGATGCCACAGGGAACACCGTGTGTGACTTCTCAAGCACTGAGAAGCCGCAGTTCAGCAGGTACTAAAATCACTTTTATAAACTTTATAAACACCCATTTTTTATACAAAGGGATGGCTAGAATACATTAATGATGGTGCAAGGACAGGTATTAATATGCTGGGGGGTGATTTTTAGGGGTCAGGTTCCCTTAATCCCTGTTATGTCAGCCTGCCTCAATGGGGTTTTTGACCCCCCTTCTGGCCTTTCTTGATCTAAATACTCCCATATCTATCATTGAAATAGAACAAATAATCCTTTGTACTAAAAAGTCCTTTGCTCTGGGCACAAACGGTGTGTCTAACACCTATTATCATTGTTTCGTGAAAACGTTAGCTCCTTACCTCCTAAAAACTTTCAATTTTTGGAAATGTACTTCATCAATAAGCCATGAAAACCTTGAGCCAGTAATCACAATCATTCCTAAACCCGAGAAACCCCCGAACACTGCTGGTAATTTTAGGCCTATCACCTTAATAAACTGTGACCTAAAAATATTCTATAAAATCCTTGCAGCCAGAATAATGTTTGTCCTTCCCTCTCTGATAGCACCTGACCAAGTTGGGTTAGGCTGGGTTCACACTTGCAGATGCCTCCGCAGCGTTCTGCGGAGGACATCTGCAAGTGTCTGCATGCAGACGGCAGCCCTATCCTTTATAATGGGCCGCACGGTGTCTGCAGATGCTTGCAGACCGCCGTGCGCTCCCATTGCCCGCCATGAGTGATCTGTGCTCATGCGGAGGCGGTAATCCTCGTTTTTTTTCGCGGCCGCACCTACCGCAAGTGCAAAACCGCATTTGCCGCACCTGCCGCAAGTCCCCCTATACTTTCTATGGAGATTACCGCAACCGCGCCGCAAGTGTAACCGCATCTGCCGCGTTTGCCGCATACGCGGCAGATGCGGTTACACTTGCGGCGCGGTTGCGGTAATCTCCATAGAAAGTATAGGGGGACTTGCTGCAGGTGCGGCAAGTGCGGTTTTGCACTTGCGGCAAGTGCGGCCGCGAAAATCTTAAAAAAAAATTAAAAATAACAAATAAAAAAAAATAAATAAAAAAAAAAATATATAAAAATAACAATTACTGTTAATAATAATGCTATTAATGCTAATAATTATGCTATTAATGCAAATAATTATGCTATTAATGCTAAGAATTATGCTATTAATGCTAATATTAATGTTAATAATGCTAATAATAATCATATTAACGCTATTACTAATGCTATTAAGGCTAATAATCATGCTATTTATGCTATTCAAAATGCTATTAATGCTAATAATATTGCTATTAATGCTATTAATAATGCTATTAATGCTATTAATGCTATTAATAATGCTATTAATGCTAATAATAATGCTATTAATGCTAATAATTATGCTATTAATGCTAATAATTATGCTATTAATGCTATTAATAATGCTATTAATGCTATTAATAATACTATTAATGCTATAAATGCTATTAATAATGCTATTAATGCTATTAATAATACTATTAATGCTATTAATAATACTATTAATGCTATTAATTGTATTATTAATGCTATTAATGCTATTAATAATGCTATTAATGCTATTAATGCTATTAATAATGCTATTAATGCTATTAATTGTATTATTAATGCTATTAATGCTATTAATAATGCTATTAATGCTATTAATAATACTATTAATGCTATTAATGCTATTAATAATGCTATTAATGCTATTAATTGTATTATTAATGCTATTAATAATGCTATTAATGCTATTAATAATACTATTAATGCTATTAATGCTAATATTACTGCTATTAATTGTATTATTAATGCTATTAATGCTATTAATAATGCTATTAATGCTATTAATAATACTATTAATGATATTAATAATACTATTAATGCTATTAATGCTATTAATAATACTATTAATGCTATTAATGCTAATATTACTGCTATTAATTGTATTATTAATGCTATTAATAATGCTATTAATGCTATTAATAATACTATTAATGCTATTAATGCTAATATTACTGCTATTAATTGTATTATTAATGCTATTAATGCTATTAATAATGCTATTAATGCTATGAATAATACTATTAATGCTATTAATAATGCTATTAATGCTATTAATTGTATTATTAATGCTATTAATGCTATTAATAATGCTATTAATGCTATTAATAATACTATTAATGCTATTAATGCTATTAATAATGCTATTAATGCTATTAATTGTATTATTAATGCTATTAATAATGCTATTAATGCTATTAATGCTATTAATAATGCTATTAATGCTATTAATAATACTATTAATGCTATTAATGCTAATATTACTGCTATTAATTGTATTATTAATGCTATTAATGCTATTAATAATGCTATTAATGCTATTAATAATACTATTAAAGCTATTAATAATACTATTAATGTTATTAATGCTAATATTACTGCTATTAATTGTATTATTAATGCTATTAATGCTATTAATAATACTATTAATGCTATTCATGCTATTAATAATGCTATTAATGCTATTAATAATACTATTAATGCTATTAATTCTATTAATAATGCTATTAATGCTATTAATAATGCTATTAATGCTATTAATTGTATTATTAATGCTATTAATGCTATTAATAATGCTATTAATGCTATTAATAATACTATTAATGCTATTAATGCTAATATTACTGCTATTAATTGTATTATTAATGCTATTAATGCTATTAATAATGCTATTAATGCTAATAATAATGCTATTACTGCTAATAATAATGCTATTAATGCTAATAATAATGCTATTACTGCTAATAATAATGCTATTAATGCTATTAATTATGCTATTAATGCTAATATTAATGCTAATAATGCTAATAATAATCATATTAACGCTATTAATAATGCTATTAAGGCTAATAATCATGCTATTTATGCTATTCAAAATGCTATTAATGCTAATAATATTGCTATTAATGCTATTAATAATGCTATTAATGCTATTAATAATACTATTAATGCTATTAATGCTATTAATAATACTATTAATGCTATTAATGCTATTAATAATGCTATTAATGCTATTAATAATACTATTAATGCTATTAATTCTATTAATAATATGCTATATAATGCTATTAATTGTATTATTAATGCTATCTACTCTATAATTGCCGTAGGCAAAATCGTGTCGGACCCCGAAATCGCCGTGGCTTTGTCACTATGTGACGTCACCACGCGCGAGCAATGGCCGCGAAAATAGAATCAGAGGCTCGGCCACAAACTTAGCGATTTACCGCTGAGGTAGCGCGAGCAATGGCCGTGAGGCCATTGCGAGTCGCTACCTCAGCCGCCGCACCTGCCGCAAGTCCCCCTATACTTTCTATGGGGATCCATTGCGAGTCGCTGTGTAGCGCGAGCAATGGCCGCGAGGCCATTGCGAGTCGCTACCTCAGCCACCGCACCTGCCGCAAGTCCCCCTATACTTTCTATGGGGATTACTGCAACCGCGCCGCAAGTGTAACGGTTATGCGGCAAACGCGGCAGATGCGGTTACACTTGCGTCGCGGTTGCGGTAATCCCCATAGAAAGTATAGGGGGACTTGCGGCAGGTGCGGCAAGTGCGGTTTTGCACTTGCGGAAAGTGCGGTTGCGAAAAAAAACCGCAGTCAGCCGCGGTTTTTTTCGCGGGCGCACCTACCGCAAGTGCAAAACCGCATTTGCCGCACCTGCCGCAAGTCCCCCTATACTTTCTATGGGGATTACCGCAACCGCGCCGCAAGTGTAACCGCATCTGCCGCGTTTGCCGCATACGCGGCAGATGCGGTTACACTTGCGGCGCGGTTGCGGTAATCTCCATAGAAAGTATAGGGGGACTTGCGGCAGGTGCGGCAATTGCGATTTTGCACTTGCGGCAAGTGCGGCCGCGAAAATCTTAAAAAAAATTAAAAATAACAAATAAAAAAAAAAATATATAAAAATAACAATTACTGCTAATAATAATGGTATTAATGCTAATAATTATGCTATTAATGCTAAGAATTATGCTATTAATGCTAATATTAATGTTAATAATGCTAATAATAATCATATTAACGCTATTAATAATGCTATTAAGGCTAATAATCATGCTATTTATGCTATTCAAAATGCTATTAATGCGAATAATATTGCTATTAATGCTATTATTAATGCTATTAATGCTATTAATAATGCTATTAATGCTAATAATTATGCTATTAATGCTAAGAATTATGCTATTAATGCTAATAATTATGCTATTAATGCTATTAATAATGCTATTAATGCTATTAATAATACTATTAATGCTATTAATAATGCTATTAATGCTAATAATAATACTATTAATGCTATTAATTGTATTATTAATGCTATTAATGCTATTAATAATGCTAAATTAATGCTATTAATAATGCTATTAATGCTATTAATTGTATTATTAATGCTATTAATGCTATTAATAATGCTATTAATGCTATTAATAATACTATTAATGCTATTAATGCTATTAATAATGCTATTAATGCTATTAATTGTATTATTAATGCTATTAATGCTATTAATAATACTATTAATGCTATTAATGCTAATATTACTGCTATTAATATGTATTATTAATGCTATTAATGCTATTAATAATGCTATTAATAATGCTATTAATAATACTATTAATGCTATTAATGCTATTAATAATACTATTAATGCTATTAATAATACTATTAATGCTATTAATGCTAATATTACTGCTATTAATTGTATTATTAATGCTATTAATGCTATTAATAATGCTTTTAATGCTATTAATAATACTACTAATGCTATTAATAATGCTATTAATGCTATTAATAATACTATAAATGCTATTAATTCTATTAATAATGCTATTAATGCTATTAATAATGCTATTAATGCTATTAATTGTATTATTAATGCTATTAATGCTATTAATAATGCTATTAATGCTATTAATGCTAATATTACTGCTATTAATTGTATTATTAATGCTATTAATGCTATTAATAATGCTATTAATGCTAATAATAATGCTATTACTGCTAATAATAATGCTATTAATGCTAATAATTATGCTATTAATGCTAATATTAATGCTAATAATGCTAATAATAATCATATTAACGCTATTAATAATGCTATTAAGGCTAATAATCATGCTATTTATGCTATTCAAAATGCTATTAATGCTAATAATATCGCTATTAATGCTATTAATAATGCTATTAATGCTATTAATAATACTATTAATGCTATTAATGCTATTAATAATGCTATTAATGCTATTAATGCTATTAATAATGCTATTAATGCTATTAATAATACTATTAATGCTATTAATTCTATTAATAATGCTATTAATGCTATTAATAATGCTATTAATGCTATTAATTGTATTATTAATGCTATTAATAATGCTATTAATGCTATTAATAATACTATTAATGCTATTAATGCTAATATTAATGCTATTAATTGTATTATTAATGCTATTAATGCTATTAATAATGCTATTAATGCTAATAATAATGCTGTTACTGCTATTAATACTGCTATTACTGCTAATAATAATGCTATTGCTAATATTATTGCTATTGATGATGCGATCATTATTTAAAAATCTTTAAAAAAAAAATAAACATATTCTAGACACCCGATGCATTTGCATCGGGCTCACAGCTAGTATTGATATAATTGTGTAAACAAGTTATATCTGTTGTTATAGGATTTATTTGAATAAAAAATGTATTGTTTTAAAAAGAAATAGGTGATCTAAGAAGGAAAGATTGATGGGCTCATTTGTAATATCAAGCTTAGTACCCCATATAAACTTAAATTTGGAAAAGCTGTTATATGATATTACAATCTCAATAAATTCGATCAGGAGTGGACACAATTTTCTCAGTATCTTATCTACTTTGATGTATTAGATAATCTACAGAGGAACAAAAGATGGGCTAATTTGGTGCTTGGAGGACATATTTGCAAATTTTATATTTTTTTATCAGATGCTGTGTGCTGGGTTTACATCAAATCCCATCACACTTTTATGCACAGGGGGATTGTAAGGGTGCGTTCACATCTGTGTACATAAAATCGCTCAGATTCTCAGCCAGAAAAGTTGGTGAGGCTGAAGGCACACTGTTTTGCATCAAACACGGAGCGTGTTTGATGCACAACAGTGACGAGAGTGTGATGCGTGTTTTTTGGTGTGTGTGGTGCGAGTGTGGTGCGTGTGGTGAGTGTGGCTTGCTGTATAGATGTGAGTGTGCTGCGAGTGTGAGGTGTGAGTGCGGTGTGTGGTGCGTGTGATAGAGATGCTGTCCATGGTCCTGAAGGACCGCAGACAGCATTTGTCGGGGAATAGAAACGAATTGGCTGTCAAAGCCAAGGAGTTTGTATTTCCCGCTATGCCTAACAGTAAGCTATCATCTTGTACCGCTGTGACAGCAGCAGTACAAGATGTTTAGCTAATACACTAATGATTTGTGTAAAATAATGAATTCTGGGGTTATTTTAGCTATTAACCCCATCAGCATCCTCTGCCCGGAATGTGTGCGCAGAGGTTGCCGATGCAGCTCAAATGCCGGTGATGAAGGGGTTAATATGATCCTGGTGTGGTGGCACCATGTGTGTAGAGAGTGTCCTCACTCTCTAGACACATGGTGTCATTACACCATGTGTGTGCAGGGGTTAATTGTTCTGTAAAATGTGTTAAACTAATTGTCGGCTTTATATTTTCACTGTAAAAGCCGCTGCTCTGTTAATTGAAATGCTGATCTGTCCCTGCTGCGTGGTGCTGAAGCCCTGTCTCGACTTCAGCACCTGGAATGTTCAGCACCACGCAGCAGGGACAGCTCAGCATTTCAATTAACAGGGCAGCGGCTTTTACAGTGAAAATATAAAGCCGACAATTAGTTTAACACGTTTTACAGAACAATTAACTCCTGCACACACATGGTGTAATGACACCATGTGTCCAGAGAGTGAGGACACTCTCTACATACATGCTGCCACCACACCAGCATCATATTAACCCCTTCATCACCGGCATTTGAGCTGCATCGGCAATTTCTGTTGCACATGCCGGGCAGAGGATGCTGATGGGGTTAATAGCTAAAATAACCCCAGAATTGATTATTTTACACAAATCATCAGTGTATTAGCTAAACATCTTATACAGCTGCTGTCACAGTGGTATAAGATGATAGCTTACTGTACCGGCACAGTGGGAGAAATTTAAACACGAGTGCGAATATCGCACCGTGTAATGCATGGGTGCGAGATTTTCTCGTACCCATAGACTTCTATTGCCCTCTCGCACGAGGGAATCGCGTGCAGTCGCAGCATACTGTGTCTGCACTCGCTTCTGATTCGCAATACGAGTTGAGTGCGGGGGACTCGCACCAGTGTGCCTTGCCTGATAGGGTAACACTGGTCCGAGTGCAATGCGAGTTCCCCTCGCTTTGCACTTGCGCGAGTCCCTCGCCTAGTGTGCCTTCAGCGTGAGTGTCAGAATAGTGTCATGCATTCTTTTTTTATCATTCATTAATCAGTGAGGCAGTACAGATCTGAGACTTGTTCCTCAGCTATTTTCAGAATAGGGAAAAAGAATTGCAGCATGCCATGTATAGCAACATAAAGTGGTCGAGACTCGCCAATGCAAGTCTACGGGTACGAGAAAAAAAAGATATGCTTGGTGAGAAAAAAATAGCACAGTCGCATGAGATTTGGTACAAATTTTCTGCTGAAAATCACACTAATGTATTATACACAGATGTGATCAAATCCTGTAATATGATCATTCTGTGGAATGGTCATGTTACTGGCAGCACAACTCCTGTATACACGGAAATGTGCTGTCAACAACATTTCTTTACCCCTTCACCATCTAGCCTGTTTTCACCTTTCTGATCAGGCCATTTTTTTCAATTCTAACCAGTGTCACTTTATGGCTGTAGTCACGCTACCATATGACTCGTGCGAGGACGAAGATCGCATTGCACTGCCTGGACCGTCTGGCGGTTCTCCTGACCTGAGAGTGACAGTTGCGTAGGATTGCATGAAACTGTTGTGATCTGGCCAGGAGAACCGCCAGACGGTCCAGGCAGTGTGATACAATCTTTGTCCTCGCACGAGTCATACGGTAGTGTGACCCCAGCTTATGTGGTAATAACTATAGAACGTTTGAACAGATCCAAGTCATTCTGAGAATATTTGTTGTGGCATAATGGAATGATGCAATTTTCAAATTTAAATTTATATGTCCTAAAACCAGAAAGTTAGGCTACCTTCACATTAGCGTTTATGTCTGCATGCTGATGGCATGCAGACACAAACGCAGTCAAAAGTGGTGTCATTTTGATGTGTCCGCAGCGGAGAATGTCCGCCTGCGGACACATCACTGTGCAGGCTGGCCAGCCAATCGGCGGTGTCCGGGGGCGGAGATCAGCGCCGGAGATGTCCTCCTCCCGGCCGCTGGTAAGCTCCGGGACATGTCGGCGGGGAGAAACAGCTGATTTGACAGCTGTTTGAATCTCCGAGAGGAGATGTCGGCGCGGGAAGATTCAAACAGCTGTCACATCAGTTGTTTCTCTCCGCCGACATCGCTAGGGTATTACCGGCGGCGGGGAGGAGGAGATCATGAGAAGCTCAGTTGATCTCCCGGTGGCCGTCGGTGATCTCCTGTGACATCACCGGCGGCCACCGGGAGATTTTTCAATGGGTCCGCAGCGTTCTCCTGCGCTGTCAAGCGCAGAACACTGCAGACCCATTGAAGACAATGCATGTTTTGTGCGCTTGGGGACGCTTGCTGATTTTCCAAGGTCCCCGAGCGCACAAAAAATGCAACATGCTGCGTCCCGGGTGCGGACGCTGGACCCTGGAAGGAGCAGATATCGTTCGCATCCGCACCCGAATGCAGCAAACACAGGCACTATGCGTTCCTATGTTAAACATAGGAACGCAGTGCGCATGCGTTTGACTGCGTATGGGAACGCAGCATAAGCTTCGTTCACATACGCAAATGTGAAGGCAGCCTTATGTCACACAAACTAGTACATAAATATTATTTACCACTTGGCTAAACATAATTGTTAAAATTATGTGAAACAATTTTTTTTGTTACAAAGTTAGAAGCATTAAAAGTTTATCACTAATTTCTAATATTTCCAACCTTTTTTTAGGGTCCACATTACATTTGAAGTGACTTTGAGAGGCCTGTATGACAGAAAGTACCCCAAAGTGACACTATTATAAAATCTGCAACCCTCAACGGGCTCAAAGCTACATCCAAGAACTTTAATAACCCTTCAGGTGCCTCACAGGAGCTAAAGCAATGTAGAAGAAAAAAAATGAAAATGTTACTTTTCCCACAATAACTGTTATTTTAACCCCAAAGTTTGCATATTCACAAGGGTAACAGGAGAAAATGTACCATTCAATTTATAGTGCAATTTCTCCTGAGAATCCCGATACCTCACATGTGGTGGAAAATAATTGTTTGGGTGCATGGCAGAGCTCAGAAGGGATACGTGCCGTTTGACTATTCCAACTCAAAATTGGCTGGAATTATTATAAGCAACATGCCACATTTCAAAATCTGCTGATGTGCCTAGACTATGTAACAACCACACAAGGGTCCTCATATATACATATATATATATATATATATATATATATATATATATAATAAATATTTATATTCCTCTTCCTGCGACCTGGCTTGTCCCCTCTATTTTGATTTCACGCTGTACCGCCATTGCTGCTGGTGGTGTGTGCACATTGTTATTGTAATGGTTTTGTCATTAAAATAGCGCCAAAGTCAGCGCATGCGTGTTACACAATTTACGGCACCATTTTACTAATTACACTGTGGAGACAACTATGAGCGGCAGGGGCACTTGCGCAGATAAAAAAAAATTAAATCTGCGTAGGCACCAATGCATTTGACATTTTTCCTGGTTAAAAAGTAATATACAAAAATTGTACTAAAAGCATAAAAGAACGTGGGGGAGCTCAAGTTACATATGATTTTTTTCTCCCAGGCGCACATCCTTGGAAATATTACAAACTAGTGCACAAAGCTCAAGTCCCATTTAAGTCTATTTCTTGGGTACTTCCTTAGATGTTACAGAGAGTCCAGGGATCTGAAAACCCCTAACTTTCCCTCCTTTTCTCTTTGTGAACAATGTGGAGCCTACTGGGACGGGGTACTCGGTACCGGACCTGGCTACTGCTGGGGATGTCACGGAGGTCGTGGTCCGGACCATGTCCTGGGTTCCACAAGTGTAAATGGGGAATATTTACAAGGGATAAAGTTTGTCGTGACGCCACCCACGGGTTGTGGTCAGGGTGACCACCGCTGCTCCAGAACCTCCGGGGATGATGTTTGGCAGCTTGAGAAGGAACGGCTCCCCGCATGTAGAGCCTGGTTCCCCGGGGCAGTGGTAATTAAAGTCTATGATGGATGCTATAGATGTTGTAGGAAAGGGATGATAGTGGAGACGGTGGCTGCTTTTGGGGGGAAATTAGGGCTTGAGTACAAGGATCACACACACTCACGGTTCTGAAGTTTTCCAAAGTTTTACTGTAGATGTCCTTTACAGAGAATTGTCCACGGAGTCTGTACCAGGGCCGGGTTGCTCCCACCCTGTCCGGGTCCTCAGCTTTCTACTGCTGCGCTGTGTGTGTGGCCCTGCGGCTGCCTTAGCTGAGCTGCTGGCACTGTCTCTCCTCACAGGTACCCCCTTTGCTAGGCAACTTGAGTCTTCTGTGTGCTTCTGACCCGCCGTGTTGCTTCGCTGAGGTACAGTGTAGATCTACAATCTCCACTACCCCGGTGTTTACTGTGTTGTATGTGTCAGTCACAGTTTCGGATCTGGTATCCGGTCTGTGCGCTCCTCCGGGGTGAGTTGTGAAGTCACTCAGTCTCCCAGATGTGTTCCTCTGTCTCCTGTACTCCTTCCCTCAGACCCTGGCTAGGCCTGGAATTGAGGAGCAGACTGTAGAGAAGCCTGACGCAGCCTCTCTACACTACAGTCTGTCTCTCAGTTATCCCAGGAACGGGACTCTTCACAGTACTGCTACGTACTGATCTAACTACTTCCTCTTGACCTGGAATATATAAGGGAGCTGCTTTAGCTCCTCATCCTGGCCCAGAGGTGCTAGTGTAGTGTCCAGTGTTGTGTGGGGAGTGAACCCGTGTGATGTTACTGTGGCACATTAACCCTTGAGGTGCCATATTCCCCCTTAGTTAAAGACAGTACTCCAGGACTGTGGAAAACAAATAAGCAAACAGTTAATACAATTAATATTTACATAAAAGTGAAAAGTACAAAAATCACTAAAGTTCAAAAAGAGTTCAAAAGTTCAAAATAATAAGTCTTTCCGGGGGTTTAGTCTATTGCCTCCGGGCTGATGAATATTTACAAGAGAGTTTTTACCACAACCTGTTCCGTGGTATGTATGGTCCATAAATAAACAAGAGAAGTTCAAAGTTCAAGAATTTATCGTGCGTTTGTACAGGGTAGTCTCTGTAGGTACTGGGCTTTTTAACGTTGCACACTTAAACAAATAAATAAGGTCCCTATGGGTGTCTCTGCTTTGCTCATACCACCCCCAGGCACTTTCTTTCCCTAAATTGATGTGCATGGGGGTTAATCCAATTCCTCCGACCTTCTGTACACTATTTACCGAGTTCAATTTACATTTACACAAACATATTTACACTTTACAGTTAATTTGACATTTCAATCTTTGTACCTAGCCGGTAACTGACCCTTGGTACTACGCTCCGATCTGCGTATTGCTGGTGTACTGGGTGTATTTAGCCTGATGGTGTGGATGGACGTGTACCTTCTAGGGGTGTCTGGTACTATGGCGGATGGAGGTCTGACTGTAGGACTGGCAAGTTCACTGGGACCAGGAATTGGTTCTTCCACTACGGGTTCTACTTCCAGTTCTTCAGGTCTTGGGACTTCTTGGTAATACGGGTTCTGGTGTTGGTTCAACCATTGGAGGGAAAGCAATCATTGGGACTACAACTGCTCCGTAGTAATTTGGCCATGTTTTGGGGAAATCTCCTAGAACTGTATGGAATACCTCTTCTTCTCTCTCTTTGACTGGCTGGACCTGTATGGGTACCGTTACTTCAGGTGTCTTCAGGGTTTCAGGACACGGTTTGAGATGGTCTCTGGACAAAACTGCTGAAGTTCTTCCTTCGTCTTTACTTATTAGACACGTTTTGGCATGGTCTAAGTTAGATGGTAAGACTGTGTATGGGGTGGTTTCCCACTGATTATCCAATTTGTTGGTGCGTCTCTTTCTCTTGAGAACTTACTCACCTGGTTGTAACAGAGTTGCTTGAGCACGTTGGTTAATGGGTCTCTCTTGTCTTGCTCTAGCTTGCTGAAGATTTTTCTCTACGCACTCTTGTACTTGGCGATACTGTTGTTGACGTAGGGTATCCCAATTGGATTCTTTCACTTCTACGTCAGGTTTCATGATTCCCATATCTAAATCCATTGGTAGCTTACCGGGTCTTGCACGCATAAGGTAGGCTGGGGTGCAGTTTGTAGAACTCACTGGAACATGTTTGTATAGGTCTACCAAATCGGGTAATTTATCTGGCCATTGATTTCTTTCTGACTCTGGTAATGTTTTTAACAGGTCAATTACAATATGGTTCATTTTCTCGCATAAGCCATTTGTTTGGGGATGGTACGCTGTCGTGCGGATCTTCTTACAGCCGTACATGTTGCAAAATTCCTGGAAAATCTCTGATTCAAAAGCTGGACCTTGATCTGCAAGGACTTGTTCCGGGTAGCCATGAGGTCTACAGAAATGCATCTGAAATGCTCTTGCAGCTGTCTTCACTGTAAGGTCCTTGACGGGTACCACCACTAAGAAGCGTGAGTAATGGTCCACGATGGTTAAGGCATAGACATTGCCTGACCGGCTTAATGACAACTTGGTGTGGTCTAACGCGACTAACTCAAGTGGTTGCTTAGTTACTATGGACTGTAGTGGGGCTCTCTTTTGATCTTTTCTTCTGAGGTTGCACGGGCCACATTTTCTACACCAATCTTCAATTGATTTTCTCATGCCAACCCAGTAGAATCTCTCTCTTAGGAGCACTTCCATTTTCTTCCATCCGAAATGACCTGCACTGTCGTGGTAGGCTTCTAAGACCATTTTGACGTCTCGCTTGGGTACGATTATCTGCCAGACCAGTTCATGTGTTTTAGGGTTGGTATGCCTTCTGCAGAGCTTCCCTTGATACAGGAACAACTTGCCTTTCTCTTTCCAGAGTTGTTGGGTCTCAGCCGGGGCGTTTTGGTTAGGGTACGTACCTTGTTGTGTAAGCAGCTCTTTCACTAGCTTCACAGCCGGGTCGCTGTCCTGGGTGTCAGCCAATCCATGGTGTCCTAACGGGTTGAGACTTGCCTGTTGTTCTCTTTGGTAGATGCCGGGTTGATACTTGTCTACCTTTGAATGATGAAAGGCCAGTAGTTCAATTTCTTCCAACTCTTCCGGTTCCTCTTCCACGTCTTCCAGGTGTGGCATCCAGGATAAGGCATCTGCGTTCCCGTTCTTGCGGCCTGCCCTATATTTGATGACAAAATTGTAGTTAGACAGCCGGGCTATCCATCGCTGCTCCAATGCACCTAATTTTGCTGAATCCAGGTGGGTCAACGGGTTGTTATCCGTATAGATGGTGAATTCTGCAGCTGCCAGATTGGGCTGTAACTGAACGTTTTAAGCACTAACTACTGCCAGTAGTTCTAACTTGAAGGAACTGTAGTTCTCGGGGTTCCTTTCTGTAGGTCGGAGTTTTCTGCTTGCACAGGCAATAACTCTCTCTTTGCCTCTTTGCTTTTGTGACAGTACTGCTCCCAGTCCCACGTTGCTGGCATCCGTGTACAGAATGAATGGTTGATGATAATCTGGATATACCAGGATCTCTTCTCCTGTCAGCGCACACTTCAACTTGTTGAAGGAGTCTTCCCTCTCTTCACTCCACTGGAAAGGAGGATTACGGGTTGAAGACCTTCTTGACTGCCCTACCAGGATGTCTTGCAGGGGAGCTGCTAGCTTCGTGAATCCTCTGATAAATCTTCGGTAATAGCCTACCAGGCCCAGAAGTTGCCTCACTTCTTTCACATTAGTAGGTCTTGGCCAATCCCTTACCACGGTGACTATCAGGATCCGGTGCTACTCCTTCTGAACTCACGACATGTCCCAGGTACTGTACCTTTGGCTTGAGAAGGTGGCATTTGGATGGCTTGATTTTCATGCCGTATCCGGATAAGATCTCAAACACTTCTGCCAGGTCTTGTAGATGTTGCTCATAGGTCTTGGAGTATACTATGACGTCATCTAGGTACTGGAGGACATTTTCAAAGTTCTTATGTCCTAGGCAGCTCTCCATCAGGCGTTGAAAGGTACCGGGTGCGTTGCAGAGTCCAAACGGCATACAATTGAACTCACAGAGGTCCATCGGCGTAGTAAACGCTCTCTTCTCCTTGTCGGCCTCGGCCACAGGAACCTGCCAGTACCCACTAGTCAGATCAAGGGTAGAAAAGTAGTTAGCAGATTTTAGTCTTCAATTTATTTTTATTATCAGCAGAAAAATTAACACTTTATGTAACAACACATACAGAGACATACAACCATACAAAGGATGGTAATAACATGGCAAATACTGGGGGGGAGGGAGAGGTTAGAAATGGATAAATCAGGGCGGGTGGGAGGAAGAGGGGGGGAGGGGTATGTTGAGAGGGGACGAGTATGGAGGACAACAGACAAGATCAACTTTTTTAAGCGAAGGAGTTAGTCTATAGGTACTGGGCTCTCTTTCCAGACCAGTTGAGTCAAAGCAAGAGGTCGCCAAGCTCTGTGGAAATAAGACTTTGTGTCCTTAGAACATTCAAGTATATGTCTATATAAGAACATTTTAAATGAATCCAGGAACCCCAAGAAATCAAGTCGATGAGATGCAAGAGACTTCAAATACTGTGAGTCTCCTCAAAACTATCTACAAATCAATCAGGGACGGGGGTTGGAGGGAGTGGTGGGGGGAAAATGGGAAAATTTAGGGTAAAACAAGGGGGAGAAGAAAGGGGAGGAGATGAGAGGGGAAAAGCAGGGGCAGATTGGAGAAATGGAAAGATAAAAAGGTCTAAGGATGGAGATATATGCGCATAGAGACGCCAGGGAGAATAAAAGAGAAAGGAGAGGTAGTTAGCAGATTTTAATGCAGCTAATGGCTCCTCAATCCTAGGTAATGAGTATGCGTCCTTAGGTGTGATGCGGTTGATCTGCCAGTAACCTACGCACATTCTCATCGTCCCATCCTTCTTTTTAACTAACACTAGAGGTGCTGCCCAGGGGCTACAACTGTCTCTTATTACCCCTGCAGATTTAATTTCTATGAGCATGTCTTTGGTGGTTTGGCAGTGAGCGGGTCGTAATCAGGGGCGTAACTACCGGCATAGCAGACGTAGCGGTCGCTTTGGGGCCCGGCGCTTGTGGGGGGCCCGGACCCAGCGCCGCTACGTCTGCTATGCCGTACAGCTGGAATACAGAGGCGTAACTACCGCGGTTGGCGGGCCCCGAGCTCCCCGGGGGGGCCCCAAGCTCCCCGGGGGGCCCTGCTGCCTGTGCCCCCAGCCGCCCGCCGCGACCGCTATCCTGGAAGAGGAGCCGGAAGAGGGGCTGCAGGAAGTGATCACTGCGCAGCAGTGCCCGCCCCACCAAAAGCCGGGAGACGGGGAGAGGCAGAGCAGGTAACTGTGCGCTTCCCGCGCTTCTCACCCAGCCGGCAGCACTGTATATGGGCCTGTATATACCACCACCAGGGGCCCTGTATACCACCACCAGGGGCCTGTATATACCACCACCAGGGGCCCTGTATACCACCACCAGGGGCCTGTATATACCACCACCAGGGGCCTGTATATACCACCACCAGGGGCCCTGTATACCACCACCAGGGGCCTGTATATACCACCACCAGGGGCCTGTATATACCACCACCAGGGGCCCTGTATACCACCACCAGGGGCCTGTATATACCACCACCAGGGGCCTGTATATACCACCACCAGGGGCCCTGTATACCACCACCAGGGGCCTGTATATACCACCACCAGGGGCCTGTATATACCACCACCAGGGGCCTGTATATACCACCACCAGGGGCCTGTATATACCACCACCAGGGGCCTGTATATACCACCACCAGGGGCCCTGTATACCACCACCAGGGGCCTGTATATACCACCACCAGGGGCCTGTATATACCACCACCAGGGGCCCTGTATACCACCACCAGGGGCCCTGTATATACCACCACCAGGGGCCCTGTATATACCACCACCAGGGCCCTGTATATACCACCACCAGGGGCCCTGTATATACCACCACCAGGGGCCTGTATATACCACCACCAGGGGCCTGTATATACCACTGGGGCTGCTGTAATACTGTTGGGGCCTGTATATACCACTGGGGAAGCTGCTGTATACCACTGGGGCTGCTGTAATACTGCTGGGGCCTGTATATACCACTGGGGAGGCTGCTGTATACCACTGGGGCTGCTGTAATACTGCTGGGGCCTGTATATACCACTGGGGAGGCTGCTGTATACCACTGGGGCTGCTGTATATACTGCTGGGGCCTGTATATACCACTGGGGAGGCTGCTGTAATACTGCTGGGGCCTGTATATACCACTGGGGAGGCTGCTGTATACCACTGGGGCTGCTGTAATACGGCTGGGGCCTGTATATACCACTGGGGAGGCTTCTGTATACCACTGGGGCTGCTGTAATACTGCTGGGGCCTGTATATACCACTGGGGAGGCTGCTGTAATACTGCTGGGGCCTGTATATACCACTGGGGAGGCTGCTGTATACCACTGGGGCTGCTGTAATACGGCTGGGCCTGTATATACCACTGGAGAGACTGCTGTATACCACTGGGGCTGCTGTATATACTGCTGGGGCCTGTAAGGGGGTGTGTCTTGAAGGGGCGTGTCATTGAGGGCGTGTCTTGGAGGGGCGTGTCATTGGGGGTGTGTCTTGGAGGGGGCCCCGTTCAAAAGTTTGCTATGGGGCCCTGCCAGTTCTAGTTACGCCCCTGGTCGTAATGGTCTATACCTCTCTTTTGTAGGCTGATGGTTACCTGTGGGTATAGTGTGCTCTACCCCTTTAATTTACCCAAAGTCTAACGGGTGTTTGCTGAATATTTGCTCATATTCTTACACTACCCGGTATACCCCATGCTTTTGATGGGAAGGTGTAGAACTGGTACCCACGTAGCTTTTGGCACCAATTCTCCAGCTTTTCCCCTGAGCCTTTGCCATCCGCCTGACTTGAAGGGTCCAAGGGCTCGACGGCTGTGATGGCATTATTATCAACCGTGTACAATTTAGCCATGGTAGCATACTTTGGTAATGTGATCTCGTCCTCTCCACAGTTTAGTAGGCGTAATGGCACTCTTCCATTCCTCTAGCTGTGAGTATAGTAGGTCTACCGTCTGAGTACACAGGTTCTACCAGGGCTTGATAGTCTTGCCCTTTAATGCCTATTGCGGCTCTACACCAGACCAACATTTCAGTTTTGGGAGGTATTACAATAGGTATTGGATCACTTACTTGTACACTGCTTTCTACCTGTTGCTTCAACATCAGGGCTTTGATCTCTTTGTGCAGAAGCCTCTGCTGTCTGGTTCCGGCAGTCTCAGCGATTTGCTGCAAAACAGTAATTACCTCGGATAAACATTTTTCAATTACATTCATTCCTAGTAACATTACTGGTTCACGTTCTCGCCGGTCAACATCTATAGTTATAATACCCTGGTTCTGCATTTCTACCTTTCCAATCTGAATGGTCATTTCTCTGAACCCAACCTGTGGTATTAATTGTCCGGTACTAGCCCATACGTTCATTGTAATGTCAGATGGACCACTATTAATGTCTGAATCAGCCCAGTACCTTTTGTATAGAACATGTGGAATCGATGTTATTTGGGACCCGGTATCCAGCAAGGCGTTAAAGGGAATGCCATCCAACACGATAGGGATAAACGGCTGTCCTCCCACGAATATGTCATACCAGGCTAAAGGACCTTGAGAGTTTACTCCTGAGAAGCGGCCCGCCTGCCCAGGGAATCCTCGTTTAAAGCACATTCTCGGGCAAGGTGACCAGGTTTCTGACAACGGTGGCAAATGGGCTGTCCATCCAGTTGATAGCGGTCGCTGGGTCGTTCTCTTGTCGCTTGATACCTCCTGAGCCTCATTCACGGGACATCCTCCTTGCTGGTCGCCAACTCGATCTTGGGTGCAGGCTTGGATCCTCGCAGCTCCTTGATGACTTTAGCCATGGAGATAACGGTATCTGTCAGGGCATCTAGCTTTTGATTGAGAGCCTCATTAGAGATTGGTTCCCTCTTTTTAGCAGCGGTTGTTGACATGGCCGATGTCGCTGATGCTGTTGGTTGCTGAGGTGCTGCTGCAGGGTCCTGTATAGATTTTAGATCCCGGGGCTCTTCTACATGCTGCAGACGGATGGCTCTGTCTTTTAACTCAGCAAATGTCATTTCAGGATTATGAATAATCATCATACTCTGCTGTCCTCTGTGAGAAGGGGATAAGAGGCCCTCTATGAATTGGTCAATTAACATTTTATCAGCTCCCGGGCTAAGGCAGGCTATGCTAGTTTAAGTGCTTTGAGTACTTCCTGCAGATTTAAGGCATAGTCTCTGGCACTCTCCTTGGACTTTTGTTGACATGCAAAGAACCTCATTTTAGCCCGGGTATCAGCAGTAGATTCAAATGCTGCTTTTAGTCCAGCTACAAGATGCTCTACAGTGTCCTTATCTGTGTCCAGCCAGGACACAACCTCTCACTGTGCATTGCCAGTTAATTGTCCAATAAACATTCCTACACGTTGGGCTTCAGTCAGGGGGTACATCA
Source organism: Allobates femoralis (assembly GCA_033576535.1). NCBI lineage: Eukaryota > Metazoa > Chordata > Amphibia > Anura > Aromobatidae > Allobates > Allobates femoralis. Next base: position 237,321,672 of record JARQOC010000005.1, on the reverse strand, counting down.
CATAGTAAGCTTTTATTTTGATAATAAAGTCATTAAGAGTATTAGGCTCACCGGAGTATTGGGGCAACCACATTGCCCCCGGAGTATACGGCATCAGGAACGGCATAATAGGTGCTGTTCCTTGCACCGCTGCACCGCCGGGTGCTTCTCTGTTATCCGGCGCTACATCTCCGCCGGCTGCTCTGCTACCGCTTGGTGCCGCTGGCTGCGACATCCTGTGCCCCCTTAGTTAAGGTCCGCCCTCCTGTCTTCCGCTTCCGTCCGGATGTCTCTTGAAGGTTCCGCGGTGCACCAGGGATTTTCTTCCCCGCCGAATATTGTCAGCACCAGGGAGAAGGCTGGATTTGCGCGCTTTGCGATGGCGGTTTTTCAAAAGTACAGTTCTTATGGCGCAGCTTAAAAACAGTTTTCACACAAATCACGGCACACAATGCCCGTTTTACCGGGCACGGTAGATCCTGTTTGTGACGCCAGGTTGTGGAGCCCAGTGGGATGGGGTACTCGGTATCGGACCGGGGTACTGCTGGGGATGTCAAGGATGTCCTGGTCTGGACCGTGTCCCGGGTTCCGCAAGTAAATGGGGAATATTTACAAGGGATAAAGTTTGTCGTGACGCCACCCACGGGTTGTGATCAGGGTGACCACCGCTGCTGCAGAACCTCCGGGGATGATGTTTGGCAGCTTGAGATGGAACGGCTCCACACAGGTAGAGCCTGGTTCCCCGGGACAGTGGTAATTAAAATCTATGATGGATGTTATAGATGTTGCAGGAAAGGGATGATAGTGGAGACGGTGGCTGCTTTTGGGGGAAATTAGGGCTTGAGTACATGGATCACACACACTCACGGTTCTGAAGTTTTCCAAAGCTTTACTGTAGATTTCCTTTACAGAGAATTGTCCACGGAGTCTGTACCAGAGCCGGGTTGCTCCCACCCTGTCTGGGTCCTCAACTTCCTACTGCTGCACTGTGTGTGTGGCCCTGCGGCTGCCTTAGCTGAGCTGCTGGCACTGTCTCTCCTCACAGGTACCCCCTTTGCTAGGCAACTTGATTCTTCTGTGTGCTTCTGACCCCGCCGTGTTGCTTCGCTGAGGTACAGTGTAGATCTACAATCTCCACTATCCAGTGTTTACTGTGCTGTATGTGTCAGTACAGTTTTGGATCCGGTATCCGGTCTGTGCGCTCGTCCGGAGTGAGTTGTGAAGTCACTCAGTCTCCCAGATGTGTTCCTCTGTCTCCTGTACTCCTTCCCTCAGACCCTGGCTAGGCCTGGAATCGAGGAGCAGACTGTAGAGAAGCCTCATGCAGCCTCTTTACACTACAGTCTCTCAGTTCTCCCAGGAACTGGACTTTTCATAGTACTGCTACGTACTGAACTAACTACTTCCTCTTGACCCGGAGTATATAAGGGAGCTGCTTTAGCTCCCCCTCCTGGCCCAGAGGTGCTAGTGTAGTGTCCAGTGTTGTGTGGGGAGTGAACCCGTGTGATGTTACTGTGGCACATTATCCCTTGGGGTGCCACAACAGCACTTCAGGGGGCGCTGCAACCACTGATAAGGGACAAAGACACAGAAAGACAATCCATAAGCAATAAAAGGAGCAGGCCATAGGGGCAAGGGGCACAGTCCATGAGGCAAGAGGGACAGTTAATGGGGGCAAAAACAGAGCCACGCTAGTACTTAGCTTTACCAATCCATATGGAGCAGTAGCTCCTTTCAGTGTCTATCCTTCCATAATCCAAGAGGGGAATTGCCAACAAGTACAACAGAAAGAGAGGGGTAAAACAAACTTCAAACAAATTTGGCCATCCCGATGTGTTGACTTAACAGCCAGTGCATCAACCTGACAAGTCTTCCTGGCCTGACACTTCTTTGAAAGCTTTTAGCGGGCCCCCTGTTAACTGTGCAGCAAGCGCTGCAGGTGTCACACAAATGTTTCTTCCTCACTCACCATGAGGGAGTCACTGGGGCTCTTCTTTCAAGGGCCATCAACAGACACCCACTACAGGGAAATAGATGACCTTCAAGTGGGCACCAACCATCTGCCATCAGTTGCCCTCAATGTGGAAAACATACTTCTCCCTGTCAGATATGGGTGACCTCTGAATTACATTTGCTGCCCACCAACCACGTGGATCACTGACCTTAACAAAAATGATTAAGCAGTTAATCACTCCAGACCCATTTGGGCGCAGGACACAGCCAGGGGTCATAGCTCCACACCACAGAAACAAACAGTGCCCCCTTCTGTTCTCCTTGATTAAGCTCCGACCCCGGACAGGGTCATACTGCCATATGACCTCTAAGGAGGTTATCTCCTGGAAGTGGGTCAAGGGAGATTGGCTCGGCCGCAGCTCTGGAAGGACATGCTCCCGCTCTTATTTGACCTCCCCCATATGGTGTCCTCTCAAGTCCAAAGTGAGCTGCCAGAATTAACGCCAGCGCTTAGCCTCCAGATCCAGCACAACAAGAAGGTTCACCCCTTCCTCTGGACACAGTCTGTACTCCTGACAACTCCATCAAATCCAGTCTTCCTGGTCTCAAGGAAAGCAGATCCTTACTCCATCCCCCCCGGCTTCTCCCACCAAAATGGCAGCAGTCCGGGTTCCTGAGGGAGCAGCCACTTCCCAGAACATGCCTTATGGGGTGGGGCCTCTTTCAGCTACCCCACCCATTCATTGTCTTCCCCCACCCATCCTCTTGAATCCCACAGCAATGAGTGGGCTCTGTTTCCTAGCCACACTCACCAAGATTGAGCAGTACTCACAGTTTCTACTGGCTGTAGTTTTGTACAACAGCACGGTAGATACACCTTCTTTTCCACATGGCCATATTAAATCTCTAGCTGCACTTTGGCGACAGCACTCCACTTCACCCTGTGAACTTGGCCTTTTCTTTCAGGACACGCTGGCTGGGGTGCTGGCTGTAGGGAGCCCTGGTAGTCATGGGTGAGGCAGGGCCCGTCCAGCTCACCAGTACAAAAGTCCAGTTCAACTTCATCCTCATTGAGGGTCAGATCAGACAATAAGTCAATAAAGTTAATTATCAAAGTTTTACTAAAACAGTCTCATGAAACACGGGCACATGTCTTGAACGGTGCATGGTTAAGGCTATTCATAGTTGCATAATTTGGCGCAGACTGCTTCCCTTGTATCAGAACCTCCTGACTCTCATCCCTTGACATCACCATGACTTGCCATGAATTCATAAAAGTCTACTGCAGCTCCAACCTTACCCCACTTGCGGGGACACATCCAAAGGGATGATAGAGCATCGCCTGACAAAGGTTTCTTCACCGTTTGCACAATGGTGACCCGTTTGCCAGAGTCTTTACCAAGGTCCACCAGCACAGGAGGAGACAGCTACTGTCCAGGTACCTCACAGAGGGAGGACACCCCACATACCAGATTCTAAGTCCAAATCCTGGGGTGGCCCAATGAGTCCAGCCAAATTATGAATGGATAAAAGTTCCTGTTCATGATCTGCGGACTCTCCTAACCCTAAGCCTCACTGCAAGCCCTTTTTATTATCCAAGCGCCACCCCCAATGAATATTATTAAACCTTACTAATAACTATCATAATTTTAGGGGATCGTGGAACAGTCTTTACCTTGGCAGCTAGAGGACCACACAAATATAATTTACACATTGCTTGTACACAGAGACACATAACATATGTACGCCACGTTCTTAAAGTGAGGCAGAAAGTTAACCCCTTGACCCTTGGATCTTGTATGGTCAGACACAGCCATTACATAGTACATAGCAGGGGCACATTTATAAGATTTATCCCAGCACAGAAACAGGTTTTTCCAAATACTGTACTTTTCACTTTGTAAGATGCACTGAATTATAAAACACATCCCAAATTTGGTGAAGGAAACAACATTTTTTTTAATATTAAATGGGGTCTGTCTTATTATGCCAGTGTCAGTCTTACAATAAGTATATATGTCCCCCATCCTGATATATATGGCCCCCATCCTGGTACATAGCCCCCCATCCTGGATATAGCCCCCCATTCTGGATATAGCCCCCCATCCTGGATATAAGTCCCCATCCTGGATATAACCCCTTATTCTGGGATATAGCACTGCATCCTGGGATATAGCCCCCCATCCTGTATATGGCCCCCCCCCATCCTGGATATGGACCCCCCCATCCTGGATATGGCCTCCCATCCTGTATATTGCCCCCCATCCTGTGACATAGCCCCCCATCCGGGGATATAGCCACCAATCCTGGGATATGGCCCCCACCCTGGCATATAGCCCCCACCATCGTGGTACATGGCCCCCATACTAGATACAGCCCCCCCATTCTGGGATATAGTTCCTCTCCATCTTAGATATGGCCCCCCATGCTGCTGCACACATGAAAATAATAAGCACTGTAACTTACCTCATTGATGCTCCCCTCTGTTGCTCCCTGCTTGTCGCACTTCGCGTCCTTCCACATCCCTGGCATGTGATCATGTGACCACCACAGAACAGTGACATCATTGCTGGATGCCCCGATCACATGATCAGGTGCACAGCACAGGCAGGAGTGCTGCAAGCAGGGAGCAATGGAGGGGAGTGTGGCGCCCCGCAACGAGTGCGTCACAGGAGGGTATTGCAGCCAAAGCAGCAGCAGCAATATTCTCTGACCCGGCAGTCACACAGTTAACTCAGAGATCCATACCCTACATGCATCACCTAGCATAGAGGGCCAATAAGGTCCTGGTGGGCGGAGTGTAAGGGTAGTGTGTAGTGGAAAGTTTAGAACAGATAGAGAGTCAAGAAAGGAAACAGCAACGTAGGAGAAGGAAGCAAGTTCTCCAGCTCTGCAACCTAAGAGAGGGGGTTGCACAGTTCCGTGCAGCCCTCTGGCCAACTCCCTGGCCCATCTCCTTGTCATCACCCCGGTTGAGCACCATTATTCCTGGTGCCTTAACAACTGATCAACGGGCATCAACATGCGGGTCCAAAATCATCCCGTGCCCATCTACAGCTGGTTTGCTGGTACCGAAGCTAGCAGTAGTTCAGCTTTGCTATGCGAACCAGAGGAGTGGAGGGACCGCTTTACAGGAGCACCCCACCACCGCCATACACAGTCGTCTAGCCAGCGGTGTACCCACCAAAGGACCCAAGGCTCCCCAAAGCATCCGGAACGTATTTCCCGGATAGGGCATTCAAGCAGCCTCCTTGTACCCGTTCTGGCATTCCTGGGCGACAAAGGCAACATACTTAGTTAGAATGGAGGGACACCGCGGATCTCTGAGAGACACTGGTCATTGCTGAGTCCACCCAGTCTACTACCTACAAACTGTATGCCATGTACTGCCTGCTGGTTACAGTAAAGAACCCGTTACAGAGACTTACAGTGTCCGTGCTTTCTTATGAACTGCTTATCCGCACACTAAGGTAACCGCAGCTGCCGCAGAACATCTTGTGCAGCTCCAGTCTCCGGGGATCATCGCTTAGCCTGTGGGGAGCGTTCCATCTTGCTGCATTCCATCCCCCGGAGGCCCCACAGCATCGGTACAGTTACCGAAACTCTCATAGGTGACGTCACGAAACAAATTAACCCTTAATCTGTTCAACCATGACGTCTCTCTCTTTTGATCTGTACCCACCGGGCCCCACTATGGCAGGCGCGGTCCATCCGTGACAAGAAGGAGGAAGCAAAACGCCTGGCCCCCGAAGTCCCGGCCACGGTGAGTCAGAATTTGGCGTCACGAACAGGATACGAGCAGGCCCGTTCCTTAACAGGTATAATGTGCTTAAAAGACTTTATTTCATCAAAATGGACTTTGTTCGTCCCAAAAAGAACTTTTCCCGCCTTTTCACCGTTGGGCCAAGATGGCGCCCAAGATGGTGTCCCCGCCATGAGGATCCGCCACGTGCAAGCCCAGGGGTGAGCCACCGCCCCTCTTCGTGGGAGGGCCAAGGCAAAGGCGCCAAAATCATTGTCCGCCCTGATTGCTCGAAACAACCATGGGGGCGGACCAAAGACTTTTTCCCACAATTGGACTACAAAAGCCCCAAGGAAGTGGGAGTGAGAGAGATTCTTCTTCACCAGCTCTCAGATGGAACGGTTACCGGTTGAGACGGGTGTGGTTCCCTCTACAAGAATGGCCAGCTTGAGACTCCGAGACCTGATGCAACAAGTGGAAACCAAGGCCAGAGCAGCCATAGGCCATCCCGGCCCGGGTCCTGTCCTCACCATAGATGGCAGCCCCGACTTCTGGCAGGAGGCTCTGCAAGACCTCAGGGTGCGGCTAATGGAAACAGTCGAGTGGACGATACGCAGTTGGAGCGCGAGCTTGAGCAGCAGACTACATCGCGCGATGCAGCAGAGCCGCTCGGGTATAATCACACCAGGACCGGACGACATCTCCAGTTTCACCGCCTCACCAACGTCCACCACCTGTCCTGCTTCGTCACTGGAGCCAATAGACTGTATCATCCCAGTGGAGACCTTAATCCACACTTTTCAAGCACTTGAGGTGGCTGCCGAACCGGTTCCGAAGCCGGAGCTTGCAACCTGCTCCACAGAAGAAGCATATACCTACCTGGTTCCCACCGAGGAACCCACCAACAGTCACATTATCCCTTCAAAGACTGTTGCTTGTGTCTTCCCTGGACTGGAGACCTCTCTTACAAACACAGAGGCCTACCTGTTCACCGGGATAGAGACACCACTGCCAGAGGTAACAGATGAAGAGGCAGGACGACCTGCAGGACGACCCTGTGGAAGGATCCACAGCACCACCGCCCCGTTGTCCAGAAGTTCCCGTTCCAGCATCTCCAGCCGAGCACCCGATGTGATTGTCGAGGGAGAGGAGGATGATGACGACGACAAGACCCGCAGCATCGCTGAGGATCTCTACACCGGCTTCGCTTGGGGAGACATCGAGGAACCTCCGGCCGAGCAGCCAGCTCGGAAGCGATGGTCGGGTGCAGCCGCAGCGCCTTCCCCTGTGCCGTTTAACCGGGTGCCTATCCAGACTTCCCGCCAAGCACAAGCTTCTCAACAACCAGCACGTCACAGCTACATCCACACCCCATGCCGTTCGGATGAAGATATACGTCTGCGCCGCAGAGAGGACTGGCGAGCCCGTGAGCGAGCCAACATGGAGGCCCGTGCCGCGGCTCGTTGCCAACCCCCGTTGCCTGCGGAGTTCCGCAAGGAAGGTAGAGTTACCACCTTCAATTTATCTACAGGGTGGGGGTTTGCGAGGGAGGAGGGTGTGTGTGGAGAAGTGTTCGTGGGGCGCCGAGAAGTAGAGTCCCATTTACCCCGAGGACATCCCGATCGCGACTTGTACAGAGGGGACATAATAACTTATGAACGCCATGCTTGTCATGATGGGTGGTTTGCCATACGGGTACGCCATAGTTCCCCGCGTAAATGACTCCTATGCTTTGAACTTCATCAGTGACTCTGTTCCCGTTTAATCACCGACCGTGTGACCTGGCGGCTACAGCCTGAACTCTTATTAAGTACAGCCGACCGCCCACCGGGTCCGCGCAAAGTGTTAACCTGTTTATTTTACTTGAAACGTACTAAGTAAAATGCACCTGTTATTAATAAAAGTGTAACTTTAATGCCTGTTATAAAATACAAAATATCTCTGTAATGTTTGGGTAGCGCGACACTTGGGGACAAGTGTATTTCACCAAGGGGGAGTGTGGCGCCCCGCAATGAGTGCGTCACAGGAGGGCATTGCAGCCAAAACAGCAGCAGCAATATTCTCTGACCCGGCAGTCACACAGTTAACTCAGAGATCCATACCCTACATGCATCACCTAGCATAGAGGGCCAATAAGGTCCTGGTGGGCGGAGTGTAAGGGTAGTGTGTAGTGGAAGTTTAGAACAAATAGAGAGTCAAGAAAGGAAACAGCGACATAGGAGAAGGAAGCAAGTTCTCCAGCTCTGCAACCTAGGAGAGGGGGTTGCACAGTACCGTGCGGCCCCCTGGCCAACTCCCTGGCCCATCTCCCTGTCATCACCCCGGTTGAGCACCATTATTCCTGGTGCCTTAACAACTGATCAACGGGCATCAACATGCGGGTCCAAAATCATCCCGTGCCCATCTACAGCTGGTTTGCTGGTACAGAAGCTAGCAGTAGTTCAGCTTTGCTATGCGAACCAGAGGAGTGGAGGGACCGCTTTACAGGAGCACCCCACCATCGCCATACACAGTCGTCTAGCCAGCGGTATACCCACCAAAGGACCCAAGGCTCCCCAAAGCATCCGGAACGTATTTCCCGGATAGGGCATTCAAGCAGCCTCCTTGTACCCGATCTGGCATTCCTGGGCGACAAAGGCAACATACTTAGTTAGAATGGAGGGACACCGCGGATCTCTGAGAGACACTGGTCATTGCTGAGTCCACCCGGTCTACTACCTACAAACTGTATGCCATGTACTGCCTGCTGGTTACAGTAAAGAACCCGTTACAGAGACTTACAGTGCCCGTGCTTTCTTATGAACTGCTTATCCGCACACTAAGGTAACCGCAGCTGCCGCAGAACATCTTGTTCAGCTCCAGTCTCCGGGGATCATCGCTTAGCCTGTGGGGAGCGTTCCATCTTGCTGCATTCCATCCCCCGGAGGCCCCGCAGCGTCGGTACAGTTACCGAAACTCTCATAGGTGGCGTCACGAAACAAATTAACCCTTAATCTGTTCAACCATGACGTCTCTCTCTTTTGATCTGTACCCACCGGGCCCCACTACCGGCAGGCGCGGTCCATCCGTGACAAGAAGGAGGAAGCAAAACGCCTGTCCCCCGGAGTCCCGTCCGCGGTGAGTCAGAAGCGCCGGAGACATAAGTTACATTGTTTATTATATTTATTGTGTGTGGCAGCATTGGGGGGCCACATACAGGGATGGGGGGTGTATACTTCATCTAACTTAATATGCCCTGCTCCCCCATTCACCTTTTAGCACTGGCTTCAGCTCTGAGAAGGTGATGGGTAGCAAGAGCCAGTGCATATTAAATGATCGAGCCACGTAACCACAGGCTGGCTCTGCAGCCCACACCAGACTCCTTCCAGCCAGCTTCATAGCCTCTGCTCCCCCCAGCACAGCCCCACAGTAAATTATCCAGAGTCCATTTATTTGAACAATAGGATGCACCCCCCACTTTCCCCAAAACATTTTGTGGAAAAAAGTGCGTCTTACAGTCTGAAAAATATGGTACATCCAATTGAGGAAATAAAAATTATTTCAAGATCTTTTGATTAAAATCAGCTATATAATTTACTTTGTTAGTGGTAAAACCCCTTTAAGCACCGTAATACTTGTTATAGTAGTTTTTTGTGATTTCTTCATGCATGAATATGTCATACTGCCCTTTACAGTGCTAGAGTGTACTTTACATTTTTAAAATAGTGATCAAATTCCTGCTTCTGAAGACATCAAATGTGTTATAATATATTTATAGTGAACTAGATGGTGGCCCGATTCTAACGCATCAGGTATTCTAGAATATGTATGTAGTTTACTGTGACTGACAGAACTTGTTCAGTCAACGTGAGTGAACAACACCGCTCCTCCTGTCACCACTCCTACATCTCTCCTCCTGTCACCACTCCACCTTTCCCCGCTCCTCCGTCTCTCCTCCTGTCACCACTCCTCTGTGTCTCCTCCTGTCCCCGCTCCTCCTGTCACCACTCCTCCTGTCACCACTCCTCCGTCTCTGCTCCTGTCACCACTCCTCCGTCTTTCCTCCTGTCACCGCCCCTCCTGTCCCCGGTGTCACGGGTGGCACGGATGACAGGGTGGAGGCCACGCGCAGACGATCCCAGCGTTTGGCCCATCAGCCATAATGGTGGAGGATGGTCCGTCTCTTTCAGGGGCATTTACCTTCTGTGTTGATGGAGAGAAGGTGTGATGAGATCTCTCTATTATGGGGAGACGGCTGTGGAGGTCTTGCGTTCGGTCTGGTTTTATCCACCAATGTTGTAGGTCACTAGGACCCAGCAGACTCCTTCCACCTTTATAAGGAGGTTCATTACCCTTCCTGGGTGCAGGTGATAGTTCCTTGTGCACACTTTATCCTTGCTCCAGCAGAAGCTGAGATTGTGGAGGTTGCTGTGTTCTGCTGTCAGATAAGTGTTTCCTTTTCCCTAATGTCTGTCTTCCCTGGTGTTTGTCTTTAGTTGATAGTGGAGGGGTCTAGTGAACCTCTCCATCTGATCCTTAGATAGGATAGATCTAGGATCAGAGAGGGACGAGGTTCGTGGTCGGCGACAGTTGAGGAGACTGTATAGGGACGTTAGGGCAGACAGGGTCAGCTCTAGGAAGTCTAGGGGTCACCGTCTCCTTCTTGTGCCCTTAGCATTAGGGACTCCTGATTCCCCCCCCCCGTCGTTATCCTACGCTGGGTGTCTTCCCCACTCCCAGCGTGACATTATCACCTGCCATAACTGTAAGTGAAGGAAGGGGAGGATTTGATTTTCCTTCCTTTCCTTATGGATCCTGTGTCTGCTTTGGCCCAGCAGCTGCAGACCTTGTCTTTGGAGGTTGCGGACCTTCGGTCGGCTCTGCAGGGACCACAACCGCAAAATGGTGTCTTGGGGAATCAAGCAGTGGGTCCGGCCAGACCGGAACCTAAGGTTGCCCTCCCTGACAGGTTTTCAGGAGGCAGAGACAAATTTACTGTGTTCAAAGAGGCCTGTAAATTATACTTTAGGCTTAAGCCGTATTCCACTGGTGATGAGCAGCAGCGGGTAGGAATAATTATATCATTGCTGCAGGGGGATCCCCAGTCCTGGGCTTTCTCTCTGCCACAGGACTCTACTTGTCTCCAGTCTGTGGATGGATTTTTTGACGCCTTAGGCCTCATATATGATGACCCTGACCGTGTCTCTTTGGCTGAATCCAAATTGCGCCATCTCCACCAGGGGACTCGGTCAGCGGAATCATATTGTTCTGAGTTCCGCAGGTGGGCTATGGACACAAAGTGGAACGATCCGGCTCTCAGGAGTCATTTTTGCCAGGGTCTTTCAGAAAGACTGAAGGATGCCCTGGCAGTGTATGAGACCCCTCCGTCCCTGGAGGCAGCTATGTCGTTGGCTATTCGCATGGATAGACGCCTCCAGGAGCGGAGGGGTAGACCTCCTGCAACTGGGAGCCCTTCTCATGGTGGTTCCTTGTTGCCGGGTGGTCACTCGGAGGGCGAGTCATTTCTCCCGAGGGGGGAGGAACCTATGCAGCTTGGAGGAGCGGCGGCCTCGAGGCTCTCCTCCGGTGCCTCCCGGGGCAGGGGGAAGGGGGTCTGTTTTTTCTGTGGGAAAGGAGACCATTTTATCGGGGCCTGTCCCTACGCTCCTAAACGGACTAGGGTGCCGGGACCTCATGTGACTATGGGGGGGGTGGAGGTGGTCGAGCGGGAGGTGTGTGCATCCTCCGTTTGTACTTCCCATTTTCTCCTGAGTGCAGAGGTGACGCTGGAGGGCAAAACGGAAGGCATTTCTGTGTTTGTGGATAGTGGTGCGGGGATCTGCATGGTGGATGCTCGTTTTGTACACGCTCATGGGCTTAACCGCTGTTTATTGTCTCGCCCCATCCGTATCTATGCCATCGACTCAGCCCCTCTTGCTCAGGGTAGTCTCACACATATCGTACATAACATTAAGTTAACAGTTGGATCCCAACATCAGGAGACGTTATCTTGCTATGTCTTAGACGGTCTCCCCGCTCCCATTGTCCTGGGCTTGCCATGGTTGATTAAACATAATCCCGTAGTGGATTGGCAGTCCAGGGACATTGTGGAATGGAGTGATTTTTGTTCAGAGAATTGTTTGGCTACATCCCTTTCGGTGGTATCTGCTGAATCTCTGCCCCCGTTCCTATCGGAGTATGAGGATGTGTTCTCAGAGAAGGGGTGCCGAGACTTGCCCCCTCATCGGGCATATGATTGCCCTATCAACCTCGTTCCCGGAGCTAAACTGCCCAAAGCTAGGATGTTTACTATATCTGGACCCGAAAGACAAGCAATGAAGGATTTCATTTCTGAAAGTCTGGAGACGGGACACATTAGGCCCTCCACGTCGCCGGTTGCGGCTGGTTTCGTTTTTGTGAAAAAAAAAGATGGGGGCCTCCGTCCTTGTTTGGATTTTCGGGAATTGAATCGGATTACTGTCCGTGATCCATACCCCCTCCCTCTGATCCCTGATTTATTTAGTCAGGTTGTGGGTGCCAAATGGTTCTCCAAGTTGGATTTGAGGGGGGCCTACAACCTGATTAGGGTCAGAGAGGGGGATGAATGGAAGACGGCATTTAATACCCCGGACGGCCATTTTGAAAGTCTCGTAATGCCGTTCGGGCTCACTAACGCCCCGGCGGTTTTCCAACATTTTGTCAATGATATTTTCCATCATTTGGTGGGTAGATTTGTAGTTGTTTACTTGGACGATATCTTGATCTATTCTCCCGATATGGAGACGCATCAGTCCCATGTCAAACAGGTGTTGCAGGTCTTACGGGACAACAATCTGTATGCTAAACTCGAGAAATGTGTTTTCGCCGTTCAGGAGGTTCGTTTTTTGGGGTACCTCTTGTCACCGTTGGGTTTCCGGATGGATCCGGAAAAGGTCCGGGCGGTGCTAGATTGGGAACAGCCGGACAATCTACGGGCATTGCAACGCTTTTTGGGGTTTACCAATTTTTACCGTAAATTTATTAAGAACTATTCGGTACTGGTGACGCCTCTTACGGACATGACTAGGAAGGGGACGGATTTTTCTGAGTGGTCTGATTCTGCTCGCCAGGCTTTTTCCTCCCTGAAGCGTTGTTTTGCTTCCGCGCCTGTTCTTTGTCAGCCCGATCTTTCTCAGCCCTTCATTGTGGAAGTGGATGCGTCTGAGGTGGGGGTGGGGGCTGTGTTGTCGCAGGGCCCTTCGCCTGGGAGATGGGTGCCCTGCGCGTTCTTCTCCAAGAAGTTGTCTTCGGCCGAGAGGAATTATGATGTTGGTAATAGGGAGCTGTTGGCTATTAAGTTGGCTTTTGAGGAATGGCGGCACTGGCTGGAGGGGGCTGTCCATCCCGTCACGGTTATTACCGACCATAAGAACCTGTCTTACCTTGAGTCCGCCAGGCGTCTCAATCCCCGGCAGGCCAGGTGGTCTTTGTTTTTCACGAGATTTAATTTTACCGTCACCTACCGTCCGGGGGTTCAGAATGTGAAGGCGGATGCATTATCGCGTAGTTTTCCGGGTGGTAGTACTCATGAGAGTCCCGTCCCCATCTTGCAGGAGGGGGTGGTTGTTTCTACTCTTTGCCCTGATCTGGAGGGGGAGGTGTTGAAGGTTCAGGGGGGCGCCCCTGCCTCCTGCCCTTCTGGGAGGCTTTTTGTGCCGTTCTCTTTGCGCCTCAGGGTGCTGTCAGAGCATCACGACTCTGTACTGGCGGGGCATCCGGGCGGTAGGGCCACTTTCGATCTCTTGTCTCGTCGCTTTTGGTGGCCGGGTTGAGGAAGGACGTAGCGGAATTCGTATCCGCCTGTGGTGTGTGTGCACGTGCTAAGGTTCCGCATACCCGTCCGTCTGGGTCTCTCGTGCCATTGTCTATTCCTGAGAGGCCATGGACACATTTGTCAATGGATTTTATCACCGATCTTCCGGCGTCTGCGGGCAAGACGGTGGTACTGGTAGTAGTAGATAGATTCAGTAAGATGGTTCGCTTTGTGGCACTGCCCGCACTTCCTAATGCTCGGACTCTGGCACAGGTGTTCGTAAGTGAGATTGTGAAACTTCATGGGGTTCCCTCCGATGTGGTTTCTGATCGCGGTACTCAGTTCGTCTCCAAATTTTGGAAGGCTTTTTGTACACGTTTGGGGATAACGTTGTCCTTTTCTTCTGCTTTTCATCCTCAGTCTAATGGTCAAACCGAACGTGTGAATCAGAATTTGGAGACTTACCTGAGGTGTTTTGTCTCTGACCATCAGGAGACTTGGGCAAATTATTTGCCCTTGGCCGAATTCGCCCTTAATAATCATCTTCAGGAGTCCACTGGCAAGTCACCGTTCTTCGGTGCATATGGGTTTCATCCTCAGTTTGGTACTTTTAGCGGTACGAGTCCTTCCGGAGTTCCGGAGGAGGACCGTTTTACCTCGTCCCTCTCCTCGGTTTGGCGGGGTGTACAGCGTAGCTTGAAGCTCTTAGGTGACAGGTACAAACGTATGGCTGACAGGAAGCGTGCGCCAGGTCCGGACCTATGTGTGAATGACTACGTGTGGTTGTCTACCAAGAATGTGAAGTTGAAGGTGCCCTCTTGGAAGTTGGGGCCCAGGTTTATTGGCCCCTATAGGATAACCGCCGTTATCAATCCCGTGGCGTTTCGTCTTGCGTTGCCTCCTGCTCTTAAGATTCACGATGTGTTTCACAGGTCGCTCCTCAAGCCGTATGTGCCGTCGTCTAACCCATCTCCTTTGCCTCCTGAGCCCATCTGTGTGGCGGGGAATCTGGAATTCGAGATCTCGAGGGTGGTTGATTCTCGCATGTTGCGCCGTTCTCTTCAGTATTTGGTGCACTGGAGGGGGTACGGTCCTGAGGAGCGGATGTGGGTGCCGGCGTCGGAGGTGTCCGCCGCAAGGCTGGTCCGCGCTTTTCACCGTTCCCATCCGGATAAGCCTGGTCCTGAGTGCCCGGGGGCCACTCGTAGGAGGGGGGGTACTGTCACGGGTGGCACGGATGACAGGGTGGAGGCCACGCGCAGACGATCCCAGCGTTTGGCCCATCAGCCATAATGGTGGAGGATGGTCCGTCTCTTTCAGGGGCATTTACCTTCTGTGTTGATGGAGAGAAGGTGTGATGAGATCTCTCTATTATGGGGAGACGGCTGTGGAGGTCTTGCGCTCGGTCTGGTTTTATCCACCAATGTTGTAGGTCACTAGGACCCAGCAGACTCCTTCCACCTTTATAAGGAGGTTCATTACCCTTCCTAGGTGCAGGTGATAGTTCCTTGTGCACACTTTATCCTTGCTCCAGCAGAAGCTGAGATTGTGGAGGTTGCTGTGTTCTGCTGTCAGATAAGTGTTTCCTTTTCCCTAATGTCTGTCTTCCCTGGTGTTTGTCTTTAGTTGATAGTGGAGGGGTCTAGTGAACCTCTCCATCTGATCCTTAGATAGGATAGATCTAGGATCAGAGAGGGACGAGGTTCGTGGTCGGCGACAGTTGAGGAGACTGTATAGGGACGTTAGGGCAGACAGGGTCAGTTCTAGGAAGTCTAGGGGTCACCGTCTCCTTCTTGTGCCCTTAGCATTAGGGACTCCTGATTCCCCCCCCCGTCGTTATCCTACGCTGGGTGTCTTCCCCACTCCCAGCGTGACACCCGGCTTCTCCATCTCTCCTCCTGTCACCGCTCTTCCTGTCCCCGCTCCTCCATCTCTCCTCCTGTCACCACTCCTCCTGTCCCTGCTCCTCCATCTCTCCTCCTGTCCCCGATCCTTCATTTCTCTTCCTGTCACCGCTCCTCCTGTCCCCGCTCCTCCATCTATCCTCCTGTCACAGTGCCTCCTGTCCTGGATCCTTCATCTCTCCTCCTGTCACCGCTCCTCGGTCTCTCCTTCTTTCACCGCTTCCCCGTCTCTCCTTCTGTCACCGCTCGTCCATCGCTCTTTCTGTCACCACTTCTCCTGTCACCGCGCCTCCTGTCACTGCTCCTCCTGTCCCCACTCCTCCTGTCACCGCTCCTCCTGTCACCACTCTTCCATCTCTCCTCCTCTCACTGCTCGTCCATCGCTCCTCCCATCACAGCTCCTCCTGTCACCACTGCTCCTGTCACCGCTCCTCCTGTCGCCGCGCCTCCGTCTTTCCTCCTGTCACTACTTGTCCATTGCTCCTCCTGTCACTGCTCCTCCTGTCACCGCTCCTCTGTCTCGCCTCCTGTCCCTGTGTGGCGCCCCTGCAACCAGGGTGGCCACAGGTAAGAACTGCAGCCAGGCAGATAGTGACAGGTTTTACACAAACCACCTTCACAACACACACCCACTGACACAAGACCCAACCCGGAGCCCGGGACTCTAGGCGGGCAAGGGGTGGTAGGGCCAATCACAAGTGGGTGAGACGTAGACAAGATGACCGCACTGGGATAAAAAAGGGAAAACTAGGAGGAGTTAGTCAGTAGGCCGGAGTAGGCTGAGCAGTAAAGACCAGTAGAAAGTGACAATTCCCTGAGGGTCCGGGCTCCCTGGAGGCGCAGAATCCTGCAAGAAACAGTTCCCTCGAGATAAAGCCCGCTCCATAGTCTGAAGCCCAAGGGAAAGGGAAAGACCGGACCAGTACAGCTGGGCCCGAGGAATATGGCAGCGGTGCCAGAGAATGACGGTGAGGAGAATCCCTTCCTAGTGCAGAAGTCACACGGGTAGGAAAGGGCCCGGTGTTCCCCCACAGCAAAGGGACACCTAAGGCTAGGCTGGGACCAGAGAGTCGGCTCTGAGGGGACCGCAGCTATATGCCGAATCCCGGACACACCGACGGGGCACTCTGATTCCAGGTCAGAGATCCTAACTAGTGATGAGCGAGTATGCTCTGCGAGCACCGAGTAATCTCGCGATACTCGTGCTGTGCTCGTGGTCCTCATCCCTGCATGTTGGCGCTCTTTAGAGAGTCAGCCCACATGCAGGGATTGGCTGGCAGACCACTGCAATGCCACAGCCCTGTTAGTTGTGGCATTGCAGTGATTGGCCGGCCTGCACAGCGTGACCGAGCCTTTATAAGACCCGGCCGCGCTGTGCTCTGCACACAGCCATCCAGACAGTGAGTGTAGGGACAGTGTCTGCTGCTGCTTAGGGACAGATTTGCGGCCCTCATAGCTAGATCCGGAGCAGGGCTGCAAACTGCTGCTGACCACAACAGTCCTTCTCAGCACTAATCTAGGAGGATATAGGCAGGGTGATCCAGATCGGAATCCAAGCTTTTCTGTGACCATAACAGTACTTACTAGCTTGATACAGGTTAGGGACTAAAATCCTACTCTCCTGTGAGCTGAACAGTCACCAGACTGGTGTACTTACTACCTTGATACAGGTTAGGGACTAAAATCCTACTCTCCTGTGACCATTACAGTCACCAGACTGGTGTACTTACTACCTTGATACAGGTTAGGGACTAAAATCCTACTCTCCTGTGATCTGAACAGTTACCAGACTGGTGTACTTACTACCTTGATACAGGTTAGGGACTAAAATCCTACTCTCCTGTGATCTGAACAGTTACCAGACTGGTGTACTTACTACCTTGATACAGGTTAGGGACTAAAATCCTACTCTCCTGTGACCATTACAGTCACCAGACTGTTGTACTTACTACCTTGATACAGGTTAGGGACTAAAATCCTACTCTCCTGTGAGCTGAACAGTTACCAGACTGGTGTACTTACTACCTTGATACAGGTTAGGGACTAAAATCCTACTCTCCTGTGATCTGAACAGTTACCAGACTGGTGTACTTACTACCTTGATACAGGTTAGGGACTAAAATCCTACTCTCCCGTGATCTGAACAGTTACCAGACTGGTGTACTTACTACCTTGATACAGGTTAGGGACTAAAATCCTACTCTCCTGTGACCATTACAGTCACCAGACTGTTGTACTTACTAACTTGATACAGGTTAGGGACTAAAATCCTACTCTCCTGTGAGCTGAACAGTTACCAGACTGGTGTACTTACTACCTTGATACAGGTTAGGGACTAAAATCCTACTCTCCTGTGATCTGAACAGTTACCAGACTGGTGTACTTACTACCTTGATACAGGTTAGGGACTAAAATCATACTCTTCTGTGACCATTACAGTCACCAGACTGTTGTACTTACTACCTTGATACAGGTTAGGGACTAAAATCCTTCTCTCCTGTGACCATTACAGTCACCAGACTGTTGTACTTACTACCTTGATACAGGTTAGGGACTAAAATCCTACTCTCCTGTGAGCTGAACAGTTACCAGACTGGTGTACTTCCTACCTTGATACAGGTTAGGGACTAAAATCCTACTCTCCCGTGATCTGAACAGTTACCAGACTGGTGTACTTACTACCTTGATACAGGTTAGGGACTAAAATCCTACTCTCCTGTGACCATTACAGTCACCAGACTGTTGTACTTACTACCTTGATACAGGTTAGGGACTAAAATCCTTCTCTCCTGTGACCTGAACAGTCACCAGACTGGTGTACTTACTACCTTGATACAGGTTAGGGACTAAAATCCTACTCTCCTGTGACCATTACAGTCACCAGACTGGTGTACTTACTACCTTGATAAAGGTTAGGGACTAAAATCCTACTCTCCTGTTACTATAATAGTCACCAGACTGTTTTACTTACTATCTTTATACAGGTTAGGGTCTAAAATCCAAATCTCCTGTGACCCGAACAGTCACCAGACTGTTGTCGCTGTATACAGGCAAAATGCGCAAGGGCGTTGGCAAGGAGCAAGGAAGTGAACGTGATGGTGGTGCAGGCAGAGGCCGAGGTCGTGTGCAAGCACTAATTTCGCAACAACAAAGGGGCACATCTACTCGCTCACACGTCCTGTCCCAAATTCTTGGGGCCCGCAGCAGTACACCGCTCTTGAACCAAGACCAGTGTCAACAGGTTGTTACTTGGATAGCGGATAATGCTTCAAGTCAGGCACCTCCACAAACACCCTGTCTTCCACACGGTCAAGTGTCAGTAGCCGTGATACTGCACCGCACATTTCCCAACCTGATCCTCCTTTTTACCACCAGGCCGAGTACACATCCACGGACATTACTGATCCCACACTTGGACACTCGGAAGTCCAGAAGTGTGTACCCATGGGTGAGTGGAGGTACATGGCAAATTCCCATAACAAAATTTAAATTCCGCTGTCATTTGTGTGTGGTGTGGTGAAGTCTGGCCCAATCCAACCCTTCTTTATCTTGATCAGAGTCAGCCTGTCAGCATTTTCAGTTGACAGGCGGGTGCGTTTATCAGTAATGATTCCACCTGCGGCACTGAAAACACGCTCTGACAAAACGCTAGCGGCATAGCAGGCCAGGACTTCCAAGGCATAGAGAGCCAATTCATGTCACGTGTCCAGCTTGGAGACCCAATAATTGTAAGGCACAGAGGAATCTCGCAGTACAGTTGTTCGATCTGCAAGGTACTCCTTCAGCATGTGGCCAAACTTAGCATTTCTTGTGGCACTACCCCGCACCTCACGGGCTGTGGTACGTGAGGGGCTGAGAAAACTTTCCCACATCATAAAGACTGTTCCCCTACCTCTGGCGGATTGGACTTTGTGCCCCTCTTGGCCGTACGCCTTGGTTGTCCTATGCCGCTAGCGTTTTGTGAGGGGAATGCTTTGCCTACTTCCGTTGCTATGGCCTTCTGGAACTGCTGCATTTTGGCTGACCTCTCCGCCTCAGGAATGAGAGACATAAAGTTCTCCTTGTAGCGTGGGTCTAAGAGTGTTGCCAACCAGTACTGATTGTCGGCCAAGATGTTCTGAACGCGAGGGTCACGAGCCAGGCAGCTTACCATAAAGTCAGCCATCTCTTAACAGCCAGACTCTTAACAGCCATCACTTCAGTATGCTGACCAACACGATGACTGAACATGCTGTCCTCCTCCTCTTCCTCCTCATCTCCCCTGTCATCTGGCCAGCCACGCTGAATCGAGGGTATGACTGGTGTGCATGTCATATCCTCAATTTGGCCAGAGAATTGCTCCATGTCTTCATCCTCCTCCTCCTTGTCATAGTCCTCCACTGCACGTTGTGTTGACATGAGGCTGGGCTGTGTGTTATCACCCACACCCACTACAGTTTCTTGCTCCAAGTCATCGCGCTCCGCCTGCAATGCATCATCTTTGTTTTACAGCAGAGACCGTTTTAGAAGGCAGAGTAGCGGTATGGTGACGCTAATAATGGCATCATCGCCGCTCACCATCTTGGTGGAGTCCTCAAAGTTTTGGAGGACGGTACATAGGTCGGACATCCATCTCCACTCCTCAGGTGTTATGTGTGGAGTTTGACCCATTTCCCGACGGCTTAGGCGATGCAGGTAGTCAACAACTGCCCTCTTCTGCTCACATATCCTGACCAACATGTGCAGAGTTGAATTCCAATGCGTGGGGACATCACACACCAGTCTGTGGGCCGGAAGACGCAAACGGCGCTGAAAGCCGGCAAGGCCGGCTGAAAATGCGCAGACAGGTGGCGAACTTTTACCAGCAGATCAGACAGCTCTGGGTATGATGTAAGAAACCGCTGAACCACCAGGTTGAGCACATGGGACACGCATGGAACATGCGTCAGCTGGCCTCGCCTCAAAGCTGCCACCAGGTTCCGGCCACTGTCACACACGACCTTTCCTGGCTTTAGGTTCAGAGGTGTCACCCAGTGATCTGCCTGCTGTTTCAGAGCTGTCCACACCTCTTCTGCATTGTGGGGTTTGTCACCTATGCAGACTAGCTTCAGCACAGCCTGTTGCCGCTTCGCAGAGGCAGTGCTGCAGTGCTTCCAGGTCCTAGAAGCCACAGGACCTTGCCGGAGGCTTCGGTGGACCGCGGACAGGTGAGCATAGATTATTTTTTTATTTTTAACACTTTCTTTCTTTTAGGGAATGTTTATTTTGGCTCAAAATGTGGCAGATGCGGTTTTCTGACTGTATCTGCCGCATTTTCGAACCAAAATCGAACGTGTTCGAAGTTCGCCGAATTGGAACCAAATTGTTCGAATTCGGTGAATGACTCAAATAGCGCCAAAATCGACTCGAATTTGAGATTGGCGAACTATTCGAGTCGAACATCGCTCATCTCTACTGTAGAGTGTCGGTGAAACCCTGACAGAGGTAGGGCCTGCAATCCTTGGTGTGGGAAGGACGTGTTCCGTCACTCGCTCAGACTGGGTCCCAGCTTCCACAATATTAACCCAGTGTTCCGTCAAGGAGATGTAGCGGCCTTGCCCACAAGCACTTGTCCACGTGTCTGTGGTTAGGTGGACTTTGGCTGAAACAGCGTTGTTCAGGGCACGTGTGATGCTTTGGGATACGTGGTTATGCAATGCGGGGACGGCACATCTGGAGAAATAGTGACGGCTGGGGACCGAGTAACGTGGGACAGCAACTGCCATCAGGTCGCGGAATGCTTCCGTCTCCACCAGCCGGAAAGGCGACATTTCTAGCGCTATGAGTCGCGAAATGTGACAATTTAGGACTGTGGCATGTGGGGCGTTGGCTGCGTATTTGCGCCTGCTTTCAAAGGTTTGCTGAATGGATAATTGAACGCTGCGCTGGGACAAGGACGTGCTTGATGGTGGTGTTATTTGTGCGTGTGCAACTTCAGGTGCAGGGCCGGAGGCTTGTTCGCGGCCAGCATGGACAGGGGATTGGCTCGCATGCACAACACGCGAAGACGTAGCAGTGACATCAGCAAGCACCGCTCCTCGACTCTGTTGTACTTCCCACAAAGTCACGTGCTTGGCTGACATGTGCCTGATCATGCTGGTGGTGGTCAGGCTGCTAGTTTTTGTACCCCTGCTGATGCTGGCATGGCAGGTGTTGCAAATGGCCTTTTTAGAGTCATCTGGAGCCAACTTAAAAAACTGCCAGACTCGGGAAGACCTAACATTTGCACAGGCACCTTGTGTCGTGTTGTTGTTTCGGGGAATGGTTGCCTGCCTTCTGCCTGTGACACGACTCTGCTTCGTACTGCCTGTTGGGATGCTACACCTTCCTCCCCCTGTGCACTGCTGTCCTCGCTCTGCATATCCTCCTGCCAAGTTGGGTCAGCTACTGGATCATCCACCACGTCGTCTTCCTCTTCCTTGGATAATCGCTGGACTGCTCCTCCCTCTCCTCATGTGCCACCATCATGACCGTTACAATAGTTAGGCTGTTGTTTCAGGTATACCCCCAGTGGTAAATTTTTACGCCCATTCTTTTAGAATGGGCAATACAACGACAGGAGACACGCTCCTTTTCAATGGGAAAAATGTTTTGAGGCCCTCCTGCACGTCTCTATCCAGGGACAGTGTGGAGCCTCCCAATTTTTGGCTGCCCTGCCAAAGGGCTATACTACAATACACCCACTTCAGGTTTACAGGCCCTCTTGCACGTCTCTATCCAGGGACTATGTGGAGCCTCCCAATTTTTGGCTGCCCTGCCAAAGGGCTATACTACAATACACCCACTTCAGGTTTACAGGCCCTCCTGCACGTCTCTATCCAGGGACGATGTGGAGCCTCCCAATTTTTGGCTGCCCTGCCAAAGGGCTATACTACAATACACCCACTTCCTTACAATGGGCACTTCAGGTTTACAGGCCTTCATGCACGTCTCTATCCAGGGCATTGGTGAGCCTCCCAATTTTATACTGCCCTGGCAAAGGAAAATACTAGAATAGACCCAGTTCCTCAAAATGGGCACAATATGTCAAGACAGGGCTTCATGTACGTCTCTTCTCAGGGACATCGGAGTGCCGCACAATGTTTTCACGTAAAATCTTTCATGTAATCACAAAAAGTAACATACACCAGCTGTATCTCACTATTGGGTATGTGCCCTTAACATTTCCACCCTGAATATTCATTTTGGTGTCATTTTGGAAGGTTTTCTGGTGACTCTGTAAAATTGGCGTGAAACTCGGAGAAGATTGTTCACAGCTGTGACTTTTGAGTGAGAAATGCTTCCAGGGGTCTTCCCCATGGTGTTGCCATGTCATTTGAGCACTCTTCTGTGACGTTTGTGACATTTTTAGGGTTTCTACATGCTGCCGGCAGTCATTTCATAAAAATACTCGGGTCTCCCATAGGATAACATTGGGCTCGGTACTCGGGCCGAGTACACGAGTATCTCGGGATGCTCGGCCCGAGCTTCGAGCACCGAGCATTTTAGTACTCGCTCATCACTAATCCTAACACACGGGCTGGAGGAACAGTAGCACATAGGACCCAGGCATGCTACCCACACACCGGGAGAAGCCAGACAAGGGACCGATTTTCCCCCATACAGTCCACAGAGAAGAGAAGTATAGAGAAGAGCCGGAAAGGTATCAGAGGGAGAGAAGGGTCTCAGGAGGAAATCTGGCTGCAGAGGGTTAAGTGACTGTCCGGAGTTACCTGTATAAAAGAAGTGCTTGTACTGAAAAAGAACTGCTAGTAAAACCTGGTGAAACCTGCTTCAGTCTCCCGTGTGTGATTCCCTGCATACAGAAATTTATTACATCTTTTTACCCTGTCAGGAGTGGCCCTGACCCACGGCGGGCTCATCCATCTAGCTGCAGCACCATCCATCCATCCTCCTGGCAGGAACAGCAGCAGCGGTGGTCCCCTCACCGACCACAACCCGTGGGTGGCATCACGACAAATCCCTGTAAATAACCCCTTTTACTTGTGGGCTCGGGACATGGTCCAGACCAAGGACCGCCGTGATAACCCCCTTGATACCCCGGACTTGTACCGAGTACCCGGTCCCAGTGGGCTCCACACCCGCTCCTCCTGTACCCGCACCTCCTGTCCCCACTCCTCCTGTCACCACTCCTCCTGTCACCGCTCCTCCGTCTCTCCTCCTGTCACTGCTTGTCCATCGCTCCTCCTGTCACCGCTCCTCTGTCTCTCCTCCTGTCCCTGCTCCTCCGTCTCTCCTCCTGTCACCGCTCCTCCTGTCCCCGCTCCTCCATCTCTCCTCCTGTCATCGCTCCTCCATCTCCCCTCCTGTCATCGCTCCTCCTGTCACCGCTCCTGCATCTCTCCTCCTGTCACCGCTCCTCCAACCAATCAGCGGCACGGGATTCAAATCCTTCGCCAAGCCGCTCTACTTCTCTGATTGGTCTCTCCTGCCGGCAGCGGCGACCAATCAGCGGAGCGGCGCGGCTTGGCGGGAAATATGAATCCCACGCCGCTGAGTGGTCGCCGCTGAGAGCGACCAGAGCAATTGGAGAAGTAGCGTGGCTTGGCAGGAGATTTGAAACCTGCGCCGCTGATTGGTCGCCGCTGACAGTGATAGTAGCGGTATTCGGGTACTTGCTACTCGCCGAGTAAATTAGCATTACTCGGGAGTAGCAAGTACCGAGTACTATTGCAGTGTATCAATAGATACACTGCAAAAGTACTGTAAAACAGTTGTAATGAGTGAGTCACTACTAACATTTAAGAAGGGCCTGGATGCCTTTCTTGAAAACTATAATATTACCAGTTATACATACTAGATTCTTTGATAGGGCGTTGATCCAGGGAATTAGTCTGATTGCCATATCTGGAGTCAGGAAGGAATTTTTTCCCCCAATGTGGAGCTTAGTGTTGCCACATGGGTTTTTTTTTGCCTTCCTCTGGATCAACATGTTAGGCTATGGGTTGAACTAGATGGACTTAAAGTCTTCCTTCAACCTTAAAAACTATGTTACTATGTTACTATGTATCATGCAAAAATGTCAATCTTTTATTAATGCGGACGTAGGTAGTAAAAGGGTGTACAGCCGGTATAGAATTACAAGGAAAGGATATGAAATGGTGGCCACATTATTCCATTAGACATGATATGAAATCTGGGTATATAACAACTATGCGGGGGGACTTGGTACTTTGTTACACCATTTTAGACTTTGTCTCTGATTACATTTGTTTTCAGTTAATGCTTCATTAACATAAACAATGTGCCAATAAAAATGCCCGCCACCTTGGTTTAGAAAGGGTTCAATAGCTAGGACATACTAAAAGTACTAGACGTCTGGCTGGAGCCTTGCAACATTTCCTGAATAGAGATGAGCGAACCTTTGGAAGTTCAGATTCGGTTTGTTTGCAGACCAGGCATATGTCTGCCAAACTGTTCACGGAACATCCAAATCCCATTCATATCAATGGGAATCAAGGGCCTAGAAATCACCTTAAAAGGGGCCCAAATGCTGCCAAAAGAGCTTAAATTAGGAACAGCCACCAGAAAAAGTGTCATCTATTCCCTGGAGTTAAAATGTTAATCTTTGTGCATAATGGATGCATGGGACAAGTTCTACGCTTCTCACAGCTACAAGTGAAGAAGATTAAATCCAGCGAGCTGAACCCAATGCGGTTTATTGCAGAATAAAAGCTTCAAACAATACAGACAGGCAGTGTGCAGGGGACAAAGGGAACCAGGGTCAGTCCGTGCGATTTTGACCTGTTGGAGCCAGGAACCTTATTGTCGGTGAGCTGTTTCCATCCGCCCCCCTCCCTTCCTGTGCTTATCTCACTGCTACACTAACATCCTCTGACCGAACTAGAACTACGAGGTCTGCGTCTGTGCAACTAGCCACTAAGCCTATGTCTGTGCGCATGGGCAGAATCTGTCCCACGGGTACGTGTTGCGGCGATGGGAGGACCACAGTGCGCATGTGCCAATCACTGCTCAATTATTGGTCAGTAATAGACCAGGTGACTGTGGCAACCTTTTACATAATTGGCTGAATTTGGTCATATGGTTCGATTAAGGATGCATTTAAAGTTAATTCCAAGACCTGTAGAGACCACGGCCTCCTGAAGAAGCAACTCTTTGAAATGATCGTTTGGTCTGATGCTCTTGATTTTCTTGCAGCTTTCCCACAGAGGTAAAATGATCTAATTATATGTTGGCACTATGAGCACTTTGTAAGGTTTATTGTGTAGTTGGAAATGTTGATAGTCCTAACAGCGGTGTGAGGCATTTGCTGACATATGTATTCATGGTGACTAGCACATATGACTTTTTGTGCTTATTGAATATGATGCTATACCTGCAGCTTATATGTTAAATCTAGTGACCTTTAATGTATTAATCTCTATATATAATTGCCTTAAATAGTCCCCACTTCCATCTGTACGTCTTCAAATTCCACAATGCACTGCGCTGCCCTGGAAGCCGCGCCATAATAGCACAGCTAAATGATGTGTGTGGTAATATGGCACTGGCTGGCAGCCGCACAGGCAACAGAAGCTGACGCTGCACACACCGCTGCAGACTCATACCCACCACACTTCTGCCGCTTGCAGACCCCCACTCGCCTCCCTCCACCTCACCGATAATCTGCGATTTACCACTGTGACAGGACCTTTGATGATGTCACAGTCAAGTGATCAGTCACATGACTGTAACATCCCTGCAGGCCCTCTACTATTCATTGCTTCCCAGCTATGACGCGGAGCTATCACAGCTGGGAAGGAGGGTAAGTGGAGCATACAGAGCACTGGGGAAGCAAAGAGCACAGACGGGCCCACTGAGAGCGCAGGGGGAGCAAAGAGAGTACAGGGAGCCAAAGAGAGCATAGGGTGGCCAATAAAAGCAGAGAGGGGGAGGAGGAGGGCAAA
Organism: Allobates femoralis; assembly: GCA_033576535.1. NCBI lineage: Eukaryota > Metazoa > Chordata > Amphibia > Anura > Aromobatidae > Allobates > Allobates femoralis. The sequence continues at coordinate 237,295,398 of JARQOC010000005.1, read as the reverse complement.
GAGCTCCGGGGGGGCAGGGTGGGCAAAGAGAGTGCAGGGAGGCAAAGAGAGCACAGGGGCAGTGAGAGCACAGAAGGTGGAGCAAAGAGAGGGTAGGTGGGCCAAAAACAGCACAGGGAAGCAAAGAGGGTAATCCAGCTGCGATAGCATCGAGCTCCCATCTAGTGGATATAGAATCCTAATGGTCAGCACATGGTTGAGATATAAATCTGTATATGAATGTGTTGTATAACTAGATATGCATGTTAATCCATCACCTTAGTTCAAATGCTGGATTAATGCTTTACATTTCCAATGGAATTAATTTTAGCCAGAGTGCTTTTAGGTTTATATGCTGCATGACTGCTTTGAGCATACAATATGCCCATGGATCCGTATATTGTACCCTCTAAAAAAGAATACTGTAAAATACCACTGCTCACTTTATATGTTTTTATAAAACAAAAAATATTGTCATATTTAAGCAAATATTTTTAGTATACAGACTCTGTCCTCTCCTTTTTGTATGCATGGGCAAGGCCTTTCCCAGAATTTCAAGCTTCAGGTGTAGGCATGGTTCTCAGAGAGCCCTGCTAAATTCACGAAACATACAATAAAGACACTGCAAGAAGAGTCTCCCACATTTAAAAAAAAATTGGATCAGATACCACCAAAGTGGCATCAGTTGACCCAGAATAATAATTGTATAAGGGCATAGCCTGCATGCATGGCACAGGGTGTGGAACAGGGCCTGGCCTAGCATTTCAAGGTTAAATATGCATGAGTAACAGAGGGATGAGTGAAATGTGTAGGCATCCTACTCATTTAGCCCTGCTATATTTAGGAAACAGAAAAGGAGACCTCAAAAGAGTTTCCACATTTCAAAATATATAGTGCCAGATACAACCAAAGTGGCATCAGTTGACCCAGAATAAAAATTGTAGAATGGCGAGATCATTCCAGCACATTGAAAAGTACTTCACCTACTCTGAACCATCTGCCACTGGGGTGGAAAAGTCCTTGTAGATCCATGACTTGTTCATCTTGATGAAAGTTAGGCGGTCTACACTTTCAGGAGAGAGCCAGATACCCTTATCCATCATGATACCACTAGCACCGCTGAAGACACATTCTGAGAGATCGCTGGTTGCCAGGCGTGACAAAACCTCCAAGGTGTGATTCACCAGCTTAGGCCACTACTACATTTGTGAAGCCCAAAATGCAAAAGGGTCCAAACCCCTCCTAATGGCATGGATATTGAGCTCTAGATACTCCTGCACCATCCTCTCTAGTTCTTCACTATTTGTCACACTTGTACTCATGTCTGCTGGTGGAGGGCAGGTTTAAAAAATTGGGTAAAGGACTCCAAGAAATTGCTTCTGACAGTTACATTGCTGCAGATAATGGTTCTGCTGGACTTGATGTAACCCGGGTTGTAAATGTAGATCTGCAATGCGTACTGTGTCCCTCACTGATGTTATGGGAAAAAACAGTCCTAAAATTGTCTACTAGCTTTTTTTGATACTTGGGAAACAAGAGCCCAAGGGATCAAATGGTACATAGTGACATCATAGGTACGACTCAAAAACATCATTTGCAAACACGAGAACAGAGTCAAAATGTATCCTCTAAAAGGCTAGTTAAAGTACCAGTACTCCATAAAGATTACTCCCAACGCCACACACAGACGGACACAGGAGGGGAGCCACAGGTCAGTGACATCCAATTACCTGAAGGACTCTTAAGACCTAATCCTCTATACCAGGGTCTCAAACGCCAGGTCTCGAGGGCCACACACAGTGCAGGTTTTCAGGATTTCTTTGGAATTTGACAGTTGGTCATTTGATTACCAACTGTCAGATGCTATGGAAATCCTGAAACCCTCCACTGTGTGCGGCCCTCGAGGCCTGGAGTTTGAGACCCCTGCTCTATACCTTCAATAACATACTCTTAACAGTACCTGCCCATGATTAAAGGGAACCAGCAAAAAATCGCTATCTAAGCTATAAATATCTGTCCCTGGAGGCTTAAATTACTATTCTAACCATCCCTGACTGACTAAATCTAACTAAGTACACCCTCAATAAATGACTTTTTATACTTACCAAATTCTTGTCGGCTGGGCGTCCCTCCACGCACTTTGTCAGCGAGGCGGGTCTCCTCGCCGCTGTCCATCTTCTTCTGTGATTCAAATTACCCACCCATTGCGTCCTCGCAATGAGCGGGTCACGTGCTGCGGGCCCCGCGTCACTTCCGCCCGCCGCGTCGCTGGGTCTGTGACGCACCCAGGCCGGCTTCAGCATGCCATCTGCGCATGCTTAGAAGCCGGCCTGGGTGTACCAGTGACGCGGCTGGCGGAAGTGACGCGGGCCTGCAGCACGTTACCGGTCATTGCGAGGACGCGATGGGCGGGTAATTGGAATCACAGAAGAAGATGGACAGCGGCGAGGAGACCCGCCTCACTGACAAAGTGCGTGGAGGGACGCCCAGCCGACAAGAATTTGGTAATTATAAAAAGTCATTTATTGAGGGTGTACTTAGTTAGATTTAGTCAGTCAGGGATGGTTAGAATAGTCATTTAAGCCTCCAGGGACAGATATTTATAGCGTAGATAGCGATTTTTTGCTGGTTGGTTCCCTTTAAGGTTCTAGGAAATTATTACCCTCCATCCTGAGCAGTAGTATTTTTCTCTCTCCTTCCCCATACCTGGTAACCTGAACATAACCGCTATACTTGTACAACCACAATAGGATTCGTCCTCTAAAAATCCATTCTGGCTACTTCACAAATAAGGCATATAGTGTATCCAAGGACAAGTAACCATATATTTAACAGGCTGTTACTACTACAGCACAAAAACATTGTGATTAACCCTATACTACCAGTAAATTCAAAACCATCTTCTTCATCCTGGTTTCCAATTGTCTTCCTGACGAAGGCTCGTGCCTGAGCCGAAAAGTCGGTTTGGAAACTATACACCTTTGCACTGAAAAATTTAAAGCACCTGAAAAACAACTACCATTTTTTCCTTTTTTTTACGATGTGTACCAGGGTTAAATACCTGCACAATTATTAATGGCACACACAGAACGGACTGAAATTATTGAACATAGTGCAGCAGTATAGAGTAAAAAAAATATGACAAAAACAATTCATCCCTGAAGGTACCATCACACGCGGCAATTTTGCTAGCAATTTCACTGCCAATTTGCTGGTTGCAGTGAAATCATGGACACATTGTTCTATTTTGTTGCTGTGTACAAATGTAACAATGTGTCCATGATTTCACTGCAACCAGCAAATTGCCAGTGAAATTGCTAGCAATATTGCCACGTGTGACGGTACATTTAGTGCCTAAAGTGCAAAACAGACCGGTCCCAACCCACTCACCCTTAACAACAGAGGTCAGGAACAGCACATCCGTGTCTGGGGTGCGAAACCCAGACACGTGTTTTGTGAACCTTTCTCAGGGGGTTGTGGAGGGGAGTGCTAGGTGGGTGCCTTTAAATAGGTCACCAAGCACATCATTGCAGGGGATAAATGAGACCCAAGTGTGGCTGGGACCTGCACAGTGTTGTAAGGCAGACAGTACCACTTCCGGGTTCGGAAGCAAACTTCTTACTCTATACTTTTGCAACATGTACAGTAATTTCAATCCATTCTGTGTGTGCCATTAATAATTGTGTACTTCACCCATGCACTGTAACCTGTACCCACTATCCATACTACTACTAGTCGGGAGCAGATATCCCTGTCTGTCTCCCTTGTTGTCAATCACTTGGTCTATATTATATTTACTTGGGCATAGTTTTTAATGTATGACTGATGGAGTTACAGCAATAAACACTGCACCTGCAAGTACTGTCTGTTTGTACTGTTACCCTCTAAAAAGCTAGTTAAAGTATATTTTGACTCTGTTCTCGTGTTTGCAAATCTTTTTTTGATACTGCAGCGTGCACCTGTCCCCTGTCCAGGGCGGGAACCATTTGGCTAAATTTTCTCTTGTACCGCGTATCCAACAGTGTAGCAACCCAGTAGTTGTCACTAATTCGAATCCTAATGCTACGGGCATCATGTTGCAGATAGTGCAGCAAGAAGGCGCTCATATGTCTGTTGCATCCATGAGGCCCAAATCCTTGTGTTGGTGGCGGTGTAAAAATCTAGTATCCTTCCTCCGTCCTCTCCCACGAATCTCGGACAATAAGGGAATCATTCTTCCTCATTTTCTGACTGTTCTATGCCCAACAACGCTTCATTCTAATCCTCCCCATTTGCTCCTCAGCTTCTGCACCTTCACCACCAGTTGTGTAACGAGAGTCTGGACATTTGAGATCTTGATCTCCTTTCTGCATCCTACTCTTATTCCTCCTCTTCCTGTGTTGCCAGCTCCTCATCCCGCTAACTTTTAAAGTTTGCTCCAGCATGTAAATGAGCAGGAGTGAATAGTGATAGTAATGACTGCATCTTCAGCGCTATCCATCTTAGTAACCATTTCGAAACTGTGAAGAAGGCTGCAGATGTCCTTGATTTGTGCCCACTCTGCAATCGTTATTTGCCCTACATTCGGCTTGCTTTGAGTCACTATACGCATCATTACATACTGCAGCAGTGCTTTTCGCTGATGTCACAGTCTCCGCGCAGTTTGCAGAGTGTAATTCCACCGTGTCAACACAACGCATATCAAACAGTTAACTGGGTGTCGAAAAGTCCTTTGTAGTGATGCTAGTTGATGAACTACAGGGTGAGAATGGCTGAAGTGAGCACACAGTGATCGTGCCTTGAGCAGCAGCTCATCCAGGCCAGGATTATTGTGATATAATTGCTAGACAGCCAGGTTGAGGACATGGGCCATGCAAGGCACTTGTGTAAGTTTGTCCCGGCGTAGGGCCGCCACCAGGTTCGCACCATTATTGCACACTGCCTTCCCTGGCTCCAGGTTTAGCGGAGAAGGCTATTGCTGTAACTCTGCCTGCATACCCATCCTCGTCTCTTCAGCTGTGTGACTCACATCTCCAATGCATTTTAATTTAAACACTGCCTGCTCTACGCTCCACGCTCCACCCACACTACTCTTAACCCCTGCTACCCCTTGCCTAACCTAGAGTCCTAGGCATAGGGTCGGTGTGTGTACCTGTGTGGATTTGGACAAATCCTGTTTAGGGAGGGTCCCATCCCAAGCTGAAGGAGAGACAGGTAGGGGGTGTGGCTGGAGAAAGTGGGGCAGGAGCACCAGAAAGTGGGAAGTAGAGAGAAGGACATACAGGAAGGACTGACTTAGAAGGACGTAGAGAGAGAACGTGAGAGAGTTGGAGAGATGACACAGAGGCGAACGGACGTGTGAGAGAGACGTCCTGGGGACTGGAGCCGGTGGAGCTCGTCCCGAGACAGAGAAAGGACAGAACTGACAGAGGAGCCAGTGAAGGGCTCTAGAGAGACAGAAGGAGTCCCAGGGGCACGGGAAATGAGTGATCTACCTGTGGCGCCCGTATTGGAGCTGACAGAGAACCCGAGGTCAGCTAGAGGGACTGGGCCACAGAAAGTGGACGGGCCCCAGACTAGTGAAGTAATTGATTGACTTAACTGGCGAACCGGAGACCGAGGTGACTTAAGTACCACAGTCCAAGTCCACACTCATTCGTTGAAAAGGTGGCCGCGCATGAAGTGCAGCGTCAGCCATTCATCCTCATTGCCGAAACCCACGGGTGGTGTCACAAAACCAAATCCCATAATCAATTCCCCATTTTAATGATACCGCCAGAGCCACGGAGCCAGGTCACGCCACCGTGACTACCCCAGTAACCAAAGACGCAGTTTCGAGTGTCCCACGGCCCTGGTGGGGAGTGTCATACACAGACATACTGTAATACAGGATATAGTGTGGACCTATACATACAGTATGGTGCTCTGTATGAGCTGAAAACAGAGTTGGAAGACAGACACACACAGATTATACTCACCAGCCTCGGGCGGCTCCGGCACTAAAGACAGAAGATTCAGATGAGTTCCTGCGGGCTTGGAGAAAATTGGATGATATTTCTCCTTGCAGCATCATCAGTCTTCTTCTGGTAAGTTCCTGTTTGTACTGTACATGGCAGCCTATTTAGCGCATGTGCAGTACAAACTTCACAATAATGAAGAGGAACAAAGGGTGGGCTGGAAGCTTCTGACATCATTGATGATGTCAGATGAGGCTGGCCCCTTCTGCTGTGGCCATACTTTCACATAGCTGTGGCTATGACTGTGACCCCGGGTCCTATTTACCAGCAAAGGCAGGACACCATCTGGCAAGTGGCCTGGATGATGTCCCCAATAGTGGCTTGGTCCACCGTATGTTCGGGGTTCCAGCACTTACTGTGGTGTGTCGGGTGGTGACGCTAGCCCTGCCGCCATTATCAATATAATGACTGTCAAAATGTTCCCTCTGAAAACATACTAAGATCTTATACCCATCTGCTTTATAGGCATTATATCTACATCAAGGGGTCCCACCCTATGCTCACCTGTATTGTTGAATCAAGCACACTCACTACACTATCTTATCCACTTCAAGCACCCCTAGACCTGGCAATTTCATCCTATCTCCAGCTTACCATATTTATCTCTAACCACCCCCACCAGTATACGCACATCTAGATCTGCTCTTCTTGGGGAGGCTATTCACAAAAGTCACCATCTGGAGACCTTCTATTCATAGTTGTTTGCTAGACCTGGTGATAATGCACTAAGCTGGTAGACGGCGATGAGTCATGCACTTGCAATCCACAGGTTGGAAACTGCTGCCATTTGGGAAAGGGCTTTGTAGCCAGGAATTGTTTAGAGAATTATTGGAGCGGTGGCTACTGTTTTATTCCAACAGAGCATTCAGAGCCATGTTCTTAGGATTGATGGTGATTCCAGCAGTCGGACCCTACTGCCAAGAAAGTGATTACGTTCAACTTTGCAAACTTTTTAAATACCTGTAATGTCCTTAACCTGTCCCTTTGAACACAGAACATTTTGTGGCATGTTTTTGAACCCCATTGGTTCTAAAGACCGTTGGGTGACAATAGTAATAATAATAATAATAATAATATTTATATAGCGCTATTAATTTCATAGTGTGACGCCCTGCTAACACAGGTAACCACAGACTCACTGAAAGCATGGATGCGTTTCCACAGCAGTACACAGACACAAACAACACTTTCCACCCGTCACAGTAGGGGGAGCTCAACTTGCTGCTTTTAGGCAAGATCCCCTATAAATACTGGTGCTGGGGGCAGAGTTATTTGGAGTGTGCAGACGCTACAAGAGCTGTGAAGGCATACTGATGGTCGGTGCTGTGTTAGGCCCGAGCCAGTTACTCCAAACATCCTCTCCAGCAGTCCTGCAAAGCCCAAGAGTGGGGTGGAAAGCAAGAGAAGAGAAAGGACAGATAGGAGCGAGGAGCCACAATATGTTCACCCCCAAGCAACACACCGACACCAGAGTCTGCGTCTACTGGAGAGCATCAGGCCCAGTAGAAATCACCGGTACACCATGGAGACTCCAGTCTCCCCGGGCATCTGCACAGTCACACACCAGGGGGCCAGGGACTGCAGAGAGAGATACAGCAGTAGTCAAGAGAGCGCTTCCCAACGACAGCACAGATGGAGAAAGAGAGCAGAGGAGGCCAGCCAAATTCTACACAGGCGGGGGCTTCATACACAAGGGAAAAAACAATAAGGAGGCCTTATACCCACTTGCTGTGGAGACCCAGAAGTGCACCCCGAACACCCGGCAGTGCTCTGGACAGTTTACCTGCAACAACTTCAGTAAAAGGTAAAAGAATGACCAGCAGTGTGTGTGTCAGTTTCCTTCGACGCACCCCCTGCCATCCTCAGAGACTGTCCCGTTGTCCAACACCCCGGCCGAAAACCCTGCTCCATTCCTCGGCAGCACCTCCATCACCAACGGCGCATCACTGCCCCAGAGGGCCAGCTCCACCTGCAGGGAGCTGTAACCACCTTGGCCGCCATACCACCACCCTCCGGAGGTCTGAGGCGGCGCTGCTGCTCAATCACCAGAAGCTGCGGTGCGTCATGACAAACTTTATAAACTTTTATTTCTCCCATTCAACTTCCCCTTTTCTGAGTCGACCACCAGGCCACGGGACTGTGCAGGCCACCAGTGACATCCCTACCGCAGCAAGGATCCAGACACCCAAGTCTGGGTGTCGTGTGTCAATAGCACTTTACATACATCAGTAATACTGTCCCCATTGAGGCTCACAATCTAAACATCCTATCAGTATGTCTTTGAAATGTGGGAGGAAGCTGGAGTGCCTGGAGGAAACCCACTCAAACACAGCGAGAACATACAAACTCCTTGTAGATGTCCAGGACCCCAGCACCACAAGGATGCAGTGCTAACCACTGAGCCACCATGCCGCCCCAATAGTAAAAAAATAAAGCAAATATGTGGAATCCAAATCCGCTGCTGTACAATGGAGCATATACCAACAAAATTAGTGAATGCAATTTTTTGAACAAATTTCAAGGTGTATTTCTCACCCCTTCATCAGGACAACCACCTGATATTTTACTTAAGTGCATGTAATTAGGGCTAAAAATCATTTTGCAGCTGAATAAAAAATGCACCATTTGAGGTTAAATACTATAGTCACTCTATGTGACTATAGACTTTTGAACCCTCACGTAGTGTGCACTATGCACTCTCAGGTTTCTCGTATACCATTAATGGGTGGTCATCAAGTATGCGATTTATATACTCCTGGCCACATTCCAACTAGATGTGCCCACCCATGCTTAATTCACTTTCGTGTTCGTGTGCTACATAGAGTGACTGCAGACTTTAACCTCAAGCCACAACTTCTTAAGAAAAAAAAATTGGCCACAATGGTGGACAATCCTTTTAAGCACACAACTTTATCATTGTGACCTTCTTTAGGAATAACATATTGCCAAGTTCTCAAACATATGTATGTACAGCCAAGCAATCAGAAATATTGAAGAAAAGTATTATTAAGGACGTTCTCTAGTTTGGATAATCTCTACTAGCATATCTGCCATCCATCCCAATTTTTCTGGATGGACCCTAGATCTCAACTGAAAGGGGTTTTCACAAACTATGCCCAAAAGTGGGTGTCAGTGGGCCCAAAAGTGGGTGTCAGAGGGCATGCTAGTCCAGTTGGGGTATTCCCATACATTTTTAAGGTGTGTCTTAATTGTCATCATTTTCAGCTTTTAAACATTCAAGAATGCTCCTCTTTAAAAATTACAGTGACTGGTGAAACCAGAGGCCAGTCATTCATATATCACTGACCATGTATCTCAATACATAGCTGGGATAGGTGCGAAGGGGCAGGGTAGCCCAGGAGGCCAGATGCCTCCCAGGCCAGTGGCCAAGCAGCAGTTTTGCGGCCGCCCGGCTATCTGTCACGTTGGTCTGTGCAGCCGCACTGCCGCTAGAGCTCACTGTCTCGATGTAGTGACAGGTGGCCGCAGCTGGTATGCCCACTGATCATGGGCCTAATGCGAGGAGAGATAATGGACCTGTGTTATGGGTTGTCTAATATAGCTAGTGGGATCCACTTTTATGACATATATGCCTAATACAACAATTAAAATACTTCTAATAAGATGTAGTCCCAAACTATTGTGAAATTAGTCTTGGAAAAAAAATGACATAAAGTGCCATTCAAATGACGTAACTTTACTTATAGGGAAAAAAAAGTGGATTTTGTCAAGACCCGTAATGGGCTGATAATGCAGAAATTTACAAATATTTCCAATTTGCATGGAGAATGTTTTAAAAAAAAAAGGATATAAAACTTAGCAGCAAATTTCCTACTGCCACATGTATTTTAAGGGCGATTCAGTGCCACTGAGAATAACTGACTTCATTATAGGAGACCTGTCATTCCTAAGGAAAAATGTTACCGTCTACCATCGACTCAATTTAAACTTTCTATGACTGCAATCAGAAAGAATTTGTAAGATAAAAACGGCAAATTATTGTTATAAAAAATTAAATTGTTATAATTACCCTCCTTAAGACATTGGGATGACAGCTGAAGCCGCTTCTTCCTTTCACTTCTGCATGGAAAGCCAATGGCAAGGAAATTCATCCTTCTCACACACTAAGGCATCTATCATTGTAGCTATTTTCGGTGATGATAGTTTTTCACAAAGCTATTCTTACTAAATTTTATATCATGATTCTGTAATCTACTTATATAATTGTCATGCTGCGTCTGTCATCGCCTCCATAGACTTCTGTGTCTGGTTGTCCTTCTATCATGCGTCTCCTGAACAACCTGATTGCAGTTGCAGCACCATATTTGCACACCCAAGTAATGCTGCATTGCGCATATTGCCAGCAGTGCCAAATGGTTCTGTTTTCCATCTTTCGCTGCCTGCAACCACTGCCTGCAACCATCCGCAACCACCACCCGCCACAGTCAACGCCGCGCTCCCTTGGGTAATAATCACCTGAGTAAGTGCACATGGATTATACCTAGCGTGCATGTGCACTTACTCAGGCGGTAACCATCTTGGGACACCTGTTGCTGCTTTCCAGCCCCACTCATCACTGCTTGCTCCAGTTTGCGTTCCACTGTGGAATGCATATAGGAGGAGGAACAGTGTTCCACATAAATGGTTTCCCACAGTGGAATGCATGCCATCAGGGAGAGAGAGACAGCATCCAGGGAGAGAGAGTGCACAGGGAGGAGAGACACAGCACAGGGGTAGAGACGACTATAGAGAGAGTGAGAGAACACACCGGGGGAAAAGACAACACACAGGGGGAGGAAGACAGCATACAGGGGGGAGAAGACAGCACACAGGGGAGAGACTGCACACAGGGAAAGACAGGGGAGAGAGAGAGAGAGAGAGAGTGCACAGTGGGAGAGAGCACACAGGATGGAGAGAGAGGGGGGAGACACACCAAAAGGAGAGATCACACGAGGGAAGAAGACAGAACAAGGCGAGAGCGCACGAGAGGAGAGACAGCACACATAGGGGTGAGCACCAAGGGGGGAGAGAGAGTGCACCGGTGGAGAGTGCACAGGGTGAAAAGAAGGAAACGCACAGGGAGGGACAGCACACAGAGGAGATGGCTCAAAGAGAGAGCACATGAGGGGACAAAAGACAGCACAGGGGAGAGAAACACAGCACACAGGGGAGAGCACACAGGGGAGACAGTGCAAAGGAGAGAGCACAGAGATGAGAAAACAGCATGGGGAGAGAGTGCACAGGGGGAAGGCAACTCAAGACAGGGCACACAAGGGAGAGGACAGCATGAGGGGAAAGACAGCACACAGGGGAGAGCACATGGAGATAGAATCAGCGCACATGGGGGAGACAGTTCAAAGGAACGATAACATGAGGGGAGAAGACAGCAAGAGTGAGAGAGGGGGAGACAGCTCAAAGGAGAGAGCAGAGAGTGAGAAGACAGCATAGAAGGAGAGAGAAAGCACACAGGGTGATAGCACAGAAGGGGAAGACAGCTCAAAGAAGAGAGCACACAAGGTAGAGGATAGCACAAGGGGGAGAGACAGTACACAGAGGGTGACAGATCAAAGGAAGAGAATACACAAGGGGAGAACACAGCACAGGTGGGAGAGACATCTCACAGGGGGAGACAGGTCAAAGGAGAGAACACATTAGGGGAGAAGACAGCACGAGGGGGAGAGAGAGAGCACAGGGGGATAGAGTACAGGTGGAAACAGCTCAAAGGAGAGAGCACAGATGGGAGAAGAAAGCAAAGAGAGAGAGAGCGCAAAGGGGGAATGTGCAGGGGCAGAGACAGATGTCCCCTTTCCACAGGGCCTGCCCTCATTGTGACGTCACTGTCCTCCCGATGCGATAGTTTTGAGCTCCATTTAGTTTTTTTTATAGTTTTTTTTATAAATTACTATTAAAAAAATTGGAGACATTTAGTAATATAGTTTAATCTTTAATGAAACATAGAAGGCACACTCGTCCTCTGGGTTTACTTACTCTTTATTAAATCAAACTAAAATCATGTTTTACAGCAAGGGGTTGCGGGTGGGAGGATGGGGGGCTCCAATACGATGGCAGTTTCATTCCGCCTAGTGGTGCTTCAATGGCTAATTCAACAGGATTCTTACCCGTTGAAGCGCCACTAGGCGCGTGAAACACGTCGTATTGCAAATCCCCCATCCTCCCACCTGCAACCCCCGCTGAAAAAAACAGATGTCTGTTTGATTATATAAAGTAAGTAAACCCAAGGACGAGTGCAGCTTCATCTCCATGTTTCATTAAACCGGTTGTGACGTTCTTCATACCGGAAGTGTGCACCGCGGTAACCGGGTGGTGAAGAGCGGACGCTGGAGACAAGTCCCAGGTGCCCTACAGTCGAACAAATGCTGGCAGCCCCCGAAGCTGTAGTACAAGGAGTTTATACACCATGGTAGTGCTGACAATTTCAGAACCATATAGTTACTTTTTGATCTTATCTCTATGTTGCATATTTTTTAGTTCCTCTGTAGCACCCCAATACTTCACAGATGTCCTTCCTTTGTAGGATCAGTCCCTACGTTGAAAGAATTGCCATCCCACCTTTAGGGAGTATTTGCAAAAGATTTCTCTGCTATCAAAACATTCCTCTTACCAAGAAAAACGTAGTGTACAATAGTTGCATTTTTTATTGATTTTTAAAGGCGCTTTCTATGGATTAATGTGAATGGGTAAAAAAAACCTGCAAAAAGGCTGAAAGAATTCCAATGCTGCAGATTATAAAAAAAAAATGCATTCATGGTTAAAATGTGCAGAGGAATAAAAAGCAGCATATGCATGAGATTTCAGCACAAAAAAAAAAAAATCACAGAAAAAATGCTGCAAATATTCAATTTGTGCACAAACCCTTAATCCTATAGGGGTCTCCAGTCGTGTTTTTTTAGCAAAAATCTGCAGACGTGGGATCCTCCACATCACATGTTGGGTATGATGTGAAATTTCTCTGATGCTGGGGCTAGACCAAGTGGTCATGTGATTGCAATATGAAATTGCATACTTCTGTCCTCATTCCATTAGACGTACAAATACAAGTGAATTGAGAGAGGCCACACACATCTAGTCATAATGGTGGTCCAAAAAGCATATTCCATACTTTGGTCACAAGATACCCCCAACATGGAAATTCCTCCACGTACCATCCACACACAGTATACCCTAACTATACCCCCTCCAACTATCCCAGCAAAGTATGGTGACCCCAACACAGTATGAACCCAACTCTGACCCCAACAGAGCTTTTTATGCAGGATAAGGGGCCTACGTACACTATGATGCCCCCCCCCCCACACACACACACACACCTCTTCACACTGTATAATGGTCCCCACTTTCCCTTCAAACAGTATAATGACCCCCACACAGCCCTTCACATAGTATTTGGACTCCACATAATATTCACACTGTATTATTGCTTGTATACAAAATAATGCTCTCAAATAGCCCTCCATGAATAAAAGGGTCCCTCATAGCAATCCAAATATTAAAACTTTCCCCACAAATACAATGGCCCCACAGAGCTTCAATATGTAATAATGGGTCCCCACATAGTCATCTATATTGTTTAATGAACCCCATACTACCCCAATAATATAATGCATACCCCATGCCCCCAATATACTGTAAATGCAATATCCATAGTCCTCCATATCATATAATGCACTCCATAGTCCTCCGTATAGCATAATACTCTCCCCATAACCCTCCATATATCACAATGCACTCCTCAAAGTACTCCACATAATATAATGCACCCTATAGTCCTCATATATTATAATTTACCCCCTATAGTCCTTATTATAATGCACACCATACTCCTGCAATTATTATAATGCACCTTCATATCACTCTCTGCATTATGAAGCCTCCGTAGTTCTTAGACCATCATGTACTCACTGATAAAAAAAAAATACTGACTTCTACTCCATTTCTCCTATTGCTCCGGTCTCTGTGCAAGCATCCTGAGTTATCACATCTCACACAGCGTGCACAGTAGTGATGTCCATTGCGCCCGCTGTGCTGAGAAGTTAGAGCAGAGGCACAGAAAAATGAGGAAGAACAATCCCTGAGGAAGAGCTCGGGAGGTAGCTCCGAAACGCGTCGGGAAATAAAGGCTGTAGCTGTACCAGACATTCCTGTGTCTGTGTTTCTTTGTCTCCGGAGCAGCAGCGCGGACACTGAGGCACTTTGTCCCAAGAATCTGTAAAAACAGACATAAAGATTTCATAAGGATGAAAAAAATGGGCCAGAATGACTATAAACGAACATTAGAAACCATCATCCCTACAGAATGGTATTTCTTAGAAGACCTGGGTGACTTTAGGGACTTCAAGGTCCCTCCACTCTTTCTTGTTGATGGATTATAACAAGATTGAAAAATTTACAAATAAGTGTAAAATAAAACCCCTCCTATCACAGACCATGTCACAAAACTAAAGTCATTTCAAATGCAACTCTCTGCCTTGAAGAAAACACTAAAAGAAATCTTCAAAAAAAAAAATGTTCTAGCCAGTAACAATTAATTTTGTAAACCAAGCAGGGGGAAAAGTTATGGAATCACTCGATCTGAGGAAAAAATTATGAAACACCCTGTAAATTTTCATTCCCAAAACTAACACCTGCTCAAATTAGATCTGCTCGTTAGTCTGCATCTAAAAAGGAGTGAGCACACCTTGAGAGCTGTTCACCAAGTGGACTGACATGAATCATGGCTTCAACACCAGAGATTCAATTGAAACAAAAGAGAATTATCAAACTCTTAAAAGAGGTAAATCAACATGTAATATTGCAAAAGATGTTGGTTGTTCACAGTCAGCTGTGTCTAAAATCTGGTCCAAATACAAACAACATAGAAAGTTGTTAAAGCAAACATACTGGTAGACCAAGGAAGACAATCAAAGCATCAAGACCAGAAACTTAAAGCAATAGTCTCCAAAACAGGAAATGCACAACAAAACAAATAAGGAACGAATGGGAGGAAACACAGGAGTCAATTCCGGACCAACTTAAAAACCGCCAAAGGAAAAGGGATTCACATACAAAAACTAAACAAAAGCCATCTTAACACCAAACAGAAAAAAACAATTACAATGGGCTTAATAAAAACAATCATGGACTGTGGATGCTGGATAAATCTTTCAGTGAGAATCGGAATCGCATTGGGCAATATATGCTAAACTTTTGTTTGGTGTCGTTCCAATGTGATTTATAAAGAACTCCAAGAAACATGCAAATTTCCACCTCATTTATATATGGGGCACATTCAGGTAAAGGCTCGGGAAGGCTCCATTACATCTTCAATAAATCCCAAGTTTACATTGATATTTTGGAACTTTTCTTATCCCATCAATTGAAAGGATGCTTGGGGATATAAATAATTACAATTATAATGCATCTCCATAGAGCAACAACTGTGAAAACATTCCTTGAAAGAAGACACAAAGTCAATGTCAACCTGCAAATAGTCCAAACTCAATCCAATTGAAAATCTTTGGTGGAAGTTGAAGACAATGTCCAACAAGGCTCCAACCCAAAGCTGATCTCAACAGCACAAGAAAGTTGGAGCCAATTGATAAGATACTGTTTGTTTACTCATTAGTCCAGGGCCTCAGAACTGCAAGCTTTAAAAAAGCCAAGGTGGTGCAACAAAATACTATAATGTATTTGAGTGTTTTTTTTTTGTTTGGTCATATTCCAAATTTTTCCCCTCTTGGTCTACAAAATAACCGTTACTGGCACACATTTTTTTTTAAATTTCTTTTAGTGTTCTTCAACCGTAATTTTCCATTTGAAATGACTTTAATTTTTTTGCCATGTCTGTGATCTGCTTTTTTTCTACAAAATTAAACAACAAGACACCTCCCACCCGGAGTCCAAACTTTTTCCAGGGTTGAAAATCACAATTCCAATATCAGTTTATCAACTGAAATATTTTTTAAATTTAAAGGTTATATTAAAAAAAAAACCATTATCCTGACGAAAAAACAGAAGACCATACGGGTAAAAAAGCAACAACTTTTTCAAACATTCGTCTTTCTAACTCAGCCTAAAGGTTTTTTGACAACCCCCCTAAATCAGAACCTATATTGAAAAGAAAGGGGACTTTCACCACCTCCTTCCAAAATAATACAATAAGTTATTAAAAACTCATTTTTTATTTGTCGATGTCAGGTTAAAACCCCCTTTTCATCAACCACCACAAATGTACAATTGTGGGGTCCCTGATGAAGGGGATTTCACCCGAAAACTACAAATAAACCCTAAATGATTTTTTAATAACTTCATTGTACTTATTCATTGGAATGGAGCGGGTCCAAGCCCCTTTCTCCCCTATATAGGTTCTGGATACATAACCATGGAACGCAGCAGACATGACCTAAAGGGAAATATCAATGCCTTATCAGTGATGGATCACAACTAACCAATGAGCCTACATTTCATTGGTATTCATCAATATTGAAGCCTGAAAGTCACTTATGTATTCCCTAAACAATTCTAGAACATCTTTCTTACATGCTGCCTGTACCGTTCCCTATTATTCCTTATATACATTATCTCTTTAAATTTCCCTTTTGTTGGCCTGATAAATAGTACGGTAAAGTGTAAATGAAAGTCTATTCAAGTGTATAACCTGTATAAAAACAAATCTTTTTTTCACACGCACCAACGTGTCCCTCTACCGTAAAATATTATTTCAGCTTCAATAACACATTTCTACACGTTGGAAAAAAAATTTTGAAAAAAACAGCAGGGGGAACAAGGTCGAACAATTAATAAAAAACCCCCCTTTCGCTGATTCTATAATAATATTGTGCATGTGAAAATGAAAAAATATAGTCAAATTTTTTCACTTAAAAAAAAAAACACATTTCCCTGCATATTTAAAGTCATTACTTCGAAAATAAAGAAGGAGAATAAAGGGTTTAAACACTGCGCTGCCGTATTCCATGAACATCAAAGGGTGAATATTATATTGATTTTTTTTAGTCAACAGCTTTGCGTACTCCCTAAATCAAGGCAATATGATATAATTGTCCTGAGAAAGGGTCAGGGAGCCCTAAACACTTGACTAATAAATCAATATTATATTCACCCTTTGAGGTCTCTGGAATAATGGCAGTGCAGTTTTTAACCCTTCATCCTCCCTATTCTATATCCACCAACTGGGAACTACAGTAGTTCATGTGATGTATGTACTGATATATTGATGTTGTTTGGGTGATGTGACTCCCCCGTTGCCGGGTTCTCAGGTCTCAGGCGCTGGCTGCGGTCACGGTCGGCGCCTGAGGCTGTAAGGGCCCGGTGGTCAATGCATGGTTAAATAAAGATAAAGTTTTGTTTCGTGACGCCACCTGTAGGTTGTCTGGTGATGGCACCCGCTGGCAGCTCAGACCTCCGGGTGATGTGCGGCAGCTAGATGGAACCCACTCCCTACAGGGCGAGCGGGGATCCCCGGGGCAGTTAATGAAGTTGAGGGAAATAGGGTAGCGCAGTCGGTGTATGCGACTGGAAGGAGGGACACGCACACATACAGTCTTTTGGTACCTTTTACTGGTGTTGACGGGTACACTCGACCGAGATGAGGTAAAACACTTCAGGACTTTCCACAGCAAGCAGGTTGTAGCTTCCTAGTTCCGTTATTAATAATATTTAATTTATAAAATTTATTCATTTATATAGCGCTATTAATTCCATAGCACTTTACATACATCAGTAATGCTGTCTCTCTTGGAGCTCACAATCTAAACATCCTATCATTATGTCTTTACAAAATATGTTATTCCGCTGAAATCTGGCAGCATGAAACCTGACCAAACCGTTACTCGCGCTTTCTGTGTGACTCGCACACCTGGTTTGCTGCACTGAGGCACTTCATGGATTCCTGTCTTGCCTAGACTCCGCTCTCATTTGGTGGTGCTTCGGGTGTCCGGGGAGCTAACCCTCCCTATTTTGTAGGCTGTTTCTCTGCAAGGTCTGCACTGTGTCCTTGTAGCCGGACCCAGTGACCGAACTCTGTTAGGGTGAGTCGGGATGATTCCTCTCCCCTATTTGGACTTGCTTCTCTCCTGTTCCTGTACCTCCTATTCTAAGGGTCTAACCACTTTCCGGTGTCTCCTGTAGGCCTAGCGCGGCTCCAGTACCAGGTCAGCTCACTCAGCTGTTTCACAGTTCTGTAGTGACTGCACACCTGGTGTTTTCTCCTCCAGGACCCGTATTTATAGGGGGAACTGGCTTAAGGCAACCAGTAGAGCTCCCCCTACAGGTCTTGGGTGAAAGGTGTTGTTTTTTTAGTGGGGTCTGCATGTTGTGTACTTTCCATCCATGTCCCAAGAGATCCTGTGGTGACCTACTCAGGGTGCCACAGATGTATTCATGTACTGATAGAAAATGGATTCTGGCACCTTATTTATGCAGCAAGCTTGTTTTTATCCCATATGAATGTAAAGGCTTGGTTCTGTTCTATTAGTAAGCGTGGTTCCGTATCCTATATTGATGTAGTTAACGTTGTTCGTTCCCGTACCTGTGATGTAGTTTTTTTCTGTCCCTGTATGTGTATCTGTGTATGTTCCCATATCTATGTTACACCACCATTATGTTTAAAGCATGTTACCTCTGCTGCTTCAGTGTAGTGGCTAGAGAAAGATGGTCTGCCATAACTCGAGGCCACTTCTTTGTCATTAATCCCAAAGACCAGAATTTTGCCTGCATAACCCGGTCTGTAGTTATGGAGTGAAGCAAAGGGTTAGTGACTTTTATGCACTCTTCACCTCAGCACGACCCGCTCTGTAACTTTAGATCGTCTCCTCTTTGTTTGCAGATAATGTCGGGTATTGCTGTTCCAATAATACCACTAAGACTGGGCACACTGTCATGCAACAAACACGGAGTTTTGATGCACGACTGTGATGCAAGCTTTGTTGCATGTTTTCTGTGAGTGTGGTGCAGTGTGGTGCGTGTGGTGAGTGGTGCATGGCTGTATCATGGAGTGTGCTTTCCAGTGTGGTGGGGATGCGTGTGTGGTGCATGTGAGTGTGATGCTGTCCTGGTCCTGAACAAACTTCAGGTCCACGACAGCATTTGCCAGTAAATTTAAGCACAGCGGCTGTGAAAGCCGCAGAGTTTGAATTTGCCACTTTGCCGTACAGTAACCAATCATTTGCACCGCTGTGACAGCAGCAATGCAAGATGATTAGTGAAAACACAGCTGATGTTAAAAAATGATAATCGCAGGTTCATGCTGCATATTAACCCCATCTGCAGCCTCTGTCTGCATGTCAGCACAGAGGCTGCAGATGCACTATTAATCCGTGTGTGCAGGGTTAACCTGCTGTTTGTGTCGTGCCTCCATTTGTATAATGCACCCTAAAAGTCCTCGTACACACAGGGCTCTGCTCCATACACCTCGTACACAATGGGGCTCCCGCCATACACCTCGTACACACGGGGCTCCGCTCCTACACCTCGTACACATGGGGCTCCGCTCCGTACACCCTCGTACACATGCGGCTCCGCTCTGTACAGCTCGTGTACACGCGGCTCCACTACATACTCATACACACACAAACTTCACCTCATACCACTTCTTCACCTCTTCACATCATCCTGCACTGGTGAGGCCTGCATACACAAAGGAGATGATCATGTGATCCTTGTCTCCTCCCCTCCATTGACATCATCACAGGTCCTGTAAGTGTGCAGCTCTGCAGTGGAGAGTAAAGCGCTCACACGCCGGGGAAGGCATAATGCGTTGAACAGATTTATAGGAGAGGGAGTGCATCTGCAGGGGCCGTGCTACCACCAGGTGCCCCTGCGGATGCCGCCCCCTATCTACTAGGGGCTCGCCGCCTGAGGCAGACACTTCATGTCGCTTCATGGACTCTACGGCCCTGGTGGTTACTTTTTGAGGAGTGGATGGGCACAATAAGTTATTAAACCTTTATCTGGAGCGAACAGTTGATCGATGGACCAGCAAATCACACAAAAAGGTGTTTTCATATAAGACTGCCCCTAAAAGTTTGTTGTACTTTGAGTTATTAATAATAATAATATTTGTTAATTTATATAGCACTATGAATTCCATAGCGCTTACATACATTTGCAACACTGTCCCCATTGGGACCACAATCCAAATATCTATAAGTATGTCTTTGAAATGTGGGCTGAAACCAGAGCGCCCGAGGAAAAACACGTAAACATGGAAGAACATACAAACTCCTGCCATGTTGTCCTTGGTGGGAATTGAACCCAGACCTCAGTGCTGCAGACTGCAGGTGCTACCACTACAATATTTGCTTCCAGTTTTGTCATTCCATTTGTGATTGTGATCTAATGCAGCTTCTTTACCCATTACACATAGAACCAAGGACTATTATAAGGACTGGCCATTCATTTTCCAGCTATAAGAAATCTTGCCTTTTTTCATTGAGCAATAGTGTTTTTGTTTTGAGCCTCTGTTCTACTTTAACTGCCATGAATACAGAACTTATTCCCTGACCTTGCTGATAAGAACGAAGAGAGACTTATGTGCAGCCAGGAACGTGAGACCACACAACAAGTGCAACGTGACCGTCTCACGGAGGCACGCGGGGAGCGCTCGTACCCCGCCACATGTGCATTAATAAAATTGTGTAAATTGGCACACCAGGAATGATAAATGCACGTCCACAAGTAGATTAAGTATCAAAAAAAGTAGTGTTTCTTTATTAGGTCACAACGTACATAGACCTACGTTTCGCCAGCAGGCCTTCATCAGGACTAATAAAACAAAGAAACAGTACAGAAAAAATCAACATGTTTAGTAACATAACAGGATGCGACAACGATTAATGATTTTAGGTATTCCCGTGCGGTTTTGTGTGGTGTATGTGACTTGGTCACAGAAACAAATGATGTGAAGAATATGTACCGTAATGTGAACGTTGTGGGTTACCAACACTAATCACGTGATGCCAGTATGTAAATAGAGGGCAATGAGGTTCATTTTAGAATTCTGTTAGGAAAAACGGCCTCCATGAGAAAAAGGGAAAAAAAGGGGACAAGTACAGAGCCAAAAGAAACAAGAAAAGGCAAAAAGGGAATAAATATAATTACCCATATACTGGTGATGGGTCAAAGGTAGAACAGAGTAGATCTGTCAGGAATCAATCAATGTTCAGAAAGCTAGAAATGAGAAATAAGTTCAAACAACAGCAGCAAAACAGAGGAAAAACTAGGAAAATGGTTCAAGCCAAAAAGGTGATAGTGTTTAGATATTGTGATGTCACTTGAAAGGTGATGGTCCAATAGATGAAGGATAAATAGGACACAGGAGAAAAAGGGAGGTGAAAAATAAGATCCAAAACCCTTAGGTTCAATGTGAGGGGTTATACTGCTTAATGTAAGCCACCCCTCAGTGTGAAAATGGAAAAACTCCATAATGTGCAATACAACCAATCAAAAGGTCATAAATCTAAAAAGGTCAATTATTTTGAAAGGTACCTTAGGGCATGATTTTCAACCTTTTTTGAGCCGCGGCACACTTTTTATACTTAAAAAATCCCGGGGCACACCACCAACCAAAATGGCACAAAATGACACTAAAAAGAGTACATATTATACATATAGTTAATAATATAGATTCTAAATGTATTTATATTTGGGTCTCTCCACGATGAGGATTGCAGCCCCCCTACTGCCAAGTTGTACCGGGCTGGCATCCAAAAATAAGGCAAAGCTCCTTGTCATTTATTGGTAGAAGTAAAAAAAAATGGCATGGGCCCGCCATATTTTTGGTCCAGCCAGGTACAACTGCAGCTACGGACTGCCAGCAACCCCCAGCTGCCTCGTTGTACCTGGCTGGTAACCAAAAATACAGCGAAGCCCATTTTTTTTTTTCTAGGACTAATTCTAGAAAAAAAAATGCATGGGGCTCCGCCATATTTTTGGTCCAGCCAGGTACAACTTAGCAGCTACGGACTGCCACCCACCCCCAGCTGCCTCGTCATACCTGGCTGGAACCAAAATACAGCGAAGCCCTTTTTTTTTTTAATTTCTAGAACTAATTCTAGAAAAAAAATTACGGGGGGCTCCGCCATATTTTTGGCCCAGCCAGGTACAACTGGGCAGCTGGGACTGGAATCCTCAGCATAGAGAGGCCCAAGCGTTCGGGCCCCCCCATGCTGCAATTGCAGCCCGCAGCCCCCCAGAAAATGGCGCATTCATGAAGCGCCATTTTCTGGCGCTGTACCCAGGCTCTTCCAGCTGCCCTGGTGCCGGTGGCAAACTGGGTAATAAAGGGGTTAATGCCAGCTTTTTTTTGGCACTGGCACTAAGCCCGAGATTCATAATATAGGGCCAATGTTAGACCCGCCATTAGAATCTCTGGTAAATAGTCAGAAAATACACACAGAGAAAAATTCTTTTTATTTGAAAAAAAAACACAAACAAAATTCGACTCCATCTTTATTGTAAAGGTCCGACGTAGTCCACAACGAAGGTCCCACGACGCTCGATCGCCTCCGACGTAGTCCACAACGAAGGTCCCACGACGCTCGATCGCCTCTGCTACATCCAGAGACTGCAGCAAGGGATCAAGTGTCCTCTTTTTGTAGTCCTCTGGATCAACGTCATGGTGCACGGTATGGCACATCATTGCCATACCATGCACCATGACGCTGATCCCAGGGACTACAACAAGAGGACAGTTGATCCCTTGTTGTAGTCTCTGCGATCAGCGTCATGGTGCACTGTATGGGAATGATCTGCCATACTGGACCATGACGCTGATCCCAGAGACTACAACAAGGGATCAAGTGCTCCCTTGTTGTAGTCCTCTGGGATCAGCGTCATGGTGCACGGTATGGCACATCATTGCCATACCATGCACCATGACGCTGAACCCAGGGAGTACAACAAGAGACAGTTGATCCCTTGTTGTAGTCTCTGGGATCAGTGTCATGGTGCACTGCATAGCAATGATCTGCCCATAACCGTGCACCATGACGCTGATCCCAGAGACTACAACAAGGGATCAACTGTCCTCTTGTTGTACTCCCTGGGATCAGCGTCATGGTGCATGGTATGGCACATCATTGCCATACAGTGCACCATGACGCTGATCCCAGAGACTACAACAAGGGATCAAGTGCTCCCTTGTTGTAAGTCTCTGGCGATAGTGGATCCAATCACCATGGAAACTAAGTGCTGTGATCCATGAGATCACAGCACTTAGGGGGTTAACACAGACCAGGGCACAGCAATCACAGAGATGCTGTGCCCTGCTGTGACCACTGCTCCTCTGCACACTCATCTCTATGCTGGGAATGACTGTGCAGAGGAGCCGACAGAAGAAGGAGGACGCCGCAGGAAGAGGACAGCAACAGAGAAGACAGAAGACAGAAGACACAGCAGACCGAGGACAGAGGAAGAAGAGCGGAGGAAAGAGGGACAAGACCGGAGGACAGAGGAGAAGAAAGAAGACAGGTGAGAGGCCTGGAGAGAACGGAAGGAGCAGCGGATATCACCGGAGAGCGAGGGGAGTGGACCGAGGGAAGGGGAGAGATCAGAGGGGAGGGGGAGATCCGGAGGCAGGGGGGAGATCGGAGGGCAGCGGGGAGATCGGAGAGCAGCGGGGGAGATCAGAGGCAGCGGGGAGATCAGAGGGCAGGGGGGGGGAGATCCGGAGCACAGGGGACCGCCAGGATGGGTAAGGGACTCTCTGGCATTCACCCCGAGCAGGACTCGGGGTTACCGCTTCTGGCAGTGAAATTTTAAACCCCGAGTCCTGCTCGGAATACCGGCAGGGAGGGTTAATGAGCTGACTTAATTATAAACACATTATAAGCGGGCATTACCTTGGCGGCGGGAAAATGCGACAGTCTCTCCGCTCTCAGGGATGACGCGCCGGCCTCGGTGACGTCATTAAGTCGCGCGAGTGTTCAAAGCTCGCGCATGTTTATTCCTGTGACTGCGCATCGCTGCACGTTGCTGGGGAACAAAACAAAGGGGGCACCATAGTTTGGGAACTTTCCCCGCGCACACCTACCATGTGTCACGGCACACTAGTGTGCCGCGGAACACTGGTTGAAAATCACTGCTCCACCAAACTGTCAAAAACCTGAAAGTGTCTTCCGTAAAGCTGGTAGTCGCCTCTGTAGCTGTCATGTCATACTTCATATGTCCCAATGTGTAAATCATTCACTGCAATGAGAGAAACAGCACGTAGCCCTTGTATTGCACCAGAGCCCACACACAGCCCCCAGTATTACACTTTAAGCCTGTGTATCTCAGCAGAGAGAAGCAAGACTTTGTTAACCCTATTCTATTTTGTTATAGCTAAGAAACAGTTAGTTACTATCCCTGGGCAACACCAGGACTACAGCTATAAGCTGAAAAACAGTTATTTAAAAAAAAAAATCCGGCCTCCTCCACCCCTTAATAGCCGGCCATCTCTCACCTTTTTCCCCAAAACTATGAAACCATTGTCATGGTCTTGGGGAAATTCAATTACCGGTATAACGCATTATATACAGGATGTAAAACTATATAGTACCAAAATGATAGAATTATTATAGGCATGTGTTAATGTTACAATGAAAAAAAAATTCTCTCTTACCCAACACAGCACTATAGGTGTTAGTGCTATTATGGATGAGATGAAATGTAACTACCGGTATAAAAAATGTAAAGTATCTCACACATGCCTATAATTGAGATGAGACCCATATACACAGTATCTCATTCTTTTGTTGATGTCATTATCACACATTGTCAGCTAGCTATCTATGTTCCTGCCTATCATGATATGACTCCCGAGAAAGCCCTCAGTTCTGCTCCATATCTCTGTAGTAAGATCAGTTCTGCTCCATATCTCTGTAGTAAGCTCGGTTCTGCTCCATATCTGTGTAGTAAGCTTGGTTCTGCTCCATATCTCTGTAGTAAGCTCGGTTCTGCTCCATATCTCTGTAGTAAACTCGGGTCTGCTCCATATCTGTGTAGTAAGCCTGGTTCTGCTCCATATCTCTGTAGTAAGCTCGGTTCTGCTCCATATCTCTGTAGTAAACTCGGTTCTGCTCCATATCTCTGTAGTAAGCCTGGTTCTGCTCCATATCTCTGTAGTAAGCTCGGTTCTGCTCCATATCTCTGTAGTAAACTCGGTTCTGCTCCATATCTCTGTAGTAAGCTCGGTTCTGCTCCATATCTGTGTAGTAAGCTTGGTTCTGCTCCATATCTCTGTAGTAAGCTCGGTTCTGCTCCATATCTCTGTAGTAAGCTTGGTTCTGCTCCATATCTCTGTGTTCTCGGTTCTGCTCCATATCTCTGTAGTACGCTTGATTCTGATCCATATCTCTGTATTAAGCTTGGTTCTGCTTCCATATCTCTGTAGTAAGGCTGTGGTCACACATAGAAATCCGTTTTTGGAAGTGATTTTCATCACCAATCCGTTTTTTTCTGGGTGCTTTTTGAGCCTCCTGCACTCCTGAACGTTTTTGGACTTTTCATTAAAAAAACGCATGCGTGAACGCATGCGCAAACGCAAGTGCATGCGTTCGCGCATGCGTTTCCCATAGGGCCCCATGTTAAAAAAAACGCATGAAAACGCATGCGTTTTTTAACTGATGCCAAAAACGTTGCATGCAACGTTTTTGACTCAAAAACGGACAGGGCAATGTTCTGAGCTCCAGAGAAAAACGGACAGGGTGTTTATTACATCCAATCCGTTTTTTCTGTCAGTTTTTGGACTTAGAAAAAAAAAATGAGAAAACTGAAGCCAAAAACGGACTGAGGGCTTATGTGGAACCCCAGCCTAAGCTTGGTTCTGATCCATATCTCTGTATTAAGCTCGGTTCTGCTTCCATATCTCTGTAGTAAGCTCTGTTCTGCTCCATATCTCTGTAGTAAGCTCGATTCTGATCCATATCTCTGTAGTAAGCTCGATTCTGCTCCATATCTCTGTAGTAAGCTCGTTCTGCTCCATATCTCTGTAGTAAGCTCGGTTCTGCTCCATATCTCTATAGTAAGCTCGGTTCTGCTCCATATCTCTGTAGTACGCTTGATTCTGATCCATATCTCTGTATTAAGCTTGGTTCTGCTTCCATATCTCTGTAGTAAGCTTGGTTCTGCTCCATATCTCTGTAGTAAGCTCGGTTCTGCTTCCATATCTCTGTAGTAAGCTTGGTTCTGCTCCATATCTCTATAGTAAGCTCGGTTCTGCTCCATATCTCTGTGTTAAGCTCGGTTCTGCTGCATATCTCTGTAGTAAGCTTGATTATGATCCATATCTCTGTAGTAAGCTCGGTTCTGCTCCATATCTCTATAGTAAGCTCGGTTCTGCTCCATATCTCTGTATTAAGCTTGGCTCTGCTTCCATATCTCTGTATTAAGCTCGGTTCTGCTCCATATCTCTGTGTTAAGCTCGGTTCTGCTCCATATCTCTGTATTAAGCTTGGCTCTGCTTCCATATCTCTGTATTAAGCTCGTTCTGCTTCCATATCTCTGTAGTAAGCTTGGTTCTGCTGTCTTATGTCTGTAGTAAGCTCGGTTCTGATTCCATATCTAAGGCTAGTTTCACATTGCGTTTTTGTTAAATCCGATGCTGTCCGATGAAAATCGGACAGCATCGGATTCAAACTGATTCCTGCAATCGGATGCCAAATAGGCATCCAATTCCGACATTTTGCAGGATCTATTTGGTCTCCTGTCACCTTGTTCCCCCTCTTCTCTGCCTCCTGTCATCTCGTTGTCCCCTGCTGTCCCCCTGTAGTCCCCCTGTTGTCCCCCTGTTGTCCCCATGTTGTCCCCTGCTGTCCCCCTGCTAGATAAGAATTAATCGGATGACAACAGCTGTCCAGACCTGCATCCCACCACAAGGAGCACTCACGAGTAATCCTCAGGCCAAATACATTCCATTGCATTGTCAGTGACAAAGTGAGGGATTGGGCCCCTCCCCCCGTTGCCGGGGCATTACCCCCCCCGTTGCCAGGGGTCTCTACCCTCGTAACATTGAGTGCTGCTCAAACTGTTGGGGTGCAGCTGTGGGACCCTTTTTTCAGAGATGATTGTCCTTCACCCAACTCTCAAAATGCTGAAGGGTCTTCAGGAGAGATGGGTAGTCGAGCTGCGCACACAGCCGGTCACTCTGTAGCGTTGTCATCCGTCCTATGCTTGCAGTGTGTACCATGACCCGTACAATGAGACCCATATACAGAGTCAAGTTTGAGACCCTTGATTGAAGCATTCACTCCATCTTTTCTAAAGTATACACACACATAGATTAATTGTTATCTATCTAATCGCATGATGACAGGTGTCCAGACCTGCATCCCACCACAAGGGGCACTCTGGAGTAATTCTGGGAGCTGAATTCATTGCATTGTCAATGACAAAGTGAGAATTTGGGCCCCTAACCCCATTTGTCTCGGAGCATTGACCCCACCTGAGTGCTGCTTAAGCTGTTGGGGTGCAGATGTGGGACCCTATTTTCAGAGATAATATCCTCCACCAAACTGTCAAAAACCTGAAAGTGTCTTCCGTAAAGCTGGGTAGTCGCCTCTGTAGCTGTCCTGTCATACTTCATATGGTCCCAATGTGTAAATTATTCACTGCAATGAGATAAACAGCACGTAGCCCTTGTATTGCACCAGGAGCCCACACACAGCCCCCAGTATTACACTTTAAGCCTGTGTATCTCAGCAGAGAGAAGCAAGACTTTGTTAACCTATTCTATTTTGTTATAGCTAAGAACAATTAGTTACTATCCTGGGCAACACCGGGGACTACAGCTATAAGCTGAAAAACAGTTATTTAAAAAAACAAATCCGGCCTCCTCCACCCCTTAATAGCCGGCCATCTCTCACCTTTTTCCCCAAAACTATGAAACCATTGTCATGGTCTTGGGGAAATTCAATTACCGGTATAACGCATTATATACAGGATGTAAAACTATATAGTACCAAAAAGATGGAATTATTATAGGCATGTGTTAATGTTACAATGAAAAAAAAATTCTCTCTTACCCAACACAGCACTATAGGTGTTAGTGCTATTATGGATGAGATGAAATGTAACTACCGGTATAAAAAATGTAAAGTATCTCACACATGTCTATAAATGAGATGAGACCCATATACACAGTATCTCATTCTTCTGTTGATGTCATTATCACACATTGTCAGCTAGCTATCTATGTTCCTGCCTATCATGATATGACTCCCGAGAAAGCCCTCAGTTCTGCTCCATATCTCTGTAGTAAGCTCAGTTCTGCTCCATATCTCTGTAGTAAGATCAGTTCTGCTCCATATCTGTGTAGTAAGCTTGGTTCTGCTCCATATCTCTGTAGTAAGCTCGGTTCTGCTCCATATCTCTAAATCTAAGTACAATACTTAGAAATAGACTAGACATCTATGACATATTATTCCATTCATCACTATTTGTATCTGCTGAATTATCAACCTCATGATCATCATCATCATCATATCTGCTGAATCATCAACCTCATGATCATCATCATCATCTAATTGGGCTGTTTCCTCTTTCCACAGGTACGCTCTGTGAACTTCCACCCATCTATCCAGCTTTGCAAATCTCTCTGCTTAGATACTGTGCTTATAATGTGTGTTAGGTACGCTCTGTGAACTTCCACCCATCTATCCAGCTTTGCAAATCTCTCTGCTTAGATACTGTGCTTATAATGTGTGTTAGGTACGCTCTGTGAACTTCCACCCATCTATCCAGCTTTGCAAATCTCTCTGCTTAGATACTGTGCTTATAATGTGTGTTAGGTACGCTCTGTGAACTTCCACCCATCTATCCAGCTTTGCAAATCTCTCTGCTTAGATACTGTGCTTATAATGTGTGTTAGGTACGCTCTGTGAACTTCCACCCATCTATCCAGCTTTGCAAATCTCTCTGCTTAGATACTGTGCTTATAATGTGTGTTAGGTACGCTCTGTGAACTTCCACCCATCTATCCAGCTTTGCAAATCTCTCTGCTTAGATACTGTGCTTATAATGTGTGTTAGGTACGCTCTGTGAACTTCCACCCATCTATCCAGCTTTGCAAATCTCTCTGCTTAGATACTGTGCTTATAATGTGTGTTAGGTACGCTCTGTGAACTTCCACCCATCTATCCAGCTTTGCAAATCTCTCTGCTTAGATACTGTGCTTATAATATCTATATATGTTGATACTTTCTTACCTTTCATGTGTCTGCTTTTCACCATTCCTCATGATCAGTGTAGCATGACCTAGAGATAGTTCTCCAGCCCCTTCCCATGTTTTATTACCTCTGTGTAACCCCCATCATCCAGTCACTCCATCCACACCCAGGCAGCAATCAACACCTGAATCCTATTCAGCTACAGATATATGATGATGCATAAGTCTGATCCAGACTTAGTCTGATCTATGCATCTTCCAAACTACATCTTTCAAAGTACATTTTGTAAGTACAATACTTAGAAATAGACTAGAAATGGACTGGAAAAGACTGGCAGGTAAAGAAATATAAATCCCCCACAATGTTTCCCTTCTAATCTCTACCACCCTTACTACTTCACTTCATATTAACTCCTGCAATCCCTTCCACAAGTAAGGAACTAGTCATCAGTCCACCCTCCCTCCCCAGCCATCTGACCTCCTCTTGACTACTATTTCTCCCCATACTGGCTGCACCACCTTGTCCTCGGCTCCACCATCCTGTCCAGGACTGCTAGATCTCATCCCCATCCACATCTCCCCTGGACTATAGCTCATACCTTGGTGGCATCCCACCCCGGACTGACCCCTGCTGCCACACTCACTCCCTGTTCTCCGTAGGCAATGTTCCCGCTACTCCTCACTCTCACTCCCATCCTTCTCCACTTCCTACTACCCCCACTTATCCCCCCTCCCAGCAACAAAATACTGCTCTCACCCTCCATCCTGCCGAACCACCTCACCCACTTTACCGACCTTTTCATTCACTTTCAATCCTCAATCACCAAACAAGCACGCCCGCCTCGCAAGCTCTCATGCTCCCACCTGCTAACCCTCGGCCTACTCCTCCTCCTTGCCGGTGACATCTCCCCCAATCCTGGCCCCCCCCGCAACATCCCTACAACAACCTTCATCCCGCGACCCACCACCAACCCTCGCAACCTCATGACCACTAGCTCTCGCAACCCCACCAACATCAGACCCATTCCCCCAACCCAGGCCCCACCTACCGCTCTACCCGGCGCACTCTGGAATGCCCGCTCAGTGTGCAACAAACTCCCCGACATCCATGATCTCTTTATCTCCAGGAAACTGTCATTCCTTGGCCTCACCGAGACCTGGCTCACCCCCTCCGACACGGCCTCCCCTGCCGCACTATCCTACGGCGGCCTCAGCCTGTCCCACACCCCCCGTCCCTCTGGCAAGCACGGCGGTGGAGTCGGCATACTGCTGTCCAACTCCTGCACCTTCAGCCCCATCCCCCAGCCCCCATCCGTCACTGTCCCCTCCTTCGAAGCCCACTCAGTCCGAATCTTCTCCCCCTGCAACCTCCAAATAGCCATCATCTACCGCCCCCCCGGACCCACCGCCTCCTTCCTTGACCACTTCACCACCTGGCTACTTCACTTCCTCTCCACTGACATCCCCTCCATCATCATGGGCGACTTCAATATCCCCATTGACACTCCCCGCCCAGCCGCCTCCAACCTTCTTTCCTTGACCACTTCCCTAGGGCTCTCCCAATGGTCCTCCTCTCCCACCCACGAACAAGGCCACACGCTTGACCTCATCTTTACCCGCCTTTGCTCCCTCTCTAACCTCACAACCTCAGTACTCACACTGTCCGACCACCATCTCTTGACCTTCTCCGCCCTCTCCTCCCCTGCCACACTACCCCCTCTCCGCAAACTTGATCACCCTCGCCGAAACCTAAAAGATCTTGATCTTCCTTTATTCTCTGAATCACTCCTCCCTCTCACCGACCTACTCTGCGCTGACGACATTGACATTGCCACCACCCTATACAACACCACCATAATGAACGCTCTCGACCTAGCCGCCCCCCTCACTCTCCATGCTCCACGCATTAACAGGCAACCCTGGCACACCACCCTCACTAAAAACCTGAGACGGGCGTCCAGAGTCGCCGAGAGGAGATGGAAAAAGTCTCACACCCCCGAGCACTTTGCTCTGTTCAAGCAATCCATCACTGACTTCAAGACGGCACTCGCTACAGCCAAGCAAGTGTTCTTCTCATCCCTTATAACCTCTCTGTCCCGCAACCCCAAACAGCTCTTCAAAACTTTCAACTCCTTACTTCGCCCACCTGCTCCTCCCCCTTCTCCCCTCATCTCTGCTGAAGACTTTGCGACCTTCTTCAAGGAGAAGATCGACAAGATCAGAAGCAGCTTCAGTCCACTATCCCCACAACTCCCCTTCCCACCTACACTGCCCTCCTCCTCCATCAGCCACTTCCCCCCCATAACTGAAGACCAACTTTCCTCCCTCCTGTCAAAATCACACCTCACCACCAGCGCCCACGACCCACTCCCATCCCACCTCATTCCCAACCACACCTCCATTTTCATCCCAGCCCTCACCCACCTCTTTAACCTTTCACTTCGCACTGGTACCTTCCCCTCGGCCTTCAAACACGCCCTAATCACGCCCATCCTAAAAAAACCCTCACTTGACCCTACCTCTGTCTCTAACTATCGCCCCATATCTCTTCTCCCATTCGCCTCTAAGCTACTTGAACAACACGTCCACTCCGAACTGTCCTCTCACCTCTCCTCGTGCTCCCACTTCGACCGCCTACAGTCCGGCTTTCGACCCCTCCATTCCACCGAAACAGCCCTGACCAAAGTCACCAACGACCTACTGACCGCCAAGAACAAACACCACTACTCCATCCTGCTACTCCTTGACCTGTCTGCCGCCTTCGACACGGTTGACCACTCCCTTCTTCTCCGGATCCTGGAATCCCTTGGCATCACCCACCTTGCCCTCTCCTGGATCTCCTCATACCTAGCAGATCGGACCTTCAGCGTCTCCCACTCCCACACCTCCTCCTCACCCTACCCCCTTTCTGTCGGAGTCCCCCAAGGTTCCGTCCTGGGACCCCTACTTTTCTCCATTTACACTCTCGGCCTAGGGCAACTCATCGAGTCCCATGGCCTCCAGTACCACCTCTACGCCGATGACACCCAAATCTACCTGTCCGGCCCTGACATCACCTCCCTACTCTCGAAAATCCCTCAATGCCTTTCCGCCATCTCATCCTTCTTCTCTGCTCGCTTCCTTAAACTCAACATGGACAAAACTGAATTCATAGTCTTCCCCCCAAGAAATTCCACCCCACCTCCCAACCTATCCATCTGCATCAACGACTGCGCCCTCTCCCCAGTCCCCCAAGCCAAGTGCCTCGGGGTAATCCTTGACTCCTCCCTATCCTTCAAACCCCACATCGAGGCCCTCACCACATCCCTCCGGCTCCAGCTCAAGAACATCTCACGGATCCGCTCCTTCCTCACCCACGACACCGCTAAAACACTCATCCATGCTCTTATCATCTCCCGCCTTGACTACTGCAACCTCCTTCTCAATGGCCTCCCGGCTAACTCCCTCACCTCTATCTATCCTCAACTCCATCCCTCATCACTGTCATCCCCTCACTCCGCCTGCCCCTCCATCTGCATGCCCTTCCCTGCTCCCTCCCAAGAGATCCCAATTCAAAACACTACCATGACTACAAGCCATACACAACCTGGCCCACCATACATCTCCGACCTGGTCTCCCGATACCTACCTCAAGCAACCTCCGCTCCTCCCAAGAACTCCTCCTTGCTCCCCCTCATCACCTCTTCACACAACCGAGTCCAGGATTCCCCGGCATCTGCCTTACTCTGGAACTCCCTACCCGAACACGTTTAGACACTCTCCTACCCTGAGTAACTTCAAGTGTCACCTGAAGACTCACCTGTTCCGTCAAGCCTACAACCTGCCATGAGACCCAGGCGAACGCCCCATACATGACATTCCCCCATCCTACTGTATCCTTACCCACCCCTCATAGACTGTGAGCCCTCGTGGACAGGGTCCCTGCCCCTCCTGTACCTGTACGTCCTGATCGCCTAGATTTAGTGTACTTGTTCTTGTCTCCCTCATCCTCATGTAAAGCGCCATGGAACCCAATGGCGCTATATAAATAAATAATAATAATAATAATAATAATAATAATCTCTGTAGTAAGCTCGGTTCTGCTCCATATCTCTGTAGTAAGCTTGGTTCTGCTCCATATCTCTGTGTTCTCGGTTCTGCTCCATATCTCTGTAGTACGCTTGATTCTGATCCATATCTCTGTATTAAGCTTGGTTCTGCTTCCATATCTCTGTAGTAAGCTTGGTTCTGATCCATATCTCTGTATTAAGCTCGGTTCTGCTTCCATATCTCTGTAGTAAGCTCTGTTCTGCTCCATATCTCTGTAGTAAGCTCGATTCTGATCCATATCTCTGTAGTAAGCTCGATTCTGCTCCATATCTCTGTAGTAAGCTCGGTTCTGCTCCATATCTCTATAGTAAGCTCGGTTCTGCTCCATATCTCTATAGTAAGCTCGGTTCTGCTCCATATCTTTGTATTAAGCTTGGCTCTGCTTCCATATCTCTGTATTAAGCTCGGTTCTGCTTCCATATCTCTGTAGTAAGCTTGGTTCTGCTCTCTTATGTCTGTAGTAAGCTCGGTTCTGATTCCATATCTAAGGCTAGTTTCACATTGCGTTTTTGTTAAATCCGATGCTGTCCGATGAAAATCGGACAGCATCGGATTCAAACTGATCCCTGCAATCAGATGCCAAAGAGGCATCCAATTCCGACATTTTGCAGGATCTATTTGGTCTCCTGTCACCTTGTTCCCCCTCTTCTCTGCCTCCTGTCATCTCGTTGTCCCCTGCTGTCCCCCTGTAGTCCCCCTGTTGTCCCCCTGTTGTCCCCTGCTGTCCCCCTGCTAGATAAGAATTAATCGGATGACAACAGCTGTCCAGACCTGCATCCCACCACAAGGAGCACTCACGAGTAATCCTCAGGCCAAATACATTCCATTGCATTGTCAGTGACAAAGTGAGGGATTGGGCCCCTCCCCCCGTTGCCGGGGCATTACCCCCCCCGTTGCCAGGGGTCTCTACCCTCGTAACATTGAGTGCTGCTCAAACTGTTGGGGTGCAGCTGTGGGACCCTTTTTTCAGAGATGATTGTCCTTCACCCAACTCTCAAAATGCTGAAGGGTCTTCAGGAGAGATGGGTAGTCGAGCTGCGCACACAGCCGGTCACTCTGTAGCGTTGTCATCCGTCCTATGCTTGCAGTGTGTACCATGACCCGTACAATGAGACCCATATACAGAGTCAAGTTTGAGACCCTTGATTGAAGCATTCACTCCATCTTTTCTAAAGTATACACACACATAGATTAATTGTTATCTATCTAATCGCATGATGACAGGTGTCCAGACCTGCATCCCACCACAAGGGGCACTCTGGAGTAATTCTGGGAGCTGAATTCATTGCATTGTCAATGACAAAGTGAGAATTTGGGCCCCTAACCCCATTTGTCTCGGAGCATTGACCCCACCTGAGTGCTGCTCAAGCTGTTGGGGTGCAGATGTGGGACCCTATTTTCAGAGATAATATCCTCCACCAAACTGTCAAAAACCTGAAAGTGTCTTCCGTAAAGCTGGGTAGTCGCCTCTGTAGCTGTCCTGTCATACTTCATATGGTCCCAATGTGTAAATCATTCACTGCAATGAGAGAAACAGCACGTAGCCCTTGTATTGCACCAGGAGCCCACACACAGCCCCCAGTATTACACTTTAAGCCTGTGTATCTCAGCAGAGAGAAGCAAGACTTTGTTAACCTATTCTATTTTGTTATAGCTAAGAACAGTTAGTTACTATCCTGGGCAACACCGGGGACTACAGCTATAAGCTGAAAAACAGTTATTTAAAAAAAAAAATCCAGCCTCCTCCACCCCTTAATAGCCGGCCATCTCTCACCTTTTTCCCCAAAACTATGAAACCATTGTCATGGTCTTGGGGAAATTCAATTACCGGTATAACGCATTATATACAGGATGTAAAACTATATAGTACCAAAATGAAGGAATTATTATAGACACTAGCTGTGAGCCCGATGCGATTGCATCGGGATTCTAGAACTGGTGTATAGTTTATTAAATTAGATTTTTAACTAATAATCCAATTATTCCATGATAGATGGCGGCTCAATTGTAAAGAATCGGGAATGTAGCATGCATATATACATTATTCATTCAAATTTGACAATAATGCACATAAGACATGATATCTATCTATCAACTACCAATGTTTGTATGGTATATATCAGTGTAGTACATGTCATGATTCTAAGGCAAGGCTTTTCGTACAGATACTGGCACTGATGTTTTGTACAGACTACGTATATTCAATTTATATATGAATATTAATAATCTATGATTGAGCCAGTACATGTTTCCCCACCAACCACGGGAAGGTAGCCTTACAACTGGTGGGACCTACTCTACTCTACCCCTAATAATTAATAGTTAGACTCCTTTTAAAGCAGATATTTTTTGGCTATTTGCAGAAGGTGTAGAATAACCAAATACAATTTCTGCACTTTGCACCAAAGGACCTACCTACAGCTCACTTTTAGCAAGTAACATGTAATGTATATGGAACTTGAAATTAGCTTGTAGTAAATACGGCAAGCACAGCTTTAACAGGTTGACTAAATGCAACCACTAAAAATCAAAGCTAACTGTGATTTTGGCAGTTGAAACTGTTGAAAGCACATGTGCCGCAACTACTGCAAGTAAAGCACAAATTGCATTAACATTTCATGCAACTTACAGTAAGAGTGCTGTAGGTCACCATTAGACAGCAAGTGTCAAAATTGATGTGTTCACACTATAAATTCCACAAATAGCAGAATAAGTCAGATTTAAAATGAAAATGTATATTCTTTCCCTATGTGTCTAAATATGTACCTATATGTATGTATGTATTTATATGTACAGAACACACTTCAAGATAGAGATGTGTGTGAACAGCTGTCCCACCCGTCTCTAATGCTGCCTTCAGACTTGCAGATGCATCTGCACCATTTTGCAGATGCATCTGCATGCAGACAGTAAACCCTATCTTTATAATGGGACGCACAGTGTCTGCAGATGCTTCCAGACAGCCGAGCACAACCATTCACTGCTATATGTGATCTCTGTGCAGGCAGATGCTTGGGTACAGATCACAGACTCTCCTCCGCAGCAGGGACACGACATGTTGCATCCCTGGTGAGGGTGGGAGTATGTGATTTGTATGCAGGCATCCGCCTGCGCACAGATCACATATAGGAGTAAATGTGTGTGCACGGCTGCCTGCAAGCATCTGCAGACACCGTGCGTCCCATTATAAAGCTAGGGTCTACCATGTGCATGCAGATGCATTTTCAAAACGCTGCAGATGCATCTGCAAATGTGAAGGCAGCCTTAGCTGTTGACAAAAACCTGACCCTGTGTAAAAAGAAAATAAAATCTCGCAGCAGCTATACTGCTGGAGCTTCAGGTTATTATCACTAAATGCAAGCATTTAGATGATACACATCTACAATCTACTACAAAATGTGTGTTTATATACATATACAATGAAATTTAAAAAGAAATTTTAAAAGCTAAAAAAGTAAGAACAATATATTTTAAATAACTATTTTATATCTAAAACCTATTTATAATATCTTTATAACGAAATTAATATTTTTGGTATTTTTGTCTATTTCTATTCTTCTACATCTATAGCTAAATTAAATTATTGTAATATTTGTGTTTAATTAGAAAGTATGTATCTAAATAGAATATGTATGTAAATAATTGAAAGTAAAATATTTTTATACACTATATTTTCAGTGAAAAGCAAAACTAAGGACTATATTTCTTAAAGACGTATTTAATATCTAATAACTAATTATAATGTCTTTATCTAAAACTAAAGTAATTTGTTTGGTATGTTGGATTATTTCTATTGCTATACATCTATTTTTAAACAATTTTTTTTATAATTTTTTTGGTCAATTCCTATACAGCTATGGGTAAAGTAATTTTTTTGTTTTTTTTAGTACTTTACATCTATGGCTAAACTATTTTATGGTAATATTTTTGTTTAATTAGAAAATAATTATGTATCTAAATGTAATATGCATATAAAGAATTTAAAATAAAATATTTCTCTATACTATATTGTAATTGAAAATGTACACTAATGACTATATTTCTTAAATAACTATTGTATATATAAGAACTAATTTTAATATCTTTTTGTATAACAAATAATATTTTTTTTTTTTTTATTGCTATACATCTATGACTAAACTAATTTATTGTAATATTTATATTTAATTAGAAAGTAAGTATGTATTTAAATCTAATATGTATCTAAAGAATTTTAAATAAAATATTATTAGAGAGAATATTTGTAGTAAAGAGTATTTCACTACTGGGCAGCAATTTGACTTGAATGGGTGTATCCAACACTTTCACCTTAACATTGCATCGTATTTTCACTCGTGAAAAATCCACATATAACTGTCCATGTCCAAAAACTGTTTGTGACAAAAAAATCCATACTTTCTTCAGTGTATTGGCTTGGGATTTGTTGATGGTCATGGGAAAAGTAGACTTCACGGGAAATTGTTGACGTCTTAACTTGAAAGGTAAGGCAGTGTCTGATGGAGATAAATAAATCTTTGGAATAA
Organism: Allobates femoralis; assembly: GCA_033576535.1. Lineage (NCBI taxonomy): Eukaryota > Metazoa > Chordata > Amphibia > Anura > Aromobatidae > Allobates > Allobates femoralis. The sequence goes on along the minus strand of JARQOC010000005.1, from coordinate 237,257,653 downwards.
ACACCACATTTCCTTCTGCAGACCCAGTAATCACTTTTGCTTGAATGAGATTGTCAAACAAAGTGATGACAATGAAGCGATTCCCATTGCAAAGACCTATTATGCTGTTAAAGGTGTGCAAAATCATGACAATGGTACCAATGTGTAATTTGAGGCGATGATAAGGCATTTCCATTGGTGTGAGTGAATGTAAAAATTCCACTGGATATTGGTCTGAATCTTCAGTCTGAATGGAATCATCACTAATGTACTCAGTGTATTCATCAGCAATGCAATCCATAACCTGAGAGTTCACCATTTCCACATGGACATTTTTAGGACAAAGATTGTCATGTGATGCAGCAATGTGAATGCTTTCATTGTTATATCCATCAGGTATGTAAATGTAATATATATCGAAAGAATTTAAAATAAAATATTCTTATAGGCAATATTTTTTGTAAAGACTTTTTCTGAATGAGGCAGCAACTTTCCTTGAATGGGTGTATGCAGTACTTTCACCTTAACAATACATCTTCTTTTCACTCGTGAAAAAGCCACATATAACTGTCCATGTCCAAAAACGGGTTGTGGGGCAAAAAATCCCTACTTTCTCCACTGTTTGGCCTTGGGATTTGTTGATGGTCATGGGAAAAGTAGACTTCACGGTAAATTGTCAATGTGTTAAGTTAAAAGGTAAGGCAGTCTCTGATGGAGATAAATCAATCCTTGAAATAAACAACACATTTCCTTCTGCAGACCCAGAACTGACTTTTGCTTGAATAAGATTCTCAAACAAAGTAATCACAATGAAGCGATTCACATTGCAAAGACCTTTTATGCTGTTAAAGGTGCGCAAAACCATGACAATGGTACCAATGTGTAATTTGAGGCGATGATAAGGTATTCCCATTGGTGTGAGTGAATGTAAAAATTCCACTGGATATTGGTCTGAATCTTCAATCTGAATGGAATCATCACTAATGTACTCAGTGTATTCATCAGCAATGCAATCCATAACCTGAGATTCACCATTTCCACATGGACATTTTTAGGACAAAGATTGTCATGTGATGCAGCAATGTGAATGCTTTCATTGTTATATATTACATTTATATACATGATGGATATATCTAAAGAATTTAAAATAAAATATTCTTATAGACAATATTTTTTGTAAAGAGTTTTTCTGAAAGAGGCAGCAACTTTCCTTGAATGGGTGTATGCAGTACTTTCACCTTAACAATACATCTTTTCACTCGTGAAAAAGCCACATATAACTGTCCATGTCCAAAAACGGGTTGTGGGGCAAAAAATCCCTACTTTCTCCACTGTTGGCCTTGGGATTTGTTGATGGTCATGGGAAAAGTAGACTTCATGGGAAATTGTCGATGTGTTAACTTAAAATGTAAGGCAGTCTATGATGGAGATAAATCAATCCTTGAAATAAACAACACAATTCCTTCTGCAGACCCAGAACTGACTTTTGCTTGAATGAGATTGTCAAACAAAGTGATCACAATGAAGCGATTCCCATTGCAAACACCTTTTATGCTGTTAAAGGTGCGGAAAAGCATGACAATGGTACCAATGTGTAATTTGAGGCGATGATAAGGCATTCTCATTGGTGTGAGTGAATTTAAAAATTCCACTGGATATTGGTCTGAATCTTCAGTCTGAATGGAATCATCACTAATGTACTCAGTGTATTCACCAGCAATGCAATCCATAACCTGAGAGTTCACCATTTCCACATGGACATTTTTAGGGCAAAGATTGTCATGTGATGCAGCAATGTGAATGCTTTCATTGTTATATCCATCATGTATGAAAGTGTAATATATATCTAAAGAATTTAAGATAAAATATTCTTATAGACAATATTTTTAGTAAAGACTTTTTCAGAATTAGGCACCAACTTTCCTTGAATGGGTGTATCCAGCACTTTCACCTTAACATTACATCTTCTTTTCACTCGTGAAAAAGCCACATATAACTGTCCATGTCCAAAAACAGGTTCTGGCAAAAAAATCCCTACTTTCTCCAGTGTTTGGCCTTGGGATTTGTTGATGGTCATGGCAAAAGCAGGCTTCAAGGGAAATTGTCGACGTCTTAACTTGAAAGGTAATCCAGTCTCTGATGGAGATAAATCAATCCTTGGAATAAACACCACATTTCCTTCTGCAGACCCAGTAATGACTTTTGCTTGAATCAGATTGTCAAACAAAGCAATGACAATCAAGCGAGTCCCATTGCAAAGACCTTTTCTGCTGTTAAAGTTGCGCAAAAGCATGACAATGGTACCGATTTTTAATTTGAGGCGATGAGAAGGCATTCCCGTTGGTGTGAGTGAATTTAAAAATTCCACAGGATATTGATCTGGATCTTCAGTCTCATCAGGATCAATGGAATCATCACTAATGTATTCAGTGTATTCACCAGCAATGCAATCCATGACCTTAGAGTTCACCATATCCACATGGTCATTTTTAGGGCAAAGAATGGCATGTGATGCAGCAATCTGAATGCTTTCATTGTTATCTACATCAATGACAATGTTTTCACCAAATATAGCAAGAATGATTGAGCCAGTGCAGATCATGTCTTGTGGGATTTCAATGGTATCATCTCCAAGGTTGAAATCATTAGACAATTCACCATTTCCCAGTTGAAGTAACCAACGGCTATAATCAGGATCAATGGAGCGCATATTGTTGAAGAGTGGCAATTGAGTGAAAAGCTGCCATTGTCGTGAGTATTTAATACAACTCTCTATAATGTCAGTTCTTGTACCATGTGGGATGATAGGCAGACACTGTCGAAAGTCTCCTCCCAGAACAATGACTTTCCCTCCAAAAGGTGTTGTATTTTTCTTGGAGATATCTGTTGTCATGACATCACGTAAAAGTTGATCTATCACATGCAATGCATATTTAGATAAGAGAGTGGACTCGTCAATAATGAAAAGTTTGGTACTTTTCAAATGTTGTGCAGCATCTGTATCATTTTTAATCCTTGAAACGGAAGTTTCATTGATTGGAATTGGTATTCCGTAAAGCGAATGGATAGTTCTACCTCCTTGCAGTAAGTTAGCTGCAATCCCTGTACTGGCTGCAGGTGAGACAATTTCGCCTTCTCCTCTTAGTTCATGAATTAATAAATCATACAGATATGTTTTGCCACTGCCACCTGGACCGTCAATGAAAAAGCACTTAGGTTGTCCACTTCTATCGTGTAAAGCTTGATTGATCGCATCATAGGCCAAAAGTTGGTGGTCATTTAAAGTAGCTTTCATTTGCTGAGCTCTTCTTAACTCATCATCCTTGTTGTATAGTGGAGCGATGTATGGCTTTCTTTTTGGTCGTGGTAGATTAAAATCAGTAAAAGTTTTGCCATGAAATTTTAGAATAGTTTGGACATCAGTCATAGCATATCCTTCACAATTCTCACACTCCTCAGTGTTGGAGTGATATGCATGGCAGTAGTCTTGGATAAAGTCTTGTTTAAATTCTTTCCACAACTCCAATGGATGAGCTGGAGGACCAAAAATACATATATATGCGAACATATCACGAAGCTGTGCAGGCATGTTGAGAACACAGGCATCCAATAAAGTATTTCTCCAAACAGTGTCATCGAAGAGCAATCCAAGAGCTAATGCTGCCTCTTTGAAAGTTGGGTATGTCACTTCATTAACAGTCTTAATGTTGTCAAAACTTGTTGCTCCTTTGACATGCAGTAACAACAACCTTAAATAGTACCGTTCTTGATCTTTCATACTGACAGTATACATTCTTCCAATCACTGAAGAACCTCCTCGCTTTCTAACTTCCCATGCACCTTCTTTCCAAACATAGTGCTCTGGAATTTGGCGGTAGAAGTAATCATGAGCATGCGGGTCACTCTCATTCAGCTCAAAGTAGCCCATCAGAGTAGATTTTCTGTGCATTGTGGAACTGATGTCGTCAACAGAGTCATCCTCATGAAAATAAAGCGGTTGAGAATGTGGGAGATGTACGGCCAGGCGAATAATGGAGTGCGATTGTCTATGCATCGGGTAAGCAAATATTCGCCAAGCTGCCTCCGGTGCACTGACGTATCTTGAATCCATGAATTGATGTGTTTCATCATGGTGGATATTAGTTTGGCAAATTTCAAGATTGGCTTTATCATGTCCTTTGTAGACATATTTGAAGAGGTATTTAACACTTTGAATGGAAGCACATACCTCAACATTAATATGACACTTGTATGTTAATAGTAGGTAAGGGTTATAGGGAACAACCCAAGAATTATCAATCATCTTTGAACGTATTTGAAAGGATGATCCTTCCTTTCTTTGATAAGTAGGGTATGCATCCTTAGCTATGAGTGTTCTTGGTTGGAAATCTTTAGGAAAACCTTTCTTACACTTGCCAAGATCCATACATGGAGAATTGGGGTTGTGTTGACCACAGGGTCCATGAATCATGTGTTGCATCACAATGTCATGGAGCAGAGGGTATTCTTCTGGATCAGGGATTTCAGCCCAAACTATATTATCCACTTCAACCTCAGTTCTTAGTTTGGATTTGCCATCCAGAATGATCAAAATGTGAGCGTGTGGTAGGCCACGCTTTTGGAATTCAATCACATGCACCATTGCACAAACTTTGCCAAATAATCCAGTGTTAATTTCTTTTAATAGTGCTTCCAATTTAATTCTGAAGACACGGGCCACTAAATCAGGTCTATGTTCCACACGCTGCCATGGCTCTAAATTGTTTGTAATCTCCCTCCATTTAGGATTACAGGTCATGGTTACAAAAAGATCTGGTCGTCCAAATTTAGTCACAATAGCCATGGCATCCTGATAGCGTTGCTGCATGTTTCTGGGACTGCCTTCAAAAGAAGATGGTAAAATGACCGTCTTGCCAATGGGAATACCTTTGTCAACAGATTGTTTCAGAAGATGTTCCTGGAGTACGCAATAATCCTCCACTTTTAAATCCTTTTGATGATGACGGATAAAATTTAAGCGATTAGCCTCGATTTTTACATACGCATCCACTAAGTACTGCTGTGTTAGTTTGCCACCATTCAGGACAGGATTGAACTGATTCCGTACAGACAGCAAATAGCAGTAATACTGGAGCTGTGTAATCCGGCGTTGACTTTTGCCTTGATGCTTGAGTCCCTCATGCCAGCCTTGTTCTCCATGAGGAAAAAATAAAGGATAGAGTAATGCATCTAAATTGCTGTGTAGAATACTGACTTGCTGTGTTTTTGGGGCCAAGGGGTTATTTGGATCAGGTTTCAAATTAATTAAAATGTCTCTATTGAATGGTGGCTCTCCATCAGCATTTTCAAAGACCACAGCAACTTCATTGGCAGTAGGATTGTTATAGCGTCTCGGGTCTTGGCCTCTGTCTTGTTTAATGGCCATGATAATATTTGGCATTTTTGTGCCATGTTCTCTTGCCTTCTGTTCTTCTTCTACTTCAACTTGACGTAGCATTTTGTAGGCCGAAACAAAGGGATTAATATGATCCAATTGAAGAGCAATGATACTCATTAAAGTAGCATTACATTTAACATTTTCTGGAGACTGTAGCCGTTGGTCAGTAGCGCTTAGAGTATCTAAAATGTACAGTTGTGCATATGCTGGAGTTTGATCTTGAGCAGGATGGAGTGTTCCAGTGCGATGATAAATTTGCCCATGAATACGAAAGCAGTATGGTCCATGTCCAGGAGGTAGAGAAACATGGGCACCCATGGAGGCAAAAGCAAAAGAACTATTAATGCTCCTTATATTCTCCATCAAATTTTGACTGTACTCACTCTCTCCTTTCAGCAGGCGTTGGAAGACGTGCGGGTATTGAGGTAATGGTACCTTTACTTTTCCCTTGTGGCAACAAAGAGTAAACTGTTGATCTGATGGTCGTTCAGCAGTAAAATGTCGAGCCTCACAATGTTCACATATTACATTCATGAAACCACAGAAATGTTCTGGAATAACATGATCCTGATCAATAAATCCCCTTTCATGTAGAAGAGATGAATAGAATGAACGTAGAAATTTATTATGTAATCCTACATAAATGAGACGTGGAAGGGATGTAGATTCCAAACATTCAATAAATGAAGAAGTGGAATATATATTCCGTTCTGCCTGTTGGAATATAGAAGTGGAAGAAGAAGTTTGACGTTGTTCACGACGTAATGTAGCCAAATGGGCCAAGTGGACTTGTCTAGATGTAGGAGATTCTGTATCTTGACGCATCTGTCTTGTCCTTTTAAGCCTCAAAATTTTACACTGTTTGCTGTATGGCGTCTCCTCAGCACAGTGTTTTCGTTTAGATGTGGCCTTGCGATGCAGTAAAGGCTGTTCAGTTGTAGTCAAGATAGTAGAAGAAGAGGTGGCAGGAGTCTGAGCATCAGACAAAGAGGTGGCAGCAGTCCGAGCATCAGATGAAGAGGTGGCAGCAGTCTGAGGATCAGACGAAGAGGTGGCAGGAGTCTGAGCATCAGACAAAGAGGTGGCAGCAGTCTGAGGATCAGATGAAGAGGTGGCAGCAGTCTGAGGATGAGACGAAGAGGTGGCAGCAGTCTGAGGATCAGACGAAGAGGTGGCAGCAGTCTGAGGATCAGACGGATCTCCTGCAAGCATTAACTTTTTCTGTTTGCGTCGTTGAGGCAGAGTGATAGATTTTTTGCCTAATCGTTCTGTCCTTCCTTCTAAAGACTGTATTGAAAGGGGTGTTTTCAAAGCAGACTTTTCCTTGTCCAAGGGAAGTTGTCTTTCTTCCGAACTCTCCTCCACACCCTTCTTGCGCATACGCACAGACACCTTGCGAACCTTTCCTTTTTTGATTTCCATAGAGGTAATGGGAGGTATTAAAGGCAGTTCACTTGGTAAAATGTCAGTACACGAAGAGGCAGGAGTATCATGTGTGTCAGACGGTTCTTCAGCGACTGGAAATTTTGTTTGTTTGCATGTGGAACATGCAGTCATGGCTCTTGTTTGCATTTGTTGGCTTGTTTTTTCAGAAGACACTCCCGAAATACGTGTATGTAAAGCGGTCTTTGCAGCATCCAACGAAAAACGTCTCAGTGGAGAAGAGAGTTTACCAAACCGTTTGAGTTTAGCAGCCTTAGCCCTATCTAACCGAATACGTCTCTCTGCAGAAGTCTCATTTGCAAGACGTTTGGCGTAAGCAGCCTTAACACGATCTAAGCGAATACGTCTCCTTTCTAAGGTCTCTTCAGCAAGGCGTTTTGCCTTAGCAGCCTTATCAGTATCTAAGCGAAGACGCCTCTCTTCTGAAGTCTCCTTTGCAGTACGTTTCTCCTTAGCAGCCTTACGCAGATCTAAACGAACACGTTTCTCTTCCAAACTCTCCTCTGCAATGCGTTTAGCTTTAGCAGCCTTATCTTGATCTAACCGACGGCGTCTCTGTTCCAAAGTTTTCTCTGCACGCTTCTTCTTCGGTGTAGATGCAGCCTCCTTGGCAAGAGTGATATTTTGTGTTGGAGAACTCATCTTACAAAGAATAGTCAGCGAATCAAATCCAAAATGAGCTAGAGTGTGTTAGTTAAGGAAACAATGAATAATAACTGTGTAAACAGACAAAAACAATAAAACTAAAGTATGGTTTTCCAAAACCTGTGATAATGAAATGATAGACTTATTTAAAGTAACAAAGAAAGATGTAATGATGTTAACTGTATGGAGTATTGAATGGCAATGAGTGTGTTAAAATTCCTTAAAGTGGCGTGAAAGCAAAAAAAATGGATGTAATGAGCCTTTGCGATACACGGTATGAAAGCAAATTTTCAACATTGTAATAAAAACGTTAATAGAATCTGGATGACATTAATTTCTGCATAACCACCAGCAATGTTGTTGTTTCATAAGGTGTTTAAAAAAAACTGAGTTACGGTAAATTTCTACCAAGAACTAAAGGTTTTGGTATTATATCAGAAGTAGTGGTTTTTATTTTTGTTGGTGGAATAGGGGAAACAGCGGGCTAAACGTGAAGTATGAAATGGCAGAATGTGACAAAGCAGGCTGAAAAAAGAAATAAGGCAACTTGCGTATGAGATATTGTAAGAGTCAGATCAATGTAAAAAGTAACGTAAATGCGATGATATAGTGTAACGTTACGCAACTACAGCCCTGGTGACGGGTATGGAGAAATCGAGTTTAAATTTTAAATCTTAGGCCATGTTATAAAAGTATGTAAATGTGCATATACAATGGACGTGTGAAAGGGTACCCAGTCAGTAATAGAGTATAAAATATTATGTATGTAAAAGTAGTGAATATCCTACTGGAATGACAGAGACTTTGACATGAGCATTAATTTCAAATAGCATCATAAGCATTGGAAAAACAGCATCTGGTGCATGTGGCACATAGCCACAGCATAACTGCAGGACTTGCAAGCGTTTACGTGAATCCCCATACTCATTATAATCGGCATAATAGTCAGTATGTATTTATTTGCAGTAGGTGCAGCAATTTGGATTTTGCACTTGTAGCAGGTCCTGTATGGAAAAAAAAAGATGGTTGACCACGCTTTTTATGGTGGCGGGAGCTGTGGCAAGTTCCCTATACGTACAATGGGGATTAGCGGAACGACACTGCAAGTGCAGCAGTTATGTGGTGGCAATGCAGCAAAGCAAGCGGATGCAATTGTGTCAGGACATCTAGTGCAATTTCAAATAACCGCTGATGTCAACTGTGCAGGTAGCATTACCACCAAAGTGTTAAAAATAAGACAGGTAGTAGTGCAACAGAGGCATTACTAAGAAAAATAATAAAAATTGACATATAATGGGTTAACGTACTCGTAACGGTGTGATGACTGACTCCTAACTCCAAAAGAAAAAGTCAAAGAGCCAGTAAGTAGTTAATATAGCATTGGCAGGCATAAAAAATACTGGACGATTAATAAAAATAAAATTAGTATGAAAGTATATTGTAATTAAATGCCAGTAGTATACCACATAGTGACATAGACAGTGAATAGTAAAAACAATAGAAGACGTTAATGTAGGACTTACATCGTATAAAAGTTTGTGGATGTTAAAATAAATTTCAAATAGTATAGAAGAGTTTAAATTGCAAATGCCCTGAGTACAGCACCTAGTAACACAGTTAGTGAATAGCAAACTGAAAGTAGGGGGTTTATGTAGCATTTCGAAGCCTATAAAACATAGTGTTGGAAAACAAAATGGCAAATGGCATAGAAGAGGATAATGTATAAATGGCCTTAGTGAACCACATAGTGAGATAGCAAGTGGGGCAGAAATAGAATAGAACGGGTTAATGTACAAATTGCCTTATAGCCCTTTCACATCAACTGTTTAGATAAAATTGCGGTAGATGCATTGAAAAAAAGCATCTGCTGCGATAGCCACATGAACATTGCAGTTGCAGTGCGGTAGCGGTAATCCCTATAGAAACCATAAGGGGCCTTGCGGCCGGTGCGATTTAGCAGTTGCGTCAAGTGTTGCTACAAAAAAAAATGAACTTGGCGCACCTGCCGCAAGTATTCCTATAGTTTGTATAGGTATTCCCGCAACAGCGCAGCAAGTGCAAGGTTTAATCGGCAATCGCAGCAGATGGGTTTTTTTCTGGCCATGTGTGTTGAAATTGTAAAAGCACAGATGTCCAGCAGATAGTGACACAGTAATTGAATAGGAAACAGAATAGAAGGGGTTAATGTATGAGTTTAAACCCTATGAAATAGTCATGGTGCAACTAAAATAGAAAAGGCATAGAAGAGGTTAATGTAAAAATGTCCTTAGTAGAGCAGATAGTGAGATACGCAGTGTGGCACTAATAGAATAGAAGGGGTTACTATAAAAAGGCCGTAGTACAGCAGATAGTGAGATAGGCAGTGTAGGACTAATAGAATAGAAAGGGTTAATATTAAAATGGCCGTAGTACAGGACATAGTGAGATAGGCAGTGTAGCACAAAGAGAATACAAAGGGTTAATATTAAAATGGCCGTAGTACAGCACATAGTGAGATAGGCTGTGTAGCACTAATAGAATAGAAGGGGTTAATATTAAAATGGCCGTAGTACAGCACATAGTGAGATAGGCAGTGTAGGAGTAATATAATAGAAAGGGTTAATATTAAAATGGCCGTAGTACAGCAGATAGTGAGATAGGCTGTGTAGCACTAATAGAATAGAAGGGGTTAATATTAAAATGGCCGTAGTACAGCACATAGTGAGATAGGCAGTGTAGGAGTAATATAATAGAAAGGGTTAATATTAAAATGGCCGTAGTACAGCAGATAGTGAGATAGGCAGTGTAGGAGTAATATAATAGAAAGGGTTAATATTAAAATGGCCGTAGTACAGCACATAGTGAGATAGGCAGTGTAGCACTAATAGAATAGAAGGGGTTAATATTAAAATGGCCGTAGTACAGCAGATAGTGAGATAGGCAGTGTAGGAGTAATAGAACAGAAAGGGTTGATATAAAAATGGCCGTAGTACAGGAGATAGTGAGATAGGCAGTGTAGGATTAATAGAATAGAAAGGGTTCATATAAAAATGGGCGTAGTACAGCACATAGTGAGATAGGCAGTGTAGCACTAATAGAATAGAAAGGGTTAATATTAAAATGGCCGTAGTACAGGAGATAGTGAGATAGGCAGAGTAGCAGTAATACAATAGAAAGGGTTCATATAAAAAAGGATGTAGTACAGCACATAGTGAGATAGGCAGTGTAGGACTAATAGAATAGAAAGGGTTAATATTAAAATGGCCGTAGTACAGCAGAGAGTGAGATAGGCAGTGTAGCACTAATAGAATAGAAGGGGTTAATAGTAAAATGGCCGTAGTACAGCAGAGAGTGAGATAGGCAGTGTAGCAGTAATAGAATAGAAAGGGTTAATATTAAAATGGCCGTAGTACAGCAGATAGTGAGATAGGCAGTGTAGCAGTAATAGAATAGAAAGGGTTAATATTAAAATGGCCGTAGTAGAGCAGATAGTGAGATACACAGTGTAGCATTAATAGAATAGAAAGGGTTAATATTAAAATGGCCGTAGTAGAGAACATAGTGAGATAGGCAGTGTAGCAGTAATAGAATAGAAAGGGTTAATAATAAAATGGCCGTAGTACAGCAGAGAGTGAGATAGGCAGTGTGGCAGTAATAGAATAGAAAGGGTTAATATTAAAATGGCGGTAGTAGAGCAGATAGTGAGATACACAGTGTAACATTAATAGAATAGAAAGGGTTAATATTAAAATGGCCGTAGTACAGCAGAGAGTGAGATAGGCAGTGTAGCAGTAATAGAATAGAAAGGGTTAATATTAAAATGGCGGTAGTAGAGCAGATAGTGAGATACACAGTGTAACATTAATAGAATAGAAAGGGTTAATATTAAAATGGCCGTAGTACAGCAGAGAGTGAGATAGGCAGTGTAGCAGTAATAAAATAAATGGGTTAAAATTAAAATGGCCGTAGTAGAGAACATAGTGAGATAGGCAGTGTAGCAGTAATAGAATAGAAGGGGTTAATATTACAATGGCCTTAGTACTGCACATAGTCAGATAGCAAATGGAGGAGAAGTGGAATAGAAGGGGTTAATCAAGTATGAAAAGAAGAGGGCACTATAGATAAATGTAGCTGATATATAATGTGTAAAAAGAAAGGGTTAATATAAGCATAGGCATTAGGAATATATAGTCTGATGTGAGAATGTACTGTGAAAACAGCTTTTTCACTTTTACATTGTTCACCATTTCAAATTTCCCGCTCTAAGATGGCCGAGGGGAAATCTTCATTCATAAAATGGCGCTAGACTTCAGCCGCCGTGTGATTGGCCAGCGTAATCTTCATACACATGGCGCCGTGAATCCGGTTGGTCGGCGCAATTGTGTGAAGATGCCGCTGTCCAATCACAACTCAGCGGGGCGGAGCTACAAACTTACAGCCGGCCGAACGGCATATCCGAAAATCGTACCAGGCGCTCGGCCAGAAAAATTTCGAAGTCCCCGCTGAGCGGCGACCAATCGGAATCAAAGCGCCATAAAGAAGAACCAATCAGAATCGCGGCTTATTTCTCAATGGATGTCTACGGGAAGTCGACATCCAATGAGAATCGCGGCGGGAAGTTTGAAAAAGCACGGAACTTTCCTTGCCGAGCCCCTGGAGCGATTTTCGGACACGGCGTTCGGGAGAGTGGAAGTCTATAGCTCCGCCCCGCTGAATTGTGATAGGACAGCGGCATCTTCAGACAATAGCGCCGACCAACCGGATTGACGGCGCCATGTGTATGAAGATTCCGCTGGCCAATCACACGGCGGCTGAAGTCTAGCGCCATTTTATGAATGAAGATTTCGCGTCCGCCATCTTAGAGCGGCGAGTTGTACGGGCGGCGCGTGAATGCATGTTCGGACACAGCGGTCTCATAGACGCGGAGGCCGCTAGAAGCGCCGAAATTTGCGCTTGTAGCGCAGAAGTCGGCGCTTTCAGCGGCGAAGTGTCCGAACAGTGGCGGAGGCTCCATGCAGCGGCGATTGGCGCTGCATGGAGTGTCCGAACAGTGGCGGACGCTCCATGCAGCGGCGATTGGCGCTGCATGGCGCAAAATAGTAAAAGAGGTGAAAAAGAAAGATATTAAAAAAGAGGTGAAAATAAAAGTCAGCATCAGGAATATAGGCTCTGATGTGAAAAGGTAGATTGTCCAAAGGATATCTTAGCTGATCAATCGCAGATCCCGATCCGGCGCTTGCTTCCCGACGTCCCGCACGAAGGATGGATATCTCGGCTCAAATGTTGTCCAACAGACGGTCCAGCGGTAGCTTCTCGTTGTCCTCGAAAGACCCTCAGGAAGGATGGATTTCTCGGCAGAAAAATACTCAAACAGATAGTCCAGCGATAGGTTCTCGTTCTCCCACAAAGAGGATTCAAAGAGGTAGAAGATTCAAATTTCGCGCGATAAATAAGCGGGCTTATCTGATTGGAGGGCGGCAACTTCAGAAAGCTGGCGCCATGAATGTGATTGGTCGCTATGTATTTTCAAAAAAGGCGCGGCGATTGTGATTGGACGGCGCCTTCCTATGGAGAGAGATAGAGAAAAGAGGCGATGTTATGGGCGAGCCGCTGGTTGCAGCGGGCAGACGACTCGGCTCAGAGCCATAATTCGACGGGGCTGTAAACTGTGAATCAGCGATTCGCGTTAATAAATACCGTAATAGCAAGGACTGTGTGTGTGTGTTTTTTTTTTTTTTTTTTTGTTTTTTTATTATTTATTTTTTTTTTTTTTTGTTATTATTTAATAATATTTTTTTAATAACTTTTGTGATTATTAAAATTTTTATTACATTTTTTTGATTAGTATGTTTTTTTATTTTAATTATTTTGATATAATTATTTTTAATATTTTTTTTTTTTTTTTAATTGTTTTTTGGTTTTTTTTTTTTTTAAATAATTGTTAAAAATCGTAAAATTTTTATAATATTTTTTTAATTATTATTTTAAATTTTTTTATTATTTCTGTATTTTTTTTAAATAATTTAATGAATTATTTGTAATTTTTTTTTTTTTTTTTAATTTTTTTTAAATTTTTTATTTTATTATTAAAATTTTGATAATTTTTGTTAAATTATAATTTTTTTTTTTTGCTATGATTATTTTTGTATTTTTTTTAAATTATTTTTTAAAAATTTTTTTTATTATTTTTTTTTTTAAGTAAGACAAAGTTCTCATTGAGGTCGGCCTTTTTTCAATTTTTTTAAAATTATTTTTATTTAATAATTTATTATTTTTTAAGGATTTATTTATTAATTTTTAATTATTTTTAAATGATTTTTTTTATTATTATTTAATTTATTTTTTTTTTGAAGTTAGACGGAGAGACAGTTCTCATTCAGGTCCGACCTTTTTTTTTTTTTTTTTAATATTATTTTTATTTAATTATTTATTATTTTTTAATGATTTATTTATTATTTTTTTATTATTTTTAAATGATTATTTTTATTATTTAATTTTTTTTTTTTTTTTTAAGTTAGACGGAGAGACAGTTCTCATTCAGGTCCGACCTTTTTTTTTTTTTTTTAATATTATTTTTATTTAATTATTTATTATTTTTTAATGATTTATTTATTATTTTTTAATTATTTTTAAATGATTATTTTTATTATTTAATTTATTAATTTATTTTTGTAAGAGAGAGTGAGACGCAGTTCTCATTCGGTCCGCCTTATTTTTTCCCCATTAACATACATTACCGGTGTGTCGGCGATTTTATAGCCGGGCACCTGGTTCTATTAGTCGGCCCTAAAATCGCGGACACAGCGCTAATGCATGTCTATGGGCAGAGAGCTCGAATTCTGATTGGTCGGCGTTCAATCCGAAATCGGGCTGACTGGCCATAGAGATGCATTAGCGGTGTGTGTCCTCGATTTTAGGGCCGAGAAATAGAACCAGATGGGCGGGCATAAAATCGCGAGACACCGGTAATGTATGTCAATGGGGAAAAAAAAGTCGGACCTGAATGAGAACTGCGTGTCAGTTGTGAGGGGCTCTTCTGATTGGCTGAGGGCAGTATACATCGACCAATCAGAAGAGGGCCTCAGATCTGATTGAGATACAAGGGGGGATTTTTGTTCCATTGTATGTGAATGAGAAGGAAGAGGACGTCGAAGGTGGAAGATCCCCGGGGCCGGACGAAGAAGCGGAGATGGCGGAAAGAAGACAGAAGACCCCGGGGCCGGACGAAGAGGCGGAGATGGCGGAAAGAATACAGAAGAGCCCCGGGCCGGAGGAAGAGTACGGCTGGCCGGACGGAGGAGTTGTGGATCGGACGGACGATCAGATGACTTGAAGGCATGTAAGTGATCGACGGGGACGTTAGCTAGGGCACGGCGGGGGTTAGAGGTGTAGGAGCTTAGGTGATAGCGGCGTTAGGTTAGGGACCTGTGGGGGCTTAGGGTGTAGGGCTTTAGCGAGAGGGGCAGGGGAGAGCGGCGGGAGGTCAGGGGCGGCGATGCCTTAGGGGATAGGCGTCGGGGCTTAGGAGTATCGGCGGGTCGGTGCTTAGGGTATAGGGGTGCGGCGGTGTTAGCGACAGCGGCGGGCATAGATGGGGCGGGTCGGGGCTTAGGGTATCGGGGTGCGGCGGTGTTAGCGACAGCGGCGGGCATAGATGGGGCGGGTCGGGGCTTAGGGTGTAGGGGTGCGGCGGTGTTAGCGACAGCGGGGGGCATAGATGGGGCGGGTCGGGGCTTAGGGTATAGGGGTGCGGCGGTGTTAGCGACAGCGGCGGGCATAGATGGGGCGGGTCGGGGCTTAGGGTATAGGGGTTCGGCGGTGTTAGCGAGAGCGGCGGGCATAGATGGGGCGGGTCGGGGCGTAGGGTATAGGGGTGCGGCGTTGTTAGCGACAGCGGCGGGCATAGATGGGGCGGGTCGGGGCTTAGGGTATAGGGGTGCGGCGGTGTTAGCGACAGCGGCGGGCATAGATGGGGCGGCGGCGGGCATAGATGGGGCGGGTCGGGGCGTAGGGTGTAGGGGTGCGGCGGTGTTAGCGACAGCGGCGGGCATAGATGGGGCGGCGGCGGGCATAGATGGGGCGGGTCGGGGCGTAGGGTGTAGGGGTGCGGCGGTGTTAGCGACAGCGGCGGGCATAGATGTGGCGGGTCGGGGCTTAGGGTATAGGGGTGCGGCGGTGTTAGCGACAGCGGCGGGCATAGATGGGACGGGTCGGGGCTTACGGTATAGGGGTGCGTCGGTGTTAGCGACAGCGGCGGGCATAGATGGGGCGGCGGCGGGCATAGATGGGGCGGGTCGGGGCGTAGGGTGTAGGGGTGCGGCGGTGTTAGCGACAGCGGCGGGCATAGATGGGGCGGGTCGGGGCTTAGGGTATAGGGGTGCGGCGGTGTTAGCGACAGCGGCGGGCATAGATGGGGCGGGTCGGGGCTTAGGGTATAGGGGTGCGGCGGTGTTAGCGACAGCGGCGGGCATAGATGGGGCGGGTCGGGGCTTAGGGTATAGGGGTGCGGCGGTGTGTTAGCGACATCGGCGGGCATAGATGGGGCGGGTCGGGGCTTAGTGTAAGAGCGGCAGGAGAGTGTAGTGTACAGCGCGATGGTATACTACAGTCCCATGGCGCTTATGGTCATGGGACTGTAGTATACTATAGCGGTGTAGAGTAGAGTAGTAGGGGCTTAGTAGGGATTGTGTGTGTTGTAGTAGGGGCTTCTGTGTCTTGGTTGGCGGGGTAGTGTGTAAGAGCGGCAGGAGGCTGTAGTGTACAACGCGATGGTATACTACAGTCCCATGGCGCTTATGGGCATGGGACTGTAGTATACTATAGCGGTGTACAGTAGAGTAGTAGAGGGTTCTGTGTGTTGGTTAGTGCTGGGTGGCAGCGACTGTAAGAGCGGCAGGAGGCTGTAGTGTACAACGCGATGGTATACTACAGTCCCATGGCGCTTATGGGCATGGGACTGTAGTATACTATAGCGGTGTACAGTAGAGTAGTAGAGGCTTCTGTGGCTTGGTTGGTGGGTGGCAGCGACTCGCAATGCCCGCTTCGCGGGCATTGCTTCGCGATGCTGCAACGACTCGCAATGCCCGCTTTGCGGGCATTGCTTCGTGAGTCGCCTTGGCCGCTACGCGGCCACGGGGAGAGTCCAGGAGAAGCAGCTCGGACTCGCTAACCAAGCCACCGGAAGCAGCGCCGCTCCGACGGAAGTCGCTACGGCAATTATATAATAGATGTGTTAATGTTACAATGAAAAAAAAAATTCTCTCTTACCCAACACAGCACTATAGGTGTTAGTGCTATTATGGATGAGATGAAATGTAACTACCGGTATAAAAAATGTAAAGTATCTCACACATGTCTATAAATGAGATGAGACCCATATACACAGTATCTCATTCTTCTGTTGATGTCATTATCACACATTGTCAGCTAGCTATCTATGTTCCTGCCTATCATGATATGACTCCCGAGACAACCCTCAGTTCTGCTCCATATCTCTGTAGTAAGCTCAGTTCTGCTCCATATCTCTGTAGTAAGCTCGGTTCTGCTCCATATCTGTGTAGTAAGCTTGGTTCTGCTCCATATCTCTGTAGTAAGCTCGGTTCTGCTCCATATCTCTGTAGTAAGCTCGGTTCTGCTCCATATCTCT
Source organism: Allobates femoralis (assembly GCA_033576535.1). Taxonomy (NCBI): domain Eukaryota; kingdom Metazoa; phylum Chordata; class Amphibia; order Anura; family Aromobatidae; genus Allobates; species Allobates femoralis. The sequence continues at coordinate 237,240,524 of JARQOC010000005.1, read as the reverse complement.
GTAGTAAGCTTGGTTCTGCTCCATATCTCTGTGTTCTCGGTTCTGCTCCATATCTCTGTAGTACGCTTGATTCTGATCCATATCTCTGTATTAAGCTTGGTTCTGCTTCCATATCTCTGTAGTAAGCTTGGTTCTGATCCATATCTCTGTATTAAGCTCGGTTCTGCTTCCATATCTCTGTAGTAAGCTCTGTTCTGCTCCATATCTCTGTAGTAAGCTCTGTTCTGCTTCATATCTCTGTAGTAAGCTCGATTCTGCTCCATATCTCTATAGTAAGCTCGGTTCTGCTCCATATCTCTGTAGTAAGCTCGATTCTGCTCCATATCTCTGTAGTAAGCTCGGTTCTGCTCCATATCTCTATAGTAAGCTCGGTTCTGCTCCATATCTCTATAGTAAGCTCGGTTCTGCTCCATATCTCTGTATTAAGCTTGGCTCTGCTTCCATATCTCTGTATTAAGCTCGGTTCTGCTTCCATATCTCTGTAGTAAGCTTGGTTCTGCTGTCTTATGTCTGTAGTAAGCTCGGTTCTGATTCCATATCTAAGGCTAGTTTCACATTGCGTTTTTGTTAAATCCGATGCTGTCCGATGAAAATCGGACAGCATCGGATTCAAACTGATCCCTGCAATCAGATGCCAAAGAGGCATCCAATTCCGACATTTTGCAGGATCTATTTGGTCTCCTGTCACCTTGTTCCCCCTCTTCTCTGCCTCCTGTCATCTCGTTGTCCCCTGCTGTCCCCTGTAGTCCCCCTGTTGTCCCCCTGTTGTCCCCTGCTGTCCCCTGCTAGATAAGAATTAATCGGATGACAACAGCTGTCCAGACCTGCATCCCACCACAAGGAGCACTCATGAGTAATCCTCAGGCCAAATACATTCCATTGCATTGTCAGTGACAAAGTGAGGGATTGGGCCCCTCCCCCCGTTGCCGGGGCATTACCCCCCCGTTGCCAGGGGTCTCTACCTCGTAACATTGAGTGCTGCTCAAACTGTTGGGGTGCAGCTGTGGGACCCTTTTTTCAGAGATGATTGTCCTTCACCCAACTCTCAAAATGCTGAAGGGTCTTCAGGAGAGATGGGTAGTCGAGCTGCGCACACAGCCGGTCACTCTGTAGCGTTGTCATCCGTCCTATGCTTGCAGTGTGTACCATGACCCGTACAATGAGACCCATATACAGAGTCAAGTTTGAGACCCTTGATTGAAGCATTCACTCCATCTTTTCTAAAGTATACACACACATAGATTAATTGTTATTTATCTAATCGCATGATGACAGGTGTCCAGACCTGCATCCCACCACAAGGGCACTCTGGAGTAATTCTGGGAGCTGAATTCATTGCATTGTCAATGACAAAGTGAGAATTTGGGCCCCTAACCCCATTTGTCTCGGAGCATTGACCCCACCTGAGTGCTGCTCAAGCTGTTGGGGTGCAGATGTGGGACCCTATTTTCAGAGATAATATCCTCCACCAAACTGTCAAAAACCTGAAAGTGTCTTCCGTAAAGCTGGGTAGTCGCCTCTGTAGCTGTCCTGTCATACTTCATATGGTCCCAATGTGTAAATCATTCACTGCAATGAGAGAAACAGCACGTAGCCCTTGTATTGCACCAGGAGCCCACACACAGCCCCCAGTATTACACTTTAAGCCTGTGTATCTCAGCAGAGAGAAGCAAGACTTTGTTAACCTATTCTATTTTGTTATAGCTAAGAACAGTTAGTTACTATCCTGGGCAACACGGGGACTACAGCTATAAGCTGAAAAACAGTTATTTAAAAAAAAAAATCCGGCCTCCTCCACCCCTTAATAGCCGGCCATCTCTCACCTTTTTCCCCAAAACTATGAAACCATTGTCATGGTCTTGGGGAAATTCAATTACCGGTATAACGCATTATATACAGGATGTAAAAACTATATAGTACCAAAAAGATGGAATTATTATAGGCATGTGTTAATGTTACAATGAAAAAAAATTCTCTCTTACCCAACACAGCACTATAGGTGTTAGTGCTATTATGGATGAGATGAAATGTAACTACCGGTATAAAAAATGTAAAGTATCTCACACATGTCTATAAATGAGATGAGACCCATATACACAGTATCTCATTCTTCTGTTGATGTCATTATCACACATTGTCAGCTAGCTATCTATGTTCCTGCCTATCATGATATGACTCCCGAGACAACCCTCAGTTCTGCTCCATATCTCTGTAGTAAGCTCAGTTCTGCTCCATATCTCTGTAGTAAGCTCGGTTCTGCTCCATATCTGTGTAGTAAGCTTGGTTCTGCTCCATATCTCTGTAGTAAGCTCGGTTCTGCTCCATATCTCTGTAGTAAGCTCGGTTCTGCTCCATATCTCTGTAGTAAGCTTGGTTCTGCTCCATATCTCTGTGTTCTCGGTTCTGCTCCATATCTCTGTAGTACGCTTGATTCTGATCCATATCTCTGTATTAAGCTTGGTTCTGCTTCCATATCTCTGTAGTAAGCTTGGTTCTGATCCATATCTCTGTATTAAGCTCGGTTCTGCTTCCATATCTCTGTAGTAAGCTCTGTTCTGCTCCATATCTCTGTAGTAAGCTCTGTTCTGCTTCATATCTCTGTAGTAAGCTCGATTCTGCTCCATATCTCTGTAGTAAGCTCGGTTCTGCTCCATATCTCTGTAGTAAGCTCGGTTCTGCTCCATATCTCTGTAGTAAGCTCGGTTCTGCTCCATATCTCTATAGTAAGCTCGGTTCTGCTCCATATCTCTGTATTAAGCTTGGCTCTGCTTCCATATCTCTGTATTAAGCTCGGTTCTGCTTCCATATCTCTGTAGTAAGCTTGGTTCTGCTGTCTTATGTCTGTAGTAAGCTCGGTTTCTGATTCCATATCTAAGGCTAGTTTCACATTGCGTTTTTGTTAAATCCGATGCTGTCCGATGAAAATCGGACAGCATCGGATTCAAACTGATCCCTGCAATCAGATGCCAAAGAGGCATCCAATTCCGACATTTTGCAGGATCTATTTGGTCTCCTGTCACCTTGTTCCCCTCTTCTCTGCCTCCTGTCATCTCGTTGTCCCCTGCTGTCCCCTGTAGTCCCCTGTTGTCCCCTGTTGTCCCCTGCTGTCCCCTGCTAGATAAGAATTAATCGGATGACAACAGCTGTCCAGACCTGCATCCCACCACAAGGAGCACTCATGAGTAATCCTCAGGCCAAATACATTCCATTGCATTGTCAGTGACAAAGTGAGGGATTGGGCCCCTCCCCCCGTTGCCGGGGCATTACCCCCCCGTTGCCAGGGGTCTCTACCCTCGTAACATTGAGTGCTGCTCAAACTGTTGGGGTGCAGCTGTGGGACCCTTTTTTCAGAGATGATTGTCCTTCACCAACTCTCAAAATGCTGAAGGGTCTTCAGGAGAGATGGGTAGTCGAGCTGCGCACACAGCCGGTCACTCTGTAGCGTTGTCATCCGTCCTATGCTTGCAGTGTGTACCATGACCCGTACAATGAGACCCATATACAGAGTCAAGTTTGAGACCCTTGATTGAAGCATTCACTCCATCTTTTCTAAAGTATACACACACATAGATTAATTGTTATCTATCTAATCGCATGATGACAGGTGTCCAGACCTGCATCCCACCACAAGGGGCACTCTGGAGTAATTCTGGGAGCTGAATTCATTGCATTGTCAATGACAAAGTGAGAATTTGGGCCCCTAACCCCATTTGTCTCGGAGCATTGACCCCCTGAGTGCTGCTCAAGCTGTTGGGGTGCAGATGTGGGACCCTATTTTCAGAGATAATATCCTCCACCAAACTGTCAAAAACCTGAAAGTGTCTTCCGTAAAGCTGGGTAGTCGCCTCTGTAGCTGTCCTGTCATACTTCATATGGTCCCAATGTGTAAATCATTCACTGCAATGAGAGAAACAGCACGTAGCCCTTGTATTGCACCAGGAGCCCACACACAGCCCCCAGTATTACACTTTAAGCCTGTGTATCTCAGCAGAGAGAAGCAAGACTTTGTTAACCTATTCTATTTTGTTATAGCTAAGAACAGTTAGTTACTATCCTGGGCAACACCGGGGACTACAGCTATAAGCTGAAAAACAGTTATTTAAAAAAAAAAAATCCGGCCTCCTCCACCCTTAATAGCCGGCCATCTCTCACCTTTTTCCCCAAAACTATGAAACCATTGTCATGGTCTTGGGGAAATTCAATTACCGGTATAACGCATTATATACAGGATGTAAAACTATATAGTACCAAAAAGATGGAATTATTATAGGCATGTGTTAATGTTACAATGAAAAAAAAATTCTCTCTTACCCAACACAGCACTATAGGTGTTAGTGCTATTATGGATGAGATGAAATGTAACTACCGGTATAAAAAATGTAAAGTATCTCACACATGCCTATAATTGAGATGAGACCCATATACACAGTATCTTATTCTTCTGTTGATGTCATTATCACACATTGTCAGCTAGCTATCTATGTTCCTGCCTATCATGATATGACTCCCGAGACAACCCTCAGTTCTGCTCCATATCTCTGTAGTAAGCTCAGTTCTGCTCCATATCTCTGTAGTAAGCTCGGTTCTGCTCCATATCTGTGTAGTAAGCTTGGTTCTGCTCCATATCTCTGTAGTAAGCTCGGTTCTGCTCCATATCTCTGTAGTAAGCTCGGTTCTGCTCCATATCTCTGTAGTAAGCTTGGTTCTGCTCCATATCTGTGTTCTCGGTTCTGCTCCATATCTCTGTAGTACGCTTGATTCTGATCCATATCTCTGTATTAAGCTTGGTTCTGCTTCCATATCTCTGTAGTAAGCTTGGTTCTGATCCATATCTCTGTATTAAGCTCGGTTCTGCTTCCATATCTCTGTAGTAAGCTCTGTTCTGCTCCATATCTCTGTAGTAAGCTCTGTTCTGCTCCATATCTCTGTAGTAAGCTCGATTCTGCTCCATATCTCTATAGTAAGCTCGGTTTGCTCCATATCTCTGTAGTAAGCTCGATTCTGCTCCATATCTCTGTAGTAAGCTCGGTTCTGCTCCATATCTCTATAGTAAGCTCGGTTCTGCTCCATATCTCTATAGTAAGCTCGGTTCTGCTCCATATCTCTGTATTAAGCTTGGCTCTGTTTCCATATCTCTGTATTAAGCTCGGTTCTGCTTCCATATCTCTGTAGTAAGCTTGGTTCTGCTGTCTTATGTCTGTAGTAAGCTCGGTTCTGATTCCATATCTAAGGCTAGTTTCACATTGCGTTTTTGTTAAATCCGATGCTGTCCGATGAAAAATCGGATTCAAACTGATCCCTGCAATCAGATGCCAAAGAGGCATCCAATTCCGACATTTTGCAGGATCTATTTGGTCTCCTGTCACCTTGTTCCCCCTCTTCTCTGCCTCCTGTCATCTCGTTGTCCCCTGCTGTCCCCCTGTAGTCCCCTGTTGTCCCCTGTTGTCCCCTGTTGTCCCCTGCTGTCCCCCTGCTAGATAAGAATTAATCGGATGACAACAGCTGTCCAGACCTGCATCCCACCACAAGGAGCACTCATGAGTAATCCTCAGGCCAAATACATTTCCATTGCATTGTCAGTGACAAAGTGAGGGATTGGGCCCCTCCCCCCGTTGCCGGGGCATTACCCCCCCGTTGCCAGGGGTCTCTACCCTCGTAACATTGAGTGCTGCTCAAACTGTTGGGGTG